>CM053146.1:62388513-63735596 GCA_028571685.1 Heterohyrax brucei
TACCATTGCTAATAGAACTCTTCAAGAATTATGCCAACAGGAAACAAAACCTCTCTCATTAAAGATGGTTTCCCAATACACTCCAGTGCCACAATGGTACACAACTCCTTCATAAAATACATGCAAAAATGATTACTTTTTTCATTTGTTTACTAGTTTATTTAACTCTCAAAGGTTCCTTTTCACTTAAATTTGCTTACTAGCAATTTATTTGTCAATTGAAGGACAGCTGTGTCAGAAAACACACGAAAAGAAACTGAACATTCTTTCAAGGGGTACGAAAATATATCCAAGTTCACAAGACAAGGGAATTAGATTAAAAAAAAAACTAGTCTTCATTACATTAACCTCACCCATCACTCTGACCTTGTTAATTTTCCTGTATGCTTTATCACACGTAACAGAATTACCAATGAACCTTGCTGTCTAAGCCAGAAACTAAGGAGTTTGCCTTAGGGATCCCACCACCTTAGTTTCAACTCCTCCTCCAGGATCTCTTCTACCGATCTGTAGACAGTCAGTTCTGTCTGACAGTGCAGTTAATTGTGAATGACCACTGAGCTGCCTCTCCTTTGCTAGAGGCCATCCATGGCTCTCCTAATAATGAACCAAATGAAAAACCAAAGCCGTTGCCATCAAGTTGGTTCAGGCTCATAGCAACCCTACAGGAAAGCACAGAACTGTTGCATGGAATTTCTAAGGAGTACCTGGTTGATTCAAACTGCTGACCTTTTAGGTAGCAGCCGTAGCTCTTAATCACTTAGCCACCAGGGTTTCCTAACCACCAACACATTCTCCTGATTTTCACGATCTGGCCCAAGATCTCTTCAAACTTACCATTCAAAGAAAAGTCATCAGGCATAGGAGGATGACAAGAATTGTGTAGCTAACTGCCTCCATCAACAGCTGCTTCCCTTCCCAAGAGCACTGGATGATGCCTGCCTGTCACTATTGAACATTCTACGATTCCATACAAGAATGTTGATCAAAAAGGGGCAAGGGTAGCACAGAATTCCAAATTCTCATAAAATCCAGACTTTCTGCAGCTATGGAGGATAAATGAACTCTTGAAACTACTGTCCTGAGATAATCTTTAAATCTTCAACCCAAAATAACCCCTGAAGTCATCCTAAAACTGAACAACACTCTAACAACTAAAAAATGTCTGTCTTGAGCACTATCCTTTTATAAGAACTATCTACACCGGATCAAAGTAACAACAGCAACTAGAAAGTTGAGACAGAAACCTTAGGGGGCAGTAAGTCTGTGTTAATGATGGAGGAATAATTTAGAAAGGAGGGTGAAAACAGCTGGGCAACTCAAAGAATGTAATCAAGTCACTAAACTGTACATGCAGAATCTGCTAAACAGGTGTATGTTTTGTTGTGCATATTCTCAACAACAACAATATAAATAGAATTCAGGGGGAAAAAAAATCACCTCCAAAAGAAAACCTTCCCTGAAGGCTCCACACCCACATCCTATCTGAAACACATGGCCATCACCTGTTGTTCCAAATCTTAAATAATAAGGAGCCTTAAAAGTATCTTTCAATTTTTATTTTCCTGTCTGTTTTCCAAGTCAGTCCACGGGTTCCTCAAAGAAAAGTAGTATGTTTTTCATCTCTGAAATCTCAGATAGTCTTATAAAAAATAAAAGTTCTTCAATGAACAGATGTATCTTGATAAATGCATTCAAAGCTCTTAATAAGAGGGGCTCTCCCAGAGAAATAGGAACAATAAAAAAGAGAAATAATTACACTAATGGAAAAAAGGAGGTAGGCTTACAGAAGCCACTTTTAATGTTGTCATGGTTTTTAATTCAAAGCAAAAACACTCAGCTATAACCTAACTTAGAGACTAAAAGAGAACTATAAGTGTCTATTTTGTACAAATGACTATGCGTAAACTAAACACATACACTAAACCACAGCTTCCTGCTGAACTTCCATTGGAAAACAAGTATTTCCTGTTCTAACAGTTTAGAATATAAAATATTCCTAAGTTTTATAGAGAATAACTAGATAATTCACAAATACCTCACCAACACTGCAATATTACTGTAAACCAAGATGTTGTCAGTAAAATGTAAGATGAGAGATGCTTCATTTTAACAAGAAAAATGTCCATTTTTTTCCCAGAAAATTACTCCCAAGACGTTTAGTTGGAGCCCTGCCCTGTATAATTCCCATGGCTAAGCTAACTCACTTGGTGGCCTCCTTCCAGATGTCTTCGGTCAAGGTGACAGACTGCAGCAGAAAAGAGATGTCTTTCTCTTACCGTGGCAGTGCTATCTTCTTAATGATTCCTCCCTACCCTACCATCCACCTTCCCAACCCCAAACATTTATAACTCACAGTGGGAAGATGAAAGGTATAAATTGCTATATAATGTAATTTAACTTAATTGAATAAACATAAAGAAGGTAACAGAATGAAAACTGGCCAAAGCTAAGCAATGAGAAGATCCAAAGAATAAACTTGCCTGATACTAGCACTCACTGGCTCAGACTACTTTCTAGCTTACACATGAAATTGCTTAATGCATGAGTCATTTCAAATCATGACTGTATTGATTCATTTTGCAAGTTCAAGCAAAACTGCAATGAAGATGACCTAGAAGTCTTGAGATGCAGACAATTCTCCAATCAGAATGATGGGGGTGCAAGACATATTGTAGAAAGTCAAAACACATAACTAGGTATGTGTTTAGAAAATATTTTATTAAATACTATTTACCACAAACAAGTGGAAAAGATGACACTTTTTTGTTTATTAAAATTGAGCTTTTTTTTTTTAAATGGCAGACTCGGTGTTCTGAAAGATTGAATCAACAAACATTCCAAGAGTCTGCAGAGGTGAGCAAGGGCCTCAGCTACTACCCTTATTCAGTTCACAGGAGGAAAGAAAGCCCTATCCTTGACTTCTATCTCAGTGATCTTAGGTGTAAAGTCATGGTACATGCTGATGATCTCTTCCTGAGTCACAAAAATGCTCTAAAATTAGATAATGGTAATGGCTGCACTATTATCTGAACATACCTAAAAAAGACTGAACTACATACTTTTAAAAGGGTGGATTTTTTTGTATGTGATTCATATCTCAAAATTGTTATTTTTCTAAAAAAAAAAAAAAAAGCCAGTTCTTACAGCATTTTTTTATACAATTTAGACCTTGAGAGGTTACTGTGCTGTGCTGTGCCTGCTGATTACATGTCTGTGTTCTCTCTCAATTCATTTTTGTAGAAAGATTGAAGTTTTAGAGTCACATTATCTTGAGAGATGAACCTAAGTCAGTCACATCCTAAACTCTGGGATCTTAGTATGTTATTCCCTGAGTATGTGTCCTTAATTTATAAAACAAGCAGACACCACCAACCTATCCGGATAAAGATAACAGAGAATTTGTGAATCATCACACCAAACTTAAGACCAACACTCAGTAAATGGTAGCATACTACTGAATTGGGATCTCAAATAGGAAATGTCAGCTGTCAAGGAGAAAACAGAAGGCAAGATACAAAAGCAGGGGCAAAATGGCCAACGACATGTCAGGACCAAAGTCAGCCTACTTAGAATTATGAGAAACTCCTCTGGAATCCTCTTTCGGGTTTGGATACTTTACGGCATGGGTGACGTGGGGGGCTGGGTGGTGACCTGTTTCCAGAAGCATGTGCTATTATTACAAAGGCTATTATAAAGACTACATTATCTGTGATATTTAAATCTCTGGATTCCTTAACTCAAGTAATTTTTGTGTGTAGCCACAAGCAGAGACATTGTACTTTGATCTCCACAAGTATCATTAAGCATTCAGTCTACTAAGATAATTTCTGCTTTGGGGTTTGGGTCTTGATTTTTGGTTGCTATTAACCAGAACACATAGTTCTACACCAACATATTTTTTTTTTAAGTTCTATATAATAAAGCATTAACGAAGTTGATCTTAAGAGTCTTTTCATCGCAAGCTTCAATATCACCTGCCTGTGATTAACTCATATTAGCACTAGTTGAAACACCAGCTTTTCAATCACTGGTAAGATAGCAATGCTTAAGAAGCAACTCACCCGACAATTAATAAGAACAATCTATATTTATGATCAATATGCAAATTCTCAACTAGGCTAGAATGTCTAACATCAAATTAATTCCTCTTATGTAAAAATACACTCTATTTGTCCAAGCAACAATTAAGAAATTAAAGGAAACATATGTACCAATACATACACACATACATTACAAATACATTATTTTTATATAAATATCTTTCACATGTATACGTATTTATTTATCTTCACACCATATATTTCCAACTTTAAAAGAACTCTAACAGGAGCTTTAAACCACAACCCAAACCTACTGTTGTTGAGTTGATTCCAACTCATAACCTTATAGGACAGAACAGAACTGCTCCACAGGATTTCCAAGGCTGTCAATCTTGAGAAACTCTACAGGACAGAGTAGAAATGCCCCATAGGGTTTCCAAGGCTGTCAATCCTTAGAGAAGCAGACTGTCACATCTCTCCTGAAGAGTGGTTGCTGATAGCTTCAAAATGCTGACCTTTCAGTTAGCAGCAAAGCACTTAACCACTGACTCACCAGAACTCCTTCGAGGCAAGACACTTTTAAAAAAACCAAACCAAACCTGCTGCCATAAAGTAGATTCCAACTCACAGCAATCCTCAAAGACAGAGTAAAACACACCCATAGGGTTTCCAAGAAGCACTTGATGGATTTGAACCACCAAGCATTTGGCTAGCAGCCATAGTTCTTAAACACTAGCCACCAGGGTTTCCAGAGGTACTTCAGAACCTCCTGGTTTATCAGCTCTACATAGCCTCCCCTAAGTAGGGGCCTCACAGCAGCCGCTCAATTCTCTGGTTCACAGCTCAGAAGAAAGTGATGGATAAACAAGCCAATCTGCCTGATGCAGTTCGACTTCCTTTGGGCGTCCTTCATTTACTCTCCCCTTGCTGACATCCAGCACATACATGAGCTCACTAAGAGCAGGGAAAGCGTACCAGAACACCAGGACTTAGGACTCAGAGGGCTGTGGCTGTTCTCAACCTTGGCTGCAACCTTGCTTTTAGATTACGCCGTGGTGGAACCTGGAGGGCTGGCCTTTTCCAAACTCCAGGAGACCAAATGAGCAACCAGGTGAAAATCGCAGAGACAGAAACAGCAAGAAATGGTTAATACCCTCAGGACCGTTTCAGTAAAGGAAGGATGATGAAAGTACAACACGAATGTAAAAAGGAAATAAAAACACTGCCAACTGCCTCTGTTTATCATTCACAGTGTCAACAATTCTGAGAAAAATTCAGCAGAGTCTCAGGTCACTAAACCTTAGTCCGTTACACAAACATTTGTCTCCCTGATTTTGCTTTTTGTACTTTTTTAAACCCAAAGGGAAACGGTAATCTTCCATAAATTTTAGGATGGCTTATTTTCTAACACTGACAGGAAGGAAAAGGCTAGCTTCTGTTAGTTTTAATTTTGAATGCTCTGAGTATGTGGTGGAAATTCTCTTAGATAATAAATAACTTTTTAAGACATTTTAGTTGTTTCATGCACAGCACTTTTGTTAGCTCTACACCTAGTGCTGGGCAGAGTCAGGTTTACTTTAAGACAATACACAGTAGCATAAATTCAAGTCTTGTAAAACTTATAACCAAATTTAGAGGCGCTTAATACAACTGTGTGGTACCCTTGATTGTTTTTCACTTCGAATATATAAACAATGGGTCAGATAAATGCCTACATGCTATTTTAAGTGTAATTTTGAATAAACTTTCCTACTGCAAAAACAAAGAAGTGCCTTAAGGTCTACCTCTGAGTTACAGTTAACTCTCGATGTCTTTGCCAAAGATGACAGTCAAAATGTAAGCTAAGTTATTTTATTAAAAAAAAGACATGTGAACATTCAACCTCAGTGGCATTTCAGGGTTGGGAAAACCTTCCACATGAGAAGATGTTTTCTCCAGAGCTAGATGAGGAGATCTTAACTACAGGGTTTATACCTCAACAGATAACCAAGAACAGTAAGGAAACTAAATATCATGCCTCACATTTACTGCCATTTCTCAAATTCAGTATGAATTTATGGATATGTTATATATTTACATATGAACATATGTAAATATTTAAATATATACATATGTATATGTATGTGCACATACATAATATGAATGTATATACATTCAGGAAACCCTAGTGGCTTAGCATTTAAGTGCCTCCCCTGCTAACCAAAAGGTCAGCAATTCAAATCCACCTGGAGCGCCTCAGAAACGACAGAGGCAGTTCTACTCTGTCCTACAGTAACTATGAGTCAGAACTGACTCAATGGCAATAGGTTTTTACATATTTAATATACATATATTAAAAATACACATAAAACTTTCATGATGTCTCCCATTTAAATAAAGAAAATTACTCCACACTCTAACCCCAGCCCACTCCATGTGTCTTTCTCAATTGCATCCTCCACATCCCCAACACTGTGGTCAAAACTCAGAACGGAGCCAAACCACCAGGATGAGAATTTTTTTCCCATCACTTGCTAAATTTAAGACCTTAAACACACAATTTAAGGTGTCCCATTTCCTCCATCTGAACTATAGTGATAAAAATTGTACTTGCTTCAAAGAGTTGTTATAAGGTTTAAACGAGTTGATAGACGTAAAGCACTCAACACAGAAACTGGTGTACAATAAGCGCCATTAAAGGGTAAATCATTATTATTATTCATGCTTTCCTTGTTGTTACAGCCATAATCCTCACTTTCATGATACTATTCCTGAACAGTTTTACCTTCACCAACTAAAAACTACAATTGCCAAGCCAAGTGCCGTCGAGTCGGATCCGACTCAACTACAATTAGACTTATCTTTAAATTCCCTTCTTTTCTTACTCTGGAAAACATAAAATCCATGGGAGAGAGTATGGTGTTGAATCGCCTCTAAGCTGTGTAATTAATTCCTTGTAATACTGACAATGGACTGCAATCTAGCTAGATCCCACAGCAGGGCTGAAAACCAGCAGGAAGAGGGAGTATCCCTCAACCAAGTAGACTTTATTGACAGAATAAAGGTAACACTTCAGACTGATAGCCATCATCCAGACTCCATCCTTTCAAGGGTCATCTATGCAAGAGAAAACTGAAAGCAACTCACTACCAACCAACCAACCAGGCCTTTAATTTAATTTACAGCATTATTCTTTATCAACACAGACATGAACCAGCATCTAGCAAGTACAATATGGAACCATCTAAAACTACTATAAAATTAAAAAATGAAAAGCCAAGTGTTATACCTAGAACTCCCTCAAGTCTTTTAAAGATATAAAACTAACATAAAGATGGTTTGACATTTAGGGAGAGACAAGCTGGCCGAGTCCTATAAGTGTGACATAGTAACAGCTACAGCGTGCCCCATATCAATCATCAGAAAATCCTATTTCCTCAGAAAAGTCTCTTTAATTTGCCATTTAACTAAAAATCGTACAAAAAAAAGGCCACATGTTTTGTTAATGCCTAACATAAAGGCTTTATCTAAACTTGTATAGTTTGCCCATAGACCTTACTTTGGCATCTTTAGTCAGAGAAAGAGGAAGTCACACATGAGATACTACTGTCTCATGGTGAGTCTCTGTGGCCTATGAGTTGCCTGGAAAGGAGAAGTCTGCTACCAGGAACCTTAAAAAGATCATAATCCACATGTAGTCTCCAAGCAGAGAAACACGTGGCACCTAAAAACATTACTCACTGACCCTTGATGCACATTTTATCCAAGCTCTTCACACTGCTTAAGTCCTTCATTTCAGGAGCATAACCTGGATAAGCTAATTCTCAGCCAAACTCATCACCGAGTATTTTTCTCAAGATGCACTTTCCACACAGTGCTTGGATAATGCTCTTCTCGTGTGTCTTCCCCTGACTTCGCCCACCAGAAAAATGATCACTATCCCTTTGACAGTAGGACTTGTATCTTAAATCCAAGTAAGTTCCCAGCCCCAGGCATGGAATGTGACACAGTCCTCTCCCCCTCCATGGGGACTTCCAAGAATGAAGAGGACCAGGATTTAGAAGTGGTGCAAGCCCTTACTTTCCCCAAATCCCCATCATTCTGACAGGTCGAACCCCACCACTGACACCTCATCTTCTCTCTTGGATGGATGTTCACTGCAATTATGCATAATAAATATCATGCTGTTAGTTCATATGTTTCGTTCCAGCTGCACTTAAGATGAGTGGGCACAGACTGCAGCCCTGAGTCAGCAACTTAACTCCTCAATCTTTAGGTTTCTTTCCCTAATAAAGTGAGGCTATAGCAACCAACTTTCTAATATACGTCAAGTCTATGCACTAGACTTGGGGCACCCAACTGTCTGCCCTTCCCTCACTTCCCTACATGCCATCAATGCCCAAGTCAAAATCACTTAGATTTTAAACACACAAGACAGGGCTAGGTAATACGATTGCCTCTTTTGAATTTACAGGGTTGATTTTCTAGGCCACTCAAATAGCTTTTCTTTAGATCACCACTTTAGAGACACATCTTAAAGGCTTACCTCGCCAGTGAATCCCCAGAGCAAGGGCTCCTCTGAGCACAGCTTCCCCCAGCACAGGGACCCAGCAGAGGGCTTGGCTCAGACACGGGGCTCAGAAGAACACAGTGACTAAACCCAGTTTTTGTCCGTTTCCTACAATATCTTCTAAAAGGAGATGCTGATTTCTTTTCTTTCTTTTTCTTTTTTTTTTTTTTTTGTTAACTACTAGTTTTGAACAAGACAAATCAAAAACACTGGGTGGAAAATTGCAATTTTATATCTGCAGTAAGTGACTGTTCTCCTGGTTCTTAAGCACAACTGTCATCAAACTATAAGGATCATAGCCATGAGATATGTTCTATGTAAATTAACAATGTCTATGGTCACAAACTCAAACTAACCCAGACAAACAGGCTTGGAAACTACCTGCCAACCTCGTTCTGTAAGCAACTATTAAGTTTTAATCAGATGTGGTCCAATTTCTGGAACAGCAAGCATTAAGAAGGGCTCCTCAAGGAAAACAGGCACGGAGGAGGAGGAGGAGGAAGAAGAACAAAAGAACCGCCCCTCAAACCAATCATCTAACATAGACTCCTAACTGGAATACTTCTGTCCGGCTCTGCAGCTGTTGTCTCCTGCAGTTGGCACGAATCGCTGCCAGTCTGAGACTGGCTTCCAGGGAGGACAGCATTGTTTTATTGGCTACTCAGGCCAAGCCCACACCATTAATGGAGTTTTTATCTCTCCATTTTCCTGTCAGTACAGAACCAGCCAGACTGACTCTGTTATTATCATTAAGAAAGCTTTTTTTTTTCCCCTCCCTCCTCCCCCCATACACACTCTTTAATCCAAACAACATCTGGGAACTTCAGCCTCTATCATGTAAAAGGGAAACAGACTGGGGGGGGGGGTGTGAATACAGTTCCAACCACAGGGAACAACAACCAGATTCCCACCACCAAACTCATCTCGAGCCACCTACTATCTCTGAAATGCTCTTTACTTCAAAAAAGCAAGGTACTCCTCCCCCACCCCTCACACTGCTTTTAATCTCCTCTAGACTCTTGCAATACTGGGGGCGGGGACACACACACACATTTTAAAGTGCAGCTTGTGCAAACAGAAAAACAAAATTACTGTACTGCTTTCCTAGATGAAAAAGTCCAGTTGTAAACTAAAACTCAAGAAAAATACCTAGCAGATTTTTTTAAAGGAACACTTCTATTTTTCCGAAAAAGAAAAAAAAGACCCTTTAAGACATTACTTCTGAATACATTTCTACTGTACAACTAATAGGAAAAACCTGGCACCATGAAACCCCGAAAATATGTCCTCCTGTAACAGACAGCTGTCTCCTCTGTAGTTTAAGTGTGCTTTTTGCTTAGAGCATGCTCAGTGAGTCATGGAATCAATACAGGAAAATGCACACTGCCAGCCACACTACAGACTCACACAGAAGAGCAGGTTCAAGCTACACAGCCCTTCAGTTCCTTGCCTCTCACTTGTGGTGCTAGTCCCAGTACACACACTGGGTGAAATGCATACCCTGGTAGTTTCACACTTGAACTTGTCTTCTTCCAGATTTGTTTCACACTTGAACCTGCCTTCTGGAGTCCCCGATGTTGGTCTTTTCTGTGTTGCTTTTATGTAAGCAGAGCCTAAAAGTCATTGACCTCAAGCACACAGCTGTCAAAAAATTATGTCTCTATCCATCATGCTCCTCACCGTCACTCCTTTCTGAGTTTTCCAAAATGCACCAATAATAATAACTACACTCAGGTTAGAAGGGATTTACCTCCCCCAAAATGTTCATCTCCAAGCAGAAAATCCAATCCAACAACTGAACGTTGCAGGGAAAGACAAACTTCGAATGCCAACAAAGGTTAATAGTTTATTTCTGTTTATCTTTTGTTCTGTTCAGCAAAAAAATGGGGGAAAATCACTAACTGTCGGAACCGCAGGCTCCTGCTCTGGGGAAGCTGTGCCTTCCAGCCCCTTGCAGCCTGTTGTTAATGACAGTCTTAGTAACCTGATCCTCTCACAGTGGGAGACATGAGTAAGCACTGGCCTCTCTCTGGTCTCGCCTTTCCATTGTCCCACCCTGTAGGGCCAGCTGTTTCTGACAGCCAAATTGCTGCATGCTAAGCAATGAATGCTGTCAGAGAAAGAATTTTCATTTCTATAATGCATAGGTCTCCATGGACAAATAATACAGCTTACGGTCCTGGCTGCAGGATGCCGCTCTTAGCTTGACACACTGCCAGTTGAAGCTTTTCTGCGCTCACTCCAGCCCTGAGCTGGTAAGACAGACACCCAAAATGAATTCGGAATCTGAATGGCCAGAGTGAAAGAGAACATGTGTTTTCAAGAGTTAAAAAAAAAATATGTCAAGAGTATCTGTCTAGCAACCATCTTTGATGTAATGGTATACGGTGAAATCTAATTAAGTGAGTATCAACACCACAGAGATACCTAGCATGACATTCATTAAGGTCTACTGTAATTTTTTTTAATCTGCAGTAAGCATCCCAGGGGCATCAGCAAAATCACTGGCCCTCTGCTTCTGGCAGACACCAGACTTACCTAGCAAACACACCAAGAATTTGCCACTTTCAGAAAACCAAAGTGGCTACCATCTAACAACAACCCAGATGGTCCCAGAACAGTGCTCTGTCACGGCAACAAAAACCTCAGTATGTGCCTTATTGAGTCACTTTGTAGGACCTGTTTGCTCCCCCAGCTTTTACCCACACTTCCCTTCCAGCAGCAACCCCTGAATTTTGTCTGCGGATACTCCACTTGAATTCCCACTCAGCCCAAGCTGTGGTAGGAGGCAGGTGAACTAGACGAATCACATTGCCTTGATTCTGGCGTAGGCTGTTACCTAGGCTGGTCCAGAGTGGGTCTCTTAACTTTCCAGAACAGCTAGGAAAAAATGTCTAATTGTCTTATAATGCTTGACCATATCAGAGTATGTGTAGCCTGCCACAGTCTTCTTGCTGAGCAATGCAACCAACAAGAGAATAACAATTAGAGGAGAAATAACAGGATCCCAGGGACACTGCCTGAGCCCTGTGCCAATCCATAAATGAAGCCTGTCTTACCTTAGATTTTCCGGTATGGCAACTCTTAGATTCCCATCATATTTATACTAGTTTGGGTTGCATTTTCTGTGACTTACAAATGCAAGCTACCAGATGAATCATTACTCCACCAGAAAACACTCAAGGGTCAGTGCAAACACACATATCATATCTTACTGCGTCAACAAGAAAAATACTTGTATTTCTGGTTGTTATCATCTCTCACCCTTCCCTTCTAATCAGTTCTTCTACCCTAATGTGGAGCTAAAATATGCAAAGTGTCATCTAATTTTGGCCCATTCTGCAAGGGAATTCTAAATATCTGACCTGAATTCAAGTGGAGATAAGGAAGCTAACTTTACAGTCTGTATTTTCTTTTGGTATCATAGATCTCAACAAAACTAGGCACATGTGGCAGAAAAATAAGGGACTCTGGTTGGTGACTGGTATATCACCACCCTGTCAATGAAGTCAATTCAGGTAAAACCCAAGAAACAATCAAGGCCCTGAACAAGAGTGAGAGAGAAGAGACACCTGCTCTTCCCCTGGGCCTTTGGGTCAGCCAAAGTGTCACCACCTGCAGGCTGTGATCTGCCAAGGCCACCACCCACGCCACATCCTGCAGCTGGCCACTTATCTTTAACTACTGTCTAACGAACAAAGGCAGGGTCCCAGTTCAAGAACACCGGAGACTTTAAGTCAGGAGGGGTATCCAGGGTGGGCTCATAGCCACTCACTCCAGACTATAAATATGCTCCTAGCGGCAGTCTCGACAGCAACCACAATTCCTGTTGCCTTGCTGGTAACAGAACTACAGGCCTTTCCCCAAGAAATTCAGCAGAACCAACTTACTCAGTGCCTTAGCAAGCTCCTATTTCTCCCCCTCTTGTTGTCATTTTGTAGGAACTGTTTGCTTCCCCATCTTTTACCCACTCCCCTTCCAGCAACAACTCCTGAATTTTGTCTGCAGATACCCCACTTCTACTCTCCCTCAGTCCAAGCTGCAGTGGGAGGCAAGGGAACTAGACGAATCAGCACACTGCCTTGATCCTGGGGCAGGTTGGCTTCTGATTCCCCTCAAAGATCGAAAAGAGGAGCAAATGCTATAAATAAGGTCTCAGTATAGTGCTGAGAAACAGCAATGGAACATACAAGTTCGAAACTATGATAGGAGGGAGGGAGGAAGAGACTAAGAAGATTAACTTATACCCATCCCCTCTTCATCACCAGACTTTAGGGATTGTAAACCCATACATTCCTTCTGTGTCTGAGGGTGTAAAGGCGTGAGGGCTGACCTGTCCTGACTCTTCACTTTGGGGAACAGAAAGAAGTATAAGAAGGCCACTAACTCCAAGTTGGCAACAAGGCAAAAAAATAAAAATACTGTTGAGACAGAGAAATCATGCAAACAGACATTACATTTACCAAGCTAAATGAACCAAAATTCTCATGATCAACTCAGGTTTAATGGTTGGAAGATCTACCCAATTTCCCAAACTCTGTGGTCAGTTTGGTACTTTAGGAGGTCATTCTAGGGAAATACTCCTCGCTGTGACTGTGTCCAAAAAAAAAGGGGGGGGGGGGAGGCAGACACTTGAACCACCTAAATGCTGGAGAAAGTGTTATGCACCATCTGCTCTCCAGCACCTGGCTCAGAGTGGGTAAGCAGTGGGTGCTCAAACATGTAACTTCCCCCAAGGTGGATGGATCTTTCTTCCAACCCACTTCTTGACCCTTAGAGCAAAGACCTTACCAGAAACAAAGCACAAAGAGTACAGGGGGGATTCACAGTCCCACCACATTCACTGCCTCTCCTCCCCCAATTCACTTCTGTGCTGACCAATACAGACGGAGCACCATGCGTGAGGCATCGTTTTTGTTTTTGTTTAATGCCATAAGCATATGAATAACATCTCCGCCAATTTAATCTTCTTTACCTGTACCATTTAGTCATGTTAGTTAATCATGTTGGGTACACATCACCACTACCTGTGGAATCAAGCACTACACGGGCAGTACAGATACAACAGAAAACGCAACCAAGCCCCTGCCCTTGTACAGCTTGTACGCAGGCAGAACTCCACACGGAAGGTTTTTTACGTGTCTATCAGTAATTCTCTTGCAGCAAGACCCCAAAGTCGATCTAAGAACATATGCCCATATGTAAGGAATTCTTCAAGTCATGAATCTTCAACATCTGGTCACAGTAACAATATTCAAGGTAGGATAGTGACCCAATCTGCTCAAATTTGGCATTTAGAATCCTATCCCTCCCTTCCAAAAAAAAAAAAAAAAAGATCTGAAAGATAGAAGGCCTTAGGGAAAGTCATTTTAATCCAAAATACTGACTCAGGGTAGAAGACTGTCCTAAGTCTCATCTACTATCATTTATTCTTGACTCTGAAAAGCAGAGAGGCAGTGTATGAATTCAAGCTTTCCTAGTACAAAGAACAATGTATTTAATCACAATCCTATTATAAAACCCACATGATAGACAACAAACCTCTCAGGTTTTCCAGTCATGAAATTATTCATAAAAATATGAATTTAGCACTAATTAAAAACCATATTCTGAATTCTATCCTCCCATTGAGTTTTTGAGGCACAGGCCTTGAATTAACAGGAAGTGCAGTTCCACAGAACCAGTGTGATAAACGCTTCAGGCAACTAATAAAGTCAATAAACATGCCTTTATTCATGTCATTTTTTCTATCTTTCTACAAACTCTCCAAATAAATAACACACAGCCACACCGTCATGATTGACGTCGTCAATACTACACTACCCAACACTCTAATGATCTGTTTTCTAAATCCTCTAAATTACAATCTTCATGAGGGTGACTTGGAAGTATTCCTTGATTTCCCTTAGTGACTCAGTTTTTTCCTGCAAAACAAATAATAGCCGTCACATTTAATGAACACTTCCCATGTCTAGATACTGCTATGCTAGAGATTTGCATGAATATTACTACACTTAATCCTCCCAACAGGCACAAGAATACAACAGGAATTATTATCTACATTTTGCACACGATCATACTGAAGCTCAGAAAGGTTAAATAATTTTTCTAAAGTCACAAAGCTTGGAAGTGGCATAATCAAATTCAAACCTAACACCACAAGCCATTCCTACCCCAATTCATTAGTCGCTGCATTCTGTCCAGGCACTACATTATGGAATAGGAGTCACACACACCTTACAGGACAAGGCTGCTGTGGAATGCTGTCACTTTACATAACAGTTCCATAAATTGAGCAGTTATATTAGGATTCATGGGCATAGTAACAATCGCGAAAACACAAAAAAGGATGGAAATCAGTCACCTTCAAATGATTAGAACAAAAGTATCAGAGCGTCACTTGAACTTGAATGCAGTTAGCCTACAAGTATCCATTCAGAGTAAGACAAAGACAAAACAGCAAGAAAAAAGAAGCTATCACCAGATAACCTTGAAATTAAGCCAAATTTTTTAAAAGACAGTAATTGGGAACCTGCCCAAGACCTGTGCTCACTGCTAAGCTATAACGAGCAGCTGTACTTAAACAGGGCAGGCAGAGGAAAGTGTGTAGGGCAGATCACACTGTGAAACCCTCTCAGCATAGAAAGCAGGGCTGGGGACTGTCCTCTGCATGGCCTTCCAAAGTGCAAAGGGAGAATCAAGAAGTCAGGTGCCTATAGTGGCCGTCTTCTAGATTTGTAAAATCCACTGGAAATGACTTCAGTGAAGATAAAGACTTCCAAGAGACCAAGTAAGACAAATTCCCAACTAGCAGGGATAGATCTGCCAAGAGGCCTCCAAGCTTTACCTGGCCCATCTCCAAGCCTGTTCTCCCCACTACATTTTGCTGCAGAGGCTTTTCTCTGCTCTAGTTCAGCTCGCCAACTCCACCATCAGCCCTGCTCCCCCCAACTATTCATTTAAGATTCTGGAGAAAAAAAAAAAGGCACTCACTTACTGTCCCCCAAAATTAGAGTACCAGGAAATAACAAAAAACTTGAAGTGAAAGGAGTCCCAAGGACTCAAGAGTCAAGCCTTCAACTGCCAACCAAAAGGGTCAATGGTTCAAACCCACCAGCGGCTCTTTAGGAGAAAAGATAGTGGAACTGTTCCTCTAAGATTGCCAAGCCAAAAGCCAAGTGCTGTCGAGTCCAAAATCCTGTGGGACATTCCATCCTGTCATGCGGGTTTGCTACAAGTCAGAATCAACTCAAGGGCACTCAACAGCATCAAAAAATCCCCCCAAAACTACCTGTTACATTTCAAAGTAATAACCTGATAGTCACCATACAAAGAATTTTACTTGCCACTATTCAATTTTCTCAGGTATCAATAATCTAATTAATAGTTCATTAGTACCACAACAGACAAACTCCATCCTAGTTGCTCAAGGCTGGGTATCAAGAGAAGTCTATTGCCCTAAAGGAACTCATAAGTCTGGCCAAAGAGGCTGGAATTACCCATTAAAGGACAAAACAGTAGGACAGGAATAGCAGGCTGTCAGTAGGTGTATACGGGTATGCCAGTTACGCAAAGAGGTCCAAGAAATCAGCTAACTGCTGGCTTTGGCTGGCTGGTTGAGGTGGTGGAGTAGGTTGAATGGTAACTCCTAAAAAACATGTCTATATCCTAAAACCCAGAACTTAGGAATTTGATCTTATTTCCAAAAAGGGTTTTATAGAGATAAATAAGTTAAGGATCTTGAGATGAGACCATCTCAGATTATCTGGGTGGGCCCAACAAGACAACAGAGGCTGACACAGAAAACGGAGGTAAGAGCCACAGGGCTAGGAATGCAGGCAACCACTGGAAGGTGAGAATGGCAAGGAAACGGATTCTCCTTTCACAGAGTCACAAGAATTACAAAAGAATACGTTTGTGTTGTTCTAAGCCATTAAAAGTTTATGGCAATTTGTTACAGCAGCAACAAGAAACTTAAGATGCCAAAAGTTATGTTTTCTCCTCTGAAATCCAGATATTCTCTTCTTGAATTCTTCCCTAGGATGAGTCTTCCTTGTCTGGTTCACCTATGGTATTCCTGCTTTGTCCTTCCAAAGCCTACTTTCAGAATTTCATCTCTCTCCATTTTAATATTTAACTCAGGAGCTTCCTACCTTAGTACCCTTCAAAACTCAACCTTACTACCTCTAAGTGTGATACACGGAAATCAGAGATAAGCTAATTATTCACAGACCCAGTAGCTCTGATGGCAGAGTACTTAAAGCCTTGACTGCTAAAGGAAAGGTAGGTGGTCTGAACACATCAGCAGCTAGGAGGGAGAAAGATGCGGCTGTCTCCTTCCACTAAGATTCACAGCCTTGAAGCATAAATAGAATACAAAACATTAATAACAATCCACAAACACCAAAAGAGACTACGAGTCCCTGAAAATCAAACACATGCTCATCCAAAAACTTTTCCCAAAAAGTATAAAGATAACCCAAAGACTGGGAAAAATGTTTGGGCTACAGTAAATCTGATCAGGGTCTCATCTCTGAGATCTACAAACTAATGCAAAACCTCAGCAAAAACAGACAAATAACCCCATTAAAAAATAAGCAAAGGATATGAACAGGCACTTTACCAAAGAAGACAGTCAGGTGGCTAACAGTTACCTGAGGAAATTAAGCCATTGTGTTGTTGCTGTTAAGAGCCACAGAATCGGCTCCAGCTCATAGCTACCCTACAGACAGCAGAATTGCCCCACAGGATTTCCAAGGAGTACCTAGCAGATTTGAACTGCTGACCTTCTGGTTAACATCCACAGCACTTAACTACTACTGCACTAGGTCTTCTACTAAGCCATCAACCAAACCCAACCAAACCCACTGCCACTGAGTCAACTCCAACTCATAGAGACCTTATAGATCAGAGTAGAACTGCCCCACAGAGTTTCTAAGGAGTACCTGGGAGAGTCAAACTGCTGACCTTTTGGTTAGCCAATATAGCACTTAACCTCTACGCCACCAGGGTTTTCACTAAGCTATTGGAGAAATGCAAATCAAAGCTACAGACAGACCATCTCAGCCAACAAGGCTGGCGTTAATCCAAAATCACAAAATAATAAATGTTGAAGAGTTACAGAGAGTAGAACACTTACACACTACTGATGGGCATGTAAAATGGACAGCCAGTTTGGAATTGAGTTAGCACTACCCTAGAAAAGCTACAAATAAAAGTACCATACAATCCTATAATCCTACTCCTTGGAATATATCCTAAAGAAATAACAGCCATCACAAGAGTAGATACATGCACATTCATCTTCCCTGAGGCACTGTTCACAATGGCAAAAATATGGAAATGACTAGGTGTCTATGAATAGATGAATGGAAAAACAAATTGTTATATATTTACATAGAGGAATACTACACAACAATGAATAACAACAGTGCATCTGCAAAACATCTCATTAAGATGAATGTGAAAGGCATTATATTGAGTGATATTAGTCAATCACAAAAAGACAAACATTGTATGAGACTTCTATTAAGAACTCAAGGAAAGGTTTAAACACAGAAGAAAGCAATTCTTGATAGTTACGGGGATAGAGGGAGGGGACAGAACGGGGTATTCACTAACTGGATAAACCCCAAACCAAACCCACTGCTGTCAAGTTGAATCTGACTCATAGTGACACTGCAGACAGAGCAGAACTGCTTCACAGAGTTTCCAAGGAGCAGCTGGTGGATTTGAACTGCCACCTTTTTGTAAGTGATCATAGCACTTAACCAGTATAGCACCATGTTTTCCAACTAGACAGCAGACAAGAACTATTTTAGGGGAAGGAAAGGACAACACGCACTACAGCGGAAGTTACCATAACTGGATTAATGTCTAACATGCATTCATTGGTCCCAACCCACCTAAAGCAAAGGAGAATGAGGAACACCAGAAACAAAGAAAATATGAGCTCAAGAGACAGAAAGAACCATATAAACCAGAGACTCCATCAGTTCAAGACCAGAACTAGTGTCCTGCTGTCCTGCTATCACCAACGACTATCCTGATAACCCAACAGAGCGTCTCTGACAGAGCATGACAGAAGAGGGATGTGGCACTCAAATTCACATAAAAAGATCACACGTGATGCTCTGACTTCAGACTAGCAAGACCCTGGAATACATGGCCCTCTGACTGTCTGTCGGCCCAGAATTAAAACCATTCCCAAGACCAACTCTCCAGACAAAGATTAACATGACTACAGAGCACACAGTGACACTGTTGAAGAGTGTGCTGCTTAGCTAAAATAGATACATAAGACTAAATGGACAGGACCTGTCCAAAGGCAAAATGAGGGCAGAAGAGGACAAGGGCTGGCTGAATGAACCTGGGAGATACAGAGGGGAGAGATGAGTATGTTGTCACACTGTAGGGACAGCAAGTAAGTCACATAAGTTTTTGTCTGAGAAACTGACTTAAACTGTAAACTTTCACTTAAAGCCCAATTTAAAAATGATAAATTTACAGCCTCGAAAATCCTGAGACAGTTCTACTCTGCCCTATAGGATTTCTATAAGTTGAAATCAACACATTAACAACGTTTTGTTGTTGTTGTCAACGTAACTCACACATCTATCTTGCTTCAGAAAAGATAAAATAATCTGGTTCCCTTTGGCATTATAGAAATGTTTTATTTCTTCATCTGCATGATGATTACACAGCTGAACACAGAAGTCAAAATTCATTGAGTTGAATGCTTAGGATTTGTACCCTTTACTGAGTTTACCTCCTCTCCTCCTGAGGGCGAGAAGGTGGATATAAGGTCACCTTCAACGGAGAAGAGAAAAACAAGGTATGTCACGGTAGGAAACCCAGGTTTGTACTCAGAAGAAAACGGACGAGTGAAGAAAAGTTTAGCACAAAGGAACATTAATGTATCGTCCCCAGAAGGGATACAGAGATATGCCCTTGGAAAGGACCTCAAAAGAAAGAAACCTAAACATAAAAAAATAAAAAAAAGGAGTGAGCTACAGACCAAGAATTTAGAAGTGGGTTGCATGCACAGGACAGTGTCTTCCAAAAATTTTGACCCCCACTTAGAATGTATAGTTTATATTTCAACGTACTACACGTATACACACATAAAACTGAAACAAAAATACTATGAAATAATCCTTACCATTATGTGAGTTTCTCTTTAAAACTTTCATTTCCATTTTTGTTAATGCTGTGTGCGACAATGTGCTAAATTGATCCAGTAATGGACCATAACCCAGAGAAAAAGAACTAAGCTATGGATAGAGGAACTGAACTGAACAGGGCCAAGTTGGTAATTTCAGTACGGCTATAGCAAAGAAGTTTTAGAGCTTTTATTTCACAATACCAAAACCAGAAACCAAACCAGTTACCACTGAGTCAATTTCAACTCACGATAATTCCTTGTGTTCCAGAGCAGAACTCCTCCACAGAGTAAAGCTGCTGCACAGGGTTTTCAAGGCTGTTACCACCCACCAGCAGATAGCCAGGCCTTTCTTCCAAGTTCATCTGGGGCAGCTCAAACCAACCTTTCAATTAGCAGCCTAGAGATTAACTATGTGCACCACCCAGGGACTCATTACTTTATGATAGAAAGCCAACTTAAAAAATAAAATAAATAAAAGCTTTAAAATAGAACTCAGGAAACAATCCTTTTTAAAAGGAAAAGTGTGATACTGAATATTCAAGAAACATATCTGCTACGAGATATGCAAAGGTAAACAAGACGTGGTCCTTACCTCCCAGGAGTTGCTCATCTATCACAGAAGGGATACCAGAAACAAAGAAAATATGAGCTCAAGAGACAGAAAGAATCACATAAACCACAGAAGGAAAAAATAGCTAATAACTGCACAGAAAAATTACAGAAAAGTGTCATGCTATGTAAACACAGAAGAGGGAAGAACTGATTTTTAGCTAGAGGATGAGTCATGACAGGCTGCATGGAGAAAGAGATGACATTTGAACTGGGGGAGGGGGCTGTCCAAAGAACAGAGCAGGACAGTGCAAAAGAAGTCTGGTGACAGTTGAAACTGGTGATTTTAAAACATAACCCCCAAACTCTTGGGCCCCCTTCCCATCCAGAATTGGATCTATATCTCCTCCTTTGGACTCTCAGCTCCACCACAGCTTAACCAAGAGAATATGGTGTAACAGTTTTCAGGACCATGACTTAAGAAACTGGCACACTCCACTTCCTCCCTCTCGAGACACTTGCTCTTGGAACGCAGATGCCATACACTGAGGAAGCTCAAAATAACCCATGTAGAGAGACCACATGTATGTGTTTCAGCTGACAGTCTCCGCTCAGCTCCTAGCTGACAGTCGGTATCAACCACCAGGCATGTGAGTGGACGAGTCTTCAGACGATTCCTGTCCCCAGCCTTCAAGTATTCCCACCTGAGGCTGCAGACATTATGAAGCACAGACAAGCGGTTTTTACTGTGTATTTTGCAAATCCCTGAGCATAATAAAATGGGTATTGGCCTATGCCCCTACGTTCAAAGTGGTTTGTTAGGCAGCAATAGACTAACTAGAACTGCAGGCAATTTAACTGAGCTACAGTCAAGAGTACAGGAGGATACAGTAGAACAATAGAAAATAACCAAAAGGTAGAGAAGGGTCTGAGCAATGATGACATACATTTTAAGAGTCAACCTTTTTGAGGAGTTTAGAATTTATTCTACATGCAGTGTTTAGCAGCTGATGGGTTAAGGTCAAGAGAATTATATGATCAGATTAGGAAGACTGTAATAGCAGTAGTGTGCAGGAAGGATTTTCAGCAAGTTCAAGGGAACACATGACATGGATACACCTATCGTTAGTATAGCTGTCATAAATTTCCCAATCTTACAAATGGAACAATTGAGAGGAAAAGACAATCTAGAATAACCTAACCTAATCCAGTAGCAAATCTCATTGGCTCTATTTTAAAAATATATCCTGATTCCAACCAAACATGGTGCAACCCATTGCTCCCTCACCTAGATCAGTGATTTTTCAACTAAATTTATAATACATAATGGACCAAATTTATAAAATGCCATGTTCGTAAGATAGGTAACATGTTCTGCCACGGAAATGCCAAATTGTCAGAGCAGTTTCTAAACATTTATTTTCAATTTCTGTACCTATCTTATTCCAGATCCAGAACAAACACATCTCTTCAAGAGCACTACAGTACTGTTGTTTCCCAGGTCTCTAGAGATCTTAATGTTCACTTCAGGACTTGAGACAGAGATATCAGAATTCCCAGGAATCCCTGAAATCATAAATTATTTTTGCAATACTTCCAAAATTCTTCACTCACTATTATGAATATATATTTTTTTAATTGTTTGATAAATAAAAAATAAATAACTCAGTGCCGTCGATAAGACATATTAAATTTAGTAGTACACACAAAAACTTGAGCAACAGAAAATATTCCAATACTAGAAAGTGTCAGCAAACACCTCTAACACAGTTAACAGCACTGCCCAGAAATATGTGTCAAAATTGCCAATTTAAGGAATTATTCTGCTTCCAAACCCTATTATCTCTTGGCACACTACTCTTAGGATTTTATAAAAATATTCCACACATAAATTAATACTTATTCTATTTGCAAGAATGACTCATTATTAGCAGCAGACGGCCACAGATACACATGCATAACCTGGCATCAGCACCAAGCAAGGCTGACTGGTTGTATCATGACCACTTCTCTCCTTCATACTCCTGTCTTGATTCCCAGAATAGTCGACCTTAACCTTGTACTCACAGCAGCATTTTCTGCTTGTGCTTTCAACTTGAAGTCAATGAACTGTTTAGAGCTAGTGACAACTCTGTGTGACTGTGGCTACCACACTGGACAATGTATGTACAGAGATTCTTAGAGGATAGAGACTGAAAAAGACAGGAACAAACACTCTCACAACAAAAATTTTGTGAAGAATAAACAGACAAAACAATGTTTTGGAAAAACCACCAAGAGGCAGACCAGAGCCTTAGGCAAGATTTCAAAATGGATTTTAAACACTTAGATGGAAAAGTAGTAATTACTGGGAACCCCAACTAATATGAACAAGTCATATAAGATTAGCATGATTTCCTTTTCCAGTAAGATTTTTAAACTGGTAATTCAGGAAAATATACCCATCTAGTTTTATCCACACATTTGACAAAGACTCTCATAAAATATTTGTGGTCAAGATGGGGGAAAAAAATTATTGTACCTACAAATCACTGCATTCAAAGGGTGATGTTTAAAGAACTTGAGTTTTTCTTAAATGATGGATCTGGAATTCAACATGATGAACAGGTTATTGCCATGAGCTTAGCCTGACAAAATGAACATTAATCAAACTCAGCTTGAAACCCTACATGTTGTAAAGGGCATAAACACAAAGGCACAAAAACAGTGTGAGGAAGACAGGACCTAGCAGCAGCATCAATGAAAAGAACTTAGGGATTTCTGTTGGTAGTCAACTCAGTAAGTAGGGCAATGTGGCTACCTGAAATACAGCAGTCTTTGTTGCATAACACAAGAGTAGAAGCCAAAATTAACGAAGACAGAATCAAGTCAGGAACACTGAAATCTATCTTTAGATACCATTTTTTAATGCTTTCAATCAAACAGAAGCATGAGTAACAAGGTGGGCAGAATATTGATGACTTGGGAGCTCAAGAGATGTTCTGCTTAGAAAAAAAGAAAATCTGGAGTGAATATGATAGCTCTAATCACACAAAAAAATATTATTAGGCTATTATGTATAGCTGAAAAGAGAAAAACTGGACCAACAGACAGAGAGAAGCTACACTTTAATTTCCCAAAAAAAAAAACTTCCTAACAGAAGTAGCCAAAGACCAAGTAGGTGCTTAGTATATACTGAGTCCTCAAACTTGACAGCATTTCAGTGAAGTCTGAGGGTTCACTATTATTGCTGTTGACTGCCACCAAGCTGATTCTGACTTACAGTAACCCCAAGTGACAGAAGAGAGCCGGCCCAAAGTGGGTTTTTTGGTTGCAGTCTTTAAGGGAACAGATCACCAGTTCTTCCTCCCACAGAGTCACTGGCTGGGTTCAAACCACCAACTTTGTAAGAGCTGAGTACTTAACCACTTGTTCCAGCAAGGAGTTAACGAGGAAGGTACAAGGCAGAGCAACTGCAGGCAATGGATGACTGTACCCAATAGCTCAATCAGCCCTGCCAACTTTGTGACTCTGTGTTAAGCAGCGGCCTGTGAAGGAGTGATTGGAGAGGCACAACACCTATGGGACAGACTCTTGTCTTCAGACTCAGTATCTCACGAACACTTAATGAACAGGAGCAACTTCAGAGGAACTGTGGGATATGAAGATGCCACTTATGTTTTGAAGAAAACCAGGGGCTGAGGAGGTAGCAGCATGAACATGAACCCATTTTTTAAAATGCTTCCTTAGGAAGTATTAAAGAAAGTGATGGAGTTCAAAACAGGTTGTCTAATGATAGGGAAGACTTCCGCCTATTTCTAATCTCAAGGAGAAAAGTCAGCAAAAAAGATAAATGGGGGAGATTGGGGAAAAGGGGCCGAAAAAAAAACGAGGAGCAAGAAAGATCTTGGAAAAGGAAAAGGGAACTAGACTCAACCTTCAAACATCAGAGTAAGCGCTAGATGTATTTAAAATACATCTTTGTTACACATACTTAAAAAAAAAAAACTGCTGTTGAGAAGATTCCAACTCATAGCCGCCCTGTAAGACAGAGAAGAACCACCCCACAGAGTTTCCAACGAGCACCTGCTCCTAACCACTACACAACCAGGGTTTCCACATACTAGCTAGGTACATTTTTAAGACAAACATCATGAGTTAATGACAATCTTAATAACATTTCAAAATTAGCTTTCTTTAAAAAGTTAAACTGAATATTTAGTTCCATGCTTTGATACTTTTCAAAACAGAGTAGAGTAATGCCCTCCCTGTTTTTAGTTTTGCAGTTACCTAGATAATAAATAAATAGGTGGACAGAAAAATTCTAAAAGATCATCCTCAAAATTGCTGCCTAGGATTGTTCCAAAACAGAAACCTAATCAGATCTTTTTCCTGCCTAAAATTCCCTCATAGCTAGCATAATTTATGATCTGAACTTCTCAGCAAAGGAGCTCAGGTGACAGAGAGGTTAAGAGCTCGCTCCACTACTAACCAAAAGGTCAGCGGTTCAAACCCGCCAAATGCCTCTGTGAGGATGACAGCCCTGGAAACCCTGTGGGGGCAAATCTACTCTGTCCAATAGGGCTGCTGTGAGTCAGAATTGACTGGACAGCAACAGGCTTATTTCTCAACACAAGGAAGCCTGTTGGCGCAACAATTATACATTTGCCTGTTAACTGAAAGGTTAATGGTTCAAGCACACCCCAAAGCTCCACATAAAGATCTGCTTCCATAAAGATTACAGCTAAAAAAAAACCCTATGTGACAGTACTACTCTGTCACACAAGGTCACAACAAGTCAACATTGACTCAACAGCACGTAACAAAAACATCCCATAGCACAGAACAAGGGTTTCTGTGATGCTGCTTCTACACACCACTCTAATCTTAGGTCTTACCAATTCCCACATGTGCACATAACCCGTAACCCATCACCGTCGAGTCAATTCTGACTCATAGGGACCCTATAGGAAAGAGCAGAACTGACCCATAGAGTTTTCAAGGAGCACCCGGTGGATCTGAACTGCCAGTGTTTGGTTAGCAGCCACAGCACTTAACCACTACATCACCAGTTTCCTAAGCTATAGTTCAACTAAACTCATGCAGTTCCCAGCTTGCACCATGCTCTCTTCTTAAGTCTGTACATTTACAGTGATTTTCCACTACACTGGAGTCAGTCCCGACTCACAGCAACTCTACACACAACATGTTGCCCAATCCCACACCATCTCCATGATCTCTTGCAGACAGGACCATTGTAGATCCATAAGGTTTTTGTTGGCTTATTTTCAGAAGTGAATTCCCAAGCCTTTCTTCCTAGTCCATTTTATTCTGGAAGTTCCACTGAAATCCCTTAGTGTTAACATTTAACAAAAATCAAATCAGAGTCTCTTACACGGAAGGTGAGGCTTCTGCCAGTGACCCGCCACTGCCCTCCAAAAACACACTACTGTTAAGTCAATTCCAACTGACAGCAACCCTACAGGACACAAAAGAACTGCTCCATAGAGTTTCCAAAGAGCACCTGGTGGATTTGAACTGCTGACCTCTCAGTTAGCAGATGTAGCGCATAATCACTACTATACTGCCAGGTTAATTTCCACTTATTCTTAAAGTCTTTTGACCCCCCTTGGGTCAAAATCTTCCCTACGTCCTTGCCCCTCAAGGAAGTTAAATGTTCCTCCATGGGACTGGCTGCTGTACCTGCTACACATCTGTGAAAGGGTACCACTTAACCAGGGTATACTGAAACCACTGATTCATGCATCCTTTCCAAGGCTGTGAATTCTGAAACCACGAATAACACCTTTGGTCCCTGTATCACCAGCTCATACCAGCACAGGGTCTAGGATATAGCTGAGATTACTGCCCCCAAAAAATGTAACAGAAAAATTCATGAATCTAGTAGACTGCAAAAGAGCTTAAGAGAAAAAGAGAGAAGCCTTTTTTAATATCACTCAATGTTTCACATCTCTCTCCCATATACGCATTTCCAGTCACTTGTCTTTGATTTGCAAAGATTTGTTGCTTATTTCAATCACCAGCAAAACAGGAGGTAGTTTAGAAATCCCTGAAAGATCAAGAACAAAGATAGAGGATGAGAAGACCAGTAGCTGTGCCACAAAAATGGCCAAATCCAAATTGCACAATAAATGTCTTTATCCATAAAACAAACTTGACAAGTCTCTCAACGTAACAGAAGAGTTAAGTACCATTTAACATTTTTTCACAAATGCCAATTAACCACCAAGGAGCCCTTCACAAAGGAAAACTGTCATTTCAGACTTGCAAATGGAACTTTTAGGTTTTCAATGGAGGAAAGCATCATCTGTAGAAAAACAACTCACATGTGCTCCACCACATACAAGAGTCAAAGCAACCGTGGGTGGTCTCGGAGAAAGGCTTTATAAACTGTAAAGTGGCTACAAATGCCAGTCGTTGTGACAGCCTACATTACACTTGCCAGCTGACAGTGCTTCTGCAGAAAAGGAGTTCGGTCAAGTAGGGGGAATGACTTGATGCCAGGCTGACTCATATTTTGCCCTTTTCTCTTCCCAAGAGAAACAAGCTCCTAATGGTACACTTTCTGATGACCAAACATTAACTCATCTGCCTAAATCTCTTCCATGACTAAAAAGTTCCTCGCCCCCTAGTGAAATAGGAGCTTGAAATTTAATGTAAACCCCAGAGTCAAATTTGTGTTCCTTTTCCTCATCCTGTGACTCCTCAGAAGTAAAAAATAACTGAATGCAGTCTGAAGGACAGATTCTCCAACATGACTCCAACAAAGACATTACACCCTATTAACTCTTAGGTGAGGTAGAAGTGCCATAATATGCTTTGTCCTGTGGCTACAATTAAGGATGAAAAACACCTTCGGTTTTCCCCAGAAGACATCATCAGATTTGAATTACTCTTCTCTCATCCTCAGAGCCCCCAGCGTGCTCTTTTAAAAAGCGCCTCTACACATTGCCAGTTTCCCCCAGCAGTTCCGTCCTGCTTTCAGTTCTTCACCGCTAGCTCAAAACCTCTCATCTCCTGTCCTAAAGCTGGCTGATCCCATTTCTTTATTCTCTTTCATCATTCCCCTTCCTCAAATCCCAACAACGTATCTTTAACCACTCAAGGGAAATTTCACTTAAAAAAAAAAAAATGACAGTGGCCTATGTTCACAAAGCAGCTTTGGTGACACAGTGGTTAGGTACTCGGTCACTACATGAAAGGCTGGCAATTCGAACCCACCAGATGCTCCACGGGTGAAAGACGGGGTAGTCTGTTTCCATAAAGATGACAGGTTAGACAATCCTCCCGTCATACAGGGTTGCTACGGACTAGAAGTGACTCAATAGCAACAGATTATTGCATCAAAATCAAGGCTAGCGATAGCCAGGTAATACAAAACAGCATATCCCTTGACTACTGAGTGCCCACCGTGCACCCCTCCGAGGGCTGCAAAATGTGGCCAGCTTTACTGGACTAAAAGCTTTGGAGAAAAGCTGATTCATCTTCATGTCCCTTATGCATCTTGGTGTCTCTCCAAATAGCTGATGACACGCCATGCCACTGCTGTCAAGTCAATTCCAACTCCTAGTAGCCCTATAGTCAGAGGAGAACTGCCCCAGAGTTTCCAAGGAGCAACTGCCCCAGAGAGTTTCCAAGGAGCGTCTGGCAGATTTGAACTGCCGACCTTTTGGTTAGCAGAGGTAGCACTTAACCCACTACGCCACCACCAGGGTTTCCACATAGCTGATAAAAACAAAAAGTCAAGTCAACTCCGACGCGCAGCAGCCCTATAGGCCAGAAGAGAACTGCTCCACAGTTTCCAAGGAACACGTGCAGGGTTCGAACTACCAATGTTGCACTAACCACTGTGTCACCACAGCTTCCCTAAATAGCTGGCAGAGTATCTCATATATAAAGAAGGCCTCTCTTAAGTCCAGAGACATCTGGGCCTCTTCCACTTTTAATACCATTTCTGGTATTAAAATACGAAGAAATGTCAAAACAGGGTAACAAAACTATGTATTGTAGTATAAAACATTTACATGCCATGCAATATAACTGGGCTGGCCTCACGATAGATAATTACACAGTCCCGTGGTGAGGCACAAATGCAAAGCTGTGTGATCCACAGCACCTTCTTCCATCCATCTGTCTCTGCAGCTCTATCAGTGGAAGGTGATGTCAAAAAAACTAAATGTGAAGCCACTTGTGAGTGAGACACTTGAGCCAAAGAGTTCTCTTGCTCACCACCACCCCTCAAAGTCTGTGCAAAGAAGTGACTGAGTCAATAAACAAGTAAAAAAGGAACACATGGTCTCTGTCACAAGGAACTGAGAAACTAATTGGGGGGAGAAAAAAAGAAAGGAAGGCATCCTCCCAACAGAATGGAAAAGATAACTGCACGAGGAGACCAGCATACAACTTTGGATCTATGTCTAAGTCATTAATCACAGGCAGGTCCTCAATATTTAGACACTAGGGTTGCTTTTTCCCCCCTGTAAAATGAAATAACATACTTTCCGACCTGCTTCTTGCACAACGTCATTAAGAGGAGCACATAACATGTGGTGTTGCTTCAGTCAACCGCAAAGCCCTCCACAACTACCAGATACACAAGAGCAAAGGCTGAGCACTTAAATCACATGCTGTCTGATTTATCCGGGTAATATAAAAAAGCAGTAATAATAATGACATTTACAAACACAAGAATTCCAAAATTGAGACTGTCACATCCAGGGAATAATAGTGGCACCTTTTCGAAAAGAGGAGAGAAAAAGGGAGTGGTTATGATTTGAAAATGAGGTCTTGTAGTGCAGTGGTTGAATGCTTGGCGGCTAACTAGAACGATCAGCGGTTCAAAGCCACCAGCTGCCCCTCCAGAAGATGTGGCAGTCTGCTTCTGTGAAGACTACAGTCTAGGAAACTCTTCAGGGCTGTTCTGCTCTGCCCTATGAGGTCACTGTAAGTCAGAATCAACTCCACAGCAATGGGTTATGATTTGAAAGTAAAGCAATTTTACTGGGCCCCAAAGAGCTCTCGCAATGTTTCCATGAATATCTGAGTAGCCCCTCTAATTTTTATTCCTTATTGAAATAACATAACTTTCAGTGAGTAACCAGGAGATGACTATTCCCCAAACAAGCCCTAATTTATTCCCTAAGGCCCCATACTATCCCAGGCTTTTTCTTCCATTAAAACTTCCAGAAAAAAAAGTCACTTGTTCTAGGCATTTCCTCCCTCTCAACCCACCATAATCTGGTTCCTCCCTCATGCTAAATTTAAACAAACATTACTAATGATGTCCCAAATTACCAAAACAAACTTTCCTGTACAGCTGTATTCCTATTTGTTTCACAAGGACACAGAATCTTCCCTTCCCTCTGTAACAAGACACTCGCTCCTTAATGTGCCTTCTACTTTTCTAGCTATTCCAGATTCGTTTTTTCAGAGCCCTTTCCCTCATCAGCAACCCGCAGACCCTGAGGCTGATCCAACTTCTCCATTCTTCCCCTTTCCTACCCCTTCCCACCCTTCCTACCCAAACAAGCCCATCTAGAATTTCACTTCCACCTGGACCTGGAGAGGCTCTCACTTGTCTTCAGCTTCTGCCTATTAACTATTAACTCTTTTGTTTTAATTAACCATTGGACACCTCCCTCTGTATGACCCAAAGCCCCTCTAACCCAACAAGTCAAACTGAGACCGTCACTGTCCTGAAGTCCCCACTCCTCCCTATTCTGTTACGTGATCAGTATCTGCTATCCACCACAGCCTGCAGTTATCTGAGACTCTCCCCCACCACACAGATCAGAGCAGTCACCAAACCTCCTATATGGCTCTGCAATCTCCACCATCCTCTCCAGCCACACTTGTCTCCAAATAAGCTCCAGTCCTGGTCACTTCTTGCCTAGACTGCAGCTTCCCCAGCATTCACATCAGGGTTTCCCACATAGTCCACGGAGTATGGACTATTAGTGGTCCTCTAAGATGATATCAGGTAGTTCGTATGCTTTTTTTCTTTTTAATGGATAACGTGCTTTCTTCTTTTTTCCTATTATGTATAAAAAGTAGCACATTACAATTGTTTTATGGCTTGGAACAAACTTGACATGCATGTTAAAATTACCTGGGAGTCTTAATATTCTGGTGCTCAGTGCACATCCCAAAACCCACCACCATCGAATTGATTCCAACTCATAGGCCACATCCCAGACCACTTAAATCACAACCACTTAAATCACAATCTTTGGGGGCAGGCACAGGTTCTTGAAAATTCCCAATTGCTTCAAATAAGAAGACCAGTTTGGGAACCACTCTCTCCGAATAAGCCTAAAACTGGCATGTAAGTGAAAATACTGAGCTGACTATTAAATAATAGTCACGCACAGGGTAAACAGATAAGGTTTCCACTCATCTGTCCACACCTTCCTGAATTCTAACACTAAAGTTCTGTATCCTAGAATATGCCCCTCAGTCTCAGCTAACTGGGAAAGCTGGCCACCCTACACAGATACAGCAAGTTGTCTGAAGTTTAGGAAAAAGTGCATTTCTCAAAATGTGTTCAACAGAATGCCACCGTTCCCAGCCGTGAGGCTACAAAAGGTTCCACTGTGGAATAAATGTGTCACACCCCAGGGATATTCCAGGATAAATGATTCAGTTAATGGCTTTCTTAACTGTAGGTTTCTCAGAAACTACAAGTTACGGTGCTAACTTTATCTAAAGGAAGGCTATAAGGTTCTAAAAGTCTGAAATGTATTAGACATGTGCACGTGTGTGTTTGCGTGTAACGCGTCCAAATGAGGCTCTGAAAACCATTCTTAATAAATGCGGCGCTGTGTAAAACCCTGGCTGGTACAAAGAGTTGAATGCTCAACTACTGGCCAAAAGGTTAGCAGTTCCAGCCCAGACAGTGGTGTGTTGGAAGACAGGTCAACGATCTGCTTCTGAAAGGTCACATTCTCAAAAACCCAAAGGAGCAGTTCTGCTGAGTTCCCGTGGGGCTGCCATGAGTTAGAAATGACTCAATGGCAACTACTTACAGTTAGTTTTTGGAATATATAAAGGACAGTATTACTTCTCTATTTTCACCCTTGTCCTTAAAAGGCAAAGTGCAAATTCCTTAGTAATTCATCTACTCTTCCCAGCTCTCGCATCTTGTACTCAGATGGGACCCGTCTCAAACTTTTCCAAGCATTCAAATCACCTGAGGGTACTGCTGCTATGCAGATTCCAAGTCAACAGGGCTTGAGAGTCTGCATTTCTGGCAAGCAGCAACCAAATGATGTTACTACTGCTAGTCTAAGGGCCACATTTGAGTGGCCAGGATCTAGACTCCTTCTTCTTTTTTTAAAGTCCTTCAAGGATGTGGTCTTTCCCAGGAGTCCCTCTGCTTAGAAGGCTCTTTCCGAACTGGCAACCTCCTGTTCATCCTTCAAGACTCTAAAGAACATACATCATTCTTCATTCCTCTGGGAGGATCACCTCTGACGGTCTCTCCAACAGAACTGCACATCCCAACTGTATTTACACTTACGGCTCTGTCTGGTTCTTCACTGCACTGTAGTGCAGCTATTTATGTCTCTCCCAGGCTGAACCCACAGACAGCCTTGCTGCCTTCACCTTCCCAGTGCCTGGCACAGAGTAGCTACTCAGTAAGTCTATAGTGAAAGGAGTGGTCATACAAAGGAGACAATGTATAGATTTGGTACCAGAAACTTGGAAAAATGAGGGTCAGTGAAAACAAGAGAAATCCTCCATAAGACGGACTGACATAATAGTTCCAACAACGGACTCGACCACAACAACAATCACAAAAATAGCGCAGGAAAAGCAATGTTTCATCGCATTATACATAAGGCTGTCACGAGTCAGCATCCACTCCAAGGCAATTACAACAACATACAAAATCAAAGCTAGGGGAGTTATAAGGTTGGAGAACTTCAGCCGAAGAAGCAAGCAGACTCTCTGTGGGTTTATTAGAAGAAAAAAAAAAACTAAACCATTGCCATCAAGTTGATTCTGACTCACACTGATCCTACAGAACAGAGAACTGTTGCCCCTTTCCAAGTCTTTCCAAGGCGGTCATTGTCACACGAGCAGACTGCCACATCTATCTTCTGCTGCCAGTATTACACACAACCAAATCGCAAAGGATAATCCTCCTGTATTTTTTGACACTATACAAAAAATAAAGTTCCCAGGTTTCTTAAAATTAAAACTAAATCCAGATAATCTTCTGATTAACTTTTAACAGGCTACAGTCACTAGGCACAGTGGAAAATGAGCCACCATTTGACCTCTGAATCTGTGATCTTCCGCTTTAGGGAGAATCCTCCTGAAAATTCTAAATTTAAACAAACCTTTGTGAAAAAGAGTTCTCCAGTAGGTTTAATGCAGTCACAGCTGTCAAAATCATGGGCAATGCATCACACTTGAAAGAGCATTTGAAAATGTGTCAATAATTATAATCAGACACTTGTACTAGATCTAATATACTTTCACTACCCTTTAACTTCGGCTGATGTGAAATTAAAATCAGTTTCTTAAAAGTGCAACTCTCAGATCATAATTTAATTCCAAAGCAGATATAAAACCTGTCACAACTGCAGAGATACAGAACATTTTACTCAAGAGGAGAAAAGGCCATGGCATTGTAATACATCATTTTAGGTAAGGTGACCACCTTTAATGTTGAAAGGGTAAAATACATCATTAAGGTGACAATCTACCAGTATTTACTTCACCCATTTATATTTAAAGATTTTTCTCTTCAAATTTATGCATAACCCATGGCCTAGAGATGACAATTGCTAACATTTGAGTTAACTCCCTACCCGCTGCTTTGTTCCGTCCTCTACATTCATATGTAGGCATATAACCACCTACCTTAAATTATACCATAGACATCACTTTGTGTCCTGCCTTTTCTGCTTAACACTAATCTCTGAATGCCTGCTCTGAACTAGGTAGCACACCTGCCATCAAGAGTTCAGCCCTGACTCTGATCCCGACGCATGGTAAACCCACGCACAATGGAATTGGGCTGTTGTGACCCATCTAGTCTTCTCTGGATGATTTTCTGAAAGTAGATCACCAGGCCATTCCTCCTTGTCTACCTTAGCCTAGAAGTGCCATTGATACCCGTTCAGCATCACAGTGAACACTCAAGCCTCCACTGACAAAAGAATGGTGGCTACACATTAGATTCACTGGCCAGCAATCAAACAATCAAACACAGGTCTCCTGCATCAGTGGCGAGAAATTTAACCAGGGAACCATTACATCAGTAGAAGTATACTACAATCTGCATACAGACGCACACAAAGGAACACACAAACACACACAACACAGTACCAACTCATGGTGCCATTTCTTTCTCCCAGAGCTCGGAATCTACTGAAGCAACAGACAATAAATAGGCAACCAACAGCTACCTGCAAAATGTGGTTAACTGCTACGACAGAGTAATCACACTCGTTATTATTTACTTGATACACTGGGAGAATATGCAAATACACAAGGGCTGACAATTGTGTTTTCAAACTCGCCCTAGAAAAAGTGCTATATACACTTTACTGCTAAATATCACTATGGTCACCTCCAAAGCATTCCTCTTGGGAAGCTATGCACTGACACCAGTGCCTAGTCCATCCTGCAAAACAATTTTGAAACTTTCTGCAACGGCCATCAGAGCTGTCATTGTATCACCTCTGACGCCCTGAATATCATCAAAATGCCTTCCTTTCAAATTTCCTTTATCTTTGTGTAAAGGAAAAAGTCATCAGCAGCCAAATCAAGTGAGCAGGGAGGGTGTTCCAATACAGTTGTTTATTTACTGGCTCAAAATTCCCTCACAGACAATTATACAGTTAAATTTGTGAACTCACCACCACGCCAATGTGCCAAATGGCCATTCCAGAAAGAGTTCCAAAACTGCTGTGAAGGGTGGACTAGGCACTGGCATCAGTGCACAGCTTCTCACAGGCATCCTTCCAAGGTGACTGTAGAGCTATTCAGCACCGAGTAAACAGCACTCAGAACAATTAAGTTCACAGACTTAACTGCCGGACCAGACCTCGATACAGAAAAAGCAAGCTCCAACTATTTAGAACAGACCAGAAAAGCCTCTTGGAGATGAGTCTGAGTGATTACCTGATGCCTCCTTTTATTAGTAAATATGTATTGAATACACGTGTGCATTATAAGTATATAAAGTGAACCTCTATTGCAGAACATTGGTTTCCATTTTTTGCTACTTGTACAAACTTGTACACTTAGTTAAAAAAAAAAAATTCATTAAGTTTCTGGCTTTTTTTAAAAACAAGTAACGAAAGGCTCACTAAGTTCCCAGGAAAAGTACACTCACTCAAAAAAACCAAACCTGCTGCCATAAAGTGACTCCAATTCACAGAGGCCATACAGGACAGAGGAGAATTGCCCCATAGTCTGTAAGGAGTACCTGGTAGACTCAAACTGCTGACCTTATGGTCAGCAGCCTTAACACTTACTGAACTGCCACACTGCCAGGATTTCCACTTACATTACCTACTGCCATCAAGTTGATTCTGACTCACAGCAACCCTGGAGGACAGTGTAGAACTGCTCTACAGAGCTTCCAGGGTGCACCTGGTGGATGCAAACTGCCAACCTTTTGCTTAGCAGAAGTAGCACTTAAACACTACACCACCATGGTTTCCATGCTTACATTAGCAACCCCAAATTTCCAAGTCTTTCAAACAAAAAATCCAAACATGTTGCTTAATTTGTAGGGAACCAATTCTAAAGAAAAAAACTCAGTAGAGAGAATAAACATGAATTTTATACTAAATTTTGGTTACTTGAGTTTTTAAGTATGTCTAATTTGGCAATCCCGACTACCGGTTAAAGGTCTCAAAATTTCCAATAATCCCTATTTTACCTTCTGCATATTATAAAACACTTGGAAAGATCAACACCTTTCTGCTCTGATCTGCTCCAATGTCATGAAAAAAATGTTGCTGTTTCTTAAAGAATGCCTATCATATATGCTTATTGCTTTTTTTAAAGCTATTACAAAAATAAACCTTTTTCCTAAGTCTAAAAATCTACTGTCTCTACTCTTGATCAATAAGCAAAAGCTGACTATATAAGTTTCTTGGTCACTAAATGCCTACTTACCACTCATATTACTTTAAAAAAAATAAAAAATAAAATAAAAAGATAATCGGCCACCTAAGCTTGCCTTTTAACATAAAGTAAAAACCAGACAGGTGCTTTAAAATAATCAAGTAAAGCTGTGGGTAGCAAGACTTCCAGAGCTCCTTCTTTACAGACCTCATGGGGGAGGGGGCGGGGCGGGCAGTTAGCAAGGCTCTTTTACTGGAAGGACCAAAGGAAAAGGGGGAAAAGAGACAGAGACACTCTGAAAGGAGAAGCAACAAATTATTAAACTAGAAATAACTTTAGAAATAGTCTACTCTATGTCCTTCTTCAGAAACCCTGGTGGCATCGTGGGTTAAGTACTATGTCTACTAACCAAAAAGGTCAACAGTTCAAATCCGCCAGGTGCTCCCTGGAAACTCAATTGGGCAGTTTTACTCTGACCTCTAGGCTCACTATGAGTCAGACCCAACGCAGCGGCAGTGGGTTTGGATTTTGTCTTATATACCCTTCTTCACAGACAAAAGGAAAACTGCAAATAAAAGGCTAAGAAAATGACTTTCCTGAGCCACACAGTTGGCTTACACTAGAACAAAATAGTGCTTACGTCTTAAGGATCACTCTCTCCTGTGTGTCACGCACAAATAGAAACCAAATTAAAAACTCAAGTCATGGTACAACATCTACTGAAAGTCAAGATGAAAACACTCTTTGATCCAGCAGCAATTTCAGTCTCTGGTACATGCTCCACAGATATACAGGTAGTGTGTATACACATGTGGAAGTACCCATAAAGACGGACTTCCTAGACGGCACACAACAGTTAACGGGCTCAAGGACACACTGAAAGGCTGGAGGTTCCAATCCATGCAAATCCCAACTATTCAGCCACTGAAACCCCTACAGAGCACAGCTCTCCTCTGACACAAAAGGGTCACTATGAGTCAAAATCGACTGTAAGGTTACCGGTAGTGGTTTATACATAAAAATAATTATTGCAACTTGTACTAATATGATGTTACTTAAAATTCCAAGAAAAAGACTGGCTAGATTAAGTTATACTCATATAATGGCATACAATACAAAGAATGAGGTAACTCAGTTTATACTGATTGGGAAAAAAATTTCCAAGATACAATGGGATAAGTGAAAAAAGCCAAGTACACAGAATGTGACACAATACATATGAGGAAAACAAAGTGTGCTTGATTGTAAATGCTGAGATTATTATTGAAGTTTACATAGTTAATATAATGATAATTTGTGTTCACAAAGGAAAGCAGGGGGCTAGAGAACAAAAGTTACTTTTCACCTTTCCTTCTCATACTGTGTATATACATATTTCTTTCAAAACATATCATTTCAAGACCATAGACATTCTTAACAATTTGAATTCTGCAAAAAACAAAAGTCCAGCTCTAGTCAGACATAGGAAAACCTATCATGTAGTGGTTAAGTGCTACGTCTGCTAACCCCAAAAGGCTGGCAGTTCAAATCCATCAGGCACCCCTTGGAAACTATGGAGCAGGTCTACTCTGCCCTACAGGGTCACAATGTATCACAAATGACTCAATGGCAGCAGGTTTTCTATTTTTGTTTGTTCGGTCAGTCAGTCACATGGGGCTGCTATAAGTTAGAGACCAATCCACAGTAAATAACAGCAATGACAGGATGTAGATTTACAAGTAATAAAATGAAGCTACCCATTTACGGTTTTCAATGAAACACAACAATTCAAAAAACAATTTTTTTTTTTAAGTCAGAGTTCTAATAGCCCCCCAAAAGAAATTTCCGTATGAAACATTCACATCTGTGAAAGATACTCTTCACCCAAGTTTAGAAGAACAACTCTGATGGCACAGCGGTTACATGCCATGACTAAGGCTGGCAGTTTGAAGCCACCAGCATTCCTTGGAAACTATGAGGCAGTACTAGTCTGTCCTATGGGGCCATTATCAGTCAAAACTGGCTCAATGACAGTGGGCTTAAGAGCATCCTAAAACAATAAGGATTAAAAGAGAACTAAGTGGGCAAAGAGAGAGCAGCTATGACAGACCTAACTGATTAAGAAACATCGGGTGGGAGGGAATCCTAAACAAACAGCCAAGAGTGAAAAAAAACTAAAATTGAAAAGGACATTTTATTACAAACTAGCTAAAGGCAAGAATAAATCCCAAGCACCAAGGGAAGTCATTTTCTCCATCAAAGGGCTATAAAACCAAACCCAGGGCATGACCCTACAGACAGAGTTGAACTGCCCCACAGTCTCCAGGGAGCACCTGGTAGATTTGCATTGCCAGATCCGGGATTTAACCACTAGGCAATGAGGGTTTTTAAAGAGTTACAGCAACCTCTTTTTCTGTCACTTGTGATACAAAAAAACTTCACTGTCACAATAGATGTCACCTGAGGCAGGATCTGCGAAACAGGCACTAACACTGAGCTGCAGATGCCACCTATCAAACAGGATATCTGCCTTTGATTCTATGAGATGTTAATGAGTTCAAAAGCTGAAGAACAGTTATTTACTTCTTTATTAGGATAAATATTTGACTTATTTGCAAGACAGGGTTCAGGCACCAAAAAAAAAAAAGTCAATAAGAGACTCTGAACTGTTTGCAGTGATTCATTTATCATTGTGACCTCACCTCCCTTGCTTCCCATTTCCAAAAAGGACTTCTGGCAGGGCATTTTCCTGTCCCACAAGTCCAAACACCAGTATGAAGCCAAAGCTACAAGCCCTGTCTGTCTCCAGGGTTCTAGTACTGTATTTCAACTCTATTCACCAGCTGTTAAGCAAGCCCTCTTCTAAATATTATTCCACCAGAGTCTCAACTTCAATATCACATCCTACCCCAACAAGCAACTCTTGCCAGCTTTCCATTTCTTTCTAATAAAATCAATACCATTCTCAAATGGCATCCAAAGTTTCAAAATTCAGGTGATCCTACCCCTGCAATCCTTTCCTTCCCTCCCATAATAAAAGGGTTTATTGATTAAACCTTATGTGGCTTCTTCAGTCTAAGACCAAAACCTTAATTCTATCAATTCTCTTAGCTGTCAGTTCTCCGACACTCAGCACTGAGTTGCTGCTAGCTGACCAAGTTTTTAGCTCCCCCGGTGACTCCGTGCTCAGCCAGACAAAATGCTACAGTGCCTGGTCCTGTATCATTGCCATGATCAGTTATGACCAGAGCATTGTGATCGACAGTCTGCAGTGGTTGATTTCCAGAAATAGGTCATCAGACCTTTCTTTTCAGTCCATCTTTAAAAGTCACACAATTAAGTGCAAACTCATCCTAGAAAAGGTGCTATACAGCTCACTGCTGAGGACCATTACACTCACCTTCGAAGTACTCCCCTTAGGAAGCAGTGCACCTACACCAGCGCCTAGTTCACCCTTCAAAACACTTTTTCTAGGATGAGTTACCAAACTGAAGTGTCAGACCTCATAGGATGACAGCTCTGATTGACATTCCAGAAAAAAAAGAGTTCCAGAACTGCTTTGAAGGGTGGACTAGTTGCTGGCATCACAACACAGCTTCCCAAGGGGAGTACCTCGAAGATGATTGTAGTGATATTCAGCAATGAAGTATGCAGCACTTTTTCTAGGATGAGGTCATGGACAAATCATCAGAACTCGCAGTCTGAAAGCTGATGTTTGGCTATATCACTTTGTCCTAAGTGTGGAACAGCACTCAACTTCAAACTGTACTAAACCCAGAGGCCACCAGTTTTGAACTTCCACTGTAGGCATGGGGACTTAGACATTTACAGCCCAGATTTTAAGGCCAGATGTGTGACTTACACATGCTACATAATCTCTCAAAGCCTCAATGTCTCTTTCTGTAAAATGGGGCCTATAAAAGTAGGTTCCTCATAGAGTGAAAGCATTAAAAAGGAGAACACAAAGAACCCTGAATAGAGCATGCTTTACATGTACTATATTACTGTTATTACAGAATCACATCAAAAACATTTAGCCTAGCATCAAAAGTAAACCATAACCCAGCTCCAAACCTGCTGTCTTCTTATGACATTCACGCTTACGTATTCTATACAATTGAGTCACATGAAAAAGTACTTCTAACTTATGGGAGGTATCATATATGCTCGGGGAAAAAAAAACAAGGTAGTTCTCCACCTTTATGTACTTTTCCAAACACATAAATAAGTATTACAATAGTACTGGCCCTTCTACTCAGAGTCCCTGAGTGGTAAAGTGGTTAACCTGAACTGGGCCACTAATCAAAAGGTTGAAGGCCTGATCTACCAATAGGTGCCTAAGGAAGAAAGGCCTGGAGATCTACTTCCAGAAAAGAAACCTGCCACTGAAAACCTCATGGCATACAGCTCTACTGTGACACACATGGGATTGCCATGAGTCCGAATCCCCTCTCTGACAACTGGTTTGGCTGTTCTACTCAGCACACTCGGCCCCAGTTAGTGCAAATGAGGCACAAATCTGTAGCTTCTTTGAGTGGCCCAGGGTCCTGTTTGCCTCCTGGAGAAGCTGGATCTCAGGACACTTGAGTCTGTGTCTCATGATTAAAAACACGTAGAACTATATTTTGGACAACTTAGCTCCTACATAAGGAGCTCTAGTGTCGCTGTAGTTAAACCAAAAAAGGCTGGTGGTTTGAACAGACCAGCCTCTCCTCAGGAGCGATGTGACAGTCTGCCTCTGTCAAAAGATGTTACCACCTTGGAAACCCTACAGGGCAGTTCTTTCCTGTCCTATGGGGTGGCTACAAGTCACAATCACAGCAGTTTGATTTTGTCGGTTTCAGCTCCTAAACAAAAGTCAGTGACCTCATACATGACTTCATATGTACTTAGTCCAGTCCTCCTTCTTGGAATGTTGTCTTTTGTATAATCTACACACCTATAGATAACTGTCAAAATGATAACACCAAAATGGTACCTCTTTCAAAGGCCAGCTTAACAGCCACTTCCTCAAAGGTGATAGCTGATCATTATCTTTCATCTTACAACCAAAACACTCAGTCTTTGCCATTTATTTGTGTAATTCTTCACTTCCTTACTCAAGTGCACCTTCTGTGCTCAGCCCCAATTATAGGCAGTCTTGATAAATGCTCAGTAAATAAAAGGCAAAGAGTAGGGGAAAGGACAAAGGAGCAGAAAGGCAGGGTGATTTTAATGATAAGCCCAATGCTAACAACTGTTCCAACTCTTCGTGGCATCTCGGAATGCAAGAGCTATCACTACCCTGCTCCATTTTAGCTCTTGAGCAATACACACATGGGTCATGGTTCCCACCTCTGGCCCATTCTGCAAGGACACAGGACTCAGCAGTCAATTCTGCTTTTTGCTCTCCTTACTGAAAGTCCCATTCAAGTATAATCTAAAAAAACAGGGTGTTAAGTGACTCCTGTCACCATTTAAATTAATCAGGTCCACCTTTGATGCTGAATGAGATGCAGATGATGATGATGATGATGGGGTGCTCCGATCTGGGGAAACAAGATCCCCTACAGAGAGCAAAGGGAGCCCTGGTGGTACAGTGGTTAAGAGCTCAGTTGTTGACTGAAAGGTCACTGGTTTGAACACATCAGCCACTCGGATGGAGCGAGAAAAAGATGTGGTAGTCTGCTCTCATCAAGATTTACAACCTCGGAAACCCTGTGGGTTTCTGTCCTCTAAGGTTGCTCTGAGTTGGAATTGCCGCACGGCAGTGGGCTGGGGGTACAGACATAGAAACAGGGAGAGAGCCATCGGCAGAATAATTGAAACCGATATAAAAGAAAAGCAAAATGTTCATTCAGATTGGCAAGTGTGGCATACACAAATTTAGGCTAATTTCTACGACACCTAAAACAGTTTTTTCCAAACTCTGGTTAAGTCTATTAGCAAGCTGTAAAAATTGATTTAATAGATATCCAGTTCTTTTTTAATCATCATAAAATTACGAAATGTATAATTGTTTTACAAAGCAGTTTAAATCAGCTTCACTTTTACTATGCATGCATGAGAGAGAGACAACATGTATGTACCAGGTCATCATGGAAAACTGTTGAATCCAAAATGTTAAAAAAAAAACTGAAGCCTATATATACATTTATATAAAGTAATTTCTGGGACCTGAGATTTTCCTCTTTTTCCTAGATTGTACTCATAATGTAACATGCTTGCTTTCTTCACCTATTGTTCACAACAACTAAGTTCAGGGTTAAAAAAAAAAAAAAATGAAAGCTATCGTTTGGTACACTTGTCACTTATCATTCTCCTTATTCTAAAAAGAAAGGTAAGGGTCACTCTAGTCTTTTTCTTCCTACCAACCATTTCTATGTTCAGACTTTTATCTTGCGTAAGGTCCCCGGATATCAAAGCAGGCATTATAAGCCCCCAAACTCCAGCTTCCAGTGTGGGTTTAATCCTAAGTGTTAACCAACGACAGGAACCCAGCACACTGGGTTTTCACAGGTGCTGTACGTATCGCCCCTTGTCAATAGCCACCAATTGTCAAGAGTCAGAACTTAGTCTAAAAACATCCTCAGGAGAGGATCCAATTCAGTAACACTTACACTTTAAAGCCATTCGTCTCCTTACCAAAATTCTCTCTTCAACCCATTCCCTCCACTCCAGAATACTTTCCTCTGGTTCTTTTTATTATACATTTTTCTCAGTACCTGCTCCCCACGTCTAACATCCAACTATGTCCAAGATCACCTCTACCTTCCTTCACCTCCTTTGTACCAAACCAAAAAAACAAACTCACTGTTGTCACAGCAACTTTGACTCATAGTGATCGTGTAAGTCACAGTAGAACTGCATTGCTCCGTAGAATTTCCAAGGAGCACCTGGTGACTTTGCACTGCCAGCCTTCTGGTTAGCAGCTACAGCCCTTAACCAGTGCACCGCCAGGGTGTCCCCTTTGTACAGTTCTCACCAAACTCCAAATTTATTTCTAAAGGCTCAGTCAGTAATTCTTCCACGACTGCCTAAGAAAAAGAAACAAAAACTACAACAATCTTATTTTCAAAGGCATCCATGCTGCATGGAGGCTATCAATGGTCTACCTTAGCTTTTACGGAGGAACAAAGCCGCCACCCATCAAGTATCCAAGCCAAAAAAGTTCTCTGTGACACAATACTTAAAACAGCCCTTAAAACCTATCATGAGAGGAGTTTACTTTGGATTCCATCCATTTTCCAAAGAGGTCATCCACATTCCACATCTCACATGAGCACTGCCTACCACACAGTTTTCACTGTCAACTGTTTGGGAATACAGGCAACAGGAGACAGTATAAAAGAGTAAGCTGACCAAGGATTTACACCCTAGTTATACACAGGTTAAAGCAGTACGCCTTCCTCTGAGGGATATAAAAAAAATATTTGTGATATTTTTTTCCAAAAAGGGAGGCAAGTTACCCTTGACACGCAAACAAGAAGAGAAATCCATACTGAGAGGCTAACAATCAACGTTTGGTTGGACTCATTAAATTCAAGGTACAGCATCAAGCACAACAGAGCCTTAAAAAAAAAGCCACTGCTGTGGAATCCTCATAGCGACTCTACAGGTGGGAGAACAACTGTCCCCTAGTTTCCAAAGAGCACCCGAGCAGTTAACCACTGTGCCATCAGTTTCCCACGCATGACAGGGTCACCGAAAACTTTCTTTTCCAGCTAGCAGGTCTTTCATCCCCGAGTCTCAGCCTATCCTTAACGGCCACATGTCTGGTGTCAACTTCTCTGAAACCACCTTCCTGATTCCTCAGAGAATGGGTTAGTTTGCTTCCCTTGCATGCAGTGATCTATTCATTCCCTCCGCAATTAAAAAACTACTGACTATGTGGTCTGAGTCTGGCATTGTGTCGGGTGCAAAAAAGACACAAAAGACGCATAAAGCACAGTCCCTGCCCTCAAGCAGACTAGTGATGGAATTTGAGTGGTATTAAATCGGTGAAGGACAATGAATTTTGTCAGACAAATAAACAGAGCCAAGTCTTTGCTCTGAAAGAGATCAATCAAGTCCCAGCCTGGATGAGTTACTACGGATGATAAAACATTAGGAGAATGTCAAAAGGCAAACTGGGGATGCTTTCTCGCTTGCAGTGAGATTATTCTGAAGGATTTGGCAATTGTCAAAGAGGGGGATTAAGCATAAAAATGAATTGTGGACATGGTGCAAGACCGAGCAGTGTTTCGTTGTGTTGTGCATAGGGTCTCCATGAGTCAGAACTGACTCCAAGGCACCTAACAACAACAAAGAAGGGGAAGGAGCAATGCTAAGGGAAAGAACAGCTAAGGCTTGGCCTTGAAACAAGCAAGAATTGAACTCCTAGAGGTCCATCCAATAAACAGCAGCAGGACACCTATGGTCATGTGACCCTCTCACCCCATCCATGGGGGGAAGAAAAAACCTTCACCTACCCAGAGTAAACAATGAAGCAACTCCAGTGGGCAAAGTGGAATGTTGGTCAAAGACTGAAACTCAAAAATTAAACAACTGAGCATTGGCAGCTTTCAAAAACAACGTTCTCATGGATCACATAAGAGTCTTTAAACAAGCTCAGACATATAAACAAGCTCAGATTTCCAGAACTGCCCATAAGAGCACCAGCCAGCCAAGTGCCGTCGAGTCGGTTCCACAGGAATATTATTTAGGTAGTATACCTGAATTTGGAGAACAGGGAGGATTTGTCTTAACTCAGAAAAGGAAACTGCTGGTTGTCTTACTAATTAATTTTTATAGTTTAAGTTCAAGCAAAATTACCTCTCATTTGAACCCAAGATGTGCCAGCCACACACCAACCACACCATCTGGATGAAACTCTTTCAAAAAGAATCTTTAATCTGAATGCTCTTCCAACAGGCAAATACTGGTTTGGAGATTCTGATTCTTAAACCAGGATCACTAACAAGACCAGTCTACGGCCAACTGCTTAAAAAGAAGAGGTAAATCTCAGTTTGGTTCTTCTGAGAGCTGAAATTGGCCACAGAAAGAAACACAAAGTTTTCACTCCCAGAGATCAAAAGAGGTATTTGTACCAGGAAACCCAATTCCAAATCCTCACTTCCAGGAATAAAGCCACAGTGCCCAATACTTGCTTGGGAAAATAAAAAACAGACTATGTGGATTCCAATTAAAACCTCTCATAGCTTTATTTTCCAGCCTTACCAATTTAATGTTGCTGACGTTTTAACCAGGCACTGCTTTAACTTAAAGACTGGCTTCCTAATCAGAAGCCAGTTTACCACTGGGTAAAAATAAAAGCATTTTTTTTTTTTTAACAATTTCTGATAGTATTTTTACCCTGTCCTAAGTATAAGATATATGTAAGTTAAGGTGATACAGTGAACTGTCTGCCAGCTTCAGAGACCAGCCCATGCAGGAGAAACCATGCTGCACACCCATTATTTTAGCCACAGTACTGGAACTCAGAGTAGAAGCAGAAAAAAAGGAGGGTGCAAATCTCAATTTTATTCCAGTATGATAGCAATCAACTTGCCGTAAAATTATCACTTGGAGTCTTGTCAATTGTTAGTTGTCTTTGATTCCGACTCACAGTGACCCCATTTGTACAGAATACAACTGCCTGGTCAGAGTTTTCAAAGTGGGGAACTTTTGGAAGCAGATGGCCAGGCCTGTCTTTTGAGGCATCTCTGGGTGGGTGTGAGCCAAAAACCTTTTGGTGCAGTTGAGCACTTAACTGTCTGAGCCACCCACCAAGGACTATAATCAGTGTAGTACAGTGAGACAGCTCCCATTTAACTGGTTTATCATTATGAGGTTTTTATTTTTTCAAAAAATAAATTGCTACTGTGAAAGCACCACGTACAAAGGTTATAAAGCCTAAAAACAAAATTAATACCCAAGAACTCATCGTAAATCCCAAAACAAAAACACCACCGATACAGTACCATCATCCTACCAGTTCTACCTTTATCTCAGGTGCCTACCCACTACTCCCCTACCTCCTGCCTTCCGCATACACACACGCCAACCAAAAAAACCAAACCCACTGCCGTCAAGTCTATTCTGACTCATAGCAACCCCATAAGACAGAGCAGAACTGCTCCATAGCATTTGCAAGGAGCACCTGGTGGATTCGAACCGCCTACCTTTGGGTTAGCAGACATGTCATTTAACCACTGTGCCACCAGTGTTTCCAAACACCACACACCAAGTCATTATTATCTTGAATTTGGGGTTTGAGTACAAGTGTGAATGTACTGTTATGATTACCTCCTATTTCTAGCAAATGAGTTGTTTTCAAAATATGGCAGTGATATACCACTTTCACCTAAGTTTTGTTATTTCTCTAAGTGAATCCTTGCTTTAAAGAAAAATATTAAGCAATTAACAGACTACATGAGATTTAACTATGGCAAATTCATTAAGACAGTACGGGAATGATTGAATGTTGGTAAATCCTGGCAAAAGCGGCTGAGAACTCAGTTGTGGGATTCCAGACACTGGCTTCAAATCACCACTCTACCACTGACAAGCTCTATCACTCTGGGCAATTTGACTTTGTCAAGCTTCAACTTCTTATTGTAAAAGAAGAGTAAAGCGTAAAGCTGTGGTGAGAATGTAATGAAAAAAACGCATTTAAAGGGGTGAGCACACTGCCTGGCACATATCCAGCACCTTCAAATCCTATCTGTCATTGAAGTCACCCAAAGTAAATAAAAGGGGTTTTACCATCATCAGTAGTTTACTTCTTCATAATAGCTAAGACATTAAATCTCGTCACATAAAAATAAATCAAGACGCAGGGGCGCAACAGTGAACAGGCCACAGGGACACAGCTCCCAGTCCCAGCTCCTTATTGCTGAAGTACTGTACAGAAGCAATCTTCACCTCATGACTTTAAAGAGCAGGATCATTTTTCAAATCCATTTTTGCCCTACCTCCTCCCTTCCTCCCCAAGGCTGGACCACCTAATCCAACCCACAGAATTACCCAGAAGCCTTTAATGATCATCACAGAACTAGTGCAATCCAATTCTGAGCAGAGCAGAGTCACAGCCTTTATTTACTGGCACAATCATTGTTGGTATCTGTTCCCTGGATGCAGAAAGCAAGCTTGGTAAATCACTGCTTTGGGGGAAAAAAAATCATCACAATGCTATGAACTGAAATAAATGTCCGTCGCTTTGAAATTAATTGCATTGCTGAATATGGCATATATATTCAATCTTTATCCCACGTTCTTAATATTCTTTTCAATCACAGGCAACAAGGAATTTACTCAGATCCAAATGATTATTCTCTTTCAAAGTAGTAAAGTAAGGTAACTACTACTACCTAAATCAAGTTTCATTTAACATCACTGTCTCCATTTCAAGTAAAACTGGTCAGTACAGCTGGAAAAAGAGAGCATGACTCAATTTATACTCATCACAGTCCTTGGTCTTTTTCATCTACTCAGAATTTCTCTCAACATCAATTCATCTCCTTTGAGTATGTGCATAAGGGGTGATAGTAAAAATGCTACTATCTGACACGTAAGTACTCTAATATAAGGCCTGTATATCAGCTTCAAAAGATTTCTACTTCTTTCCAAGCCAGGAAACAAAAATAACTTAATCATCAAAAATAATCTGTTCTGAGACAATGAAAGATGCAGGTTCTCTCTAGGCCTGAGATACATCCCGACCCTTGTGTCCGTCCCACCATTAAAATGGGTGAGACCCACATATCACACAGTCTGCTTGTGAAGCTTGATGGCAAGGATGGTCGTCCGAGGTCAGCACCAGTCTAGTGTCTACCGGCTGCCCAAGCCTGGGCCCCTGGCCAGCAACCCACCTCCAGAGACAAGTGCCAGGACATACTATAGTGTTTCCATTTAAGGCCCGCCATTTGAATCAGCCCTTCTCTGAAATTTCTTAACACCACCTTTCCAGGAAGAATTTTTTTGGGGAAAAGGGAGGTGGTGTCTATTTTTGCCACCGCCTTTCTTTGGGCTGTCAGAACAGTCTGCATCTCTGGGATGGGATTCTTTAAAATTGCTTGGTTGTTTGATTTCAAGGGCTTCTCATCCAAAAAAACCCAATGCAGTATAGACACAAGTAACTGCTATCACACACCCCAAAAAGAAAAAAGGAAAGCCCAATACAATGAATAAATTATTATGTTACTTTGTTACCTCTCTCCAAAAGGCAAAGGAATGACAACTTTTTAACTAAGTCTTTTAGTCTCCTACGGAATAAAATGTTTTCTTCCCAGAAGTAGCTTCCTCCATAGCTCCTCCAGAGAGAAGTAGCGAGGGGGCATGTCCGGCACTGGACAGGGCTGAACCAGTCTAGAACCCGACTGAAGTGATTCAACGTAGCGGCCCCAGAGAGCTACACATCTCTTCCCAGTGAGTCCAAGGTCCTAGCCTCACCGTTTTGGTTACAATGTTGAAGGAAGGGTTTTAAACTTGGCAAAGTAAAGTGCAACATCTGTAACCACATTTGCCTTCTGGGGATCGGAAGATGAATCCCACATTCCTGGCTTTGAAGCTTTTTGAAACTGCAGCTAGGGAGAACGGCGGGAGGGAGGGAGTTGAGCGGAGTTTATTGGCTGTCTCTCCAGCAGAAAATTCCTCTTGGAAGAGATGGATATTTTGAGGGTGGGGGTGATTCACCCATCTCTTTACTCTCGACCAAGCTCAGCTAGGAAGGTGAGCCCCGTGGCCAGGCAGCCAGATCGATTTACAAGTCAGAGGCACACACCCTTCACCACATACATACACATATACACACACACACACACACACACACACCCTCCACACACACACCCCTCCACACACACGCACACACCCCCACCCACCCTTCCAGTGCAAACCAGAGAGCCCCTCACTCCGTGCCTCTGCCTCCCCCCATATCCCACCAGCAGTTCAGGCCCAAAGCAAGACAGTTTTGTTCCGTTGCTGCTTCTCCCACTGAGAGTGGATCAAGCTTGGGGCGAGAAAGGAATGAAAGCAAGGGGGAGGCACCGCAGACGCCCACCCTCCCACCCCCAATCCCTGCCCATTCACCCGCTAGGCTCCCTCCCCGCACCCACCCCCCCGCCGCCTCCCGCAGTCCTCTCAGCCACGCCAGACGCAGTGCGCGACCTCCCCTCACCTCTGGTCCCGCCGCGGCTGGGGCTGAGCCGGGGGAGATGCAGTGCGAGCCAGCCGGGCGCTGCAGGTCGGCGCGGCGCGGGGCGGGCGGCCCGGCGGACGCGGGGCGGGGCGGGGCGGTGCAGCCGGCGAAGGAGCCCGGAACTCTGCGGGACCGAGGGCCGGCGGCGGCGGCGGCGGCGGCTGCAGCGGAGCGGTGCGGCGGGCCAGGGGCTTCCCAGCCCTGGGCGCAGCGCGGCTAGCCAAGGAGCAGGCTGGCAGCGGCAGCAGCGGCAGCCACCCCGGGGAAAGACACGGGGGAGGGAGGGAAGGCGGGGTGAAAAGGAGGAGGAGGAGGAGGAGGAGGTGGAAGGGGCGGAGGGCGGGCGGAATAAACTTCCCGAGGCGCAGAGGCACGGGCACGGAGCACGGTCGTGGGAGGGGCGCGGGCTGGCGGCTGGGGGCTTGCCCCCGGGGGGCGCTGGAGGAGACTGTCACAGAGAGTAGAAAAGTTCCCCCGGTGTGGAGGGGCAGGCTGCGGCGCGGCGGCGGCGGCGGCTGCAAAGAGCAGGAGCCGGAGCAGGAGGAGGAGGAGGAAGTGGCTGCGAAGCGCTCGGCCAATGAGTGTCTGGAGCTGTGATTAACCAGGCAGCAACACATCATTTCCTCCCGGCACGGATCCAGGGAGCCGGGAGGGAGAGGGAAGGCGGCGGGGCGGAGTCGGCCCCGCGCCCCCTGCAGGCGCCCAGCCGGGGACAAGCCCGGCGAGCCCCGCCGAGCCTGGCCGTGAAAACCCCGGAGCGCCGGGCGCTGTCTGGCCGGCAGGTCGGGAGGAGCCTGCGAGCGCGCCGCCCGCGGCACTCCTCGGAGAAGGGGAGGCGGCGGGGCAGGCCCGAGCCGGGCTTCCGCGACCGGGGTGGGGTGGAGGAGAGGCCGAGCGGTGCGGGTGAGTGCTCAGGTAGACCGGGGCTGGCAGGCGGGAGGGCGGGGCTGTCTGGACAGCTCCCGGGGGCGCGCGGGGCCGGCGGGCGCCCTCCTGGGACTCCTGCCAGCGCGCAGCTGGGGTCCTCGATGTCAGACTTCAGCTGGGTTCTCAGAGAGAGAACCTCAGCGTTCTCATCCAGGCCATTTCTGCACTGCCTTCAAATCCCCTTGCACTTTGCTCATTTCTTCGCAAGATCTGAGGTTATGGAAGAGCTTGCCGTTTTCGCAGTTGGCCTCCTTAGTGATAAAAATATGTGTGGAGGGGCTTCTGCAGTAATCTAGCTCTATCCTAGGCGCCATGGGAGCTTACAGAGGAACGAAAGGAACATTGCTCGCCGCAGAGAGGCTGACAACCTCGGTCCGTAGATACACAAAAACACCCCAGTATGCTAATATTATCCAGAGCATCCAAAAGGCATGCAAGGATCAAATTTTGCGTGGTGCCTGCTGCGTGTAAGGAAAACACCGAGCCATCTACTCTGACTTCCAGAAGCTTAAAACGTACAGACCCATCACAAAGCAAAGGAAAAGCATGAAACCAATAAACAGGAATACCATAAACTATTTTTATCTCTACAGGTTCATTCATGCAGCAGACATTTATTGGGTACTGCATTTATTGGGTCTGCAGTACTGTAAACGGTTGCAGAGGAAATGGAAGATCTGGTTCCTGCAGGTCAGGAGTTTACAATCTAATTAGAATCACAGACATATCTATGCAAGAAACAGCTAGAAGATAATCTCCAGGTATTATGTAAGCAAGAGAATGGAAAAGACTGGGGCATTTCTTCCTGGGGGGAAGGACTTTGTACCCCTAACGCTGGTATAGATCAGTAGAGGAAATTCAGGTCAAGTCCTTGCCAGAGTGCCTATATATGTCCCTGCTCTGTGGAACAATGGGGAACAACAAGAACCTGAGTGTCACTTGGCTGCAGTAATAACTCTGCTAACTCTGTGACCTTAGGTGTGTTTTTAGCCACTCTGAGAAGGGAATAAAGCTTGTTTCTTGAGGTTGTTGTGTGGTATAAATGAAATTACACATGTAAACTTTTCAAACTGCTGGGTAAATGTTCCTGGATCAGGTATGCCTAAAGAGTCCTCATATTCCAAACTGAGCACATGTTAACCTCCGTTATAATGCCCACTAGACTGTAAGCTCCATGAGGGCAAGGAGGTCTGTCTGTGATCATCATGTACCATCACGTCTAGCAGAGTGGCTGGCACACATGGGTGCTCAGTAAAGATTTGCTGAATAAGTGAATAAATGAGCAAATGAATCCTGCAAGCTCCTAACTGTTCATCAGTGATGGTGTTATTGTGTGACTGGCTCAAAGTAAAACTCGAGCTCAACCCTCCTGTGACTAATTTATATTCAGGGAGACTGGGAGGATTCTGAATAGTGTTTGTGGCTTTGTTACATAGATTTTGTCTGTATGTGTGTGTGTGTGTGTGTGAAACAAGAAGGTCTGTGTGTGTGTGTGTGTGTGTGTGTGTGTGTGTGTGTGTGTGTGTGTGTGTGTGTGTGTGTGTGTGTGAAACAAGAAGGTCCACAAAGGGATACAGCATCTGGTTTTGCCAAATTAACCCAACGTTTTGCAACCTCAGCTGCTAATTTTGAACAAAATATTTCTTTGTTGGAGGAGACTATCCTGTTGTGTACTGTAAGATGTGTAGTAACATCTGTGGCCTGTATCCCATAAGTGGCAGTAGCGTGCCCTCTCCTTAACAGTTGTGACAACCAAAATTGTTTACAGAGATTGCCACATTGGTGGGGAGGGGGCACACAGGCGGGATGGCAAAATCACCCCCTGTTGAGAACCACTGCATTAAACCAAGATCTATCCACTGATTTAACTGGTGGAAAATCACGCCAGTGGAGTACCTTGGAAGACATGCATCTTGTGTAAGTCTAAGATTCTCAGATCTCCTCAATCTTCCGTTTCAAGGAGCATGACTCTGGTTAATTAATTGCCTGCTGCATTGTGAATTAGCATCTCTGTCTTATGCAGAGCTTCTTCTGCACTGATATCATTGTGTTCATTTCTAAAAGTCAGTTGTTTTCAAATACTAATAGAAAACAAAGCCTTGAGCAGCCTAAAAGTACTGTACAACATCTTCCTATAAAATTTGGGGGCTTTATTCCATAAAGTTTTACAGAATACTTCTTTTATAATTAAGTTTTTAGACTTAGCAAACAATAACCATATCTATTCTTCAGATTGTAAGTAATACTGGATATAAATTACAGCTTTAAAAAACTTTCACTTAAAATGTAATTTAAATTGCTGCATTGAATGATTTTCTTTCCTCTTGAAGCCATTTTCTTTTGGTTCCAGAGAAAGTTCTCATTCCAGAGTGGAGTAATAGAACATGCTTTATTAAAACCTGTAATACAAAAATCAACTTATTTCTACTTACCGGTGTCCCGAAGTAAGTTCTACAGAAGAATATTGGTGAAATGTCTGAGAACTGGTGTTAGTGAGAACCCTAATGGGTTAATGTGCTATAGTTAAATTTCTAAAGCTTTCATGAAAGGAAGGAAAAAAAGAATGATTGGTGATATGAACAAACAAAATCTGTTATGCTTTTAACTATTCCTGGTCAATAGTCATGTAGAATCCCCTAAATTCTGATCCTGGCAAGAAGTAGTACAATGTTTGTGACGTGTGCAGACATTTTTGTTTGGCAAAACAGTATCATCTGTCTCATTAAATTAATAAAGGTATTGGAAGCATTGTTTTTATAGCTTTGTTAATGTTTAGTTTGGGTTTCATAGTTGTACAGTGATTAGAAGCATACAGAGATTATATCTACTTTAGTGATAAGGGGCCTTGGTGACTCAGTGGTTATGCATCCAGCTGCTAACTGAAAGATTTTTGGTTCAAATCTACTGACTGCTTCACAGAAGAAAGATGTGGCAGTCTGTTTCCATAAACATAACAACCTGGGAAACCATAGAAGGCCATTCTGCTACATACAGTTTAGTGACTGTCAAACTGAGCGTGGAAGAGTAGGTAGACAGACCTCCAGACCACTTAGAAGAAAGGCAAGGTTTAAGGGCTGAAAAAGGTTAAAGTAAAGTGATTCTCCCTTTTCCATGTGTTAGGAGGTCTGATAAGTCCATAAACATAGCTGTTCTAAGTCCTACCTACCTCACTGATGACTATCACTAGGGTCACCTTTGAAGTATACCCTTGGGGAGCTATGCACTGATGCCAGCTCCTAGTCCACCCTTCAAAGCAATTTTGGAACTTTTTTTAGGATGAGTTCACAAACTTAATTGGCAGTCCTCATAGGCTGGAAGGAATGACACATACTCCTGAAAGTCTCCAAATTCTGTGAAATCCATGATATATGTGCTTTTGCTTCACCCTAGTGATATTCCAGCTGACAGCACTTGGCTGCTGGCTTTTAGTGATGTTTTAATAAAAATTATTTAAGGCATCACTAGGAGTCCAAGAGAATTTTTTTCCTATTAAATGTGTTCATTCATACGCAACTTGTAAGAATTCCGGTGACCCAGTGGTTAAGTACACAGCTGCTAATCAACAGGTGGGCAGTTTGAATCTACCAGCTGCTCCCTGGGAGAAAGATGTGACAATCTGCTTCAGTAAAGACGACAGCATTGGAAACCTCGTGGGGAAGCTCTCCTTGGTCCTGTAGGATCACTGTGGGTTGGAATTGGTTCAGCAGTAAAAAGCATACATTACACAAGAGTCCCAGAGTAGTGCAAATAGCTAAATGACTGGCTACTGACCAAGAGGTTGGCGGTTTGATTCCATCCAAAATCACCTTGTAAGAAAATTCCTGGAGACCATCCAAAGTAATTAGCCATTGAAAACTCTATGGGGCGCATTTCTACACTGACCCATCTGGGGTTGCCATGACTCAGAGCTGACTGAAGAAGAACTGCTTTGGTTTCTGGTTTTATACACTACAAAAGCATAAGAAGTGCAAGCCTTGCTGCATCATCAACATCCTTGAAGAGTAATGAATTAGTCTTTGAGATTAGAAATTTAGTCCTAATACTGAGGACCATAATAAATCAATATTGTAAAGAATGAAGTGACTGGATCAGAATAATAAGAGGTGGAAGAAAAAATCGTAGGCTGAAAGGGTCATTTAAAAAAAAAAAAAAAAAAAGAGCTGTCAGGTCTGGCACTTTTTCTACCAAAGGGTGAAGATTTAAACCAGTCAAGACAGACATATTTATTTGCAAGTTAAGCTTTCCTAAGTGTGTCAATGACTCATTAATTGTGCATTTTGTACAAGAGTTTATTGGCCAACTACCACATTCAAGGAACTATGGGAGCTACAGGGGAAATCCTCACACTTCCTATTGTTTAAGTAGGAAATTAATCAAGTTGCTTCTGGCACAGCAGGTTAAAGGCAAACCAGTGTATGTCTGGACCAACCATGTGTTAAAGAAGGTACTACATAATAGTAATGGAAAGATTCCTCATTAAAGGATATTGTGGCCCTTGGAAAAAAAAAATTCTCTTAGTGCCTACCCTCACACCACTCGTGAAAATATCTGCAGAAGTAATAACTAGAAACCAAACCCACTGTCACTGAGTCAATTCCACTTCATAGTGGCTCTATAAGACAGGGTAGAACTCCCTCATAGGGTTCCTGAGGAATAGCTGATAGATTTGAACTGCCAGCCTCTCGATGAGCAGCCAAGCTCTTAACCACTGTTAAGGGCTCCTCAAAAAAGAAAGGAGTTAAATTTTAAAAAAATAAAATATGTAGATTAACTCAAAGCAAAAATAGGTACTTCTCTTTTTCCTTTCATACTGTAATAGTCATTTTTATTTGTTATTATTGTACTGTAGATGAAAGTTTACAGAACAAACTAGCTGCTCATTAAATACTTGTACCCATACTGTTTTATGAGGTTGTTTACCAACTGCAAAACATAACAGTATTCTCCCTTCTTGACCTTGGATTCCCCATTACCTTTCTTGTCACCTCCCTCCTTACAGTCCTTGCACATGGGCTGCTGTGCCCCTCTAGTCTTGTTTTATAGGCCTGTGTAATCTTTGGCTGAAGGGTGAACCTTATCACTGACTTTATTACTGAACTAAAAAGGTATCTGGTGGCCATACTCTCAGGGTTTCTCCAGTCTTTGTTAGGCTAGTGTGTTATTTTGTGTGTGTGTGAGAGTTACGATTTTGCTCTACACATTTCTGCTCAGTCTGGTGATACCAGCACTTACTGAAGATAGGAAAAGAACTGTCTAGGTAAAAGTTGTGAAAGAAAGAAACAGATTGGCTGGTTTGACAGAAGGGATTTGTTTGTTGTTGTTAGGTGCCATTGAGTCAGTTGTAACTCATAGGAACTGTTTGAACAACAGAACTGCCTAATCCGGTACCGTGTCCACAAGTGTTTAAGTCTGTCTTTGTGGCCACCGTATCAATCCCTCTTGTCAAGGGTCTTCCTCTTTTTCACTGACCCTCCACTCTACCAAGCATGATGTCCGTCTCCAGGGACTGATCCCTTCTGACAGTATGTCCAAAGTAAGATGCAGTCTTGCCATCTTGCTTCCAAGGAACACTCTGGTTATACTTCTTCCAGAGTGGATCTGTTTGTTCTTTTAGCGCTACATGGTACATTCAACATTCTTCTCCAACACCACAATTCAAAGACATCTGTTTTGCAGTCTGCTTTGTTCATTGTCTAGCTTTTGCATGCCTATGATGCAATTGAAAATACCATGGCTTGAGTTGCTCACACCATCGTCTTCAAGATGACATCTTTTCAATATTTTAAAAAGATCCTTTGCAGCAGATTTTCCAAGTGTGATGCATGTTTTGATTTCTTGACTGCTGCTTCTGTGGGCACTGATTGTGGAACCAAGTAAAATGAAATCCTTGGCAACCTCAATCCTTTCTCCACTTATGACAGTGTTGCTTACTGGTCCAACTGTGAGAATTTTTGGTTTTTTGATGGTGAGGTGCAATCCACATTGAAGGCTATGGTCCTTGATCTTCATCAGTAAATGTTTCAAATCTTCTTCACTTCCAGCAAGTAAGGTGATGTCACCTGCATCACGTAGGTTGTTAATGAGTTGTCCTCCAATCCTGATGCTTCATTCTTCATATAATCCAGATTCTCAGATTATTTGTTCAGCAAACAGATTGAAAAGCTATGGTGAAAGGATACAACTCTGACACACACCTTTCCTGATTTTAAACCATCTCCTTGTTCTATTTGCACGACTGCCTCTTGTTCCATATACAGATTCCTTAAGAGCACAACTAAGTGTTCTAGAGTTCCCATTTCACGAAATGTTAGCCATAATTTGTTATGAACCACACAGTCAAATGCTTTTGCATAGTCAGTGAAACACAGGTAAACATCTTTCTGGTATTCTCTGCTTTCAGCCAAGATCCATCTGACATCAGCAATGATATTCCTGGTTCCATGTCCTCTTCTGAATCCAGCTTGAATTTCTGGAAGTTCCCTGTCAATATGCTGTTGCAGTTGCTTTTGAATGATCTTGAACAAAATTTTATTTGCGTGTGGTATTATTGATACTGTTTGGTAGTTTCTGCATTTTGGTGGATCACCTTTGTTTTAAAGACAGGAGGAACAGGAAGTTAAATTTTAAAAGGTTGTAAATTAAGTGAAATCAAATGCAAGTAAATGCTTAAGATAGGAAAAAGACTTTGTAACTAAAAGTTACAGAAGAAATAAAATGATTGGCTTGACAATGCAAAAAAAAATCAAAGTTTGTTACAGAGAATATCAAACAAAGGGAAACAAAACTGAAAATATTTACAACAGACTCTGAGGACTAAAATCTTTAATATATATATATTTTGAATGCTTACTAATCAACAAAGCGTGTCTTCTAATAGAAAGTTGGCAAATATCTTGAATAAACAAGGAACTTAAAATTACACATATGGACATTAGAAAAGTGTACCCTTTCTAAATATGGAAGAAAAGATAATGTAAACACAGCTGAGATAAAATATTTCACACAGTTTGTCAGTAATTAAACATACTCTGTCCTGGTGAAACAGACTTTAAAAAGGGATATTCAGTTGCTGTGGAGAGTGTGCCCTGGAAAACAGTTTCTGGAAGATAATTAGGTGATGTGTGCCAAATACCTTAAAAATATTTGTACCCTTTTGACACATTAACTACAGGAATTTATGGTATGAAAATAATCATCAGTTTGCACAAAGATTTATATAAAAGGATAATTACTGAAACTTAGAAAAGCACAGAAATAAAGTGTAAGTAGAAAAAAAAAGAACATGAAGAAGATACTACAATTTGGTACACCTTATACCAAAAATAGATATTTATTCGGATATGGATATACCTTCCTGGCAAAAAACACTTCTGCCAAAACTACCGTGTGTGGTCATTACACTGACATACAAGCATATAAAAGAAAGACTAGAAGGAAATATTTCAGGATGCTAAGTAGCAATCTTCAGATCATGGATTTTGGTTGACTTTTATTTTCTTCTTTATAAATGGCTATATATTTCAAGTCTTCTATAACATTTCTTTCATTAGCAAAAGTAATAAACATAATAAGAATAGAAATGCACAGATTTTCAAAGGACCTCACAGGGAATAAAACCTAACTGGCAAAGATTGCATCTAGATTCGTATTTGTGAAGTGGGAGGTAAGGGTGTTGAGAATGGAATTCAGATTTGGCATTTTTAGGCTCTGCTGGGAGATCCATTTCTTTCAGAAGAAAATTTCCAGGAAGAATTGGAGATTTAACTGCATCCTCTGCCTGTATCTCAGCCCCTATTAGGGATGGATACCTGTCAGGTCCTTCTGCGTTCTTGCTCGTATTCTAAAGCAAGTTGAGTTTTTGATTTGCTTGTTGTTAGCTACCATCAAGTTAGCCCAACTCTTGGAGCCCCCATATGTTATGGAATCAGACTGTTGAGATACATAGACTTTTCACTGGCTGGTTTTTAGTAACAGACCACAAGACCTTTCTTCCTAGTGTATTAGTCTGGAAGCTCACTGACACCTATCCAGCATCATAGCAATGTGCAAGTCTCTTACAGACTGGTGGTGGTTATGCTGGAGATTCAGTGGCTTGGAATAAAATCTGGATCTCCCTCATGGAAGGCAAGAGCTTCTGCCACTGAACCACCACTGCGGTCTCTAATTTACTTAGCTGCAGTTCATTTAGCTATATTATCTAGATGAGCATTCTAAGAGGAAGTCCTGTAGATGAATGTCCTCAAGACAATCAGAAGCTGTGTTCTTGGTAGTGTCCAGCATCACAGTGGCTTTTCATTTTTAGGGGACATCCTTTTTCCTGATTAGCCTCTCTGAGTTTTGGTATCCTGAAGACATTTTCATGGATTTAAAAAAAAAAAAAATTATTTTTCAAGTCTGGATGTAGCCCCATTCTGCTAGTATCTAAAATACAAAGGCTTCCTTTTTTTAACCTACTTTTGTTTAATGAAACTCGAGAGAGCCACTGCTAAGGTTAATTACATGTAGTGGAGAAATAGCTGTGTGACCTTAGGCAAGTAACTGCAGATTTCAGAGCCTCGTTTGTCCTCTTGTGTAAAGTGATGGGTGGGCTGCATCCGTGAGGTCCCTCAGTTTTAAAGTTCCTAGGACACTTCTTGTCTGAAAGAGTTGATGCTGTGTTTGACCATTCTGAGGGCAAAGAGCTTGACATTTCTAGGAACTGATGGAAGGCCAGTCCTGCAACTCCAGTAAAGGAAGAACACAGTGAAGTGGCTGTAGAAGAGGACTGAGGTGGCCTCGCCCGCTCATGTACATCTTGAAAGATAAGGGAAGTGATTGAAAGAATTTAAGAGACTGTGTAATATTTGCTTTACATCACTTGTCAGGACATCCGATTCACCTTGCACAAGAACACTACAGTGCACGGTTCTATCTTCAACAATTTTTTCTTTCCTGATTAATGTGTTAAAAAAAAAATTATCCAAAATATACGAGGACAAAAAAGAAACCCTGTAGAGTGAAAATAAACTCTAGAACGACAGCTGATTCCCAGTCACCTGTTCTTAGAGCCAGCTTCTTGTATATCCATAAAGAAATGTTCTAGGGATATGAAAGTATGCACATATTCTTGATTGTTCTAAGACAGTAGCGTACTGTTCATTTTGGTTATCCTTCACTTTTGGCTTGGCTTCTTTTTTGTTAACATAGCAATATAGCTTGAAGATTATGAATATGTATTACCAGTCCCCTATTGATAAGTATGAGGGCAGTGATGGTTCAATGGTAGAGTTCTCATTTCTATGCCATTCCTTTTCAACTGGTCATTCCTGGCATAGTAGACCATATGATTGTCCTATTCCGTATGGCCATTACTGGTCCCTTTCAGCTCACTAATGCCTAGGATATCAATCTTTTATACATTCCATTTCATTTTTGATGACTTTGAATTTTCCTACATCCATACTGTGTCCATGCCATGTTCCAGTTGTTAATGGATGTTTGCAGCTGTTTCTTCTCATTTTGAGTTATGTCGCATCAGCAGAGGAAGGTCCTGAATGCTTGACTCTGTCCACATCATAAGGTTGACACTACTTTGAGGAGGCAGCTCTTTGCCAGCTGTCTTTTCACTACCTTCCAATCTGAGGAGCTGAGCTTCCAGCACTGTATCAGACAACATTCTGCTACTATTCATAAGGTTTTCACTAGTCAGTTTTTTTTTCAGAAGACCACCAGGCTCTTCTTCCTAGTCTGTCTTAGTGTAGAAGCTCTGCTGAAACCTCTCCTCCATAGATGACCCTGCTGGGACTTGAAATACTGGTGGCATAGCTTCAGGCATCACAGCCACATATATGCCATCACAGCACAGCAAAGTGACAGACGAGTGGTGGATATTTACTATAGAAAGAGTGGTATAGAGGGAAAAACCAAAATATTTTAAAGAAGTTGGACTCAATGTCACTGCGAATGTACATAGATTTAAGATTCTAAATAATTTGTGCTTAATTTTTTCTATGCATGTTATGTATAAATACACATAATTTTCTCTTACTCTTCTTCGTTATAAATATTTTTTCAGGTCATCAGATATTCTCTGAGACTGGAGCATGATTCTTTGACTGATTAGTACCTGTGGCTTTACTATAACTTACACTGCATCTCTCATTATTTCCATAGGATGCAGTTCTAAAAGCAAGAATCTGGATCGTATTTCCAGTTGTGAAGTAATCTGCACTCTGTCCAGTGGCCTGTCCATCTCTCTTTATGGTCTGTTGTGTTCATCCTCCTGCCTTCTTCTGTCTTTACCAATCTGAAAGTTAAAAAGCTAAATCTTTTGATGTCCATTTATTTGAGTGAAGTTACACCTTGTTCATAAATACATGTTTCTATTTTTACTTTTTTTTTTTTTTGGTTAATTCCCATTTTCTAATGTTCCACTGGAATATTAGTGTTATTCTGATTGATGTAAAGAACTTTTTTTTTCCTTGTCTGCAGAGCACTAGCCAGCAATGGCTTAACTAGGGGAATAAGAAGGATGAGATTGTACTGGGTGACACTGTCACAGGGGCTGACAACAAAATGACTATCAAACTTTGGTGCAGTGTCTCAGCAGAAATCTATTACTCTTTAATAAAAATGGCCTTATAATTAGTTATAAGGACAGTTTTTTTTCTTAAGCCCAGCTTACATGTATCAATCTATGAGGCTGAACTCTATGCTAGTTTACTTTTTGAACTTTGTGATGTGCCGCAGTCAGTGCTGTCATTGCCGTGCGGTTATTGTAACACTTCAGTCTCAGTAGCTTCATCTGCACACACCACAAGAGCAGGCTCTTGGCTGCTAGTGTTTTTACAGGCACTGATTTGGTCAAATTTTCTTGTGTTTCAGACACAGTATCGTGGTAAATTACAATAACTTTTTTCAAGAATGAAATAGTAATTAAAAGTAGAAAAATCAGACAAGGTTTCTACTCATTTACTAACAATATTGTAACTAGTAATATTGTGGTTTGATAGAGAAAAATTTTACAAAATAATTTTGTTAGTATTCATATGATCTGTAAAATATAAAATTTAAACGGTTTACAATTGTGTACAATGAATATTACTGTGTATTATTCTGTGATTAAAATTGATAATAAACTTACATGTCTAACAATTTTTAATTGTGAAACTTTATGATAATTAATAATTAATAATTTAATACATGAAATAGGGAAATGCTATTTCTTGATATATGTTTAGAAATATAACTTATATCTTTAATTCAGTTTTTTTTTTTTTTTTTTACATTTCAGTCTTTTGAAAATCTTTAAAAACATCACTGACTGGCAAATGTATATCTGACTTTAATGAAATTTTCAGGGTTTAAGTTTGAATTAAGGATTAAAAAGTGACATGTTAGAAAATTTTGATTTTGGTGAAGTCGTTCAGAAGTTCACAGCTTTGAAGGCCACAAAAGGAAAGTTCTGATTTAATCAAGATATTCACTAAGTGTTGAAATGCTTGTGTATTTATTGCTGGTTATTTTTATGGCATTATTTCATTCATAAGTATATTTCTATATGCATTTGTCTGTAACTTCTACATTATTTGAGCTATTGTTGATAATGCAAACCTAATGCATTAATGTACCATAAATCTAACTGTAAACTTTAACATTAAAATTAATATGATTTTGATGTAGTTCTTAAACATTTTTACTTTGAATTCCAGTGTTTGCTTGCCATATTTTCACTTTAACCACATGAAACTACATAAATGTAAATACATTTAGACTGTGGATTTGACACTGTAATTTAAAGGTGTAGTTTTAATTTTGCTAGTTTATGTCACTACTACTGACATTACATTCAGTGATATGTGTGAATTACAATATACAAGCAACATCAGTACCAAGTAAATAAATTACTAAGGATTCTACATCATCTGGTATGGAAGGACATCCAACAGGAACGGGCATGATACCGTGAATTACCACACCAGGTAACACCAACCCTGGTGACACATTGGTAGCCAGACAAATAGTCCAATCTATAAACAACTTTTACCAATTAACTTAACATACACTTATTATTTTCCACATGTTTGAAGTGGGACTGGCTACCTTTAGTTTGGGAGACTCTCTTCATTTCTATTATACTGAAGAAATCGCTAGGGATGAGGGAGAAGACTTTGAAGTTCCTTTGGCTTTAATGTAGTGGTTGCCAATATTATTCTAAAATTCACAAAATAATATTGTATGATGTTGTCAAGTGCTGTGGAGTAGATTCCAACTTGTAGTAATCCTGTGCACAATAGAACGAAGCTCCGTGCTGTCCTGCACTGTCCATGATCGTTGTTACCCTTGATCCCGTTCTTGCAGCCCGTGTGTCAATCTACCTCCTGTAGGTGGTCTTTTGTTTTATTTACCCTCTGCTTGACCTGGCATCATGATGTCCTTCTCTAGGGACTGGTCCCTCTTCACATGTCCAATATGGTATTAAAAACAAAACAAAACAGTGCTATCAAGTTGATTCCGACTCATAGCAACCCTCTAGGTTAGAGTAGGACTGCTTCATAAAGTTTCCAAGGTGCAGCCGGTGGATTCAATCTGTTGATCTGGCTAGCAGACGTAGCACTTAACCAGTGCGCTGCCAGAGTTTCCATATAGTGTAGTGGAAGTACAGACAACATTGAAATTGTATGTAATATTATTTTCTGAGCTTCAGAATAAAATTGGTAAACAACTATTTTATTAAAATATAAGAAACTTCACAGGCTGTCCCTCCCTATGGAGTGCTTCAGTGGTGCAAATGGTTGATAGACTCAGCTGTTAATCTGAAAACTGGAGGTTCCAGTCTGCCTAAAGTTGCCTTAGAGAAAAGGCCTAGCAATCTACTTCTGAAAAATCAGCTGCTGAAACACTATGGAGCACAGTTCTAGTCTGGCACCCATGGAATCACCATGAGTCGGGGATGACTGAACACAACTAGTATACTCCCATTAATATAAAAGCTACATTAAATTAGCTTTGATTTTCCTAAGTAGCCGGATAAATCATGTTTAATCAAATGCAACCATCCTTATCAAAATTGATATTAACCCTGAGTTGAATCATACTGGAGTATACAAAAAAAAAATAAAAAATAAAAACCTGTTGCCATCAACTAGATTCTGACACACAACAAACAAAACTACAGAACAGAGTAGAACTGTCCCAGAGCATTTCCAGAGAGTGCCTGGTGGATTTGAACTGGCGGTCTTTTGGTTAGTAGATGTAGCACTTAACTGCTGTGCTACGAGGTAGAGTTTCCTGCTAGAACAAACCAGAAACAAAACTCACTGCTGTTGAGTGGAGTCTCACTCATAGCAACCCTAGAGGTTAGAGTAGAAATGTCCCATAGTTTCCAAGGAGCACCTGACAGATTTGAACTGTGAACCTTCTGGTTAGCAGATGTAGCACTTAACCTAGTATGCCACCCAAATTTCCTACTAGAGCATGAGCCAAGCCAAGTGCCGTCGAGTCGGTAGGGCATAGTTGGACCTAAATCTTACTTACTTGAACGGTCTAAAGTTTAACTATGACTTGGTTCTTCATGTGCTCTACCACAGAGTACAAAAGATTAGCACATCCTCCCGTTTCTAACACAAGAGATCCAATATGAATAAAGGAAATAAACGTCTCACTCCTTAAAACTAAAGATGCTACTGATTATGTCTAAAAATTTGTAGTTTCAGAATAGGAAAACATTGCAATCCCTTTACAACGAAACAGATCTTGAAACAAGAAATAGGTATACACTGGGTTGGGGGATGAGGGTGGAAGGCATTGGTGACTGCAATTGTTTCTGACTGGGAAATGGCTGCATAACTTGTTTGGTAAAAACAGAAGAAAAAAAGGCAATTTATTGATCTGGGTGCATACACAGCAAAGGAAGTTCCATCCACCCTGTCACAGAACTGAGAGTAACTTATGATTTGAAAAAGCTTTATCTCTGCTAAGGGTCAGAGGTTCCTCCCTGAACCATCAAATATACATATTTCTTTGTTCATCTGAGGTTTTTCTGCAGTGAGTTGTCTGCTTCCATTTGATTTGATCTGCTGTTAGTTTTGTAGGGTCACGATGAGTCAAAAACTACTTGAGGGCACCTAACAACAGCATGTTAGGCACAAGTGAAATTTAATCATCAGGACAGTCTTAATTACGTACTATGAGATTTTGGAAAACAAAACAAGAATTGCTTTAAAACTAATCACCACTCTTCGGTCTTTCTGACTCATAGCTACGCTACAGACAAAGTAGAACTGCCCCATAGAATTTCCAAGCAGCGCTAGGCAGATTTGAACTGCTGCCCCTTGGTTTAGCAGAGGTAGCACGTACCCAGCAAGGTTTCCTATAGGGTCACTATGCGTCGGAATCGACCCCAGGGCAGTGGTTCGTTTCAGTCTTTAACATAGAACGATTAAAAAAAAAAAAAAACAAAAAACACTGCCGTCAAGTGGGATCCCGCTCTCCTGCTCATGATGACCATATAGGTCAGGGTAGAATTGCCCTATACAGTTTCCAAGGAGCTCCTGGCGGATTTGAACTGCTAACCCTTTGGTTGGCAGACGTAGCACTTAACTCACTACCTCCACCAAGGTTTCTAACATAGAATGATAGAATTTGTTAGTTTGAAATGACTTTAGACATAATGACGTTCTCTATGTTTGTTCTTCGAAACCCCAGTGGTTCAGTGGTTAAGCGCTACGTGTGCTACCTAAAAGGTCAGCAGTTCGAATCCGTAAGGCTCTCCTTGGAAACTGAGGAGCAGTTCTGCTGTGTCCTGTAGGATCATTATGTGTTGGAACCGACTTGATGGCATTGGGTTTAGTTGGGGTAGGGGGGGGCTAGATTTGTTCTCAGCTAATAACCTAGAAGTTGGCGGTTTGAGTCCACCCAGGGAGTTGGGTGCGTGAGCATGGTGATCTCTTTTAATTAAGATCACAGGCCAAATAACCCTATGGAGCAGTTCTGCTCTGTGACACGTGGCACTGCCACCAGTCAGAACGTATCCTATGGCAGTAGGTTTTTTTGTTTTGTTATGGTTTGGTTCAGACATAATTTAACCCAGCCTCCACTTTTCTTTCCCTGTTTTTTCTTTTTTCCTTTTAGGTTTTCATGATGCTAAGGCTGCTTTTCAACGAAAAATGTCAAACATGAATGAAAAGAAAAAACAATATGATAAACCTTATATAGCTATCACCAGGTTGAACAACAATCAAGATTTGGCCAGACGCTGCATCTAATTTCTTTTTTTGCAAAATATTTTAAAATAAACTCCAACCAGCATGTCATTACATTAGCTCGTCTGTAGGGTTCTCTTTTAATCTCTAGCATCAGTTAGCCTTCCCCTGTGCCCTCACCACACCCAGTTCTGCTGTTATTGTTGAAGAAGATAACAAGGATGATGAAGAAGATGACACTGAGCTGGTGCTGAAACCAGACAGTGGGCCGCATCTCTATTTTATAATGCCTTTTACCATACATCATATTGTCATGCTCTAAGTTTACAATCTCTGTGATTTTAGCATTCTGGTTGTTCAGAAAATATTGGAAACCTTTTAAACTCTGCTACTTCCATATTGATTTACATTTAAAATTCCTAGTATTTTCCAAAACTTAGTCAGAATTTAGAATTTGCAGCCTGCTTTCCCCCAGCACTTGGCTCACTGAAGTTATTCTATAAATGTCACTTTCTAAGAATTCAGCAAAATTAATTGAAAAACTCAAGTTTTATAAAATAAAATAAAATAAATTCCTATGTAGATAAATAGCAAGTACTAGTAGATTGATAATAAGTACTTTCGGTCAAAATTAGAAGTGCAAAACTAACCAAACAAGAATCACACACATACACCCATGCCAAGAATGAGGAGCAAGCACTAAAAATTTAGGAAAAAAAAAATGACAAGTTTCACTGACTTCCTATATTCCATCTTGGTTTAATAGGAAAGAGAGTGTATTTTTCTGTTGGTGAAACAATTAGCACATGAAATAAAGCATGGTTGCTAGTCCTTTCTATGTTCTCTGGAAGCACATAGGGAAATGAGGACAGAGAACACATGGCTTTCTCATCCTTAGACTTTGCAAAGACAGCGAGGAGAAGCCAAAACATAAAGCTATGTCAGTGGCTCCAACTTTGTCTTGTTAGACTTTCCTTAGGAAGGTCAACTAACCAAAATTTTTTTAAAAACCATCTCGAGCTAGTAGAGACTTATTTGCATTCTCTCTCTCTCTCTCTCTCTCTCTCTTTTTCTCTTTCTCTCTCTTAATATAAAAACTACTAAGAATTCTGGCTTTCAAACATATCTACTTCCTCACACAAAAATGAAAAATTCCTGGCCACGTTTCTCACCCACCCCGGTCCTTCTAAGGCTGGTAAACCAAGGACCACCTACCATTCTCTGGTGTCTGTGAACTTCAGTCCTGAAGATACACATATGAGATTTTAGAACATGATGTTACCATAGAGTAGCTAATGGATTCTGTATGGTTACTGCTGAATCTTTGTTGTTTGAGAAAGAAGGAGAAAAAAACATATTGTTTTGAAAAAACATGTATTTTGAAATAATTTTATAGATTGTAAATTTCATAAATGATCATGTTAATTGCTGGGAGGGGGTTCCCAACCTTATTAATGTCCCCTTAGCATTAAGCTTTTGTTCCCCAGCTTTGAATATGTCATTTTCTCCCACAGACTGCATTTCTAGGGGTATAATTGCTGTCTCCATGTAAAAGACAACTCATGTGCATAAATTTCCACTCACTGAAATGAGACTCTGCCTCCCCTAATTTTAATGCAGATGTGATCCAGGGGGTAGAGTTACACTCACTTCCCCAAGCAAATGAAACAGATTACACATTAAATATTGTCTTTGGAACCAGGTGCGCAGAAACAACTAATTACCTAGACAGCTCATCAAGTCCTGATATGTTTACCACATTGTTTTTTGTTTTCCCTTTAAATATTTGGTGAATTATTCTGAGGCTTTCATTTCTTTTTAATGAACAGACTATGCTTATTAATAAAGCCCCCTTTTGTGTGATTCACTAACAGTTGACTCACAAAAGCCTTTAAACCCTGTTTGAAAGTTACGAACTGAACTTGAATTCCTGTGAAGACAAAGCCCTATTACCACAAACAACCTACTGCTTCTGGTTTTTCGTCTTTGCTAAATAATTTATATCTACAAATGACTGAAAAGGGGACATGAATTTGTGAAGAAGACAGATGGGAGGTATTTCTCTTCTCCCCTTAGACAATTTTCTGATATTCGTAGTTAACGTACTCATGTTAATTTATCAGACTGGGGTCACTGTTCATTTAGTCGTCTTGAATTTTTATGCATTATCATTACTTCTCTCAGGGTTTGAATTCTTCAAAAATACTGATAAATTGAAAGCCTGTTTCAAGACTTGCTTCTGTTATACTGAGCGACTTTTACCACTTCCTGAGGAGGAGCTGTTTTTCATTCCCACCAAGTCATTAACCTCCCAAAGAATGTGGCAGGACCCATTTAAGAGGGGCAAGCTCTTAGGAAGGCTGGTGGCTGGGAGCTTTGCGGTGGAAATGCCTGGATGGGGAGCGGAGGCTCTGGATGTTGGGGAAAAGGAAAAGAAAGATACTACTGGAAACCCGGCAGATAGGCTTGATCTTAAATGGCTTGAGGATCAACCATCCGCTGACTGAGTAGTTACTGTTTTTTTTCACAAATAACACACACATGCTAGGCCAGAAACGTTTTTACTTAATTTCATCATCTTGACATGTGTATATGTGTGGGTATGTTATTTAAATGAGTTTGTTATATGTGAAAAAAAAAATGGTAAGCAGGACTTCTTTTCAGAGGATGCCAACTCTTGCTTAAACCGTTTCTTCTGTAGGCTTCTTTCGGAAGGTAGGGGGAGCTCTAAGCAAAGTAGGAGAAAATTCACCACAGAAAAAAATGAGATTTGGGTGTGTGTGTGTGTGTGTGTGTGAGAGAGAGAGAGAGAGAGAGAGAGAGAGAGCAAGGGCAGAAACTAAATATAACCTTTTTTTTTTTATAACAGAGTGAAAATGTACATTCCCCTATAAATTTACATGCCCACCTATATGCAAGTTCCACTGCTCTCCCTGCCCGGTGACAACACACTATTCCTCTCTGCTCCATACATGTCTTATCCTCCCAACAGTTTTCTTTCCCCTCCTCTCCACCCACTCTCCTTCCTCCTATAAAGTGCATCCAATATATGGTCACTCTGCATCACCAAGTCCAATCCATTCACGTCCGAAGAGTGGACCTTGGTTATGATTTATGGGCAAGGGCAGCATCAGAGCCAGGGGCCATGCTCCCAGGGGAAGCCTGAAAACCACTGGACCATCAATTGAGGTCTTTTAGTGGAGATCTCAGGGTGCACCCCTTTTTATTCTTGTGTTGCCAGTGAGACTCAACTTAGTGAGCTCCATTGCAGCTATCACTGATGGTGGCCAGGAACCGTCCAGTTCTTCACATCCCAAGTCGATGTAGGCACCCACTCATGTGAGTCTCTCTATCTTCTGGGTTGTCTTTACCCCATGTCATTTTGGTCCTCGGTGAGCATCCATTCCTGCTGAGTTGGGACCATTTGCTGTGCCCTCAGATGGCAGCTTGGCAGATTTTAAGACCCCAGAAACCACTCACCAATGTAGGGTGCAGAGAGCCCTCTTAGCAAAAAGCTAGTTGTGCCAATAGGCCTCGATTTCGCCTAAGAGCATGGTCCCCTGTCCCCTGCCCCAGCTACTCTACCCTTGCAATGTTGGGTTAAGATGGAAGGAGTACTCATGTTATGCTGAAGTCCACTTAATGTTGTTCTTGTTTCTAATGTGTGCTATCACCAATTTCACACTACCAGATTTCTAGCAGCTATCTAATCTAAACTCTCCCCCCCCCTCGCAGTCCCTCCCTCCCCTCTCTTGCAGCTGTCAAAAAGTCTTTTCTTCTATACATAAGTCTGTTTTTGAGAACTTATAGTAGGGGTCTCATACAATATTTGTCCTTTTGTTGTTGACTACTATCACTCAATATAATGTCTTCCAGTTGAAACCAGGTTATGAGATGTTTCCTGGAATCATCGTTATTCTTTATCATTGTGTAGTGCTCCATTGAGCATATGTACCATAGTTGACCTATCCATTCCTCTGTTGTTGGGCATCTGGGTTGATTCCATCTTTTTGCTCTCATGGACTCTGCTGCAACAAATATCTTGTGCCTGTGTCCATTGGTATGGAAGGCCTTGATTCTGTAGGATATATTCCAAGTAGGGTCAAATGGAATATCTATATCCGTTTTTTTTAAGGAAGCACCAGATTGTTTTCCAAAGAGGCTGGACCATTTTGTAGCCCCACCAACAGTGTAGGAGAGTTCCATCTTCTCCATAGCCTCTCCAGCATTTGTTGTTTTGTGTTTTCTAGATCATGGCCAACCTTGTTGGAGTGAGATGGTATGTCATTGTAGTCTTGATTTGAATTTCTTTAATAACTAAAGATTGTGAACATGACTGCATATGTTTTTTGGCTGCCTGAATCTCCTCTTTAGAGAAGTGTCTGTCCAACCCCTTTGCCCATCACTTAACTGGATGATTTATCTTCTTATTGATATTTTGTAGTATCTTATAGATTACAGAGATCTGGCATCGGTCTGACATAGAGTTGCCAAATATTTTTTCCTATTCTGTAGGTGGCCTTGAAATTCTATTAATAAAGTCTTTGGATGAGCAAAAGTGTTTGATTCTTAATAGTTCCCACTAATCTATTTTCTCTTCTGTTGACTGTGGTTTGTTTGACAGATTTTGAAGTCTGTCTACATTGTGTATTAAAACTTCCATTGTTCCTCCTAACTTTTGTTGGATGAGTTTTATCGTTTTAGGTTTGATATTTAGGTCTTTTATCCCCTTGGAGTTGGTTTTTGTATAAGGTGTAAGATATGGATCTTGTTTCAGTTGATTGCAGGTGGATATCCAATTTTGCCAGCACCATTTGTTGAAGACATTATTTTTACCCCAGTTTAATGTCTTAGGGCCTTTGTTGAATATCAGCTGTTCATAGGTAGATGGTGTCATCTCTGGGGTCTCCATTCTGTTCCATTGATCAATCTGTCTGTTTTTCTACCAGCACCAGGCTGTTTTGACCACTGTGGCAGTGTAGTATGTTCTCGGGTCAGGTAATGAGACGCCTCCCAGTGTGTTCTTCTTTAGTAATACCTTACTTATCCAGGGCTTCTTCCCTTTCCAAACGAATTTGGTGATTTGTTTCTCCACCTCATTAAAAAATGACACTGGAATTTGTACTGGGATTGTATTATATAAGTAGATTGCTTTGGGTAAAATAGACATTTTCACAATGTTAAGTCTTCCTATCCATGAGCAGGGTAGGTTTTTCCATTTATCTACGTTTCAGTTTCTTGTAGTAAGGGCTTGTAGTTCTCTTTGTAAAGGTCTGTTATTTCCCTGGTTAGATTAATTCCTAGGTACTTTATCTTCTTAGGGGCTATAGTAAATGGTATTGATTTGATGATTTCTTCCTTAACAGTCTCATTGTTAGTATAAAGGAATCCTACTGATTTACTTATGTTTGTCTTGTATCCTGAGACTTGGCTGAACTCTTCTACCAGTTTGAGTAGTTTACTTATAGAGTCTTTGGGATTCTCTGCATATACAGTCATATGATCTGCAAACAGGGAGATTTTGACTTCTTCTTTGCTGATGCAGATGCCCTTTATTTCTTGGTCTTGTCTAATTGCTCTGGCTAGAACTTCTAGTACAATGTTGAACAGGAGAAATGATAGTGGGCCCCCTTGTCTAGTTCCTGTTCTGAAAGGAAAGTCTCTCAGTCTCTCTCCATTCAGGATGACGTAGGCAATTGGCCTTCCATAAACGGCCCTTATTGAGTTGAGGAATTTTCTGTCTATGCTTATTTTGCTAAGAGTTTTTAGCATGAATGGGTGTTGGACTTGATCAAATGCCTTTTCTGCATCAGTGGACAAAATCAGGTGATTGTTATCTTTTGTGTTATTTATGTGGTTAATCACATTAATTGTTTTTCTGATGTTGAACCGGCCTGGCATCCCTGATATGAATCCCACTTGGTCAGGATGGATTATTTTTTGGATATCTTGTTGTATTCTATTGGCAAGAATTTTGTTGAAGATATCTGCATCTAGATTCATGAGTGATATCAGTCTGTAGTTCTCCTTTTTGGTTGAGTCTTTCCCTGGCTTAGGTATCAGGGTTATGCTGGCTTCATAGAATGAGTTTGGGATTACTCCTTCCCATTCTATACTGTGAAATAGTCTCAGTAGTATTGTAGATAACTCTTCCCTAAAAGCTTGGTAGAATTCTGCAGTGAAGCCATCTGGGCATGGGCTTTTTTCTGTTGGCAGTGTTTCGATGACATTCTCAATCTGTTCCTTTGTGATGGGTTTATTCAGTTGTTCTACTTCATGTTGTGATAATTTGAATAGATGGTATGAAGCAAGGAATTTGTCCATTTCCTCTAGGTTTTCAAATGTCTTACAGTCTTTCATAGTATTCTGTTATGATACTTTTCATTTCTGTTGGATCTGTTGTGACAACTCCCCTCTCATTTCTAATTTGGGTTATTTGTTTCCTTTCCTGCTTTTCTTTAGTAAGTTTAGCCAGTGGTTTGTCGATTTTGTTGATCTTTTCAAAAAAACAGCTTTTGGTCTTTTCAATTTTTTCAATTGTTTTTCTATTCTCTAATTCATTTAGCTCTGCTCTAATCTTTATGATCTGGTTTCTTCTGGTGCCTGAGGGATTCCTCTGTTGTTCTCTCTCTACTTGTTCAAGCTGTAGGATTAGTTCCTTGATTTGGTTTCTTTCTTCCTTCCAGATGTGTGCCTTTATGGAGATGAACAGACCTTTGAGCACTGCTTTGGCTGTATCCCATAGGTTCTGGTAGGAAGTGTTTTCATACTCATTGGAATCCATGAATTTTTTCATTTCAACCTTGATTTCTTCTATAACTCGTGGTTTTTTGAGCAAAATGTTGTCCAGTTTCCAAGGGTTCCACTTTCTATCTATGTTTTTTCTGCTATTGATTTCAACTTTTATGGCTTTATGATCTGAAAAGATACTTTGCAGTAATTCAGCGGTATGGATTCTGTTGAGAATTGCGTTATGTCCTAACACATGGTCAGTTCTGGAGAATGTTCCATGTGCACTGGAGAAGAAGGTGTAGTTGTCTGCTGATGGGTGGAAAGTTCTGTATATATCAATGAGGTTTAGTTGGTTAATTGTGCCAGTGAAGTCTTCTGTATCTTTACTGAGCTTTTTTCTAGATGATCTGTCCAGTATTGAGAATGGAGTGTTGAAGTCTACCACTATTACTGTGGAGTGATCTAACTCTTTTTTGAGGGTAGTCAGTGTTTCTTTGATGTACTTAGTTGCTCTGATATTAGGTGCATAAATATTTAATATAGTTAAGTCTTGCTTACATACTGAAACTTTCAGCGATAAATAGTGTCCATCTTTATCCACAATGGTGGATTTCACATTGAAATTGATTTTGTCTGAGATTACAATTGCCAACCCTGCTCTTCTTTGTTCATTGTTAGCTTGATATATATTCTTCCATCCTTTAATTTTCACTTTGTTCCTATCTTTAGGCCTCAAGTGAGTTTCTTGTAGACAATATATGGATGGGTCACGTCTTTTGATCCAAGATGCTGCTCGATGTCTCTTTACTGAAACATTCAGTTCATTTATATTCCATGTAATTATTGATAGGCATGTGTTCACTGCTACCATTGTGATATGTTTATTTTTGTGTTGATGTTTTCTCTGTTGTTTTTATTAGTCTGTTCTGGGCCACTCTTTTTGTGAGTTGATTTTTCACCTTTTTCAAAGCTGGTTTTGTAGTTGTTGAGACTCCTGTGTTACCTTTCTTGAAATGGTATGTTACGTCTTTGTTGTACTTTACAGCTGCCCCGTGATCCCCCTTAATAAACTATAAATAAACCCAATTTGAATTACTACCAGTTTTGTCATCTTCCTCTCCATCTGGAAGGACTATAATGACTGTAGTATATCTCTCTTTTTAAAATGATGGCACCATAGTTTTCAAGATAATCACTGCATTGCTTCTTTCAGTATTAAAGGTGTGATTGACTTTGGAGCCTTCCCTAACTGAGTAGAGTTCTGAGTAATGTGTCATTCTAAACTATAAAGTTAGTGGTTTTGTTCTTCTAAGCCAAAGCCAAGAACTTCTTTCAGTATTTCTTGTAGTTTGGGTTTGGTTTTTACAGAATCTCTGAGTTTCTGTTTATCTGGGAATGTCTTAATTTCATTTTTATATTTGAAAGATAGTTTTGCAGGATATATAATTGGAAATTCTTCTCCTTCAAGGCTTTGAATGTGTCATGCCACTGTTTCCGTGCCAGCATGGTTTCTGCTGAGAAATCTGACGAAAGCCTAGAGGGTTTCCCTCTGAATGTTAGCTGTGCTTTGAGTCTTGCTGTCTTTAAGAACAGCTGCTTATGTTTCATTTTGTTAAGCTTGATTAGAATAAGTCTTGGAGTCTTTCTTTTGAGATCTATATTGGGTAGCATACGATATGAATCTGAGATGTTTATATTCTCTTCCATCATGATTTCTGGAAAGTTTTCTGTCAGCAGCTCAGCAATGATACTCTGTGTTCTTAGGTGTCTTATCCTTTTCAGGGACTCCAGTTAATCAAAGTTTGTTCCTCTTAATATAGTCCCACGTGCTTCTTAATGCTTCTTCCTTTTTCTTGTTTCTTTTTTCTGATTTCTGCTCATAGACGCTGACGTCAGTAGCTCTGTCTTCCAAGTCAGCAATTCTTTTATCCATTTGTTCCATGCTGTTTTCTTGGCTTTGCATGGAAGTTTCTATGTCTTTGATTTTGTTCTTGATCTGTTGGATTTCAGAGTACTGGTGTTCCATCAGATCGAACAGCTTGCTTAATTTTTCATTTTGTTCTGCTGCATTTTGCATAAAGTCTAGAAGGGGTCTGTATATAATCCTCTTGTATTCACTTTCTGATGCTTTCATAAAAGTTTCTTCATCTGGAAAACTCCTTGGTTGTTTCGTTTGGGAGACTTCTGAAGCCATGGGTGATTTCTTGTATCCCACAGGTGTCTGTTGCTTTTTGGGTCCCATGTGAGTAGGTAGAGGCTGGAAGAGTTACTGTGAAGATGGACTGCAGATGTTTCTCTACTCTAGCTTAAAATGTAAAGCAAAAGGTATCTGACCACATCCCAAGTCAGTGAGGTTTGCAGGTGTAGAGGTCCCTCTTCCCCACTGGCAAAGTAATCACTTCCGTATCCAACCCCAGATGATACAAACTAGTTCAGAATACAGCAATGCTACTGCCCTGTTGTCCTCTGCTGACAGGGCTCAGCCTTAGGGGACACTGTGTAAATTACTGCTTTTCTGGTAGAGAAGTGCTCTCCTGTGGGCAGGCTCTGGCTTCCAAGCTAAGAATTCAGTCCAGCTGTGGCCACCGTATCCAAGATGGCGCCCTCCACACAGGCAGCAGACAGAGGGGCTAAAGGTCCTGAGAGGTAGTGATTCCTCTGCCTCTGTTGCTGGGCCCCTACTGTAGGTGACACTGTGTAAATTACTGCTTTCCTGTCAGAGAAGCGCTGTCATGTTTACAGGTGCTGGCTCCCGGGCTAAGAATTAGGTCCCGCTAAAATCTCTGTATCCAACATGGCATTCTGCACTCTGGCAGTGTGGTTCTGTACAAACCACACTGTGGCAGTGATAAAAAGACAGGCCAAAAGTGGCTAGATTAATAGAGTCCTAAGCCTGGCTCTCAAAATATGGGAATTTCACCTGTCTATCCACCCAGCAGTGTTTCTGAGTCTAGCCACTAGGTAAGACCCAGCTCCACCCACCGGCCAAGACAGAGGAAAAAAAAGTCAAAATGGTGCATTTACCGTCAGTCCATGAGAACCAGGGCTACCCACAAGTGGGATTAAGTGAAAGAGAGGAGATTTTTCACTCGGTGGTATGAATTCCAAATTAACAGCCCTGTGCCGTGTCCTGGGGGCTCGCTAGGTGACCAGAAGTCTCCACTTGATTATCATTTCAGGTCTTAGTTTCCAGAGGGATATAAGGAGACGCGTGTTTAGTCCACGATCTTGACTCCATCACCTCTTTTTTTTATATAGGAGAAATTTTAAAGAAATAAAACTTTAAGATGTGGGAGTAAAAAAAGAACTTGAGGGCATCAATAATATTGCAAGTTACTTTCATACATTACTGTCAAAGTAGAAACTGCAATAAGGTCTATGGAGGACATTTTGTGCCATTATCTTAAAGTATTATGATTGCATGTAGCCTTGTACCATGCAGGTCAGTTCAAGGCATATTTACTACACATACATCCACTCATTTTTAAAATGACATATCCACAGTTATTTATTACATCACTCCATGTAAAGGCAAGGTATTGAAAACAACCTAATTGTCTACCAATAGAATACTGAGTCTGTCAATTATAATACACCTTTAGAATGGAATACTGTGAAGTTTTTAAAAATGTAGTGACTTTTTTTATGTATCAATAGGAGCTGAGTTCCTCAATGTAAGGTAAAGGAATAAGAAAGCAAGTTTCAGGAAAATAGGTAGTATGCTATCATTTATGCAAAAAAGATGGAAAATATACATCTATGTTGGCCAGTATAACTGGACCAAAAATAACTGGTAAGGAAAAACAAAAACTAATAACAAATGGGGAAGGACAGAAAGAATGCAGAGGCAAGGGCAGACATTTCACTGTTTTGAACAGAGCAGAAAAACTCTATGAATACATCACCTATCCAAAACTTTAAAATAGGCAAAAACGCAATGCTGGTTCTGAAGTGAGGCAGTCCTAGTTCTGTCTACTGGATCCAGAAGCTTTTGACTCTGGAACCTAGGTTTCCTAATTTGTAAAGTGGGAAATACTACCTGCCTTATAAGAAAATGCAATGGTAGTGATTAAGACCTTGACTGCTATCCAAAAGGACAGCAGTTCAAGTCTAACAGCCACTTATCAGAAACCTGATGGAGGAGTTCTACTCTGTCCTATAGGGTCACCATGATTCAGAATCAACTCTGTAATGGGTTTGGTTTGGTGTGTGTGTGTGTGTGTGAGAAAGAGAAAGACAGGCAGAGAGAGAGAGAGAGAAAAATGAGGACATTAAGTTTGGGCATATACACACATAGCACATAGAGGAGTTGATATCCCAGTGCCTGGGATATATTCAGTAAATGCTTGAGGTTATGATTACTCTGCTTATTAAGATTATCACCTCCCTTCTCATGAATGTTTGGGGAAGGGAGCATAAAATGATAGTAGGAGTTATGGAAATAATTACTAAGACAACATTTTTCAACTCTGAAGAAATTTGCTGCAGGAATCAATGTGACCCAAAACATTTATAGAACACTGTCTACTCTTCTCTCCCTTCTGGGCATAGTTTACATACAAGGACCCTCTCTCGAGTTTCCTATAGTGTACCCTTGTTTTAAATTTCATTGTGGAAAATGGAAAGACTCTGACTGGTCTGGGTGGGAGGGAGCAGGTGCCTCTCTCTGGACTAAATGTCAGCTGTCACAGGTACCTACCTCATTGCTGGTATGGAGAGGAACTGATCCCTTTCGAGTGGAAAGGAGCAGACGAAGACCCATGTTGGGCAAATACAACTAGGGGCCTCCAAACACAGATGATTTTGTAGTATTTTGGTAAAAAAAGAGGGGGGAGGGGAATAGGAAGATGCAGGGGAAAGGAGGAAAAAAACCAAAACCATACCCACTGCTACGGAGAAGAGTCCAATTCATAGTGGCCCTACAGGACAGAGTAGAACTGCTCCACAGTTTCCAAGGAACACCTGGGAGATTCGAATGGCCAACCTTTTGGTTAGAAGACAGTACTTAACCACCATGCCACCAGGGTTTCCAGGGGCAGAGGACAGAGCTGATATTTTCTGTACAACCTAAACGATAGCTCACCAGTTGCCCTCTAGTTGATCCCAAGTCATGTACCCCATGCGTGTCAGAGTAGAACTGTGCTCTGTCATGATTTTAGTGGCTAATTTTTCTGAAGTAGATTGCCAGGGCTTTCTCATAAGGCACCTCTGGGTAGACTCCAACTTGCAAACATCACCAGCAACTCCCATCAAAGTGACAACATGCAGCAGGACTGGGAGGTTTTGCCCAAGGCAGTGAGGGAGGATGGTGTTCTCTATAGAAATACAGCGAAAGGCTTTACTGTTAATCAATGAACTCAAAAAAGCTGAGAAACAGGCTGCCAAGGAAATGGACTCATCCTTGAATTTATGTGCCGGAAACCCCCAGGAGTCCCCAGATGGTCTCCAGGTGGTCCTGAAAACCCAGAAAATATATGCAAACATTTGTTTGGGTATGAGAATATACATAACTCTGGGCATCTCCGTAACTTCCATTAAATTCACAAAGAGTGCTATGATCCAAAAAGGATTATAAATCCCTGCTAGACCAATGATCTAAGGAGTATAATCCATCCTAGGAACCTGAAGCTCATTTAACACATTATTTTTAAAAAAAAAAAAACATGAAAAATAGCCATAGATCTCTTACCGTTGCTTTCTAAGCAATCATTCTTGTACTCCTGTCTTCGCTTTGCTGTTTTCAGCTGTATTATTGTTTAAGGAAGATTTCCCTTTAAATGTGTTTACTTTTTAAACTGGAATGCCTACTTTAGCTCTCACCTAAGAAAAACTGTCTGTGAATTCATCGTATGTTGTGCTATTTACATTTTTTTCTAATACATGTTATAAGAAATATATTCCTAGTGAAATTTAAAGATGTTTGCATCGTTTCCAAACCTATTCTCTGTACCCACAAAGGTGGCTTTATGGCATTTGGGAAAACACTGTCTCTAAATATTCTAAAATTCACATCCGGTATTCCATTTTATAGAGAAGGAATCTGAGGCATGACAATTAATGTAACTTATTAGAGATTCTAAGAAAACGTGGAAAACTTAGGTACCAAGCAATGCTGTCTCTGCCAATGACTCAGTCACATTACCTATCTCTTTGCTGTGCATACAGTTTCAAGAGATTTTTATAACCTGTCACCTTTCTTCCTTTCCTCATAAAGAGGATCTAGTAGACCAGAGTAAAATCCTGATCGATTTGATACTCTGGTAATGATCCCAGCCACAGAGCAGGAAAAGAAAAAAACAAAAACAAAAACAAAAAAACCAGGGAGTTCTTTTTTACTCAAATCCCATCTCATTTTTATTTTCTCTTAATGTTTTTTGAATCCCAAGTTCCAAAACCTGTCCTCTATTATGCAGTGCAAACGAGAACAGATGGGGAAAAGTTATGTTGGAAAGGGCTTTGGAGGGCCACAGAAAAGAGAAATATGACTACTCAATGTGTCACACACCAACTTGCAGCTGCCACCAGCCCTTCCACACGATGCGCCGCGTATGGAACCAGCCCATGGTGCTCAGAAGGAGCAGGCAGACTGCAGGAAGAGAGTGCAATTAGAGAACATTCACTCTGCTTGTGTTTCCTTGAAAATATGAATAAAGAGCGTACCAGCAGTACAGCCAACAAAAGAGAAATCAGTCCAAAGGCTAGCCTGGAAAATGGTTAGCTCTCTCTTGAAAATTCCCTGATGTTAACCAATAATCAGTTTTATCGTATCTTTTCATATTAAAGGGGCCCTGGTGGCACAGTGGTTAAGCCCTCAGCTGCTCAACAAAGGGTGACAGTTCAAATTCACCAGCTGCTCTGTAGGAGGAAAACATGACAGCCTGCTTCTATCAAGATTTACAGCCTTGGAAACCCGATGGGGTAGTTCTACTCTGTCCTAGAAGGTCAGCATGAGTTGGATTGACTCAATAGCAATGGGTTTGGTTTTCGTATGGAAGAAAAGCCTCAGCGTTTTTCAAACTCACCATCCAGGGCTTCTCTCTCTCTAGGAATTTTGTCTAGAAAGGCCATGCCAGCTTACATGCGTGCTGTGGCCTTCCAATGAGCATTTTTCAGTATTCATAGGGTACTTCTGTGTTCACTAAACATTCCAAGGATGAGGCAGCCAACCTGATTTCAAATTGCAGCTGTGAGACCTTGGGCAAGTCACCTGACTTCTCTGTGCCTGCTGTTCATCATCTGTAAAACAGGGTTAACATGATTTAACTTCACCTGGCACACAATCATTCTTCAGTATGTGAAAACTATTATTAGTACTGTGGCTATAGAAAACATATAAAGTGTTCTCTCTCTTTTTTTAATTTCAATACAAAAATGTTGAGGATATGTATATACTTGGCTATGAATCCCTGAGAATCTATTTCAAAAGTAATTATATAGTTAGAATGGTTTCAGTTGTTTGATTCAAATGGTGATTCAGGCAACACAGACACTATCTGTGAACAAATCTTAGTGCTGTAAAGAGTTTTGTTATTGACTCATGCAGGGACTTCCTCTGAAATCGTGCCTGCTTTTGTAGCGTGAGTATGCAAAGACTTTATATTATAAAACACACTCTTCCCCCCTCCCCCAGGGTAGTTCATAAATCATCTAGATCAAAATCCCGTTGCAAGCATGTTAAAATGCAGTTTCCTGGGCAACCTCAGAAGATATTTTCAGTATTTCTAAGATGTAGAGTTGTGGAGGGTGGGAGGGGCAGTGATGGTATAGTGGTAGAAGTCTTGCCATGTGGGAGACCCAAGTTCAATTCCAGCCAGAGTACCTAATGTATAGACACTGCCTGTATGTCACTGGAGGTTTGTCTGTTACTATTATGCTGAATAGGTTTCAGCAGAGTGTCCATATTAAGATGGACTAGAAAGAAAGACCTAGTGATCAACTCCCCAAAATTAGCAATGAAAGCCTTATGGATCACAATGGTCTGACCTTCAAAGCATCACGGGAATGAGGCAGGACCTGGAAGGATTTAGTTCCATTGTACATGAGGTTGTCACATGAGTCAGCACTGAATCCACAGCAGCCCAAAACAACAAGATTTGAAGTTCAGAGATCACATTTTAAATAAAAATAGTGGGTAATTCTTTTATTTTATTTTTTTAATTGTGATTGAATGAAAGAGTACAATCCAGTTTAAATTTGCATGCCTTCCTATCTGTAGCTCTTTCTGCTCTCCTTGCCCAGTGACAGCACACTCCTCCTTTCCATTCTATACGCATCGTCTCCTCTTAACAATCTCCTGACCCCTCCTCTCCACACTTTCCACTCCCCTCTAGTAAGAGGCCAGTAGGACAACATCCTATAGACGCATAGAACCATCAATTGCATGCAAGATACGGTCACTGCATGTCCCAGAGTAGAATCCATTCCCATCCAAAGAGTTGACCTCAGTAAAAATTTACGATCAGGGGCAGCATCAGGTCTAAGGGCCATGCTACCAGGAACCCTCAGGCCTTTGTCCATCAGTTGTAGTCTTTTAGTGGAGTTCTTAGTGTGTACCGCTTTTTGTTTTTCTCATGTTGCCACCGTGATTCAACATCACAGCTGTTATTGGTGGTGGCCAGCCACCATCTGATTCTTCTGGTCACATGATGATACAGTCACAAAAGTAAGGGATAATTCTTAAGTGCACTAAAGTTTGAGGACTAATTCCTTGAGGAATGAGAAAAAAGAAAAAGCTCTAAAGGACAGAGTATAACTGCCCCATAGAGTTTCTGAGAAATGCCGGGTGGATTTAAACTGCCAATCTTTTGGCTAATAGCTGTAACTCTTAATAACTATGCCACACGGGTTTCTGTTAAGAAATAGGGGCAATGATAATCCTAATTGTGTGTGATTTCCAGCCACCTTTCTTCCCCTGCCACACATAACAGAATTAGGCCCAGAAATGTAGTAGTAGCGGACAAAACAGAGACAAGAGTCTGGTATTTCTAGCTCGTCTTTTCCACATACTGTATTCTCTCCTTTTGAATAGTGGCTAGACCATGGTTTATCTTAAAAATGAGGTCACACATCACAGTTTGCCTAGTACAGTATTGCATTGCCCAAATAAGATATGAAGAGCATCCTTTTTCAGTTAAATTGGCAAAAGTTGTATGATAGACATATTTGCAAAAATGGCAAAAAAAAAAAAAAAAAGGAATAGCTGCTAAGACTACTCACATACTACCAAATGCCTCACAGGATTTTGTTCCTTGATTTGGACGTTCAGAGTCATGGTTTCATGGGACATCCCAGTTAATTGGTCTAATACCATGTTCAGTGCTTCTGTTTTATCTCCTAGTGTCTGGGGTCTTAAAAGCTCACAAGCATCCAGTGAAAGCACAACAATTGATCTCTATTCACCTGCAGCAACAGAAGAAGGAGAGTCAGAAACAGGACAGGGAAACAAAGAGTATGGCTAACTCCCTCCATGAATGACCTCCTCCTTTACCATGAGACCTGAAGAAGTAGATGGTGCCCAGCTACAGTTACTGAACATTTTGATTAAAGAGTTGTAGAACAACATTTCTGATCAAAAGGGGAAAATGTAAAATTTCAGATTCTAATGTACTTCAGACTTTCTGGAGCCATGGGGCTGGAATGAACCCTTGAAGTTCTTGCCCTGAGATAATCTTTACACCTTAGACCAAAAATATTCTCTGAAGTCTTAAAAGCAAACACTAGCTATACATAAACAACAACAACAAAAACAAAACCAATCGCTGTTGATTCTAACTCATAGCAACCCTATAGAATGTGGCAGAACTGTCCCTTAGGGTTTCTAAGGAGGAATTAGTGGATTCAAACTGCTCACCTTTTGGTTAACAGCCAGGATTGTTGACTACAACACCACCAGGGTGTCAGTAATAGCTACAAAAAACGAAAACCATTGCCCTTAATTCTGACTCATATTTCCATGAAAGGAAGCTCATGTCTATTAAAATAAAGAGTCTTTGTAGACAGAAGCCACCAGAATACTTTATAAAGAAAAACAAAATAACATGGAGATGAGAATCAATTTTGGAGTCTAAAAATTTCATTAATTCATTTTCTTTTTCTCTCTTTTCCTGGGCCAAACACAGTCGTAAATCCCTTTGCGAATGCAAACGTAAGTGAAAACTAAAGGAGGAAAGAAAGAGAAAGAAAAAGAAAAAGAGAGAGAAGGAGGGAGAGGAGGGTGGTAGAATGATAGGAATGAAAGAAAGAAAAAGGAAAGAGAAGAATGAGAAAAGGCGATGAGCCATGATCTTGGTAACAAAGTATGATTAGAATTTGATTGGCCTGAGAAGTTCCACAAGGGTTCCTGCTAATTTCCTTCTGGATGGACCAGGATGGGATGTCCGTTCTATGAAAATGATGTTACTGTTCATCTAACTGTTGCCACTCAGCCATGCAGACTGCTGTTTGGGTGGGCGGGATGGAGAAATACTATTCTGTTAAAACTAAGAGCTTTGAAGTGGAGACAAACACAATCTGGTAGTATTACAGAGGCATTATTCACCCTGGTGACTCATTCTCTTTGGCTCCCACACAGCAGAAGCAAGAAGTAACATCCATGACCTTGAAGATGCTGGCCAAGTATAGACCCAGCCTTAAGGCTTGATTTTTCAAATGAACACCTGTGCGTGTGTGTCTGTATGTGGGTGCTCGCATATGTTTGTTGGAGGGCAGGAGGAGAAGAGAGAAACAAAAGAGACGGGCATGCATGTTAAAGAGTAGGAATATGTGATGAACAATTTTTAAAAGGGAATATAAAAAGCTATTAATATTTAAACAGCTAACTCAACTAAATAACAAGTACAGTATTTGAAGGAAACAACCATCATGTCAGGAGGTCTTAGCTCAGAGTGTTGGTGAGATAGTGTAATGTGGGAACCTTTTAAAATAATTGTTCTCATGTTGGAGGTGAACATGGAATCTAGTCCCCAGATCTCCCTCATTATTCACATTAATCATGACTCTTCATGAATGTAGTTTGCTGTTTGCTGTGTTCCTAGTCACGCACTGCTCTATGCTCAGAGTCTTACAAACAAAATTGAAGTAGGTGCAATCCCCTGGCCTTTGGCAATATGTAATGGAAAGCAGATGGTAATAAAAGGGTATACCTAAACATACAGACGTGCAGGCAGCTGCACAAATGGTAAACTGAGTCATGGCCTTAGACCAAATGGACTACTTAAAAAGCAATCCCCACAGAACTCAGCCAAGAGTTTCAGGTTGATGGTGAGCATTGACGCCTCAATGAAGAATAAAAACAAAATTGTGCAGTTATTTAAATCTAATCAGAAAAAGAGCAAACAGTAAAAGCTATCTCCTGCACAGCTAGAATAGACAGTGTTTTCAGTTCCTGAGTGTGCCACATGGAAAAAACAGGGATGTTTGCAGAACCACAGCTCTGTAAATCTTAGGGAATCCCAGGTTAGTCATCACGCCTATACAGACCAATGAAGAGACAACTGGGATGGTTGTGAAGGATGGCTTAAAGTTAGACTTGCGACAACTGAGCTCATATGGTTTGTTCTTGATACAAATTTATAAAGATTTTACAGTTATTTTTGGGGTTATAATTGTCCCTCAGAGTCACTTACAGTTTTTATTTCTTGAGGCTGCTTGTAAGTTATAGGTAAGGTGCATTTTGAATTAAATTCAAAAACAAACAGCTCTAGGATCTTTTCTTAGCAATTAACAGAAGCCTAACTCAAAATAACCTAATGAAGAAGAAAACTTTTATCATGCCAAAATTCATGTGTTTCCCAGGCCCCAAGAGATGCAGGGTCTTAAAAGCAACTAGAATCAGTTTTAAATACCACAAACACTCTCTATCAATTGTCTCTATGTTTTACCTACAGTTGGTTTCTCCAAGATGTGATTTGGTGGCTGGGAAGGAGAGGAGGGGCCAGTGGAATACGATGGATTGAATTGTGTGCCCTCAGAATTGGCTAGGCGGTGATTCTTGGTATTGTGTGATGTTCCTTTATGTTGCAAATCCAGTCTCTGATGTTAAGGTAAGAGGACGGGCAACAGTTTTGTTGCGCCTTGAGGCAATCTCCAGGGATACAAAGGAAAAGGAAGCAAGGAGAGAGTTAGGGACCTCATACCACCAGTTAGCAGTGCTAGGAGCACAGCGCGTCCTTTGAAAAGGACCCAGGGTCCCTGCAACTCAGAAGCTCCCAGTTCAGGGGAATACTGAGGATAAGGACCTTCCTCCAGAGCCAACAGGGAGCTGATTTCCTGAGTTTGGACTTTTAGCTTACTTTTCTGTGAAAAAATAAATTACTGTTTGTTAAATCTGTCCACCTGTGGTGTTTCTGTCATAACAGCACTAAATCAAACCAAACCCACTGCTGATGCGCTGATTCTGACTCAGCCGTCCTATAGGTCAGAGTAGAACTGCCCCACGGAGTTTCCTAGGAGTGCCACTAGATGACAAAGACAGCTTTATTTTTCCCTCTGTCTGACTGCTAACCTGCTTGTGGTGCTGTTGAGGCTCTGCTGAGTTTACATAGGAGTTGCAGGCCACTAAGACACACTTTCTCCATCTGAAAAAGCAAGAAGACTGGGTGTTGATCTCTTAGCCCTAATTCCGAATTCCTGGGGAATTGGTCCAGTTTGGATCAGGCATCTACCCCTTAACAAATTAACGGTGGACACAGGATCACACTGTATTATCTCCCATCATAATAATGTTTATATAGGTTATATAGGTTATGGCTGGTTTAAGAGTGGTGCCAGCTATACAAATTTGCATCTGTATATTAAGAGACTTTCGATACATGTAATAGGGTATTATTACTTGTGAAGGATGCTATTTGTGAAGGATTGCTATTTGTGAAGTCTTGCTTAGTATTTGCTGTTTATAAGATTCCACCAGCTGCTCCTTGGTAACTTGATGGGGCAGTTCTACACTGTCCTATAGGATCACTATGAGTTGGAACTGACTCAATGGCAACTAGTTTGGTTGGTTTGTTCTTTTTTTTTTCTTTTTGGTTTACCTAAGTTCATGCAACCACTGAATGAAGGAATTAGGAACCCAAATTCTTAACCACTATTCAGTTTTCTTCTCCCCCTTAGGCTGGACAAGAGCCAGCCTTTCTGAAGCATATGGCTACCTGACACCTGCACAGAATCAGTGTTCCGTGAACCAGGAATAGTGGGAATCAGATTCCAAAGAGGAAACTACCACGACTTCTGCAGCCTGCTGCACTGGGACTTCTTTAGTCAAGCCTATTTCCAGTCTTAAAAGTTCACAGAGTTATAGTCGGTAACAATCACTTTATTTGTAGTCTAGTTAGAAGTTCTTCTCAAAGCGACAATAAGGAGATCAGGAGAGAACTGGAGGCAGCTCCCGCGGAATCAAAGAGTTTATAAATCAAGACTTCTGTTTGCAAAAGTGTTAATGAGCATAGAAGGGGTAGGGCTGATGACCATGTCAACAAGCAGTTTTCATGAGATTCAGAACTCAAACTAAAAACCAAACCAGTTGCTGTAGAGTCTACTCTGACTAACAGCAATCCTATAGCACACAGTAGTACTGCCCCCAAAGAGTTTCCAAGGAGTACATAATAGATTTGAACTGCTCACCTTTTGATTAGCAGCCATAGCTCTTAATCACTATGTAACCAACGTTTCCAAAAATGCAGAACAGGCAGCATCATAGAGCAGAAAAGACACAAAGATTGAAATTCTGGAGCTCTAGGTGTCAATTCCCACGGTATAACAGCTAGAAAACTCTTAAAATTTGTTGGGACATCATTTGGGCAGAGATTGAGGAAAACTGACTTCATTGGATTTTAACCAGGAAAGGTGCTTTAGAATTTCAAGTTCTCCACCTCGCTGTAGCTGAATCTTGCTCAGTGGTGCGACCTAGGAGCTTAGAGAAAGAAAAGGCACAAATTGAAACAAAAGTTAGATAAATGCTAATAATGTAGATGGAGGAATCAGAGCTAACTGCATCTATGAAACACAAACTGGAGATGTAGCACCCTTCACAAAGACAGCAGTAGGAAACCTTCATATTGAGAGACAAAGAAATCATCAACAAAGCTGGTAAATTCAAAGAAGAGTCTTCATTTGTACTTTCAAAGTTTTCCTTTCTGTGCCAAGTGGTGGGTACAGGGTGCAGGTTATATTCAACTCTATATCTTTTTTTGCCCTGAAGTATTTCGTTAACAAAACAACAACCCCAGTGTGTTATAATTTTACTTCTTTGGAATCTGTCCTTAGTAATTTGATGATTGTCACTGCTGAGCTGGGAGATAGAAAACAGTGTCTGAGCTCTGTGGCGTTCTTTCCGGAAATAGATGTGCCTGGTCTTAGGTTCTCAATCTTAGATTATCACCAATATTTCTTCTATCATCTTTGCTGTCACAGTGCTGCCATACCCTCCCTGTCCCCTGTTTCCTTGTAATTGTTTCCCCTTGCATTTGGGAAATCAGTTCCATCCTACAATTTGCCACTGCCCCAACTGCATTGAGGAGTGGGTGTAGCAGAAATTCAATATCCACTGGTATGTGTCATTGTTCCTGAGTCAACTCTGCTTTTCAAAAACACAATATGTTATTAAACAAAATCTTTCCTCTGTTCCGAACAACAGACTAGCAGTTGGGTTTTTTCAATATATACTTAAGAAAATAGTACACTTGCTTTGTCCACTCAAAGGCTAATCACCTGCCAGGGTTTTGGGGAACTTCTAGGGTGGGTTTTTCCCCCAAATACCAGTTTTTGAGCCATATAATAGCAACATTTTGCTATAAAAATGCTAACTTCTCTTCTGTTGTACTTGTGCTGTTATTCAAAAACAGCCAAATGGATGTTATTGAAATCCAGTCCCAAAAAAAGGTTGAAATTGCTCCCCAGCTGGGCCTTAGACCCTGTGTGCCAAATTCCAGCCTAAAGAGAATTCATATGTTTGAGTCGCTGTGAGCAGCTGAAAATATGAGGTTTGGGGTGGAAATGCTAACAGACTCTTAACTATCATTTTGCAAACCATGTGATTATAACACAATGCAAACCTCCTCTGGAGCAACTCTCTGGCAAAAGCAACAGAAACAAGGAGTCTGGGCCCTCAAGTTCTGCCTTTACAAGCTTCTGCTGGCTTAACAGCAGGCAGGGGAGGTCTGGCCGTGACATTTCTGATGTATCTGTTCCAGCTCAGGGTACAAGAGAGAACCTATTGGTGAATTTCTGTTAAATAACAGAAGCATGTGAAGCTCATTCCTTCACAGGGCTTCTTGGAACACCAGCTTATGGTCACCCTTGCTTATTCTGGAAGTGTTATCGCCAACACAGTGCTTGGTTCCAACCAGACACAAGTTGTTTGCCACCTCTAGTCCCATTGGCTTAGTCACACTTGCTCCCATTCCAACTTGGCAAAAATGCCTGCACTGCTTGGCCACTTGCTTCTGCCATCTAGCATTTAAATGCGGGCTGTATCTCTCCTCAGTAACATTCAAGGCCACAGAGATGCTTTGATTACAGCCTTGGAGCACACAGTCCAGGCGACAAGTATTGAATGCAGGTAGAGCGTCCCTTTTCAGTTCATTAGTGGAACACTTAGGTTATAGACAATTGATCAGAGTTTTTTCTACAGCAACCCTACAGAGTACAATTTCCAAAAAAGTCTCTCACTGTGTCTCCCAGAACACTCAGCCCTCTCTAGGGGCTGTGATAGAAAGCAAATTGCGTGCAAACCCCAGTCAGACTGTGGTTAATTTGTTTCTGCTACTTATTGGCTGGACTTCTTTTTGCAAGATGTTTAACAGTACTGAGCCTCAGTTTCCCATCTACTAAATGAGGTTAGTATCACCCTCTATCAAATTGTAAGGATTATAGAATCTGAAATACAAACTGCAGTACACTCACTATACACAATTTCGGCAGTGCTGTTATATCTGGAATCTCATCATAATTTCAAAATTCTAGTCTGCATTAAAACTACAGTTGGAGTTCATAGGAATAGATTATAAAAATCTGCTCCCTTTAGAAATAGAAGGCCACAGGTTCTGAGAATCAGTAAATATTTATTTAATATCTGATATATGTTGAATGCTCTGTTAAAGGCTGTGAAGTATCCTATATTAACCAAATCCTCAGTTTCTGTAAAATTATGCTTTAGTGAGAGTCAAAATTGACTCAACAGCAGTAGGTTTTTAACAATCCACAAAATGACCTCTAGCTGCGCTCGAGTAAACATGGCTCATTCCTAGAATATCTAGAAACCTCATAATGTCTTCAAGTCACATACTTCAATAGTCTAGTACATGTGAGTTGTACAGGGACTCCATTTTCAAAACATCCAGCCAGTCCCGTAAGCCTGTATGCCCTCTCTTGTCCTTTCCTTTCCTTGGAAACTACAACAAAGGCTATTGTCCACAGTTTCTCTCTCCTCATCTGTCTCTCTACGTCTGCCCCCTTACTTCCCCCCGAGGGGTCCTGAGTGGCATGCTCCGTGTGTCCCTGGGAACTGTGAGTATAATAACCTGTTGCTATTGAGTCTGTTGTGACTCATCATGACCCTGTAGGACAGAGTAAAGCTACTCCATAGGGTTTCCAAGGTAATAGAAGCAGTCTGCCACAGCGTTCTCCCACAGAGCAGCTGATGGGTTCAAACTGTTGACCTGTCAGTTGGCAACACCACTGCATCACCAGGGCTCCTGGCTGAGTGTGATAAAGTCTATAAATTCTTCCAGTCTCTCTTGTGATCCGAGTCTGGCTGGCTTTCCCATATCTCACCCAAGGTAGTGTAGTGCAAACAGATACATAGTCAGTGAAGACAACCTTGACTGTAATAGAGGAATTTCACACAGAATACTTGAGAATAAAGGGATAAACGCTCTAGATACAGTAGCAATGTAGAAGCGGAGAAGAACTTTAAGGCCTAGTGAAGGAGGAGTACTTTCTATGGATGAGATATGTGGTTGATTCTGTGGTTTTCGGTGGTAAAGTATCTTTTTGAGAGGAGACTTGATCTTCCATGCAAACCCTAGTGGCACAGTGGTTAACTGCTATGCCTGCTAGCCAAAATGTCAGCAGTTCAAATCCACCAAGCACACCTTGGAAACTCTGTGGAGGCAGTTTTACCCTATCTTCTAGGGCTGCTCTGCGTCAGAATCCACTTGACGGCAACAGGTTTTGGTTTGTTTGATCTTCCGTAGTCCATGTAGCTTTTTAGTGGGTTTGCCAGTCACACTACTGCATCTCCTCACAGATGTGGGCATATGCCCCAGGCTTGGTTATCACAGAACTCCATCGTTTTAACTATAATGATCGAATAAGGGATAATTATTCAAATCAGGCCAACAAAGATTCTCCCCCAGGATGGGATAATTGGGAGGGGGGAGAAAGAATCTCTTTCTTGTGGGTTATACGTAAGGAAGATGATGTAAGTTTGGAAAAGTTTGTGGCCATGTGCCAGCCCCTTCAGTATGTGAAGACATGTACAGCAAGAGAATAAGTCTAATGCAGGGTAAAATAAAATCCGAACTTGAAAAGAGAAACCTGATAGCATTGTTTGGGCCCCTGATATTCCCAAGGTAAGCTCCTCTGTTCTTCCCAAATAAAACTTCCCTTTTGTGCTTATAGAAGTTTTGTTTGGATATTCTTTTATTTGAGCTAGAAAGAGTCCTAACTCAAGAGTGTGATTTGAGTTATGTCTTTAAAAACAAGCAGATTTTGGATACTCCTAGTGGGAAAGGCAGAAGATTCTGGGTAAGCCGAGTTTTATTAATGAAGGTCCAGAAATGGAAATGAGCATCTCAGAAAATCAGCCCAAATGGAGCAGATTGAAATTGGGAAGTTAGGTGAGTTATTAAGGAAGAAACCAGCTTGGGAGTTTCTTCAAATGAGGTAAGAATTGAGGCTTGATTAGGAGAAAACAGTTTCTAAGAGTAAAATAAAGAAGACCGTATCTATTTAAAGGCAAAATTTTAAAGTCTCTCAAAACTAAGAGTAATAGAATGAGGGTAGTGGAGAATCTCATACAGTGCTAGTGGAAAGGTAAATCAACACACGTAGTTAAAAGCCTGGCAATATCTAGCCAAAACCCATTGCCGTTGAGTCCATTCCAACTCATATCCACCCTATGGGACAGAGTTGAACGGCCCCACAGGCTTTCCAAAGAGCAGTTGGTGAAGTCAAACTACTGACCTCTTGGTTAGCAGCTCAGCTTTTAACCACTGTACCACCAGGGCTCCTGACAATATACAGTCTTGTTGAAACATGCTCATCAAGACTCAACAATTCTACCCTGAGATTTGGAAAAAATTTTCCATCTGTGCCTCATGAAATACATTAAAGAATTATTTTCACAGCATTGCTTGTGAGTCAGAAAATCAGGAGCAACCTCAAAGTTGATCAAAAGGAAGAAAGAAAAAGAAATTTGAGTGCGTTCATACAATCAACCTGATAAGAGTACTGAAATTGGAGGAAACAAAATAAAACTTCATCAGAACTACATGTAACAACATGAATACATCTCAAATGCAATAATCCTGAGGAAAAAAAATCAGCTTATTGAATAATACACAGAGCCATCTACCAAATCCCTGGGGTGTTGGAGCTGCCTCACACAGGTTGGGCTCATCTCCTCCCAATTTCTTGTCCACTGACATCAAATGGTAGCTCAAAATTTGGCCACAGTGGGAATATTTATACTATGGAAATAGGTAGATTCTTCAAATTAGGGCTTTTATTTCCTCCTCTCCCTAGGAAGCTAGTTCTCAAACACTTAGCAACGCACCACTGGATAACCTTTCCATAAGAACGAGAATGATGAAAACAACACAATACACCACATTAACCATATAAAGACACGTTCTGGGGTAATAAACCCACATTCAGGGCAGTGATTACTGTTCAAGAAGTGAGGAGGAAATGAAATTATGGAGGGCTTCAGCTGAACTTGGAATGTTTTCTTTCTTAAGATGAAGAATAGGTACACTAATGTTAACTATTTCATACTCTGGATTTTCTGAAATAGTGAATCAAAGAAATATTGAAGCCGATTCTCACACACAGTAGAGTTACATGGGCAAGGCAAAGGAGAGCATTCGTCATCTCTTTGGCTCTGCAGAGGCAGGGTAGATTTGTGGCTTGGCCACCAGGGAGACGAGGTGAATTTGCTATATAGGTAGGACTGCAGGTAGGGTGCCATATCTGGATCTGAGGTTTGCAAAAGAGAGAGTAAATAGCAACACAATAAAGATGCAGGACAATCTTGAAGAGAATCTTTAGGCATTTGGCAGGTTCATTTCTGAACAACTCTTCAGCATTAACCGTGCCATGTGTACAGGCTGCCAAACAGGCAGACCAGCATACCTGGTTGCCAGCAGAAAAGTAAACTACAAGGTCCGACAATTAAGTCCTCTAACTTAATTTTCTTAAGTGCTACGTGCCTCATTCCTGTATATCACTACGGTCACTTTCAAAGTACCTTCCTTTGGAAGCTATGTACCCACAGCGGTGCCTAGTCCACCCTTTCTGCAATGGAACTCTTTCTGCAATGGCCATTGCACAACGGTGGTACAGTGGTAAGTTCACGAACTTAATTTTATAGTTGTCTGTGAGGGAATTTTTGGTCAGTAAACAAATAACTCTATGGGAACATCCCCTGTACTCCCCTGATCTGGCTTCCAATGACTTTATTCTTTACCCAAAGACAAAGGAAATATTGAAAGGAAGATATTTTGATGACATTCAGGACATCAAAGGTAATACAATGACAGCTCTGATGGCCATTCCTGAAAAAGAGTTCCAAAACTGCTTTGAAGCATGAACTAGGTGCTGGCATCAGTGCATAGCTTCCTAAGGTGAGTACTTCAAAAGTGACCGTAGTCATATTCAGTAATGAGGTACATGGCACTTTTTCTAGGATGAATTCTCACATTTAATTGTCAGACCTTGTGTATCTTACAGGTGCCTCTTTCCTATCCATTTATGTCATAAAAGAACTCAGGTTTTCCTAAAAAAGACCATGTGTAGAAAATGCTAAGGACACAGTTAACATAGGTCAGTGGGTGATGCCAGGAGACAGATTGACTTTTGTAAGGGAAAGATCCTTGTCACCAACAAGGATCTCTTAGGATTTCCGGTATGTTTTCATTCCTAGGTCAGATGGACTGTAGTGCTCTATTTTACTTACATTCCCCTAGCACTTAAAAACAGGTTAATAAAGCATTTACGGGTTGAGTCTGGAGTTTGTTCCACTCCCTGACCTCCCTCTGCCCCTTCATGTTGAGTGGAACTTATAGTTTGCTAAACACACCGTGCTATTTTTGTGCCCGCTGTTCTCTGCCTGGAATATAGTACCACACCCACAGGCTCTTTCTTTAAGCACCTCCTGTAGGAAGGCTCACTTCCCACTACTTGGCATGACCAGAGTTTGCCTCCGTCACTGCCTAGGACATGCTTCATCACTCTTCTTACACTCACTATTGTGTTCATGTGTCAGTCTCACCTGCAGTGTCCAGCTCCTTCAGCACAAGGATCCTGTGTTATTTAGCATCATATTCTGAGAGCCTAGCACAGAACCTGGTGTGGACATTGAGTAGCTATTTAGTGGAAGAAAGAAGAAAAGCAAGGGGGAGAGAGAGCAAAAGAAAGAATCTGACTCTTCGCTCTTGTTTTGCCGTGCTCTCTTTTACTCCATCTCCCCTGGCTCCTTTTTAAGACTATCTGCTAGCAACACTGTAAAATTTAATCGTAGACAGAGAAGCAAGGAAAGAGGAGCAGAGTATGCCAAGGTCAGGGAAAGAGATACTAATGGAAAAGAAAGGCCTAATGCCAAATGGTCATAGAACTCGCTTTTTACCTTGTGGCAGTCTGGGAAATAAACACGTGAAGGACCCAGTATTAAAAAGCTTGAGGACCACACAAAGCAGAAGTCAGGAATGAAAAGGAATCTCTCCATCCTGTTAGCATGACCCTCTTGTGCCTTTTTAGTGTGTGTGTGTGTGCGTGTGCATGTGCGTGTGCGTGTGTGTGTGTGTGTGTGTGTGTGTGTGTGTGTGTGTGTGTGTGTCTCCTGACCTGGTCTGTGATTGCCTGAAATGTATTTGTCAGTATCTAACTGGTTCATGTGCATTATGCCTCGAGATCTGTTCTAAATTCAACTATAGTAGGTTCCACTAATTAATTAAATTGTACTTTGTAGACTTGGAGTCAGGTCTCTTAAATGCAAGATGCAAATTTATGCAACATATGCAAATCACTCATGTTCTCAAATTCCATGAACAAAATCTGGTAGCCTTGAGATAAAAAACACCCCTGCCAAGCATCATCTCTCTTAATTATTGCTTAATTTCCCCCCTTTTAACATTGAACTCACACTTCCAGGCTTGGCAGAAACTGGAAGAAACACAATGAGAGCTGGTTATAAACAGGAAGTTCTTTAAGGGCAAAGACCTTGTAATCTGTTTATTTTATGTTCTGCAGTGGCTCCTTGTACACTACTGACCACACAGTCTTGCGTAGGAAACACCGCTACTCCAGACTACCAAATGATGAATATGTTAGAAGACAAAAGACAAGAGACATTCAAACTTTGTGTACCATAGTATTTTAGCCTAGAAAGAGATGATGATCTGCATTGTCCAGTACATATAGCTATTTAAATTCAAATTAATCCAAATTAAATACTATTTTAAATTTCAGTTTTTAGGTACATTCACTGCATTTCTAGTGTCTAGTGGCCTACAAGTGACTAGTGGCATTTTTATTCGGCAACACAGAGAGAGACTGTTCCCATCACTGTAGAAAGTCCTATTGGAAAACACTGACCTAGACTGTTGCTGCTCAGAGTCTGGTCTTTGGACCAGGAACATAGTATCACATGGATGTTTACCAGAAATGCAGAATCTCAAGCCCTACCCCAGATCTGTTGGATCAGAATCTGCATTTTAACAAGATCCTCAGTTCATTCATATACATATCAAAGTTAGAGAAGCGTTCGTTTATCCACTGCCATAGGAATGGATGTTTCCCAAATCTGGATCAAGTGAGTGTTAATTAAACACAGATTACTGGGCCACCAGGACAGGTTCTGATTCCCTAGGTCTGGGGTGGGGAGAGTAGGACCTGATAATGTGCATTCCTAGCAGTTCCCAGGTGATGCTGATGCTGCTTCAGGGACCATATTTAGAAAACTACTGATCAAAACTGACTTGTTATTGTCCGATGGCGTGGAGTTGATTCTAATTCACGAAGACCCTGTGTGACAGAGTGGAACTGCCTCATCAAGCTTTCTCAGCCATAATCTTTATGGGAACAGATTGCCAGGTCTTTGTCCCATGGAGTCACTGGGTGGGTTGAAACCACCAACTTTTTTGGTTAGCTGCTGAGCTCTTACTCACACCCCTCAAAGAATCAAAAATTGGATTAGAGCTTAGAAATATCTGTGTTCAATGTCCCAAATGTGCGGAATTCCATTTGAAAGCATACCTGAGACATAGTCGTTCAGTCTGTAAAAATGCTAAAATGATAGAGTTCCCATTACTAGCCTGTTCCACAATTTTTCCATTAAAACCCACAGCGTTAAAACTTTGTGGATGTCTGATATACCAAGATACCTGGCAGCAGCTGAATGCCTTCATACTGAACTCTACATTTCCCTTGCATGACAGAGTTCTCAGAATCCTTGAGATTTTGCTACACTCCTGAGGCCACACTTTCTCGAGACTTACAGGGTGATAATCAAGGCCCTCAAGGATTTTGAATTGACTATAGATACATGAGGTCTGACAATTAAGTCCTCATTTGTGCACTGCTTCCCAAGTGGAGTACTTTGAAGGTGACTGTAGTGATATTCAACAGTGAGGTATGTGGCACTTTTTCTATAATGAGTTCGTGAACTTAATTGGCAGTCTTTGTAGACACAGGAATCCAGCAGACGAAGATGAAAAAAAATCAACTGTATTTTCAACAAACATGTATTTGTTAGTAGAACTTGGATCTGTGACCACATTAGCCTTCCTACTAACTTCTACCTGCTTGAATTTATGTGACCCTGTCACATATAGAGTAGCAGAATAACTGAGTCTACACAATACTGTGCCAGGTTTTGAGCATAAGAGCTGCAATTCCTATCACCTAAAGAAATGAACCACTAGAAGATAGATTTTCCCCAAAGAAAGAAAAGAACATTGCATAGCTTCCCTTCTCCAAAATTTACCCATGCAATAAGTTTTTCCTTTTCCCACAGTTGTCTAATTAGCATCCGTTTCCATGATTTCCCTCTGTCTTAGTCATGGAGTCCTGCTGTAACAGAAATACCACAAATGGATGACTTTAACAAAGACAACTGTTTGTTTTCTCACAGTCTATTAGGGTAGAAGTCCAAATTTACGGTGTCAGCTCCTGGGGAAGTATTTTCTCTCATTATCTGCTCTTGGGAAAGATCCTTGTCGTAAATCTTCCCCGAGACTAGGAGTTTGTGTGTGCCAGAACCCTGCACTCAGAGCTGCTCTCTTAGTAGGATGAAGTCCCTCACGCTCTGCTTGCTTCCCTTTCTTTTTATCTCATGTAAGATAAAATGTGGTGTGAGCCACAGACCAGGGAAACCCACTTTATATTGGATCAGGGATGTCACCTGAGCAAAAGTGGTAGGTATCACTCTAACCCTCTTTAACCACAGGCAGATAGTACTATTTATAATGTAGGGAAATCACAAAATAGAAAGCAACCACACAATACCAGCAAACATGGCCTAACCAAGTTGGCACATATTTTTAAGGGATACGATTCAATCCATGACATCCTTCTTTCAAACAGAATGACAGTACTATTTACATAAGGCCCTCTCTTCCATGTTGGCCAAATGTTTCAAGAAGCTGATCACATCCTCATCTGAAGTCAGTCATATTAACTCTGTTCTCCTTCTAAGTGAATGGTTCTAGAATTTAGTCATAAACCTACTAGTACACGGCATTACTCCAGATACTACTTCAGGGCCATGTATAATCAAGTGATACAAACTGTCTTAGTCATCTAGTGCTGCTTTAACAGAAATATCACAAGTTCCTGGCTTTGAAAAGAGAAATTTATTTTGTCACGGTGCAGTAGGCTACAACTCCAAATGCAGGGCATCACCTCTAGGGGGAGTCTTTCTCTGTCGGCTCTGGAGGAAGCTCCTTGTTATCCATCTTCCCCTAGACTGGGAACTTCCAAGGCACTGGGACCCTGGGTCCATTCCAAAGGACACACCATGCTGCTGGCACTGCTTCTTGGTGATGTGAGGTCCACAACTTTCTCTGCTAGCTTCTTTCTTTTAATCTCAAGAGATTGCTCCAAGGCACAGTACAGCCTTACACACTGAGTCTTGCCCCACCAACACAGCTGCTGCCCATCCTGCCTCATTAACTAGAGGCAGGATTTACAACACGGAGGAACATCACACAATCCTCGAACCACAGCCTATGCAAGTTGCTGTACACATTTTGGGGGGGACACAATTCAACCCATGACACAACAAACTAACACAACCAGACTGAAGGTGACATCTTTTATTCAAAGACTGGAGGTGAGGTTTTGTAATCAGAAAGCATGCTGTCCCAGGAACTCATGGCAGTCATCTTGTAACCACAAGAGGAGCTAGTCTAAGGACAAAACTTCCACTTACATGCTAAACCAGAAACCAAATCTGTTGCCATCAAGTCGATTCTAACTCATAATGACATCACAGGAAAGAGTAGAACTGCCCTGTAGGGTTTCCAAGGAGCACCTGATAGATTCGTACCACCAATCTTCTGGTTTACATCTATAGCTCTTAATCACTATGGCACCAGGGTTTCTACTTGTATGGCAGAAGAACTAAAAAAATTAGTCAAGAAATAGGCCCCTGTCCCTGATTTTAACACATAAACTCTGCCTTTGGATTGTTTATTATAAAATATCCCAAGTTTCTTTCTTGTTTAATGACAGTGTTTCTGTCATTTTCAGGTAAAATAATTTATGCTGATAAACTACTCAAATACTGTTGCCACTTATTAGTGAGAGTTGCCCCATGGAAACCTGAGGTATTAGAACTAAGTCTCCACTCACCAATAAACCAGACCAGATGCACTGCCGTCAATTCCAAGTCATAGAGACTCTATAATACAGAGTACAACTGCTCAAGGAGCGCCTAGTGGTTTTGAACTACCAACCTCTCAATTAGCAAATATAGCACTTAACCACTGCACCAGCAGAGTTTCACACTGACCAATGCAGCCATTTAATTCACTAATGCTGCTCTTAAATTATGTGCTCTTAACTGGGTAGATTATCCCAGACACTGTGCTACTATTAACTTCTAAAACCTAACACACCACCTGCCATGGAATATATGCTAAGCCATCGTTTGTTGAACAAGTGCAGCTGAAGACTGTGTTAACATTTTTAGCAACTGCATACTAGTTGTCTTATATTCAGTTCAGATGAACTAACTCCCCTAGAATATTTTTATATGAATTGATGTCAAAGCTGTTCATCTCTACCCTCCATCTGAGCAGTTGAATTACACGAAGAGTTGTCTTTTTTTTAAAAAAAAAAATTTAAACCTAAATAGTAGCCTTAATATTAATTGCTGTTCAATTGTAACTAGATGATTCCAGTCTAGGTTGTACTCAGTTGAAGTAATTTTTTATTGGAATAATTATTTGTTACATCAGCTATTATTTCTAATTTTGGCAGCAACTTTAAAAAAGATATACATTTTTTCCATATCTTTATAAGAATCAGCAGCAAAACATGAAGGAAACAGCAGAAATAAGAGAATTCTAGGTCACCCCGCTGTTTGCTAGAAGTAATCACTGTATCTGTCTTTGTGCTTTCCTAACTTGGCCTAAGACATAAGAGCAGCTGTCCTTCTAGAAACATCTAGGACTATAACGTCTACCACTTCTATGCCATCTCCTCCATCTCTGGTCATGTTTTGTGGCGGGTGAATTTTAGCGAAGGAACTAGTGATACCCAACAGTGGATTCAAGCACAATACTGATGTCAAGACAGCACAGGACTGGGCGGTATTTTGTTCTGCTGTTCGCAAGGTTGCTATGAGTTGGAACCAACTCCACAGTATCTAAGAACACCAGCCTCCTCTGATTCCTTTTCTGAAGTAGCCTCTGCTCAGGACACGTACAGTCTCCTGGAGTGAGTTCTCAGCTGCCTGTCCACCCTGGTGGTATAGTGGTTAAGTTCTGTGTCTGCAAACCAAAAGGTTGGCAGTACAAATCAACTAGGTGCTCTTTGAAAACCGTATGGAGCAGTTCTACTCTGCCCTACAGAGTTGCTATGAGTCAGAATCGACTCAGTCACTGTGGGTTTTTTTGTTGTTGTTTGTTTGTTTTTGTCCCTCATGTGGAAGTCAGTGATTCAGCTATACCTGTGAACGCATAGGGAGGTTTAATTATATGAGAAAGTATTAAGGTGCCTGATGATGGGCACATAACAAGCCAGGTTCCACTATCAGTTCTGCCAAAGACAAAATCATGGTTTTATTTTCTACCATGTTCACACTTGTGTGTATTTACTGATTGCCTCATAATTTAGATAAGAAAAAATTGTTTCTAATTAATTGTTTCCTAAGCCTAATCTTTTTTTCTTGTTTTGTTGTCTACATTTTATTGGTTTGGGTAAAAGTTTAAAGAGTACATTTGTATCTTCAAACATGTTTACACACTTTGTTTTGTGACATTAGGTGAAGTTCCTTCAACATGACAGCACTCCACCCACTTTCTTCGTTGGTCCCCCACTTCCGTTTGCCCATCTTTCTTGCTCATTCCTGCCTTCACAACTTTGGGGGCAAATGCTGGTCTCCTGTGGTTGATTGTTCTGAGGAATACGTACCTCATGGGTATGTATTGTCTGTTGGTTGGCTGAAAGGTGATATCTGGAGGAGGTTCAGGTCCTGGTTTGAGAAGTGTCTAATGGTTTAGTTGTAGGAATTCCACCAGCCTTTGTCACACCAATAATCTGGTCTTCTCTGTGAATATCAGTTTTGTTCTGCATTTTTCTTCCACTTTGTCTAAAACCTTCTTCTGTGATCCTGATCAGAGCAGTTGGTAGTGGTAACCAGGTACCATCATCTAGTTCTGGCCTCAGGCTACTGGAGGCAATGGTTTGTGTGGTCCATTAGTCCTCTGGACTAATTGTGTCCTTGTTTATTTATTTTTTTTATTTTCTCTACTCTCCTTTGCTCTAGATGGGAAGAGACCAGTAACTGTATCTTAGACAGCTGTTCAGAAGCATTTGTGAACTCAGTCACCAAAGCCCAATCTTAACACGCTAAGCTTGATCATTCAATAGTTTCAGATCCACTAACATACATTATTACCAAGGAGGCCTTCAACATATCCAACATAAGGAACATCTATGATATAGATCTGACAACCTAGCAGCCCAACTCAGAATGGAAATGAAATAAGTTGGTGTAACTTCTTTTGAGCAAACATCATAATTTGAAATAATTACTGTGTTGTTTTTAAAAAGTTGTAAATTATCTGCTAATTAGTGTAATCTAGATGATTACTGGAAGGAATCAGCTTGAAACACACATATTTGTAGTTTCCAGGATTCATACTTCTTCCCCCTTATGACACTCTGCTTCCCCAATTCTAGTCTTTTGAAGCCACTCCCAAGAGCTGCAGTTCCTCTGAGATTGACAGTTGTGGCTATAGACTGGCATTCAAATTTTCTTCAACCCATGGAACAGAAATCCCCATAAAACTCATAATAACCTCCAGGTTATCTCATGGAATTCTGTCTCGTTTGGGCAAATTAATACAAACTATTATAATTGTCAGTCAAAGTTTTCAACCATCTATTAGCAATTTGGAGGCTCCATGGTAAGTGTCATGGACTGAATTGTGTCTCCACAAAAATATGTGTAATAATTTTGCTGGGCTACAATCCCCTGTTCCGTAATTGCCCTCCACTCTGTGATTTTCTCATGCTGTAAATCTTAATCTCTGCCTGTGGTTAATAGAGTGAATTCTGTTAGAAAGATTAGAGTGGGACTGTAAAATCCTTCCTAAGATCACCTCCCTGCTTCAATGTAAAGAGAATTTACCTGGAGTGTGGCTTGTGCCACCTTTTATCCTACAAAGGATGAAAGGAAAGGGAAGCAAGCAGAGAGTTAGGAACCTCATACCATCAAGAAAGCAGCAACGAGACTAGCATGCATCCTTCAGACCTGAGGCTCCTGCACCAAGATGCTCTCTGGTCAAAGACTGACACAGCGCAAGGTCCTTCCTCCAGAACTAATGAAGAGGAAGGCCTTTCCCCTGGAGTGGACATCCTGAATTAGGACTTGTAGTCTACCAGACTGTGTAAGAATAAACTTTTCTTGGTTAAGCCATCCACCTCATGGTATTTCTGCTAGAGCAGTACCAGATGGCTAAAACAAGTAGGTGAAACCAAACCAAACCAAATCCATTGTCACTGAGTTGATTCTAATTCATAGTGACCCTGTAGGACCAAGTAGAACTGCCTGGTAGGTAGGCACAATGTGTTATTTTGTTGAAGACTTTGAATCTGGCCCATTGCCATACTATCACAAAACAAGAGAGTTTAACTGTGTGTAAAATAATTGGATGAAATTTAGTCCCATAACTGAAGACCATATTATCTCATGGTCTTTTCTGTTACTCTCTCTGTCAACCCACATAGTCCATAAGAATTTTTTTTTTTTTGAAGACATGTTATTGTGGTTTGGGTGAGAGTTTAAAGAGCAAATTAGTTCCTCCTTCGACAATTTATACATATTTTATTTTATGTCATGACATTAGTTATAGTCTCCTCAAAGGGACAGCATCCACTTTCTCACTGGGCTCCCTGCTTCCGTTTGCCCATTTTCCCACTCCTTCCTGCTTTCTGAATTTTGTTTTGTAGCAAATTCTTGGCCCTTTGATCTCATAGTGTTGGTTATTTTGAGGAGCATGTGTCTCACAGGTGTTATCGTTCGCTTGATACACCTGACTACTGTTTGCTTGAAAGGTCAGCTCTGGGAGTAAATTCAATTCCAGGCTTGAAGGATGTCTAAGGGTTTAGTCTTGGGGATTCCATCAGTCTCTATCAGGCCAGGAAGTCTGACAGGGAATTTGAATTTGAATCTTGTTCTGCATTTTTCTCTCAGTCTGTCGAGGACCTTCTACTGTGATCCTGATCGGAGCAGCTGGCAGCGGGACCTGAGTACGGGTACTTTCTGGTCTCAGGCTAGTGAAGGCTGCGCTTTGTGTAGCCCATTAGTCCTTTGGACTAATTGTTTCCTTGAGACTGATTTTCTTCACTTTTCTTTGTTCTAGGTGTCGAAGGACCAGTAGTGGTATCTTCGACAGCCATTGACAAGCTTTTAAGCCCCCAGTTGTTACTCATCAGACAAGGATACACAATACTGTCTCTCCCGACTGTGTTTTCCTTACTGACTTAGATGTTTCCTGAGACTATGGTTCTAAGCCCTCAAACCCAGTGACTCAGTCCCTCAAGGTATTTGGTTACAGCTAAGACATTCTCATAATTTTGCTGCCTGTGTGTCCTACTATGTATATTTGCAGCACATACAAATAAGTATGTAGAAATATCTGTTGTCAGTGCTGTATATGCTCATGAGTGTACTCCCATACACCATCCCATGCCTATTCAGCTTACATACCTGTGTATTCTCTTGCAAATTATTGTTTGTTATTACTGCTACCCAGGATTGTGTACGTAATTGTATTCACCACTGTTGTCTTTTACTCTCGGTCAGTTAGAACTTGGTGCTCTGTCCTTCGGTGGGATTTGGTGAGGCTGAAAATCGTCTCCTCTGCCATCTTGTCACTTCTCTTGGAGAGAGGTATCACAGGCCCATCAAATTCTACGTCTTCCTGTCAGGGGAAAATCTCTGCCTTTTGCTGTTTTCTCTGATTTTAATCTGGAATCTCTACTGTAAATTTTTTGAGAAGCTTAGCCTTTCATCGAGAAAAAGGAAGCAGTTATCTTTCAGCAGCTTTAGTTTAAGACAAACAGTGGTCAGACCATTCTCTTGAAAATGAAGGAAAGAGAAAATACAGAGAGCATAATACAAAACATCATTTCAACAAATTATCCTCCCACCAAATTACATGAAACCTGTGACATTCACGGAAAATTTGACTGAAGACCTTAACAAATTCCAATGCCGTATGTCTTTAGATAGTTCTCCCTTTATCAGAATAATTAGAGGTAACATTGTTTTCAACATTTTCATGAAGACAGGGAAGTTGTGATCATTAGAATGAAACAAAGAATAAGAACACAGAGTAGTCAACAACCAAGATGGGCATGTTGGACAGCTGGCAATCTATTGGCTCCTGTACATCTATGTAGAATCAAAATGACTAAGTTCTGGCTCATGGAATGCAAACTGAAGTAATATATGCCACTTTTAGGCATGTCCCTTATGACTGTCCTCACAATTTTCCATGGCCTTTCCAGCTCTACCTCCAATCCCTTTCTGGTCTGAGTGGCAAGAAGCAAAGGACTCCAAAGACCCAAATGATGATAAGGTCCCATGATGGAAAAGGCCTGTATCCTTGAGTTACTGCTAGGAGGAGAGTGGTCCACGATTATTTCCTTACCAGAAACATCCATACTGGACTTCATGGGAATGCATATGAAGTTCTCTATATAACAAATAATCTGCTTAACACAAATAAACTTCTTCTGTTAGGACAGTGAGATTTGTAGTTGCTTCTATAGTGTTGTTGTTAGCTGTTACGGAGTTGGCCCGCAAACCAAGCTGACCCCTTACACAACAGATTGAAATACCGCCTGGCCCTGTGCCATCTCCGTAACTGGTTGTGGCTTAGGCAGTTGTGCTGTACAGAGTTTTCACTGGTTCACTTTTTGGAGTAGATCAGTAAGTCTTTCTTTTTAGTCTGGAAGCTCTGCTGGAACTTGTTCAGCATCTTGCAACAAGAGAGCCTCCAGTGACAGAAGACTAATAGATACTCATGAGGTTTACTGATGGTGACTCAAACCCAGGTATCCTGCAGAGAAGACAAAGAATTTTGTCACTGAACCACCACTGCCCCATGCTTGCATAGTAGTGAACATCAGTTATTTTAGAAAGCCTGGTGGTGGAAGATTTAAGAGTTCAGATGCTGACCAAAAGACTGGCAGTTCAAATCCATCGGGTGCTCCTTAGAAACCCTGTGGGGAAGACACTGTGTCCTACAAGGTTGCTGAGTTGGAACCAACTTGACAGCAATAGGCTTGGTTTTTTATTTTAATTACTCTGACTAATTCAGATGTCTTTCTCCTCTTTCCTGTGCAGTACATATGCCTCCTAGATTTTTATACCTGGAAGGAGGAGACTCACATCATTCCTAAGACTGGATTTCTCACCAACTCGGTGAGATCCTGAGAGCTGTATTTTACAAAAATAAATTATTTTGAAATTAGACTCAACATTGTAGACTAAGAGTTTCACCACATGTCTCCTTTTTGCTGGAAAATCCTTAAACTGAGGACTTTTAGCCTTGCTAAAATTCCCAGCACACACTTACAGTGTCAGCTGCCTGAGCTCTCTACACCCATGCTTTTAGATCTTCTCAGTCCTTTCACAGTATGGACAGAAGTCTTGGAGGTCAGTGAGCAAAGAGTTAAGCCTTTCTTTCGGGTCTTTTGCTCTTCCAGTCAATTAATTAGATTGAAATTTCAACTTCAGGCTGCTCGGCTGGTCCCTTGCTAGTGCTGTCACCCGAAATACTGCCCACCACACGCAAGCTTTTGACGGCAAGTGCTGCTGAAAAGCCTCTACACACGTCTATTCCAGGAATAACCCAAGGAGAGGTTTGATACCTGTGAAAGCTGAGTGCTGAAACCCCCTTTGTCCATTGCTTTAAAAGAATAGCTACGGTTGGTCTGGCTTTATTTTGTATTATGGCTCTTCTTTTTCAATGACAAGTCTCCGCTCTCTATTCATTATAAAGAATAAAAAGCTTTTCAAGCGTGAGTTGCTAAACCCAGAAGGGAACAGAGCTATTTTTAAGTGGGTTTCAACTCTGCGCTGTTACACTGGGCCAGCCTGCCAGCAGAGGAGGTCTTCCAGGGAGGCCAAAGGCAATTGCAGCCTCTCTTCAGGTGGGAATATTCAGGAAGGAAGCTCCTGGGGATGAAACATTCTAGCTCTCTGGCCAACAGACAGGCCTGTTGCCTTCATACCTGGCTCCTCCACACAGAACCATGCAAGGGGCCGGGGGAGTAGTTTTTATTCTCACCCAGTTGAGATTTTCCTGCTGCCTCAGGTTTCTCACATCCACTTCCTCCACACAGGAAAACAATCTGCTTGATTCTCATCCAGGAGCAGAGGGAGGAGGGGGGCCACCTTTATGTCCTCTCCTATCTTCATCAAGCCACATGCAACTGGCAGTCACCGCACTTCTCTCTGTGGGAAGAGGATAATCGGAGCTGGATTCCTGAATGAGAGAAGGAGCATGCAGAGTCGCCTGCCTCCTGTCCAAAGGCTAGTGAAATCCTTTTGCCCAGAGTCTGGCCAGGGCTCTCTTGAAGTTAATGCACTTTGGCAGTTGTAGGTACCAGTTTAAGAGTCAGAGGACCTGGATTCAAGGCTTGCCTTTCTAAGCCTCTGCTTCCTTATCAGAAAAGGAGGATAATGGTACTTGTCTCTCAGAGGCACCGTGTAGTTGGATTAAGCATCCTCAAGGGGCAGTGGAAGGGTTTGTACGTCACACAGTGCCCCGTGCTTGTTAATCACTGCCTTGGGGGTTGCTGAGATACATGCTCCATTTTCTTTCAAGGACAGAAAATGGTATGACCAGGTGACAAAGGAGAAACTGATACTGTGGTTTAATGATATAACAGTTTCTATCAAATTACCGATATATTCCCTGTCATCCACCCACTGCCATTGAGTCATGTCCCACTCACAGCGACACTTTCCAGCAGATGATAACCTGATACAGACTATTAAAGACTTACAGCCTTGTGCCGTGGTGGTTAAGCATTCTGCTGCTAATCCCAAAGTGAATAATTTTAATCCACCAGCTGCTCCTTGGAAACCCTATCAGGCAGTTCTGCTGTGTTTTACCGGGCTGTTGTGAGTTAGAACTGACTCGATGGCAATGGATTTGGGGGTTTTGGAGGGCTTGCTATTAATGGTTTGGAGTCCTTGGGAGATGCAAATAGTTAATGGGCTTGACTTCTAACCAAAAGGTTGGTGGTTAGAGTCCACACAGAAGCACCTCAGAAGAAAGGCCATTTTTCAAAGGCAGTCTACTTCTGAAAACTCAGCCATTGAAAATCCTGCAGAGCACAGTTGGATTCTTACACCCGTGGGGTCACCATGAGTTGGAATCGACTGCCTGGCAGCTGATTTTATTAATGACTCGGCAGGACTGACATTATCTTTTCTACTCTCTTCTTCCATTAAGCATCTCTACCAGAAAAGACAGGCAGGAAACTAAAACTAATGTACTTTTCTGATAGCTTTTAAGACTATAGTAAAAGGCATGCAAGGGTAGTAGAGTGGGAAGTGAGAACAAAAATATCATGCTAATTTCATACAAAGAATTGCTAAAGGAAATAAACTTATTTGATTATAATATACATTGTATAATAGAGAATTTATGATAGCTTACAGGGACTCTATTCAGGAAAAGCTTTGGTTGTTGTTTAGGAAAAAATAATAACCAAGAAAAATATGCAAAATAGGATAATTAGACCCAAGAGAAAGGATAGTGCATAAGATATGATTCCAAAGCTGCAAAAATAGGACTACAAATTAGGCTGTGAGCTTCCAGGAGGCCAAAGCAATAAGTGAAATATGATCTGTCACCAAATTTACATCCTTTGTGAGGAAATCTCCCTTCTCCACCACACATGTGTATCATTTCCTCATCCTTTTTAGCATAAGATTCATAAGCATGGATGTTTATCTTTAAGAAGAGAATACATTATAGCTTTCTTCAAGTTTTGATGGGCTGCCAAGAACAAAAAGGAAAGATTGCTTTGGGTAATTCCAGATCACAAAACTAGAATCAATGAGTGTAAGTCACGGGGAACAGATTTTGGCTAAAAATAAGGAACTTTCTAACAATTAGAGCTGTCCATAAATGGAATGAGCTGTCTGGCAAAGAAGTGAGCTCCTTGTTACTGGAAGTGATCAAACAGAGGCTGGCTAACCATCTGTTAAGGATAAAAAGGATTTGTGCATAATGAGGGAATTATGCAATAACATAGTACAAGGCTCTTCATTGTAGTTTTACTTATAATAGTAGAAAAAAAATGAATCAACCTTAATGTCCAACAATAGGGGATTAGTTAGGGTGTTTATGGCACCCTCATATGATGGAACAATTTGTGGATATTAAAAATCAGTAAAATATTGACATTGGAAAATGCCAGTGATGTATTAAGTGAAAAGAGCAAGGTACTAAAACAGTGCATACATTGTGGCACCATTTTGTAAAGAAAATTGTGTATGGGGAAAAAATACTAAAGATAGACCACACATGAAAATCCTAACAGTGACTGGCATTAAGATTTGAATTACATCTGGTTTTCTCCCTTTGGGCCATTCAGAGTTTTCCAGGTTTTCTACTTTGAACACTTACCACAGATGTAATTAGGTGAAATAAATGAAAAGGTATGTGAAAGAACCCAGAAGAATCCTTCATTAGTTAATAGTTTGAACTAGATGATCTCTGAAGCTTTTTCCTAAGATTCTAATATTTCCATTTAAACTGATGTTGATATATATTTTTTCGTGACAAAATAATTTGCTTTCTAAAAAGACGTCAACCAAATATAAATACTTTCCTCCTCCTTCTCCCCCAAATGTTGGCTTAAATCAAGAGGTTGAGGTACAATCTAATGCATTTCTGTTTGGCATAGCCATTGTCCCTGAAGTCTTTTTGGAAAACACAATGGACGTAAGGAAGAGGCCGGAAACCCTAATAGTAAGTAGTTAAGTGCTGTGTCTGCTAACTAAAAGGTCAGCTGTTCAAATATGCCAGGCACTCCTTGAAAATGCTATGGGGCAGTTCTATTCTGTCTTATAGGGTCTCTATGAGTTGAAATAGACTCCATGGCGCTGAGTTTGTTTGTTTGTTTGTTTGTTTTGGTTTAAGAAGGAGCCCTAGTTAGTGTAATGGTTAAGTGCTCAGCTGCTAACCAAAAGACTGGTGGTTGGGACCCACCCAACAGCACTACAGAAAAAAAGTACTGGAAATTTGCTTCCATAAAAATTATAGCTTAGAAAATACTGTAAGGCAGTGCTACTCTGTCATGTGTGGGCCCTATACATTGGAATCGACTTGACAGCACATAGCAAAGACAAATTTAAAAGCCAACATGGTAGAGTGGAAAATGCATAAGAATTGAAATCAGACACCCTTGGTCTCAAATTTTGGCTCCACTACACATTAGCTGTGTCATTTGGCCCAAAAGGTCTTCAGCTCTCATATGGAAAAATAATAACAGCTAATATCTGTAAAGGAGTCATTATGCATCAGGCACCATTTAAATGCTTAGCATGCAATGGAATCCTCCAAACAGTCTTACGAGGCAAATTCTATTACCCTTGTTTTCCAGATGATGAAACTAAAGCACAGAGAATTTCAGTGTCTTGCCAAGGTCAGGTAGCTAGAAAGAGATGAAGCAAAAGCTCAAACTCAGATCATGTAACCTGAGAGTACATTATTTTAACTGTGATACATACCTCTTTATAGAGCCATAGAAGGACTAACTAAATTATCATACATAAAGTACCTAGCAGAAAAACCGGCAGTCAGTTTGCTAGCTTTCTCCTTGAACTTTTCTGAGCCATTTGGGTATGGAAAGACTTGATTATCTTCCCCAACAGGGCATCCCATCAGCATGCTGGGGAGATGCATCTCCACAGTAGGTAGTTTTACACCTAGTTCATTATCGATGACATTCATGTCAAACTCAGGGATATCAGAACTCCTGTCCTACAGGACTCCATTCTGGGACTGATTCTTTAATATTTCATCAATGATTTACATGGATAGAACAGAAAATAATCTCCTAAAGCTGACAGATGATAGCATGCTGTTAACAGATGACACCCCTCGTCAGTTGGGAAGGCGAGCATCCAGGACAGGATTAGAATTCCAAATGGTCTGGCAAGATGGAGAAGAGGTGGAGGCAAAAAGAATGAACTTCATTAGCAACTAGCACAGAGTAATACATTTATTAACAGGGAAACCGATTATCTTGACCTAGTTAGGGCGGTGATTAAGAGTGAGTGATTACTGATGGGTAGAGTTAATGGTTGGAGTTGCCCCTAAACTGAAAATGAGACAGAACGCCAAGTATGATTCTGAGAATGCACTGACAAACAAGACCCAATGGGTTTTATCAATTATCCCATTATATGCGATATATTTTAAGCCCTTATTTGAATGCATTGTTCTTCTCCCCTTCTTGGAGAAGATGTATAGTAAACAAAAGAAAGTTAACAGCTGTGAAATGTAACCTGAAATGATGGTGAAGGAAATGAGATTAGTAAATTCAAGAAGATAAAATCAATTGCAATTTTTTAGTGTTTACTGAGCACCATCTATGTGTCAGGCTTTGTACTGGATGATGGTGGACAAAGAGAAGCAAAACTTGATCACTGCACTTGAGCTAATCAGAGACAAGAGGATAAACTTTACCTTTATAAGGACTGGTTGCTGTGAACAGGTCAGGTAAAACTGACTTTTTCTGCCATTCATAGCAAACTCCTAAGCACCTTTTTAGTTTTCTTTTTGTATTTTCCCTGTCCTTTTCTTCCTTACTGTCTTCTTTTCTATTTCCTTTGCTTGCCTAGGTTTTAGGTCTGTGGTTAATGCTCACTAGCCAAGCAGGTAGCCAGATGTGTTCAATGGAGTCCTCTCTGAGGCTTTGCCAGGATACCAAGCACCTCTCTTCTTGCATTTTATGATATTCCTACAAAATTGTCTTTCGCCATCCATAAAACCAAAGCAGGTACTACTGAGTAGATGCTGACTCATAGCAACTCTATTAAGACAGAGTAGAACTACCTTCACAGAGTTTCCTAGGAGCACTTGGTGTATTTGAACTGCCAACCTTTTGGTTAATAGTCATAGCACTTAATCACTAGGCCACCAAATTTCCTCACCCTCTGTAGACTCTGTTAAAACAGCAGGGAATGAAATATGGCTGAGAAAGGGAAACCTAGTTGCCCAGGACGTTAAGCAGCCACTTTGTTTGTGTGTATGTCTCTGTGTCTTCCCTATACAGTTTCCAAGGTGGATTTGAACTGCCAGCCTTTTGATTAGCAGATATAACTCTTAACAACTATACCACAAGGGCTTCCTCCCTGTACAGTACAAGTCATTTATTCTCTCCTCTTCACTCTTTGGATTGACAACTTTCTCCAGTTTGATAAAGCTCAATGTAGAAAATCCTGAAATCTAGCCCCATGTTCCTGAGCTATCTGTAGGCCTCCTCCCTTTGCTCTTGTACCAGGCTCCAGTAATCCATCACATGGCACTCCTTGGAGATATGGCCACTGCATCCCTGTGTTCCAAGAGGTACTTGGAAATGATTGTCGGAAGGCACCCACTTTGGTCTTGACTACATTCACACTCTCTAGCACCATCCTCTGGATTGCACCCCCAAAGACTTGGGGTTCAGATGCTAGATCCATGTGATTATCAGACTGCATTTCTCTTCGACAGTCCAGACTTCTAGCTTAACTAGGGCAAGCAAGGTCATTACTTTCTCATTTCCACTCTTAGGGATTTCTTTCTTCTCTGTCTTATTTGTTTTCATCTCATCATTCTTGGGTAAGGAATGTGGGGTAAGAGTGTCTGGTGGGGCCAGAGTGTCTGGTGGGGCCAAAGGGAAGCCAAATCACACACACTGAAGGCTTTGTTTTTCAACAGCTGATTCAGGGATATGATCTTTTGTGACAAGAATTTGCACAGGAGAGTGAGAAACCAATTTGCACTGTAAACTTTCATCTTAACACAATCAAATTTAGAAAAACAAATCAGCAAAGGATTTCTTCAATCACCTGAAGACATGCAATCTTTTGCAGGCCTTCTGTTTAGGTACACCTCGAAAGCCTTAGCAATATTCCTCTAGTTGCTAGCTGCTCAGTCCAAGTAGGTCACTTCAACTGAAAAGAATGCTAGAGCAGATATGTTATGGATGTCTTAGTCATTTAGTGCTGCTGTAACAGAAATAGTATGTGGATGGCTTTAACAAAGAGAAGTTTTATTCTGTCATAGTCCAAACCAAAAAGAAAAACAACCACCAAGCCCACTGCCGTCAAGTAGATTCTGACACATCGTGACCCTATAGTGCAGAGTAGAACTGCTCCAAAGAGTTTCTAAGGAGCTCCTGGGAGATTTGAACTGCTGACCTTTAGGTAAGCAGACATAGTACTTAACAACTATGCCACTAGGGTTTCCTGTCGTAGTTCAGCAGGTGACAAATCCAAATTTGCAGTATCAGTTCCAGGTGAAGTCTTTTTCTGTTGGATCCCGAGGAAGGTCCTTGTTCTCAATGTTTCCCTGGACTGGGGGCTTCCGAGGTGCAGGGACTCTGGATCCAAAGGATCGCTGTGCTCTGGAACTGCTTCCTTCCTGGTGGTTTGCAGTCCCCAACTCTCCGCTTGCTTCCCTTTCCTTTAATCCCAAGAGATTGCCTCCAGACACAATACTGTCTTATAGATAAAGTCCTGCCTCACTAACACAACCACCACCCATCCTCGCTTATTAACATTATAGAGGCAGGATTTACAACATAAAGGAACATCATACGATACCAGGAATCCTGACCTAGCCAAATTCCTACGCACATTTTGGGGGGGACGCGTTTCAGTCTTTGACCGAATTACATAATATTATCCTGTTGATGGCCGGAAGTCAACGAATACTTGTGAGAAAGGGAGTGACAACCTCAAGTTAAAGCTTAGGAAGAATAACTTTATTGTGGTAGACAGTATTGGTTGCCAGGGGGCAGACTCGAGGCAATAGTCTTACAAGGGAGTGGTTATTAAGCTATAAAAAAATAAGAGATACAATTAGGCAGTAGCAGTTAGAAGAAGCAGAAAACAAGGAAATAAGAGACCATACATTGGAAGAATCAATACGATATGGTGCCTATGTGAACATAACACTCAAAGGAGAGAATCAAATTAAAAACACTACTCATAGGTCCTAGACCAGGAGTTTGGAAAATATAAGAATCATTAGCCAAACTTGGGCAGGCAGCGGGGAGGTAAGGTGGTTTGTGGTAGGGCAGCCATGATGGATTCAAGGCTAGACAGGTTGTCTTTTTGATGATGGCTATATATAAATGAAAAGCCATGTATCCAACAGGGAGCTGGGAATAGATTTCCAAAGGAACAACCTCACAGAGGTAATAGCGTGTTTTTGACACCTCCACCTGTATATCCCACTGACACATCACAGTCTACATGTCTAAGGCTGAACTCTACTGTCATTCACAAACACAAAGCTTAATCACGCTTTCAAACATCAGGCTACTAAACTCAGTTACCTTACCCCATCTGCTCCCTCACCCGCCCACAAGTAGCTAGTCACTAAATCCAACTGATTCTACAAGCTGAATGTGTATCAGTTCTTACCACCGTACTTGAAGTTTCCATAATCTGCACCCTAGACTGTCACAACAGTTTTATACCAGGTTTTCTTGCCACTTAAGTCTGCATGCCACTGTCCACTTCACATGAAAATCCTCTACAATTCTTTTTCCACTGTTGAAAACCAAAAACCAAAAATCAAACCCATTGCTGTCCAGTCAATTTCAACTCACTGAGACCATATATGCAACAGAATAAAACTGCCGCATAAAATTTCCAAAGAGTAGCTGCTGGATTTGAACTTCTGACAGTTTGCTTAGCATCTGAGTTCTTAACCACTGTACCACCAGGGCTGCTTTCTACGGCTTACAGAATAAAATTCAAAGTCTTTCTGGAATGTACATACCTTCCAACTTAATCACTGGGAATATCTACATGTAATCAACACTAAAGTTTTTCCCCTCTCCCTAAACTCCTTGCCTTCCTATATTGATATCATGCATTGCTCTTCCTGGGGTGTCTCTATAGTTTCTGCTCTACTATTTTGGAATACCTTTTCCACTATGGATAATATCTTTAAAGTTCTGGGTCACATGCTAGTCCCTTCATGTGGGCTTCTGTCATTGCTTATCCCTTTTCTCTTGTGTTCCTTTACTTTTTTTAAAGTAAGAACATAAACCTGGGAGATGGAAGTAGACAACGCAAGAAGAAAATAGATGTAATAAAAATATAAGCAAATGATTATAGAGAAGAGAAACAAAGAGAAGGGAGAAGTCAAAGATAAAATGAAAATTGTGGCTGGCCCTTCTTGACTAGAGAGGATTATAATGTACAAAAAACGGTTACTTTGATTTTGAGTGTGTTGGTTTCAGATTCCAACAATGAACCCAAATGAAGCTAACAGATAATTTAAAAAAACTGACATAAATGCAAAGGATGATTGAGGCAGGAGAAACATTTGGGAATCGTACGCAGAAAGATGTTATCAGATGTCTCTAGAAGGATATGTTAGAGAGAGGGTTAGTTCTAAGGACAAAGCTATAAACTTTTTATATATCAAGGGTGAGAGGAAAAAACTCAACCAGCAAAGGAATCAAAGACTAGCCACTGAATTAAAATCACATATTTTAGTTTTCTTGAAATGTGGGATTTTTGAGGTTTTTTTTTTTTATCTTTTATTGGAAAATGTAATTTCTGAGATGCTGAGCTTTTAACTTGAAATTGCTGGTTCTTTACCCATACTGGGTCATTTTTTGTTATAAATCTTGATAATTAGCAGTGTGAAAATTAGTAATTTTTTTCTTTTCATGACTACGGAATTTACTAGGGAAGTACTAGGGTACAATTCAGGACCAAGATCAGAAATAACTCAGTACAGAGTTCTTCAGTCAGGACAGCTGCTTCTTTCCCTCTATTGCTGGGCCCTTGCTACTTACAAATCTGTCTGAGGGCTTCGTGACACCGGGCCCTACCAGGATCCCTCTTTCGTAAGTGTTACAACTTTTAGCTTGGCAAGAATGGGGTCCACCATAGCTATCTTGCACCAGTCTCCCTGTTTCTGCTGTCTTATGCTGCTGTTTCACTGTCCTCCTGTTACAACATTTTCTTTTGTCTCCTGCACATAGGAGGTTCTTAATGCAGGGAGCCCAGGTCCAAAGGATGTTTTCCACCCTTAGTTCTTCTTTCTCACTGATGGTGAGATTTTCCCTTTCTATTTCTGGTACGTCTCATTTTAAACCTAGTGGGATGGTAAAACTGACCAATCCCCTTGTTAGGATTCCATACACCTTATTTGCATGGTCCCACCCCCAGAAGGGTACCATGCACCTTACCGACATTATTACCAAGTTATGCCATCCCCTTGGTAGGCTACCTGCACCATGTTTGCGTAGTCGTCCCAACTAGTCACTTGAGGAAAGTCACAAAGACCAAGATTAGACTGGCCATGTTAAACTAAATATTTTACTGTACCATGGGCCACTCCCTTGGCTCTTCTAGCCATTGGCCCTTTTATACTTGAAGGGTTAACATCCCCCCCCCAAACATTTCACCAGTCTAAAACAGGTGCTAACAATTAGCACTTCAGTAGAACAGAGAGACCTAAAGGTAAGGTTACTTGGGTGACTGGATCTTGTCAGGTTCTCCAAAAGTTATCTTGGAATGATTTTTCTTTTAAAAGAAATACTACTATTTTATATGAAGATTTCTAACTAAAGTTTTATATGCAAAAAAACCCCAAAACAAACACCAATAACTAGGCTAAAAATTTTAAAGAGAGGTTGATTAGTAGAGGCTGGTTTTCACATGATCTGATAATGGGAGGAGGGTACATGAACACAATTTGTGAGAAATGGATTTGACTTGACCAAATTATGTCTGTAGCAAGAACTCTTCGGCACAGGGATACGTGGCTGTCTTTCAAGAAATTTACTAAAATGAAAACGGTATAAAATACATACTTTTTTGGTAAAAAATCCAAACAATTCACAAATACAAGAGTAAATAAAAAAGCCCTGTTTTAGCTCTATAACGCTGCTATAACAGAATACCACAAATGGATGGCTTTAACAAAAACAACTTTAACACTCTAGTAGGCTGCAAGTCCAAATTCGGGCTTTCTCTCGCTGTCAGCTCTGGAGGGTGGTCCTTCTTGTCAGTTTTTCCCTGGACCAGGTCCAAAGGATTAACTGGGCTTCTTTCTTGGTGCTATGAGGTCCCCGTGTTTCTCTGCTGGCTTCTGCCTTTTACGTCTCAAGAGAGATTGGCTTGAGACACCATCCACTTTTGTAGACATCATCAATATAACTGCCATAAATCCATCTTATCGAGTTATAGTGATAGAAATTACAACACACAGGAAAATCTCATCAAATAACAAAATAGCAGATAGTCATATTACTTTGGGAATCATCATCTAGTCAAATTACTGAACACATTTTTGGGGGACATAATTTAATCCATGACTACCTCCATCACTCACAAGCAATGCATATCCTTGTAGATGTTTCAGAAAACATACACAATCATATACACACACCTTTTTTATAAAATGAATTGTGTTATAAATGTTTTCTGGAATTTCTTTTTCTTCATTCATATAGTGGACATTTTTCCAAAACGGTGAGTACCTTTATTTTGCCGCCTTCTTTTTTTACTCTTATTATTTCAAGATGGCAGGAAACAGAGAACCATGAGAGCTGGCCCCACCAAAGGGTGAATAAGAAGAAAAGGTGAAGCTTAAGAGGGACTTGTAGGATCATCCGTTGAGTTTCCATCAAAATTTATTCATTGTTTTATTCAATTTATTCAGTTTTTCTGTGCAAGACTGGCTGAACTTTTGCGATCCCATTTTCTTTATAAACAGTAGTTATGCCACTTTAAAAAATTTATTAATAAAGATTACATTGTGCAGAATACCTACACACATTACATTTGAAGGACATTCTACCCTAGATTCTTACTCTGGTGATCAGAAGTAAGTAAGAAGGGGATTATTGCCGCATTTCTCAAGGGACAAACTGGAGCTTCTGTTAAAACTAAAGCAAAGCGTTTTGTTGAAGAAATAAAGCAATCAGGTTGGGGCAACACTCAGTGAAGAATCACAGAAGTGCTCTGGTAAAGGGAATTTCTCACAGTTTAAACACAGAAAATCTACGGATTTACAGGAAAAAAGTTCTTTTTTTTATTTAATATGACTGAGTGAAAATGTACATTCCCACATAAATTTACATGCCCACCTACATGATGCTTCCATTGCTCTCCCTGCCTGGTGATAGCACATTATTCCTCTCTGCTTCATACATGTCTCATCTTCCCAACAGCTTCCTTTCCCCTCCTCTCCACCCACTCTCCTTCCTCCTGCCAGAGGTCAGCAGGATGATACCTATAGATGTATAGAACCATGAAGTGTATCCAATATATGGTCACTCTGCATCACCAAGTCCAATCCATTCGTGCCCAAAGAGCGGACCTTCGTTGTGATTTCTGGGCAAGGGCAGCATCAGGGCCAGGGGCCATGGTCCCAGGGGAACCCTGAAACCGCTGGACCATCAATTGAGGTCTTTTACTGGAGATCTCAGGGTGCACCCCTTTATGTTCTTGTGTTGCCAGTGAGACTCAACCTAGTGAGCTCCATAGCGGCTGTCACTGTTGGTGGCTGGGCACCATCTGGTTCTTCCAGTCCCAAGTCGATGAAGGCACCAGCTCATGTGGGTCTCTCTATCTTCTGGGTTGTCTTTACCGCATATCATTTTGGCCCTTGGTAAGCATCCATTCCTGCTGAGTTGGGACCATTTGCTGTGCCCTCAGATGGCAGCTTGGCAGCTTTTAAGACCTCAGATGCCGCTCACCAATGTGGGGTGCAGAGAGCTCTCTTAGCAAAATGCTAGTTGTGACAATTGGCCTTGATTTTGCCTAAGAGCATGGTCCCCTGCCCCCTGCCCCAGCTACTCTATCCTTGTAATATTGGGTTAAGATGGAAGGAGTACTCAAGTTATGCTGAAGTCCACTTAATGTTGTTCCTGTTTCTAATGTGTGCTATCACCGATTTCACTCAACCAGATTTCTAGCAGCTATCTAATCTAAACCCTTCCCCCTCACCCTGCCTCCCTCCCTTGCAGCTGTCAGTCTTTTCTTCTATACACAAGTCTGTTTTTGAGATCTTATTGTAGGGGTCTCATACAATACTTGTCCTTTTGTTGCTGACTACTTTCACTCAACATAATGTCTTCCAGATGAAACCAGGTTATGATATGTTTCCTGGAATCATCGTTATTCTTTATCATTGTGTAGTGCTCCATTGAGTATACGTACCATAGTTTACCTATCCATTCTTCTGTTGGGCATCTGGGTTGATTCCATCTTTTTGCTATCATGGACTGTGCTGCAATAAACATTCTCGTGCATGTGTCCATTGGTGTGAAAGGCCTTGATTCTGTAGGATATATTGCAAGTAGTGGAATTACTGGGTCAAATGGTATATCGATGTCCATTTTTTTAAGGAAGCGCCAGATTGCTTTCCAAAGAGGCTGGACCGTTTTGCAACCCCCACCAACAGTGTAGGAGGGTTCCACTTTCTCCACAGCCTCTCCAGTATTTGTTGTTTTGTGTTTTCTAGACCATGGGCAATCTTGTTGCGGTGAGATAGTATCTCATTGTCATCTTGATTTGAATTTCTTTAATAACTAAAGATCATGAACATGTCTGCATGTGTTTTTTGGCTGCTTGGATCTCCTCTTTAGTGAAATGTCTGTTAATCTCCTTTGCCCATCGCTTAACTGGAAGATTTATCTTCTTATTGTTATTTTGTAGTATCTTATAGATTATGGAGATAAGGTGTTGGTCTGACATAGAGTTGCCAAATTTTTTTTCCCACTCTGTAAGTGTTCTTTTAATCTATTAATAAAGTCTTTGGATGAGCTAAAGCGTTTGATTCTTAATAGTTCCCATTTATCTATCGTCTCTTCTGTTGACTGTGGTTTGTTTGACAGATTTTGGAGTCTGTCCACATTGTGTATTAAAACTTCCATTGTCGTTCCTAACTTTTCTTGGATGAGCTTTATCATTTTAGGTTTGATATTTAGGTCTTTCATCCAGTTGGACTTGAGTTTTGTATAAGGTGTAAGATACGGATCTTGTTTCAGTTTATTGCAGATGAATATCCAATTTTGCCAGCACCATTTGTTGAAGAGACTTTTTACCCCAGTTTAATGTCCTAGGGCCTTTGTCGAATATCAACTGTTCATAGGCAGACGGTGTCCTCTCTGGGGTCTCAATTCTGTTCCACTGATTGATCTCTCTGTTCTTGTACCAGTACCAGGCTGTTTTGACCACTGTGGCCATGTAGTAAGTTCTAAGGTCGGGTAATGAGAGGCCTCCCAGTGTGTTCTTCTTCTTTAGTAGTACCTTACTTATCCGTGGCTTCTTCCCTTTCCAAACAAATTTGATGATTTGTTTCTCCATCTCATTAAAAAAATGACGCTGGAGCTTGTATTGGGATTGCATTATATAAGTAGATTTCTTTGGGTAAAATAGACATTTTCACAATGTTAAGTCTTCCTATCCATGAGCAGGGTAGGTTTTTCCATTTCTCTAAGTCTCTCTTAGTTTCTTGTAGTAAGGGCTGGTAGTTCTCCTTGTAAAGGTCTGTTATTTCTCTGGTTAGATTAATTCCTAGGTACTTTATCTTCTTAGGGGCTATAGTAAATAGTATTGATTTGATGATTTCTATCTTAACAGTCTTGTTGTTGGTATAAAAAAGTCCTACTGATTTACTTATGTTTGTCTTGTATCCTGAGACTTTGCTGAACTCTTCTATCAGTTTGAGTAGTTTACTTACACATTCTTTGGGATTCTCTGCATATAAAATCATATGATCTGCAAACAGTGAGATTTTGACTTCTTCTTTGCCAATGCAGGTCCCCTTTATTTCTTGGTCTTGTCTATTTGCTGTGGCTAGGACTTCTAGTACAGTGTTGAATAGGAGAGGTGAGAGTGAGCATCCTTGTCTAGTTCCTGTTCTCAAGGCAAAGTCTTTCAGTCTCTCTCAATTCAGGATGACGTGGGCAATTGGCTTTGTATAAATGGACCTTATTGTGTTGAGGAATTTGCCACCTATGCCTATCTTGCTAAGAGTTTTTAGCATGAATGGGTGCTGGACTTTATCAAACGCCTTTTCTGCATCAATGGACAAAATCAGGTGATTCTTGTCTTTTGTGTTATTTATGTGGTTAATCACATTAATTGTTTTTCTGATGTTGAAGCAGCCTTGCATCCCTGGTATGAATCTCACTTGGTTAGGATGGATTATTTTCTTGATATGTTGTTATATTCCATTGACAAGAATTTTGTTGAAGATTTTTACATCTAGATACATGAGTGATATCGGTCTGTGGTTCTCCTTCTTTGTTGGTCTTTCCCTGGCTTGGTATCAGGGTTATGCGGGCTTCATAGAATGAGTTTGGGAGTACTCCACCCTTTCTATACTGTGAAATAGTCTCAGCAGTACTGGAGATAACTCTTCCCTAAAAGCTTGGTAGAATTCTGCAGTGAAGCCATCTGGGACCGGACTTTTTTGGTTGGCAGTATTTCGATGACATTTCCAGTCTCTTCCTTTGTGATGAGTTTATTCAGTTGTTCTGTTTCACGTTGTGATAATTTGGATAGGTGGTATGAAGCAAGGAATTTGTCCATTTCCTCTAGGTTTTCAAATTTCTTACAGTCTTTCATAGTATTCTGTTATGATACTTTTCATTTCTGTTGGATCTGTTGTGACAACTCCCCTCTCATTTCTAATTTGGGTTATTTGTTTCCTTCCCTGCTTTTCTTTAGTGAGTTAAGCCAGTGGTTTGTCGATTTTGTTGATCTTTTCAATTTTTTCAATTGTTTTTCTGTTCTCTAATTCATTTAGCTCTGCTCTAATCTTTATGATATGGCTTCTTCTGGTGCCTGAGGGGTTCCTCTGCTGTTCTCTCTCTAGTTGTTCAAGCTGCAGGATTAGTTCCTTGATTTGATTTCTTTCTTCCTTACAGATGTGTGCCTTTATGGAGATGAACTGACCTCTGAGCACTGTTTCGGCTGTATCCCATAGGTTCTGGTAGGAAGTGTTTTCATTCTCATTGGAATCCATGAATTTCTTTATTTCATCCTTGATTTCTTCTATAACCCATGGTGTTTTGAGCAAGATGTTGTGCAGTTTCCAGGAGTTCCACTTCCTATCTGTTTTTTCTGCTATTGATTTTGACTTTTATGGCTTTATGATCTGAGAAGATGTTTTGCAGTCATTCAGTGGTATGGATTTTGTTGAGAATTGCATTATGTCCTGTGGTGGTCAGGATTATGTCAACTTGGCTACTACGTATTTGGCTGCTGTATTAAGTGGCAGGGCGGGGTTTGTCATGGCTCCCTGCCCCTTGGCTCTCATCTCATGACCTTTCACTATGGCGGCTGGTCGCTCATGTGACCAGGAGCTCCTTCTCTCTTCTTCCAACGTCTCGTTCCGGGACTTGGGCTAGTAGCTGTTGGACTCATCAGTCCTTACAGTCGGCACTTGAGAGTCCTACTCCCTGACCTGCCGATCCTGGGTTCGCCAGCCTCTGCCCACTCCTGCTACCTGACCTGCTGATCCTGGTTTTGCCAGCCTCTGTCGCTTCGTCTCACCACCAGCTTGGGATCCACTGACCTACACAACCGGTGATCTAGAACTCTGGTCTCTGACTTGCTGACCTTGGGTTCCTCAGCTTCTGTGGCCATGTGAGGCTTGTGCCAGAGCTTGGGACATTCAACTTCTGTGATTATGTGAGCTGTTTCCTATATTTGTATTTATCTATCTATCTATCTATATATATATTATAAATCTTTCCTTGTACCTACACGTGTTACTGGTTTTGCTTCACTAGAAAACCCAGCCTAAGACATGTCCTAACACATGGTCAATTCTGGAGAATGTTCCATGTGGTCTGGAGAATAAGGTGCAGTTGTCTGCTGATGGGCAGAAAGTTCGGTATGTATCAATGAGGTTTAGTTCATTAATTGTGGCAATGAAATCTTCTGTATCTTTACTGAGCTTTTTTCTAGATGATCTGTCCAGTATTGAAAGTGGGATGTCAAAGTCTCCCACTATTACTGTGGAGTGATCTAACTCTTTTTTGAGTGTAGTCAGTGTTTATTTGACGTAGTTAGGTGCTCTAATATTAGGTGCATAAATATTTAATATGTTAAGTCTTGCTTATATACTGAACCTTTCAGCAATAAATAGTGCCCATCTTTATCCACGATGGTGGATTTCACATTGAAATTGATTTTGTCTGAGATTACAATTGCCAACCCTGCTCTTCTTTGTTCATTGTTAGCTTGATATATGTTCTTCCATTCTTTAATTTTCAGTTTGTTCGTATCTTTAGGCCTCAAGTGAGTTTCTTGTAGACAACATATGGATGGGTCATGTCTTTTGATCCAAGATGCTGCTCGATGTCTCTTTACTGGAGCATTCAGTCTATCTATGTTCAATGTAATTATTGATAGGTATGTGTTCACTGCTGCCATTGTGATATGTTTATTTTTGTGTTGATGTTTTCTCTGTTGTTCTTATTAGTCTGATCTGGGACATTCTTTTTTGTGAGTTGATTTTTCACCTTTATCAGAGCTGGTTCTGTAGTTTTTGAGACTCCTGTGTTACATTGCTTGAAATGGTATGATACATCTTTGTTGTGCTTTACAGCTGCCCTATGATCCCCCTTAATAAGGTATATATAAACCCAATTTCAATTACTACAAGCGTTGTCATCTTCCTCTCCATCTGGAAGGAGTATAACAACTTAGTACTTCCCCCTTTTTAATATGATGACACCATAGTTTTCATGATGATCACTGGATTGCTTATTTCCATATTAAAGCTGTGATTGACTTTGGAGCCTTCCCTAACTGAGTAGAGTTTTGAGTAGTGTGTCGTTCTAAAATATAAAGTTAGTGGTTTCATTCTTCTAAGCCAAAGCCAAGAACTTCTTTCAGTATTTCTTGTAGTTTGGGTTTGGTTTTTACAAAGTCTCTCAGTTTCTGTTTATCTGGGAATGTCTTAATTTCATTTTCATATTTGAAAGATAGTTTTGCAGGATATATAATTCTTGGTTGGAAGTTCTCCTCCTTCAAAGCTTTGAATGTGTCATGCCGCTGTCTGAGCCTGCAGGGTTTCCCTCTGAATGTTAGCTTTGCTTTGAGTCTTGATGCCTTTAAGAGTTGTTACTTATGTTTCATTTTGTTAAGCTTGATTAGAATATGTCTTGGAGTCTTTCTTTTGAGATCTATATTGGGTGGTGTATGATATGCATCTGAGATGTCTGTATTCTCTTCCTTGATGATTTCTGTGAAGTTTTCTGTCAGCAACTGAACAATGATACTCTCTGTGTTCTCAGGTGTCTCATTCTGTTCAGGGACTCCAGTTAATTGAAGGTTGTTCCTCTTAATAGAGTCCCACATGCTTCTTAATGCTTCTTCATTTTTCTTGTTCTTTTTCCTGATTTCTGCTCATAGACGCTGGTGTCGGTAGCCCTGTCTTCCAAGTCAGAATTTTTTTTTCCATTTGTTCCATTCTGTTTTCTTGGCTTTGCATGGAAGTTTCTATGTCCTTGATTTTGTTCTTGATCTGTTGGATTTCAGAGTACTGGTGTTCCAACAGATCGAACAGCTTGTTTAATTTTTCCTTTTGTTCTGCTGCATTTTGCATAAGGTCTAGAAGGGCTCTGTATATAATCCTTTTGTATTCACTTTCTGATGCTTTCATAAAAGTTTCTTCATCTGGAAAACTCTTTGGTTGTTCGCGGAGCCTTCTGAAGCCATGGTTGATTTCTTGCATTCCACAAGTGCCTGTTGCTTCTTGGGTCCCATGGACTACAGATGTTTCTCTAGGCTGTCTTAAAAGGTAAGCAAAAGGTATCTGACCACTTCCCAAGTCAGTCGTAGAGGTCCCCTTTCCCAACCAGCAAATTAATCACCTCTGTATCCAACCCCAGATGATACAAACACTTCAGAATACAGCAATGCTACTGCCCTGTTGGCTTCTGCTCACAGGCCCCAGCATTAGGCGACACTGTGTAAATTAGTGCTTTTCTGGTGAAAAGCTCTCTCCTGTGGGCAGACTCTGGCTCCCTAGCTAAGAATTAGGTCCAGCTACGGCCACCGTATCCAAGATGGTGTCCTCCACACAGGCAGCAGATAGAGGGGCTAAAGGTGCCGAAAGGTAGGGATTCCTCTGCTTATGTTGCAGGGCCCCCACCGTAGGTGGCATTGTGTAAATTACTGCTTTTTTGTGGGAGAAGTGCTGTCCTGTTTGCAGGCACTGGCTCCCAGGCTAAGAATTAGGTCCCACTAAAATCTCCGTACCCAACATGGCGTCCCACACACTGACAGTGCAATTCCATACAAACCCTGCTGTGGCAGAGATAAAAAGACGGGCCCAAAGTGGCTAGATTAACAGAGTCCTAAGCCTGGCTCTCAAAATATGGGAATTTTACCTGACTATCTACCTAGCAGTGTGTCTGAGTCTAGCCACTAGGCAAGACCCAGCTCTGCCCACCAGCCAAGACAGAGGGAAAAAAAAGTCAAAATGGTGCTTTTACCTTCAGTCCATGAGAGCCAGGGCTAGCCAGGAGTGGGAGTCAGTGAAAGAGAGGAGGTTTTTCGCTCAGTGGTATGAATTCCAAATTAAGAGCACTGTGCAGTGTCCTGGGGCTGATAAGGTGATCAGAAGTTTCCATTTGATTACCAACTGAGGTCTTGGTTTCCAGAGGGATATAGGAGATGTGTGCTTAGTCTTCCATCCTGACGAGGAAAAAATTTATAATTGGTTAACATGTACAAAATCGTGCTTTAACAGATGCTAGACAATGCCAAGATCCTATAACCATTGTTTTACCAATAATAAAGTTTAAATAATTTTTAAATCTTGCTTAATCTACAGATATTTTGGGGTCAGTCAGAGTGAATATCTTTCCTAGGAGTAACTCATTTTCTGCAAAGACCTGTTTTGTTAGTTATAGATGGCATTTTCTAGATAGGCTTTAAAGAATCTAGACACATAGTTAGGCACCATCTGTTAATTGCTGGCTACTTACCTTGATAAGCTTTTAAGATCCCAGTCACTAAGATGTAGATTGTCAGGTGCTACTGCTGATATCTGTACCATTCCCGTAGCTTGGACCTTTGCTTCTGTGATCTTTGAAGAAGAGCTGTGTTCAAACGGACTGAACCTAAAGCTTAGAAAATTCTAAATAAAATCAAACACTCTGAGTGACAGAATGAGCAGGGTGAGAGGTCTGGGTACCATGGTTTCATGGGACATCTATGTCAATTGGTATAACAAAGGTTTTTTAACAAATGTATTGCTTCCCACTTCGGTGAGTGGTGTCTGAGGTATTACAAGACAGCAAGCAGCCATCTAAGAAGTAGTAATTGATATCAATCCACTTGGAGCAGGTGAGAAAGAAGAGCATTAAAGTGAGCTCAAGAGACAAAAAGGGCCACATATACCACAGACTACATCAACATAAGACCAGAAGAAATAGATAGTGCCTGGTCACCACCAAAGATTGTCCTCACAGGGAACTCAACAAAAAGTCCAGGAGTGGTAGAAATGTGGGGTACACAACTTGAACTCTAGTAAAAAGATCAGACTTCATGGTTTGACAGACTGGAAGGTCCCCAGAAGGCATGGTTCCTGAACTCTCTGTTAGCCTGGAGCTGAAACCAGAAGTTTCAACTCCTCAGACAAAGACTAAACTGGTATATAAGATGTAAAATGATAGTGGAGAAGAGTGTGTCTTGGCTTGCATAGACGTAAGAGACTAACTGGGCAGCTCCTATTTGGTGGCAAGAGGAGATGACAGAGGGGAACATGAGGTGGTTAAATGGAGAGAACAGCTATGGTCACCAAGGCAAAGCGTGTTTAAGTTTTTGTCTGGCGAACTGACTAGAATTGTAAACTTTCCCTTAAAACACAATGAAGAAGTCCCTTCAACAAATGGTGCTGGAAAAATTGGTTATCTATCTGCAATAAACTGAATCAAGATCCATATCTTATACCTTACACAAAAACCAACTCCAACTGGATAAAAGACCTAAATATCAAACCTAAAACGATAAAGCGCATACAAGAAAAGGTAGCAACAACAATGGAAGTTTTAACACACAATGACGACAGACTCCAAAGTTTGTCAAAGAAACCACAATCAACAGAAGAGAAAATAGATAAATGGGAACTGTTAAGAATCAAACACTTTTGCTCATCCAGAGACTTTATTAATAGAATTAAAAGAACACCCACAGAATGGAAAAAAATATTTGGCAACTCTGTTAGACCGATGCCTGATCTCCATAATCTATAAGATACTACAAAATATCAATAAGAAGAAGATAAACCATCCAATTAAGCAATGGGCAAAGGAGATGGACAGACACTTCACAAAAGAGGAGATCCAGGCAGCCAAAAAAAACATGCAGACATGTTCATGATCTTTAGTTATTAAAGAAATTCAAATCAAGACGACAATGAGATACCATCTCACCCCAACAAGATTGGCCATGATCCAGAAAACACAAAACAACAAATGCTGGAGAGGCTGTGGAGAAAGTGGAACCCTCCTACACTGTTGGTGGGGATGCAAAACGGTCCAGCCTCTTTGGAAAGCAATCTGGCGCTTCCTTAAAAAAATGGACATCGATATACCATTTGACCCAGTAATTCCACTACTTGCAATATATCCTACAGAATCAAGGCCTTTCACACCAACGAACACATGCACGAGAATGTTTATTGCAGCACAGTCCACGATAGCAAAAAAATGGAATCAACCCAGGTGCCCGACAACAGAAGGATGGATAGGTAAACTATGGTACATATACTCAATGGAGCACTACACAATGATAAAGAATAACGGTGATTCCAGGAAACATCTCCTAACCCGGTTTCAACTGGAAGACATTATGTTGAGTGAAAGTAGTCAGCGACAAAGGGACAAATACTGTATGAGACCTCTACAATAAGATCTCAAAAACAGACTTGTGTATAGAAGAAAAGACTCTTTGACAGCTGCAAGGGAGCGGAGGGAGGCAGGGTGAGGGGGGAAGGGCTTAGTTTAGATAGCTGCTAGAAATCTGATTGGGAGAAAGCGGTGATAGCACACGTTAGAAACAAGAACAACATTAAGTGGACTTCAGCATAACTTCAGTACTCCTTCCATCTTAACCCAATATTGCAAGGATAGAGTAGCTGGGGCAGGGGGCACGGGACCATGCTCTTAGGCGAAATCGAGCCCAATTGTCACAACTAGCATTTTGCTAAGAGAGCTCTCTGCACCCCACATTGGTGAGTGGCATCTGGGGTCCTTAAAGCTACCAAGCTGCCATCTGAGGACACAACAAATGGTCCCAACTCAGCAGGAACGGATGCTCACCGAGGACCAAAATGACATGCGGTAAAGACAATCTAGAAGACAGAGAGACCCGCAAGAGTGGGTACCTTCATTGACTAGGGACCGGAAGAACCGGATGGTGCCTGGCCACCACCGGTGATAGCCACGATGGAGCTCACAGAGGGGAGTCTCACTGGCAACACAAGAATAAAAAGGGATGCATCCTGAGATCTCTACTAAAAGACCTCAAGTGATGGTCCAGCAGTTTCGGGGTTCCCCTGAGAGCATGCCTCCCGGCCCTGATGCTGCTCTTACCCATAAATTATAACAAACGTCCACTCTTTGGACAGGAATGGATTGGACTTGGCAATGCAGAGTGACCATATATTGGATACACTTTATGATTCTATACATCTATAGGATATCATCCTGCTGACCTCTGCCTGGAGGAAGGAGAGTGGGTGGAGAGGAGTCGAAAGGAGGCTGTTGGGAGGATGAGACATGTATGGGACAGAGAGGAATAGTGTGCAGTCACCGGACAGGGAGAGCAGTGGAAGCTGCATATAGGTGGGCATGTAAATTTATACGGGAATGTACATTTTTACTCAGCCATGTTAAATAAATAAAAAAAAAAAATACAATGAAGAAAATAAAAATGAAAAAAAGTTTGTGTCAGAGTGGGGTGAATTAACACGAATAATTTAATTCAGCCATGGTGAGGATCTGAGCTATTTCTAAAGAATCTCTGTTTCTTCAAGATACATGATCTTTTACACAGCAGGTAGTATTGTATCATCCGGGATAGGTATTTGAAAAGTATTTCATAGAAGATTTGATTAGTCCTATAATAATAATAGCAAGAGGATTAACTCAGTTTATAAATGGAATGTCAAGAGCTAATTTCAGTAGCCATTATGGATTGAGTTGTGTCCCTCAAAAATGTGTCAACTTGCCTGAGCCATGATTCCCATTATTACATGGCTATTCACTATCTTGTGATGTGAAGTGATTATCTTATGTGTTGTAAATCCTAATCTCTGTAATGCTAATAAGGCAAGATTAAAGGAAGTTATGTTAATGAGGCAGGACTCAATCTACAGTGTTAGGTTGTATCTTGAGTCAATCCATTTAGAGATATAGAATTCAGAAGCAGAGTGGAGAGAGGCCTCATGCCATCAGAATGATGTGCTGAGAATGGAGAACGTCCTTTGGATTTAGGCTCCCTGCACTGAGATGCTTTTAGACCAAGGAAAGATGATGACAAGGACCTTCCCCAAGAACCAAGGGAGACAGAAAGACTTCACCTGGAGCTAGAGCCCTAAATTTGAACTTCGGGCCTCATAGACTATGGAAAAGAAATTATGTTAGTTAAAGACATCCACTTGTGATATCTTTGTCATAGCAGTACCAGATAACTAAGACATAGCCAAATGAATATATTAAGAAAAGGGGAGTTAGACATGGAGGAAGTGAAGCCATGTAGCTTTCTGGCAGACCTGCTAATAATTCTGGAGCGTATCATAAGGTAACATGTACAGCCTGCTTGAAGGAAACATTAGGATTTTCAACTGAATTAGGTACTAAGTTCTATAGTTAAGTACAGCCATAAAGGTAATCTTACTAGGAAATAAATTCAAGCTGGTAAAACAAATCTATTTCAAAGGCTATGAGTATTATGCAGAGATCAACAATTTCAATTATGTGTATGAAAATAAAATATTAAGACAAGAAATAACACTATAAGCATGCAGTAAAGCAACCACTATAAGAATACCAGTAAGCAAAAAACAAAGTCCAGAAACTTTGGCAGGCTGCATGGTCTTGCTCCACAAGAGTGGGGGTGGTTGTCCACTCTTTCTGACTACAGCAAGTGCTAAAACTTCAGTTTAAGTCCTTCAGTAGGTTGAACAGTTCAGCACTGCTTAGTCCTTGTTGTTTTTTTTGTGTGTGACAGGTGAATCCAAGCCCCAGCTTCTTGCAATTCAGCAGTAAATGAGCTGGTGCGATTAAGCATGGACTTTTCTAGTTAGCATTTAAGGAGTCTTCCGGCTGATGTCTTTTTCAGTATATATTTCCCTTGGGCAATACTGGAGCCTTGGTGGTACAGCAGTTAAGAGCTCAGCTGGTAACTGTAAAGGTCAGCAGTTCAAAACAACCATCTGCTCCTTGAGAACCCAACAGAGCAGTTCTACTCTGTACTATAGGGTTGCTATAAGTCAGAATCAACTCAGTGACAGCAGGTTTATTTCTTTTGGTTTGGGGGCAATATCAGGCAGATTTGGGGATTCTAATTTCTGGTCACCAAAGACTTCTTAACCCGTGAAAAATACTGTTTCAAAGTGGAATTAAGTATGGCAGATGCAGCATTTTACAATAATAAAGATGATAAGAAACAATCTAAAAAAATCTCAATAATACCAGCTAAGGAAGCAACGAGATTAATATGATTAATATTAACAATCAATGTTAATAATGGCATAGGCACTTTGTACAGTATTAAGGATGCTGGGGGATATTTTATTTTGAAAAATTATTTCCCTCATCACAGTTATTTCAATGTTAATTTCTTGGAGTCCACGGGTGGAATTATTGAAATCATTTTGAAAGTATTTAGTCTAAACTTTGACATGTACCATAATATCATATAACTCACATAATATTCTACAGTTAACAATGTTATTATTTATTGAATAACTAGTTCTTATACAGAAAGAAGCAAAGGAAAAAAATGTTTCCTGCATTTAAAAAATAGAGTACTGAACACCAGCAATATTTTTATGAAAATCTTATAGTAATTATTTTAATTTTGGTTCCATACAATTCTGGATCAGCAGCAGTCTGCTGCTGCTTGACAGTTTTAGAGAAGTTTTGATTTAGTCCAACAGCATCCATGTTTGAAATATTACAGTCCTCTTCATAAGTCTGACATAGTCCATTTTTGTTGAAATGGTTTGGTGAAGATGAATAGAACTGACCTGCCGATAACAAGCTTAAATGGTCATAATTAACTTAAAATCATCTTAAAAGTGGAAGGCTTGATAGGAATAAACTAAAAAAAGAAACACAAAGCCAAGTATAGTCAATTCAAAACAAAACAAAAAAAAGAACTTTAGATGAAAATGTCTCCAAGCACAATGATCAACCTTGTTTTTCAGTAGATTCAGATATAATACATAATAATCTTAACATATAATATTAGACAGTCAAGATACATCATGTATAAACTAAGATTGTCTAAACATCTGAATAGTTAAAAAAAAAAATCCTATTCTTGAAGCGGTGGCCCCAAATAGTCCTGTTTTGGTACTAGAGCCTGGTCCGCAAGTGCTGGGGGTAGAGAGAGGTTGCTGCAAGCCGTTCACTCTTGAATTCCCACTTCTAATCACCAAAAAATAGCATTGAGCAAATTGCAGTTTCTGTTAAAATTACAGCGAAGCACTTTATTGAAAGAATAAAGCAGTCCAGTTGGGTCAGCACTCTGTGAGGATTCACAAAAATGCTCTGGAGAAAGGGATTTTCTACAGTTTCAGTACAGAAAAATCAAAGATCTCTCAGGGAAAAAAATTCTAATTGATTGGCATTTGCAAAATCATGCTTTACCGGACACAAGACAATTTCAAGATCCTGTACGCACTGTTTTTTGTTGTTGTTGTTGTTTTGTTTTATTAAAATACAAAGGGCTAAAATCTTGCTAATCTGTGTATATTTTGGGGGCCACACTGAGTGACTATCCTTTCTGCGAACGTGGTATGAGAGGCAAGAGAGTAGGGGAGCCCACGGGCTTCCTGAGGTACGCTGATGAATTACCTTCAACACTAGCTCAGCATAAGCAGTAAACAGCAAGAAGGAAGTCCAGCCTGCAGCTCCGGCAGAGGTCTCTTTTTATTCCCAGCACCTAGATTTTTTTAAAAGCTCTTTCACACATTTTTAAAGTAACTATCACTTGCCCAAAGCTCACAACTATTTGTGCTAAGGAAGTTGAGCCTAGACTCAGGTCCTCCACACAAAATACTGGGTTTATTTCCTGCATCCCACAGTCTCCCACAGGGACATTTCCACAACTAGACCTGACTCAGCCTTGCTATAGAGTTCCATGGAATATGGCAGCTCACATCTTGGATAAGGATACAATTAATTGAACAACACCATGCCTAATGGTTTTCTTTAAGTGAGTAAAGGGTGACCCAACTTGATCTGACAACTATTTGGATTACATATTGAAGCGATGACAATGGAGGGAACAGTAAAATTTTACAGGATCCCACACTGATGTCTCTATATATATGCCAGCTAATAAAAAATGCCAGTAATGGGTGCATCTACAATGGCCTAAAGAAGGGAAAGTTGTGGGAGAGGCACAAGACACACTGCAGTGCAAAGAGCATTACTATATGTTTTTTTGTTTCTGAGGCATATTTTTCCTATATTTTAATACTTGAAAATAGATATTCATTTTAAAAATCTATATGTTTTTGATTTGGTGAAAAGAAGTAAACAGGGACTGATTAAAATTAAATTTTCATCTATGCTCACATTTCTCTGTCTTGGGCAGGTTATTTACCTTTACAGTGTTGTGAACGTGAGACAACAGAGGTAAAGTTTACTACATGTGACACAGGAGGGACTTTTAATAATAGCTAAAATGTACCAAGGCTTTACCATCTACTTTTTATTGTTCTTGGCACTTTGAGAGGATTGTCTCATTTAATGCATGTATCAAACCTACAAACATCCATTTTGCAGATAAGTACACTGAGGTGTAGATATTCAAATGACTACGGCAAATCTGGAAATTGAATGAGGTAATATAACCCCAACTAAGTCAAACACTAAAAAATCAAAATGCCAAACCCATTGCTGTCGAGTCAATTCCAACTCATAGCAACCCTCTTGGACAGTGTTAGAACTGCCCATAGAGTTTCCAAGGAGTGCCTGGTGGATCTGAATTACTGACCTTTTGGTCAGCAGTCATAGTGCTAAACCAATACACCACCAGGATTTCCAAGGCCAACACTACAAGTTGGAATTGACTCAACAGCACCCAACACTATTGGCCTGCTTGTTACATAACATTTCATAGTCATCTCTTTCTTTTCCTTCTTCCTTTGCAACTCCTCTATCACTTTTCTTAATTTTTATTGATTTTAATCCTAAGTACCTTCAGGATTGTTAATATGGAGCTGATAAATGCCATTTAAAAAAACAAACAAAAAACCTGAAACCCAGTGCCATTGAGTTGATTCTAACTCATAGCAACCCTACAGGACAGAATAGAACTGCTCAATGGAGTTTCGAAGGAGCCTTAGTGATGCTAGAAAAACATAATCCTCAGCCTAAACACAGACACAGACAACATAAAGCAAATTAAACAAGAAAGCAACAACAACAACTTTGGACTGGCTTTGTAAAAAGAAAACATATTAAATTTATTAAACACTTGTGATTAAAAAAATGTATTGACTTCAGCTACTAATTTGGAAACTTTGTTAAATTTCCAGTTAATAATATACATTAATGTTTAACAAAACATAATAATGCATACTGTAGCAATGTCTGCAAAGGCTTCAGTAAGGTAGAGAGGAGATACAAAAGTGGCAAGGTAGTAGCTAAGACTCAATCTATAAATTCCCACACAAGCAATCTTCAAACAACTTACTGAGTTCCTCCTAGGAAGTACTAGGCTCTGTCCCAAGCAGCGTCCTTATACCAGCTCCATGGAGAAGAGATAGAGGGTCTCATCATACAGTTTACTCAGTTAAGGCCCTATGGGGTAATGTGTCATATGGGCCAGCTTCGTGGATTGTTTGCTCAGTATACGGTTTGAATACCCATCCACGGCCATTGAGTCAGCTCTGAGTCACAGCGACCCTAAAAACATCACATCTTTGTAACGTGTAAAACATATTCTCCCCATCACAGCAAAAGCCTTAAAAAGTCCAAGTCCAAAATCCAGAAATTCCTCTTTAACTGTAAAATCTAGAGCACAAGTTATCCACTTCTAAAATAAAATGGTAAGCACAAGCTAGACGTTTTCATCACAAATGGTGGAAATTGCAGACAAAGAAGGCACTAACAGGCAACAAGCAAGTCGGCAGCAGAACATGCTGCATTAGCCCTCCAAGCTTTGAAAATAATCTTCAGTTTTCTGAGAAATTCTACACAATAGCTTTGCCCTCTAGACTCTAGGTATTGGCCACACTCTGGATTCTGAGTAGAAACTCCCAGCCCTGTGCTACAACTGTACCTCCTAGGCCCACTTGGAGAGCAACTCTGCCCCATCAGCTTTAGGTGCATACTAAGCCCAGCTGAGTGGCAATTTCACCCTTGCAAACATAGAAAGCCCTGTCTCTATCCTTTCAAACCCCTGAGATCATGGCCGTACCTTTTGAGAGTGAGGCAGCTCAGCTTCTCATACTCTGTGTTTCTTCAGCTTCTGCTTCCTGTGGCCTCATGGCCTGAGCCTTAGGCCCACATCTGCCTCCCTGGGTAAGTGCTCCAAAGCTCTGTAGCTCCACCGATTCAAGAGCCCAGAGGTATCCCACTCTGTTGGGAAGTCTCCTGCACACGGGCACTCAGCTCTTGCACTGTGGATCAGTGAGTCTAGCTATACCAAATCAAGTGCTCATAAGCACCCTGCCCTGCCAAGAAGCTTCTGTGCACAGGTATTTAGCTCTCTTGCTCTATGGGTCAGCTCTAGTGCTGCCTCTGGTTTTGCTGCTGCTGCTGCTGCCAGTCCTCTGCTGCTTGTTTCTCACCATCTGTACCTCCTTCAGTGTTGACAGTTCTCGTTGGTTCCTTCTGAATCTTCTATCCATGCACAGTTTCAAACTGGCTTCCGCATTTTAGGTATTTGCTAGAGCAGCACCCCACTCTCTTGGTCCCAGATTCTGTTTCAGTCAGCTAGAGCTGCTCTAACAGAAATAACAAGAGAAAGTTTACTCTTACACAGTCCAGTAGGCTATAAGTCTGAGTTCAGGATGTCTACTCCAGGGGAAGGCTTTCTTCCTTGTCGGCTCTGGAAGAAAGTCTTCATGTTGCATCAGTCTTTGGTCAAGGAGTATCTTGCCACAGAAACAGGGATGTCATGGATTGAATGTATTTCCTAAAAAATCTGTAACAATTTGGCTATGCCATAATTCATGATATTGTGTGATATTTCTCCATGTTGGAATTCCTGCCTCTATGATGTTAATAAGGGTGGATGGCCAGCAGCTGGGTTGGTAGAACAAGATTCAATGTGTAAGTTTGTTTTGTGCCTTGAGGTCTCTTGAGCTATAAAGGAAAAAATCTGGCAGAGAGATTTGGGAACTTCCTTCCATCAAGAAAGCAACACTGGGAGAATACTGTGTCCTTTGGACCTGAGATTCCTGTGCCAAGATGCTCTCTGAACAAAGACTCATGCAACAGTAGATTTTCATCCAGAGCTGACAAGGGAGAAAGCCTTCCCCTAGAATGGACACTCTGAATTTGGACTTGTAGCCTACCGGACTGTGTAAGAATACACTTCCCTTTGTTAAAGCCATCTGCTCATGGTACTTCTGTTAGAGCAGAACTAGCTGACTAAAACAGATAATCAGATTATTATGAATACTGTATGAATTTCTACACCAACTGCCCCATCCTCTCCTGAGGAACAGCTCCCCCTTATCCTGCTAAAGGCAACTTAGATTCAGTCTCACAGGCACTGCACTGATTCATCTGGTATGGAACTCGATTTGGGGATCCAGGATAACAAGACAGGGCAATACTTCTTCAAAAACTCCCAACTGTAGTAAATCTGGATGTCATTGGGCATGCACGCCATTTACCACCCAATTTATTAAATTGAAAGAGTTCAAATCCTTTATACGGAGAAGACTCTAATAAGGTAACAGAATTAATAACCACCATCTTTGCTACTCTCAACCCCAGTTGGGCCAGTATTCAGGCTTGTTAAATGTACCTCTCACTAGTGATGAAAGGTGCCTGGTTCTGGGTAAAACGAAGGAAGAAGCTGAGAGGCTTAACTCTGAAAGCCTGAATGACACTCCCGACCCTACCATGACCATCCTAGTGACTGAGCCGAATTGGGACCCCAATAATTAGGACTTGCTTCTCCTAAGCCATTACAGAAGGTGTATTTTAACAGGTCTCCAAAACAGGCTCCCTAAGCAGAAAAGTTTGAACATGGTGCAAGAAGTATGACAAAAGACCAGCAAGGGTCCATCCAAGTTCCTGGAAAGAATCTATCATGCCTACTCACACCAAACATCCAGACAAAGCTATGTAATTTGCACAGAGCTTTGGGAATGAATCCTGCCCAAGTGGTGGAAATTACATTCAAGGTATTTTCATAACAGGGAATCCAGGATGACCCAAGTTGTCACCATGTTCTTGGAAACAACATACAGTAAGAAATACAGGGATCTTGGGTATGACAAAACCTGATAAAGATGACTGAAGAGGGCTGTGGTTATAGCCAGAATTAACTAACAGCATTGTAATTTCCTCCCCCTGGGGAACATTGGGAAGAATTAAGACTAGAGGGACAAATGGTTGATTTCCTGGTGAACCCTGAGGCCACATATTTTGTCCTCAATAACCCCTTTCATGATTGACTACTCCCTCAGTCCCAGTGATGGGAGAAACGGGACAATTAGAACAAGTTTTTCCTACAGCCTCTTGACTGTCAGATTAGAAAAAAGCAGATGACTCACCAATTTCTATGCCAGACTGTCCTGTCCTGTTAGGAAGATACTTATTGCCTCAGCTTAATGCCCAGATCACCTTCTCACCTGAGAAGAGCCTCCAAAGGTGAAAGTACCTCATGAAAATACCTGACAGCTCCTGATTCAGCTTCCAGAGGTACAGCGTGACTGGCCAAGAAAAATCAATGATCAGAAAGTGAACAAATTCCTGGACATCAGATGGAGAGAGCCTTGAGACCACAGTCATCAGGATAGGTCTTTACTCTCCCCCTCATATAAAAACTTGGAGAGAGGGGCCTGAAGAACAGCCGGAATAGAGTAGATTGGCCTGTGGAAAATCCTCCCGACCACTTGCACTGCTGAGAAATTGGCTGGACTGAAGGCCTGGACACATACTCAGGTGAAGCTGTATGCTTCGGCAGACATGGACTCAAACACCTCCTTGACAGATTCCAACCACAAGTGGTCAACTTCCACTCTCAGAGGAGAAACCAAGATAACATTCAAGAAATGTCTCCCAGAACCCTCTCTCTTCCCAGGCCTCAATTTAGCTCTGGGACTTTCACAAGACGTTGTCACTTTCCAACAAAATGAAAATGTATGGACTTACCTTGCACGAAAGGTAATGAATATTTGTGATTTCTGTCTAGCGGGAGGTATGTATATTGAACAATTTCTTTACCTCATGTTTGACTGGTGTATGCACACCTCTGGAGTTGATTAGAAATTTTACCTTGTTCAAATATACTCAAAACAACATCACTTATAAGGATATCTATAGCTGGAGACCAGTTAAGAAAAAGGACAAAAAAATGTTCTTGATCCAGCTTGAGATTGTTATCCCTGGTGAAAACTGTGTCAATTTTTCAAGATTTCCTTCTTTCTGTTGTGATCTTAATAATCCCATCCTTAAACGTAACAGAAGTATAACAGTGTTTTATACCAACAGACACAGTGAGTTACCTAAAGGATATTTCTTGCTGTGTGGAAATCACATCTTTTTGTATGCCCCCAACAATGTTATGGGTGACCTTGCTCTTTGGGAAGGCTTGTTGCATTGCAGTTCTAAACTGAACACATCTGACCTAACCATGCCCAAACTGCAAGAGAAATTAATGTTCCTGGAGATTGCTGTGGTGATATACACTTGTTCAGTCCTGTCTGCCACAGGGATAGGTTTAAATATTCAAATTAATAGCCTAGCCTGTGCCACGGTTAAGGCCTTAAATGCTACCTCTCAGGCCATAAGTGCTTTAGGCACTAAACTAAAGCATTGAATTGGGACAAGTCAGAGAGGCTGTTCTGGAAAACTGGGCAACTGCAAACTACTTACTCCTCAGCCATAATTATGGATGTAAAGATTTTAAGGGGATGTGTAGCTTTAACTTGTCTGATAATTCCCAACTGATAGAGAACAAATCAAAAAGGTTGAAGGATATCGTGAATGACTTCAAACAGTGGGAAAGCTTCTTTGGGTCAGAATTTGAGACATTATTCTCATGGATCTCCAGTCTAGGTTGACTGTACATAATAATAACAGTAATCAGAATTATTATTATTTGTTGCTACATACAACATACACCCTGCCTCACAACTAACTGTACCACACGCTAGCCCACAATCCAAGATTTAATCTTAGAGTTAACGTTATAAATCATCATTTAAAACCTATTTCATAGATATGAAATTGGTGATTAAGAGTGGGGAATGTTAGTGCATAAAGGTCCCCTAGACTGCTAAACTGGATCAGCAGACTTGCATTTCTTTCCCTGTCTCCGGTGCAGTGAATTGGTTATTTCAAAAACTTCAGGGAGGTAATGATTTTGGATAATTTACATTCTTTGATAAGATGTGACCAAATCTTGTGACTCTCTGTTCTTTCTCATGCAAATTTCTTTTGTAATCTGGCTGTAAAAGACTTTGGATTTGTAACCTAAGTAGGACAGTCTTGGAGATATTACTATCACTGTCTCCCAGGCATACATGGTTGCCTGTTAGTAAAGCATTGCTTGAACCTTTCGCAGTCTCTGAATTTTGGCTGCAGTGACAAGTGGACAAACTTGCTTTTGGTTCAGCAACAGTAGTAGCACTTAATCACTACACCACCAGGGTTTCCACAGAGTGAATAAACACAGTTGAAAACTACTGCCCTGACACAAATGTTTCCTCCTCTTTCAGTTTCTTGAAGAAATGTTTCTCTTTACAGCAAAGTAAGGTCAGCCACACTCCTGCTAAACCCTCTTAGCATACTGTACTGCTTCAAACATTTATCACAGTTGTACTTAAACAATGAATTGTACACTTCCTTGTTTATACTAGAAGAACCCTAGTAGCACAACAGTTAAGAATTGAGCTGCTAACCAAAAGGTCAACAGTTTGAATCCACCAGCTGCTCCTTGGGAACTCTATGGTGCAATTCTACTCTGTTGAAGGCAATAGGTTTGTTTGTTTTACACCAGCCTTCTCAACTGAATTGAAGGTATAAGACAACTGTGTCAACTCTGTTAAAAATAATCAAAACTCATTGAAATTTGAACATGAAGTTTATTTTGAGCAGTTATTCTATGTGCATACTGGGATACAATTTTGATTTCAGAAGAAGAAACTGGCTCAGAGAAATCAGGTGCGATGGAGCTGATAGAGACAGAAGAAACCCAACCTCACTGCTATCAACTCTATTCCAATTCACAGCGACCCTATACTACAGAGCAGAACTGCCCCATAGTTTTCAGGGAGCACTTGGTGGATTCGAACTGTCAACCTTTTGATTAGCAGCTGTAGCACTTAAACACTACGTGACCTGGGTTCTGTTAAAAAGAGAAGAGGAAATAGAAATACAGATCGGCCACCTACTAATCCTAATATAATTTCTTGAATCCTTGCCTACCTCCTTTGCTGAGATTAACTGTTATCAGTTTACTTCCACTTAGGCCTGGCTGCTAAGAATTTGGCCCTCTACCCACCTGCAGCTAGAAGCTTTTTTGAGATTTAAGTTAGGAGGCGATGATGTGACATTCCCTTTTCTAGCTGGATAAAACAAATCTGCATTGCTTCAGACAGAAACCCCCCAAGTCCTATAAGTGTCAGGTCCTCCCTGCCCCCCTAAATTGGATCCCCTCTGTGGGAAGTCAGAAGTCTCCAATAACATGCCATTCCAGAGAAGTCAACCTTTGGACTCTTGCTGCTTTGGGATGAGGAAAGTGCCAGGAATGCTGCAATCTCTCGCCAGCTTCAGGACCATGATACATTACCCAGCTTGCATCTCACCTGGAGATTCCATGGCTTTACATTTAGCACTGAACTCTCCTATCCCAGTTCACCTCCCAGAGACATTTAGAGAGCAATAGGGACTATATTTTTATTGCTTTGGTTTTTCCATTTACTGCAAACTTGTTCCAAGCCTGCAGGAAATGAGATTGCAAAAGGAAGTAGAGTGGATTCCTTCCAGATCTTGACAACTCTCAGAGTTTACTAAACTGGGAGCAAAAACTCTCTTTAGCATTTGAAAGAGAAGGCAATTGTATTACTAAGCCTCACTAGACCGCCTCCAGACTTTTCTCGGCCATAGAACAAAGGGAAAAAAAGCAAACACCACTTCACACCACTATTCACTGGAGGTTAAAAGAGACCTCCCACTAAACAAGAGTCATTCTAAAGGTCAGTGTGTGAGTGTATTGAGGAGGAGGGCGCTGGCCACAGAACAGAACGTTTACCACCACACTTCGATGGGCTGCTGCTGTTTTTCTTCCAGCACGTGCAGGGGGTACATCAGTCAGAATTGGGCATTTCCATCTCTGATTAGCTTGCTGGTGGTCAAATTATACTTTCTTGGCCTTCTTCAGTCTTTTTCAGATTTTTCATTCCAGCTGAACTTAAAAGTTGAGCCATCCTAAGCCAGGACAACTTCCTGGAGATTATTCATTCGCGCGCGTTCCTTGAGTCAACTGATGTTTACTGAGTGTGTGTCAAACATTGCACTAGGTGCTGGAAGGTTGTGTTGGATAGGAAAATTAATAAATAGATGTATTACTTTGATGTTAAGATTTTTTCTTATCCAGGAAGCCAAATATTAACCATATAAGGCCTAAACCAAACTGCAAAAGCCTTCCAGAAGCTGTTCTACAGCAGTGTAAATTTGTCTTATCTTGCTAGAAAAGGAAAGTCTTCAAACCATTGCCTTCTAATAAATCTCAGAAGGTTTCTTGGCTGAGGTTGGGATGTTGCAGTTACGTGCTATTGAGTGGGTTCTGACTCCTAGTGACCCTGTATACAAGAAGAGGAAACACTGCCTGGTCTTGAGCCATCCTAGCTGTCATTGTTATGCTTTAGCCCATTGTTGCAGCCCTGTGCCAGTCCATCTTGTTGAGAGTCTTCCTCTTTTTCAATGACTCTCTAATTGACCAATCGCAAGGCCCAGAAGTAAACTTCAGTTCACTTGGGAAGATGGGTATAAACAGGGAAACCCTGGTTGCATAGTGGTTAAGTGTTGTCTATCAGATCCACTGGGAGCTCCTTGGAAACTACGGGGCAGTTCTACTCTGCCCTATAGAATAGCTATGAGTCAAGAAAGCACATTATTCATTTGTGAAGTACAACTATGATAAATGTTTGAAGGACTACAATGTCTTAAGAGGGTTTGGCAGGAGGATGGCTGTCCTTACTTGGGCCATAAGGGAAAGATGACTTCTTTGAGAAACTGAAGGAGGGGGAGTTAGCCGTGTGCTGGGACAGCTGAGATCCTGCTTTGATATATGGGGGCAGCAGGCTAAAAGGATGTAACTTGAGATAAATGTGAACTAGTAGGGAACTGAAAGAAGTCTAATACGAATTGACACCAAGAGAGCAAGCAGGATGGGGATATAGAGTAGTCAGGAGGGGATCCCTTACAGGTTTTGTGGATCTTTGCTACTTAAGGGTTTTACTGGTGAGAGGGGCATAAGAGGTTTGCCGTTTGCAGAAAGTTTTGGGGGGTCAAGACTGATGGCAGGAGACCAGTTGGTAAACAATATCAAAACCAAAGTGATAAACTGTCAAACTTTGTATGTGTATGAATCACTTGGAGATCTTGTTAAAATGCAGACTCTAACTTGGTGTTTTAGTCATCTAATACTGAAACTGGAGGTTGAAAAGCCCCAGGGTAGTGGGGTGCTTATTAAGATGGAGTGCCTAACAGGCATTGTTTCAGATCTCCCCCAATTCACAGGGAAAGACACGACTTCAGTAGTTTACAAGCCTCAGGAAGCAACTCTAGGATTGGTCCCTCACTCTGTGGGGCCCTCAGAGGCACCACTATAGATTCAGTAACCACCCCCATTGCCATGAAATTGGGCAGACTGAAGGCCTGGACACATTGTACCCAGGTAAAGTAGTACCCTTCAGCAGACATGGACATGAATGCCTGCGGAGGCCCGCCATTCCGCATAGGTCATGGTGGACAAAGTCACAGGCTTCTGTAGGTGACAGGCTGAGACATCTCACCTATAATATGTTTTTAGGCCTATTACCCCTGATGGTGGTTTGCTTCTTAATTAAATTCTCCTAAAAAGATATCCTCTCCCGACATGAGGACCAAGGAGGTACCTCCTAAGAGGGGCTTCTACCCCTCGGTTTATGAGACTATATTGGGACAATCTGACCAAGAACTTCTGAGAAGTAGAGATCAGAGAAATGGATTTCAATGCAGCATGCCTGATAGCACTGAGGCCTGCCCAGCTTCACTGGCTCCCCACTAATTACATTCCCCCCTCCCTTTTCTTTACACACACAAGTTTGCAAGCTAACCCTTAGGAAGCTCTCAAGGACAATTCTCCACATAGCCATCAAAACTACAAAGCATCCTTTCTCCTTGCAGCTGGAAGAATAGATAAACTTTTAGGTTCATTATAGCTAGTATAGAAAACTGATAACACTAAAGAAACATCTTTTTTAGTGCAACTGGCTCAATTAGAGAATGGCAGGCGCTTACTATCTGCACATAAATAAGAACTTAGAGAAACAAACTGAGACAGCCAAAAGGTTAGGCCTTGAGAAGTTTACTCCTCTGTGCCTTCCACTTTGAGGTACGAATAAGACCATTAATTGTGTTCCTGACATTTTATCACCACTGAACACCTGGCTTGGACAGTTATTCAAAAAGGCCTTGACAATTAATTAGAAGTAAAAAACCACGAGGGGTCACTTTCTTGTTAGCCAATAATGATGGGTCAGTTTCTTGTTAACCAATAGTTTGTATAATAAAAAAAATAGGGTGACCAACTACGTCACCTCACCTATAAAAAATAAAGACAGCAGCTCTCGACACACACAGCAGAAATATGCCTCTCTGGGTCGGGCTGCCTTAAACCAGAAAATTCTTTCCTGTCTCCTTTGTTCATTTCCCGCCGCGTCTTCCCTCCCTCCGTGCGGGACCCTACAAAGTGTTGGGACCGGCTCCCGGCATCTGGCGCCCGAACGTGGGGCACGGAGGGTAATCTCGCCGACGCCACACTCCTCTTAAGGGGGTAGTGGATAGGATCTCGTCCTATAACTGAGGGGACGGGTAATCATCGGGAAGGCGCGGACCCTACTCCAAGGTGACGGGGTAGGAAGCACAGAACCGCCGACACCACCCATCTCTCGCAGGAACGAGGGTAAGCATTCTCCGACGCCAATTAAGGCTAGGATCTTGCCTCAGAAGTGAAGGGGCAAAGAGGTTAAGAGTATCGGGGTGGTTAGGATCTTGTCCTAGGAATCTGCAGTTCCCTCATTCGTCGCAATGAGTTAGTGAGAGGACAAGTAATGAGAACTTGAGAAGTTTGAGCCGTAAAGAATTCCAAAAAGGGAGGATTCTTTATTGTTTTGAGGAGCGAAGCTTACGTACCATAAAGAGTTCAAAAGAATTCTTTATAGTTATTTAAGAGCGAAGAATTGTGCCGTAGAGAGTCTAAAGAAAAAAGCAGACTCTTTACAGTTAAGTTTGAGCCATAAGGAATTCCAATAGGAGGAATTCCTTATAGTTATTGAAGAGCGAAGAACTGGGCCGTAGGGAGTCCAAAGAAAGAGAAGACTCCTTACAGAAACCTCCCTGTAAATATCTTTTCTTACTGGAATCTAATCTGTTATTTCCTGACTGCTCCTTTCTCTCTTCTTCCTAAATAGCTGCGGCTCCTTTAAGAATCAGGGAAGACGCAGGGTCGATACCTGAAAAAAAACTCTGTTGAGATAACCGCCAGCAGTAGCCACGTTTGCCGCAGCCGTGGGAAATTTAAAAGAACAGGCTGCTCGGTTTTTTTTTCTCTGCTCACAGGTGCCTCTAAAGGCTTTTTGCGTCAGCAGTAGCCACTGCCGCCGCCGCTGCCGGCGTGGCAGGAGAATTTAAAGGAACTGGCTATCTATTCTCTTTCTGTTTTCAGCTTCATGGGTTCTAGCGGTGTCCCCCACCAGGCGTTTCTTTAGGAGGGCACCTCTTTTCTGTGCTGTTTGGCATTAAGGGACGACTTAAATCCAAAGTCAATACCTGAAGCCATTTGGGAACCTCTTCTCTTAGAATCTCTTAGTAACTAAAGTTATGTGCCTTAAAGAGTTCTAAAAAACAGGATTCTTTATAGATTTTTAACAAACAAAAGAATGATGGGCTGTAAAGAGTTAAAGCAAAGGAAACTCTTTTGTGAAGGTAATTAAGAACCTTTTATGTCAACAAAGGGTTAAGGTTTCCACCAAGGATTTAACAGTCTTTATAGATTTTGTTCAAGAATTTTGCCCCTACTTCCCCACAGAAGGCATGCTGGAAAAAGAATTTGGGGGATGTATTGGTCATAGCATACAAAAAATTTACTATCAGGGGCCTGATAACATCTCTATAAGTGCCTTTTCTTATTGGAAATTAATCTATTACACTCTAATTGATATGTGAAAGTCTCCTCCCAAATTTATTCCCTCAGCACCTAAGACTTCTCTAAAACTGGCTGTGCTTTTCAAGCTCAAACCAACTTTACAGCTTCAGCCAGCAGAAAATTTAAAAGGACAGGTTACTCATTTTCTTTTCCCTGCTCACACCTGCCTCAGTCGCTTTGTAGCTTTAGCCAGCAGAGAATTTAAAAGGATAGGCTACTCAGTTTTTCTCTGCGCTCAGGCTCTTGTGTCTGGTACGTTTGTCACCTAAGGGCAATCAATACAACAATGGAATTCGTAAAAGTTTTGCAACCTGAGTTCTCTCCCTCTTCACTTTTAGTTTTGTTTTTAATTTGCCACCAGAGAATTTCAAACGGCCTTTCCAGCATTATCAGGGGAAAGCCCCCCCCCAAGGAATGAAAAACAGTTTCACCCTTTGTCAGAAATTTATTGATGCTGCTATAGTAACTCATCCTCCTCTTGTTTTGAGAACAGCCCTACTCTTTGTCGGAAATTTGTAAATGTTACAATAGAGAATGTCAGAAAATAATTTCACTCTGTTTATAACATTCTGTTAGCTCACCCTGATCATTCTTTTTTACAGAAGTGCTTAATAACACTCACCTTTGCCCTAAAAGCTAGAGGCTTGGTAATTGCCCCAAATAAAATCCAAATTCCGCCTCCAATTTCTTACTTGGGCCGTGTTTTAAATAACACCAGTGGCTTGTGTTTTCTTTGTCTTAAAAACTTCCTGCCTAAAAACTTTAAATGACTTTTAAAAACTGCTTGGTGAAATCAACTAACTGCAGCCCTTAAAACTAAAATTAACTCCTACCAGGCTGGTCCGAGTGCAGCGTGGGGCTTACAACTGATTAATCACAACCAATTACAGATTCCTTTGTTCCTTCTCCTTTAATCTCCAAGGACATGGCCTTCAGACCAGAAAACAAAAACTACATTTAATAAATTCACAACATGCTTGCTTGCTTCTTATCTCTGTAAAAATGTGAATTTAACAGACTAATTTTATTAACTGAAAAAATTTTTCTCTTAGGTTTTAAACTTTGCCTGATGTAAACAACCTGGCTAGAGTTTCCTGTGACTATTTTATGATATATACAGTTATCTGTGGAACCCCAAGTGTGACAAATATAAAGGGAATATAAAGAAAGTATGAGCAAGTGAAAAAGTGGGTGAAGAGGATGTAGAAAAGAGAAAAAATAAAAGGCTGGATAGCTAAAGAGGAAGAAAATGCAGGAAAAGGCTGGATAGCTAAAAAGAAAGAAAATGCAGGAAAGAAAGAGTAAGAGAGAGAAAAACAGATAAGAGAGTGTCACACAGAAACTGAAAAAAACAAGACTGTGGAGAGTTCTAGAAAATGAGGAGATTAAATTTGTCTCAAAAACTCTTGCCTGGCTAAAACAATTATATATATCATAACAGACAAATGATTCCTAAGGCTCAGTGTCTTTGGCAAAATGTCACCTAGAGTGGTTACATTTGCTTAAAGTAGTTGTTAATTATCTGGCCCCGATAGCCACTCTCTCAATGATAGGAAAGCGGGCAAAGCTAAAAAGCCACACAAACTGGAAACAGCGGTCTGTAAATATATGAAAAATCATTTACCTCCTCTACAGTTTGATCAAAACATATCCTTTATTTCTCTTTAGCTAACTAACTTCACCCCTCTAGATGATGCAGAATTAGCTTTTACTAATGATTCCTCTAACAGAACTACTGTTACAGAATTCTAACTTCAGAAACATCTGCACAAAGAACTAAGCCCCTTACAATGTGAGCAGTTTTTTCAATGCTACATGACAAAAAATTTAACCTGTATACTGACTCCCAATACATTGTTAGGCTATTTCCTCACATTAAAACTGCCACATTATATCCCACAAAGAATCTTACAGTCTTTACAAGATTTATTCTCACTCAATTACGACCTCAGCCCACACCGGAGAAGCTTGCAAGGATGTAATTCGACACCTCTTTCACTGTTTTACCAGTTGCTAAATTCCCTCACATCTCAAAACAAACTGCTCTGGCTTATACTTCTAAGAGCTTTCAAAAATTTTACAACACCCTTAAAATTATAAACACAGCTTACCATATCACTTAATAAAATATACCCTTTTGTTATCAATCACTTGCTGTCACTAACCAAGCCGCAAGGCAGAAATTATATTTTCACAGGAATTCAACTCACAAACACAACCTGACACCATCCCCTCCAAGAGATCTCCCCAACAACGGTGAAGTCACCACCGAAACGTCGTGTGATTGGTGCCCACCAGCTGCTTCATCGTTAACCCTTTTCAGATACTACAAATCACCAACTTAAATAACACAAGGAACTGTGCTGCCAATGGCCAAAATGTAAAGAACTCTGGACTTGGACATAAACTAACCCAATCTCTCCTGAATAAAACAGTCACCACTTGTGTAACAGGAACCAACATAATCCTTAAAAGGAATTTCAATGAGAAAAATGTAAACATCACTTAAAAAAAGGGAATGACTGTCACATAGGGCAATGAAACCTGCCACAATGTAACCTGTTTTAACATAATGTGTTTTAACTGTAATTTTGCTAATTGTGTGGGCCCCCTTGGAGAAGGGAAACTTATGATTGTTCTACATCAGCCTCCCTTTGTGTTACTGCCTGTAAACTTGTCGGGACAAAGGGCTACAAGTGATAGAAAAATTGCAAGAGTTGATTAGGCCTAAGCAGGCTGTGGGGATTAGTTATTATGGGAATAACTGAACTTGTATCTGCTATAATCGCCGTGGTCACTACTCAGAATGTACAGACTGCTCAATTTACAGATAATGTGTTTCATAATATGCCACAACTTATGAGTACTCAGGAAATGATTGGTCTAAAAGTAGAACAAAGTTAAAGCTACTGTTTAAAGCTATAGGAGTAATAGAAAGTCTGGTCCAAACTTTGCAACACCAAGCCAGGCTGACTTGTCATGCTAAATTTATCTAGATTTGTGTAACTAACAAAACTCACAATATAAGCACAGATACATGGAAAAGAGTTAAACAACATCTAGAAGATATGAAAAAACATACTAATGAAACTCTGCACTTAACACAGTTACATTCAGAAATTCTGGCACTAAGTCATACCCATTTATCCTTTAATGCTGCTGCAACAGCTGGAAATCTTCTGAATAACCTTAAAAACATGTTTGCTGGACCTCTTGACCAACTTTGACACCTGCTGGTGCCGATGGCTGCTAATAGATGTTCATCACCTAAAACTGCAAACGCAGCATGAACCCCCCACATGTTTACTATGTAACCCACTGCGGTAGTCAGAGACGGGTAAGATGCTTCTTGATTTGTGTTCGCCTAAGACAGGACTCTATCGCTAGAGGATAGGGTTCCAATGACGGGAAAGACACAGAAATAAAGGAGCACGACCTAAGACAGACACGCAGATGGGGCAGCTGGGAGCCAGCTGATTTGTATAATAAAAAAGGGGGAGATGCGGAGGCCCGCCATTCCGCATAGGTCATGGTGGACAAAGTCACAGGCTTCTGTAGGTGACAGGCTGAGACATCTCACCTATAATATGTTTTTAGGCCTATTACCCCTGATGGTGGTTTGCTTCTTAATTAAATTCTCCTAAAAAGATATCCTCTCCCGACATGAGGACCAAGGAGGTACCTCCTAAGAGGGGCTTCTACCCCTCGGTTTATGAGACTATATTGGGACAATCTGACCAAGAACTTCTGAGAAGTAGAGATCAGAGAAATGGATTTCAATGCAGCATGCCTGATAGCACTGAGGCCTGCCCAGCTTCACTGGCTCCCCACTAATTACATTCCCCCCTCCCTTTTCTTTACACACACAAGTTTGCAAGCTAACCCTTAGGAAGCTCTCAAGGACAATTCTCCACATAGCCATCAAAACTACAAAGCATCCTTTCTCCTTGCAGCTGGAAGAATAGATAAACTTTTAGGTTCATTATAGCTAGTATAGAAAACTGATAACACTAAAGAAACATCTTTTTTAGTGCAACTGGCTCAATTAGAGAATGGCAGGCGCTTACTATCTGCACATAAATAAGAACTTAGAGAAACAAACTGAGACAGCCAAAAGGTTAGGCCTTGAGAAGTTTACTCCTCTGTGCCTTCCACTTTGAGGTACGAATAAGACCATTAATTGTGTTCCTGACATTTTATCACCACTGAACACCTGGCTTGGACAGTTATTCAAAAAGGCCTTGACAATTAATTAGAAGTAAAAAACCACGAGGGGTCACTTTCTTGTTAGCCAATAATGATGGGTCAGTTTCTTGTTAACCAATAGTTTGTATAATAAAAAAAATAGGGTGACCAACTACGTCACCTCACCTATAAAAAATAAAGACAGCAGCTCTCGACACACACAGCAGAAATATGCCTCTCTGGGTCGGGCTGCCTTAAACCAGAAAATTCTTTCCTGTCTCCTTTGTTCATTTCCCGCCGCGTCTTCCCTCCCTCCGTGCGGGACCCTACAAAGTGTTGGGACCGGCTCCCGGCAAATGCCTCCTTTACAGATGCAAACAAAGAGCAGTGAACTGACATTCCCAGAGGAGAAATCAAAATAAAGTTCAAGAAATGTCTTCCAGAATCCTCTCTCTTTCTGAGAGTCAACTTAACTCTGGGACTTTCACAACACGTTGTTTCTTTCTGAAAAAATGAAAATGTATGGACTTACCTTGCATGAAATGTGATGAATGTTTCTGAATTCTGTCTAGTGGGAAGGCTTCTTTGGGTTGGAGTCTGAAAATTATTCTCATGGCTCCATAATATACTAATAATGATAATTGGAATCATTATTATTTGTGGATTATTTGTTGCTGTATACAATGTGCATGCTTCCTCACAGCTAACTGTACCACATGCTGTAGAGAGCTAGCCTGCAGTCTGAGATTTGATCCTAGAGTTAATGAGATAAATCAAAGCAGCTGTTTTCATTTAAAACTTATTTTGTAGATATGAAACTGATGATTAAGAGTGGAGAATGTTAGAAACAAGACTTAATAGAGGTCGTCTAGATTACTAAACTAAATTCCATTGCCTGTTCTTACATTTCTTTTCCTTTCTCTGGGGTAGAAAATTGATTATCTCAAAGCTTAAGGGAGATAATGATATTGTGGGTAATTTACATTGTTCGATAAAATGCAATGGAATCTTGTGACTCCTTGTTCTTCCTTATGAAGACATTTTCCAGATGTAAATCCTTTTGTAATCTAGCTATAAAAGCTACTGGAATTGTAAACCAGGTAGAACAGTCTTGGAGAAACCATTCTCACTGTTCCCCAGATTCACATGCTTATCTGTTAATAAAGCCTGCTTTAGCCTTTCTCCGTCTCTGGATTTGGCTGCAGTGACAGGAGGAACAAACTTGCTTTGGTTCTGCATTGGTTCTGCAGCAGTGCTGCTATAACTGAAATACTACAAGTGAATGGCTTTAAAAAGAAAAATTTATTCTATAGCTGTCCAGCAGGCCTTAAGTCCAAATTCAAGGCATTAGCTCTAGTGGAAGGCTTTCTTCATTGTACCTAGAAGAAAGTCCTTGTAGCCAGTCTTCTCCCAGACTGGGAGCTTCTGAAGTACAGTGTCATGGTTGGAATTGTGTCCCCCCCAAAATGTGTGCAGCCACGTGGCTGGGATATGGTTCCCAGTATCTTGGGACTGTCCTCCATTGTGTGGTTTTGCTAACCTGTATGTTAAAGTATTAGGGTGGGGCTGTGAATTCCTGCTGTGGGGGGAGTTTCCCTGGAGCATGGCTTGCCCCACTCTTAATGCTTTTAGCTTGCAAGGAATAAAAGGAAAAAGAGACAAAGGACAATTTGAGAAGCTCGCTACCATCAAGCAAGCAGCACCGGGAGCAGAGCGTGTCCTTCAGACCAGAGGTTCTTGTGTGAGGACGCTCCCTGGACAAAGACTGATGCAATACCAGACTTTCCTCCAGAGCCAACAAGGGGAAAGCCTTTCCCTGGAGTGGACACCCTGAATACGGACTTGCAACCTACCGGACTGTGTAAGAATAAATCTTTCTTTGTTAAAGCCATCCACTCTGTGGTATTTCTGTTAGAGCAGCCTAGCTGACTAAAACATACAGGGACCCTAGATTCTTCCTGAAAGAGCAACTCTGCTGCCAGCACTGATTCTTGGTGGTATGAGGTCCTCAATTCTCTGCTTGCTTCCCTTTCCTTTATATACCAAGGCATTGCTTCAAGGTACAGTACAATCTTACACATTGGATCCTGTCCGACCAAAACAACTACCACCTATGCATTAACATCATGGAGCCAGGGTTTACAACACAGAGGAATATCACACAGTATCAGGAATCTTGGCCCAGCCAAATAGCTAAACATCTTTTGAGAAGACAGAAAACGATCCAAAACACTACATATGCTTGGGTTGAGGTCTGAGATTTTGCATTTTAAACAAGCTAGTGCATATCCACACAACAGTCCACAGTGCAAATACTTTGAGTAACCAGGTCTTAGATCTGATGGTTGCCGTAGAGATGAAGAACAGTGAACAGATTTGAGAGCTATTGTGTGGAAGGTGAGTGCAAAAAGTATCAAGATGTCTTGCAAGTTTCTTACTTGCACAAGTGAATATAAGGAGTTGGTGTTTGCTCAGACAAGGCATACCAGAAAAGAAAGGATGAAATTGGACAGGAGATAAAAAGCTCAGTTTTGGACATGTTGAGGTGTTTTCACAATATCTAACTAAACTATAATAGATATGGACCTGAAGTTCAAAAGAGAGGAACTTGGAGACACAAATTTAGGAGTCATCAGTATGTAAATGATAACTGAAGCTGTGAAAATGGAAGTTATCAGTCTAGGGAGAGTACACAACAAAGGTTGATAGACAGGAGCTGTTTACCACTCCCTCTCCTGCCCCCCTCAAACAAAAACCATGATTGTGGAGTTGACTCCAAATCATAGCAACTCTATAGGACAGAGTAAAACCGCCCCGTATGGCTTCTGAAGAGCACCTGGATTCAAACTACTAACCTTTTCTGTCAGCAGCTACAGCTCTTAACCAGTTTCCAAGAGCTACTTACCCACTGTCAAACAAAGCCTTTGGTGATGGTAATGGGTATGGCTCAGCTGGAAACTACTCAGACCCAGGGGAACTTACCCCTCTTGTCTGCTGTCCTCAAAGCTGTGGTTGTGGCTTAAGCCAGTCAAACCTAGTTTACTAGCCTACATCCCTAATAATATTCAATTTGTCTTACTATGCCTGTGTACCATGATAGCCTGTGTAGTCCATAAGGTTTCTATGTACTTCCTTGTGAGAGACAATACAAAATGATCTACATTCCTTTGTTTAGGGAGCTTTATCTGAGGTATACACCTCCTTGGTTCTTGCCTATGTGCTTGTAATAAATGCTTTTCCTCCCTCTTCACTGCAGTATGTCTTTATTGATGGAAGCTGCACCGAACAGAACCTCAAATTTGGTATGTTGACCTCTTTTGTGTCTTGGTTGGAAAGAGAAGAGGCCTGGGACCAAGCATGCATTTAACAAACCACTTGGGGAGGCAAAACCAGCAAAGAAATCAGAGCAGACGACAGAAAGATGGAAATAAAATCAACTAACTATACAAGGGACACTCCCTTCCTTTTTTCCTGCTTATATAAACCAGGTTTTAGCAGGCCTAGGAAGGCACATTCCTCCTATATCCCCAGGGGTTGAGTCATGGTTAATCTAAACTAAACTTGATAATCTCATTTCACTTTGACTCAGGATTTCGGGCTCTGGCCAAAACCCATCAAAAACACAAGTAGTCTGGAATAGGTGGAGATTCAGAGAAGGCGTGTTTCTTCCTAATGACAAGGACAGGTGCAAGAAAAGAGCTTCATGGCGCCACTGCTCCTACTTTTTTCCTGCTTTGAACTCTAACATGTCAGACCTGTGTCACTCATTCTATGACCGAAAGGAGACAAGGACAAAGGTAATAACCCAGCTGTTAAAGACAGTAAAATGAAAAACTGTAAAACTGCTTGGTATTTGGAACAGGAAAAATAAAATAAGTGGCTGCATCTTGAGCATAACCCTCACCATTTTTTTTCCTGAGTGTCACTCCAAGTGGAAGTCCATTATTTCCTTCAGTTTCTCTCAGGGTTAAGGACTAATCTGTGTTCTCTTTAAGACTACAGAAAAACAAGTGATAATAATCTAAAAACCATAATAGAAAAATAAACACATCTGCCCTCAGGTCCAAAATACCAACAAGATATCAGCATATCTTGGAGGAGATCACTGAGACCACCCAAAGAAGAACTAGTGTTCTGCATATTACTAGAACTTATAAAACCATATTCCCCACCCCTACCCCACCACTTTTTTTTAAATAAAACCTCCAGCTCGTCTCCATTTTGGGGAGGTAGACTTTGGGAGAACCTATACCTTCTGTCTCCTTGCCCACCTGCACATAAGAAAATATATTTGTCTTCTTATTTCACCCCTGTCTCAAAGACTGACTGTTTGAAACAGGTGGCATGAACTCTGCTTAGGTTTGCAGTAACATATTGACTGGCTCTAGGACCATTTCCCTCTGGTCTTTCTGTTAAGATGTTAAATGCCTATACTATTTACATCACTCTTAGATGGTTCTGTTACTTGCAGCTGAATGCATTTCCAATTGCTCATGTAGTAGTGACTGTGTAGTGCAGTTTTGGAGTCAGACTTGTTCAGGTAAACATAGTGCTTAACTCTGGGTATTTTGTATGTTTCCTCAGGCTCTTCATCTATAAAACTTAAATGATAGTTGTCTTTATCCTAAAAATTCTCATGTATAATTGGATAGTGTGTAAATTAGTAAAGCCACTTTGAAAAGTTATTTGAGAGGCCGGACTAAGTGGTGGACTAGATACATTGAGAGGTGGGGCTAAGTGGTGGACTAGATACACATCTCCGCAGTTTCCTCTGAATCCTGCTTCTGCTAATGCATGGTTTGGGAGAACTACAGGTACAAATGCCTTCTTTGCTGTCTGGGAGGTGGGGACTGGCATGAATTGGCTAATATGCTGAACTGCCATACTTAAGTAAACAGAGCATAGTTCAGCAGAGAGACTGTACTTGGGACAGCCACTTCTTGAGATCCTGGCTGCTGACAGAGGGCACCAGTGCCTACACACCCTCTCTTCTCTGAGCTTTGCCATAGATTCCGCTATCTCATGGCAGAAAGGGCAGCGCAGGCAAGACATCATCTTGGTCAGCTGGGAGAAAGAGTCAGTGACACAGAAGTCTCAGCTGGGGCTACTTCTCACACTCAGCAGCAGTCCCTGTCTAGATAATGCTTCTCCAGCCATAAAGCTGTGTTTCAGATGGTCATGCCTACAGTTATGGGTGGGGCCTAGCAGATGAAGGCAGCAAGGCCCTAACCTATCCTTTCTTTGAACCATGTCATAGCATCTAAGGAAGGCCCACAAACTGCCTTCGTTGTCAGCTGGAAGGCAGAGCCTGCCACACTTGAGTGCCTGCCTGATTTTGACACATGTTGGACAGCTCCTTGCTCAGCAGTAAAGTACCTTCTTAAAAATAAGACCACCTGAAGCACTGACGGCTGAGCAGGGTGGCAGCATTTCCACAACCTTTTACTGATTCACATCATAGCATCAGTCCCCCCACCCCCACCCCAGAACTCCGTAAGTAGGGCACAGTCTTTGTCAGTCAGGAGGAAGAGCTTCCCACCTGAGAGCCCAGCCTTTTTTGGTGTACACTGCGCAGCACCCCTCTCAGAAAATAAGCAGTTTTTAAGCTAAACACATCTACAGAGCTCAATGGTCCCACCAGCTGAGTCGGCTGATATCCTTCTCTCTTCTCTTCCCTGAGCTACACCATAGGTTCAACTGATGGAGTGACAGAGAATTGCCACAAGTAACTCCCACCTTTAGCAGACAGGTGATGGGGCTTGCCACCCCAGAGACTCCACCTGGGGCCAGTTACTAGAGAACACAAAGGTAGCTGGTGACCAAATCTAGTAACATCCTTACTCCCCTCTTCAAACTACAGCTCAGCTCCTTTTGGGGTAACACCAGAGAAACCGAACACCTTCTTGATGGCACAAACACAATCAATATCCGACCATTTAAAGCAGCAGACCATCATGGTTCTGGAAAACTCCCAAATTAAAGAGTCTTTCCAAAATTATTTGGGGTTCAATACAAAAGAATGATGTATACAGACCTCCTAGAGATTAAACAAAATACAGTAGAACAAAATGAAAAACTGAGTAAGCTACTTGAACTGATGGGACATCAGTGATCTGAAATCCCACAGATCAATAATAAAACAACAGAATTAGATAATTCAACCCCAAATCAAAAGACCAGGATTGAAGATGGAAGCCAGAGTGAAGGAGCTTGAGGACAGAGCAACTGACATCAACATTTATGAGGATAAATCAGAGAAAAAGAAATAAGACAAATAAACAAGTACTGAGAAACATGTGGAACAATACTAAGAGGAATAATCTATGAATAGTTGGATTTCCTGAATGGGGAGGGACAGCTGAAATGCAGAGAGTATTGTTGTAAAGTTGCTGACAGAAAAATTGCCTGAAATTATGAAAAAGGGAACATAGGTATCCAAGATGCTTATTGAATGCCACAAAAACTAGATGCCAAAAGACAGACACCAAAACATACAATCAAGCTTAATAAAATGAAACATAAAGAGAGGCATGTAAAGGCAGAGAGGCTTAAAGCGAAGCTAATGTACATATGGAAGCCTTGTAGGCTTTTGTCTGACTTCTTGGAAGAAACCATGCTGGCAAGAAGGCAGTGGGATGATGCATTCAAAGTCTTTAAGAAGAAAAAGTTCCAACCAAGAATTACACAACCTCCAAAATTGTCTCTTAAATATGAAGACGAAATTAAGACATTCACAGATAAACAGAAACTTGGAGACTTAGTAAAAACCAAACCAAAACTACAAGAAATTCTGAAAGAAGCTTTTTGTTTAGAAAAACAAAACCATCAAATGTATACTTAAGGAGGCAATGCAGGACACATCCAGAATCCTACTCAGTTAGGGAAGTCACAAAGCTCAACCAAAGCTAAAATATTAAAAGAAGAGAACCAGTGATCTTAACACAAAAAATACAGCATCATCACACTAAAAAGAGGGATATATTATACTAGGTATAACCCCTTCTGATGGAATGGAAATTAAAAAGATATACAGAAGTCAAAATCTGCTTTTAACTTAGAATATTAAAGGGGAACCACTGGGGTAAGTATAAAGCAAAATAATAATGTGATATATCAAAATAAGAAACATAATACAGGAGTCTCAATAAATACAAAACCAACACTGTAAAAGATGAAAAGTCAACCAACAAAGACGAATGACCCAGAACAGAATATTAAGAGCAACATAGAAAACATTCTGATGGAAAGGAAATTAGAAAGATATACAGAAGTCAAAATCTGGTTTTAACTTAGAATATTAAAGGAAAACCACTAGGGTAGGTATAAAGCAAAATAACAATGTGATATATCAAAATAAGAAATATAATACAGGAGTCTCAACAAACACAAAACCAACACTGAAAAAGATGAAAAGTCAACCAACAAAGAAGAATGACCCAGAACAGAATATTAAGAGCAACATAGAAAACATCAACAACCCACAAATAAAGGCATCAAAATGACAGGACTAAACACATACTTATCAACAATTACGCTGAAGATAAACGGACTGAACACTCCCAATAAGAGACAGTGACATCCAGTATCAGAAGACACGATCTGTCTATATGTTGCTTAGAGGAAACACACCTTAGACTCAAAGATATAAATAAACTTAAAATCAAAAGATGGAAAAATATATAACAAAACCAACAACATACAAAGAAGAGCAGAAGTGGCAATACTAATCTCAGATAAAATGGATTTTAATGTAAAATCCACTGTCATGGACAAGGATGGTCCCTAGTTATTGCTGAAAAGTTCAATACACAAGCAGTACATAACAATATTAACTATTTAGGCACCCAATATGACAGCATCTAAATACATTGAACAAACACTGACAACACCAAAAAATGAGATAAATCACTCCACATTAATAGTAGGAGACTTCAACTCCCCACTTTCAGTAATGGACAGATCATCTGGAAAAAAAGCTCAGTAAAGATACAGAAGATCTTAGTGTGACAATTAACCAACTAGACCTCATCAACACATACAGAACTTTTTACCTATCAACAGGTAAGTACATCTTCTTCTGTAACGCATAATGGAACATTTTCCAGAATAGACCAGGTGTTAGGACATAAAGCAAGTCTCAGCAAAATCCAAACCACCGAATTATTGTGAAGCATCTTCTCAGCCCACAAAGCCATAAAAGTTGAAATCAAAAATAGAAAAATCATAGGCAGAAATTCAGAGTCACAGAAACTGAACAACATCTTTCTCAAGAAGTAGTGGGTTATAGAAGAAATCAAAGACAAAATAAAGAAATTTATGGAATCAAATGAGAATGAAAACACATCCTACCAGAACCTATGGGATACAGCTAATTAATGCTCAGAAGTCAATTTATCTCTACAAATGAACACATTTATAGAGATAATGGATAATGGGAGAAAATAGAGAAAGGAAGGAAGAAAGCACCCAAACCAAAGAACTAACCCTACAGCTTGAACAAGTAGAAAGAGAGCAACAAAGGAACCTCTTAGGCACCAGAAGAAAACAGATGATAAAGATTAGAGCAGAACTAAATGAGTTAGAGAACAGAAAAACAACTGAAAAAATTAACAAAATCAAAAGCTGGTTCTTTGAAAAGGTCAACAAAATTGATAAACCACTGGCTAAACTTACAAAACAGAAACAGGAGAGGAAACAAATAATCTGAATAAGAAACAAGAAGGGAGATGTCACAACAGACTCAACTGAAATCAAAAGTATCATAACAGAATATTATGAAAAGCTGTATTGCAACAGATTTGGAAACCTAGAGGAAATGGATGAATTTCTAGATTCAGATTACCTATCAAAATTATCACAAGGAGAAGCAGAACAACTTAATAAACCCATCACAGAAGAAGAGATTGAAAAAGTCATCAAAAATCTACCAACCAAAAAAAGTCCTGGCTCAAATGGCTTCAAGACCAGAGAATTCTATGAAATTTTTATAGAGGAGTTATATATACCAAATAATACCAAACTTTTATAGATGAGTTAATTCCAAAGGAATTAGGAAAGGAATGAAATACTCCCAGATTCATTCTATGAAACCAGCATAACCCTGATATGAAAGCCAGGGAAAGAGCCCATAAAAAAGGAAAATTACAGACCAATATTACTCATGAACCTAGATACAAAATCGTCAACAAAATCCTTGGCAATAGAATTCAACAACACATCAAGAAAGTAATCCATCATGACCAACTTGGATTCATACCAGGGATGCAAGACTGGTTCAACATCAGAAAAACAATGTGCTCAACTATGTAAATAACAGAATGGATAAGAATCACCTGATTTTGTTAATTGATGCAGAAAGGACATTTGACAAAGTCCAACTCCCTTTCATGCTAAAAACTCTCAGCAAAATAGAAATAGAGGAGAAATTCCTCAATGCAATAAGAGGCATCTACACAAAGCCAACTGCCTACATCATTCAGAATGGAGAGAGACTGAAAGAATTCCCCCTGAGAATGGAAACTAGACAAGGATGCCCACTGTCACCCCTTCTATTCAACATTGTGCTAGAAGTTCTAGCTAGAACAATTAGATAAAACAAAGAAATAAAGGCATCCATGTCAGCAAAGAAGAAGTAGAAATCTCCCTATTTGCAGATGATGTGATCGTATATGTAGAAAATCCCAAAGAATCCATAAGTAAACTACTAGAACTAATAGAAGAGTTTAGCAAAGTATCAGGATATAAGATAAATTGAAGTAGTAAATCAGTAGGATTCCTTTATACAAACAAAGAGATTATCAAAGAAGAAACCACCCAATCAATACTCTTTACTATAGCCAAGAAGAGAAAATACCTAGGACTAAATCTAACCAGAGAAACAAGAGACCTATACAGAGAGAATTACAAGACCTTACTACAAGAAACCAAAAGATACTTACATAATTTGAGAAACCTACCTTGCTCATGGATAAGAAAACTTAACATTGTGAAAATGGCTATTTTACCCAAAGCAACCCACATATACAATGCAATTCCAATACACATTCCAGTGACATCTTTTTAATGAGATGAGAAACAGATCACCAACTTTTGTTGGAAAGGGAAGAAACCCCCGATTAGCAAAATACTAATGAAGAAGACGAACACAGTGGGAGGCCTCACACTACCTGACCTTAGAACTTATTACACTGCCACAGTAGTCAAAACAGCTGGGTACTGGTACAAAAAGCAACATACAGACCAGTGGAACAGAGTTGAGACCCCAGAGATGTTGTTATCCTCCTATAAACAGCTGATATTTGACAAAGGCCCTAAGGTGATAAACTGGGATAAAACACAGTCTCTTTAGCAGCATTGGATATCCATTTGTGAAACACTGAAACAAAACACACATCACACTCCTTACATAAAAACTAACTCAAAATGGATCAAAGGCCTAAATATCAAACCTAAAAAGATAAAGATCATGCAATAAAAAAAAGAGTCAACAATGTAAGCTCTAATGTACGTCTTAGACAGAGTTCAAAATCTGAGAAATGAAGCATGATCAACAGAAGAGAAAATGGATAAACGGAAACTACTAAGAATCAAACACTGATCAAAGGTTATCAGAAGAGCTAAAAGACCATTTACAGAATGAGAAAAAACATTTGGCAACTACGTGTCAGACTGACATCTCATCTCCATAATATAAAAGGTACTGCAAAATATCAACAAGATAAAAGCAAATAACCCAATTAAGTAATGGGCACAGGCGATGGGTAGACGCATCACTAAAGAGGACATCCAGGCAGCCAAAAGACACGTGAGGAAATGCTCACAGTCACTAGGTATCAAAGAAATCCAAATGAAAACTACAATGAGATACCATCTCATCCTAACAAGGTTGGCCATAATCCAAAAAACACAAAACAACAAATGCTGTAGAGGCTGTGGAGAGATTGGAACTTTCCTACTTGTTGGTGGGATTGCAAAATGGTAAAACCACTTTGGAAAGCAATTTGGCATTTCCTTAAAATGCAGAAATAGCAATACTGTTTGATTCAATAATTCCACTGCTCAGAATATATCCTACAGAAAGAAAGGCTGTCACATGAAGAGAGTAAACACTAATGTTTACTGCAGCACAATCCACAACAGCAAAACAATACAATCAACCTAGATGCCCAAGAACAGATGAACGGATAAACAACCTATGGTATATATACTTAGTGGAACACTATACAATGATAAAGAATAATGATGTTTTTAGGAAGCATCTCATAACCTGGTTTCAGCTGGAAGACACTATGCTGACTAAAATCAGTCAGCAGCAAAAGAACAAATATTGTATGAGACCCCTACTATAAGGATTTCAAAATAGACTTATGTATAGAAGAAAAGACTCTTTGACGGCTACAGCGGTGAGGAGGGAGGGAAATAGTTGGCCATAGATTAGATAGTTGATAGAAATTTGGCTAGGTGAAGGCAGTGACAGCACACAGTGGTAAATACATCAACTTAGCTAGACTTCACCATAAACTGAAGTCTCCTCTAATCTCAACCCAATATTGCAAGGATTGAATAACAGGGGTGGGGCCTGGGGACCATGTTTTGGGGGGACATCAAAGCCATTTGGCGTAACTAGCCTATGGCTTAGAGAATCTTCTGCACCCCATATTGGTGAGTGGCGTCTGGGGTCTTAAAAGCTAGTAAGAGTCATCTGAGATATACCAAATGGTCCCAGGAACAGATGATGTCTGAGAACAACAAAGACACGACGAAAAAGAAGTGCAGGCAACAGAGGACCCATGTGAATGGGAGACCACCAACATGAGACCAGAAGAATGAGATGGTGCCTGGCCACCAACAGAGACAGCCATGGTGGGGCACACAATGCTGAGTCCCTGAGGCAACATAAGGAAAAGAGGGATCCACCTCAAGAACTCTACTAAAAGATCAGAACTGACGGTCTGATCGCCTGGAAGTTCCCCCAGAAGCATGGCCCCTAGACCTGCTGCTGCCCTTGACCAGAAAACACTACTTCAGACAAGAATGGACAGGACTCAGTGTGACCATATGACGTGTGTACTTTATGGTTCTTTGCATTTATAGGAGGCTTTCCTACTGGGATCTTTCTAGTTGGGAGAGAAGATGGCAGAAAGGAGGGGGACAGAAGCTAGTTAGAAGGACACTAAAAGTATAGAATCAAAAGGAGGAGTGTAGTATCACTGGGCAAGAAGAGCAGAAACAGCTGCAGGTAGGTGGGCATACAAAATTGATTAGAAATGTATACTTTCACTTAATCTAATTGAAAAAGAAAGAAAAGTAATTTGGAAGGATTTACTAAAATTGTAAATGCACATAGCCTAAGGCCTAGCAATTCCATTTCTAGGTAAATCTCTCTTGCAGAATGTACTGAGAAATATGTACAAGATTGTTGAAACACTTGTTGTAATGAGAAAGAATTAGAAACAGTCTAGATAACCATCAGGGGCAAGTGTATAGGTAACATATAGTATATTGATATGATAGTATAGAATGAAGCAGTTTAAATAGATGAACTAGTTCACTATATATATCAATATGGATGGATCTCAAAAACATAATGCTGAGTAAAAAAAGCAAATTGCAGAGTGAGACATGTTGTATGATCCATTTATATACATTTTAAAAGCAGCCACTATACCACATATTTTTGCAGATCTGTAAGTCTATGGAAAGTAGACTGGAAGGGCACATTAGGCACACTTGGGGATAGGGGATAAAGAAGACGAGCAACATGAGGGTCGTGTCTAGACAGACGATTATCTCATGCCAGTAATGAAAAAAAAACAGTGACTGACTGAATCAACTCAGTTCTGTGCACCTGCAGTCCAACCTTAGAAACCAAACAAAACAGCAAGACAAAAGTATTACTCTTCTAGGCTTAAATAAGGTAATCGCTTAGTTATGGCACATAACCCATCTCCACTGAATTGATTCCAACTCATAGGGACCTCACAGGACAGAGCAGAACTGTCACATAGAGTTTCCAAGGAGCACCTAGTGGATACAAACAGCTGACTTCTTGGTTAGCAGCTGTACCAGTTAAACACTACCCAACAGGTTTTCCTGTCTAGCACATAGTAAAATCTTAATAAATGGTGGTCATCGACATTATTATTAGGCACACTAGTTGTGCTCTGCCTTTCCACTGCTCATAGGCTCTCTCTAGTACAATAATCTTAGAAAAAATGGGGTTTCATTGGTACATCTCTCTGCACTGAAAATTTTTAGCTCACATTTCTTGGTATGTAGGCTATAAAAGCAGAGGCTTGGTTTGGGTTGTGTAAACACTCAGATAAGCACTGAAGCTACTGTAACGGGTTAAAAAAATGCTGCCAGACACAGGCCCAGTGGCAGTTCAGGCCACCAATTCCCTAAATAACAACAGAGAGAAGAAGAGCTTACTAGTCTAAGGCCTTGCATTTTGCATGAGTGGGCTTATATTAACTAGAATTCTTTCCGCCTCAAGTGACAGAAACACAGTCTAAACTAGATTGTGCAGAAAGGGAAATTTACTGGTGCATGTATAAAATCTGGGAAGTACAAAAAAAGTTGTCCTCAACTTTCTGGACTGAAATGGAGAATCTGCACTGCCTCACACTTACCTAATCCTGCTTTTTCCGTAGCTGAGGGTCCGTTGCTTGCAGTGTCTACTTGCAGGTAGGAATTTCTGAACCAGTTCCGCAAGCAACTAAAAGACGCTTTGACTGGCCTATGCAGAAAGGACAGTTTACTGGATGAGTACAGTCTTTTTAAGCAAATAGTGAGTACCTTCTATGTTTGTTTGCACTATGCTAATTTATTTTTATTTTTTACCAAAACCAAAAACCAAACCCATTGCCATTTGGTTGATTTCTACTCATAGCAACCCTATACAGAAACATGTGGAAAAAAAAATTGGTGTAGCAGCTTTTATGAAAATACCTCTCAGGGGAGGGGCAAGTTTGGCAAGCAAACATAGAAACTCTGTATTGTTTGTGTAAAAAATATTGTACTGCTATGGACTGAATCATGTCCCCTTGAAACTGGTCTTGAAATCCTAACCCCTGTACCTGTAAATATGACTCTACTTGGAAACAAGGCTTATTCTGTTGTATGTTAACGAGAACCCACCAGAGTGGGGTAGGGCTTAAACCTAATCATTTTTGAGTTCTGAAAAGAGCAGAATGGACACAGAGATACACATGGGGAAAGACAGATACCATCTGAAGATATCTATAAATGAAGGCATATCAAGGAACATCTAGGGGTACCGACAAGGAAAGAACCAACAAGACTGACATGTTCATTTAGATTTTTTGCCTCCAGAACTGCAAGAAAGTAAATGTCTGTTCTAAAAAGCCACCCATTTATGGAATTTGTGTTACAGCAGCACTAGCTAACTACAACAGATACATATAAAGCTCACAGAATTGAACGCAATGCTGGAAACCCAGATCTTCGATAGGAAGGGAAGCAAGAAGCTGCAGGATCTCAGTCAGCTCAAGCCACTGGAACAACCCAGCTGTAACCACCTAGCATTCTTTGTTACTCTCCCTGGAGAACGACACAGCTGGCGTAGAATGACTGGCACAGTTTGGTTCATGTGGATGGGCCCTGTGATTGGCAGGCCTACTGAGACCACACAGAAGTGAGATGGGGTAATCCCCTAAAACAACTGCTTCTAAAAGAGGGAGAAAGTGACGATGGCAGTGGAAAACAACAGATGTCCGCTACACAGCTAAAGGTAGTTGACATCTTATTAGAAACTTCGAAGACCACAGACTGAAAGCTGTGATATCACTTTACGTAGTTTGCATAGTGACCTGGCAGAGTTTTGATTTTAGTGTTCTGGGATGGAGAGTCTGAGCATCAATATAATTTTTAATTTCTCCAGGTGATTCTAATGTGCAGGTAAGGTTGGGATTCACTGCTGTCGGGATTGCTCTCCCTCCACGGTCCTGCACCAACTCCTTCTCTGTCTTTGTGAGAGATTGCTGTCAGTTTCCATTTTAACCACTCCATTGAAGGAAGGTTGCAGCTCATAGTTATGTACCTTTGCTATTGAGTTGATTCTGACTCATAGCAACTCAGTAGAATTGCCCCATAGATTTTCTATGGCTGCAGTCTTTGTGAAAGCAGATTGTCACTATCTTTCTCCAGCAGAGCAGCTTGTAAGTTCAAATTGCCAAGCTTTTGGTTAGCAGCTGAATGCTTAACTAGTCTAAGACAGTATTCACCATTGTGCAACCAGGGCTCCTTTTCATTGAGCTGTAGGGTGACCAAATTGTTACAAAGCTCTCCTTCATATTAAGTCCAAATCCATCTCTTCCTAAATTCTACCTCTTAGTCTTGATTCAAAGGTGGCGCCTTGCTTCTTTAAGTGGTGCAAACAGTTTGTATCCAACTGCCTACCTAAAGGGTGGTGGTTCTAACTCCCCAGTGATGCCAGGGAAGAAAAGACCTGATGATCTGCTGTCGTAAAGATTACAGCCAAGAACACTGTCTAGGGCAGTTCTATTCTGCAACACACAGGATTATTATGTGTCAGAATCAACTGGATAGCAACTAGCAACAACAGTACAACCACAGCAACCTAAGTTCTGCAGAAAGAGTTAAGAGAAATGGGAAGCAACTGAAAACTAACTTGCTAGGTATTCTGTGATATTATTTCTTCAATTATCATAAGGAAGATATCATTATCTCCAATATTCCCATTTTATAGATCGAAAGACTGATATCATATCTACATGCATGAAACTGATTAACGGTAAAATGAAATTTCAGTCCCATGCCTTTCTGCCTCCTAAACATGCTTTTCTGTCCTATCATCCTGCTGAAGAAATCATCTAACCCTTTCCCACACAAAACTCCTCAGATTAGGTCAAGTTGCCTCATCAGCTTGAAAGCTGAATCTGACTCCTAAGAGCATATCGCATCCGTCCCAGAGGCTGTTTTTGCTGCTGCTTGTGTTTCACTTTTCTTCCTTCCCTTTTTCTTCTTTATTCCTTTCTGCCTCTTTACTCAAGGTCCCTGGGTGCTTAGTTACTAACAAAAAAGTGAGTAGCTCGAATCTATCCAGTGGCACCAAAGAAGAAAAGCCTGGCGATCTACTTCTGTAAGGTCACAGCCACTGAAACCCAATGGAGTACAATTCTACTTTGACACACACAGAGGCTCCATGAGTCAAAGCTGACTTGAGGAAAACGGGCTTGAATTTGTTTTTGTTTTTTGGTTTTCAGTGTTGCTTTGATTTGTTTGCATCCCCGCACAGTCTTCTTTTATTGCAGTTTTCTTCCTGAAATATTGCTTTCATTTTATAGACTCTTTAATGTAGAATGACCTTTAACATATGTAGGAACGATTCTGATTCACGGGGGCGAGGAGCCCAATATTTTGCATTTCAAACAAGCTCTCTGGTGTTGATGTTGTTGCTGATTGGTGAATCAGATTTTTAAAGTGCAATTATAGATGATTTTTTAGTCTTTCTAACAAGCCGATCTGACTGATAGAGTGGAAGAGATCCACATACATGACTATTCCAAAGAAAGATGTTCCAAAAGAATGCCAAAATTATCAAACAGTATCATTAATGTCACAGGCAAGTACAATTATGCTGAAGATAATTTAAAAATGTTTGTAGCAGTACAATAGAAAGTCAAGCCAGACTCAGAAGAGGGATATCATTGCTGATGTCAGATGGTCCTTGGCTGAAAGCAGAGAACATCAGAAAGATGTTTACCTGCGTTTTGACTATGCAAAGATATTTGACTGTGCAGATCATAACATAGACAAGAATGGGAATTCTGAAACACATAGGTGTGTTCATGAGGAATTTATACATAACTCTTAGAACGAAGAGGCAGTTGTTCAAGTAGAGCAAGAGTATACTGCACGGTTTAAAACCAGAACCGGTGTGTATCAAGGTCATATCCTTTCATTATACTTATTCACTCTATACGCTGAACTCTCAGAAGAAGAAAGAGGCATCAGGACTGCAGGAAGATTGTTAACAATCTACGATGTGCAAATGACACAGCCTTGCTTGCTGAAAGTGAGGACCTTCCTGGTGAAGATCCAAAACTACAGCCTTCAGAGTGGATTACACTTCAATATAAGGAAAATAGCATCCTCACAGCTGAACCAATAAGCAACATCATGAAAAACAGGGAGAAGTCTGAAGTTGTCAAGGATTTCATTTACTTGGATCCACAATGAATACCCATGGAAACAGCAGTCAAGCAGTCTAATGACTCAATGCACTGGGCAAATAGATTGCAAAAGATGTCTGGAAAGTGTTGAAAAGCCAAAGTGTTACTGTGAGAACTAAAGTGTCCCTGACTCAAAACCATGGTGTTTCCAGTCACCTCATATGCATGTGAAGGCTTGATGATGAGTAAGGAAAGCCAAATAAAAATCGATTCCTTTTATTTACGGTGTTGGTGAAGAATATGGAACATATCATGGACTGCAAGAAGGGCAAGGAAATTTGTCTTGGAAGAAGTATGGCCAGATTGCTCCATAGAAGAGAGGATGGTAAGATTTTGTCTCACTTAGTTTGGGACACGTTACCAGGATAGACCAGTTAGCTTCCATTCCCGTAGATTGCTAGCCTTTGCCTCAAGCCGAGAGAGACTGTTCTTAGTTCTTTTGAGTTGAGATTCTGCTTCTTGCGACCACATTTAAGCTACAGTATATCAGAGCAAGAAGTGTGTCCACCTAGTTCAACACTCTATCCTAGTGCTCACAAAATACTTATAAGTGAGTGAACACAAAGTTCTCACCAGACAAATACTTTTCCTGGTCTCAAAATTTACTGGTTAACTCATTGTGGAAACTGCTTCAGAATCTGTCTTTTCTGGTTTCTTGAGCATAGCTAATCCCTAGATAGGAAAAGTAGGTAGGAACATGGCTCCTGGGGTTAGGTAGTCTGGGCTGAAATTGTGGCCTTATAACTTGCTTTTAAGTTATAAACTCTCTGAGGCTCAATTTTTCTCTATCAGTAAAATGAGGATAATGGCATTATTTATGAAGCAATTACTACTTTGACCTGCTTTGTTCCTCTTCCTCTTCCATGTTGGAAAGCAGTACTTATTTTCCCTATTTACGGTGTCTTAATACCTATGATGGCTCTCCTCTAACTGACAGACACAGGTATTGTTTCTCAATTGTCGATATGAATTGGAATTGATTTGGTGGCACCCAACAACAACAACAGAGGAGGTGGGGGAGTCAGAAACTGGGGGAGAAAATGGAATGTGTGGCTCATTGCCTCCATGAAAAATTGCTTCTTCCTTTGTCATGAGACCAGAAAAATTCTGTGTTGCCTGGTTGTCAGTACAGAACATTTTGATTAAAGAGTCTATGGAAGAATCCTGATTAAATGGAGGAAAAATGCAGAACCAAATTTCAAATTCTCATAGAATCCAGACTTCTGGACCACTGAGGCTTGATGAACTTGTGAAACTATGGCAAAAATATTCCCCAAAATCTTCTTTAAACCAAACAACAGTTTAGCTTAGGCAATAAAGACTATCAGCCTTGAACATTATACTCTTCTAAAACTATAAGGAGCCCTGGAGCTACAGTGGTTAAGAACTGGGCCATTAATGAAAAGGTCAATAGTTCAAATCAACCAGCTGCTCCTTGGAAACCCTATGGAGCAGTTCTACTCTGTCCTGTAGGGACACTAGGAATTAGATTCAACTTGATGGCAATGGACTTTTTTGTTTGTTTTTTTAGAGGTCCCTAAGGAGACCTGGCGATGAAATGTTTCAGTGCTTGGCTGCTAGTCAAAAAAGTCAGTAACTGAATCTACCAGTGGCTCTGAGAGAGAAGAGACCTGGCACATGTTTTAAGCCAGTCTACCTGTCCTAATTACTAGAAGCTTCAAATACTACTTTATTTGTAAAAAGTACATTTGCAGATGTGATTAAGCTAAGGATTTTCAGATTGGATTGTCCTAGATTATTTTGGGTTCTAAATGTCAGCACATTATCTTTATAAGAGAGAAGCAGAGAGAAATTTATCTCTCTCTCTCTCACACACACACATACACACACACATGCACACAAGAAGGTGATGTGAAGATGAAGGCATAGAGCAATGTGACCACAATCAAGAAGTGCTTGTTATCCGATTTGGGTCCATGCCATGGAGCAGCGGAGCCAATGGAACATACTCCAAGTTAGAAAGAGTAAGAAGGTTTATTAGGGGGTATGATACCACCACAGACTCGACAGCAGTGCAGGCTGTTCTCCACGGAGTCTCAAAAGACAATTTTTACATCAGAGTTTATATATCATTTCAGCAAGGAATACTTGATGTTTTTAAGCATGTAGCCCACAGATAACTGTATATATCACAAAATAGTCACAAGAAGCTCCTTATTAAACTACAGATATGTATGTCAGACACCTGGAGTCCAGTCTGCATGTTTGTAACAGGCAAAGACAAAATTTACACAAAATTTCCTAAGCTAGTGAAACTAGCCTGCCAAGTTCACTCTGAGATAAGGAGCAAGAAAGAAAGTTGTGGATACACAAAATGCCAAGCAGCCTTCCTAGCTGCTGTTTTCCAGGCTGAAGGCCATTTCCCAGGAGAGCATACAACAGGAGGGAGACCAAGGTCACAGGAGCTGAAGTGACTCTGTGCGCCATTGGAAAGAGGCCAGAGTAGCCGCTGCAGTAAAAAAAAAAAAAAAAAAAAAAAAAGATTATTTGGAGTATCGTTATGGTGTTAGTTATGTGACGCTCTCAGTTACTCATTTTGAAAAGGAGAAAACATGTTACAAGGTATTAGGGTTACATGCTGGCAGCCACCAGAGATGGGAAGTGTTGGGAAATGACTTTCCTTTATAGTTTCCATTGGCACTGTGACTCAACCAACACCTAGAATTCAAACCTCTAGTCTACAGAACAGTGAGAGAATAAACTTCTGTTGTATTCAGCCTCAGAGTTGTGGTAAATTGTTACAGTAGTTGCATGACTACACACTAACACACCATCACTATTCCAGAGTTCATGAGATGTTTCTAGCACAGGATCCCATATACTATTGGATCTACTGGTTATGTCACATATGACATCACTCAGAAGCTACTGGCTTGATAAAACACTGAGATGGCCAGCAGAAGGCGCAGCTGAAATGCTGATTTATAGACAACATTCTGCAAGAAAAATGCTCTGTCCTAACAGGAGAAGAAAAGGGTTTTAGTGAATATATCAGTGTGGGAACCAATGAACAGGAGATTTTTCACTGTTGATTTAATTCCTTCACTTACCATAGTTCCACTGAGATTTTGCATTTCTTCTTGAGTCCGTTTAGATAACTTGTATGTTGCTAGAAATTTGTACACCATGTCTGGATTATTCAGTTTGTTTGAATACAATTTTTCATGGTTTTTGGAAACTTTTGATGAATAATTCCATCTTCTTACTTGTTACACGTTTATGTAGATTTTCTGTTTCTTCTTGAGCCAGTTTTGGTAGACTGTGTGTTTCTAAGAATTTGTTCACTTCCTGTAGATAATTTACTTGGCATACAAGTTCTCATAGTATATCTTTATTTATTTATATATATTTTTTATTATTATTATTTTTAATTTAATATGACTGAGTGAAAATGTCCATTCCCGTATAAATTTACATGCCCCACTATATGCAGCTTCCACTGCTCTCCCTGCCCTGTGACAGCACACTATTCCTCTCTGCTCCATACATGTCTCATCCTCCCAACAGCCTCTTGTCCCCTCCTCTCCGTCCACTCCCCTTCCTCCAGCCAGAGGTCAGCAGGATGATATCAGATGTATAGAACCATAGAGTGCATCCAATATATGGTCACTCTGCATTGCCAAGTCCAATCCATTCCTGTCCAAAGAGTGGAACTTCGTTATGATTTATGGGTAAGGGCAGCATCAGGGCTGGGGGGCCATGCTCTCAGGGGAACCCCGAAACCGCTGGACCATCAGTTGAGGTCTTTTAGTGGAGATTTCAGGATGCACCCCTTTTTATTCTTGTGTTGTCAGTGAGACTTATCTCTGTGAGCCCATTGTGGCTATCATGGGTGGTGGCTGGGCACCGTCCAGTTCTTCCTGTCCCTCACAGTACATCTTTACAAACTTTTTTATATTGTGAAGTTTGCAGAAATGTGCCTTCTTTCACACCTGATTTTTCACAATTTGAGTTTTTTATTATTTATATGGCTAGCCTAGCAAATGATTTATCAATTGAAAAACAAAAAATAGTTTTTCAAAGAAGTAACTTTCAACTGCTTTACTATTCTCTATTTCCACATTAATCTTCATTATTTCCTTTCTTCTCACTGTTTTGGGTTTACTTTACTCTTCTTTGTCTAGTATTTTAAAGAGCAATCTTGGATTATTGCTTTGACATCTTTCTTACGTTATAACTGAAGTCTCTATAGCTATAAATTTCCCTCTCAGCACGGCTTTCACTGTATCTAGTAAGTTTTGGTATATTGCATTTTCCTTTTTTTTTTCCTGTTTCTTTTTTAAAAATTGTATTTATTTAATTTTATTTTTATTGTAGTTAAGTGAAAGTTTATAATCGAAGTCAATTTGCCATATAAAGCCCCAAACACATGCCTCCATGCAACTCTACCTGCTCTCCTCACCCTGCAGCAGCACATTCCTCCTTTCCACCCTGTACTCTTTGGCGTCTATTCAATGAACACTTGTCTCCTCCTTTTCAGCTTCACCTCTCACCTCTAAAGAGGAGCTAGTCGGACAGCCTTATATATATGTAAGCCAAAAAGTACACACACCACCTGCATGACTCTATGTCCCGTAGTCCAGTCCATTCTTAGTCTGAAGAGTTTCTTCAGAACTGGTCTTAGCTCTGGTATGGCACCAAGTCCAGGGGCCACATTCTCAGGGGACCCTCCAGGCTGTTGGAACATCACGTCTGGAATTTTAATGGAGTTCTAGATCTGTGCTCCCATTTTCCTCATGTTTGTCAGGCACTCCACATTGTGTTCCCTCTTGGGGCAGTCTTTAGTGGGAGCCAGGTACCATCTAATTCCGGTCTCATGCTGATGTAGTAACCCAATCACACAGACCACTCTGTCTCCTGGGCTGATGTTGCCCTCAAGTCTTTGCTGTTCTTAGTTTTCATCTGCTCCAGGGGTGCTGGGACTAATTGATGTGAGTGGTGAGGCACCACTCACCGATATGGGATGCAGAATAATTTCCCAGGAAAAAAACTAGTCAAGCAAATTGACCTAGATGTTCACTGAAAACATGGCCCCCAGACCCCTGTTCCTGCTATTGTATCCTTTAAAATGTTGGGTTGTATTTAGAAAACCTTTTAGCTTATGCTATAGTCTAGTTGTGCTGCCTGCCATCCACTGTGTGCTGTCACTCCCTTCACCTAACCAAATTGCTATTGACTATCTAATGAATGACCCTCTCTCTCCCTCCCCACCCTTGTAGCCATCAAGGAATATTTTCCTCTGTGCATAAGTCTTTTCTTAAGTCCTTATAATACTGATCTCATACAATATTTGTCCTTTTGGAACTGAGGGATTTCATTCACCATATGTCTTCTAGGTGAATCCAGGTTATTAGATGTTTCCTAAAAGCATTGCTGTTCTTTATCATTGTGTGGTATCCCATTGTGTAAGTATATCATAGTTTGTTTTTCCATTCATCTGTTGATGGGAACCTAGATTGATTCCGTCTTTTTTGCTATTGTGGACAGTGCTGCAATAAACATTCGTGTGCACGTATCTGTTTGTGTGACAGCCCTTATTTCTCTAAGATGTATTCCAAGTAGTGGTATTTCTGAGTCAGATGGTATTTCTGTTTCTAGCTTTTTTAAAAAGCACCAAATTGCTTTCCAAAGAGGTGGCACCAGTTTACATTCCCACCAGAAGCGTGTAAGAGTTCCAATCTCTCTATAGCCTCTCCAGCATTTGTTATTTTGTGTTTTGTTTTTTTGGGGGGGGGATTAGTGCCAGCCTTGTTGGGGTGATGTGGTATCTCACTGTTGTTTTTTAAAATTTTTTCATTGTCATTACATGAAAGTTACAATCCAAATCAATTTTCCGTATAAAACCCCAAGTACCCACCTCTCTTGAACCCCATCTGCTCTCCTCATACTGTGACAGCACACTGTTCCACTCTTCTAGTATCCACCCAGCCAGTACTAGTCCCCTCGCCTTCCCTCTAAAAAGAAATTGACAGGACAAACAGACTCATGTATATATATATATATTAAACCATAAAGTACAAACACCACTTGCATCACTCTGTGTCACAAGTCCAGTCCATTCTTTACCTGAAGTGTTGGCTTCAGTACTTGTTTCAGCTCTGGGATAGCAGGAAGTCTAGGGACCATGCCCTCAGAGGACCTTCCAGGTTGTTGGACCATCAATTCTGGTCTTTTATTAAAGTTCTTAATCTGCATACCTCTTTTTCTCATGCTATGTTAGGGACTCTACATTGTGTCCCCCGTGAGGTCTGTCTTTGGTGGTAGCCAGGCACCATTTAGATCTTTTGGTCTCATGTTGATGTAGTCTTCCAATCATATGCATCCTTCCATCTCCTGGGCTCACTTTTCCTCATGTCTTTGAAGTTCTCAGTTGTCATCTGTTCCAGGTGGGTTGAGACCAGCTGATGTTCCTTAGATGGCAGCCTGCTGGGTTTTAAAACCCCAGACACCACTCACCAATATCGGATGTTGAACAATTTCTTAGAAAAAGACTAGTTATGCCAATTGAACTAGATGTTCCCCCAAAACATGGCCCCAAACTGCTGTCCCTGCTACTCTGTCCTTTGAAATGTTAGGCTGAATTTAGAAAACCTTTTAATTTATGGTGTTGTCCAGTTATGCTGACCTGCCTTCTACTGGGTGCTGTTGCTGCTTTCACCTAACCAAATTGCCATTGACTAACCTGTAAATAACCCTCTCCCTCCCACTCCACCACTATAGCCATGAAAGAATATTTTCTTCTGTGTGTAAGTTTTTTCTTAAGTCATTATAATAGTGATCTCATAAAATATTTGTCCTTTTGGAGCTGATTTCACTCAGCATAATGTCTCTCCAGGTTATGAGATGTTTTGTAAAATCATCACTGTTCTTTATCATTGCATAGTGTTCCATTGTGCATACATAGCATAGTTTGTTTATCTGTTCATCTGTTGATGGGCATCTAGGTTAATTTCATTGATTCCATCTTTTTGGTGTCCTAGACAGTGCTGCAATAAACATTTGAGTGCATGTATCTGATTGCGTGGCAGCCCTTATCACTGTCGGATACACGCCAAGTAGTGGGATGGCTGGATCACATAGTATTTCTATTTCTAGCTTTTTAGGAAAGTGCCAAAGTGCTTTCCAAAGAGGTTGCACCATTTTACATTCCCATCAGCAGTGCAGAAGTGTTCTAGTCTCTCCATAGCCTCTTTAACATTTGTTGTTCTGTGTTTTTTGGATTAGTGCCAACCTTGCTGGGGTGAGATGGTATCTCATTGTAGTTTTGATTTGGATTTCTCTAATGATTAATGATCATGTGCACTTCCTCGTGTGTCTTTTGGCTGCCTGGATGCCTTCTTTGGAGAAATATCTCTCCATACCTTTGCCCATTGTTTAACTAGGTTATTTGTCTTTTTGTTCATCTTTTCCAGTACTTTATAGACTATGGAAATTAAACATTGGTCAGATTCATAGTTGCCAGATATTTTTTCCTGTTCTGTAGACAGTTTTTTTACTCTTTTCATAAAGTCTTTGGATGAGTATAAGTGTTTGATTTTCAGCAATTCCAATTTATCTATTTTCTCTTCAGTAGTGTGTATGCACATTTTCCTTTTTATTCACCTTGAAATATTATAATTTCCCTTGTGATTTCTTTTTTGACCTATTAATTATTTAGGATTTTGTTTTGCAGTTTTTATCTATTTGTGAATGTTTTGAATTTCCTTCTGCTATTAATTTCCAATTTCCCTGGGGTCAGAGAACATTCTTTGTATGATTTTGTCCTTTTAAAATGCATTGAGACTTGTATGCCCTAATCTATGTTCTAAATTAGAAAATTTTTTCCGAGTACTTGAGAAAAGTGACTATTCTGCTGTTGTTGGGTGGAGTGTAGGTCCCACTATTGTCCAAAGATGGTTGTGCAGTCCCAGAGGTTGTATTTAAAAGATAATGTCAGAATACAGAAGTGGGAAATTTCTCCTTGTATGTCCTTTTCCCAAAAGCCCTATAGCTTCTTTAGTGGTTAGAATCTCATTATATGCTCAGTTAACAGCAATGGTGACCCTATCTCCCCAAAACCATTGCAGTTGAATTAATTCCAACTCACAGCAACTCTATAGGACAGAATGGAACTGCCCCATAGAGTTTCCAAGGAGAAGCTGGTGGATTTGGACTGCAGACTTTTTGGCTGGCAGCCCTACCACACAACCCCTGTATCACCAGGGTTTCCAGAGTGACCTTAGGTAAGTTATTCAAACTCTCTGAGCTTCTGCTTTCTTATCTATAAAAAAGGAATATGGTATAGTACCTATCTCATGATCATTATAAAGAATAAAAGAGAGGACATTATGTCATATGTATAGTACAGTGACTATTCCCTAAACCAAAAAAAAGAAAGAAAGAAAGAAAAAAAAAAACACAAGGAAACAAAACTAAGCCCACTGCCATTAAGTCATTTCTGACTCATAGTGACCTATAGGACAGAGTAAAATTGCTCCATAGAATTTCCAAGGAGCACCTGGTAGATTTGAACTGTTGACCTTTTGGTTAGCAGCCACAGCTCCTAGCCACTAGTCACCAGGGCTTCTGACTGTTCATTACAGCCCCTTTTAGCTAATCTATCCTCCATACTGTGCTTAGAGTTCATTTTCTAAGATACAAATTTGAGAGTCTTTCTTTCTAGGTAAAAGACCACAACTGGCCCAGAATAAACTTGATTTGGTTTCTAGTGCTGGGGTCTACTTTCCTGAATGTACTCAGAAGAGAGGAAAAATAACTGGTTTCTCTTACAAAAGACAGTTACTGGATGGGACCACCCATGTGGCGGAAACTCTTCTTGATGCCTTGATTGAAAAGTGAAGACGCCTATTGGCCGGGCAGAAACTGAGATGTCAGAGTCTTCTATTCAAGGTACATGGGACATGGAGATTCAGGGCACAGGATAGGGATTCAGGATTAGAAAAAGGTATGGATCCTGCTATATTTATTGATGGATAAAATAGAGGAACATTTAGAGTGATTTATTTGTATCCCAACTATACCCATCATGGGGATGGCCCCGAGCTGCATAACAGCCCCGAGTCTGAGTCAGAACAATAAATCCTCAAATTCTTTGAGCTGTAAAGAGAGTGTTGTTATGAACGCTGAATAGTATTTATATTACCATATTACTAAGTAAAAAAAAAAATTACAAAGTAAAAAAAAATGCATCCTCCCATACAGTACATATCCTCTAGAAACAATTAGATTTTTTATCCACTCTCTCCGTTTTCTTATCTCAATAGACACAGTGCCATCTACTGAACAGAAAACACCAGTGGCCATGGTACCCCTGAGGGATTCCCAGGAGAGCCCCCCTCTCCGTGGGCTCCCTCTCTCTCTTACCTCCCAGATGGACTGGAGAGAGTAGGCGGAATCCACAGGCTGTTCTCCTCTCATAAACTGTAATGCGTCAGCTCCCTGGTGCTTTCTGTGAGCAGCAAGGGTGAGATGTTCCTATAGGGACCTAAGAAGCCTGCCCAGAAGCTCAAATTATCCATGAAAGATCTTTTAGTCTGCCCTCCTTTAGATAGATGGTGGTCTAAAGTAGTCTGTCAGTCTACCACCTGTCTGCCTGTTGGTCCTAATGTGGCGGTTTGTGTATTGTTACGATGCTGAAAGCTGTGCCATTGGTGTTTCACGTGCAAGCAGGGCCACATGGTGGACACATTTCAGTGGAGCTTCCAATTTAAGACAAACTAGAAAGAAAGGCCTGGAGATCTGAAAATCAGTCAACAAAAACCTTCCTAGTCACAGTGGTCTAATCTGCAGCCAGTTGTGGGAATGACACAGAATTGAGCAGCATTTCATTGTGTTGTCCATGGGGTCACCGGGCCAACAAGACAGCAGCTAAAAAAAAAAAACAGATAAAAGACAAATAACAGAATACTTACATATTATCATGATGGCATGCTGTTGGCGTGTGTGGATAATACAAACTGCTATGAAATCCACTGAGGCCAAATTCTGTATTCTACTTAATTGTGTTCTATCTAGATTACAGAGGATTCTTAAGTGAAGAAATGACAAAACCAAAGAAAAAATGCTGCTGACATGTAACCGTCACAGTCAGCAGTAGAATAGAAAATGGAAGCTTTTAAAAATACACAGCCTTCTGCAGAACCTACTTAACCCTTGCGTTCCCCACCTCTCACTTGGCCATTCTACCTCTAGAGGAACCTTGGCTCAGCCTGGTGGGTAGCTTACAATTTGGGGACCATTTTCAATTTAAAGCTCCAGTTTGGATCTGATTCCCATTTGACTTTTGATAGTTAGGCTTGGCACTCTTTCCATTTACTTCTCCAAAGCTGGCCCCATTTTGCTACTTATTCTTTCTGCTTTCTTTTATTAGATCTTTCAGAGTAAAACTCCCCACAGTTAAGTCTGTGTTCTGGTAATTTATCACAAGTATTCTTGAAACTGTCTCATTAAAAGGGAAAGTTGAAGGTGAAACCTAAGCATCTGTTACCATGGTAGCCACTAACAAGTATTTACCACCGACAACTAATCAACTGCCTGTTTAGACCAGAGCAGAGAAGTAAATGATCGCTGTTGGCAGGAGAAGATTGAAGGTAGGCAGCTAGAGGCTGCTGGGCAAGATAAAAGGCGAGTAGATTCTGATATAGAATTCTCAGCCTTGAGTGGGGTATCTTTGCAACAGGCAAAGCAATTTGATGCATTGTTCCTAGATTCTCTGTATCATGTAGTTTAGGAAGTTTAGGAATTGATCACGCTTTGTCTTCTTCACCCAGTCATTTACTTCTGTGTACCCAAGTCCTCTATCTACAATACCAGTAGGTGAAATCCTCTCTATGTCACCAGGTTACATGCATACCTGAGGCAATCAAAGTGAAAGGAACCTTAGTGGCCAGTGGCTAAGAGCTCAGCTGCTAAGTGAAAGTCGGTGGTTCTAACCTACTAGCTACACATAGGGAGAAAGCGGTGGCAGTCAGCTTCTGAAAAGGTGTACTGCCTTGGAAGCCCGTGGAATGGGTCTTCTTTGTCCTATAGGATCACTGTGAGTTGCAATCCACTTGATTGTAATAATATTTACAAAAAAAAACCCTGCAAATCTGTTGCTGTTGTGTTCATTCTGACTCACAGTGACCTGACAGACTGAGTAGGATTGCCCTATAGAGTTTCCAAGGAGTGTCTGATGGATTTGAATACTGGTCTTTTGGTTAGCAGCTGTAGCACTTAACCACCACACCACACCAGAGCTTCCTTGAAAGTAATGGGTTAATCAAACTGAAGCATTTTTGTAATAAGGTGTGATACTCACGCAGGATATTACTTCTATGTCTTATAACCAGGGGATGGCTTTTGAAAACCTTTTTTTTTTAAGTCAACAGCTAACTGTTCCCTAGAACCTTGTCTGAGTGGCCATCAGTTTTAAAGAAAAGTTAATTCCTTCAGCAGAGACTAGTCTTCAAATAATAACCTTATCAACTGCCCGTTCCCAGCCTGAGTTCCTCAAGTTTCCCATTATCTACTGGTTGGGTAACTCACCACAGACGTTAGGCATGTTTTCAGTGCTGCAAAAGTGGTTATAGGAAAAGCATGTTTAATAAGTAATGAAAATTATGAGAAGTATGGATTCACCGTTTGTTTTCTTTGCCTTTCCAGTTGCGATTTTGGATAGAAGACCAAAGAGACAAGTAGGAGTACTCAGTATCGTATTCAAGTAGGGAGATAGGTCAGTCAATATACAGGGGAAGTGCGGGGGGATCTACATATAAAAAAGTAGCTGTGTGTTTGGAACTATTTTGCATGTTTTCTTTAGCAAAAATGTATATTCAACCAACAGGATTGGATATACACATAGCTGGAGAAACACATCATTGTAATCGAAGTGTAGAGATGCAGACACGATCAAGAAGACACCACGCAGTGCTGACGTCCTCATGGCCACCAAAGAGAGTGATACACTGCGATGGAGACCTGCTGAGAATTTGTGTGGAAGACAAAACCTGGGATTATATACGTTACCTATGCCTATTACAAGATACCTAGGTGGTGCAGAAGGTTTTCTCTCAACTGCTAACCTAAAGATTGACTGTTTGAACCCATCTAGCACCACCACTGAAGAAAAGTCCTGGTGATCTTCTTCCACTGAGATTGTAATTAAAACAACAACAACAACAAAAAACCTATGCACAGTTCTGCTTTGTAACACATGAGGTCACCATGGCTGAGAATTGAGTCAGTGGTAATGAACAATGAGAACATGCCTATTGTGGTTACTGATCTTTAAGGAAGCCTGAAGATAATTACAAATTATATTTTGGTCCTTGATACCTGTGAGAGAGTAGTAGGCAACAAATTTGGAAAGGTGGATAAAACCTGTATAGAGCAGATCGTTATGCACCATGTATGAATTCTCTATTTTGTTTTGTCTTTTAGTAGCCAAAAGTAATTTAAGCCAGAGAGAAACCCTAAAGGTTGCATATTAAAAAAATGAGTTCTGTACAGAGATTGAAGAAGTTGGACAATATCTCTCTGAGTCAGACACTATCATGCCCTTAATGTAATGCTTTCTCTTTTAATTTTCAAAACAATCTTGAGACTGCTATTGTCTTCATTTCCAATGACTTCTGGTACAAAGTACCACAAACTGGCTAGCTTAAAAAGACAGATATTTATTCTCTCACAGTCTCTAGAGCAAGTAGTCCAAAATCAAGGTGTCAGCAAGCTATTTCCTTCTAGAGGCTCTTGGGGAGAATCTGTCCCTTGCCTCTCTTGTAGCTTCTGGTGATTGCTGGCACTTGTTGGCATTGCTTTACTTACAGCGGTGTCATTCTCCCCCTCTGCCATCACATGGTGTTGTCTTGAGTGCCTCTGTGACAGCCACTGGATTGGAGATGAATTCAATCCCCTATGGCCTTTTAACTTGATATCTCCAAAGACTCTATTTGGAGGCAAGATCAAAGTTACTGATGGTTAAGATTTCAGTGTCTCTTGTTGAAAGATGGAAACCCTGGTAACTAGTGGTTAGTGCCACATCTGCTAACCAGAAAGTCAGCAGTTCCAATCTGCCAAGTGCTCCTTGGAAACTCTATGGGGCAGTTCTACTTTGACCTATAGGGTCACTATGAACTGGAATCAACTTGACGGCAGTGGGTTTGGTTTGGGTTTTTTTGGAAGACACAGGTCATCTCCTAACAACTACTACACTCACATGATTCTCATTTTACAGATGATAAACTGAGATATTAAAGCTTAAGTAACTAACCCAAGACACCAGCTTGTAAACAAAAGATCTAGAATTTAATCCCATGTCTACCTGACTCTGATGGCTTCCTGGGCATGAGATCTGCGCAGTCACACAGAGCCCCTGTTTGTTGTTGCTTTTAGCTGCTGTGACTACTTACAGTGACCCTCTGTACAACAGAAAGAAACATTGTCTGGTCCTAAATCACCCTCACAATTCCTGCTATGACTGAGCCCACTGCTGCAGCCGCTGTGTCAGTCCATCTTGTTGAGGGTCTTCCTACCCCTTGCTGACCCTCTAACCTACCAAGCATGATGTCCTTTTCCAGGGACTGGTCCCTCCTGATAACATGTCTAATATGTTAGGTGTAGTCTCATCATCCTTGCTTCCAAAGAGCATTCTGATTGTATCTCTTACAATTTAGACCTGTTCATTCTTTTAGCAGTCCACGGTGTGTTCAATATTCTTTGCCTATGCCACAGTTGAAAGGTGTCAGTTCTTCTTCAGCCTTACTTATTTATTATCCAGCTTGCATATGCACGTGAGGAAACTGAAAATACCATGGCTTGGGTTAGGTGCACCTTAAGGCTTTAAGGTGACATCTTCGCTTTTCTGCATTTTAAAGAGGTAGGTCTTCTGTAGCAGATTTGCCCGATGCAATATGTCTTTTGATTTCTTGACTACTGCTTCCAGGGGTGTTGATTGTGAACCAAGTAAAGTAAAATCCTTGACAACTTCAATCTTTTCTCCATTTATCATGATGGTGCTTGTTGGTCCAGTTGTAAGAAGTTTGTTTTGTTTTCGTTATGTTGAAGTGTAATCCATACTGAAGGCTGTGGTCTTTGATCTTCATCATAAGTACTGCAAGCCCTCTTCACTTTCGGCAAGCAAGGTTGGGTCACCTGTGTAACACAGAGTTGTTAACGAATCTTCCTCCAATCCTGACACTGCATCCTTCTTCTTATAGTCCAGCTTCTCAGATTATTTGTTCAGCATGTGGATTGAAAAGGTGTGGGGAAAGGATACAACCCAATGTACAGATTTCCTGACTTTAAACCAATGCAGTGTCTCCTTGCTCTGTTTCAATAATTACGTCTTAATCTATGTACAGTTTCCTCATAACCGCGGTTAAGTGTTCAGGGATTCTCATTCTTCACAATGTTATCTATAATTTGTCATGAGCCTCACAGTGGAATGCCTTTGCATAGTCAATAAAATACAGGTAAACACCTTCCTGGCAGTGTCTGCTTTCAGCCCGCATTCATCTGATATCAGCAGTGATATCCCTGGTTCTGTGTTTTCTTCTGAATTCCACTTGAATTTCTGGCAGTCCCTGTCAATGTGCTGAATGAAGAACTCAGTGCTTTGTTGAATGCTCTGCTGTCAGTGTCTTGAAATTGTAAATAACTTTTGAAAAAGGGGCCAGCATTTTATTTTATATCCAAAATAATAATAATAATAACAATAATCAAACCCATTGCTGTTGGAGTGGATTTAGTCACATATCAACCCTACAGGACAGATTACAACTACTCCTTAGGGTTTCCAAGGAGCAGCTAGCTAGTGGATACAAGCTGCTGACCTTTTGGTTAACAGCCAGGCGCTTTAACTGCTGTGCCAACAGGGCTACTGTTTATTTATTTATTTTGTTTGTATTGTGGTCCAGAAATTGTGTAGTTGACCTTCTTGAGATGTCTTTTCTTTCCATCTATTATCTCAGCTCATGACTTACACCCGTTCTGTGGGTTTCCATATACATAAAATCCCCCTTTCAATTAAAGAGCTAGGGAAAATCACCTGCTGTGAGTGGACCATAAATATGTGGACTATTATGCATGAGTATGTTTGCATTTATACATAGCCACAATTCAGAGCCAAATCTCCATCACCGGGCAATCTTTTTTCAGATTTTCTTTGGTTACTGGGCACCTCCCCAGTGGTACAATCCTGGAACCAGGCTGCAAGGGGGACCTTGGCCAAGAAGTGGTGAGGATGAGCCCTGAGGTTTACTAGGGAGTCAACACAGTCATGTCTAAGCACATCTGGTTATATTCCAAGCCCAAGTACAAACTAGTATTATGTTTTTGATACTTTCCATATTGCAGCTACTTTCAGTTGGCAGAAATAATTCAAGGATGATGCAACACATATCGGCACCATTTGCCAGCTTGTTCGAGACTGTAGGGCCATGACAAGTCGCGAGTCCATTCCAGTAGATGGAGGAAGGTGCGTATTAGAACATACCATGTAGGCAGCATTGCACCAGTGCCTTAGTCAATCTCCTTCTTTAACTAGACACTCATAATTCTCTCTATGGATAGCTGGCTATCCTAAATCTCTCTTTTAAAAGATAATTTTTTTTGTAAGCTAGACGAATATTTGAAAATACAATATATATATATGATCTTAAAAATTTCTTCTAAGTTCTTTCTCATTTTTTCCACATGCTTACACACACATGAAAAATAATAGACACACTGATGTATAATATAGGCTCTTTTCCTTTTAATATACTGAGAATTTAATCATTCTTTGGGGAAAAAAACTTTTCTTGGGCATTTTAATTCCTCTATTATCACTGTTGTTGTTAGGTGTCATTAAATCAATTCTGACTCACAGTGACCCTTTACCACTTCTAATAATTGTTGCAAAAACTCTGATTCTTTTCTTAGGCTAAAGTAAAAGACCCTACCTTAAAGGACATGTATGTACGTGAAACTTGCTCTTGAATGTTGAGCAGCTAAAGCAAAAGGAAGGAATGGCAAAGTAAAAGATCTAAACAGAAGATTTCAAAGAGCAAAGGAAGAAGACAAAACAAAGTATTATAACAACAAGTGCAAAGAGCTGAAAATGGAAAACCAGAAGGGAAGAACATGTTCTGTATTACTTGAGCTGAAAGAACCGAAGAAAAAATTTGAGCCTTGTGTTGCAATAGTGAAGGATTCTGCAGGGAAACTATGAAACGACTCAGTGAGCATCAAAAGAAGACGGAAGGAACACACAGTCGTTATGCCGGCAAGAACTAGTCAGTGTTTGGCTGTCTGAAGAGGTAGCATATGATTGGGAACCAATGGTGCTAAAGGAAGAAATCAAAGCTGCATTGACGGCACTGACAAAAAACAAGACTCCAGGAACTGATAGAATATTAACTGAGGTATTTCAACAAACAGATGCAGCACTGAAAGTGCTCAGTCATCCATGCCAAGAAATTTGGAGGACAGCTACCTGGCCAACTGACGGGAAGAGATACATATTTGTTCCCATTCCAAAGAAAGGTGTTCCAATCGAATGTGGAAATTACAGAACAATACTACTGATGTCACACACAAGGAAAATTTTGCTCAAGATCATTCAAAAGTGGTTGCAACAGTATACCGACAAGGAACTGTCAGAAATTCAAGCTGGATTCAGAAGAGGACCTGGAAGAGGGATATCATTACCAGTGTCAGATGGACCTTGGCTGAAAGTAAACAGTACCAGAAAGGCGTTTAGTTGTGTGTCATTAACTATGCAAAAGCATTTGACTGTGTGGATCATATTAAATTATGGCTAATATTGTAGAGAATGAGAATTCCAGAACACCTAATTGTGCTCTTAAGCGATCTGTATATGGATCAAGAGGCAGTTCTGCAAATAGGACAAGGGAACACTGTGTGATATAAAGTCAGATATGCATCAGGCTTGTATCCTTTCACCATAACTTTTCAATCAGTAAGCCGAGCAAATAATCTAGGAAGCTGGATTCTACGAAGAAGAATCAGGCATCAGGATTGGAGGTTGACTTATTAACAACCTGCTTTGTGCGGACGGCACTGCCTTACTTGGGGGAAGTGAAGAAGTTTTGAGACACTTACTCATGAAGATCAAGGACCACAGCCTTCAGTATGGGTTGCACCTCAACACTGGGAAAACAAAAACTCTCACAACTGGACCAGTAAACAACATTGCCATAATGTAGAAAAGAATGAGGTTTTCAAGGATTTCATTTTACTTGGGCCTGCAATCAAAAGATACATTGTATCGGGAAAATCTGCTGCAAAGGACCTCTTTAAAATATTCAAAAGTAAAAATTTCACCTTGAAGACTGAAGGGAACCTAACCCAAGCCATGGTATTTTTGATTACATCATATGCATTCAAGAGCTGAACAATGAACAAAGAAGACAGAACAAGAGATGATGCCTTTGAATTGTGCTGTTGGAGAAGAATGTTGAATGTACCATGGACCACCTAAAGAACCACCAGATCTGTTCTGGAAGAAGTACAACCAGAGTGCCGCTTGGAAGCAAAGATGGCAAGACTGAGTCTTACATTTTTTGGACATGTTGTCAGGAAGGATTGGTCCCTGGAGAAGGACATCATTCTTCGCAGAGTGAAGAGTCAACGAAAAAGAGGAAGAACCTAGATGAGATGGACTGACACAGTGGCCGCAACCATGGGTTTAAGCATAGAAACGATTGTGGACGTGGCACAAGACTGGACAGTGTTTCATTCCATTGTTCTTAGGGTCACTATGAGTTGCAACTGACTCTACGGCACCTAACAACAACAACAACAACAACAAAATCATGTACATTTTTAAGGCCCTTGATATATATTGCTAAATTGTACTCTAAAATTATTTTAGCGACATATATTCCTAGCTCATTGTGGGAATGCCTGTTTCCATAAACCTCTTTTTAAAAGGTTGGTTCTAAATCTATTTGGTTTTCTCTTTCTAGCTGCCTGACAATCCAAGGTGCATAGTGTGAACACTAGAAGAGTAGGTGTTCATTGCTACTACTACATAAAGTGCCCACATGATTGTGTAAACAATATAATCTCACTTTTAGAGAAAAGAGCTTCTCTTGATTTATCACAGGTTTGATTTCTGCTTAGGAAATACAACTATTGACTACACTTATCATTATCATTATTATTATTAATGAAGCTATGTTCTAATAAGAAACCCTGATGGTATAGTAGGTAAGTTCTACATCTGCTAACCAAGAGGTTAGCAGTTAGAATCTACCATCTACCAGTTGCTCCTCAGAAACTCCATGGAACAGTTCTACCCTGTCCTATATGGCCTCTATGAGTCATAATTGACTCAGTGGCAGTGGGCTTGGGTTTTTTTTTTTTTTTTTTTTTTTTTGGTATGTCCTAATATTCTCTGAGTTCTTCTATTCTTGCAAAATGATTTATTATTAACTTATCCTTTCACAAGTCACCCTAGAACTTGTTCACCCTCTATGAATCATAAGAATGGATTGTCTCCAATCAGAAATCATTGGAGTTAGCCATATTGTCATATATATTGCTGTCTTATTTCAAGTCCCTGGCAGTGACTTATAAAAAAGAGTTAGATCCTAAGAAAAATAATTTTTCCAACTCATTTTAAATTGTTGACAGTCATTTTTTATGCCTGAGTTGTGTCCTATGAGGATTTTTCCATAGCTAACAAATCTTTATAGAATATTTTAAAGTTCAGCAGAGAAGACATAGCCCGAGAATTGGCCTTAGGGGCTCAGATACTTTTCCAACCCCTAGGTTTGCTATATTGGCTGCCTTATTGATCAAGGACCATACCAAAGAGACGTTTGCTGGGTGTGGTACAATGAACTGGTTTTATATGGCCTTTCTAGCCATGGTCTTGTAACTTCCACACAGTGACTGGCTGGGGCTATACAAATTGAATGACTTATGATCTTCCCAGGGGATTGGTCCATTTACTACACAAACTGAGTGATTTATGTTCTGTTGAGAGGACTGGTCAGTGGACACATTTCATGCCTTGAAATTAACAACAACAGGCTTGTATAAGAACTCAGAGAAGTTGGTAAGGGACCTTACTATCATCAAGAAGAGCCTGCTATGAGCATGCGTTTTGGATGAAGGACCCAGGATTTTTGCATTACGCAGCTCCTAGACTCAGAAGAGTGATCTCTAACACTGAAGAAGGTGCAAGATGGTGAGAGATAGTGGCTGTGTGGTTGCTGGTCCAGGCCTTATAGTCGAGTGCCTTAGAGCAGGAAACTTGCCTGCAGAACTATGCAAGTTTTAACACTTTCTTGTGCAGCCAAAGGCCTGAGTGTCTTCCATCACCGTCACCCCCTCTCCCAGACAGTGGGGCCTGGTAGAAGTAGTGAAGTGAAAAGGGAGCCCCGAAAGCCCAGGTAGTATGACGGGAGCTGGCACCCAAGGCCATCAAGGTCTGATAGCTGAGAGGAAGCCTTGGAAGCCACCAGGCCCCTCAGCAGTGTGCTGGTAACAAGAGGGAGGGGTGACCTTAACCCAGCGTCAGATCTGAACCACATGGCTCCTGCCCAGGACATAAGAATAGACATGGGTAATTTGGGGAAGGTTGAGCAGATTCCTCTGGAAATTTGTTGTTATTGTTTACTGTTTGTTTTCCATAAATAACAGTAAAGACTTTCACTTTGCCACCACTGTGTCTTGTGTATTCGGCTCAATCATAGAGGACCATAGAATGTTGATACTAGTGCTGTGTGTGTCTCTTTCCTAGTGGTCTCACTGTTGCCTGGAAGTTTGACGCACAGCCTGTGTGCCTGTACAGTGAAGACAGATAGGCATGTGTATACAGTGGAATATTGATATAAATAAACATTTTGTGGTCCCAAATTGAATAAATCATTTTAGAGCAATAGGAGATACTTTTGAGTGATAAACTGGATCCTGAAGTTTTATTTCTTCTGTCATGTCAATAAAGTAACAATAATTATTTTCATTAACTGCTTCTATCTCGACAAATATATTTTATTCAACTGTAGGAGGATCAACTCATGGCTGATCCATGAGTTGGATCCAACTCGATGGCACTTGGCTTTTGGCGTAGGAGGATCAAGAGTGAGCATAATAAATTTAACCTTTAAGTTGAAACCTCAACCATGCATCCTAAGCCTTGCTATATTAACAGAGTGTTGCAGGCTGAAGGAAGGAATCTTTTCCTATTATTGTGTCATAGCATTTCTTTGGAATGGTTCCCTAAATGCTAAAGTTAATTTGTCTGCCTGTGATATTGAGGAACTGCTTGTGTATTTGATTATCAGATAAAACACAAAGATGAACTAGAAACTTTATCAGGAAATCAGAAAAACATGTTTGTGAAACTGGGTTGGGGGTATAATAGTTTGTGTCTCTCTCTCTTTCTTTTTTTTTTGCTTTGCTGCCAGGCACTGTACTGATCATTTTGGAAATCTTTGCTCATGTCTTCCATTGTAACATTTTCATTTTAGAAGATACCACTGAATACATATAAAGGTTTCACATTTTTTAGGGAGATAAATTTGGATTTTGGTTTCTTTTGGACTCCCGTTGACTAGTAAGAATGAGGAAAAGTGGAATTTGGAACTGGGAATAGCTGTTTTTAAATTACCAAAATTTTGTTTCTTTATAGGCACAATTTTGAATTAGTTTTGAGGATCGGTTGCTCCTTTACCTCTTCTCCTTGGTTCCTAAACCCTTAAAAACACACGGTTGTCAAGCCAGTTCTGACTCATAGTGACCCTATACGTCAGAGTAGAGCTGTCCCATAGAGTTTCCAAGGAATACCTTGTAGATTTGAACTGCCAACTTCTTGGTTAGCAGTTATAGCACTTAACCACTACCCCACCACAGTTTTCTCTTGGCTGCTAGACCTGTGTATTTTGGGTTTTGGGAAAATGGCACCATATAACGGTCTTCGGTTTAAAAGTATACATGGCGTCCTGTAAAGATAGAACTCCATCCTTTCAGGCTGTTTTCTAATAGGCACCACATCTGGGTCATTAGCTTTCAATAGACAAGCCATTTCTGAGGGTTGAGTACGTAGTAGGACCATGAAATCCCATGAGTATTAGCTCCTTGTTGGTCTTCTGTTGCTGGGAGAATTCTATGATAACTTAATCTGAGAAAGACGCCTTAAAAAAAGATGCCTGTTTCTCCTTAAGACTCAACACGGTGGAACGATCTGGAACGATCTGGAACATGAGAACATGCTGTTGTTCAGTGAGGCAATTTGAAGAATGTAATCATTGTCACTGATTGTACATATAGAAATTGTTGAGTTGGTGTATGTTTTGTTACATATAGTTTCACCATAATTTAAAAAAAGACTCACCAGGATCACCCTCTTACCGCTGGACCCATGAATAGGGTCAAATCTCAGCATGTTCCAGGGGGACAGGTGCATGTTATGACCCAGAAAGAAATAGTCTGCACCCCCAAAAGAATCGAAAGATGTTGTTAATATATATCATCAAAAACTTGAGAACATGTGTGGGAGTGGATTCTAAGGGTGTCTGAAGAAGAGATAACACTAGATTGAACTGAATTCATCAGTGCAGGTGCACATACTAGAGATTCTGGATTTAACCTGTTTAGCTAGAATAGCTGAAGTGGTTCTAACATCTTTTCTTGGTTGATTAACCAAAACTTGGACTCAAGGGTGGTCTACATTTAACGAAGCTGACATGTCAAAGCTTCCCTGGCATGATGTGGAGGAAGCAGTGCAAAGGCTTAAGGAGGTAAGAACTTGGTCTTGCACGTGCAGCCTCATGCTTATCCCTCCACCACTTTTCTTTGTTGTGATAAAAATACCAGGAAGATGCTCCCTTACTAAGACCTTGAGAAATGCATCTTTGAGGTGCTCTGTAACTGCTCTCCTTCGAAGTATAGATATGAACTTCGAAGTTCAGAGATGCCATTATTGATAATTATAGAACCTTCCAGATTTATTAGGATGTTTCTTCTAGTAGAGTTTATGTGATTTATGGGTTTCTTGGATCTGTATGTTTGTGGTTTTCAATAAATTTGGAAAACTTTCATTCATTATTCAGATACTTTTTCTGTCCTGTCTTCCCTCTCCTGTTCTTTGGAGACTGTAATAGCACATATGTTAGGCTGTTTGAGGTTATCTCACAGTACGGTTATGCTTTGCTCCTTTTTTCCCATTCTTTTATTCCTGTGTTTCATTTTGAATAGCTGCTATTGACATGTCTTTAAACTCACTAATGCTTCATTCTGCAGTGTCTAATCTGCTCTTTGTTACAAACAATGTATTTTTCTTCTCAGGTGTTGGATTTTTCAACTTTAGAATTTTACTTTGATCTTTTTAAAATATCATCATCTAAGTTTTTCCCTAACATGCTTATGATCTTCTCTATCTTTTTGAACATATGGGTTATAGCTACAATAACTTTTTTAATGTTTTGTCTACTTGTTCCATTATCTGTGCCATTCTGGGGCAGCTTTTTAATATACATTTTTAAAACCATTAAAAGAAAAAACCTTGTTGTTAAGAATATACTCAGCAAAATATACACCAATTCAATAATTTGAACAGTAAAATTCAGTGACATTGATTAAGTTCTTCAATATGTGCATATATTCTCAGTCTCTGTTTCTGAGATGTTCCTCTTGCATTAACATAAACTTACTGCCCCCTAAAGTTTCTGTCTAATCTTAAGAGTTGCTGTTGTGATTTTGATCTAATATACTGTTCTTAAAAGAGCATAATCCTTAAGGCAGACATTCTTTACAATTTAGGATAAATTATTGTTTGGTTTTAAGAAGGCTTTGGGGAATATTTTTGGTTTAAGTTTTAAAACTATTATAGGGAAATAGTTTCAGAGGTTCATCTAGCCTTGTAGCTTCAGGAAGCCAAGATTCTGTAGGAATTTGAATTTCTGTTCTGTATTTTCCTCCTTTTGATTAGGATTCTTCTACAGAATCTTTGACCAAAATGTTTAGGAGAGGTAGCTAGGTATTGTCCAGTTCTGATCTCTTGGCAAAGGAGTCAGCTGTTCACTGAGGCGATTATCTACATACTTTATATTCTTTTATTCCTGATTCTTCTTCTTGCTCTGTTGCTGCAAGTGAACTGAGACCAATTGTTGTGACTTACGTGGCTGCTTACAAGCTCATAGGACCAGAGACACTATGAGAGAAGCTAGGAAGTAGAACAGAAGCACTAAACAAGTTACTACGCCAGCTAATGGAGATGTCCCATGAATCCACGACTTTAAACCTCCAGCACAAGAAACCAAATCCCATGAGGTTTTTGGTTGTGTATAAGCAGCCTCAGCTGCTACTCTTTTTTTGTTATTCATTGTTACAAATATACGTAATATGTGGCTTTTGCCAATTTAACTTTTTATAGGTGTACAACCTATTGGTACAACCTTACCCTCATTTGGTGCCATGGGGCAGTTTTACATGATCCTTTATTTATTTATTTTTTTTTCCATCTTTGTGGGTCTTACTTTCCTACTTCTTTGCATATCTGGTAATTTTTTTTGATTGGATGCCAACAGCTGTGAACCTTACCTTGTTAGGTGCTGCATATTCTCATAGTCTATAAATACTCCTGAGCTTTGTTCTAGGATATATTTAAGTGACAGAAACCCAAATTAAATCAGCTTAAGTGAAAAAAAGAGCATTTGTTGGCTCATAAGACAGAAGAATCTAGGAACAGAGCTGACTTGAGAGACAGTGGGTACAGGAGTATATAGGTCGTCTCACTTGTGCCCCCTCTCCATCTGTCTCTTGTCCGTAGTTCTCTTTACATGACGCTATGTGACTGACATCTGGAGCTGGCTTATTCCCATCAGAGGAAAAGTTGTTCTTAAGCAACAACAGCTTATATCATCATCCTTATAGCTGTTTCCTGCTCCATTTATCAAACCTCAAGAAAGACTTCTTGTTCTTGTTGGGGTTACATTTCTACCTCTGAATCAAACACTGTACATGGGAGTTAGAGGATCATCCCCACTTACAACACGTAAAATGAGTTTCTTACAAGGAAGAACAGCTTTATTATTGGCAGATGCCGAGGGAGGAGTGCACAAACAAAACAGAGGTGGCCACTGCACTTCTTTGGTAAAATGTATAAAAATAATCTAAAATGTGATAAAGTAAATAAGCGCTTAGCACACAAAATATTATTGTCAGTCACTTGAGTTTTGTACCACTAGTTGACAGTAAGCTTATTCACTTCTCTGCACCACTGACCTCACGTGAAGAAGTTCCTCCTTTGTACCTCTGTTTCAACGATGACTTGAACTCCTTTGTGGACTTCAGTTTTTAGGTAATTGAGTTCCTGGCTATTTCCCATTCAACTTCTTAAATATATCTCTTTCTGCCTTGCCTAAGCAGATACTGTATGTATGCATATAATTAGCAACAGAAAAAGTATTGCCACTCAAACTGAGTAATTTGAGGAGAGTTCAATAAGTGGATTATTTACAAAGGTGCTAGGAGGGAACAAGGAAATCACAAGGGGTAGTGCCGTCCCTTGGCTAGGATAAGAATACTGTTCTCCAAGTTCTAAATTAGGAACAAGGGAGAGAAGTTACTGGAAATGGAGAGAGAAAGCCATTTGACAAGAGTTGAGATATTCAGCCAACTTGTGGTGACCAAGCAGGGAGAGAGCCAGTGAATAAATCTACTGACCTCTCCACTCTGCGTTTTTGGACCTGCAGTCCTCCCCATCGGGCAAATCCAATGGAAAGTCAGAAGGAAAAGTATGTTGCTATGATCCAGTGGGCCAGCTCTCACCTGGTCACAAAGAAGAGTGACAGAGGAAACAGCAAACTGGAAGATCAAATGACAGCACCTAGCATATCCTAGCTCTTAGGCTTAGTTTGGATGCTTTGTCCTGGGCATTTGTGCCACCCCCATCTGCATCCTATGAGGTGATCTCCTGGTACCTTTGGACTTGTGTCTCACTCTCTATTCTCAGAACAGTCTATTGCTGGTCCCACTTACCCAGCCTTGGCTCAGGATTTTCCTGATCCCAAAAGAGAAATCTCTGAATTTATGTAACCCAGAATGGGGAAAGAGATCGCTAGCCACAGTCTGGTATTTACAAGCACAAGAGGTTGCAAGTACCTGGAAATTTGTGACCTCATGACAGCCACTGGCTGGTTTTAAAGAACTAAACATTTAGTTAGCAGCTTAGTATGTCAACTGTGCCACCAAGAAACACTGTGTCTCTTTATGGAAAACGCCAAATCTGTTGCTGCCCGGTTGATTCTGACTCACCCATCTATAGGACAGAGTAGAACTGCCCACAGCATTTCCAAAGCTGTAATCCTTACGGAAGCAGAATTCCCCATCTTTGTCCCCCAGAGCAGCTGTTTGGTTCAGACTATCTACCTCTCAGTTCACAGCCAAGTGCTTTAGCCACTGTGCAACCAGGAGTCCTTGTGTCTTTAACCCATTGCCATGTGTCAATTCCTATAGAAATCATATAAGACAGAATGCAGCTGCCCCATATGATTTCCAAACAGTGGCTGGTGAATTCAGACTACTGAGTTTGGGGTCAGCAGCTAAACTGTTAATTACAGTGTCACCAGTACTCTTTAGTGAATGTCAAATCAAATCATGTCTGGAATGGGGCACCTTTACTGACTGATGCATCAAGAAGGAGAGTTACTACCTTATATGGATTCCTAAGAGGGGAAGACTGGGTGCTGCCTTTAAAGATTGGCCTTTCATCATCTTCCACAGATACAAAATTCAGCATATTTTTCAAAGTTCCTGACAAGGAAGCCAGAGCTATAGAGCAGGGGAATAAACACTGAAAATAATAGTAAAAGGGAAAGTGAAGGGGGAAAACCTTTAAAGGTTGCTGGAAAATACATAGATAAATGTGAAGTCTAAAGAAGGAGCAAAGTAGTAACAAAATGGAAAGGAAGACATACTAAACATCAGCTTGCCAGTTCTGGGGAATCCACGGGCAATGCTGCAACCAGAGAGACAGAACAGGCCTTAGGCAAGCTTGGGCTGTTGCAGGTGCGCAGAGGCCAAGCAGCTGTTGATTAGCACAGTTTCCCTGAGGTAAAAGGGAAAGACAGGGCTGGCCTGGGGTCTGTTCTTTATTTGGTACCCAGTATTTTGCTTTCTGAGATGCTTTGGAGACAATTCAGCCAAGGCAGGTGGGGAAAAGAGAAAACCAGGCTGCCCGGCAGGCCTGCATAGGGCCAGAGCATCACTGAGCCACTGGAGATTGCTGGGGGATTTCAGATTGGTACTTCAAGAGATGTCCCTAGCAGCAGCTTCAGTATTTTGGATATATTACCCAATACTTCAAAAGAAAAGTCACAGCCCAAGTGCCCTCTAGCTTAAGTGCATATTTATTTTCACAGCTTTTGTCTTTCTGAGATTAGCACTCTGTTGCTGTGTTGCTGTTGTAAAGACGGAAAAAATAGAATCATTTTAATGTTGTGCTGTTTGCATTTCCCGACAGTTAAGAAGCAGCCCATTATTAGCTGGCAACATTGTTGTGACATCATTGGTGACTTTGCTGCTGCTTGGGATTCAGCTCATGAAATATCTTCCTCCCTAGTGTAGTTCTTCTTATTTTTTCTTTCTTTTCCCTCCCTTTATTTCACCTCTCATGTTTTATTCTCACGTAGATGACTGGCTAACTGAATATCTATGCTTCCTTCCAGTCTAACTGCTGATCCTTTTCAGTCCAGCTACAGTTTTAGGCTTTAGCCAGTTTCAAAAATCCAGACCACCAGCAGCCATTCCCTTAAGGCTATCTCTGAATGAGCAAGGGAGCTGTTCCTGCCAGGCAGACAGAGTGGAAAGTCACAGTCCAAGTGGAATGGGGAGGGCATCTAAAAGGGAGCATGGTGTGGCACAGATAGGAGAGCCTCTGTGCTGCCATGGGGTTTAGGAGGCTAAATGGGGAAAGGAAATCCTCCTAGGGTGATAGGTGGTGGAGGGCAGCTGATAGGGAGACCAGTGGTGTGAGAAAGATACTTCTGCTAGTGGGTGGGGACAAGGGAGCCAAAAAGAGACTGGCCATGTAAACCAGAAAACCAAATCCACTGCCATCAAGTCAATTTTGACTCACAGTGACCCTATAGGACAGGCTAGAACTGCCCCATAGAGTTTCCAAGGTGCACCTGGTATATTTGAACTGCTGACCTTTTGGTTAACAGCTGTAGCACTTAATCATAACACCATCAGGGTTTCTGACTAGTCAAATACTGGGACTAAATCCAATAATGTAGGTGTTTTAGTCACCTGGTACTAATCTAACAGGATCACTACAAAGTAAATGGCTTTAACAAAGGAAAGTTTATTCTTACACAATCGGGTAGGCTACAAGTCCAAATTCAGGATGTCTGCTCCAGTGGAAGGCTTTCTGTCTTGTTGTCTCTGAAGGACAGCCTGGTGTTGTGTCAGTTCTTGTTCAGGGGGCATCTTGGAGCAGGAACCTTGGGTCTGAAGGACATGCTCTTCTCCCAGTGCTGCTTTCTTGATGGTGTGAGATTCCCAAATCTCTCCTTGCTTCCGTTTCCTTCTATCTCTTGTAGGATGAAAGGATGAAGAGTAGTGTGAACTATACTCCTGGGAAGTTCCCTTTACAGTGGAGCAGGGAGGTGATCTTATAAAGGGATTTACAGTCCCACCCTAATCCTTTAATGTACAGCATAGGAAAATCACAAACTGGAGGACAATCATAAACTATTGGGAATCATGGCCCAGCCACACGGCTACACATACTTGGGGGTGGGACACAATTCAGTCCGTAACATAAGTGTATTAAACACAGCTGAAGGCAGGCTTTTCATCACTGGAGAAAAGAAGTGTTGCTAGTTGCTATCAAGTCGATTCCAGCTCACAGAAACCTCTTGTGGATTAGTATTGAACCGTAGGCCCTAGGGATTTCAAGGCTGTGACCTTTTGGAAGTAGGTCACTGGGTCTCTCAAGCGCTCCTGGGTGAGTTTGAACTGCTGACCTTTTAGCTAGTAACCAGGTGCTTAACCCTTTGTACTACCCAGGGACGTTTACATAAAGGGAGAAAACTAAAATAAACTGTGGTATTGGAATGAAACTGGAGCTGTTGGTTTGATTTCGTGCTTTTCAATCAATGGAGATCATGGAAATAAATACACATGTAAAATGTGTTTTGTACACCCATATGTGTGTGCACACCTTCTGTGTGGCAACGTTTCTCTAAGTTTGGGATTCTCTCAAAATAAAAATGAAAACAATGAAGATGGGGATAAAATTCTTCATTACTGCGTGGTGGTTTTTAAAACAATCAAAGGAGATAATTCATGTAGTGGGTGTCATAGCACATAGCACATAGCAAGATCTCAATAACTTTTATTATTGTTGTTCCCCCAGGAGAAAAGCACACTATAAACACTGTTCTGCATTTTGCCTCCTCCCCCCAGACCCGTCTTCACTGAAAAGCATATTTTGGAAATCTTAACAGTATATAGCTTGCTTTTTAAAATTAATAAATCTAGCTTGTGTTCTTTACTGTATTACTTTCTCTATATAATTAGAGAAACAGAAAAAACAATAATTGTAAGGGGATAATCTGCCTTAGCATGTCATCTGCTGATGACTCATAATTTAATTAATTCTTGTTGCTAGTGGAAACCTCTGGTTGAATAAGCCAAAGTGATATTTTAATAGTAGTTTTACAGTGGAAGGAAGAAGGAGAAAAAAAAATGTAACACCAAATCTGTGGACACATGGATATTCCCGTGAATCTCTCCGACTTTGGCAAAATTCTGAATCAAAATCATTAGGCAAATAAAACAGCCAAAATTTACTTATTACTTTTTTTTAAATTTATGGACAAATCCTGGCTTATGTTTGCCGTGTGCCGGGCACTATGTGATATGTTGGGGGAAGCAGCAGAGAGTGAAACGAAGCCCCTACCCTCGTGGAGCTCTCTCGTTCTAATGGTGGGGAGACAGATACCAAACAAGCATCCAATTTTACAGGCATGAACAATTCAACATTAGATCAGTATCCTTCTTACAAGGCAGTTTGATAATTTGTAAAGGTTTGTGCCTTATTAATGTGATTTTCAGTGATCACTATAACCTCTTTGAGCATCAGTTTCCACACATCTAAGATGGAGACAAAAATCATTAATAATATTGTTGAAATGAACTATGAAAAAATCGTTGGCATAAGGCCAGGCCTTTAGCATGTTATTGATAAAAGGAAGTCAGTGTTATATGAAAGCTGTATAATGTTTAATTCTTGTCTTTGAGACCAAGAGAAAGAGGGTTGCTTTGCACCACAGCATCACTGATACAGTCCCAGATCTTACCAACTGGGGTCTACAGAAGGCATCTTATTTCCTTTACCATCCTATTCACAGCCTCGAATAATAAGAATAGGAAACCCACAGTCTCTTGTCGCTTAACAAGCAGCCCTTATTTTCAACACTCTCTTTGCTTTGTTGTTGTTAGCTGTCCTCGAGTTCCCTCCAATTCGAGGTCACCCTCGTACTAGAGAACACAGTGCTGCCCAGTGCTGCCCCATTGTCTCCATCACTGGTAGCCTTGAACCCACTGTTGAGGCCACTAGGGGTCACCTTCCAGCACCACCAACCGAACCAAGTGCTGTCGAATCAATTCTGACTCATAGCAACTCTATGTGACAGAGTAGAACTGCTCCATAGAGCTTAAGCAGCACCTACCTGATGGATTCTAACTGCCAAACTTTGGCTTAGCAGCCGTAGCAGTTAGCCACTATGCTGCAGCAGACAATATTCTGCTGTGATCCTTAGAGTTTTTATTGACCAGTTCTCAGCACTAGACTGTCAGGTCTTTCTTCCTAGCCTATCTGGAAGCTCCACTGAAATCTATCCACTGTGAGTGATCAGTGGGATCCCCTTGAACTACCCTATAACTGAGTTCTCTATGTAGTTCTGGCCAGAGGCCAGGGCCCTCTCTAAACTGTTCAAAGGACAAAAGTCCAGGCTCAACCTTGTAGGCCATGCTAAGTACTGGGTTTTTATCTTGAAAACACTGGCAAAATCGTGAAAGATTTTAAATAGGGAAGTAAGCTGACCTTATTCACATTTTTAAAAAAATCCTTGGATTGCTCTGTGGAGATCAAGAGAGAAATGAGGGTGAGCTCCTGCTGTAATCCAGGTGCCACAGTGGAAGCTGGATGATAATGGTAGTGAGGAGAGGAAAATAAGAGCATGGGTTCAAGATTTAGTCTGTTTTGGAGGTAGACCTGACAGTACTTGCTGAAGAATTCTATGTAAGAGTGGGAAGGAAAAAGAAGTTTTCAGTTTGAACAAATGGGTGAATCTAAACGACCAGGCCATTTACTAAAAATGGGAAAAACCATACGGTGTCTCATAAAAACTCCAGTAAATGCTAAGAGACACTCAGAATGCTTGACACTGCACGTAGGAATGGACATTCTTTGGACTCACCGAAACCAAGCCAAACCTGCAGCCATGACATCTGTTTCAGCTCACAGCGACCCTGTAGGACAAAGCAGAGTACTCTACAAGGCTTCTCAGGCAGTACGTCTTCACGGAAGCAGACTACTACATCTTTCTCCTGTGGAGATACCAGTGGTTTGGAACTGCCAACCTTTTTTTTTTCTTTCATTGTGCCTTAGGTGAAAGTATACAGAGCAAATTTTTTTTCCTGTTTGACAATTTGTACGCAAAAGTGTTTCAGGGACTCTGTTTCATTTCCCTGCAAATTATCAGTACACTCCCCATTTCTGTCCTGGGTTTCCTTTTATAGTGACTTTCTACCCCTTTCTGCCTTTTCCTCTTCATTTGGGGCAGACCTTGCCCTTTGTTCTCGTCCGTTCTCACGAGCTTGTCGGCTGTTGGGCTGGGAGGTGGTCTCCAGGAATGCCTTCCATTGCAGGTCCGAAGAGGGTCTTAGGGCCGTGGCCTCAGGGCTTCCTCTAGCTTCTGTCAGACCAGTAGGACTGATCTTTGTGTGTGTGTGTGTGTATTTGATCTTTTGTTCTACAACTTTATCCCATTCTGTCCCAGATCCTCTGTTGTGATCCCAGTCAGAGCAGCTGGTAGTGGTAGTGAAGCAATCTAGCTCTTTTGGTCTGAGTCCTGTAGGCTGTGTTCAATTGCCAACCTTTTGATTAGAAGCAAAGCACTTTAACTGCTGTGCCACCAGTGTCCCAACCTATCTCATGTGAGTATCTGTATGTCCAGGGCCATTCTCAGACTGTGTCCTGAGAACCTGTAGACTCTGGCAAGCTTCTGCCCCATGCTCTACTCTTCAGTCCCCTGGAGCAAATAAATTTCTCTCTCTCACTATTTTCTTTCTTAATTGCAAAATTCACATAACGTAAAAGTAATCATTTTAAAGTGAACAATTCAGTGGCATTTAGGACATTGGCAATGCTGTGCAACCACTGCTTTTATGTACTTCTAAAACCTTTACCCCCAAAAGAAACCCTACACTCATTAGGCACTTGCTCCTCATTTTCCCCTACTCCAGCCTCTAGCAATCAACCATCTGGGTTCTGTCTCTATGGGTTTACCTATTCTGGATACTACGTATAAATACATGACTTTCTGTTTCCAGCTTCTGTCACTTTTTTTAGCATGAATCTGTAAGTTATTTCTTTTTATGGTTCAGTAATATTCAGTTGTATGGATTTACCACAGTTTGCTTATCCGTTCCTCTGATGATGGACATTTGGACTGTTTCTACCTTCGGACTACTGTGAATAGTGCTGCTATAAACACGGGCATAGGTATGTTTGTTTGGTTATCTGTTTTCAATTATTTTGGGCATATATCTAGAAGCAAAATTGCTGTGGCATTTGGTAATTCATTGTTTAAGGTTTTGAGACACAGTCTAGCTGTTTTCCACAGTGTGGGCACATTTCACATTTTTACCAGCAATCTATAAAGTTTCTAAGTTCTTCACATTCTCACCAACACTTGTCATTTTGCAATTAAAAAAAAAAGAAAAACTAGCACAGTCATTATCCTCATGGGTGTGACAGTGGTGTATCATTGTGGCTTTGATAGCTTTACATTCCCTAATGGCTGGAAACCCTGGTGGCACAGTGGGAACCCTGGTGGTATAGTGCTTAAATGCCACATCTGCTAACCAAAAGGTCAGCAGTTCGAATCCGCAAGGCACTCCATGGAAACTCTGGAACAGTTCTGTCCTTCCCCATGGGGTTACTATGAGTCAGAAAGCACTCAGTGGGCTGGGTTTGCTTTTGACTTTTTTAATGGTTAATTTCCATGACTGGCGGCTAATCTAAAAGGTTGTTTACAAAGATTACAACTAAGAAAATTCTATGGAGGAGTTTTACGCTGTAACATGGGTCACTATGGGTCTAGGGCTGGTTCAACAACAGCTGACAACAGTGGCTAATAAGGCTGAGCATCTTTTCATATGCTTATTGGTCATTATGTCTTCCTGGGACAAATATCTAGTCAAGGCCTTTTAGTTATTTTTTAATTGGATTGTTTATCTTTTGCTGTTGAGCTGTAGGCATTTCAAATATATTCTGGATATCTGAGCCTTAGCAGATATATGATTTACAAATATTTTCTCTCATTTGTAGGTCGTATCCTCATATCCTGTCATAGGTTGAATTGTGTCCCCCCAAAAATGTATGTAGCAATTTGACTAGGCCACAATTCCTGGTATTTTGTGATGTTCCTGTATGTTATAAATCCTGCCTCTATGATGTTAATGGAGAAGGATGGGCAGCAGTTAGGACTCAAAGTGCAAGATTGTATTGTGCCCCGAAGCAATCTCTTGTACTGTAAAGGAAAGGGAAGCAAGCAAAGAGCTGGGGGCCTGTACCACCAAGAAACAGTGCCGGGAGCGGACCTGGGATCCCTGTGCCTCAGAAGCTCCCAGTCCAGGGGAACACTGACAAAGACCTTTGTCCAGAGCCAACAGAGAAAGCCTTTGCCTGAAGCGGATGCCCTGAATTTGTACTTGTAGACTTCTAGAATGTGACAGAATGAAATTTCTCTTTTTAAAGCTATTCGCTTGTGGAATTCTGCTACAGCAGCACTAGATAGACGACTAAGACGTTCTCTCACCCCTGACTATCCTGAGCGTGTTCATCCACTATCTCCGGGTGACTGAACGTGGGAAATATCACCCCTCACACCAGGTATTGGGTTCAGTTACATTGCCTAGCCATGGCAATCAGGAGAGTACCCCAAAATACATTGTCCAAAGTCTAATCTCCAAATGGGGATCAGTGCAACTTGTTGTTGTTATTGTTAGTGTTGTTAGTCTATTCTGACTCCAAGTGATCCTGTATGAAAGAGCAGAAATGCACCGTGGGGCTTTCTTGGCTATGTTAAAAATAATCAAGATGCACCCAAATTTAAAAGTAAGGTTTATACTCTGAGTAGTTATTCTATATGCGTACGGGGAGACAATTTTGATTCCAGAACAAGCAAATGGCTCAAAACAAGCTAGGTCCAGTGAGGCTTATAAAGAAGGAGAAACAGAGAAGATCAAACATCAATTAATCGTCACATGATTGATTGAACTCTACCCTCCCCCTTTCACAGAGATCAAGAGACATCAGGTCGCAAGGTGGTCTCTGCACCTCCACTGAGCCTTCATCTTTTGAAATTCAGAAATAGTAAGCCTGGTTTCAAAAAAGGAAGAAAAGATCTTCAACTTTGGGGGAAAGAAAAGCTGCTGGTGGATTAATTTTGTTTGGGGATTTGTTTAAAGTGAATACTTGGATCATGGTGTCTTAGGCTGATTTCTCTAGAGAAGCAAAACCAGTAGTGCATACATATATACATACAGAGAGATTTATATAAAAGAAATGGCGGATGGCTTGTAGAAGTTATAGAGTCTCAGGCCTCTGGGTCAGAATGGAGGCTTCTGCAGGGGCCAGCTGCAGGATCCAGAGTGCAAAAGCCCATGAGGCTTGCCAGAAATGCCACCTATATTGGATGAAGGCAACACCACCAAGGACACTCCCTTTCAGCTGACTGACTACTCGTAGCATATCCCATCACGGAGGTGATCATGTTATAGCCCAGATCTCTTCACAGAGGTAATCATATAACTGCCAAACCACTGAGAATCATGACCCAGTCAAGCTGACACACAACCTTGATGATCACATGTGGACAAGAAAACCTCAAAACCAAAGCAAGACATTTGCTATCAGGTTTTCTTTGCGACAGCAATAATCTTTACAGAAGCAGATCAGGTTTTCCTCCTGCAGAGCCTTTGGATGGACTCAAGCTGCCAACCTTTTGGTGAGCAGCCCAGTATTTAACCATTGTGCTGCCTGGGCTCTTTAAGTACAGTCACATACATTTAAGGCTAGGGGGAAAAAAAAGAAAAGATTTCTTGATTTCTTAAAAGGGCACAGTCCAGCTTGAAATGTCCACAGTTCACATGATGAAGTAGAAGACTCAACATCTCACCGATTGCAGCATTTGCAGCAAGATGCAAAGAAGTCTCAGTTTTCTGCAAAACCAAGAGTGAGGCGTTTCATGTTTTATAAATAAAAGCAACTTCCAAGGATCAGCGTTTTGGCAAACACGCTAACAAGTCTCCAGCAGGTGTGCTTCTACGTGTATTTGAGGAAACTTTCCTGTGGAATGAGCTTCTCTCTCCCATTCTTCCACAACAAACACACTCTATAAGAGAACTTGGTCTTGACCGGAAATGATTCCTGGCTTGCTTTCCAGAACAGTTACTACAAATGTCTGGATTCAGAGCGAGGTAACTTTAAGAAAGGGTGAGGCTAGGTGCAGTACGTAGAGGACAGAAAAAGCCATTAGCTTAACTCGAGATACAGTTGGGAGATTGAAGATGGGGGGGGGGCGCTTGCTTCCTTTACTTCCTAAACCATGATGATGATCGTTGAGTGGCTAAGCGCTACGGCTGCTAACTACAAGGTCTGTGGTTCATATTTGCCAGGCACTTCTCTGAAACTATGGGGCAGTTCTACTCTGTGTATAGGGTCTCTATGAAGCAGAATCGACTCAACAGCAGCGTTTTTGGGGGGGGTTTCCTTCACCTCTAGACTATGAGTTCTATTAGGTGTCTATTTGATTCCTTGTCTGCCATTGGTACCCAGTTCCGCCTTCCACAGCCTCTCTGACAGGAGCAGCAGCAAAAACCAATGCCAAAGCTGTGGTGGTGGACTCCATTCTGATGGACACGGAACCTACAGGAACAGAGTAGAACTGCCCCGTAGAGAGCCTATAATCTTTCCGGAAGCAGACTACTGCCCTGTGCTTAACCACTAAGCCACCGGGGCTCCTGGCAGCAGCAACAGTAAATAGTAAGAGCTCCTGACGTTTGTTAAGCTCTTTCTGTGTGCTAGTAGACACCATGCTGAATACTTTCATCTTATAACAATGTAATAATTCTGCAAGATGGTAATGTCATTATATTCATTTAACAATGAGGGGAGGGGTTGAACACTCCTGGATGAGGAAGTCCTTTGCCTGAAATGACACTGTTGGTAGCTGTCACAAATCAAGCTTTTGTGACTTTCATGCTCAAGATCTCCGCTGTGTGTTCAGTCTCTTCTTGTTCTTTGTCCTGGCTCCTTGCTTCCTGTTATCAGCCTCTAGACTCTTAACTTTCTCGCAACAGATTAATCTTGCTCAGTTCTCCTGTGCCCTGGGGGTTCCCCCGGCCACTACCTGGTCCTGACAGTCTGTGGCCAGAAGGTCCACGTCCTTGCAAGGTGCTCTCTGCCGCCCCCACCAGGCGAGCTTCAATATTGACTGGTTCCTTGGTCAACAAGTGTTTGCTAACTGGAGCGTAACTTCTTCACATACTTCTTTATTTTCATTCATCAAATGCTTGTGTCTTACTATTTGAATTAAAACAAGAGTGATCAACTGGTAAGCTCAGGACCTAGGAATATATTTAAGACCACAAAAGTGGATTAAGGAGGATGTAAATTGGGATACAGTTGTCTTCAAGGAAAATTAATGGAAAATAAAGGTATTTCAAATTCAAAATCCTTTGAGGCTTTCTGTAGAGCTGAGACATTGTGATTCTTAAAAAGATTTGGTGTCTTTTTAATGTGATTTCTTACTTATAAATATGTTAGCTCTTGAGACTGTGCCAGAGTATTTCAGGAATGCCAGTCTAAAATGTAAATTTACAGTTTTGAGAAAGCCATTATTTATTCAGCTTATTAAAAATAAGCCAGTGTGAGAAACCAATTATCTTTTTCAACTCTGAATTCCTTCTTGTTTGTGATTCTGTTTTGTGTTGGGCATACAGTAGGTGCTCAATGAATGATTAATGAGTACCTAGGTAGGTTTTACAAGTTACAGAGCAGAATGGAGAAGAATGTTATTTGACTTGGGTTGACACCAGAATTTTCCCCCAATACATATTTGGTTAGAGGTTTCATTCAATGAAGTACTGTACTAGGGACAATGAAATGGGTCTGCTGCCCGTAGTTAATGGCTTTATGAAGCATTTGGCTTTCTTACCTTGCGTTTAGCACCATTGTTTCCAGGCCAATCAATAGGCATAAATTCGAGATTAAGAGCAATCTGGATCGTTATTCTCCATTCATCACATATTCATTATTTTCTGTTTGAATGAGACCCGTAATCAGTGTTATTTACCAATCTTTATAGCAAAACTTTAAACCACTGATTGATTGTTCCTCTCTTTGCAGGTATTAAATACCATTTCAAATATCCTTTCAATGATTTTGTAGTAGCTAATGAAGTCCATTTTTTCCAGATTTTTCAGCCCACTGAAGGAACATTATACCCCTAAGAGTCTTTAAAAAGTATTTGTTGTTTAATTGGCAGCAGCTGTTCCTTAGAAAGTTACCTAAGTATATAAAAGCATTCTCTTTTTTTTCCACTTGAATGGATTTTGAAGTCAAGAATTATCTTTGAAATATATGTAGAATATATACGAAAGTCCCCTGAAGTTCTGTAATATTGAAATTTTAAAATAGTATAACTCTAATATATGTAAGAAATTATAGCACTGTACTTTTAATTTTCAGTTTAATTACTGAAACTTTATAAAATATATTCTCTGGGTTTTCTGAATAGATTTCAAAGAAAGTTATTAGTTCATCATAGTTAATTCTAAAGTATGCACATTCTGTCTTACTGGAATGCAACACTTCCCCTATCTTGCCCTTGAATTCTTTCCAAAGTCATTAAGGATTGGATACATACAGTAACAGCAGATTTGCTTAAATGTTGCTATTACTCTACAACCTCAAAAATTTTGTACAAGGAATTTCAGATAGAAACTGTTACCCTGACATCTCACGTCCAGAATAGCCAGAGCCAAACATAATGATTTTACAGTTGAAATAGAGCCAAGCCGCACATTTTCTGAGTATGGTTTTATTGGGAGTCTGCATGCAGATGAAATATGGTTTTTGAGAATATAATATGCATAGAAGAGGCCTTTCTTGTTGGAGCACCAGGCTTAATTTCAAGCCAAGGTCAGAGCCCTTTCTCCACATCTATTTTTATATTTTCCATTTCTCCATGAGATATTCCCAGTTTTGAGTCACTGCAACATATCCTGCACCAGATCAGAGCAGGAGCAAATGTGACACCTCTTGTCGCTTCCCCTGACACCTAATTGCCCGAAAGTAAGTCATCTCTCTGGAAACTCCCAGCACATCTCATGGGTGGACTAGCACTTTCCTGCTGGCAGCCCTGGTCACCTTACCCCATGAAGTGACGTGCTCTGTGAGAAGGCACCGGCACTCCTGAGATTCACCTTCTTTTGTTTTTGTGGGATTTTGAGCTAGTGGTGCCATTATATTACTGTTGTTAAGAATTGTCTAGATTTCTACACTGTAAATAAGCCTTAAGGGAAAATGTTGCTGTTGCTAGCTGCCTTGGGGTCAACTCCCTAGTCATGACGAACCCCCTAGGTTATCGAGTAAAACTGTACCATTGGGTTTTCTTGACTGTAAATGTTGAGTCGGAATTGACTCAACAGCAGTGAGTTTTCCATCTCGACTGAAGCAGTTGACCTGGTATTTGCCCACAGAGCTGCTGGGTGAATTCAAACTACTGAGCCTTTGGTTAGCAGCCAGGATACAAATTGCGTGCCTTGTTCAGTCTCCTTGGGGAAAAAGTGAGGCAAAAATAATTTAATTAGTTAATCTACACACATACACACACACACACACACACACACACACACACAATGAGTTTTTGGTAAAAGTTGACACAGCAAGTTAGGTTCTCATTTGGCAATTTCTGCCCATATTGCTCAGTCACATTATTCTTCATGACAGTGTGTCAACATGCTCTTTGTGCTCCAGTACTCTAGTTTCCCTACCCCCTTATCTTCTCATCGTTTCTTTTGAGTCATTGTTGACTTTTTGGTCTCACTGATGGTTTTCAAGAAGGGCACCAATCTTACAGATGATATCCTTTATTATGCGCGCTCCTCTGCTGCTATTTTGCTAAAAGGTGGTCTCAGGCCAAGGCTCCATTCTAGGCTCACAGAGCGCCTCAGGGCAATAGGGAAAGCTTGGTGACGCAGTGGTTAGGTGCTACCTCTGATAACCAAAAGGTCTCCATGCACTCCTCGGAGACTTACGGAGCAGTTCTACTCTGCCCTGTAGGGTCGCTGTGAGTAGGAATTGGCCTGACAGCCGTGAGTATAGGGTCGCTGTGAGTCAGATGGCACTTAAACAACTCTCAGGGAGTCTGCTGTTCTCTACTGTTGCAGTTTGTCTCCCTTTTTTTTCCCTCAAAATAATTTAATTTAGATTGAGGTGGAAGAGAGCAGGAAGCAAGAGTCTGTTGACAGAAAATATCAAATGCTCTTCATTTGTTTTTGAAATTCAATACAGAGGACATAGACGTCTGTAACAAACAAATCAATGAATTTCAGTTTTATATTATGGCTTTTCACTGAAAGAAATGGAAGAGAGAAGATGAAAGAGTCAGAGAGAAACACAATCAAGCAACCTTGATGTGGGCAGAATTTCTGAGGTAAAGATAGTGTGATGATTATGTATTATTTTGCCAAAAAGGAATTACTAGAATTTAAAAATGTGCTCTCTCTTTTTATTTTAAAGGAGTCTTCCCTAAATTTATGTAAGAAGTGCTTTGATTTTATGAAGAGTTTAGGAGCATATAAACTATTAGCTTATTTTGTTTCCTTATTTTTTTAGGGAATAAAGATTGAAATATTTTGCCTTGGTTGTTGAATTAGCATCCCCCTCCCCAGTAAAATTTTACTTTGATTGTGTAACATCCCCATCTTGTGGTTATTTGTAAACTACTCACTAAAAGACACGTTGCGTTTTCACAGTTTGGGGCATAAGTAGGATCCTGTCTTTTATTTTCCCTGTGGGCTGAATGCAGTTAAGCAGTAATGAAGAAAGAGCATTGCCCAATTCACTGCAGAAAGATGCAGCCTGGGGAGGTAGTCAGTAACTATCAGTTGGACTAATGTTGAGCTAAGGGAAGGCTGTTTTAGAAAGGAAGAGAGAGAGCACTGCAGAGAAGCAGGATTTGTGTGCCCCTAAGCTCTGGAATGTTACACTGGGCACAGGTGACTGTTTTAGTCAGCTAGGGCTGCTCTAACAGAAATACCACAGAGTGGATGGCTTTAACAAAGAAAGATCTATTCTTACACAGCCCAGTAGGTTGCAAGTCCATATTCAGGGTGTCCACTCAAGGGGAAGGCTTTCCCCTTGTCGGCTCTGGAGGAAAGTCCGGTATTGCATCAGTCTTTGTCCAGGGAGCATCCTCACGCAAGAACCTCTGGTCTGAAGGACACACTCTGCTCCCGGTGCTGCTTGCTTGATGGTAGCGAGGTTCTCAAATTGTCCTTGGTTTCTTTTTCCTTTTATTCCTTGCAAGCTAAAAGCATTAAGGGTGGGGCAAGCCATACTCCAGGGAAACTTCCCCCACAGCAGGAATTCACAGCCCCACCCTAATCCTTTAACATACAGGTTAGCAAAACCACACAATGGAGGACAGTCCCAAGATACTGGGAACCATATCCCAGCCACGTGGCTGCACACATTTTTGGGGGGACACAATTCAAACCATGACAGTGACATTATTCATGAAGTGGAAAAATTTCTGGTTTCAAGGAATTTCATGTACTGTATGTGAAAAGTGCATAGACTTTATATAGTTACTCAGATCTGAGTTTGAGTTCTTATTTTAAAACTCATTAATCTGAAATTCTAATAGAGCTATTCTAAATGGGGACAACTTTTCTTAGGAATTCACTGTGAATATTAAATGAGTTAACATATAAATCACCTAGCTCTTTATCAGCCACCCAGAGAAGGTTCCTATTCACAGTTTATCTTCCTTCCTTCCTAGAAGGGAGCTGTGCAAGTAAGTAGTTGATCTAATATAAGCTGTTTCAAATACCTATTGATCAAGTATCATCTTGGAAAAATATGACGGAAATACTTTGAATTTTTCCCAAAACTTTAGGAAGGCCAAGGTCAACATATGAAATTTAAGAGTAACATTGTTTATAGTAGTGGTCAAAATTGTTTGTTGCAAATGGCAAAACAACAACAGCAATAAGAATTCAAACTAGATTAAGAAATAAAAGGAGGTATCTGTTGCAGTATTTTCTACCCCATGAACAAAGGAATGAGATGCTGCCCACCTCCCTGGGATTGGTTGGGGATTGGACTGCTGTGATCCATTGGGTCTCTCTAGAAGTAGATCCCCTGACCTTTCTTCCTGGTGTGTCTTAGTCTAGCAACACAGCAGCTTTCACTGGTTGACAAGTGGGTGGTGTCTTGCACATAAGGTACATTGACCAGGAATGAAACCCAGGTCTCCTGCATGGAAGTTGAGAATTCTACCACTGAACCACCAGGGCCCCTATAGCTCTCTCTGCTTAGACTCTGTTGTCTTCTGGTTCTGACTCAGAGCAACCCTATAGGACAGAGTAGAACAGCACATAGTATTTCCAAGGCTGTAATCACTATGGACGCAGACTGCCACATCCGAGCTGTTGGTGGATTTGAGTTGGTGGCTTCAGACGGCTGACCTTTCTGATGGCAGTCTCACGTTTACATACTGTGCCACCAGGGCTCCTCCTCTCTAAACCCGAATCAGACCTGTTGCTGTCCAGTCAATTCTGACTCGTAGTGATCCTATTGTAGGGCAGAAGGTTTCCAAGGAGCAGGCGGTGGATGCAAACAGCTGCTAATCTCAAGACCAACAGATTGAATCCACCAGCTGTTCCTTAGAACCCACATGAGACAGTTTTACTGTGTTGTACAGGGTCGCTATGAGTTGGAATTGACTTAACGGCAACTGTTTTTGTTTCAGTACATTTGTACATAGAATTGAAGACTTCAGGAAGTAATCAGCTGCAGGTAAATGATAATGCTGTCTCGCGGCATGTTTCAATGCTGCCTTCCTCTATGTTGACAGCGTTTCAGGGCTCACATTCTCCTGGTCCCAAGTGAGCAGAAAGTTTTCTCTTCTCACCAGTTTTTGCAAATACACAGGGTTTACCTCTGTTTAGACTCACCTCAGTTCCTGAATCAAACATGGTGGTCAGGGAATCGAAGTGGCCGTGACTGGCTTAAGCATTGGTCACGTGCTCACTTTTAGGGCTCGGCTAAACTCTTGGACAACCAGCTAAACTCATGGACTGACAAGTGGTTTGCTCCGGGGAAATCTGCCTTACTGTCATCCAGAGTCAGCAATCTGGAATGAGTTGGCAGGCAAAAACAAAAGGTACTCCCTGAACTCATCTTTTGGCAAAACATCAATTAACACTAGCTGATTGCTTGCAAAGTTGCAGGCCACCTTGAAGCTTGGCTTCTTTCCCTATATCCTCTGTTATTGCCTGGAGCCAGTACCGTTCGGGTTAAGATAGGGATCCTCCCCTTTCCCTGTAGGGTCTGTGAACTCTTCAGTCAAGTTCCCTGTTTTCTTGGCCTGGCTTCCCCCTAATGATTAGATACTCCACCCACTTGTCTCATAATTACTGTGGCTAGAAACTAAATTTGAAATAATATTTGTTCCTTTTAGAAAATATAACTGTATGTATCCTTTGTGTGTGTGTATGTGTGTGTGTAGTCTTACACTTCAAATCCTCCTTGTCGAATACGAAAAGTTAAATTCTAGTTCTTTTACTGATTTATTCCAAGTTTGTTTAATGTATGTATTTTGGGACGGATAACATTGTAACAGCTAATCTAGTACCTTCCACAATTTCCTCAGAAAAATAAAAAGTTGGATACATACAGGATGTCAGGATCATGTAGCCTCTTCACGGAAGCCCTGGTTTCCCCATTTCAGCACAGATGCACACATGTGGGCACATACACACACATACACAACGCCATGGAATCCCACCTACCTAGACATATCCTCAGTCATGAGGATGAGTCATTTATGAGTAAACTCATAAATCCCATTGCCAGTGAGTGGATTCTGACTCATAATATCCTTCTAGGACAAAGTAGAACTGTCCCATCAGATTTCCAAGGACTGCCTGGTGGATTCAAACTGTCAAGCTTTTAGTTAGTAGCCATAGCACTTAACTACTATGGCACCCAAAGCCAAAGAAAACCCAAACCTACTACTATCAAGTCAATTCTGACTCACAGAGACCCTATAGGACAGAGTAGAACTGCCCCATAGAGTTTCCAAGGAATGCCTGGCAGATTTGAACTGCTGACCTTTTGGTTAGCAGACATGGCACTTACCCACTGTATCTCCAGAGTTTCCCAGTAAGCAAAAGCAAGGATAATCTTGGAAGGGTGTCTAAAACAAACACTTTAATGTACCAGCCTGGTTCTACTGAACCTAGAATGTTTGGATGGAAAGCAAACACACTGCTGTAAACTCTGGACCACACAGCTGTATACATTCACACCAGTCACCAGTCTCTTTTGACTTGTGTGCTTCTGCTGTCAGTATTTCTGCAATTTAGGGTGCCTTTCCCACCAAGCCAAAAAAACGAAACCCACTGCTGTCGAGTCAATTCCAGCTCATAGTGACTGTTTTAGTCATCTAGTGCTGCTCTAACAGAAATAGCACAGAGTGGATGGCTTTAAAAAGAGAAATGTTTATTCTTACATAGTCTGGTAGGCTACAAGTCCAAATTCAGGATGTCTGCTCCAGGTGAAGGTTTTCCCACTGTCAGCTCTGGAGGAAAGTCCTTGTGTTGCATCAGTCTTTGTTCAGGGAGCCTCTTGGCACGGGAACCTCAGGTCTGAAGGATGAGCTCTACTCCCTATGCCGCTTTCTTGATGGTGTGAGGTTCCCAACTCTCTGCTTGCTTCCCTTTCATCTCTTGTAGGATGAAAAGAGTAAGGGTAGTACAAGCCACACTCCAGGAAAACTTCCTTTACAGTGGAGCAGGGCGGTGATTCTATGAAGGGATTTATATTCCCACCCTAACCCTCTAACATACAGCATAGGAAAATCACATACAGCCTAGGAAATCACAAATTGGAGGACAATCACAAAATATTGGGAATCATGGCCCAGCCACATGGCTACACATATTTTGGGGAGACACAATTCAATCCATGACAGTGACCCTACAGGTCAGGGTAGAACTGCCCATAGAGTTTCCAAGGAGCACCTGGCAGATTTGAACTGCTAACATTTTTGGTTACATGACATAGCACTATACCCCCAGGGTTTCCTTTCCCACCAGTTCCTAGGAAAATCTTGGTATCTTTCCAGCTCAGTTCATACTCTGTCCACACCCAGTTCAACATAAGTGGCATACTTTTCTAAGATAATTTAAGTTTACTTTTTGCTTTTCTCTATAACATTTTGTGCTGAGGAATTGCTTTCCTTAGTTTTTGAAAATATGATTTGGGGTCTTTATAATGTATCACTACATTTTTTCCTATAACTTATGTAACTATTACCCTGTTCTTGAACTTTTAGTTGTTTAAATTTTTAAATTATTTTAAATTAACTTAGTGATGCATTCTTTTGTGATTGTCAACCATATCTGCAATATTTTTTTAAATGAGATTCCTAGAAATTGAATTATTAGATTAAAACAGTGATATTTTAATTACAAATTTATTTCACTTTGTTCCTCATTATAAAAGTAGAATACTGTAACATTTTTTGGAAAACACAGGAGAAAATAAATATAACTCATATTCACTATACAGAGATAGTAACTGCTATTATTTTGTTGGATGTTTTCATTTTCTCAAAATAATAATTTCAAAAAGGATCTTTTAATCATCAGTCCCTTAACAATAAATCATAGTTTCTATATTATTACCAATTTTTGATGGTGGCATGGTTGTTTCATTATATGAATGGATATTATCGTTTATTTAGCAGTCCCCAATTACTGAGCATTTAGATTACTTCCAATTTAAGCGACACAATATGACAATTAAGCTTGCAAACTTAACTGCTTTAAGTGCTACATACCTCATTGCTGAATATCGCTAAAGTCACCTTTGAGGTACTCCTCTTGGGAAGCTATGCGCTGACACCGGAGCCTAGTCCACACTTCAAAGCAGTTTTGGAAATCTCTCTGGAACAGCCATTGTCCACAGCAGCACAGTGACAAGTTCATAGACTTTAACTGTATAATTGCATGTGAGGGAGTTTTTTAGCCAGTAAATAAATAACTGTATTGGACCATCCTCCTTACTTACCTGATCTGGCCCTCAATGAGTTTTGTGTTTATCTGAAAATAAAGGAAATATTGAAAGTTTTGATGACAGTCAGGACATTGAGGGTGATACAACAACAGGTCTGACAGCCATTCCAGAAAAAGAGTCCCAAAATTGCTCTGAAGGGTGGCCCAGGCACTGGCATAGGTGCATAGCTTCCCAAGGTGAGTACTGCAAAGGTGACAGCAATCAGGTACATGGCACTTTTTCTAGGATGAGTTTGTGAACTTGATTTGAAGTCCTTGTATTTTACCAAATTTTCATACTTAAGTTTTGGCATACGTTTCTGATGCAGGTATGAAATCCCCATTTTCAGAGATGTTATAAATTTTGAAAATATAGACATACTGCTTGTGGAACTCCATTAGTACCCTTGCCTCATTCCTACAGATGTCTGAAAAGGAACAGTTAGGTAATTCCAGATGTGGAAAGGCCTACAGGACAGGGGATTATTAGCAAGATGACAAGGCAGCATGCCAGTCGTGACACACTCTCTTACTCTGGTAGAATGCAGACAGAGGTATAATCTCCAGTTTAGTAGTCAAAAGTGCAATTTTGAACAACGCACTAGGAATAGATGTGCTTGGCCAGGAAGAGATAACAGATGCAGATCTCCTGGAGGGTGACAGGTGCTCAGAAAACGTTAGCTTTTTATCCCTGAGAAGAAGGGTGCTTACCTGATGTCTTCTAGGCACCTTACACACTGGACAGAAAATAACTCTAAACAGCAATAAAGGGAGAACAGCAAAATAGTACATGCATATGAAGGAAAACATCACATAGCTTTTTGTGTGTGTGAGAGACAGGCCCAGGGGTTTTGTTTTATGTTGTTGACATAGGAAAATCACAGACAAAGGCTTCCCAAGGGACTGTCTGCTGTAGCCACTGTCTGCTCCTAATAGTTACAAGCACTGCTTTTGCCTCCCACAGTTGCAGCAGAAGCAGCGTCCCTGATGGGGAAGAAGTGAGCTGTTGAGGAGTGAACTGCCCACCTACTGTTAAGCAATGTTCTGTCTCTAACAGTCTTTCCACTTAGGAAAATGTGCTGTGCACTTGGCTGCAGCATTTACCACACATCTGCTTGACAAGTCTGCACTGCAGCTCCAGACCCAGCTCCCAACTGGCAAGTGGCCTCTGAAGATTTTGTGGTCATTAGGAGTCAGACTCATGCTGCAATGAGGAGGGGATAGCAAGTTAGCCCACTTGGGTCTGATGGAATCAATTAGGAAAGTTAAGCAGGGGAGCCCATTGGTAGGTGATTACCTCTTCTAGAAGAATCGTGTCTAGCAATAAATACTCTCCAGAGTTAGTCAAGCAACTGTGGATTGTTGCAGTGGACCTTGGTGCACAGGGAACCCGGGATGCAGTACATTTTGTTAGGGCTTCTCAGAATCTAAGCTAAGGTCATAGCTTCCGTAACAGTTTTCCAATAGCCACCAATCTCTTGTTAAAAGTACAGTTAATCTGAACCTTTTCTTTTAATGTCAGAAATGTGTTTTTGATAGTAAACATTCCTTTTGCAACACAGCTATGACTCATCAGAACTGCGGTTAGCAAATTGCTATGAAATGTAAGACATGTGCTTTGTATAATTTTCTATTGATGCATCCACTTATTCTCTTTTACCAAAAACATGAAGACAGCCCTCTAAATACAGATCACAACAAATACAACCACACTCTCCAGCCTGGTGCAGCAAAACTACCAAAACATTCAGCTTCATAGGGAAGTTTGGTGTCCAAGTAACTCTTGGATTGCAAATTACTTTTTGAAAATGATGCTTATAATCCCAAAGAATTCTGGGTAGGTTCTATGATGATAAAGTATCTTGGAAAGCTTAGCCAAGGTGATTTGTAGAAGGACGAAAACACTGCAGCAACAAGGTATATATCAAAACGCAATTACCAGTATTCCTACTTTATAAAGAATCTTTTGAACACTGTTTAATTCATTATGGTTATGGTCATTTAAAAAAAAGGAAAAAAAGAAGATGCTTTGAAAAACAGAATCCCTGTCCCCCTTTTTTTGTTAGTTGTGAGAAAATTTTTATCATTCGTCTCTATCAAGGCTGCCTTTTAACCTGTTTGGTGTTTAATCAGTGTCTTGTGAGGATCAAGCTATCTCTTAAAGACTTCAGTTTGTGCAAATTTATATTACCAAAAAGTTTCTTGTAGATAAAGTAGCACTGTGGAATTCTACCCCGTTAGTGTGTTTCTGACGTTTCTTTCTTTAAAACAGCTCAAGACACAAGTGCCATGGGTCTACATCTTAATTACCCAAACTTATTCCCTCTTCATGTGGATTTTGAACTAGAGAGTTGTTCAGACATCCTTGATGATTGCTAATCTTATTCATTAATCATGGAGGGAGACCCAAGGATTTCTCAATAATTAAGTGTTGAAATGGTCTTCTTCTTTCCTCACCCCACAAAACTAAACCAGGTGCTAGATGTTTCAGGCACAAATCCAATCCTCTTCAATTTTTCCCTCTGAACTAAAAGAAGAGCCAAGGATGAATGAATGACTAGACTTTGTAACTACTCATTATGGGGCCATCTATTATGCTTTTTAGTATGCAGTATGTTAATAAGCCAACATATTATGGCTGTGGCTCTGTAACTAATCTACTGTAATAAATAAGAATAATAGTGGTGATACCAGTATATTCTATGGATATGATGTGCTGCTTGGACAGCGTTACAATTTAAATAAACTTTACTCTTGAAGCATTTAAAAATACATAACAGTAGTAATGAAATACAGAGCACAACATTAGCTGACACAGCAATTTCTACCTCCCAAGACCCTAATAAATAACCAGAGTTTAAATCTTTCTCTTGAAATATATGGCCTTTCTATGATTCTAAGTGAGTTGTAAAACTTTTATGGAGTGTGTCCTAACTTTATTTTTAAAAATTCTCCATTTTTATAGCAAAGGTGACCTAGAAATACCTTGTGAATAATAGAACAACATATTTAAGCTATTAAATTTAACTCACTGGACAATACATGAGCCTTCCTGGTACTGACATCTCTCCTGGATGGAACTGGGAGCAGGAAAGAAGATTGAATTGGCTAGTTACTCAAAATATATTGATTTTAACTCTAGAAGTGATCGAGTTTTACTTCAAATGGAAAAATTTAAAATTTCTGCTGGCAGGTTGAAATAAGGATTCAAAAGCCAAGATCAGTTATTATAGGAACATAAATAAAATCTTTGTACACTTTAGTGTTGAAACTGAGAAGTTCATACCATAACACCAGGTTTGTGTAATTAATAGTTTTTGGACATACAGCTCTGTAGCTGATTTAGGCTTGTTGGATGAGCTCATTCCCATATATGGAGAATTAATTTTAAGTCCAAAAACTAATTAAGATTCTCAAAGGCTTTTTATTTATTGCCAAGTTTCATCACTGAGTTGCAGTTCTTTGATTGTATCAAACTCCTGTACGTTTCTTAATGAAGCACAATTAATTTTCTTTATTTTCTTTTTCTTTCTTCTTTCCTCCCTTTCTGTCTCTCTTCTTTTCTCTCTAAACTCAATTTGATAATAGTTGTAAAGCCTATTAAATACACACATATATTTATTTATATTTGCAAGGAGCCCTGATGGCACAAATTGTAAAACACCTGGCCGCTAACTGAGAGGGTGGCAGTCTGAACCCTCCGAGTGCCTTCTTGGGAGAAAGATCTGGCAATGTGCTACCGCAAAGATTACAACCAAGAAAACCCTACGGAACGGTTCTGTTCCATCTCCCAGGGTCGCTGTGAGTTGAAATTAACTCCGTGGAGCCTAGCAGCAGCAACAACACCAACATGTAAATATGCAGTGTGGTCTTCAGGTAAACACAATCCAGACGTAACTGTCCTGCAGTTTCCAACAGTGCCTGCAGGATCTGAACTACCTATTTTCTGGGTAACAGCTGTAGCACCTAACCACTGTACCACTAGGATTTCCAGTGATAATTGATGGTTTCCAGCGTAAAAAACAAGAAAACAACTGATTCATCTATTTATTTCTTATCTTTTTCAGTGAAGGGTTACGGAAGGACTAGATTGTGTTACAAGCAGTGACAAAGTGAAAGGCATTTACTAAACAGCTCCTTGTATGTGATGCCGTGTTAAGTATTAACCAAAGGATACAAGTTATAGTCACTGAATAAAAGTTTTCTTCTCTGTGTGCTCCTGTGAAATAACTGTTTCAATGTATTTAGTAAGCATGCAGTTATTTAGAGAATTCAGTTAACTCTTAAAACTGTTCGGATTATGCTAACATGTTCTGTTTCAGTATTCACAGAAGGCAATGGATACAGCGCTGTGTCGTTTCTTCTCAGGAAGAATCCCCTGTGTGAGCATTAGTTTCCTTTGTATCTATACTGGTTTGCTTCTTTCTTCTCTCTTCTTCTCTCAGCTTCCAGCCTCAGTTTTTTTCTAAGGGAAGAAACCCAGGGAAGGTTCAGCCAACTGAACTTAGAAGCACAAGCTTGGGTGTGGTTGTCCCATACATCTTTGGGAGAAGTCTGCTGCTTAGTCTTTCTGGCTAGAAAGCAGGAGAGGAGTGAGGTAGGATATTCTCTATTTATGATCATGTGAGGGGAACAGTAAGAGTCTTGTGTCAGTTGTCTAGTGCTGCTATAACAGAAATACTACAGGTGGATGTCTTTAACAAAGAGAAATTTATTCTGTCACACACTAGGAGACTAGAAGTCTGAACTCAGGGTGTTAGCTCCAGGGGAAGGTTTTTTTCTCTTGGCTCTGGGGGAAAGCTCTTGTTATCAGTCTTGCCCTGGTTGAGGAGGTTCTCAGCCCAGGAACCCTGGGTCCCAAGGATGTGCTGCATTCCTGGTGCCTCCCTCTTGGTGGTACAAGTTCCCTCACCTCTTCACTCAGTTTTGTCTTCTATATCCCAAAAGAGATTGACTTAAAGCATAACCCAGTCCTGTAGATTGAGTCATGGCTCGTTGACATAACTGTCCCTAGTTCTACCTCATCAACATCACAGAGATAAAATTTACCATACAGAATAAGCGCCTCAGATGACAAAACGGTAGACAATCACACAATACTGGAAATCATGACCTAGCCAAGTTCACAAACATTTTTGGAGACAGTTCATTCCACGACAAGTCTGTTGGTTATAATTTAATGGGAGGGAAAAAGGGAAGCCTTTCGTTTATGTTGATGGATCCTTCCATTCCTAGCGCAAGCAGATAATAGAAAGGTCGGAGAACAGTGGGAAGAAGGAAGAAAAAAGGATACAAGTAGGTGCGATGTAAAAGGAGAGCAGAGCAGAGAGGGAGAAACTGGACAAATGTCAGGTGCTAATGCTGTGGGAAAGCCTGGGAGAGAGGCCCACTGTGGAGGACAGGAGGGCAGGGAGGCAAGGAGACCACACTGTTGGAGGGGAGGAGAAAGCACCCAGAGGTCTCCTTCCCTGGACCACATTCTGGAGGCACTAGTCACTCTGCTTCCTCTAATACCTTTTTATTATAATCTGAGCAATGAACAAGCCATGTCATCGCCTTAAAAATTATTGAAAAGGCTCTTTAACAGGCCTTTGCGAGTTATTTGTCCATCGTTTTTCTATGTTCCAAAAGGGAAGAAAATAACATTCTCTAAAACACATAAACACACTGAGTTCTGTCTTAATGTTACAAGAACATGAGTACACAGTTCATTTTTACAAATATTGTTGTAGCTTTCCATTTATTTGTAGACTAGGATAATTATTTAAAATAATATTCCTAAGCAGTAGCATAAGAAATCTTTCTGGAGTGATTAAACTATTTTGTATCCTGATGTTGGTTACACAAACCCATAAACTACCAAACCAAAAAAGAACCAAACCCAGTGCTGTGGAGTCGTGTCCAACTCATAGCAAACCTAGAAGTCAGAGCAGAACTGCCCCATAGAGTTTCCAAGGAGTGCCTGGCGGATTTGAACTTCCTACCTTTGGTTAGCAGAAATAGCACTTAACCCATGACACCACCTGGGTTTCTGTAAACTACTGGATATCGTAAATTGATCCTAACTCATGGCGACCCCATGTGTGTCTGAATAAAACTGTGCACCATGGAGTTTTCAATGGGCAACTTTCCAGAAACAGATCACTATCCTTTTCCTCCAGGGTGCTTCTCGGCAGATTTGAACCTTCCACATTTCAGTTAGCATCTGAGCACGTTAACTGTATGTACCACCCTAGGAGTCCAAACAATTGTATACATGTGTTAAGATTCATAAAACTCTGTACCAAAAAATAAAAGAAAAAGTCAACTTTAATTATAAATTTTAAAAACATTTTTATAGACCTAAGAAAAGCCCTGCTTGCTTATAAGATCCAAGGCCTCTCTAAAATTAGCTTAAAGTCCAACTAAGGTAGTGTTGAGAAGAGACTAGATTTACTTGAAAGGTTTAGACTTGCTCTATTAAAACATTAATGCATTCAATTAAATGATGCTTGTTCAACAGTCACTGTGGAATTCTAAAAGGTCACTACCCTTGAGGAGCACGGGTTTTGTTTTCCTCTCAGGTGTTCAAATACACTAAAAATCTGGAGCTCCTCATTCTAATTTGCTTCTCACTTTTTTGAACGTCAGTGGGCCTCGTTTGCAAAGTGGAATTAATTCCTGTCCTATCCTCAAAAGGTCCAAACTGCTGAAGATCTCCCGAGGAGAGGTTCAGGAAAAGATCTCTGAAAATTAAAATGCAGTGCAGATGTGACTAGCTCTATGGGAGGCACCGGTGGTTCAGTGGTAGAATTCTTCTCTGCCCTGTGGCTATCCAGGTTTGATTCCTGGCCAGAGTACTTCATGTCTGTCAGTAGAGACTCATATGATGCTATAATGCTAAATAGGTTTCAGCAGAGCTTCCACTCAAGACAGACTTGGAAGAAAGGTCTGACTGTCTACATCTGAAAACCAGCCAGTAAAAACCTATGAATCACAATGTTCCAATACCAAGCACTCATGGGGTTGGCCCCGGACTTGGCAGCATTTTATTCTGTTTCTCATGAGGTTACCATCATTCAGGACTCACTGCACAACAGTTCACAACATGTACCCTCACGTCCAGAGTCTGCAAGGCAGGGTTAAAGTGGTATCTCTGTTCCTTTGCTGAAAAGGAGAAACCAAAAAAAAACAGTTGGTCTTCTTTTCATTTCCCAGGATACTACAAATGTCGATACTCTTAAATACACTCTAAACAACCCGCTGCTCACACATCCTCACATCCCAGGCAGAAGAGTGGATGGAGCAAGAGTGATGTCAAGAAAGCCAGAGGAACCTGTTGGAGCAGGTTTGAAAAACAACGCAATGACAGGACACAAGTCAGATGACATAAGTCTGAATTGTTGTCTGTTTGGAGGTGGCAATCACCGTGACCGGCTGGTAGCCATGTTTCACGGTATTCAGTGATGTTGAGCACAATACTGCGCACTGCAGACCTGTGGGAGAGCTTGAACAAGGGAGGCGGCTTCGTGGAAGAATTCCAAGGTCCTCTGAGAGTCACTCCTTTCCAGCTTTTGATGGAGACATGATTACAGAGGACTATTTCTCGGCTTTAGGAAGAGAATGCAATGGAAAATGGAAACCGATGTGGGTGGCTTCGGGGAAAGCCGAGTGAAAGTCTAGCAGAGAGTAAAGGGGACAGCTGTTACTTAGCTGTAGACCAGGGGTTCTTAATCTTTTGAGGCCGTGGACAGCTTTGGCAGAATACATACATACCTATTACAAACATACATATAAGGGGAACTAATTCTGTCAAAATTCAAGGAAATCGGTTGTCCCTGTGCAAACGACATGGGCCTTTAATTCCAAATATTTTAATTTTTCGAGAGAAGCTAAGAATTCAAAAAGTTAAATGAAGCTTCATGATTTTTCAGGTTTTACACAATTGTTTTAAAACACTGATCCAGTCTTAAGCACATGCCTAGGTTGGATCTGGCTGCTTACTGGCCACTTCCTTTTTTTTTTTTTAATTAAAAATTTTTAAAATCTTATTTTCTTTTTTCTTTTATTGTGATTAAGTGAAAGTATACAATCCAAATTAAGTTTGCAGGCCCACCTATCTGCAGCTCCTTCTGCTCTCCTTGCCTAGTGACAGCACACTCCTTTTTGTTCTGTATTTGTCATATGCTTTTAACAATCTCCTGTCCCCTCCTCTCCATCCTCTCCTCTCCCTTCTAGTAAGAGGCCAGTAGACAGCATCCTATAGATGCACAGAACCAAAAAGTACACACACCATATGGTGACACTGTGTCCCCAAGTCCAGTCCACTCCTATGCTTAGAGTTGACCTCAATAACATTTTCAGGTCAGGGGCCATGATTCTCAGGGAATCCTGAGGCCGCTGGACCATCAATTGTGGTCTTTTAGTGGAGTTCTTTAGGTGCACCCCTCTTTTTCTCATGTTGCCACTAGGACTTGACTTTGTGTGCCCCATCATGGCTGTCTTTGGTGGTGGCTGGGTACCATTTAGTTCTTCTAGTCACATGTTGATATAGTCACCCATTCACATGGTTCCTTCTGTCTCCTGGGCTCTTTTTCCCTTGTGTCTTTGTTGTTCTTGGTGATTGTCTGTTCCAGATGAGTTGGGACCATTTGGTGTACCTCAGATTGCAGCTTGCTACCTTTAAAGAGCCCAGATGCCACTCACCAATATGAGGTACAGACGACTTTCTTAGCAATAGGCTAGTTATGCCAATTGGCCTCAATGTTCTCTGAGAACATGGTCCCCAGACTCCATCTCCTGATACTGTATCCTTCCAGTACTGGATTAAGATTAGAAGTTTTCAGTTTGTGTTGAAGTCCAGTTAAGTTGATCTTCTTTCTACTGTGTGCTGTCACTGCTTTCACCCAACCAAATTTCTATCAGCTGTCTAATCTATGGCCAGCTCTCTCCCTCCCTCCTTTCCCTTGCAGCCATCAAAGAGTCTTTTCTTCTGTACATCAGTTTATTTTTAAGTCTTCATAGTAGGGGTCTCATACAATAGTTGTTGTGCTGCTGACTGATTTCACTCAGCATGTCTTCCATCTGAAACTGTCTTATGAGATGCTACCTAAAATCATCATTACTCTTTATCATTGCAGTGTTCCACTGAGTATATGTACCATGGTTTGTTTATCCATTCATCTGTGGTTGGGCATCTCGATTGACCCCATCTTTCTGAGAGTGGAGTGTTAAAGTCTCCCACTATTATTGTGGAGTGATCCATCTCTCTTTTGAGTGTAGTCAGTGTTTCTTTGATGTGTTTAGGTGCTCTAATATTAGGTGCAAAAAAATTTAGTATTGTTAAGTCCTGTTTGTGTATTGAAACTTTAAGCAATAGTGTTCATCCCTGTCCATGATGCTGGATTTTACATTACAATCTGCTTTATCTGAGATTAGAATTGCCACCCCTGCTCTTCTTTGTTCATTGTTAGCTTGATATATACTCTTCCATCCTTTAATTTTCAGTTTTTTCATATCTTTAAGTCTAAGGTGAGTTCCTCCTAGGCAACATACGGATGGATTGTGTCTTTCAATCCAAGATGTCACTCGATGGCTCTTTACTGGAGCGTTCAGTCCATTCACATTCAATGTAATTATTGATAGGTATGTGTTCAATGCTGCCATTGTGATATGTTTATTTTTGTGTTGATGTTTTCTCTGTTGCTCTTATTAATCTGTTCTGGGACATACTTCTTTGTGAGTTGATTTTTCATCTTTTTAGTTTGTTAGTTAGTTAGTTTGATATTTGTTGAGATTCCTGTATTACATTTCTTGATATAGTGTGTTGCATCTTTATTGTGCTTTACGGCTACCCCTATGATACCGCTTAATAAACTATGTATAAACCCAATTTTAATTACTACCAGTCTTGTCAACTTCCTTTCCATCTGGAAGGACTACAATGACTGTAGTACATCCTTCTTTTTAATATGATGACATCATAGTTTTCATGATATGATCACTGGATCATTTCTTTCACTATTATAGCTTTGGTTGACTTTGGAGTCTTCCCTAACTGAGTAGAACTGTGGATGATGTGTCCTCCTAAGATATAAAGTTAGTGGTTTTGTTCTTCCAGGCCAAAAGATTCTTTCAGTATTTCTTATAGCTTTAGTTTGGTTTTTACAAAGTTTCTGAGTTTCTGTTTATCTGTGAATGTCTTAATTTCATTTTCATATTTGAAAGTTTTGCAGGATATATAATTCTTGGTTGGAAGTTCTTCCCCTTCAAGGCTTTGAATATGTCATGCCACTCTCTCCGTGCCAGCATGGTTTCTGCTGAAAAATCCAACGAAAGCCTACAGGGTTTCCCTCTGAATGCTAGCTTTGCTTTGAGTCTTGCTGCCTTTAAGAGTTTCTGCTTAGGTTTCATTTTGTTAAGCTTGATGATAATATGTCTTAGAGTCTTTCTTTTGAGATCTACATTGAGTGGTGTTCGATATGTATCTTGGGTATCTATATTTTCTTCTTTCATGATTTCTGGGAAGTTTTCTGTCAGCAGCTCAGCCACAATACTCTCTGTGTTCTCAGGTGTCTCACCCTGTTCAGGAACTCCAGTTAATCATAGATTGTTCCTCTTAATAGAGTCCACATGCTTCTTCGTTTTTCTTGTTTCTTTTTTCTGCATTCTTCTTATAGATGCTGGAATCAGCAGCTCTGTCTTCCATATCAGAAAGTCTATTTTCCATTTGTTCAATTCTGTTTTCTTGGCTTTGAACTGAATTTTGTATCTCTTTGATTTTGTTCTTGATCTGTTGGATTTCAGAGTACTGATGTTCCATCAGATCAAACAGCTTGCTTAATTTTTCATTTTGCTCTGCTGCATTTTGTATAAGGTCTAGTAGGGCTCTCTATATAATCCTTTTGTATTCACCTTCCAATAGTTTCTGAAAAGCTTCTTCGTCTAGGAAGGTGGTTTATTTTGGGGGCTTTCTGATGCCATGGGTGATTTCTTGGTCACAGCCTTCTCCAGAGTTTGGTGCTTTTGGGGCTTCATGTGGGTCCATAGAGGCTGAGAGAGATGCTGTGAGGATGAACCGCAGTTGTTTCTCTAGGCCATATTAAAATGAGAAGTAAAAAGTATTCGACAGCCTCCAAAGTCAGTCAGGTTCTCAGATGTATAGGTCCCTCTTTCCAACAGGCAAAGTAAGCACCTCTATATCGAACCCCAGATGTTATAAACTAGCTCAAAATGCATAAAGGCTACTGCCCTGCGGGCCCCAGCTGTAGGTGATACTGTGTAGTATTCTGCTTTTCTGCCAGAAAAGCGCTGTCTTCTGGGTAGGCAGTGCCTTCCAGCCCAGGAATTAGGTCCAGCTGAGGCTTCTGTGTGGGTATCCCTGCCTCCCAGTGGAACAAGATGGCATCCCGCACAAGCTCTCCAAGCAGCTGGGTCCAAGCTATTGGCAGAAATAAAGGTGGAAAGTGCCAAGATGCCCAGAGTCCACAGCCTCTGTTGCTGGGCCTGAGCCTCAGACAACACTGTGCTTAATGCCATCTCTCTGCCAGAAAAGCACTCTCCCCCCAGCAGGTGCCACCTCCTGGTCTAGGAACCAAGTCCAGCCAGGGCCTCTTTCTGGGTGTCTTGGTCTCCCAATGGATCAAGATGGCATCCCACACAAGCTCGTCACTACACCCATACAGCTACCACATGGCAGAGGTAGAAAGATAGCTCAAGGAGCTGAGATGCAGAGTCCAAAGCCAGGCTCTCAGAACACAGCAATTGCACTTGTCTATCCCACCAGCAGTGAGTCTAAGACCAGCAGCTAGTAAAGTCCCAGCTCTGCTTGCCAGCCAATATAGAAAAAAAAAAAAAAACAGTGAGTTACCTTTGGTCTGTGCAAGCCTGCGCTCACTGAGAGTGGGGTCAGCAGAAGAGAGGAGGTTTTGTGTTCAGTGGTATGAAGTCCAAATTAACAGCCCTATGCTGCATCCTAGGGCTCACTAGGTATCCAAAAGGCTCCGTTTAGTTATCAATTCAGGTCTTGGTTTCCAGAGAGATTTAGGGAGATGTGTGTTTAGTCCACCATCTTGACTCCGCCCCCATAAAATGTATTATATCTGAAATTAGCATTGCCACTCCTGCTTTTCTTTGTATATTGTTATCTTGGTAGCTTGGTATTGGTATATATATTGGTATCTCTCTCTCTTTCTCTATAGGTACATATAGAAGTATATATTATTGGTATATGTTGGTATATATTATTCCATCCTTTAATTTTCAGTTTGTTCATATCTTTAAGTCTAAGGTATGTTTCTTGTAAGCACCATATAGGATATCACTTGTCTCTTTATTGGAACATTCAGTCCATTTACATTCAGTGTAATTATGATAGGTATGTGTTTAGTGTTATCATTTTGTTGTATTTTATTTTGTGTTGGTGTTTTCTGTGTTGTTCTTAATATTTTGTTCTGGGTCATTCTGTATGGGTTGGCTTTTCATTTTTTTTCAGTGTTGGTTTTGCATTTGTTGAGACTCCTGTCTTACATTTCTTGTTTTGATATGTTGCATTGTTATTGCACTTTGTGACTACCCCTAAAATCCCCTTAATATTCTAAGTTTAAACCCAATTGTAACTTCTGCATACTTTTTTAACTTCCTCTCCATCTGACAGGACTATAACTACTGTAGAATATCCCTCTTTTTAGTGTGATGGTGTCATAGGTTTCGTGATATGGTCATTGGTTCGCTTCTTTTAATACGGGAGATTTGATCGAGTTTTGTCACTTCCCTGAGTAGATTTCTGGATGCTGTGTCTTCATTATCTCCTTAAATATACACTTAATGGTTATGTTTTTCTAAGCAAAGAGCTGCTTTCAGTATTTCTTGTAGTTTGGGTTTAGTTTTTACGAAGTCTCTAAGCTTTTGTTTCTCTGAGAATGTCTTGATTTCATCTTCATATCTGAAAGACAGTTTTGCAGGACATATATTTCTTAGTTTGAATTTCTTCTCCTTCAAGGCTTTGCATGTGTCATCTCACTGTGTCTTTGCCAAACATTGTTTCTGCTGAGAAGTTAGACAAAAACCTAAAGGGTTTCCCTCTGAATGTTAGCTTTGCTTTGAGCCTTGCTGCCTTTAAGAGAAGCTGTTTATGTTTCATTTCGTTAAGCTTGCTTGTAATATGTCTTGATGGCTTTCTTTTGCAGTCTACTTTTTGTGGCATTCGATACATAGCTTGATATCTTTCATAAGTTCAGGGAACTTTTCTGTCAGCAACTCAACAACGATTCTCTCTGTTTTCAGCTATCCCTCCCTGTTCAGGAACACCAGTTAATTATAGTCTCACATGTTTCTTAATGCTGCTTCATTTTTTTTAAAAAAAATTATTTCTTCTGATTTCTCTTCATAAATGCTGGTGTCAGTTGCTCTGTCTTCAAGGTCACTAAGTCTGACTTCCATTTCTTCAATTCTGCTCTTTTGGCTTTGGATTGAGTTGTCTAATTCTGTAATTTTGCTGTTGATCTGTTGGATTTCAGATCGTTGATGTTCCATCAGTTGGAATATCTTGCTTAATTTTTCATTTTGCTCTGTTGCATTTTGTTTAATCTTTAGGGGGTTTCTATATATAAGTCTTTTGTACTTGACCTCCTATAGTTTCAGAAAGCCTTCTTCATCTGGTAGGTTTTTTGATATTTTATTTTGGGAGTTTTCCAGAGCCATGGCGGGCTGTTTATTTAAATGGTTATAGACAGATTGTTGTCTTTTGGCCATCTAGAGGCTGTTTAGTTTCTCTGGTATTACCTGAACAGGAGCTGAGACACAGTTCTAAAAAGGAAGTTGGTCACCAGCTGCCTCTGTGTACTTTAGTGACTGGCCCCATTGGACTTTCTAGGGTGGCAATTTCCACCTCCTATCTGGCAAAGATGGTGCCCTACTTATGGAGTCACTGGGGGGCCATCAACTAACTGTATGATGTGGGTCATTGAAGGCTGGGAGACACAGCACTGGGCTGCTCAGCAGTTATTTCTCAAGGCAGTCTTATTTTAAAAATTTAGGAGCTAACTGACAGCTGCCAAAATCAGTCAGGACATTGGGTGTGGCAGGCCTTGCCTTCCAGATGACAATGGAAGCACCTTTTTGGCCATCCCTACATGCTATGACATAGTTCAAAGTAGGGAGGGGATACGGCCTTGCTCCTATCCTCAGACAGGCCCTACCCATAAGGTCTATGCTAAACACAGACCTTCTGCTGGAAAAGTGCTTTCCAGATTGGCACTGCTTCTCAGCTTGGGAATTATCACTTGCTGAGGCCTCTGGTTGGGTCTCTGTGCCTCCCAGCCTACCACGATGGCTTCCTGGCAGAGCTACCCTTCCCACTGTGAAATAGCAGAATATATGGTGGAGCTCAGAAAAGAGAGGGCAGGGAGGGGAGCCAGTGGTGCTCTCAAAATGTGGCTATCTCATGCACTGTCTCTTTGTTGTGCTATACTCTCTTTACTTTAGCACTGGAGTTCAGTGTATTTGTTGGCACATGCCATCTCCTGCCTCTCGGATAAGAAGAGAAAAAAGAAAAAAAGCATCAGTAGCTACAGTCCACCCAAGCAGTGAGTCAGCAGGAGTGGGCTCAGCGTGCTCTGCCTCAGCAGAGAGAGGTAGTTTCCTATCTAGTGGCATGTAGTCCAGTCTGACAACCCTATGGCATATTCTAGGGCTCCCTTGGTGTCTACAGTGTTCTATTCACTTATCAATCCAGGCCTTAGTTTTCTGAGGGAAGTGAGCAGGCTTGTGTCTAGTCTGCCATCTTGGCCCCACACTCTTCTTGTTTTTTGTGTGTGCCTTAGATGAAGTTTACAGAGCTAATTAGTTTCTCACTAAACAACATATTTTGTTTTGTGACATTGGTTATCAACTCCAAACTGTGTCAATACTCACACTGTCTTCATCTTGGCTTCCCCATTTCTGTTCATCCAGCATTTCTGTCCCTTCCTGCCTTCTACTCCTTGCCCCTGGGTTGGTGTGTCTATTTAGTTTTATATATATGGTTGAGCTGTGTGTGTTGTCCTTTGTTTTCTGGGCCTGTTTAACCATTGGTTAAAAGGTGATCCTCAGAAGTAATTTCAGTACTGATGTTAAAGGATATCCAGGGGCCATACTCTTGGTGTTTCTCCAGTCTTTGTCAGACCAGTAAATCTGGTCTTCTTTGTGAGTTTGAATTTTGCTCTATATTTGCCTCCTACTCTGTCCAGGACTATCTATTGTGATCCCTGTCATAGCAGTTGGTGATGGCATCATCAAGTTGTGCTGGACTCAGTCTAGTGGACACTGCGGTAGTTGTGGTCTATTAATCTTTTTGACTAATCTTTCCCTATATCTTCAGTTTTCATCCTTCCTTGTTCCAGAAAGGGTAGGACCAGTGAATACTTTAGATGCTATTTTATTTTATTTTTATTATGATAAATATAGAAGTAACCAAACACTTGCCATTTCAAATGTACAACCTTCACATGTACGGTTCAGTGATATTAACTATGTTCATCATACTGTTCAACCATTATCATTGGTTGTTCTCCAACTTTTCTATCACTCTTTGTTCATGTCTTCAAAACCTCATAGAGTTTCTAGGAGACTTTGGCAAACACAGAAGTGTGATAAATCTCTAAGATGTCAATAAACAAGAATAGGGATAGTATTAGGGCCAAATTAGGGAAAGAGAGAATGAGCATGTCCCATGGATATGGATTCAGGCTTATAGCAATGTTAGTCTTTATTTTCCTTTCTTTGGAATTTTAATGTTAGCATCCTACTTTCCACTATGTTTTCCCACTGAAGTATTTAAATACATGTGTACAAGTTTGCCTTTGAAATGTAAACTTTAAATTATCTTTTGCCACTTCTTCTCTACTAAGAAAATGGATTTTTCAATCTGATGGGAAAGAAAGAAGAGACAGTTCATGTTGACAGCATAGTGGTTATTACTAACAAGAAAAACAGAGGAGAAATTTCCAACTCCCATGAAATTTCTTAAATTATTAATCTTCTTTTTATCCATCTGAACAAACTGAAAATAAGCATAATCAACTAATTACTTTTTCTTATAATTAGAAAATACAGCAACCTCCAAAAGGATATGAAATCAATACACATTTACTTAACAGTGAGTCTCCACATTTCAAGCCATACCATAAGGGCCAGCCAAGCCAAGTGCCATCAAATCAGATCTGACACATGGTGACCCTAGGCAAGTTATTTTTTTCAAACTGAGTCAATGAAGTATATAGTCTAAAGTTCTGTAAATCAGGGACTTCTAAAATGTTGTCACCAGTATACATGAATAGTAAAGAAGTGTATTTTCCATCACAACTCTACATACCTGATTACATGTATGAAATAACCAAAACATGTGGCTGTTGAGTTTATTCCAACTTGTAACAACCTTATAGGACAGAATAGAACTGCCCCATAGGATTTCTAGGGCTGTACTCTTTACAAAAGCAACTGCCACATCTTTCTCCCTTCAACCTTTCAGTTGTCCGCTGATTGCTTAACCACTACTCCATCAGGCCTCCTGAATATGAAATAAATTTTCCATGAAAGAGTACTTGCTCTTATGAAGAAATAGTTTCTCTGATATTTTCTAGGTCATTCTATTTTGTTAAAAAATGTTGGTCTGAACCCAAGGGAAATCAACACTAAATTGATTTTCACAACCCACTAATGAACCATGACCCCAAACCAAAAAATCAAACTTATTGCTGTTGAGTTGCTTCTCACTCATAGTGACCCTATATGACAGAGTAGAACTATTCCATGGGGTTTCCAAGGAAAGGCTCGTGGACTTGAATTGATTACCTTTTGGTTAGCAGCCAGGATCTTAACCACTGCGCCATCAGGGCTCCATGCCATGACCTGCACTTTGACAAGTAGTTGAGGCAGTCACCAAGCTTCTTCTAACCTGAGCATAGTCCTTCATTCCCATGCTCTTCTAGAATATTCCAGGGCCCATTGAATCTGGACCAAATCCTGTTTTTTCTCAGCCAGGCTTGTGTAAACAACAGGTGTGAATATTCTGTACAATAGTCAGCATAGATTCCCTTAATACTTTATTTATTCACTCCCCCCACCCTTTACTGAGCTTTTGCTATGCGGCAGACATAAGACTTATATCTTGGGCTACAAGAATAAGGCATCATGGGAGGTGCAGGCACAAAAGTAGATCATTAGAATGTTGTATGTTAAGAATTAGGCCAGCATGCACAAGGAGTGAAGGATTTACAGAAAAGTAGCACCTGGAGGCAGCGAACTTGCAAGAAAAAGACAGATGGCCAGGGGAAGTCTAGAAAATCTCTTGCAAGAATCTCAGTGTCCTCCAAACTGAGTATCCCAGAGTAGGAAATGGGTCTTTAGACCTGAGGCCTGAGCAAGGAGGAGTAGAAGGAAGCCTACAGTGATGGGATTAGCTGAATGAAGTCTTTGGGGAAAATGGGGTGGGGTGGGGTGGTGGGATTGGGGGAAACTTGGAGTACCCAGTCCTTAGTTTCCTCTCCAAACACATAGTTTGCATTGCAAATATACATTATTTTCATGTTGACAGAGAGTCAACAATCAATTCCTGAAAACAACAAAGATTTAGTGCTTTAGGATGGAATATAGGACTCCTGAGACCACTATTTATGAAAAACCTCTTCTCTTCAAAGTTCAGAATTACGAGATTATAGAATATTGGAGTTGAAAACAAACTCAATGGTCACCTAGTTTACCTGCCTCCATTTACAGGTGAGGACTTCTGAAGGTAGTGACTTGTCCAAGTCCACACGGCTGGTGAGTGCAAGAGCCTAGCCTTGAAGTTGCTTTCCTACTTCCTGCCCAGGCCTGTTGATACTCCATGACATAGGTGACCTGGATTTTCTTGGGTAGGGTGGACACCAGAGGGGGGATAAACTGCAGAACTAGTATTCCTTTTCTGCCTCTCATGGTCTTTTAAAGACACCTGGTAACACAGTGGTTAACCATTTGGCTGTTAACTAAAAGGTCAGGAGCTTAAATCCACCAGCTGTGCCTGAGAAGCACTATAATCCACTGCTGTTGAGTCAATTCTGACTCACAGGGACCCTATCTATAGTTCAGAGTAGAACTGCCTCATGGAGTTTCCAAGGAGCACCTGGAGGATTTGAACTGCAGACCTCTTGGTTAGCAGCCATAGCACTTAACTGGCACACCACCGGGGTTTCCAGAAGCTCTATAGGGCAGGTCTGTTATGTTTTATAGGGTCATTATAAGCTGGAATAGATTGGACTGCAGTAAATTTGGTTTGGGTTTGGGGGCCACAGTGGTTAAGCACTTGGCTTCTAAAACTGAAAGATTGCAAGTCCCAACCCACCCACTCAGTCTTTGGGAAAGAAACCTGGTGATCCATCCCCATAAAGATCATATCCTAGAAAGCTGATGGAGGCAGTTCAGCTCTATCACAGGGGATCGTTATAAGTTGGGAATCCACTCTCATTGCCCAGTAATTGCCTTTTACTTCTTCCTTTGCAGGCCAGAGAAAGGCATCATACATAAGCAGGTCACTACTTGGGAGGTGACGGCTTGGTGTCTTGTTTAAAGGGTTTGCCTGAAGTGGATCCATCACTCATTTTTAACACAGTTGTCCTTGTTGCAGCAGCAAGCATTTGGGTTGCCTGAAACTTCTGAGGCTCACTGCTTTGGCTCCTAAATTCTCTTTGGCTGTGGATCCTCTCCCTTGCATTTTTTAAAGATGAATCTTTAGGATCAAATTCATTTAACCCATCAGGCCTCAGGCTCACTTCTTCCCTTAGTAGATTAAAATACATTGTTGTATTGCAGTTGTTAGATGTATACACTAAAATAAAAATCACTCAAGGAACTTGTTTAAAATGAAAAGTGGGTTGAGTGTTACCTCTGCTAACCAAAAGGTCAGCAGTTCAAATCTACCAGGTGCTCCTTGGAAACTGTGGGGTAGTCCTACTCTGCCCTGTAGGGTTAGAGTCAGAGTCTATGAGATGGACCCGACTCGATGCAGTGGGTTTGGGTTTTTTGTGCGGTGGGGGAGTGGTGGAGGCTATCACCAGAGATTCCAATTCTTAGACTTTGAGTGGGGCCAACAGATCGGATGTTTTCTTAAAAAAATATCTACCTCAGAGATTCTGATAGAGGCAGTTTTGGAGCACATTCGGAAAATATAAAAACCCAGTGCCGTCAAGTCAGATCCGACTCATGGCCAGTACCAAAACACAGTGTTTGAGGAAACAAATACCTGCTCTCCCTTGAGGTCATTTCGTCTCACTACTAAGACTTAGTTTAAGGACTAAAAGGATTTCCTTCAACTAAACTACTAAAGTCATCTGGTGTAGACTTTTCTCCTCAAACTTCCAGAAAAGCTCCCTAATTTAGACTTCAGATGACTAGGACGGGGATGCAAACTGCACAGGGAAAGACACGACAATTCTTACGTTAGTTAGCGGTAGGGCCCCACAGTCGGTGGGGGGATGGTAGGAAAAAACTCGAAGGTCTGAGCAGCACAGTTTCCACAGTAGCCACAAGGTGGCGATCTTCTGCATCTATTTGAAAAACTTAGCTGCTTCCCAGCGTATTTAGTTTATTTCTTAATGTTAAATACATCATCTGTTTTAAAAGTGTGCATTAATTTAAAAAAGATACAAGGAGAAATAGTTTAACAGGAGAGGCTTCAAACATGCACTGCAACTTAATAGTGACGTACTGTAGGTGAAAGGAATCTAGCGAGATTTCCACATCAGGCCCCAGAAAAAAAAGTTGCAGTCTTAACAAAATGAAAACTGTCACTCAAAGAAAGCATCTTAAAAGCTTTCCAAAAATTTGGCTCTTTGGAGAACTAGCAAGTGCAATTTGGTAACTAAGAAAAAAAAGAAAATCATCTGGTAACGTTCTTTTTTATTGGTCTGCAGTCAGGAAGAGAAGAGACGGAGTGTGTGAGAGAGGGAGAGAGGGAGAGGGAGGGAGAGACGCTCTGGGTAAATGCAGTAACACCAGGGCAGTTGTGAACCAAAAACGACAGCAGAACTGCTGCTTGGCTGATTTGGACATGAGTCTTTCTTCCCAGCAACTGCGTATGCTTTATAGACAGTGTTCTAATTACCCAGAAAAGAGATACCAGCAAGGCTCCCTGGTGGTGCAGCAGCAGGTGAGGGAAGTCAAGTGGGCTGTGGCAATGTGGCAGAGGCCTGGAGGACTCACTGCAGCCCACTCCAGCTGAGCAATATATTCTTGGGTGGCTTGGAGAGCAAGCTGTTGGCCAGGTATCCAACCTCAGGGATGGAGTGGTTTGGGTTCACAGCAAGGGCAAGGGCACCTTCCCACAGGGAGAGGCTTCAGGACAGCAAAGGCCTCAGGCCTGTGGAGGGTGTGGTAGACAGGCTGCTGATCACTCAGTGGGCTTTGAGTGGTGTCTGTACACATATGAGCACTGTTAGGGAAGAGAGTAATCCTTGACTGGAGCCTCACCCACAGGACACTCACTGACTTGTTCGAATATAAATGCATTTCCAGGGGAGCTTCCAGATTAAGACTAGGAAGAAAGGCCTGGCAATCCACATCTCAAAAAACAGGCAGTGCAAGTATTTTGGAACACAATGGTCTAATCCTATTTTGCATGAGGTTGCCATGAAGTTGGGGGTAACTGAACAGCAGCTAACAACAACAACACTTGGCCTACAGAGGTCAAATGGGAGGGTACAAGGAGTAGAGGGATAAAACCCACACTCTGACTTTCCAAGGGAGTGTGAGAAAGTTGACCTCAGACCCTATCCCCTCATCTCAGCTTATTCTGGAAGAAGGAGCTCAGGAAGATGAAAGGGTATACGTTAAAAGAAGCACAAAAGGCTTCCAGGGCATAAAAGGTAGGTGCAAGCAGAACAAGCCTCCACAGCTGAGACTGTCTTCTCTCTCTTTTCATCATACTTTTGCCATTGGTGGAAAGGGGAAATATCTTGACAACAATTATACGTGACCTGAGGGGACCATGTTTCTTAGAAATCTGAAGAATGTAGGAGAGAGTCCTGTTCCGTAGACTGCCAAAAGAACAAATCTGTCTTGAAAGAAGTAAATTTACAACCAGAATGTTCCTTAGAAGCAAGAACGGTGAAACTGTCTCGCATACTTTGGAAATGTTATCAGGAGGACCAGTCCCTGGAGAAGGACATCATCATGCTTAGTGAAGCAGAGGGTCACTGGAAAAGAGGAAGGCCCTAAAGGAGAGGAAGTGACACAGTGACTCAGAAATGCACGCAAGCATGACAACTGTGAGGAGGGCGCAGGACTGGGCAGTGTTTTCTTCTTTTGTATATGGAGTCACTGTGAGTCAGAAGTGACTGGATGGCACCTGACAACAGTACTAACAACAGGAGGGATGCCTGAGCTATTTCTCTTCCCTCTTTTCATGTTTGAAGATGAGGTTTCTGACTGGCAGTGGGGGAAGAAGGCTAGAGCTCAGAGTGATTTTCTTTAGTGTGAGGTGAATTGCACAGATTTGTCCACACACTCCTGTTCAGTCTTTGAATAACCTTCAGCATTGTAAAGGTAGTGACGTAGGTGGACAGTGACCTCAACTGGAAACAAGCTAAAGGGCCCAGCCAGGGGTTGGAGTTCTGGCCCAAGCCTCACTAGCCCAGAGCTCTCAACAGCTGCACCAACTGCTTACACACCCCATGTGATACACACACTCACTCACTTGCAACATAAGTCACTTAGAAATGAATTTTGTCTTGAAGGAGACATGATTCTAGTCTGAATATTTATACCACAAACTAAGAACTAAATAAAGATAATTTCTTTCCAAATAATTAGAAATTAAAGCCAAGTATTTAAACTAATATTAAACTAAATCTACTGTTCTTAGACCAAAGCACTTAATTAACTAAGACAGTTTCTCGTAATTAGACTTAAGGCTAACTAAAATAATATTTCCTTTGAAAGCAGATACTATGTTGACTGGTTGTCAAATATTTGATATCTTAGACATTTTAATATTATGAAATTAACTACATTGCTTTAACTTCTAACTACTGTGTCTGTGAATTGCACCTGGCTGCCAGGTAAGTATCATTAGTCTCACAGGAAACCTGCCCCATGACCAATATGTTGAATACCTTGACAAAAGTGATAGACCCTGAAAAACCCGCTACCACTGAGTCGATTCTCACTCATAGTGACACTATAGGACAGAGTAGAACTTCTCCATAGAGTTTCTAATGAGCCTCTCGTGGGTTCAAACTGCTTTTGGGGTAGATATAGCACTTGCCCACTGCACCACCAGGGGTTTCGGACAAGGTGATAGAATGACACTATATTGTATGCACTTTGCTGTAAGTAGAGTGACTACATGATTTATTGCCCAACCTGGAACACTTTGAGAATGAAAGGAAGCACTATTAGTAAGTATTCCAGGGCAAGGATAAACCAGGGCTTCTATAACCATAAGGCAAGTTTTTTTCAATATATCTAAAAATGATTAGATATGAAAATATGTGTAGTTACTGATATTATTACATTATTCAAGTACTCATGAAATTTCTCACATTATATTTAAAAAAAAAAAAAACCATGGCCACTGAGTCAATTCTGACCCCTAGTGACACTACAGGATAGAGCAGAAATGCCCCGAAGGGTTTCCAAGGGACACCTGATAAACTTGAACTGCCAACTGTTTGGGGGGCAGAGTCAAGAAGGTGGACTAAATACATGTATCCCGAAATCCTTCTGGAAACCAAGGCCTGAAATGACAATTAAATGGAGTCTTCTGGATACCTAGTGAGCCCTAGGACATGGCATAAGGCTGTCTATTTGCTGTACATACCACTGAGCGGGAAACTTCTTCTCTTTCACTGACCCCTGCCCTTGATGAGCATGGGCTCCAGCAGACTGAAGGTAAATCGCCATTTTTTTCTCTCTCTCTTAGCCAGCAGGAGGGGCTGAAGTTTGGCTAGCATCAAGGCTCAGATGCTCACCTGAAAGCCTGACTAATTTGGAAGCTGTCAGATATCTTTTACCTTTCAATAGAGAAATAACTGTGGTGCATCCAGATGGCATCTCTTCCAGCCTTTACTGGCTCACATTATAGAGTCAGCTGACAGCTCCATAGTGAGTCTGTAAGTGGGGCTGTGTCTTTGCCAATTGGGAAGTGGGGTCTGCTACACCAGAGATTCCACTGAGCCCAGTTACTGGAGTACATAGAGGTGTCTAGTGATCAACTTCCTTTTCAGACTGAGTTTTAGATCCCAGTTAAGGTAACACCAGAGAAACAAAACAACCTCCTGATGCCAAAAAAGCAACAAACTTTGGATAAAAACATAAAGAAGGACTCACCTATGGCTTCAAAAGGCCCTCAAAAGAAAGATTCAAGGAACTTCCCAGATGAAGAAGCCTTTCTGAAGCTATTGGAGAGCAAGTGCAAAAGGATGATATAGACAGCCCTCCTAGACCTTATACAAAATGCAGCAGAGCAAAATGAAAAATTAAGCAAGCTGTTTGATCTGCTGCAACACCAGTGCTCTGAAATCCAACAGATCAAGGACAAAATCAAAGAGATACAAAATTCAGTTCAAAGCCAAGAAAACAGAACGGAACAAACGGAAAATATGTTTTCTGACTTGGAAGACAGAGCTGCTGACCCCAGCATCTATGAGAAGAAATAAGAAAAAGAAACAAGATAAATGAAGAAGCATTAAGGAGCATGTGGGACTGTGTTAAGAGAAACAATCTGTGATTAACTGTAGTTCCTTAACAGGAGGGGACACCTGAGAACACAGAGAGCATTTTGGCTGAGCTGCTGACAGAAAACTTCCCAGAAATTATGAAAGAATAGAATATAGATATCCAACATGCATATTGAATGCTAATCAATATAGATCCCCAAAGAAAGACTCCAAGACACATTATAATCAAGCTTAACAAAATGAAACACAAGCAGAAACTCTTAAAGGCAGCAAGACTCAAAGCAAAGCTAACATTCAGAGGGAAACCCTGTAGGCTTTCATCTGATTCCTCAGCAGAAACAACGCTGGCATGGAGACAATGGGATGACACATTCAAAGCCTTGAAGCGGAAGAACTTCCAACCAAGAATTATATATCCTGCAAAACTATCTTTCAAATATGAAGATGAAATCAAGACTCTCACAGATAAACAGAAACTCAGAGACTTTGTAAAAGTCAAACCAAAGCTACAAGAAATACTGAAAGAATCTCTTGGCTTAGAAGAACAAAACCATTTATTTTATATTTTAGGAGGAAATACAGGGCACATCATCCAGAAACCTACTCAGTTAGGGAATGCTCCAAACTCAATCAAAGCTGTAATATTAAAAGAAGTGATCCAGTGATCATATCATGAAAACTATGATGTCATCATACTAAAAAGAGTGGTGCACTACAGTCATTATAGTCCTTCCTAATGGAGAGGAAGTTAATAAGACTTGTAGTAATTAAAATTGGGTTGAAACATAGACTTTTAAGGGGGATCACAGGGGCAGCCACAAAGCACAATAAAGATGCAATATATCAAATAATAAAATGTAATACAGGAGTCTCAATAACCACAAAAACAACACTGAAAAAGATGAAAAGTCAACTCATAAAGAAGAATGTCTAGAACAGAATAATAACAACTGGAACATTAGGAATCTCCGAATTCAGAAATTTGGAATCTCCGAATTTCCAAATGAAAACATCATCACAAAAATAAACATATTACAACAACAGCATTAAACACATACCTATCAATAATTACATTGAATGTGAAAGGACTGAAAGCTCCAATAAAGAGACAACAAGTGGCATCTTGGATCAAAAGACACAACCTGTCCATATTTTGCTTACAAGAAACTCACTGTAGACTTAAAGATACAAACAAACTGAAAATTAAAGGATGGAAAAACGTATATCAATACACAAAGAAGAGCAGGTGTGGTAATACTAATCTCAGATAAAATAGATTTTAATGTAAAATACACCACTGTGGACAAGGACAGGTTCAATACACAAGCTGGACTTAACAATATTAAATATTTATGCACCCAATATGAGAGTATCTAAATACATTGAAGAAATTCTGACTACACTCAAAAACGAGATAGATAACTCCACAATAATAGTGGGAGACTTTGACGCTCTGCTCTCAATACTGGGCAGATCATCTAGGAAAAAGCTCAGTAAAGACACAGAAGATCTTATTGCCACAATTAACCAACTAGACATCATTGACATATACAGAAATTTCTTTCCATCAGCAGACAACTACACCTTCTTCTCCAGTGCACATGGAATGTTTTCTGGAATAGACCATGTGTTAGGACATAAAGCAAATTTCAACAAAATACACACCACTGAATTATTGCAAAGCATCTTCTCAGACCATGAAGCCATTAAAGTCACAATCAATAGCAGAAAAAACACAGAAAGTGGAACACATGGAAACTGAACATCTTGCTCAAAAACTCTATGGGTTATAGAAGAAATCAAGAATGAAATAAAGAAATTTATGGATTCCAATGTGAATGAAAATGCTTCTTACCAGAACCTATGGGAGACAGCCAAAGCAGTGCTCAGAGGTCAGTTTATCTCTATAAATGCACACATCCCAAAGCAAGAAAAGAACCTAAATGAAAGATCTAACCTTGACCAAAGAGAGAGAGAGCAGCAGAGGAATCCCTCAGGCACCAGAAGAAAACAGCATAAACATTAGAGCAGAACCAAACAAATTAAAGAGCAATTGAAAAACAAATGAAGACCAAAAGCTTGTTTTTTGAAAAGATCATCAAAATTGACAAACAGTTGGCTAAACTTACTAAGAAAAACAGGAAAGGAAACACATAACCCAAATAAGAAATGAGAGGGGAGTTGTCACAACAAATCCATCAAAAATCAAAATATCATAACAGAATACTATGAAAGTCTGTGCTCTAACAAATTTGAAAACCTAGAGGAAATGGAGAAATTCTTAGATTCATATCACCTACCAAAATTATCCCAAGGTGAAGCAGAACAATTTAATAAATCAATCACATGCCAAACCAAGTCAAGTGCCATTGAGTCAGATCCAACTCATGGTGACACATAACACAGGGAGAGATTAAAAAGTCATCAAAAAACTACCAACCCAAACAAGCCCTGGCCCAGGTGGCTCCACTGCAGAATTCTACCACGCTTTTAGAGAAGAGTTATTTCCAATACTACTGAGACTATTTCACAGCATAGAAAGGGATGGAATACTCTCCAATTCATTCTATGAAGGCAGAATAACCCTGATACCAAAGCTTGAGAAAGACCCAGCAAAAAAGGTGAGCTACAGTACAATATCACTCATGAATCTAGTTGCAAAAATCTTCAACAAAATTCTTGTCAATAGAATACAACAACATATCAAACAATTAATTTATCCTGACCAAGCTGGATTCATACCAGGGGTGCAAGGCTGGTTCGACATCAGAAAAACAATTAATGTGATCAACCAAATAAATAATGAAAAGACAAGAATCGCCTGATTTTGTTTATTGATGCAGAAAAGGCATTTGATAAAGTCTAATATCCATTCATGCTAAAAACTCTCAGCAAAAGAGGAATAGATGGCAAATTCCTCAATGCAATAAGTGCCATTTATACAAAGCCAACTGCCTACATCATCCTGAATGGGGAAAGACTGAAACAGTTCCCCTTGAGGATGGAATCTAGACAAGGATGCCCACTCTCACCTCTCCTATGCAACATCATACTAGAAGTTCTAGCTACAGCAATTAGACAAGACCAAGAAATAAAGGCCATTTGCATTGTCAAAGAGGAAGTAAGAATCTCCCTATTTGCAGATGATATGATTGTATATGCATAGAATCCTAAAGAATCCAGAAGTAAGCTACTCAAATTGATGGAAGAGTTCAGCAAAGTCTCAGGATACAAGGTGTCATGGATTGAATTGTGTCCCCCCAAAAATATGTGTAGCCAAGTGGCTGGGATATGGTTCCCAGTATCTTGGGACTGTCCTCCATTGTGTGGTTTTGCTGAACTGTATGTTGAAGGATTGGGGTAGGGCTGTAAATTTCTGCATAGGATTACTTCCTTGCTTTGCTGTAGGGGGTGTTTCCCTGGAGTATGGCTTGCCCCACCCTTAATGCTTTCAGCCTGCAAGAGATAAAAAGGGAAAAGGAAACAAGGAGAATTGGGAGCCTCTTTACCATCAAGAGAGCAGCACCGGGAGAAGAGCGCGTCCTTCAGACCTGAGGTTCCTGCACCAGGACAGTCCCTGGACAAAGACTGATGCAATACCAGACTTTCCTCCAGAGCCGACAAGGGGAAAGTCTTCCCTGGAGCGGTCACCCTGAATATGGACTTGCAACCTAGCGGACTGTGTAATTACCCTGAATATGGACTTGCAACCTACCGTAAGAATAAACCTTCCTGTGTTAAAGCCATCCACTCTGTGGTATTTCTGTTACAGCAGCCCTAGCTGACTAAAACACAAGGTAAACGTAAGTAAATCAGTAGTGTTCCTTTATACCAACAATGAGATTATTAAAGAAGAAATCACCAAATCAATACCATTTACTATAGCTCCCAAGAAGATAAAATATCTAGGAATAAATTTAACCAGAGAAATACCAGATCTTTACAAAAAGAACTACAAGACCATACAACAAGAAACTAAGAGAGACTTAACATAAATGGAGAAACCTACCATGCTCATGGATAGGAAGATGTAACATTGTGAAAATGTCTATTTTACCCAAAGCAATTTACTTATATAATGCAATTCCAATACATATTCCCATGACATTTTTTTATGAGATGGAGAAACAAATCACTGACCTTGAACTGCCAACCTTTTGGTTAGCAGCTATAGCTCTTCACCACTACACCACTAGGGTTTCCTTCACATTATATAGGTCACTGCTAATTCTTTCTCTCTTTTCTCTTTTGGAACAACAAAATACTATTTAGGCAAAAACCATAACCAAACCAAGCTTGTTGCTATTGAGTCAGTTCCAACTCATAGTGAACCTATAGGATAGGGTAGAACTGCCCCAAAGAGTTTCCAAGGAGCAGTTGTAGATTCCAACTGCCAGCCTTTTGGTTAGCAGCCTAGCTCTTAACCACTGCACCACTAGGGCTCCCTCTGTTTAGGAAAGACATTCTGAAATGACTCATTCAATGCCAGTTTGAATCCTTATAGAGTTCAATTAATGGAAATTGTTTTTTAAAAGGAGACACAGAAATTCAACACACACACACAGACACAAAAGCCTGTCGAGTTGATTTCAACTCACTGGACACACTGGTAGGATAGTGGTTAAGTGCTATGGCTGCTAATTAAAAGATCAGCAGTTCAAATCCACCAGGCACTCCTTAGAAATGCTATGGGGTAGTTCTACTCTGTCCTGTAGGGTCACTATAGGTAGGAATTGACTTGATACTGAATAGTTTTCCTGGCAGTGTTCCCTCAATAATTCAAAGTTGGATGTTGCAGATGCTTAAAAAACAAAACAAAACAAACAAAAACAGTAAGTAGCTGTGTCATGGACTTATAGAATGAATGAAAATTCCTATTGTTATGAAAACTTGTGGTCTGGAATAAAATTTTTGGAGACATCATCATACACAATTTCAAAAAGTACTATATTGGAGACAACTGAAAAGGCGACTATTCAAAAGACCAAAAATTAGCTTTTGTGCTGAAGAAGAAAATGAAGATAGAAAATATATGTAGAGACTAAATGAAATTATTCTGAAATGGGAAATTGGAGGAAAAAACTACATTAACATTATTTTATATAATACATGATTTTTATTATCAGGGTACAATTTAATTAAAAATTAAATGTTATGAGTAGACACTTGAATATTTCATCGATATCCCTGAAAGCTTATATATTCAAATTGGACAACATTTTTCCTTTCGATCTTCTTATGGGGCATCACCTTGTATTTGTTTTTGGCATATACTGTAATCACCATAGAGGTTTCTGATCTATGTAGATTTTTAGTAGAAGGCTAAATGGTTAAGGCAAGGAATCCCTCTCATCCACCTTTCGTCTGGACAGGAAGTTTATCAGGACTCCAGAAGACCAGGAAAGAGATGCACTTTGGTTTATGTCTTCGGTATCCCAAGCCCAGTGGCTGTGTTTTAAAATACCACCCCACATAGGGTAAGAGATTATGATATAAGCAAATCATGAAGACTAGTAAACGACTACCCAGGTTTCTGGAGTCCCTGAATGGTGCAAACAGTAAATGCATTCTAAATGAAATGTTGGATCTTCGAGTTTACCCAGAGGTGCCTCCAAAAAAAGTTCTGCAGATCTACATCTAAAAACTCGGCCTTTGAAAACCGTCCTGAACATGTTTGCACTTCGACACAGGTGGGATCACCATTAACTGCAACTGACTTAATAGCAACTGGCTTTTAGCAGAGCTTCTGAGGGATACTGATGGTTCACTTGTAGGATTCTCATCTCCCATGCAGGAGACCTGGCTTTGATTCCTGATGAGCGCACTTCATTCTCAGCAACCACCTATTTGTGAGTAGAGGTTTGTGTATAGCTGTGATGCTGACAGAAATCCTGGTGGTATAGTGGTTAAGTGCTGCTCTGTTAGCCAAAAGATTGGCAGTTCAAATCTGCCAGGCTCTCCTTGGAAACTCTATGGGGCAATTCTACTCCATCCATAGGGTCACTATGAGTCAGAATTGACTTGACAGCAGTGGCTTTGGTATGATGCTGAAATGGTTCAGTGGAGCTTCTAGACCAAGACAGACGAGGAAGAAAAGCCTAGCAAATCTACTTCCAAAAAGTCAGCCAATGAAAACCCTGAGGATTACAAAGATCCAGTCTTCAACTGAGCACGCTGATGGTGTAGGACCAGACAACATTTCATGTTGCTGTACATGGGGCCGCCGTGGGCCTGGGGTAACTCCGTGTCATGTAACAGCAAAAACCAAGATCTCCACAACTAAGTCTCTCTGTGTACACTGAATGACATGGGGCAGTTCCACTTCTGTCACCTTTCTCTAAATTGCCTTTAATCGTAACCCAAAGCCGTAACTTAGGTTGGTGTCAGGGTGATCTGAAGTTTTATGGAAAGTGAGCCATTGGGTGGATTTTGAGAAAGGGATTATTCATGTAGTCTTTTCTGATTTCTTGGGAACTTAGTGTCTTGTTGGGGGTCAATAAGGCTATCTCTTATGCAAACCAGCTCTACAAGTTCCTTAAACTTTCTGAAGGAGTTAGATGAGTTTCCTTCCAGAGTGGACTACTCCTCTGATCTTTGAAAATAAAAAGTAAAAGCACAGCAAAAGATTTAAAAAAATAATACACAATATAAATACCTCAGAAATAAAAAGCAACAAAAGATCAGTGTGGGCTAGAATAATTAGGAGAAATCCTGTGGTCTTCTTGATTTTCATGACTTCCACAATTAGCTGTAGATTTTTAGTTTCATAGATTTTTTTTTCTCTGTTTGTTTAAACTCGTGCCTTAAGTGAAAGCTGAATCAACTCAATACCAATGGGATTAAATGAAAGTTTACAATTCAAGTCAGTTTCTCATATAGAAACTTACACACACCTTGTTCTCTGAACCTAGCTGCTCTCCCCACTCTGTGACAGCACCCTCCCCCTTTCTACCCAGCTCCTGTCCCCCTGTGCCCTCTCATCTCACCTCTGGACAAGAGCTGCCCACTTAGTTTCATGTACCTATTTTAGCCAAGAAGCACACTCTTCACCAGTATCATTTATAGTCCAGTCTAATCTTTGTCTGAAGAGCTGGTTTCAGGAACGGATCTAGTTCCGGGCTAACAGAGAGTCTGGTGGCCGTGTCTTCTGGTGTCCCTCTAGTCTCAGTCAGACCATCAGACCATCAAGTCTGGTGTTTTTTATGTGAATTTAAGCTCTGTGTATCGCTTTTCTCCTTCTCTATCAAGGACTCTATTGTATTCATGGTCAGTGTGGTCATTGGTGGTAGCTCGATACCATCTAGTTCTTTGGGTCTCAGGCTGATGTAGTAGTCTCTGGTTTATGTGGTCTTTTCTGTCTCTTGGGCTCATATTTTCCTTATGTCTTCGGTGTTCTTCATGCCTCATTGCTCCAGGTGGGTTTGGACCAATTAATGCATCTTAGATGGCTGCTTGCTAGCTTTTAAGACCCTAGATGCCACATTTTCTTAATTAAAAAAATTGATGATCTAGATGTCCCCTTAAACCGTGTTCCCTAGACTTCTGCCCCTACTATTCTGTCCCTTAAAATGTTTGATTGTATTCAGGAAATTTCTTAGCTTTTGGTTTAGTCTAGTTGAGCTATCATAGAATTTTTTTTAATAATTTTTTTGCTGTTTTCGAGAATATTCACAGCAGAACATATGAATTCAACAATTTTATATGTAAAATTCAGTGACAATGATGACACTTTTCAAGTTGCACAACCGTTACCATCATCTTTCTCTGATTTGTTCCTCACCATCCCCTAAATTTCTTATGTAATCTCTCAAGTTGCTGTTGTCACTTTGACTTCATATACATACTACTTAAAAGAGCATAATGTTCAAAGCAGGCATTCTTGATTAGCTAAGCTAAACTGCTATTTGGTTTAAAGACAATTCCAGGAAGTATTTTTGACTTATGATTCAAAGATTATCTGAGGGAATAGTTTCTGGAGTTCATCCAGGCTCAGCAGTCCAGAAAGTCTGGATTCCATGAGAATTTTAAATTCTGTTCTACATTTGCCACCTTTTGATCAGGATTCTTTTACTGAATTTTTAATGAAAATGTTCAGTAATGGTAGCCAGACACCATACAGTTCTGGCCTCATGGCAAAGGGGAAAGTTGTTCATGGAGGCAGTTATCTACGCATTCCATTCAGTCCTCCTGTTTCTGACTCTCCTTTTTCCCCTGTTGTTCCATGTGAATAGAGAGATCAACTGTTGTAACTTGGATAGCTGCTTACAAACTTGGAAGACTCCTGGCAGTGTGTAAAAAGTAAGAGACAGAGCTGAATAACTAAACATTGTGTTAGACTAATTTAGTTTTATAGATTTTTGAGAAGAAAATAAACTGAGATCCAGGGAGGAGATTTCACTTACTTAGGGTCATAAAAAAATAAACAATTACCTCCTAAGCCAAGCCAAGTGCCATCGAGTCACTCTTCTTATTTATGATGCCTCCATGTGTGTCAGAGTAGAACGGTACTTTTAGGGTTTTCAGTGGCTGAGCTTTTGGAAGCAGATAGCCAGGTCTTTCTTCCAAAGCACCTCTGGATAGACTCAAACCTCCACCCTTTTGATTAGCCATAGGATGCATTAACCTTTTGCACCACCAAAGCATGCCATTTAAGGTTATACAGGTACCTAACTGGTTCTCTAGGCACTAGGTGATACGTAAAGGGTGAGAGAAAGAGGACATTATTTGTTCCTGGAGGTTTTTCTCTTAAATCTGAGGACTTCATTCTCTTAAACTGACCCTTTGAAGGAACTGCCAAGGTTTTGTGTCTCTAGGAGCAGACTTAGAGATGGAAGGGAAGAGATGTGGGAGACCTGAGATGTCAGAACACCTCAAGGATCCCTGCATTTACACAGTTGATCTAGCTCCTTTCAACAATGGTGTGAAAAGTCATGTTGTGTCAGTTTTGGAGGCTTACAGCTTTACACCCTTCGTTCTCCTACTTGTTCTAGTTATGTTTCTAGTTGCTAATGCTCCCACTTGGCTAGGGGGCTATTTGGGCTTCTTTGGAGAACTCATATCACAAGATTACCATTCAAAGGCTATAAGACAAAATCAGGAAAATTAACTAGTGCCTATACTTTAAAAACAAAAAAGAACCCCAGGATCCCTTGATTAAGTACAACACAGGATTTCCTTTTTTCTCATTTTAAGCAAAGATCATAATCATTACAATTATCAGCAAAAAAAAAAAAAAAATGCTTTTTTTTTATTATCTCCCATGCTTTGTGTTCATCATTCAAAGCACACATCTTTGCACCTCTGGAATACTGCATTCAGGTCTGAGCAGCACATTTCATGAAAGATACTAGAAACCAGAGGTTTCCCCAGAGACAGTTGCTGGGACGGTGTGCAATCTGAAAACTATGATATATGAAGAAAAGGCGAAGGAACTGAGGATCTCTAGCCTTGATGAGAGATTGCTAGTGTAAAATTTGAGAGCTAACAGCTGCCCATAATGCTGAATTGAGACCAGATGTTGCTCGTTTGGGCTTTCCAGAAACAAGAACTTAATAAAACTTGGGGCTATTTAACATTGGAAAGGGCATGAAGTCATAAGCATCCTGTTACCAGAGAGATTCATGATGAGGCTAGGTGAGCATCTTTGAGGCATGCAGGGTACTCCAGCATGTGCTCACTTGGGGTAAAAGGCTCTGGATTTGAACTGAGGATACAAAGAGCTATTCCACAAAGCCCTTGTCTCTGTGGGGGCCTGAATCCTTGAGTACAAAAGATGCCTAAGTAAAAATATAAGTCAGAACATAAGAAAGTAGACACTGAATAGGGGAGATGCTGAGAGCTGTAGTTGGGGAGAGAGGCAGTGAATGGAGAAGGCATCACGGAGGGCATGGGAGGGGAGGTGGGTCCCGAAGCAAAGCTTGGAGTGAGATAAGAAGGGAAGGGATTTAAGAAGTGCAGTTGGTGCTGTGGGAAATGTTACAAACATAGGGTTTTGCTAGAACTGTTCTAGGAGACGTTAGACAGCAGAGTTTGCAATGAGAAGGCTCCCATAGAAAGTTAGAGATCGCTACAGAGGCCAGATTCTGGAAATCTTTGAATTCCAGGTTGTTGGTCCAAATCCTCTACCTATCGGTGCTGGAATTACTAAATACCAAGCAATGCCCTTCATATGTGACAAGCAGTGTAAATTTCTCTGTTCTGGGCCTCCAAGAGGCTGAATGTTTGAGTAAAGATCATAGACTATCAGTATTTTCCCAAGGTCTTTCATTACTGTAGGCTCTAGCCCTAACAGGCTTTTAAAGGAAAGAGAGCATTCTTTTCGGCATTTGCCAGTATTGGCCTACTCACCTCTAAACCCTCCAAACCCACTGTATAATTATCCCCAGGGGGCCTGAGGTCATTTAGAACAGCAAGTGCAGGCAACACCCAGCTATTAGAACTCAAATTTCAGAGCTCTTCCTAAATACTGGCTTGAAGCATTTTGGAAATGCCAGGGGAGCTTCAAATTCAGGGGCCTTTCAGGTTGGTATTTCCTGACTGAAATGAAGGCGTTTGGCTTGTGTGGTTGGCCTGAGCAGGCCGTGCTCTTTTCAGGAGAGCTATGGCTCCATTCCTGGGGAGGCCTTCTGTTCTCAGCACTGGCTGCAGGCCTGCTCCTGGCCTCTCTGCCTCCTGTTCCTGCAGTTGGCTGGGCGCCTTGGGAGGGAAGCTCTTAGGACCTGCTCCCTCAGACAGAAGGAGTTTTTCAGATAGGGAATGCTGAAGGACCACTTCTCCAGAAGGGACATTTCAGTGAGCCCGTGAGCAGCCAGCCCACTTTCCATCCAGTGTTTCTCCTGGTTCCCAGAAAGCAGGAGAGAGAGCTGGGAAGGTGACGGTTCTTCAGTTGGTCTCCACGCTAGGAGACTCCTTGGGCAAAACGGCAGCAGTAGACAGCATGCCCTGTGCAGGGTCTCCTGCAGGTACTGACCCGCGTGTTCTGATTTGAGAGGCCGCAGAAGCACCCTTTCCAAATAACTTCCACACTAGCCTATGCTCAAGATGCAAATGCTACCATTAGGATGGATTCACTGGATTTTAGCATTAATCTTTATTCTGAGGTTCTCTTTTAAAATGCTGTTTCAACAAGATGCAACATATTAACCTACTGGCTCATTTCTGTGCTGCCCTGAAAGTATTAGAAGTCAGAGACAGCAGCAAGGTTTTAAACTATGAGGGCAGATTGTAGTCAAGAGGGCACCATGTTTACTTTCTTCACAATGGTGCCTTGGACCAGCACAAGTTAAGCAACATCTCCAGTCTCCAGGGCCAGAGCCTATGATAAGTGATGCTTTCTAAGCCTAGGTTTATGTTCAGTCTCTCCAGCAGGGGAGAATATAGGATGCTAGGAATTTGACAATGATCTCCACCTAGGTACCCTTCAACTTTGAACTTCTCTGCCTAGGGTTCTTGCATGCAATGTGACCATCAGGGCTGTTGTCTTGAAGCTGGCAAGGATTCTTAAAGCTGTTCTCTGTATAAGGAGGCATATTTTCACTTTGTAGACACAGCCCTCAGCAGGTTGGAAAGATTTTCCCTTCTTATCTCAGTCTCGAAGCCCATGTCCTAGGTCCAGTCACATATCACATGCAGAGCAGAGGCTTCTGCTCAGATGCTTTACAAAGAGAAGGAAAGTGTCCAGCAGGTGTCAGTAAGTACTAAGATGTACACAGAACCTGGCTTGACAGTCGAGTGAGCTCTTTTCCAAATCAGCTTACCATTCAAGGACCTCCCAGGGGGATGTGATTGACAGCAGAATCTTGAATGGTAGAGCTCTCAAAGAGAGGAGCAGGTGGGGGCAATAGAAAGTTTATTTCCTTCCAGAGAAGGACTATAAGATTTGAAGTGTACCTAAGGATATTAGGAAGTCTGCTTTAGAAAGACCAGACTGAAAAATGCCTGGTGATTGACCAGGATGAGACTGCCAGGCACCGGACAGAAGATGATTCTGTCTACTGCTCTGCCACAGGACATGATTCAGCTTGGCCTTCTCTAACAGGTAACTTGTTCAAACTAGCTTTAGAATTCCTGTTCTTGGCCTTTCGCAAGGTAGTGGTAGAAAACCAAGGCCTGTAGTTCAGCCTGGGGAACTGCATTCTAGACTACAGTGACCAGCCACTAAAATACCAGCTGCTTTTGAGTGAACTCCGACTCATGATGAGCCCATAAATGTCAGGAGTGTGCTCCCACAGGGTTTTCAGTGGTTGATGTTTGGGGAAAGTAGATAAAACCAGGCAAATGGAAAGCTTCGGAGCTGTCAGGGCTTCTGCTGACAATCTGCGGCTAGGGTAGCATCAACCTGGGCTCTGGAGGAGGTGAGGCGGAGGCAAGGAGAAGAGCTCCTTCCCAAATTACATTCTTTTGAGTGGCTGATTAGCCAACTTTACTTAAACATTGTGATTTGCCAGGTGCTGTGCTAGAAACTGTGGAGGGTACACAGATGAGGTGCCCACGTTTAAGGAAACCTGGATATTGAAGTGGGCTCTGGTATTCACAGTTGTTACTCATCAGCACGGTATCCCATCCTGTTGTGCTGATTCCAGTAGTGGGAATTCTTCCCTCATTTCGTGGAATCCTTATGGGGTTAGCAATAAGTTACCGCATCCTGCCACGGTGACAATAGTGGAATTGCGACCCGGACTGGCCAATCACAGAGTCTACCTTGGGGTTGCTCTATGGGTTTTCTGTGTCCCTTAGAGCCAAAGGAGTGAAACGAATCCACAGATATGAGCATATTTGATCTGCCAGACTGTTTAACACTATCAAAACCATCATGAATTCTCCAGAACCAGAGATATCCTTATTTTAGATTAGAAGTAATTGTTCAAACGCACAGGCACTGACACTTTTTTCTCTGGTAAACCCACTTTTATCTTGTAGGCTACTTGAATGTAGGCTGTCTAGGAGGATGATTTGCACGTTAAACTTATATTAATGAGTTCTGAGAGACAACTATAAAAAACCAAACCCACTCTGTCTAGTCAGTACTGACTCATAGCAACCCTATAGATAGAGTAGAACCACTCCATAGAATTTCTAAGGAGTGTCTGTGGGATTTGAATTACCAACTTTCTAGTTAGCAGCCGTAGCACTTAATCACTATGCCACCAGGGTTTCCATTAGGATTATGACAAATAATTGGCCAATATTTACTGAGACTTAGAATATGTCATTGTTTCTACAACATGACAGTCAATTAGCCAGAAGAGTCCTGAACCTGGATCTTGAAAGAACCCAGGCTTTTAAGCTTGGAAAGTCAAAAGTGATATCTGAAAAAGCAAAATACTAGCCTTTACTTCTTTACTAGTCAGGAAAGAACTAGAAAAAAAGTGCCTGCTGAGTTTCTGAAACCATTCTTGAAGGTTCATAGTTCTCTACACTTACCTAAATGTTTTCTTCTTGAACCTCAGAAACAGGGTTGACGTAGGTCATTTCCCACTGCTCTACCACCATGTGATTGGTAGGATATGATTACGGGATCCCAGAATTCTGTCCATCCGAGTCAAGCTATGGTTTTATAATTGATCTCAGTACAGCGCATTCAACATTGTCATTCATTCCTAATCCACTGTGTTGGCTTACTATATATTAGACAGGAAGAAATCTATTTTCCAGCATAAACTGTAGCTGTGGTGTGATTTTATGTAAAGACTCTGGGCAGAAACTTCTCTAGCTTTTGTTTATCTGTCCATAAGCTGGTGCAAGCAAGCCTCAGAGAAACACACGGCTTCAAAATCAACCAGCTATAGATAGCGACAGTGATGCTGTGAATATAAATGTTTGTGGAAAAGTGAATGAAGATAAGACCACTTGCTTCTAAATACTCAACATTGTCAGTTTCCTGCCCCTGTGGGTAGGAGATAAATATTCATTAAATGAATCAAAGAATGGTGAACAGTTGAAAGAGGGCACAGTCAAAATTTCACATTTTCAAATGTGTTTTGCTTCATGCTGACAGGTACCAGCCAGCCAGCCAAGGAGACACAAGGTCTTCTGCACATTTTTGAAAAGAAAGTGACACATCTCCAGCAAAACATTGGCTAAGACCCCAGCCCGCACCAGGCTGAGAAATGGCCTATCTTTGAGCTCATTTATTTTGGGGTATCTCAGATATGTTCTTGTCTCAGAAAACCAACCACGGTGTAACTTGACATAGAGGTTGAAAACGTATCAAGTCTTCTAAGGGAGATGAGAAAGTATCTGACCCTATCAACAAATGAATGTCTTACCCAGGGCGTGCAAGCTACCACCTTAGGTAGTTTTGATTTATGGTAGCTGGCTCAATGGCGCTTTCAGAACAAACTTTGTTGTTGTGTTAAGTGCTCCCAAATTGATTTCACTCACGGAAACCCCATATGACAAAGTAGAAGTGCCCCATATGGCTCTCCAGGCTGTAATCTTTCAGCAGCAGATCACCAGGACTTTCTCTCGTGGATCCCTTGGATGGTTTCCAATGGCTAACCTGTGGGCTAACAGTCAAGTACTTAGCTATTTGCATCTGCAGGGCTTCTCAGAAGAGACGGCGACATCCAGTACTGTGTCTACAAAGGACAGAAGTAGCTTTCTGTTCTTTTTCCAACTCAACTCTGAGTTGAAAATGAAAAATCATCTGAAAGACAAAAGTTCTATGTGCTGTCACCAGTCTTTAAAACTATCTTGTTTTCATTCTGTCAATGTAAAAATGTCAGGAAAATATTTTTTCAGTGTCCTTATCAATAATGCCCATTTTCGATGCTCTGTCTGGGTGACTTCTTCCCCTGGGTTTTCTAACTTCCAGACTTTCAAAATGGCTTCAAAATATACAGAAACAGAAAAAAAAAAAAAAAAAAAATCTACAGAGGTTAAAGTGATTTGAGGCTGATTTGCTTAAAAGTTTGTCTTTAGAGTAAGTGGGTGCTAAAACAGTCAATTTCAAAGAACCAGAATGGATAACCCATTTTGATTGCACCAGTAAGGAAGGCTGCTGAAGTGGTGATAATCTGTAATGTGAATTTGCTATTATTTTGGTAATTTTTTTACTGGGCAGAAGCTGAAATGATATATTGTGTATTACGTAGCAGTAATAGCTAGTTCTTTTCCAGCTCAGTTATTCATATCTCAGCACTGTTGTAGAAAGAAGTTGCTTCATTCCTTTTACTGCAGGGAAAGGAGTTTGTGCCACTACTCTCCACCATGGGCTGTAACAGCCTGGGGCTAATGCCCATATGCAAAACCGCATTGAGAGAGACCTTCTTAGTCTCTGTTTTCTGATCTCCCAAAAGACATCTCTGTCAAGTGTGGGCATTAAAAAATACAGAGCATTTCTATAAAGGTGGTGAAGAAGAAGGGGATGTATGCGTTTAATGCTTGGACTGGGAACTGGCTCACCAAGAGTGTGTTACACATAAACTGTGCTATTGGTTCCTTGGGGCATCTGTAATTTTCTCCAGAGGAGAAATGCTTTACCCCTTGAGAGCCTCTGTGTATTAAACCCCGCTGAGGATTTTGGCTGGTTGCACTGAGATACTCTTTGTTCCCAATTAAATCAATTATCTGGGTAATCTTCATAATTAATGGCAGAAGACTTGAGCTGTCAGGACTTGTTCTAGTAAAAATATTTGGGCATATGGTTTAAGTTGCTCCAGGGGGTTCTGAGGCTGGGGCAGTGAAGGGAGGTGGGGGCACACTGGGGTCAACTTTGTCGATCAACGGTGGGCTCAAATTGAGCAGCTGATCCACGAATGGCAGAAACATCTTTCACCTAGAACACAGGAGACGGTGTTTTTATTCAACCTCTGAGCAAGATTCTCCATCTCGGAATGACTGATCTCTACCTCTATAAAGTGAAACTGACACCAGATGGCTTTCATTAGAATCTATAAAGCAAATGCTGAATGTCAGGCTCTTTAAACCAAAAAAAACCCAAACCCACTGCCATCAAGTCTGGTCCAGCTCATAGCAACCCTATAGGTCAGAGCAGGAGCAGAACTGTCCCCATAGAGGTTCAAAGGAGTGCCTGGAGATTTGAACTGTTGATCTTTTGGTTAGCAGACATAGTAGCACTTAACCCACTGTGCCAGCAGGGTTTCCTCAGGCACTTTAGTAAATGTTATTTCATTTAGCCTTTATAAGCAACCTTGGCTTTGTAATAAACGAAGTACAGGGAGGTTAAGTAACTTGCCCAAGGTCACGCAGCTAATAATTTTCAAAGACCAGAAGACACCTATTCTGACTGTAATTCTTATGGCATTGCTAAATGTCAAGTTGAAGACTGCATCCTAACTAAGGCTTGGATTAATTTAAACCCTTGCTACTCAAGATATGGTTCCCAAACTCACAACATGGGCATTACCTGAGGTCTTAGCAATGCAGTCTTGGACTTTTGTCCAAATTTATTAATTAGAATCTGTGTTATTTAACCAGATACCCAGGTGATTCACAGCTTATTAAAGTGTGAGAGGTACCGATCTAAGACTAATCAAAGGGCCAGTCCACTTAGAGTCATGGCAAGGAATGGCTCTTTTCTATTGCCTCTGGTAAGTTCTAAAGCCCCAGACAGAAACACCCAGAGAGTTCCTGTGTCTTCCTTCTTGAAATTAGTTTTAAACTGTTTGCCTGTAAGGCTCTTGGTTTCAGCTTTTAATTTCTTACACAGGCTATGCGCTCCTGCCTTTCTGCTCCACTTCTAAAAGAAATTCCCCAGTATGCAGAGGTACAGCAGGGGTCAAATGTGATCTTTGTGGACTGACTGCAGGGGGGAGGTCATTATGGATGGATTAATATATGTGCAGGATGAAATTCTCCAACATCCTTTTGCAGCCAGGAGAAATTGCTGTTCTAACCCTCCCACTGGCTTCCCTCCTTTATTTAACAATGACTTTACACAGAAGATTTCTATGGAAGGATAATTGGATTTCTAACTCTATTTGTTCAAAACTCACTTAACTTTATAATGGCCTTCGTTACATTGTTTTTATCAACTCATCAGTAATAAAGTACCAGTTTCTGGCTAAATGTCTAGGTTTCTGTATATACATTTAGCATTATCAAAGCAAAAAAAGGGAAAGAAAACCAGAAATAGAAAGCCATTAATACAAGCAGATACCATATACACTTTGCTGTATTAGGCTTAAATGTGCTGGGTAAGTTTAAGTTTTCAACATCTGAATGCTATTTTTATCTTACCTAAGTGTGTATTTGCTTAAGGTTTAATCACTGTGGCATTTTTGCCAAGTGAGTTACTGAAGAGGAAGAATATGGCCTGCCGTATTCACAACTAAAATACCAGTTTAACTCAATCTGAAATAAACTGAGCATACATCGTAGCAGTTCTTATCACTCCAATGGAGGTTACAACAGAGCCCTACCTCTTGACTATGCTAGAGATCCCTCTTTAACATTTTTAGGGCAAAGGTAGAATGTGTATGTGTGTGTGTTTGTGTGTGTGTGCATGTGTGTATGTGTGTGTAATTCTGTGGAGTTTTGTGTTTCTGTTTTGTATCTGATGAAATTTACTTTTTCAGTTTCTCAGATGTATGGTGTCATGGATTGAATTCTGTTGATGGAGTTAGGCTTCCCAACATGAGGAGCAAGAGAGCTGAGTGCCTTCCACTCAAGTTTACTGGTGGAGTGGGGTGCCTCCAGGAACTTACTGGGGGAGCAAAGAGCTTTGGGAAACTTACGTCAGCAGGGCAGATGTGGGCAGCAGTTCCTTCCAAAAAACCAGGAAGCAGAACTGAAGAGAACAGGAATACAGGAAGCAGAGGTGCTTCAGTCTCAAAAGGTGGAGTTGTCATTCAGGTGGGCTGGGAAAATGGTTCACTTAAAGGCGAGGAAGTAGAATTGCCTTTCCAGTGGGCCGGAAGGTGAAGCTGAAGCCGGGGGCCAAGAGGCTTCCAGCCATAACCTGCAAAGCGCCGTCAACAGAGTCCAGAAGGCAGGGCCACTGTCTAAATGGACTCAGAGAAGAGAAGATTATTTTCAAGCCTTGAGGGCTAATGTAATGTATTCTGCTAACTTGCTTGGTTATCCCTGTTATCCCTCTTTTTGCTCCAATTTTTCCCATTTGTAATGGAAATGTCTAGCTTGTGCCTGTGTAACCACTGTAAAATTAGAAGCAGACAACTCATATTCTAGATTTCACAGATAAAAAGGAATTTGGGGATTTTGGCCTTGGAATTGAGTTAAGACTTTTGCTGTAGTATGATGGAGTAAATGTGTTTTACATGGGGCAAGGACATGAATTTGGGGGGGGACAAGGGTGGAATATCATGGGTTGAATTGCATCCCCCCCAAATGTCCATCACTTCAGCTAGGCCATGATTCCTAGTATTGTGTGATAGTCCACCATTGTTAAACTGATATGGTTTTCCTGTGTGTTATGTTATCTCTGTGATGTTAATGAAGCCAAATTAGAGGCAGTTATGTCAATGAGGCAGGATGTGATCCGCAGGATTAGGTTGTGTTGTAAACCAATGTCTTTCGAGATATAAAACACAGAAGAAAGAAGAGGGACTTTAGGACCTCGTACCACCAAGAAGGAAGCACTGGGAACAGAGTGCATCCTTTGGACTTGGGGTCTCAGTGTTGAGAAGCTCGTCCACCAGGAAAAGATGAACGACAAGTACCTTTCCCATGACAGAGAGAAAACTGTTTTCCTGGAGCTGGGCCTTGAGTTTGGACTCTAGCCTCCCAGACTAGGAGAGAACAAATTTCTCTCTGTTAAAGCCATCCACTTGTGGAATCTCTGTTGTAGTAGCACTAGGTGACTAAAATGTATGCTAATAACTTTTTTATCTACCTTTCTTCTTCTCCCCTGTCAAAAGAAAAGGGTACCACTCTACATTTGAAACAAAAACCCAAAAGGTTGAGTCCAGTGCTTGCTTAGTAAGAGACAGCTATATTCCTAAAACAACCTCCTAAGAACAAAGCAGACCACTGATCTCATGTGGGACTTGGGGAAGCATGTAGCTCAGAGACTGGTGGCCTCTCTGAAGTAGGAGTGATCACAGATTAGCTGATCAACAGCCATGGAAAGCAGTTACTGGAGTGTGGTTATTGCTGATTGGCTGGCTTTCAGAAGGATGACTACCAATTCAAAGTTGCCATTAATTAATCATGAAGAGTTTTAAACTGTTTCTGGAAGTTTCTTCTTGCTATGAACAAAGTGTAGACAGTCTTGCCCTTTCTTGAATTTGGAGTACTAACACTTTATTTTCACTCTCCCTCCCTCCTCAACTTGCCATTTTAGGCAGCCTGAGAGCTCACTGTGGTATGAAAAGCAGGCAGTAAGATCTTTACCTGATCCAGGAACCTTGAAGTGTCCCTACCCTATCCCTCTCTACCCAGGTGAAGCAGAAAATACATGGCTCCTGTGTGGGAGAGGACCCCTGGTGGGGCAGCGATTAAGAGTTTTGCTACTAATCCAAAGGTAAGCAGTTTCAAATCCTCCAGCCACTCCTGGGAAAGAAAGCCTACAGGGCAGTTCTCCCCTGTCCTATAGGGTCACTAGGAGTTATAATCTACTCAGGGCCACAGGTTTGGTTTTTGTGGGGGCCAATCCTCCTTAGAGAGGCAGTTTTTTTCAAAGCTCAGGCCCCGTCTCCGGTGTGGGGCCCAGAGTAGGTGTTAGCCTGCTCTTGAGTAGCCTCCACCAACCAAGCCTTCTCCACTCCAAAAAATTCAGCAAAACTGAGCTGCTTTTGTTCTACGTTCCATTTTCTTGGGCTTCTCCTGTCCAATAAGCCAGCTGAGGAAAGAGAATAATAGAAAGTTCCTGGACAATTTCCCCTGGAAAATACAATGCAAAGCATTATACAACACATGGGTTTCCTGTAACTTTTTTTGTCTCTCCTGTACATTTAATTTATTTATTATTGTTAAGACTATCATGGTAAAACACACCAATTCAGCAGTTTCTACATGTACAATCTAGTGACACTGGTTATATATTTTTGAATTGTGCAACCATTCTCATCCGTCTTTCCTGAGTTGTTCCTCATTAGCACAAATTCACTGTCCCCTCAGGTTCTTAACTAATCTTTCAGGTTGGTGGTCGATTTGATTCAAACAGAACTTAATAGAGCATAATGCTAAAAGCAAGTCTATTTTTTCATTTTTATTTTTTACTGATTAAGCTAAACTACTGATCACTTTTAGGTTAAAAATTATCCTAGAGCAAGTTTTGGGGGTTCATCTAGCCTCCATGATCCCAGAAAGTCCAGAGCCCATGAGAATTTGAAATTCTGTTCTACATTTCCCTCTTTTGGTCAGGATGCTCAGCAGTGGTAGCCAGGTACCATGCAGTTTGTCTCATGGCAAAGGAGGCAATTGTTTACAGATGCAATTAGCCACATACAACATTCTTGACTCTCTTTCTTTCTCTGTTGCTTCTGAGGACTAAAACCAATTCTGCCTTGGATTGTCACTTAGAAGCTTTTAAGATGCCAGGCACTACTCAGTGAACTAGGAGATACAGCAGAAGCACTAAACATGTTATTAGGCCAATTAACTGGAATGTCCCTTGAAACCAGGACCTTAAACCTTCAAACCAAGGAATCAAATCCCATAAGATGTTCAGTTATATATACAGAGCCTCAGCAACTACTTTTTATTATTACTGTAAATATATCATCACACAATCTTTGCCAATTCAACTTTAACGGGTGTACAACTTTTGGCAGTTACAATATTTGGCTGTACAATAATCAATGTGATTTTTCCATTACCATTAACCCCTTTCCCCCTCTTTCCTGATACTGGTAATCAGTAAAAAAAACTGTGATCTCTATTCATTTAAGTTTTTGTTGTCTTTCCTATATAAAAATGAAGTCTTACAATATCTGTCCTTTTTGTGATTGACTTATTTCAGTCACCATAATGTCTTCAGGCTTCCTGCATTACTGTGGCACATATCAAGGCTTCATTCCCCTACTGGCTGGGTGGTATTTCACTGAGTGTGTGTACCACATTTTGTCTATACCTTCACCTACTGATAGGCATTTACACTGTTGCCACTTTTCAGCTATTACGCATAGTGCTTGGTGTGCTTGGTGTGCAGGTTTCTTTCTGAGTCTCTGTTTTAAGTTCTGCGGATATATAAATCACACAAGAGTGAAACTGCTGGATCATACAGTAGTTCTAATTTTAGTTTTCTGAGGGACTGCCACACTGTTTTCCACAACAGCTGCACTGTTTTACATTCCCATAAGCAATAGATATGGGCTCCGATTTCTACATATCGTCGCAAACATTTTGGGAGTTTCCGTTTTGTTTTGTTTTTTCTACCTTTCGTCTTAGCTATCCCAGTACAAGTGAAACGGTACTTCATTGTGGTTTGGATTTGTACCTCTCATGGCTAATAATGCTGAGCATCTTTTCATTTGTTGGTGGCCATTTGAATGACTTCTTTGGTGAAATGTCTATTCAAGTCTTTTGCTTCTTTTATGTTACAGTTATTTATCTTTTTGTTGTTGTCAAAGTTTTATGCATACATATATATATTTTAGTTATATTTTAGACTCTTGTTGGATGTATGGTTTACAAGGCTATATCCCCAGCTGGTAGCTTATCTTTTCACTTTTCTCTTGAAGCCTTTTAATGAGCAAAAGTTTTTCATTTTTATGAGGTCCCATTTATTTTGCCTTTTACTGTTTGTGCTTTCTTTATTATATTAGATAATTCATTGTTGAAAGCTAGGCCTGATAGCATTGCCTCTGCTTTTTCTTCAAAGAATTTTACAATTTCTATTTGCACATTCAGGTACTTAATCCATTTGGAGTTTGTTTTTGTGTGTGGTGTAAAGTATGGAACTGTTTCATTTTTGTGCATGTGGAAATCCAAACTTCCCAGCACCATTTATTGAAGAGACTCTTCTTTCCCCATCAAATGAACTTAGCATCCTGGTCAAAAATCAGCTGATCATAAATGTATGAGTTCATTTCTATTCTATTCCACTGATTCTATTCCACTGCTTCTCTGTTGTTATCCTGGTTCCAGGTATATACATCCTATAGATGCATAGAACCATAAAATTCCCACAAGATATGGTCACTCCATATTGCCAAGTCCAATCCATTGCTGTCCGAAAAGCTGACCTTCATTACGATTTATGGACAGGGGCAGCATCAGGGCCAGGGGCCATGCTCCCAGGGGAACCCTGAAACCCCCGGACCATCAGTTGTGGTCTTTTATTGGAGATCTCAGGGTATACCCCTATTTATTCTCTGGTTGCCAGTGAGACTCAACTTTCTGAGCTCCATTGTGGCTATCACTGGTAGTGACCGGGCACCATCTGGTTCTTCTGGTCGTGAGTGGATGTAGACACCCACTGAAGTGGGTGTCTCTGTCTTCTAGGTCCTCTTTTCTCCCTGTTGTTCTTGTCATTGGTGATCATCTGTTCCTGTTGCGTTGGGAACATTTGCTGTACCGTCAGATGGCAGCGTGGCAGCTTTGCAGCTTTTAAGACCCCAGCTGCCACTCACCAATGTGTGGTTCAGAGAGTCCTCATTAGCAAGATGCCAGCTGTGCCAATTGGCCTTGATTTTACCTGAGAGCATGGTCCCCGGCCCCCTGCCCCAGCTACTCTGTCCTTGCAATATTGGGTTAGGATGGGAGGAGTACTCAAATTGTGTTGAAGTCCAGTTATTATTGGTCTTCGTTATAATGTGTGCTGTCACCGATCTTACCCAACCAGATTTCTATTAACTATCTAATCTAAATCCTCATCCCCAACCATTCCTCCCTCCCCACACTTGCAGCTGTCAAAGAGTCTTTTCTTCTATGCATGAGTCTGTTTTTAAGTTCTTATTATAGGGGTCTCATACAATGCTTGTCCTTTTGCTGCTGACTACTTTCAGTCAGCATAATTCTTCCAGATGTTTCCTACAATCATCATTGTTCTTAATAAACTTCTTAAACACATAACTTCCCTACTGACAAGATTTTAAGAATACTTGTATTACCTGAAACAAGCACTTATCAATTTTGTGATGCAGTTCAAATCACTCTTACTGGCCTCAATTGTTTGGGCTGTAAAATGGTGCTAATACCTGATCAGTCTAACAGATAGCATGGCTGATAGTATTAAATGAAATAATACATGTGAAATTATAAAGAACTATGAAACCCAAAACAACAACCACAACAAACCTGTTGCTGTTGAGTCAATTCTGACCCAAGGTAACCCTACAGGACAGATGAGAACCGCCCCATAGAGTCTCCAAGAAGCACCTGGAGAATTCAAACTGCTGATCTTTTGTTTGACAGTGATAGCACTTAACCACTACACCACCAGGGTTTCCATAAAGAGCCACAATCCCCCCCAAAACCAAACCTATTGCCCTCAAGTTGATTCTGATTGACTCATAGTGATCCTATAGGACAGAGTAGAAGTACCACACAGAATTTCCTAGGAGCATCTGGTGGATTTGAACTGCTGACCTTTTGGGTAGTAGCAATAGCATTTAACCAGTACACCACCAGGTCCTTATTACCCAAGGATAATTGATACTTTAAAAAATTAAAGGAGAAATGACTTGAAACAAAAACTAAAATTTTGTAACAATTAGCATTTTATAAAGTATTGAGTTGAATCTTGTTTTTAAAAACAGATATGTATGAATATAAATTGGAATTTATTTTATAGTTACCAAAATCTTACATTACAGTTGCAATTATTGTAATCAGAAAATGAGACAAGTGTTGACTTTTTTAAATTGTACTTTAGATGGAGGTTTGCAAACAAACTCGTTTTTCATTAAACAATCAGTGCTCATGTTGTTTTATGACAATGGTTAACAACCCCCAAGTGGTGACTTTTGACTTAACTTTGCTGACAAAATTTTATGACACCCTACCTTTCCCTTTTCACTTGGCTTTTGCTACACAGTGGTTGAAAGGATCATTTTTGCAAAAATCTCAATGGACTTCAATCATTTCCCCAAGAGCTTCCTTTAATCTTTTGAACTTGAAATCATTCTCATTTGAAGTTCAGATTGTGTCCTCATCCCAGGTGAATAAAAGTCTGCATCTTTTGCAAGGTATGCAATTCTACTTTGTTGGAACTAATTTTTATCATGTTATTGACCGTGTGTTTTTGAACTCTTCTTCGTTGAAATGTTATCCATACACTACTATGATCCACACAATTGGATGCTTTGCACAGCTGATAAAACACAGGTAAACATCCTTCTGGTGTTCTCGGCTTTCTGCCAAGATCCATCTGACGCTAGCAATGATATCCCTAGTTTCACATTCTCTTCTGAATCTGGCTTGAATTTCTGGCAGTTCCTTGTCAATGTACTGCTGCAATTGCTCTTGAATGATCTTCAGCAAAGTCTTACCTGCATGTGATATTAATGATATTTTTTGATAATTTCTGCGTTTGGCTGGATCACCTTTTTTTGGAATGGGCATAAACATGAACCTCTTCCAGACAGCTGGCTGGGTTTGTGTCTTCCAACTTTCTCAGCATAAGAAGAGTGAACACTTCTAGGGTTGGAGGAAGACTCACTAACAACCTGCATTATGCAGATTACACAACTGTGCTTGCTGAAAGTGAAGAGGATCTGAGAGGAGGATTTACAGATGAACATCAAAGACCACAGCCTTTTGGACAGATTGCACCTCAACATAAAGAAAGCAAAAATTCTCACAACTGGACCAACAAACAACATCATGATAAACAAGAAAAGAGACATTTTCGAGAATTCAATTTTACCTGAATATATAATCAACACCCATGGAAGCAGCAGTCAAGAAATCAAGTGATGTATTAGGCAAATCTGCTGCAAAAGATGCCTTTAACGTGTTAAAAACCAAAAATATCTCTTTGAAGACTAAAGTGTGCCTGAACTAAGCTATGGCATTTTAAGTTGACTCATATGCATGTGAAATCTGTGCAATGAATGAGAAACAATCGATGCCTTTGAATTGCGGTATTGGTGAAGAATGTTAAGTGTACTAGGGACTGCCAAAAGAAAGAACAGATCTGTCCCAGAAGAAGTGCAAACAGAGTGCTCCTTAGAAGCAAGGATGGTAAGACTACAGCTTGCATGCTCTGGATGCGTTGTCAGGAGGTAGCAACACCTAGAGAGGATCCTCATGCTGGTAGAGGGTCAGCAACAAGAGAGAAAGCCTCTCAGTGAGATGGAATGACACAGTGGCTGCAGCAGTAGGCTCAAACGTAACAGTGATTGTGAAATGACACAGGATGGAGCAGTGTTTTGTTTTGTTGTGCATAGGGTCACCACGAGTCATACTTGACTTGACAGCACTTAACAATAACAACTGATCATGTGAGCATGTCCAACAAAAATCTTCATGTTAGGGGTAAGGGTAGATGCCGGGATTAGAAGAGAAGCTGGGGTTGCATGAAAATTAATTTGACAAATGGTTGGTAAATCAGAGAATCTTTTCTATCCTGAGAAGTTTTGCTTTCCCACCCAGGTTTGGAATTGAGTCAGTTTAGGCAATGAGCATTTTCTTGCCCAATAAAACTGTATGATCTACTTCTCAAGAATACAATACCAAATAAAATTCTTGGGAATTGGATTCCATTTCAAATTCCCTTGAATAGGAGATTATTATGATTTCACTTGTTTCTCAAGAAAAATAAAAAACCCACTGTTTCCCTGACTTTTTTTTTGCATTTTTAAAAAATGTATTTATTTATTTAGTATGACTGAGTGAAAATGTACATTCCTGTATAAATTTACATGCCCACCTATATGCAGCTTCCACTGCTCTCCCTATCTGGTGACAGCACACTATTCCTCTCTGCTCCATACATGTCTCATTCTCCCAACAGTCTCTTTGCCCCTTCTCGCCACCCACTCTCCTTTCTCCAGCCAGAGGTCAGCAGGATGATATCCTATAGATGCATAGAACCATAAAGTGCATCCAATATATGGTCACTGCATCACCAAGTCCAACCCATTCCTGTCCGAAGAGTGGACCTTTGTTATGATTTATGGGCAAGGGCAGCATCAGGGCCAGGGGCCATGTTCTCAGGGGAACCCAAAAACCGCTGGACCATCAATTGAGGTCTTTTAGTGGGGATCTCAGGGTGCACCCCTTTTTATTCTTGTGTTGCCAGTGAGACTCCTCTCTGTGAGCTCCATCGTTGCTATCACTGGTGGTGGCCAGGCACCATCCAGTTCTTCTGGTCCCAAATTGATGTAAGCACCCACTCATGTGGGTCTCTCTATCTTCTGGGTTGTCTTTAGCCCATGTCATTGTGGTCCTCGGTGAGCATCCGTTCCTGCTGAGTTGGGACCATTTGCTGTGCCCTCAGATGGCAGCTTGGCAGCTTTTAAGATCCCAGATGCCACTCACCAATGTGGGGTGCAGAGAGCCCTCTTAGCGAAATGCTAGTTGCGCCAATTGGCCTCGATTTCACCTAAGAGCATAGTCCCCTGCCCCCTGCCCCAGCTACTCTATCCTTGCAATATTGGGTTAAGATGGAAGGAGTACTCAAGTTATGCTGAAGTCCACTTAATATTGTTCCTGTTTCTAATGTGTGCTATCACTGATTTCACCCAACCAGATTTCTAGCAACTATCTAATCTAAACCCTCACCCCCTCCCTCACTCCCTCCCCTCCCTTGCAGCTGTCAAAGAGTCTTTTCTTCTACAAGCAAGTCTGTTTTTGAGATCTTATGATAGAGGTCTCATACAATATTTGTCCTTTTGTCACTGACTACTTTCACTCAACATAATGTCTTCCAATTGAAACCAGGTCATGAGATGTTTCCTGGAGTCATCATTATTCTTTATCATTGCGTAGTGCTCCATTGAGTATATATACCATAGTTTACCTATCCATTCTTCTGTTGTTGGGCATCTGGGTTGATTCCATCTTTTTGCTATCGTGGACTGTGCTGTGATAAACATTCTTGTGTATGTGTCCATTGGTGTGAAAGGCCTTGATTCTGTAGAATATATTGCAAGTAGTGGAATTACTGGGTCAAATGGTATATCAATATCCATTTTTTTAAGGAAGTGCCAGATTGCTTTCCAAAGAGGCTGGACCATTTTGCAACTCCACCAACAGTGTAGGAGGGTTCCACTTTCTCCACAGCCTCTCCAGCATTTGTTGTTTTGTGTTTTTTGGATCATGGCCAACCTTGTTCAGGTGAGATGATATCTCATTGTCGTCTTGATTTGAATTTCTTTAATAACTAAAGATCGTGAACATGTCCGCATGTGTTTTTTCACTCCCTGGATCTCCTCTTTAGAGAAATATCTGTCCATCTCCTTCACCCATCACTTAATTGGATGATTTATCTTCTTCTTATTGATATTTTGTAGTATCTTATAGATTATGGAGATCAGGCGTCTGTCTGACATAGAGTTGCCAAATATTTTTTCCCACTCTGCAGGTGTTCTTTTAATTCTATTAATAAAGTCTTTGGATGAGCAAAAGTGTTTGATTCTTAATAGTTCCCATTTATCTATTTTCTCTTCTGATGATTCTGGTTTGTTTGACAGATTTTGGAGTCTGTCCACATTGTGTATTACAATTGCCATTGTTGTTCCTACCTTTTCTTGGATGAGTTTTAGCGTTTTAGGTTTGATATTTAGGTTTTTTTATCCAGTTGGGGTTGGTTTTTGTATTGTTTCCCTGATTTAACATTGCTTTTATAATGTTACTAAGCTTCTGAGAAACACATTTCCTTAGAGTAAGGTACACCCACATTTCTTTAGTGAGTTGAAGACTGAAGATACTGTGCCTTAATTTTTCCCTTTACTAGCAAAGGGCCAGGCCCAGGATTATGGTGAAGGAGGCACAGCCAGGCAGGCTTAGAAAGAAATTCTCAACTTGCAGGAAAGAGTTAATTCCTGCTAGACAGAACTCACTTCTCCCCTGCTGCCCTGAGTGATTTAGGCCTGCAGAGTTCACCTCAGTCCTTAGCAGGCAAGAATAGTTGATGATTAAAGACATAAGCAGGCCAGGAAAGAGTGACCCCACTTTTCCTGAGCCCCTCCCATAACCCATAACATCCTCTAACATGTCTGGAAGGGGAAGTGTCTGATGTTTGTCATTATTACAAAAGCTACCTTCCCCCATCTCGAAACAAACTCTGCTTTCCTGTCCTGTGGGATTAGCAGTGAATAAGGGCTGAGATCAAACAGGATTTCATGGTGCTTTTGTTAGATTTCCTAAACAGGCAGCTGGAGACAGAAATTTAGGCAAACAAAAGGCCTTTTAAAGAAAGCCTTAAATGATCTTGTCATGTCATCTTGTTGCTCCTGGTTTCTGCAGTCAGATCTCGGTATGACAAGAAACTTGTGCTCTGAGGAACTGGGGAGTGATTTTGGATGCCTTATTCTCTTCTCCCTCTCTAGGAGGACCAGTGGGTGGGAGGATGAAGCAGAAAAAAGTAAATGAGACAGAGAGAGAGAGAGACTGCAGTGCTGGCTGGAGAGGAAGGGAGGCGCCATACTGTTTCAGGGAGGAGGCCTTCTGAGGAAATGAGTGATTTCCACCCTGAAGTTCTCCCAAAACAAAGCAGCCCCCACCAAGCCTTCTCTTGCCAGGTCTAGGCTTGTGAAACTCCCACACATTTTCCACAAAAGATTAAAAGCAAACAATGACAAGCTCAAAGCCTCGTTTCACCGCATCTTAAAGCAGTCCTAAATGCATGTGGCTTCTCACTTAGGAGAGGGAAGAGAATTCCCCTTGGGAAAATTCCTTTTGAAGGTGTGAGTTCTAATGTTTATAATCTGTTAGCAAGCTACACATTTCTCTGCTCTCACTGGGTTCTTCTCTAAATAAATCACAGCACTGCCAAGCATTTTGATGAGCGATCATTGGGATCTCCTTTAAACAGTGTTCAAAAATCCCAACCTTAGGGGACTGCCTCCTGCAGGCTACAGTCCTGCTTACAAAATCCTTTAGGGTTACTGTGTCAGGAAGGTGGATGAGGGAATACTGCACAATACTGGCTTTGCAAGAGGGTATTAGGTAGTGGCCAGAATCCTATGATATCACAAGACAAGCCTAGAATATGGGCAGATGAAGAAAATTAAAGCCTCCAGGAGGGCACGCATTTGCCTCTTACTTTCAGCAGTTAGCACCTTAGCTATCCAGAAGCTTGTAGAACATTCATCGCAATGGAGGAGGAGAAATATGGCTTGTTAACACCAAGCTATATAACAATCATATAGCTCTATATCTGAGAAATGATCATTCAATGTGCAAAACCCATAAGGAAGAGAGAAACAAAATGGAACAAACTCCATCGCTTTCCAATCGATTCTAACTGAAGGCAACCCCACGTGTTACAGACTAGAACTGCTCCACAGAGTTTTCTCAACTGTCATCTTTATGGAAGCAGATTGATAGATCTTTCTTCCACAATACTGCTGGGTGAGTTGTAACCACCAATGGGGAGATAATAAGTATCATATAGGGATCCATTACGTGCTTGTCTGTGAGGACTCTAGGAGTTGCAAAAGTCATGATCCTGCTCATATAGGAAGGAGACAATATGAAGACACTTGAAATGAGAAGGAGCAAGTCTTTGGGGCAGTATGCTGGGTCACTAAACAGTTAACCTTTGGAGTCTTATTTCCTGACATGGATCCTGGCTCCATCAATTCCCCAGCTGTGTAAATTAGGAAAGTTACCTAATATCTAAAAGGCTCAATCTCATCATGTTCAAAACATGCATATCAGAATGCCCTCCCTCACAGGTGTGAGACAAAGTTCAAATAAACTGTAAAGCACTTGGAAACCCTTGTGGCATAGTGGTTAAGTTCTAAGTCCGCTAACCAAAAGGTTGGCAGTTCAAATTCACCAGGTACCCCTTGGAAACTCTATGGGACAGTTCTACTCTGACCTATAGGGTTGCAATGAATCAGAATCAACTTGATGGCCACGGCTTTTTGTTTTTTTTTAAAGCACTCAACACAAAAAAGATGCTTAATAAATATTAGCTAGTAATATTTTTAATGCTAATTGCTATTATCTATTGATATTAAACCCATCAAACTATCAGTTTCTCCTGCTGTAGGGGTTTGCATGTTGCTGTGGTGTGGAAGCTATGCCACCAGTACTTCAAATACCAGCAGGGTCACCAGTGGCTGAAAGGTTTTAACTCAGTTTCCAGATGAAGACAGACTAGGAAAGACCTGGCAATCTATTTTTTAATATATTAGTCAGTGAAAAGCTCATAAATAGTAGCAACACATTTTCTAATATAGTGCTGGAAGATGAGCCCCCCAGTTTGGAAGGAACTCAAAACATGACTGCTTCTTCAATGTAGAGTGGACCTTAATGATGTGAACAGAGTCAAGCTTTTGGAACCTTCATTTGCTGATATGGTTTGACTTAAAGTAAGAAGAAATAACTGCAAATACCCATTTGTAATCAGAGGGTTGAATGTGTGAATTATGAACCCAGGAAAATTAGAAGTAGTTGAAAATGAAATGGAATGCATCAAGACCAATATTGTAGGCATTTGTTAGCCAAAACAGACTGGCACTGGCCACTTGAATTGAATAATCGTATAGTCTACTATGTCAGGAATGACAAACCGAAGAGGAATGGTGTCCCATCCATCATCAAAAAGAACCGTTCAAGATCTGTCATGAAATATAACACTGTCAGGGATAGGACAATATCCACATGTCTACAAGGAAGACCAGTTAATATGACTTATTCGTATTTATGCACTAACTACTAAGGCAAAAGATGAAGAAATTGAAGATTTTTACCAACTTCTTTAGTCTGAAATTGATCAAATATGCAATTGGGATGCATTGATAATTACTGGTAATTGAAATATGAAAGTTGGAAACAAAGAAGAAGGATTAGTAGTTGGAAAATACAGCCTTTGTGATACAAATGATTCCAGAGACTTCATGATGCAATTTTGTAAGACCAATAACTTCAATGGAAATATCTTTTAAAAAACTTTTTTTAACAACATGAATGGCAACTGTATGCTTGGATCATGATGGATGGAATATACAGGAATCAAATCAACTACATCTTTGGAAAGCAGTGTTGGAAAAGCTCAATATTATCAATCAGAACAAGGGCAGGCTCTGACATCAACAGAACATCAATTACTCATAAGCAACTGCAAGTCAAAATTGAAGAAAACTAGAGCAGATCCATGAGAACTAAGGTAAGACCTGAGTATCTCTCCCATGAATTTAGAGACCATCTCAAGAATAAATATGATGTATTGAACACTTATGACAGAAGACCAGGTGAGTTGTAGAATGACATTAAGGATAACATACTTGAAGAAAACAAGAGGTGATTAAAAAGACAAGAAATAAAGATAAAAAATGGATACCAAGAGAGTCTCTGAAACTTGCTCTTGAACGTAGAGTGTCTGAAATTAACGGGAGAAATAGTGAAAATAGCTCAACAGATTTCAAAGAGTGGCTTGAGAACACAAAGTAAAGTATTATGATGAAATTGATGATGATGAAAAAATTTTGCTAAAGAGCACTCAAAAGCAGTTGCAATAGTACATCAGCGGGAAACTGTGAGAAAGTCAAGCTGGATTTGGAAGAGGAGGTAGAACTAGAAATATTATTGCTGATGTCAGAGAGACTTTGACTGACAGCAAGAATGCCAAAACGATGTTCATCTGTGTTTTATTGACTATGCAAAGTATTTGACTGTGTAATAAATTATGTATAATGTTGCAAAGAATGAGAATTCAAGACCACTTAATTGTTCTCTTAAGGACTCTGAACAAGTACCAAGAGGCATTCATTCAAACAACAAGGAGATACTGTGTGGTTTCAAGTTGGGAAGCATGGACATCCTGTTGTATCCTCCCACCATACTTATTTGGTCTATATGCTGATCAAATAATCAAAGAAAGCTGACTGTATGAAGAAGAACAGGACATCAGAAGTGAAGGAAGACTAACAATTTGCAGTATCCAGTGACATAGTATTTCTTGCTGATAGCGAAGGATTTGAAGCACTTACTGACGTAGATCAAAGATTATAGCTTTCAGTATAGATTATACCACAACATAAAGAAAACAAAAATTCTCTCAACTGCACCACAGAGAAAGAATTGAATTTGTCGAGGATTTCATTTTACTTGAATACACAACCAAGGCCCATGGAAACAGCAGTTAAGAAATCAAATGATGCATTACACTGGGCAAATGTATTGCAAAAGACCTCTTAAAAGTGTTAAAAAGCAAAGATGTTCCCTTTAAGGCCTAAGGTGTGACTGACCCAAGCCACAGTGTTTTCTATCACCTCATATGCATTTGAAAACTGTACAGTTTCGATAAAGAAAACTGAAGAACAATTGATGCCTTTGAATCACTGCTTGCTGTTGGTGAAGAATATTGAACATGCCATGGACTGTCAGAAGAACGAACAAATTTGTCTTAGAAGAAATACAGCCTTGTAAAGGAGGATGGGGAGGCTTTGTCTCACTTACTTTGGACATGTTATCAAGAGAGCTCAGTCCCTTGTGAAGGACACCATGCTTGATAAAATAGAGAATCAGCAAAACAGAGGAAGTCCCTCAGCGAGATGAATTGACACAACAGCTGCAACTCACCCACTGCCGTCGAGTCGGGTCTGACTCATAGTAACCCTAGAGGTCAGGGTAGAATTGCCCCATAGAGTTTCTTAGGGCACCTGGCAGATTTGAACTGCTGACCTTTTGGTTAGCAGACACAGCACTTAACCCACCATGCTAACAGAGTTTCCAAGTGTCTGCAACAAGTGAGCTCAAACAAATATAACTGGGAGGATGGCACAGTACCAGGCAGTGTTTTGTTATGTTGTACATAGGGCCACTGCAAGTTGGAACTGACTTGATGGCATCTAATTACAGCAACACTGATATTGTTGGAGTCCTTGTTGTGCTTGATTATTGTCATGATTATTACCAAGCTACCTAGAGGGTAGCTTGCAAGACAAGACTGATGATCTGCTTACAAAATGTCACAGCTTTAAAAACACTATGAAGCAGTTCTACTCTGCACATGTAAGACTGCCATGAGCTGGAATTGACTCAGGCACAGCTAACAACAAAATTGATATTGTCTGCTGTTTAAATGGAGAATAACTAAGTTATGAATAATGTTGAATGTCCTACAGTCATTTAACAGTTCAGAAAAACAGTAAATAAGTTGGATTTGGAGTGGACTTTGAAAAATTAGCTATGTTTAGATTCGCACCGGAGTGGGGGGAGCCCAATCCAGAGCAAGCAAAGAAGATGAAAAGGCGCGAAGAGTGGGTGTTCCTATTCATGGGCTAGTCTGGATCTCAGCAGCCTGGAGGAGAAGCGTGGTGAACGCAGCAGGAAAACGAGCTAACTTCAATGGCCTGAAACTGAAAACTAGACTAAGGCAAATCCAGCTCTTGATGACAGGAAGCAGTAAGAAGTTCAGTGTGTGCGAGACTTGATAGGTTAGGATGTAGTGAAGGTGGACTTTAAGCAAATTAAGGAGCAATGACTGGAGGATAGCAGTAGATAGAGACAGCCAGCTATCAGGACAGCCAGCTAGAGCCAAATGATGGCTGTGATCCTTGGGGGGGCTGGGAGGTGGCAGGTGGGGGGTGGGGAGTGGAGTTGGTAGGTGGGCCCTGGGATCTGGTGTGAGGGACGGAGTAGAATGACTTTTCGAAGAAACATGAAATAAGACTTGACAACACTCACGTGCACAGCATATACTTTTTAAACTATGAAAGTCATAATGCTTATGTTATTGCAACTATTGGCTGTATGAAACCTGAATACAGTTAAGTTAAATCAAATCAAAGATTTCTTGGCATTTCTCAAGCTGAAAGAGCTGAGGAAAAAATTCAAGCCTCAAGTCTCAACAGTGAAGGCTTCTCCAGGGAAAATATTGAATGATGTAGGAAGGAGATGGAAGGAATACAAGGAGGCGTGGTACCAAAAAGAACTGGTTGGCATTCAACCATTTCAAGGAGGTGGTATATGAATAATAACTGATGGTATTAAAGGAAGAATTCCAAGATGCACTGACCTGTTACCTATGGCCTTCAAGTTGATTCCAACTCAGTGAACCTATAGAATGGTGTAGAACTGCTCCCAAGGGGTTTCCAAGAACCATCTGGTGGCTTCATACTGCTGGTCTTTAGGTTAGCAGCTGAGTTCTTAACCATCGCATTAGTCACCTAACCAAAAACCCAAACCTACTGCCATTAAGTCAATTTCAGTTCACAGAGACCCGGTTGGGCAGAGTAGGACTACTCCACAGAGCTTTCAAGGAGTGTGTGGTGCATTCAGACTGCTGGTTACCAGCCGCAGCCCTCAACCATAAAACATAACTGTAACACAGAAACCACCACAGTTTACGTGTTAGTGATCTAGTGCTGCTGCAACAGAAATACCACAAGTGAGTGGCTTTAACAGGAGGCTAGAAGTCTAAATTCAGGACATCAGTTTCAGGAGAAACCTTTCTCTCTCTGCCAGGTTTGGAGGAAGGTCCTTGTCATCAATCTTACCCTGGTGTAAGTTTCTCCCAGCAAGACAAAATTGCTTGACACAGTGACACGGTGGCTGTAGTGAGGGCTTAAACACAGCAACAATTGGGAGAGTGGCACAGGACCAGGCAGTGTTTGATTCCGTTGTACGCAAGGTTGTTATGAGTTGGGTCTAATTTGACAGCACCTAACAGCAACGACAACACAAGCGTGGAAGCTCGGGAATAGCTAAACATGCTAACAAAAGGAGGCCCCAGGGAGCCAGTACTGGAGGAGCCCTCTATAACCCAGTGTCTATAACAAAATGTTTGTGTGTTTTCATTTTCATGTTTCACTATTAACAGAGGTAACTAAGCTGTGTGTCTACTTCTTAGATGTCTCTCTTCTAACCAGACCCTTTACCTGTTATTATTTTGTATAGGGATACAATTTTGCAAATAGTATCTTTTAAATTATATTGTTTCCAAATTTCAACCCTGAGACTAAGCCATGGAAACTCTTGTCCCGTGAGGAAATAATAGCTTTGAAAAACAGGATTGGACCAGGAAGATTTTCTAAATTTCTTTTCTTAAATTGAATTTTAGATGAAGGTTTACCAGAAAAAAAAAAAAAAAATGAGCTTCTCATTAGACAATTAGTACATATTGTTTTATGGCATTGATTACCAGTCTTGCAACACGTCAGCACTTTCCTGTCTTGACCTTAGATCCCCTGTTACCAACTTGTACGTACCTCCTGCCTTCTAGTCTTTGCCACTGGGCTGGCATGCCCCTTTAGTCTCATTTTGTTTTATGGGCCTGTGTAACCTTTGACTGAAGGGTGAACCTCAACAGTGACTTCATTACTGAGCTAAAAAAGGTGTTGGAGACCATTCTCTTTTATACCAGTAAGTCTGGTCTTTTGTTTTTTGGGGTTTTCTTTTTTTTTTTTTTTTTTTTCTGACTTACAATTTTGTTCTACAATTTTCTCCACCTCTCTGTAGGAACACTATTGTGATTCCTGTCTGAGCAATCAGTAGTGGTAGCGGAATCCCATCTGGTTATATTGGACTCAGTCTGGTTAAAGCTGTGGTAGTTGTGGTTCATTCATCCTTTAAACCAACTTTTGCCTTGTATTTTTCATTTCTTCATTCTCCCTTACTCCAGATTGGATGAAATCAATGGAGTATTTTGACAGTCACTCATAAGACCCGAGATGCTATTCAAAAAACTAGAATGTGGAACACTTTTTCTATAACCTATGCTGCGTCAACTGAGCCAGATAGGGCGGTCTCCGCAGTCCTCAGTCTAGTCATTGGGTTCCTCAGGAGTTTGGATATGTCTATGGGGTTTCTGTGAGCTTTCCTTAAACAAATTGTGCTGGCTTCCCCGGTGCTATGTACTGTCTTTACCAAAGTTATCACTTATTGACTGCCTGTTAAGTGTTTTCCTCCCCAACCTTCCCTTCCTCATAACTATCAGAGATTGTTTCTTTTTGTGTGTAAACATTTTCATGAGTGTTAGTACTAGTTGTCTCAAGCAATATTTATCCTTTCATGATTGACTTATTTCACTCAGTACAATGTGCTGCAGGTCATCAACATTGTGAAATGTTCCACAGATTCATCGTTGTCGTTTTTATTTTTGTGTGGTACTCCATTGTGTACAAGTGCTGCTGTTTGTTTACCCATTTACTGTTGATGGGCGTCTAGGTTGTTTCCACCTTCCTGCTATTGTGCACAGTGCTGCATAAAACATGGGCATGCATACGCCTGTTCATATGGCAACTCTTATTTCTGTAGGAGATATTCCTAGGAGTGAGTCTAAATCTCTAGAATTTTAGGAACTAACTTGTATGAGTCCAATCATAGAATTCCTCCAAGGGTATAGAAATGACACCCTTTCTACCTGATATGACCAGATCATGAGCCTTGAAAGAGGAAGTTTTTTACTTCTTAGTAGCCATGGTGATTTGTTGCTGTGGCAGATGAATGGTGTCACAGCTCTTTGGCAGGATTTGTTAGCTTCAGCGAAGGCTAATGTGAAGTCTCATCAGCCAAGAAGGGCCATCAGCCACTGTCCAGGTGGAAGAGACTGGATTACAAGGACGCTGTCATGGACCGAATCGTGTCCCTCAAAATAGTTGTGTAGCAATTTAGCTAGGCTGTGGTTTCTGGTACTGTGTTCTGTTCCTCCACTTTGTAAATCTTGCCTCTTTAATGTTAATGAGGGCAGATGGGCGGCAGTTATGGTGGTAGGGCAGAACTCAGTGTGTATGACTGTTTTGCATCTCTTGAGATATAAAGGAAAGAAGGTAGCAAACAGATCTGGGGACCTGATACCACCAAGAGGCTGTGCCGGAAGCTGAGCGTGTCCTTTGTGAAGGAACTGGGTCTCTGTGCCTCAGCAGCTCCCAGTCCAGGGGAAGACTGACAACAGGGACCTTCCTCCTGATTCAGCAAAGAAAGTCCTCCCTTGGAGCTGACACAGTGAATTTGGACTTTTAGCCTACTAGACTGTGGCAAATAAAATTTCTCTTTCTAAAGTCATTCATTTGTGGTATTTCTGTTAAAGCAGCACTAGATGACTAAGACAAACACCAACTACCAGTTTCAGCTGTAAGTCCCAACAGGGTCAGCAGCAACCAAGTGTTTAGGGGTCATGGCTGTGAAAACTAAAGGAACCTAAAGATATCATATGGCTTTTAGGCCTCTTTCCAAAACCTTAAACCATAGGTCATATGTACCCTACTTGCCCTGCAGACAAGGTGTTGTACTGAAATAGAGAAAGGGAAGAAATACAAATCTAAAACACCAAGCTGTACCCAAAGGAATCCCAAAATTATTGCCTCAAACTAAGAGTTGGACTAAGATGTTTTGTTTTGTTCATTGTGTTGTCTCTTGAGCGGGGCTCATGAAGAAGACTAAAGCGGTTATAAGTAAAATAAAGAAGCAGTTTTTTTTCTCTGCACAGTAGAACTGTAGTTTAAATAAATTTATGACCTCACCACAAGAGTGTCTGCTCGCTCATAATTTCCACTCTCTCATAACTTCCCTTGAATGTGGTCCATCATGACTTCCCAGCCGACTTCCCAGTAGCTTTAAATCATTGCCTACAATTCCATTTCCCATTGTTTAATGCCCAATTTGCTCACTGTTTGTTAATTCAAGAAGTCTCTAGACAGAAAGCGTGCCTGGCCCAGCTTATCTTTTTCAGCCAAATTGCATGGATTGGAACTTCACCTTCAGATTAGGGAATGAAGAGATGGGGACCTGAGCAGGGGATGTAGCAGGAAAGCATCTGATGTAGATAAACCAGTAGAATCGTCAACTCTTTACTGTTTCATATATGTTTAAAGTCCTTATCAAAGAAGAACCGGGAAAAGTACCCGGGAAAAATATGAAAATGTCCTATCTTATTAAAATGTTTCTCCCCTAAACACCTACTTGCTACTAAAACACCAAATAAACAAAAGCAAACAACCATAGGAACACACACACACACACACACATATATGCATACAGGCACATACAAATGTTGCCTTTGAGTTGACTCTGCCTCATAGAGACCTATAGAACACAGTAGAGCTGCCCCTAGGACTTCCAAGGCAGTAATCTTTACAGAAGCAGATTGCCACATCTTTTTCCTATGAATCTGAACTGCAGACTTCTTGATTAGCAGCCTAGGGCTTTACCACTGTACCACCAGCATTCCTTTCCTCCTTGTTAGGCTCATATAATTGCATTTAAATTGCTCCACCACTAGAAATAAACTTAGGGAGTTTCATAAATCTCACCTACTTTTCCCATATGGGGAGTAAGGGTTCTATCAACACTTATTCAAAATTTTAGTTGTATTTTCTAGTTACTCATCATTAATAAAACATTACCGTATATATTCTGAGTCAGAATCAACTTGACGGTAGTGGGTTTGGTTATATATTATTTGAATATACTTTTTCAAAGAATTCAAATGTGTTAAACAGATCAACTAAAACTACTTCACACTATTCTTGCTTGAGGATTCAGACTTTTGCAGTCTCTGGATTATAATTATAAACATCAGTTATTATTGTTCTTAAACATGCTACTGAGAGAATTTCAGCTAACAGCCTGTCTCAGCTTATAATGGTATCTCATGTTACATTTAGCCCAAGTTTCACTCCATCCAAAATCAACTGTGGGGTGTCCTGTGGTGTATTCTCTCCCTCATAAACATTTTTGTCAACACTCCACATGCTTACACAGCAGGGCTGTTAAGCTTCATTTAAAAGGAACCAATCCTGAAGCCCATTCCAGGTGATCTCTACTTTGGCATGAGCAGAGGACTGGTGAGACAATGGGAAAGCCACATGAACACCTAACAGTGTTTGGAAATAGAGGTGGCTGCTGGCTTATACATTCATCTAACATCAGCCTAAGTTTAAAGCTGTCCTTTCCTCAAGTTTCATATGTCCATGGCAAGAGCAGCACATTGGTATAAGGAATTTGTAGCCAGCATCAGGTTTAAACCTGGGCATTATTCTCTACTGAGAGCAATCACATGAGTCTATCCAAGGTCAAACCAAGGTCCCAAATGAAGACAGAAGTGTATAGTCTTTTTCTAAGTCCGTGATGCCATTCTTTAGTGTCATATGTGAAAATAATGTTCATTCCAATATCAGCTGTAATTGTTGAACAAAGAGATCAACATAAAGCTGTATCATAAATGAACATAGCTTTCACTGTACCTGCAGACAGGGGACAGCTTATTATATCTACTCTCTGCCACTAAGGCTCATCCATTAGTGTATTTTCATGCAACAATCATTTAGTGAGAGTTCACTACTTACTATGCTTTTTGTGAATTGTTGAGGACAAATCTGCCCAAGTGGCTTTTCTAAACTTTATCAGGAGTCTCTGTCACCTGTGCCCTGATTTACTAAGGTATTTGGTTGTTTTGGGCATAGTGGCTAAAAACTACAGCTGTGAATCAAAAAGCTTGCAATTTGAATCCCCCAGGTGCTCCCTGGAAACCATACTGGGCAGTTCTATTTTATCCTACAGGGTTACTATGGGTCAGAATCAACTTGAGGGCAATGGGTTTGGTTTTACGGCTTCTGTGCGATTTTTGCTCCCTTAACAGCTCAAAATTTGAAGAGAGTAACAAAAGTATGTAGAAGGAACAATCCTGAGCCAAGAGTTCAGTCAACATATAAAAGGGAACAGGTGAATGGGGAAGTGTTCTCTGAGAATGCATACCCAGATTTTCAACAAGAAAGGCAGGACAGCTGAGGCTCTTCCCAGGCACCTAAACTATAAGGGATACTAAGCATTATTGGACATGGAATACAAAAGAAGAGAGATTTTTTTTCTTTCTTTCTTTCTTTTTTTTTTTGCAAAAACTGTTCCCACTGAGAATATTCCGTGTAGTTGGAAGGAATATTTGGACAAGAGTTGTGGGCTGGGTCAGCGAGTATCAGAGGCCTCAACAGGCTTTGATTACACTAAATGTGGAAGTGTATTTTTGTTTTGCTGAGTGGGGCCCACACGATTGTAGCCAGAGTTGTATTTCTTAGGAAAATAAAAGAAACCAAGGGCTGCCTATCTATGAGGGCTGACAATTAAGTTTGTGAACTCACCCTAGAATAAGTGCTACAGACCTCGTTGCTGAATATCACTACAGCCACCTTTGAAGTACTCCCTTTGGGAAGCTGTGCACTGATACCAGTGCCTAATCCACACTTCAAAGCAATTTTGGAGCTCTTTTTCTGGAATGGCCGTCAGAACAGTCGTCGTATTACCTTTGATGTCCTGAATGCCAACAAAATATCTTCCTTTCAATATTTCTTTTATCTTTGGGTGAAGAAACAAGTCATTGGGGGCCAGACCGGGTGAACAGGGAGAGTTGTTTCAATTGAGTTATTTGTTTGCTAGCTAAAGCCTTCCTCACAGACAACTATAAAATTGTTTGTGAACTTTCCACTGTGCCACTGTGCACAACGGTCATTCCAGAAAGAGTTCCAAAATTGCTCTGAAGTGTGGACTAGGTGCTGGCATCGGTGCATAGCTTCCCAAGTGGAGTAATTTGAAGGTGACTATAGTGACATTCAGCACTGAGGTATGTAGCACTTAGAACAAGTAAGTTTGTGGACTTAATTGTCGAACCATCATGCATCTTCTCTGTTTCTGTTCATATAGCACATAGTCTTTCTTTTAGGTTAGTACAGTATTCAAAGACTGATAGTTTAAAAAGTTGTAAATTATTAGCTGTCCAGCTATGGTTTCATGTTTAACTGTATTCTTGCTTCTCTAGGATCTACTATTTGCATGTTGTAGACTGCATTTTGTTCCCCTAAAAAATACAAAGTTCTAATACCTAGTACTTAAGAACATGACCTTGGAAATAGGGTCTTTAAAGATTAGTTATTAGTTAGGTTAACACAAGGACACGCCAGAGTAACTCATTGTTGGCTAGTCAGTTTCGACTCACTCACGGTAATCCTACATGAAAGAGTAGAACTGCCCTTAGGGTTTCCAAAGAGTGGCTGGTAGTTTCAAACTCTACCTTTTTTGAACTCTTAACCACTGTACCACCAGGGCTTCTACTAAAGTGCTGTATCAATCTACTAATGTGTGTATCAATTTGGCTGGGCCATGATTCCCGGTATTGTATGATTTCCCTGTGTGTTGTAAACCTTGCCTCCATGATGCTAGGGAAAATGGGCAGCAGTTCTGTTGGTGAGCCAGGACTCAGCCTGCACGATTGCGTTTTGTCTTCAAGCAATCTCTTGGGAGACAAAAGGGAAAAAAAGCAAGCAGAGAGTAGGGAACACACGTAACCAGGAAGGAAGCACCAGGAGCAGAGAGTGTCTTTAGACTTGGGATCTCCGAGCCCTCAGAAGCTCCCAGTCCAGGGGGAGGTTGACAATAAGGACCCTCCTCCAGAGCCAACAAAAAAAGCATTTCCCTGAAGCTTAGGCCCTGCATGTAAATTTCTAGCCTACTTTTGTGTGAGAAAATAAATTTCCCTTGGTTAAAGTCATCTGCTTGCAGTGTTTCTGTAGTAGCAGCACTGGATGACTAGACAGTTGGGCTCTAATCTAGCACAGTAGTATCCTTACAAAAGACAAGAAGAGACAAAGAGCGACAGACAGAAGGAAGACAGCCATGCGACTTCGAATGCACACCGCACCTGCAAGCCGAGGATTGTCTGCGGTTACTAGAATCTGGGAGAGACAAAAAAAGATCTTCCTTTAGAAAGATATTCCCTGGGAGAAGGTGTCCCTTCCTGTATCCTAAATTCAGACTAGCCGCCTCAAGAACTGTGAGCGAATACAAGGCTGTTGTTTTGAGCCACCTGCACCGTGGGGCATTGTTATGGCAATCCTAGAAAACTAAGATAAATGGCTTGAAGGGAGGACATCGGAAATCCAATGAAGACCTGTGGGGCACATGGAAATAGGGGTGCATTTCCGCCCAGTTTCTACTCTGTCCATCTTCTCGCTAAGCACAGACTCTTTAAAGACTGTAGTGGAAATGACTGTGTCCTTGATCATCTCTTTTTTTCCCTGCTGCAGGTCCCCCAACACACATATCCAGCACTGCTGGGATGAGCTGAGTCAATTTGTGACACTCCAGTTTGGCTCTAATGTCCCAGGGTACAAATGTTAAATGCACTCACTAACAAAGATTAGTGGCCTGAGTCTGAAAAACCAATCATCACAAACCCTGTAGAGCATAGTTCTACCCTGACACACATGAGGCCACCGTCAGTCGGAATCCACTTGGTGGCAACCGGTTTGGTTTTATTTTAATCTGGTTCCAAACATTCTGTTTCCCTTTCCCTATCGCAATTTAAATTGGACCTGTATGATCTCCTTAGAGTCTCACAATAAAGTACTGTATTTGAAAATAATGGTTGACTGTCAGTCCATGTCTACTTGTTCCCCACAGAGAGAAGTACAGATCGAAAGCAAAGGACTGACAATTAACATTCAAAAGCGTGAATCTCCCCTCATGGTGGGCTCTGCGACAAATGAACGCTTTGGGGGCTTGGACATCTGTCTGTAGCACCCTCAAGCCCACCAAACACCCCAAGCGATAGAGAGGAGAGCTGCATTATGATTCATAGGGTTTTTCTGATTATGAACTCCGGGAAGCAGATTGCCAAATCTCTGAGTGGATTTGAACCTCCGACCCCTTAATTAGCAGCCCTGTGCTTCACTATTTGTGCCACCTAGAGACTCTCTCAGCTTCACAAGTTCCTCATTCATGCCACAGCCCTTCAGTGTCCCTTTAACTCCATCAGTTAAGTTCTAAGTTGTTTTTGGTTAGAATGCAAACCAGAGGAGGTCAGGTCTTGCTAGCGCTCTTCTAGCATTTTTCTTGTTAAAACTCCTCGTCTGTTTGCAGCCCAGCATTTCTGAGCAGCAGCACAGAATGTGATTTCAGCCTCTTCTCACTTTAGGGGGTGAAACATTAATGAGTCTTTTTTGCTGCTGTGAACAACAGGTGCTTGGAAATCATAGTGCCGGAGAACAGACTCTGGCAATCAGACTTAAATGTGCTCTGTGGGACATGAGGACACCAGGCACTTTAACTGACTCATGCGTTTGGGATTTAAGACCATTTTAAAGATCTTTCTGGAGTACAATAGTTGGTCAGCTTTCATCTGGTATTCTAAAGTGGACGGAGTAGTATCACCTGGGGAGGGGGGGAAGAAGTTTGTGAGTGCTTTGCGTTAGTTTCTTATGATCATGCATTAGAATTCAAGCTTATTTGTTAAAGCTTAAATCCTGTTGGCAGTTTTCCCTCCAAAGAGACTTTAGCAAAATGACTCTTATGTGATTTTATTTATTTGGATCAACAGGCCCTGTTGCCATCCGAAATAAAAAAAAAAATACCCTTGGCTCTAGGCTTCTTTCTTCACTGTGGTGATTCACTTTCTTCTTTCTAATAGTCAGCCACTTTGATTTTCTCAATTGGATCTTCCTTTTGCTTTTTTACTAGGTAGAGAAGAGGATATATTAAGAATAAAAGGCAAGAACAGAGAGTGAAGGATTTTATGCTTAGCTCATGACACAGAAATTTAGCAGAGTGTTTGACTAGAGAGATTCATGAGAAACAAATAAATGCTTTTATTGACTGAGGTTTTCCATGAGCATATTTTGACTATAGTGTAGACCATCTCCTGGAGATAGGTAATATATTATTCTATCCGTTCTGCATTTTTTTAAAAAAAACTGTGAAAAGTGTAGCAACTATTTGTCAAAAGCACAGGGGCAAAGACTTTAAGAGAAGACAGAGAAGTGAACAGTTTCATTCCAGTTTACTTACATGGTTTGCTTTGTTTAGTGTCTTTTTCAATATGTACTATTCCATCCTGTCCTTGTTCTCTAATAATGCAAAGAGATGACAACTGACTTAGTTCCAACTACAGAATTCCAGTCTTCTTAAAAAATCCAAAATCAAACCCACTGCTGCCAAGTCTATTCCAACTCATAGTAACCCTATAGGACAGAGTAGAACTGCCCCTTGTGTTTCCAAGGAGTGCCTGGGGGATCCAAACTGCTGACCTTTTGATTAGCAAGTGTAACACTTAACCACTATGCCACCAGGGTTTCCTCAGTCTTTAAACTGACCCTATAATAAGAGGGCTCTGGCATTTACTGGTGCTCAAAGAAGAAAAAAACTGCCATTTGATGAATTTTTAAAAATAAAATTTTATTTGCTGAGATCAAATTTGAATACTGAATTTGAAACAGAAGTAGATAATACAACTGCTAGTGAAAGCTGGGTTTTCAATGCCTGATTTTTCAGAAGTAGATTGCGGACTCTTTCTTCTGAGACACCTCTGGCTGGACTTGAACCTCCAGCCTTCTTATTTGCAGCCAAATGCATTAACCATTTGTACCACCCAGGAACTTCACCTAACATATAAACAAATCTATTGCCATCAATTCAATCCTGACTCACAATGACTGTATGACAGAGCAGAACTGCCCCAAATATTTTCCAAGAGGTGGCTGCTGAATTCAAATGCTCACCTTTTGCTCAGCAGCTGAGCTTTTAACCGCTTCACTACCAGGGCTCCATTGTCTAACATACACTGAGTACTTATTGTGTGTAAGTTATTGTGCTAAGCACTGTGTATACATTACCTTATGGCACTCCAAGCTCTTGAAGAACAGGTACTATTACTACCCCTAGTATGCGGATGAGGAAACCGAGAAAGCAAAGGACTCACACTGTTAGCCAGAGTTCAAATTCAAGTAGTCTGACTCCATTGTCTGAACACTTAACTCCTATGTGTATTGCCATTGCATTGTACAAGTTTGGGAATTAGGACCATTCTATAACCACTGATAGAATGAACAAATAAATGCATGAATGACTGAATTTTTATTCATTTATTTTTTGGTAGATCATGATCCACCCAGTAGATATTTGACCTTCAGTAAAATCATTAACATGTTATTGGACAATCCAATCCTATGAAGTTATATATCACAGTTTCCCAAGGGAATCCGAAGCATTTTGCCCACAGCTTATTGCAGTCATTGCCAATAAATAACTGATGGCTGAGGGATCGATCTTCTGAAATTCAAATGTGGACAGTTGAGTACAGACAAATTGCAGGTCTTCCTAATCAGATGGGAAAACAGACAGAGAAGAAAACACATTCTGAAGAAAGTATTTTGCTTGCTAGTTTTGATGGCTTAGTATAAGTGTCTGTCACCAGCATTCTCATGATTTCACTGTACCTTAAAGCAAAGTATTAGAAGCTGTGTTCTAAACACAGATCTTCTGTGTTTGGAAAAGTAACAAAAAGGAAAAATGGAGGTTTGATAATTAAGTTTCTGAATTACTTTATTGTTCCATGTTTTTTCTTTTGAAGAAAAATGCTTTACAATGTATAGAAGAAGAGCAAGAGAGAAACTAAATGTTATGTTTCTCTGGCCTTTTTTTTTAAAGAAGAATCACAGGCTCTGCATATTGGTAATATAAAGATTGTGCTGAAACTGCTGTATCGGTACATGGACAAGAGAGAGCCTGATCAAAAGGATGAAAAACATTGCAGGCTCAGTTGTTTGAGGGAGCGTGGCTTTTTGGGTATTGAGTTTTTCATTGTTTCTTCCAGAAGCATCAACCACTGTATTTTAATTGATCCATCTCTTTCCCATAGCAGTCCATAAATTGTACATGATGTTGAACTAGGTAGGCTCTGTAATGAGAAAACCAAGAGGCAGCTCCTAGAAGCTTCTATTTTACAATAGAAAACATGACAGGTGAGTAAACACGTCATTCCTTCATTCATTTGACATTTATTGAAAACCCGCTATGCAGTAGGTATTGTACTAGGTTCTGAGTATATGCTATTAAACACAATGAATCTTCTTCATATACAAGGCACAAATTAGTGACTCTACTGCCTAGTAATTAACTCCACTCAATAAATTTTAGAGAAGTTCGTATGAGTAAGTAAAACATCAGTTCTAGTGTCTGCCTACGAGACAGGCACTGTATGTTTTTGGTGCACATAGAAGGGACTTGTATTTAAGACTTGTAGGTCAGAGAAGATACTTGTCCTGGATTTGCAGCAAGCGAAAGCAAAATATTGAGTTTCAGGTGCTGAAGAGAGTGTGTTGGGAGGCACTGAGGGATGAAAATAGCACTACGTATTGCAAAAGTGGCGAGGAGTTTGGTATGGGTAAGGAGGTCTAGAGTCCCAGGGGTTAAGTGTTTAACTGCTAACTGAAAGGTTGGTGGTATGAAGCCACCAACTCATCTGTGGAAAAAAGATACAGTTGCTTCCCAAAAGATTAAAAGCCCAACACCCCACTGCTGTCCAGTTGATATCAAGTCATAGTGATCCGATAGAGTTTCTAAGGCTGTAAATCTCTAGGAAGCCAACTGTCACGTCTTTCTCCCACAGAACTACTGGTGATTTCGAACCACCAACCTTTTGGTTAGCAGTCAGTTGTGTTAACCATTGTGCAACCAAGGCTCCTTTCCATAAAGATGACACCCTCAGAAATAGTTCTACTTTGCTATGAATTGGAATTGATAACAGTAAATTTGGTTTGTGTCTTGGTATGGCTGGTCCCTTTGTGGGCTTCCCATGTGCTGCTCTCTGTCTCAGTGAATGACATCTCCCTCCATCCAGGTAGTCAAGTCAGTAATACAGAAGTTGCCTTTGCCTTCTGTTACCTTTCCTTAGCTTTAAAATCAATCCATCACCAAATCCCATTAACTTTTACTTCTAAATACGTCTCAGTCTCTTTTATCTCCTCCACAACCACTGCCTCAGTTTGGACTACCATTATCTTTCAAGTGAATCATTGCCTTCTAATTATTATAGTAAACCTACTCCAGTTCTTCCCAATCCATTGAATAATCTTTTCAAAATTCTGAATTTTCCTCCTAAACTCTCAATATCATTAATAGTTTCCTATAGGAGCCCTGGCGATTCAGTGGTTAAGAACTTGCTTGCTAATCAAAAGACTGGCAGTTCAAATCCACCAGTGGTTCCTTGAGAATACTATTGTAGGGTTGTTGTGAGTTGGAATCAACTTGATTGAAATAAGTTTGCTTTTCTTTAATTTTAATTTTTTTATTAATTACAGTAAAATAATAAAATTTCTAACATATATCAATTACCTTATCTGTGATAAAACTTCAACCACCCACCCACACATGTAGCCAACACAATCATTTTCTTCTGTGGATAATTCTCTTGTTAAGTCCTTATAGCAGGGGCCTCACACAAAATTTGTCCTTTTGACACTGATCGATTTCACTCAGCATGATCTCTTCCAAATGAGACCATGTTATGAGATGTTTTCTAAAACTATCATTGTTTTTTATACTCAGTGTTCCATTAAGCATATGTACCACAGTTTGCTTATCCATTCATCTGTTGATGGGCATCAGGGTTGATTCCAACTTTTTGCTATTGTGGACTGTGCTGCAACAAACATTTATGTACATGTGTCTGTTCATGTGACAACCTTTGTTTCTGAAGGATAAATTCCAAGCAGTGGAATTACAGGGTCAAATGGTATATCTATTTTCAGCTTTTTAAAGAAGTGCCAGACTGCTTTCCAAAGAGGTTGTACCATTTTGCAATCCCACCGGCAGTGCAGGAGAGTTCCAATTTCTGCACAGCCTCGCCATCGTTTATTGTTTTGTGTTTTTTTGGATCATGGCCAACTTTGTTGGGGTGAGATGGTATCTCACTGTAGTTTTGATTTGAATGTCTTTAATAGCTAATGATGGTGAGCAATTCTGCATGTGTCTTTTGGCTGCCTGGATATCCTCTTTAGAAAATGTCTATCTCCTTCACCAGTTGCTTAATTGGATTATTTATCATTTTCTTGTTGATATTTTGTAATACCCTATAGATTATGGAGATCAGACATCGGTCTGACATACAGTTCCCAAATATTTTTTCCCATCTGTAGGTGGTCTTTTAACTCTTTTGATGAAGTCTTTGGATGAGCAGAAGTATTTGATTCTTAATGGTTCCCATTTATCTGTTTTCTTTCCTGTTGATTGTGCTTTGTTTGTCAGGTTGTGAAGTCTGTGTGTGTTGTGTATTAAAACTTCCATTGTTGATTCCATTTTACCTTGGATGAGCTTTATCATTTTAGATTTTATATTTAGGTCTTTTATCCAATTTGAGTTGGGTTTGTATAAGGTGTGAGATATGGGTCTTGTTTCAGTTTTTTGGAGATGGATATCCAGTTTTGCCAGCACCATTTGTTAAAGAGACTGTTCTTACCCCGTTTTAAAATCTTGGGGCCTTCGTCAAATATCAACTGTTCATGGGAAGATGGTGTCATCTCTGGGATCTCAACTCTGCTCCATTGATCTATATGTCTGCTTTTGTGCCTGCACCAGGCTGTTTTGACTACTGTGGCAGTGTAATAGTTTCTAAAGTCAGATAGCGAGAGGCCTCCTGGTGTGTTCTTCTTCTTCCATAGTGCTTTACTTATCTGGTTTCTTCTCTTTCCAAATGAAGTTGATGATTTGTTTCTCCATCTCATTAAAAAATGTCACAGGAATTTGTATTGGGATTGCATTATACAAGTAGATTGCTTTAGGTAAAATAGACATTTTCACAATGTTGAGTCTTCCGACTCGACAGCACTTGGCTTTTGGCTATCCATGAGCAGGGTAGATTACTCCATTTGTGTAAGTCTCTCTTAGTTTCTTGTAGTAAGGTCCTGTAGTTCTCTTTGTAAAGGTCTGATATTTCTCTGGTTAGATTTATTCCTAGGTATTTTATCTTCTTGGGATCTGTAGAAAGCAGTATTGATTTGGGACTTCTTCTTTAATAATCTCATTGTTGATATAAGGGAATCCTACTGGTTTACTTATGTTTATCTTGTATCCCATTACTTTGGGATACATTACTCCTCTGTTAGTTCCAATGGTTTACTTACAGATTCCTTTGGATTCTCTGTATAAACAATTATATCATCGGCAAATGGGGAGATTTTTACTTTTTCATTGCCAATACTGATGCCCTTTATTTCTTTGTCTTGTCCAATTGCTCTGGCTAGAACTTCTAGCACAATGTTGAACATAAGTGGTGAATATAGTGGCATCCTTGTCTAGTTCCCATTCTCAAGGAGATTCCTTTCAGTCTTTCACCATTCAGAATGGTGAAGGTAGTTGGCTTTGCATAGATGCTACTGACTGTGATGAGGAATTTCCCCTCTATTCCTATTTTTCTGAGAGTTTTAAGCATGAATGAGTGTTGAAATTTGTTAAATGCCTTTTCTGCATCAATTGACAAAATGAGGTGATTCTTACCTTTTGTGTTATTAATGTGGTTGATTACATTAATTGTTTTTCTGATGTTGAACCAGCCTTGCATCCCTGGAATAAAACCAACTTGATCATGATGAATGATTTTGTTTATATGCTGTTGAATTCTATTGGCTAGAATTCTGTTGAAGATTTTTACATCTAGGTTCATGATTGATAAAAATTGATCTGTAATTTTCTTTTTTTGTGAGATCTTTCCCTGGCTTTGGTATCAGGGTTATGCTGGCTTCATAGAATTAATTTGAGAGTATTCTATCCCTTTCTATGGTGTGAAATAGCCTCAATAACATCGGAGTTAATTCTCTAAAAGTTTGGTAGAATTCTCCGGTGAAGCCATCTGGGCCAGGACATTTTTTGGTTGGTAAATTTTTGATGACTTTTTCAATTTCTCCCTTTGTGATAGATTTATTAAGTTGATCCACTTCTCCTTGTGATAATCTTGGTACATGATATGAATCTAGAAATTTGTCCATTTCCTCTAGGTTTTCAAACCTGTTAGCGTACAGCCTTTCATAGTATTCTGTTATGATACCGTTTTATTTCAGCTGGGTCATTGTAATGACTCCCGTCTCATTTTGTAACTGGGTTATTTGTATCTTGTGCTGTTTTTGTTTTGTAAGTTTAGCCAATGGTTTAACAATTTTGTTGATCTTTTCAAAGAATCAGCTTTTGGTTTTGTCAATTTTTTTTATTGGTTTTCTGTTCTCTGATTCATTTAGAAGTTCTTCCCTTAGAAAAACAGAACCATCAAATGTATATTTAAGGTGACAATTCAGGACACATCATCCACAGTTCTAATCAGTTAGGGAAGTCACAAAACTTAATCAAAGCTACAATATTAAAATGAGGGAATCTGTGATCATATCATGACAACTATAATACCATCACATTAAAAGAGGGATACGCTACAGTACTTACTATCATTTCAGGTGCAGAGAAAGTTTAAGAATTATGCAGTAGTTAAAATTGGGTTTAATCTTAGTATGTTAAGGGAGATAATACATGTATCCATAATGCAAATTAACAATGCATTGTATCAAAATAAGAAATGCAATATAGGAGTCTCAACAAACACAAAACCAACACAGAAACAACAACTCATAAAGAAGAATGGCCCAGAACAGAATATTAAGAGCAATATAGAAAACATCAACATAAAAGTAAATAGATCAAAATGATGGCACTAAGCACATATCTATCAATAATTACAATGAATGTAAATGGACTGAATGCTCCAGTAAAGAGACAGCATGTGACATCATGTATCAAAAGACATGACCCATCTATATGTTGCTTACAAGAAACATAGCTCAGACTTAAAGTCATGAACAAATTGAAAATTAAAGGATGCGATAATATATACCAAACTAACATACAAAGAAGAGCAGGTGTGGTGATACTAATATCAGATAAAATAGATTTTAATGTAAAATGTCCTATTGTGGACAAGGATGGTAACTGTTTATTGCTGAAAGGTTCAGTACCCAAGCATGACTTAACAATGTTAAATATTTATGCACACAATACTAGAGCACCTAAATACATTGAATAAATACTGATAACACTGAAAAATGAGATAGAGCATTCCACAATAATAGTTGGAAAGTATACTCCCCTTTCAGTTATGGATAGATCATCCAGAAAAAGGTTCAGTAAAGGTACAGAAGATCTTATCACAGCAATCAACCAACTTGACCTTATTGACATATACAGGTTTTTTCATCCATCAACGGACAAATACACCTTCTTCTCCAATGCACATGGAACATTCTCCAGAATAGACCATGTGTTAGGTCCTAAAGCAATTCTCTGTAAAATATAAACCATTGATTTACTGCAAAGTATCTTCTCAGACCATAGAGCTATAAAAGTTGAACTCAATAACAGAAAATTCATAGGTAGAAACTCAAAATTATGGAAACTGAACAACACTTTGCTCAAAGAGCCTTGGGTTACAGAAGAAATCAAGGATAATATAAATTTATGGACTCAAATGAGAATGAAAACACATCCTACAAGAATTTATGGGACACAGCAAAAGCAGTGCTCAGAGGTCAGTGTATCTCCATAACTGCACACATCCGGAAAGAAGAAGGGGCCCAAGTTAAAGAATTAACCTCACAGCTTGAACAAGTAGAAAGAGGGCAACAGAAGAACCCCTCAGGCACCAGAAGGAAACAGATAATAAGGATCAGAGCAGAATTAAGTTTAGTTTTTTAGTTTACTGTCTTCAGGTGAGCACAAAACCCTTGACCTAGCATCTAGGGCGTTGGCTCCACGCACGTGACTTTTCAGTTCCTTGTGCTCTGTGTGTGCCTGCCCAGCGCAAAGGATTTGCATGTACTGTTTCCTCTACCTAGGGTCTTGGCTTCCCCATTCTTTGTGTAGCACACATTATTCCACCTCTGACTCACTTTTCACACCATTGGAGCTGTCTTTCTTGAGTTTTGTAACTAAGTGATGTCCCACTAAAAGTGCTCTAACAGCACTATGAATTCTATTTTCCAGAATTTATAAGAATTGTGTTTTAAGTTAAAAATAGATACTTAGTGGGCCACATAAACATTCCTGGTGTACACTGGTCAAGTATCACCTGCTAATCAAAAGGTCTTTGATCTGAACTTACCCAGCAGTTCCACTGGAGAGAAGACTCGGAGAGCTGCTCCTGTAGCACTCAGCTAATCCAGAACCGAAACCACTCCTGAAGCCCATTCTTTAGACAAAGGTTGGACAGGCTTATGAAACAAAAAGTAATGTACATGCAAATGTGCTTCTTAGTTCAATGAAATATATGAGACCAAGCAAGTAGTTCTGTCAAAAAGGAAGATAAGAACACAGGAAGGGACAGATTCTGGCTGAATGGACACGCAGGAGCTGGGTTAAAGGAGGGAGCATGCTGTCACATTGTGTGACTGCAACTGATATCACAAAACAATATGTGCATAAATTTTTGAATGAGAAATTAATTTGAGCTGTGAACTTGCACCTGAAGTACAATAAAAAGAAAAAAAAAATACAATCCAGGAAACCCTATAGGAGCACTCCTACTCTGTCATAAAGGGTCACTGTGTGCCAGAAGTGACTCAGTGTCACACAATAACAACAATAGTGTGGGTCGTGCAACTGTTAAGTCCAAAGGAGGCGACAAGTATAGGCACAAGCAACACCGGAAGCTCTAATAATGTCCCAGGACCTCTCTATCTCCCTGCTGTGCTGACTTCATTCTTAGGCCCTCTGTCCATTCACGGCAACGATTATGCTGTCTCTCTGCAGCAAAGACCAGAAAAACTAAATAAAACAGATACAAACATCAATCCTAGAACCTTAACTGAAAGGATAAAGAACTCAGTCAAGCACCGTATAGAATAAGAGACTGAAAACAGAGAACAAGCAGAGCTATGGAGTAGAGGTCCCCTGCCAGCTAATGTGGCACTGATTTGCCATCTTCGATTACAGACAGGGAGTTCAGCAAGGCGACTTCAAGAGCTCCTACTGGGAAACAGAGCACCCAACAGTTGGGGATACACACTTTCCCACTCACTATCCTTTGGCCCTGTATGCTGCCTTCCCCACTTTCCAGTAGGGTGTACTTCCTCAGCTGGAAAAATTGGCTCACTGCTAACCAAGATCATACTAGGCACATAAACAACCTATACAAAGAAAACTACAAAACACCACCGAAAGAAACCAAAGGAGACCTACACATAAATGGAAAAACACACCATGCTCATGGACAGATAGAATCAACATTGTGAAAATGTCAGTTCTACCCAAAACAATCTACAGATGAAATACATTCCCAATCCAAATACCAACAGCATTCTTCACTGACATGGCAAAAATAATCATTAACTTTATATGGAAATGAAACAGACCCCAGATAAGCAAAGCACTATTGAAGAAGAACAAAGTAGAATGTCTCACACTACTTGACCTCAGAACCTACTTGTCATCGATTGAACATGTCCTCCCAAAACTTTGTGTACTGATTTGGCTGGGCCTGTATTCTGTAATTGCCCTCCATTGTGTGATTTTTCTTATGCTATAAATCTTATGTGTGCCTGTGAGTAATACATACGATTTATGTTAAAGAAGATTAAGATGGGACTGTAAAACCCTTACTAAGGTCACCTTCCTGCTCCAGTGTAAATGAGTTTCTGTGGAGTTTGGCTTGAACCATGTATCCATTTATCCTGTAAGAAATAAATGGGGGTGGGGGAGAGGGCAGAGAGCTGGGGGCCTCACACCACTGAGAAAGACAGCAGTGCCTGTAGCTAAGCGAGTCTATGGAAAGGCAACTGGGATCCCTGTGCCTCAGAAGCTTCTAGTTCAGAGGAAGATGAATGACAAAGACCTTCCACCAGTGCCAGCAGAGAAAGCCTTCTTCTGGAGCTGACCCCCTGAGTTCAACTTACTGGACTGTGACAAATAAAATTCCTATTTTTAAAGCTTTTCACCTGTGATATTTCTGTTAAAGCACCACTAGCTGACTAAAACACTGCTATTCAGCTATAGTAGACCAAAAGGACCACTGCAGGTACAATGACAGACACTCTGACCAATGGAACAGAACTGAAAACCCAGATGTAATGCCAACTACCTAGGGTCACCTGATCTTCAACAGAGGCTCAAAGTCTATTAAATGTGAAAAAGACATCTTTTTAACAAATGATGTTGGCACGACTGGATATTCATCTGTAAATAAAAGATACAGGACCCATATCTCACACCATATACAAAACTCAGACTTGAAGGACAAATCTATATATTCCAAATCAATTTTTTTACTTACCAGTTTTTAAATATAGTTTTTTGTATCAGAGTCCAAATTTGGACATAATATTTTATTTTATAAAATTTACTTGTCTGACAAGTTTTATTTGTTTTCAGTTATTCAAATTTATTTGCTATGGTAGAACCAAATTTTAAAAAGTGACAAATTTTTTTATTCTTTAGATGAGGGTTTATGGAGCAAACTAGTTGCTCATTAAAAAGTTAGTACTTATTTTATGACACTGGTTAACAGCCTCAGGACATGTCAACACTCTCCCTTCTCATCCTTGAGTCTCCTATCACCTGCTTTTCTTTACCTTCCTGCCTTGTAATCCTGGCCCTTGGACTGGTGCCTCTGTAGTCTCATTTTGTTTTATGGGTCTGTCCAATCTGTGGCTGAAGGATGAACCTCAAGAGTGATTTCATTACTGAGTTGAAAGGGTGTCCAGAGGCCAGGGTTTCTCCAGTATCAAGCCGTCAAGCCTGATCTGTCCAAAAAAGGGACGTGAAATGAACAGCATCAACAGCACACAAATGAAAGTTTGCAGAAGATAAAAAGGATCTGTGAAGCCCGAAAAACAATTTCAAAATCAACTTCCTTTTTTAAGCACAATAAATCAGAAGAGACAATAGAGTTCAACGGGTCCAAATTGTTGTACTAGTTCTACTACTACTGAAATAACTAACGGCAATACGAACATAACAGAATTTGTTACAAATTTTGCATCCATTCCTTGTTGTAGTTAAAAAAATAATAATAATTATGTTTATGCAAAACTCATCTACAATCTGAAATTTTTGCCTTGTGGACCCCATAAACAACAGAAATATAGACCCTGCTTTATGGAATAATTTTTCTTCTAATAATACAAGTTATTGGGTCAAAAGAAGGCTGAGATTGTTAACATCACAGTGGACCATTTGAAAATTCTTGTTAAAAATTTCTGTATGGTAAACAAATAAGTTTCTGTAGCCAAAATATATCTCTAGGGTACAAAGCTAATGGTGAAAATTGTAAGAGGTCGGGGCTTCGTGTTCTCTATCTGTCTGTCTGTATATTGTTTAGTTCGCATAGTCATCCTGAACCATTTATTTCTCAACTTGCTATGGATGGATTTAGCAACTGGCACAACTCAAATGTTGTTGATAAGCATGAAAACAGTTCAAGTCACAGAGATCGTACGTTGACAGTTTTGACTTATATGAAGACAGTTTTGGCTTAACTCATGAACTAGAAACATAAATTAATGAAGACATCAATAATAATGGAAAGCTATTTTATACCATGTTGTTGCTATCATTGCAACAGTCAATGAATATAAACTATCTTTTCAAGAAAGAAATGAAGAGTCCCAACAAATTGGAAGTGTTTTGAGTTTGCTTGAACTTGTTGCTCAGTTTGATCCATCTTTAGCAGGTCATATGTCAAAATACTGTAACGTAGAAAGGGTAATCCATTATATATGTCTAAAACAACCTATAAAGAATTAATAAAATTAATAAGTGGTAAAGTTCAATCAACTATTTTCAGTAAAATAAATATAGCTTGATATTTCAGTTTGTATTTAGATTCCACTACTTTTTCTCATACAGACCAGCTAAATATTGTTTTAAGATACATATGTCCAGCAGATGTAAAATCTAATGAGCAGTTTAACACACTTACTAGCTTAAAAAGTCATACTGGTGAAGAAATTGCAAATCAGGTACTTCACTATTTATGCAAAATTTATAAAATTGATTTTTGAAAGTGCAAAGGCCAGTTCTATGACAATGCTGTCAACATATCAGGGAAATACAAAAGCATGCAACAGGGTTTCTAATGAGAAATATCGGGCTGTAATTTTCTTTCTTTTGTGCTATCTTTATCTGATTTTGCTATCAGGGTTATGCTGGCTTCACAGAGTGAATCTGGGAGTATCCCGTCCTTTTCTATGCTATGAAATACTTTTTGTAATTATAGTGTTAACTCCTCTCTAAAAATTTGGTAGAATTCTCCATTGAAACTGTCAGGGAGCTTTTCCTAGTTGGGAGTATTTAAATTACCTTTTCAATTTCTTCCTTTGTTGTGGGTATTTAGGTGCCCTATCTCTGCTTGTATTAGTTTAGATAGGTAGAGTGTTTCTAGAGATTTGTCCATTTCCTCTAGGTTTTAAAATTTGTTGAGTACAATTTTTCACAGTGCTCTATTATGATTTTTTAAACTTCAGTCAGGTCTGTTGTGATATCACCCATCTCATTTCTTATTTGGGTTATTTAATTCCTCTCCTATTTTTCTTGTGTAAGTTTGGACAATGGTTTATCGATTTTGTGGATCTTTTCAAAGAAGCAGGTTTTGCTCTCGTTCACTCTCAATTGTTTTTCTATTCTCTAATTCATTTAGCTGTGCTCTAATTTATATTATTCTTTTTTTTTTTTTTTCCTGGTGTCCAAGCACTTTTTTTTTTTTTGCTGCTCTCTTGCCACATTTTAGAGTTGTAGGGTTAATGCTTTCAAATGAGCCCTTTACTCTTTTCTCAATGCATGCATTTGTTGAGATAAATTGACCTCTGAGCACTGCTTTTGCTTTTTCCCAAAGTTTCTGATAGGATGTGCTTTCATTCTCATTTAATTCTTCGAATTCCTTTACTCCATCTTTGATTTCTTCTAGTTTTTGAGCAAGATGTTGTTCAGTTTCCGTGTTTCTCATTTTTTTCTTTGCTTTTTCTGTAACTGATTTCTACTTTTATGGCTTTATTATCTGAAAAGAAAAAAGGTGGAATCAACCCAGATGCCCAACAATAGAAGAATGGATAGGTAAACTGTGGTACATATACTCAATGGAGCACTACGCAATGATAAAGAATAACGATGATTCCAGGAAACATCTCCTAACCTGGTTTCAACTGGAAGACATTACGTTGAGTGAGACTAGTCAGCGACAAAAGGACAAATACTGTATGAGGCCTCTACGATAAGATCTCAAAAACAGACTCGTGTATAGAAGAAAAGACTCTTTGACAGCTGCAAGGGAGGGGAGGGAGGGAGGGAGGGCGAGGGGGGGAGGGTTTAGTTTAGGTAGTTACTAGAAATCTAGTTGGGAGAAAGTGGTGACAGCACACATTAGGCACAAGAACAACATTAAGTGGACTTCAGCATAACTTGAGTACTCCTTCCATCTTAACTCAATACTGCAAGGATAGAGTAGCTGGGGTGGGGGGCGGGGGACCATGCTCTTAGGCGAATTCCAGGCCAATTGGCACAACTAGCGTTTTGCTGGGAGAGCTCTCTGCACCCAACATTGGTGAGTGGCGTCTGGGGTCTTAAAAGCTGCCAAGCTGCCATCCGAGGACACAGCAAATTGTCCCAACTCAGCAGGAACGGATGCTCACCGAGGGCCAAAATGGCATGCGGTAAAGACAACCGAGAAGACAGAGAGACCCACAAGAGTGGGTGCCTACATCGACCTGGGACCGGAAGAACCGGATGGTGCCCGGCCACCACCAGTGATAGCCATGACGGAGCTCACAGAGAGGAGCCTCACTGGCAACACAAGAATAAAAAGAGGTGCATCGTGAGATCTCCACTAAAAGACCTCAATTGATGGTCCAGCAGTTTTGGGGTTCCTCTGAGAGCATGGCCCCCGGCCCTGATGCTGCCCGTTCCCATAAATTATCACAAAGGTCCACTCTTTGGACAGGAATGGAATGGACTTGGCAATGCAGAGTAACCATATGTTGGAAGCACTTTATGGTTCTATACATCTATAGGATATCATCTTGCTGACCTCTGGCTGGAGGAAGGGGAGTGGACGGAGAGGAGGGGAAAGGAGACTGTTGGGAGGATGAGACATGTATGGAGCAGAGAGGAATAGTGTGCAGTCACCGAACAGGGAGAGTAGTGGGAGCTGCATATAGGGGGGCATGTAAATTTACATGTGAATGTACATTTTCACTCAGTTATGTTAAAAAAAAAAAAAAAACAAGAAATACTGTGGCAAAATACATAAGAACAAAACATTTGTTCTTTCAACGATTTTTAATGTATAATTTGGTGACATTAATTACAGTCACCATGTTGTGTGGCCACTACCAGTACACTGTTTGTTTCTAATTTTTTCATCACCCTTAAGAGAACTCGGTACCCCTTAAGCAATCTGAAGTGACACTTTAATATAGGTCATTTGTCATAGCCTCGTGGCCAGGCATAACCAATGTTGAACAAATAGGTGGCACAAAAGTAGGTTTTCATGGCTAATTTGGGCCATCTGTGGAATAGTAAGCAAAAACAACAGAACAAATGTTCTAAAGAGGCTATATACAGAGGATAGGTTTCTGGGTTCAAATGTTGGCTATTTATTGGTATATAAACTTAGGTATATTTTTAATATCTCTAGGACTCAGCTTCCATAGCTGCATAATGATAGTAATAACATTTACTTCAAGTGTTTATTGCACAGAGAAGTGAGGTAACGTATTTGTAAGGTGCTTAGCATAGTGTCTAGCCAACACAGCTCTGGAGAGGGGCACCATGTGTTCCGTACTCCGCCCCTCGCAGGGCTGCTTCTTTCTCCCCCATCCTCATTCTCCCCTCAAGCATCTAAGCCTTTCCCTCACGCTGCAGTTGTTCGTGACTCACAAATGTAGTCTGCTCCCCAGGCCTCCCATAGCTGAAGTACCTCAATCCAAAGTAGCTTCTTGCTTTTGTCCATCCATCAAAACTCCCATTTCCCTTGATTCTGACCTGAGCAAGACATTTGAAGAAAGTATTTTGCTTAGTTAATTAAAGCAGTCTATCATAAAGTATGAATGGCTTTTAAGCATTAATATAGTCATTAGTCCATGTGATTAATACATAAAGGAGCCCTGGTGGCACCGTGGAAACCCTAATGGCATAGTGGTTAAGTGCTACAGCTGCTAACGAAAGGGTTGGAAGTTTGAATTTGCCAGGGGCTCCTTGGAAGCCAGATGGGGCAGTTCTACCTCGTCCTGTAGGGTTACTGTGAGTCAGAATTTACTCGACGGCTGTGTATTTGTTTTTTTGGTTTGGCAACGCAGTGATTAAGCACTTGGCTGTTATCTGAAAGGTTGGCTGTTTGAACCCAATAGACACTCCACGGGAGAAAGACGTGACAATCTGTTTTTGAAAAGATGACAGCCTTGGAAACCCTATGACACTGTTCTTCTCTGTCTGATAGGGTTGCTGTGAGTTGGAATCCACTTGATGGTAAAGGATTTTGTTTTAGGCATTAATACAGTAAACAAACGTTGTTTTGTTCAAGCGCATCTCTGATTTACTTATGCATACCTGTGTGACATTGTTTAGCAGGGACGCCCCTCCTGACTTTTACCAGACTTGAGAGGCATAGGACACGGTGCTCTGGATGCAGAAGTTCTGCTAACCTTCAAATCCTCAGTCCCTTATTAGCAGTCCAACCTTGTGCAAGTTACTTAGATCTTCACACTGCTAGTATTTTTGTCTCTGTAATGATAGTGGTATCTCTTAAAATTGCATGGATGAAATATGGTGGCCCTGGTGGTTCAGGGGGTAGAATTCTTACCTTCTATGTGGGGCTCCTGGGCTCACTTCCCAGCCAATGTATCTCACGTGTACCACCACCTGTCTGTCAGACGTGGCTTGTGTGCTGCTGCACTGTCAAACAAGTTGCAGCAGAGCTTCCAGACAAATGTAAAGTAGGACAGTGCCTGGAGGTCTACTTCCAAAACTCAGCCGGTGAAAACTCCATGAATCATAATGTTCAATCCACAGCTGATCATGGGGAAATGACACGAGACTAGGCAGTGCTTCTTTCCGCTGTGCGTGGAAGGATCATGAACCAGGGCCAACTCAAGGGCAGCTGACAACAAAAGTGATGCAATGAGATGTTGCCTGTAAAGACTGAGTGCTGGCACATAGCATATGTTCAAAAAGTGTTAGCAGTACTGATAATTGGAAATCCAGGGAGTCAGTTCCCTAGCCCCACCAGAAGAGGTTGAGACTCAGCTTGATACCTCCCTTCTGAAAAATTTCCTACTGATCAGAAAAGCATTTTTTGTTTTGCCTATAATAAGAGCAAGCTTTCAAGAACTCAGCATCTTACTATAAAATAGTGTAAAATTTTGAGTGACAAGATTATCTTATAGCCAACCAAGCAAGTACCAAATGTTAGGGCATTTAACTAAGCCAGTAGAAACTTATTAATGAAGCTAAGACATTATTCACTGGCATGTGACTGGGTTAACTATAATTATAGTTATAGACTGCCATTCTAGTCGGACATCTTTTAGATGAATCACTGAAATGTTAGCTTTAAGCTGGGTAAGAACTTAGGAGTCATTTGTTCATCTTCCCACATAGCAGAATCCACACAGCTGGAGCCCAACCTTTCTCCCTCCAAGGTCAATGTTAGTTTTACACAGTGCCTTAGTATGTACTATCAGTCACATGGGGTCCAGGTGGGCTATAGGGGTGAATTAACCCAAGTAAGATCTTCTAGAAAGAACAGAGAGATTTACCATCATGTGCACGTAAGAAAATGTTGCAGATTAGTATAGACTTTTATTTCTATTATGAAGATTGGTGTACAAGTCTCTGTCTGAGTCTCTGTTTTGAAGTCATTTGGATATACACTTACAGGTAGAATTGATGGGCCATATGATAGTTCTGTTTTTAGTTTTTTGAAGAGCTGCCATAGTGTTTTCTACAATGGCTGTAGCATTTTGCACTGTCACCAGCAATGGATAAAAGTTCCAATTTCTTTACCTCCTTGTCAACATGTTACTATTATTATTTTTTGTCTTAGCTATCCTAGCAAGAATAAAATGGTATCTCATCATGGTTTCAAATTGCAACTCTCCGATGGCTAATGACATTGAACATCTTCTTACATGGTGGCCATTTGAATGTTCTGTGTTGAAGTGTCTATTTAGGGTCTTTATTCATTTTATTATTGGGTGATTTGTCTTTTTGTTGTTAAGTTGTCAAAATTTTATATTTGGGTTATTAGATTCTTAGCTGATATATAGCTTCTGAAGACATTCTTCTAGTCTGTAGCTTATCTTTTCTTTTTTTTTTGGTAGTGTTTTGATTAACAAAAGTTTTTCTTTTTTTCTAACTTTAATGAGTACAAATTTATTTTCTCAATTCTGGAAGCTGAATGTCTAAATCAGGGTCTTGGCCATGTCATTTCCTTCCTTGTTGGTAGTTCCAGATATTTCTTGGTTCTTGGCAAAAGTTTATTTTTATTTTTGTGAGGTTCCTCCCCTGCCCCACCCCTTTTTTCATCTTTTGTTGTTTCTGCTTTTCTTATTGTATTAGATAATCCATTGTTAAAAGCTAGGCCTAACGGTGTTGTCCCTGCATCTTCTTCCAAGAATTTCATGGTTTTAGCTTGCACATTTTGAATTTGTTTTTGTGTATGTTGTGAAGCATGGATTTTATTTCTTTTCTGCATGTGAAAGTCTAATTTCTTCAATGCCAATTATTGAAAGGACTTATCTTTCCTCATTGAATGAACTTAGTACCCTTGTCAAAAATCACCTGAACATAGATGTGTGGGTTTATTTCTGGAATCTAGATTCTATTCCATTGGTCTGTATGTCTGTTGTTATTTTATACTAGTACTAGATATTTTGATAACTGTAGCTGTATATGAAACTCTAGTGTTGCAGCGATTAAGAGTTACAGCTACTAACTAAAAGTTTGGCAGTTCAAACACATTAGGCGCTCCTTGGAAACTCTGTGACAACTGTTCTGCTCTGTGTTTTAGGTTCACTATGAGTAAGAACTGATTTGACAGCTGTGGGTTTATGGGTTTGGGTAGCACTATAATGTGTTTTAAAATTAGGAAGTATGAGTTTTCTTACTTTGTCCTTTTCTTAACATTGTTTTGGGTTTTTTTTAGCCTTTTACCATTCTATATATAGGTGAGGATTAGTTTTTCCATTTCTGTAAAGAAAGCTATTAGAATTTAGATCAGGATGGTATTGAATTATAGATTGCTTTGAGCAATATTGACATCTTAACAATATTAAGTCTTCCAGTCCACGAGCATGGAGCATCTTCTTTAATTTCTTTCAGCTGTGTTTTACAGTTTTCTTTTTATAAGTCCTACACATTCCTGGTTAGATTTATTCCTAGGTATTTTATTCCCTTAGATGCTATTGTAAATGGAATCATTACCCTAAGTTCCTTTCAGATTTCTCATCATTGGTGTATAGAAATTTGACTGATTTTTGGTTGTTGTCCTGTACCCTTCAACTTTGCTAAGTTCATCTAATAACTCTAGATTTTTTTTTGATGACTTTGTGGGACTTTTCAATATATAAGATTATATCTTTGTGAATAGCATAATTTGTACTTCTTTTCTAATCAGGATACCTTTTATTTCTCTTATTGCTCTGGCTGGGATTTTTAATACAATATTGAATAGGATTGGTGAGAGCAGACACTCTTGTTCCCAATTTCTAGAGAAAACTCTTTCATTCTCTGTGAAGTATAATGATTTTTCATATACTGCATGAATCACATTGAGAAATTTCCTTTTTATTCCAATATTCTTTATTCATCAAGAACAGGTATGGATTTTATGAAATGCTTTTTCTGTGTTCACAGAAATCATCATGTGGTTCTTTTGTTCTAATGATGTGATATGTTACATTGATTGATTTTCTAATATTGAACATTTTTGCATTCCTGGAATAAACCTCACTTGTTGATGGTGTGTGATTCTTTTGATATGCTATTGGATTCTGTTTGCAAGTATTTTCGTATCTGTATTCATAGGAGATACTGGCTTGTAGTTTTCTTGTGGTGTCTTTGTCTGGTTTTGATATCATGGTTGTTATATTTGCTTCATAGAATGATTTAGGGACCATTTCTTCCTTCTCTGTCTTTTGGAGGAATTTAAACAATATTGGCACCAATTCTTTGAGCTGTAAATTTTATTCAATTGAAATCAAAATTCAAAACCCAATACGTGTCTAGTAGCTACCATACTGGACAATGCATCTCTGTATATCCTGCCTAGGTCTTAGGGAACCAGGAATTCTACCTCATTATCTTCTGATCTTCTCTTGTCCATCTCTCTCCATTATTATTGCCCCTAGGACATATGCAAAGCTTTTAAGCAGAGATACGCAGCTTTTCTGAGGCAGTCCCTGATGTCTAGACTATTTTTTTGTCTCAGATGTTTCTTCTGCTCAGAAATCCCCATCATTAGTCCGAAATTTTGACTCTGGAGTGGAGTGCAAAGACAAAACTGTAACATCTTCTCAATCTGCTGGCTCTGAGGGTAGGCAGGTGCTCTTCCTTTCTCATGTGGTGGAGACCTTTTTTACACTATGTTATATTTTCCTCCTACTGGAAATGATATCTGTTATTTTCCTTCTCCAGGACCTTCAGATGGACATGGTGCAGAGACAGAAATAGGCTTAACTATAAGGGGGGTCCATCAGGCCAGTGTTAAAGGATACTGTGTTGGAAATAATTGCTGTATTAACTTGATTAATGTCGAGTTAGAAGCTTGACAATATTCAGCTACAACACGCATTTGCCAAGTGTCTAACACGTCTCAAGCACTCAGTTTATCATCAGAAAAGACCCAGTCTGACCTGCCCCCTCTGGTACCCCTCTCCCTTACACCTAAGCTGACAAATATAATTTTATAATCATCCATTTGAACTGGTTTCAGCAATTTCAGAGTGAACGTCTGAAGTATAAGCATCACTTTCTTTTGAGTAGTTTACACTTCTCCTCCCAGCTGTCACCTTCTCTGGACGGTCTTGCCTGATCCACTCGCTTAGAACACCGTCTATCTTCTACTCACGGCAGCATCTCCATCCACTTCTCCTGCTTCATTTCTCTCTGTAACGCTTATTACCTGACAAAAACTACAGTTCCTTGATTAACTAAATTTCTCTCTCCCCCTTTAGAATACAGGCTCTGTGACAGCAGAAGTTCTCTGTTGGCTTACTGCCACATTCTTAGCACACAGAGTAGTGCCGGACCAACAGGAAACACTGAAATATTTCCGAATGAATAAAAGAATCAGGATTATACCTTACAGTATAACTTTGATGTCTAAAAAACAGAGAAAACTTTTTCAAGGATAAACCAGTCCCAGTTGCTTTTGAACTGATTTCAACTGATGGTTGTGTGTCTAAGTAGAACTGTGCTCCATAGGGTTTTAAAGGGTTAATTTTTCAGAAGGAGATTGCCAGGCCTTTCTTCTGAGGTACCTCTGAGTGCCTTCAACCTCCAACTTTTCAGCGAACAGCTGATTGCGTTGACACTTTGCTCCTCCCAGGGACTCCTCTTCAAGGACAGAGAAGATAAAAGATTTAGCAAAGTCTTTCTAATGACTTTGAGGCACAGGGAGGGACAAAAGTTGTACAGAAACATAGGATATCACACTGTACCATGCATTAAAAAGCTAAAACATTGATAACTAATGATCCATTCCTAGCAAAGAGTATACATAAACCCACACATCTTGATTTTCAAAATTCCAAATTTTCACCTTTTCCGTTCTGTGCTTGATCACCGAACACTGTGATTCAGTTTAATGTCAGAAGCTCACCTAGGTAACTAACATTTCAATATTTATGCATTTCTAAAAGTGTCTTTGATTTTTAAGTAAAATAAGTCAATTTTAGAGGTTATTCAAATTTCTATCAGGAATTAGTTGGAATCATTTCTTAATTATTTCACTTCTTTAAGTTGAAATGTATTTTATGTTACACTTCTTAGAAAAGAAAGGGTACTGATGAATAAAACTGACAATTTCTGTCAAGTGAAATTATATATATATATACCTAATAAATCATATATTACTCTGCATCAGTAAAGCTTTGCTATTATCATCACCAGCTATCTCTAGAAAATGGTGCAATAAAGTTTTCTTTCTTACTTTGCTGATAGTGTGAAATTATTTAAGAACGGAATGTCCTATTCAGTTACTTAATGAAAAGAACATAGATTTCCTGTTCTGGTGAAGTGATAGGAATCTCTACAACCTCATCAGATGGAAGCCACCAGCCAAGCCAAGTGCCATCAGATGGAAAGTAATGGCTTTTAACATACAGAAGAGGGAGCAAGGGGGAAATCTGCTGAACTGTTTCCGCAGTGGTAATTACAGATTGTACAGTGCTGATTTTGCTTTAAGGGATTTTTAAACATGATTTTATGTTTTTTAATATCAAGATAGTTAACTCAAAGAAAAATAAGTTATGATAAGCTTCTCATTATTTTCTTGCCACAGAGAATTGCCAAAGTACATTTCTTCTAACAGTCTCCTGATTTTACGTGAATAAGTGTTTTAGTCAGCTAGGGCTGCTCTAACAGAAATATCACTGAGTGGATGGCTTTAACAAAGGAAGGTTTATTCTTAGACAGTCCGGATTTGGACTTACAAGTCCAAATTCAGGATGTCTGCTCCAGGGAAAGTCTTTCACCCTTGTCAGCTCTGGCAGCAGGTCCGGTATTGCATAGGTCTTTGTCCAGGGAGCATCTTGGCACAGGAACCTCGAGTCTGAAGGACACGCTCTTCTCCCGGTGCTGCTTGCTTGATGGCATGAGGTTCCCAATTCTCACCCTGCTTCCCTTTCCTTTTATCTCTTGCAGGATGAAAGGATTAAGGGTGGAGCAAGGCTTACTCCAGGGAAACTCTATTTACAGTGGAGCAGGGAAGCGATCTTATAAAGGGATATATAGTCCCACCCTAATCCTTTAACATACAGCATAGGAAAACCACAAAATGGATGACATGGCCCAGCTACGTGCCTACACCTACTTTTGGGGGGACATAATTCAATCCATGACAATGAGCAAAGTCAGAGTCAATTCTGACTCTGACTCTAAACCTATAGGGCAGCGTAGAACACACAGAGTCTCCAAGGTTGTAATCTTTATGGAAGTACACTACCACATCTTTCTGTCCAGAAAGGCTGGTTGGTTTGATCCACTAAGTTTTGATTAGCAGCTGTCTTAGTTGTCTAGTTCTTCTATAATAGAAATACAAGTAGATGGCTTTTTATTCTCTCACAGTTTAGGAGGCTAGAAGTCCAAATTCAGGACCTCAGCTCCAGGGGAAGGCTCTCTCTCTCTGCCATCTGGGCAGAAGTCCCTTGCTGTCAATGTTCTCCGTATCCAGGAGCTCCTCACTGCCAGGATCCTGGATCCAAAAGATACATTCTGTTCCCAGGCTTGCTTTCTTGGTAGTAGTAGGATGCCCTGTTTCTCTGCTCACTTCTCTTTTTCACATCTCTAAAGACATTGCCCAGAGATAGAGCCTAATCTTGAAGATTGAGTTCTGCCTTGTTAACATAACTGCCTCCAGTTCTGCCTCATTAACATCATAGAGGTAGGATTTACGACATATAGGAAAAATCACATCAGAGGACAAAGCACTGGACAATCACACAATACTGGGAATCATGGCCCAACTAAATTGATAGACATTTTGGGGACACACAATTCAATTCATAACAGTAGCTGAGTATGTTGACCACCAGCTACCTTGGACAACGTCTATGAAATATAAATAGCCCAAGTCGAAAGCAAATATTTCAGGCAAATCAGCATTAAAAATTACTTTATTACCTCCACCCAGCATTTTCTTTAAATATAACAGAGATAAGAGTAAGGGCAAGAGTGGCAAAAGAAACAGTTTAAGCTTGCCGTTTCATGTCTCTGAGTCTTGATTTCCTCATCTGCGAAAAGAAGACAATAGATAATTCTTCTGCTGTTGAGTCAATTCTGACTCATAGCAACTCTATAGGACAGATGAGAACTACCCCCATAGTTTCCAAAGAACGCCTGGTGGATCTGAACTGCCAAGCTTTATGGTTAGCAGACATAGCACTTAACCACTGTGCTAGGATTTCCAATTAAAGATCACAAACTCGGATGCTTTTAGAGGCCTAGACGTCTTTATGTGGAGCTTGTCTGCAGAAGTTATGATAATAGGGAGTTATTTAGGACAGTGTTAAAACACAGAATGCCCAGCCTTATTGAAAGCATTCACATTTAATATTTTAAAAGCTATACGATGTCTGTGGGGCTGAATTCGGTCAGCAGGTCCCCAACTAGTTATCTTTGAAATAAATTATAGCTAAAGTCCAGAGATGACACTAATTAACCATATCTTTCATTCTGGACAACTGCTGTTGATATCCACCTGTACCTGTTCTTGATTTGTTGCCTTTCAGCTCCAAAGTTACCCTTTTGGCTTGCTCTGTGGAAATACAAATGATCCCTTTAGAGTTTTCATTTGCCAGCTGGTATTTGGTTAAGTTATGTCCACAACAGTCATGCAGAGACGTTGCAGGATGAAGGGGTTTGCTTTCTCACGCTTGGGTGCTATCAGGCAGGTGTCTGCAACATGTGTAGCTTTCCCAGCAGCAGCCTCCCACAACATGAGCGGCCGGCTCCTCCAGCTTCTGGCACCTGCAGCTTAGGTGACTTCTTTAGCACTAGCTTCTGTAGAGCCTGCACCTCCTCCAGTGTGTGGTTCCTACAGTGCACTGTGACCAGCAGCTTCCCCTAGAACCCTAGACAATTTTGCAGCAGAATGCCTGTGGTGGGCAGGAGGATTTCTGGCAAGTCCCACTGGTACAGCAACACAACAACTTCCCTGCCCTCCTGTGAGCTTTGGACATGCCCTCTGACAATGTCTGGATCTCAGCTCTAGAGGGTGTGGGGTGGTGTAGAGTGAGGAGGCTATTCCTCGGGTGCTTTATCTCAGCCCTAGGGGTAGGATTTATACCTGCTATTTCAATAGTCTTTCAAATTCTGTTCATTCTTATTAGCCAATCTCCTATTACTTTAGTCTCTTCTTACAGTAAACAATTGTTTAAATTTTCCTTTTTCAAATTGCTGTTTCTGTTTCTCAAGTTGACCCAAACTGAATAATCCTGGAGCTCCCAGGAGCTGTTCCCTTTTGTTAGTGTCATTTGGATCAGTTATCCCTACCGATTCAAGGTCTGCCAGCACTCTCTGTCTCTAACCAGAAATCAAACATACCTTACAATCTGGGCTCCAGTCTTTTGATTTGATTTGAATGTTAATTATCCAACACCAAGTAAAGTTAGGTGGTTTGTTCATAATCCAACGGCCAGTTAATTACTGAGCTATGACCAGAACCTCAGTATCCTGACTCTTAATCCAATGTTCTTACCTCTCTGCCATCTTAATATCCTTTTATTAGTCAATAATAATAAACTAAAGAAGCAACTATCTTCATATGGCTTTATAAGATACACAAACTAAAAAAAATAATGAGATCGTGAAGTTAATTGTTCTGAGTGTTACATACCTCATTGCTGAATCTGACTGTAGTCACCTTTGAAGTAAACCTCTTGGGAAACTACACACTGATGCAGAGCCTCCTCCACCCTTCAAAGCAATTTTGGGACTCTTTCTGGAATGGCCATGAGAGCTGTCATCGTAGTACCCTTGATGTTTTGAATGTCATCAAAATGTCTTCCTTCTAGCATTTCCTTTATATTCAGGTAAAGAAAAATGTCATTGGGAGCGAGAGCCGGCAAGCCGGGCAGGTTTTCCAATTCAGTTATTTGTTTACTGGCTAAAAACTCTTTCACAGACAACTATACAATTAAGTTTTGCAAACTCACCACCATGCTGCTGTGCTCAATGGTCATTCCAGAAAAAGTTCCAAAATTGAAGGATGGACTAGGCGCTGGCATCGGCGCATGGGCTTCCCAAGGGGAGTACTTCAAAGGTGACCATAGTGATATTCACCAATGAGGTATGTAGCACTTTTTCTAGTGTGAGTTTGTGAACTTAAGTGTCCGATACTCATACGATCCTAGATGTGCTTCTGACTTAGAGTGAACACGGATTGGGGATAGGATGTGGAATACAGGGTCAGAGAGACGTGGGACAGTCAGTTCCTGGGAGACCTTGGACAGGTGGATACCATTGTTGTTAAATGGAGTTACCTGCAGACAACGTCATGCTGAGACATCTCTCATCATCAGACAAATTTAGCAGAGCCAGACAAACAAAAAGGCCACTAAATCCTGCCGCACCTATTCTATTTCACTCAGTTATTTTCTCCACCTGCACATTTTAATTGTGCATTTTGTTTTTAAAAAGCATTTTTTAAAAAGGCTTCTCTAGTGTTTTTCCTCCCACCTGCCTGCCACTGTTTCTGCTTTCCAGCCGTGAGTGTATGTCTAGCCGAGTGAGGGGGTGAGCTATGTGTTGTCATTTTTCTTTCACATAAGCTGTGTGTAAATAAATGGAAAGCTCACTGTATTCAGAGAAATGTATCATGGGAATGACTTTCCTGTCAGCCAGGCACTATTTGCCCAGAGACATCCAGGCTGTTCAGCTGTAACCTCGTTCTGTGTTGGAAGTCTGATGCTCTGGAGCAGAGCCTTCATTAGACCCAGTGCAGCCACATAAATCTCCTTTGCCTTTAGTCCCCCAGTTCTTCTGGAATCTCTGTTTCATAGCCTTCTTATTCAGTTAAGAGATTCTGATTTCATGAACCACACAGCACATGTCTTTACATGTTTCATGATTTTTTTAAAAAGTATGTTAATAAGTGGTGTTAAGATAATAATAATTGCCGTCCTTTATTATGTACTTATAAATCAGGTATCTACTTTTTATTATTGTACTTTAGATGGTGGTTTAAAGGGCATCTAGCTTTTCCTTAAACAATTAAAAACAGGTGTTTATTATACATTTTGTCATTTTATCTTTTCAACACCTCTGTAAGGGTAATTACTATTATGTCTACTTTACAGAAAAAAACTAAGATTTGGGAGGATTATGAGCTTGCTCTATAATACATGGGTACATTCGACTTAAAAACAATGACCTTCTCAGTATGCCATGCTGCCTCTGTAGGTACAATTGTTCATCTACTGTCTAGACACAGCGACATCCACCTTCTCTCACAGGGCTCACTGTTTCCTTCTGCTCCTGAAGTCAGAACTGTAACAGTTTGCTGGACAGAATTAGCTTTCAGTTTATCTATGTGCTGATCACACTCAAGAACAATGTATCATTTGGCATATTATTTGGCATATTTTTATAAATCTACATACTCTGCTGTCTTCATGACTAACTAAAAGCATAGTTTTTGTCCTATCTTCTTGTTAGTTGTGAGACAGTCAGTTCCCACTCCTGGAGACCTTGTGTGTGCAGAATAGAACTTCTCCATAGGGTTTTCCAGTCTGTGACTTTTTAGAAGTGGATCACTGGACCAGTCTTCCTAGGAGCCTCTGGGTGGGTTTGAACTGTCAATCTTTTGGCTAGTAGTTGAGGCTGAACCATTTTTCATCACTCAGCCCCCTTTCTTAGCTAGTTCAACTCAAATCAAGACTCTCAAAATCACGTAGTTGTTTTACCTGCCTTGAATCATAACTGTGACATCTTTACCATAGCCCCAGGAACCACGGTTTGGCCACCAGACCACGCCTTCATTACTATGCGAGAAAGAGATTAAGGCAAAGAGTTACCGTTGTGTGCTGTTGAGTTGATTCCTACTCATAGTGATCAGCCAGAACAGTGTAGAACTGCCCCCATAGGGTTTCCAAGGCTGTAATCTTTACAAAAACAGACTGCCAAGTCTTTCTCTCATGGAGCAACTGGTGGGTTCAACACATCAACCTTTTGACTAGCAGCCGAGTGAAACAGAGGATTAGAATTACCGTAGAACCTCTTTATTCCTTGTTCACCCGATCTTTCTCTTACCTGAACGGGGGAGAAAAAGCCCGGCTTCAGCAACAGGAGAGGGACCACGTACAGAAACCCAAGTTACTTGTTAGAAAATCATGTATTACGGTATTTTAAAAGTGTTCATTTAAGTGTATATGTTTATAAATATTTCACATTAAATTTAATGTTTAAAATTGCCATGATTTCTGTCTATGTTCAATTCTAAATGCTGATTTACAGTGTTGTTACACCTTATCTTAGTCATCAAGTGCTGTTGTGACAGACACTACATGTGGATGGCTTTAATAAAGAGAAGTTTTATTTGTCATAGTCCAGTAAGCTTAAAGTCCAAATTCAGAGGGTCAACTCTCAGGAAGGACTTTCTTTCCTGGATCTGGAGGAAGGTCTTTGTCATCAGTTTTCCCCTGGACTGAAACTTTCTGAGGTGTAGGGACCCCGGTCCTTTCCAAAGGATGTGCTCAGCTCCCAGCACTGTTTTCTTGGTGGCATGAAGTCCCAAAATCACCTTACAGGCTTCTTTCCTTTATATCTCAAGAGAGTGCCTCAAGGCACAAGACAATCTTACATGCTGAATCTTGCTCTACCAACACAGCCGCTGCTCATCCTCCTTTCTCAACACCACACAGGCAGGATTAACAACATGGAAAAACATCACACAACACCAGGAATCCTGGCCCATCCAAACTGCCACACACATTTTTAGGGGAACGCAATTCAATCCATGACATATCTCAAATGAGCTGGAGACACCGGAATCAAGTATTATGAGGAAAATAAAAGAATTGATAGAGACTTATAAATTAAATCATAGAATATAGCAGAATTGTATGAAATACTGATATTGGAATAATATGACCATAAATCCAAAATCTGCTTGTGTCAATAATTTGGTGTTAAGAAAGATGGAGTCTGTTTTTAGTGCTTAACATAAATCAAAGCTATTAAAAACAACAACAACATCTTTTGCCCCGGATCATAGTCTTTGTATGGAACTAAATTTTTCTTTTGGTTGAGGACTAGGGCAGTTACAAAATTATGTTTTTAATATTTTACTATTATTTTTGCTTGAAGTACATGCACCCATCCTGCAAGTGCTTAATGCACTGGCTGTTTACCTAAATGCTGGAGACTCGAGTCTATCTAGAGGCACCTCAGAATAAAGGCCTGTCGACGTACTTCTGAAAAATCAGCCATTGAAGGAAAATCCTACAAAGTGCAACTCAACTCTGATACACATGAGGTCTCCATCAGTTGGAACTGCCTTAATGGCAACTCATTGCTGTTATTTTGGTTAGTAAACAAACCATGGGCAGGTGACATGGATGACTCTCCGAAGTAAGCAAAAGGAGTATTGTATACAAGTTAACATGAGTGAACTTCAAAGAATGAGAGGTACAACCCCACAGTTGGAAATGAGGATGTAAGCAGGTGAGGAAATGCCAGTATGTCCTAGGGGTGATCAAACTGGACTGCAGGCCCTTACGCCAAGGCACTGGGGATTCGGCAGGCTGCATGCACGTGACTCTGGCCTGTATGAGGTGAGAGGTGGCCTGGAAGCCTTTGAAGGGACTTTAGAAATGCTATGTCTTTAGTAAAAGAGGATTAACAGTTTTATGACCAGACTTGAGACTCAGAGTAAGTTTGTGTGGGGACAGCATGGAAGCTTGCCTTGCTCAGGCCTTCTGGCTGAGTGCAGGCCTTCCAGATGAGAGTGATTCAGCAGTATACATACTGTTATATAACATACCTTTATATAATCTACCTGGGCTTGAGAACTCATGTGTTTGATTGCCAGACACCTTTGTGCAAAACTGTCTATAAAGCCACTGTGCTACAAGGTCCACCAAATGCTGTGTCTGCCCACCACCACTACTCCAATAAAACTAGCATGACTGTACCTAGTGTGCCTCAGTTGCTGAGTTTCCCCAAATCACATATTAGTATTCTTGGCCTAGAGTACCTGCATTATGACAAGTGCAGTAGTCCCCGGCAGGGTTTGGCACAGACAGGTATGACAAAGGAGGAAGGGCTGGAGGGCTTGCCGCCCTCTAGCATGTGGTTCCAGGGGGCAAAGGTCCTTTCAGCTGGGTCTCTGCCTCAGGGCTCACCAGAGGTAGATGGGCTGCTGGCTAGTATTGAGAAAACCCTGCATGTTCTGCGGGAAACTTTGGAGAAACATAGGACGCAGGCAGGAGCTGGGGCGGCAGCCTGGATCTTTCTTACAGCCTTGAAAGTGGCTACAGGAGTTGAGCTGGGGGCACAAGCTGCAGAATGGGTGCTGCAGGCTGACGTGGAAAGTCTCCAAGACCAGCTGCGACAGGAACAGGAGTGAGCAGTGTGTTGGAAAAATAGTCTTTTCAGACAGCCACTCCAGCACCTCCTGTGAGGATGCAACCCTGCTTCTATCACAGTGGACTCCTCGGATGAGGAGGAAGCATCCCTGAAGAGGAGGGGATTGCGTGCCTGCCCTTTGATTACTATGAAGATTAGAACCCAGTGCCTGTGGAGGGGGTGGGCAATGCCCTGGCTGAGAATTTGGATCATTCAGTTATTAGGCCTTATACTCAGTCGGAGTTGATGGGTTTGACTCATGAGTTTCACCAAAAGGGGGCAAGTCACTGTCTGCCTGGGTATTGTGGCTGTGGGACACAGAGACAGATACTGTTACTCTGCCTTGGGAAGAAATGGAGAAATTGGTGTCCGTTACTGTTCAACCCTTCCTTTGTCAGCATTTGCAGTATCTCCATGCTTAAGATGACACCGATGCAGTAGCTGATGGCACCAATCCAGGTTGTGTGGGCTAATACCTGCAACCTACCTGGAGTACTTAGCAAGTGGCAGTCATACACAGAAAAGCAAAACACCATATAGGCGCTGGGCACAAGAAATGCCATCTATAACTTAAATGCCTGGGGACCTGATAAAGAAATATTTACATCAAATATGTGGGACACTCTTTTGCAAATGGCTCATGCTTCTATGTTTGGGTCCTTGCTTGCAGGACTGGTGCCCATGTCAACTGACCTTTCACCAAGGTCACTAGGGTGACAGCCAATCTGGGGGAGGCCAATACAATTTGGCAGAAGTGTGGAGCACAGGCCCTGAAGGTATTAGATGGGGCACAGAGACCCCAGAGGAAAAAGGGGATCCCTCAGTGTAACCTGGTCACAGATGTGGGCTGACTTGCTGGCAGCAGGAGTCAGCCAAGAGAAGGGTGATGGGAAGACTGATGGAGTGCTGTTACAGCCATGACAGCAATTAAAGCCTGAACAGGATTATGCTGCCCCTAAGCTGAGGAACATGGAGACAAAGGGAGGATCCTGCCAAGTGGGACAAGGAGGGGCCTAAGCTGTACAGGTTTGAGATTATCTGGAGGACCCTAGTGACCATGGTGGCTTGTGGTTTGCCTAGGATCTAGGCCAAGGTCCCCACACAGGGATTTGGAGTCCCACTGGGGACCAGAGGCCTGCGTAGAATTAGCCATATACTGGTCCCCTCAAATGTGCAACACATCATGGTGTTGGTAGATACTTGGGCTGAGTGCTCTCTAATCAATGGGAACCCTGAAGAGTTCCCTGGGACCCTAGAAGTAATAAATGGATTTGGCAGCCAAACCGTTTGGAAACAAGAGGTCCAGTTAGCGTTAGCTGTTGGCTGCCTACCCTCTAGGGTTTACAGAGTTTATATTTCTCCAGTGCCAGAATACATTCTGGGTAGACATATCCCTCACAGCCAGGTGGTGCAAACAACAGTTGGGATTTAGACTGTGACTAAGAGCCATGAAGGCTGTCATGTGGGGTCAAGCCTGAGTCACCCTAGTGCAGCTGCTAGGCAGGTTGTGAATGTGAAACAGTATTGCCATTCAGGAGGACATAAGAAAATTGGTGAAGAGTTACACCGAGTACAAATATCGAGGCTTGCTCATATCCCCTTCAGCTCTCCAGCGTGGCTAGTGAAGAAGCCCAGTGGCTCCTAGCACAAGACGGTTGATTACCATTAGTTAAATAAAGTGGTGTCACCCACGCATGCAGCGGTGCTTGATATTGCCACTGATGGACACTTTGAGCCATGAGTTAGGCACATAGCATTTCACGATTGAGCTTGCTAATGCCTTCTTTTCTATCCCTACAGCTGAAGTGAGACAGGACCAGCGTGTGTTCACACGGGAAGAGAGGCAGCAGACTTCTAACGTGCTGCCCCAGGGCTACCTACACAGTCCCACTATATGCCGTGGCTTGCTCACAGAATATGTGATGCTGTGGAAACTCCCCGAGGGGGTCCACTTATACCACCATATTGATGAGTTGTGGCTCACAGGTGACTCTCTCCCTTTGCTCGAACAGGCAGTGCTGGCACTTTTGCTACAGTTGTGATCATGGGGAAACCCTGCTGGCGTAGTAGTTAAGTACTACATCTGCTAACCAAAAGTTCAGCAGTTCAAATCTGACACGTACTCCTTGGAAGTTCTATGGGGCAGTTCTACTCTGACCTATAGGATTGCTACGAGTCAGAATCAACTTGATGGCATTGGGTTTGACTTTTTTTGGTTTTGTGATCACTGGAGCTGAGACATCAATAAGGCCAAGTTGCAAGGGCCTAAAAGCAGTTACAGGAATTCCTAGGCCTTTTGGGATATTGACATGTATTTATCCTGCATCTGTCTCAAATACTGTGGCCTTTATATACTCTGGTAAAGAAAGGGGCCACTTGAGACTAGACAGAGGAAATGCAGACAGCCTTCAGGGCTGCCAAATGGGTCACAGAAGAGACCCATGCTCTTAAGATTTTTGATACTTCTTTGCTAGCTGAACTCACAGTGCATGTGACACCTGAGGATTTAGGCTGGGGGTTGTGGCAGTGGCAAGGCCAAACTAGAGTGCCCTATGGGTTTTGGTCACAACTGTGGAAAGGCGCCAAGCAGCACTATACATTGATAGAGAAACAGCCAGCTGCTATGTATGCAGCTTAACAGGCCATGGAAGCCATTACCCAAACTGCTGTGTTTACAGTGCAGGTGATCTACCCCATAGCAGGGTGGGTACAGGATTGGGCAGCCAAGCCTCAGAGTGGCATCTCCCAAAGCACTACTCTAGTGAAATAGGGAGCATACCTACAGCAAAGAGTCTCCTTGTCAATATCCCCTCCAAATAAAGAGCTAAAAGCAGCGTTGGGGCCCCTGTCCCTTATGGTTGCTGAAGATGCTGGTAGAGAGAACTCTATGCCACAACAAGAACCCTGCCCCATAAAATGATGCCACATGATGGGGGAGAAGAAAATTGGAAAAGAAGAAGGCAGAAGTCCTCTGGGGCAGTCTCTGAGTTTGTGGCTGTCATGAGTGGCCCTACTTGCCTTTTAATTGCATTAGCTGCTGTACTTATGGAGAGCCATGCATATTGGTCCATATGTTTAAGTCTTTGCCCGGTAAGCCCAGTAACCGGGATGCTTTCCTATATTGATGTCAGACAAAGCGTACCACATGGTGGTATTACCAAATTGGCCTTGTTTATGCCCAATTCTGCTACTATAGTGACTCAGATACAGGTGACAGTGTTGGCACTGCACACCAGCAGGATTCTGAATGCCTCACATTGGGCCCTGGCCCTACTAAATGAGGAGATGTACTAGCTCTGAACAGTGGTGCTGCAAAATCACATGGCATTGAACATCCCCCACCCCAAGGGGGGACTTGTGCTCTCCTCCACATGGAATTGCATCTACATTCCAGATACCCATACCAATTAGTCAGGCATTATAATCACTGACCAAGGTAATGTAGTCTATTGCTATTCTCACTGAGGATCCCTTGGCCAAGTGGTGGCAGAAACTGGGACTTGGCAGACCACATTAGTTACTATACTAGGAATAGCCTGTGGGCTTATTTTTTTGTGTTGCTTTCTCTATTGTTGTGGTGGTGATTGGATCAATATAGCCCCATGCCTTGCTCAGGAACTTTCATGGAAGAATTAATGTGGACATTGTATGGTAAGCAAAATACCCTTTGGGGTGCAGTGTGGGCATAGCATGGAAGGTTGTCTTGCTCAGGCCTGCCGGATGAGAGTAATTCAGCAGTATAAAATGTCCTGTTATATAACCTACCTACCCTTGAAAGCTCATGTATTTCTCTGCTATCCTCCTTTGTGTAAAACTGTCTATAAGACCACTGTACCATGAGGTGGCGCAGCTGCCAAATGCTGTACCTGGCTGTCACCATTACTCCGATAAAAGTAGTATGACTGTACCTACTGCACCTCTGTTGGTGAGTCTGCCTGAATCACATATTAATATTTATGGCCTTGAGTACCTACGTTATGACAGTTCGTCCCTGTCAGCAAACGTGTGTAAAAAAAAAAAAAAAATCTCTCATGAGAAACTGAATCTAAGGTTTCACAAAGTGTCACAAGTGTCTAGGAACCTACACAATGCTGAGATCCACAGGTATGAAATTAATGTAAAACTGGTCCTGACTGGGTCTTGGAGCCCGTGGCAGAAAGAAATGCAAAACTGTTCCCTGGGAAGCTTTCTTAAACCAATGCATTTTAGACATCACTAGAAAATACAGATATAGGCTCAAAAATTAAAATTTTAGATAAAAATGAAGGAACAATCTTTTGAGGGGAGAAATCAGCAGGTAACAAATTGGAAAGTTTGCACCCCAAGAACTTGAGATAATTAAACAATCTAACAAAAATAGTAAAGTGTCTGTGTTTAAAGTGCTCAAATAGATAAGAACAAAAATCATATAGAAAAAAATAGACACAATTTATAAAGATAAACAAATTTGAAAAAGCAACAATCAATACACCTGCATATGAAAAATACATTCAGTGAAATAATAATCTTCTTAGAGGGTACATCAGTTACCCATTGCTACAGTGATGCTATTGCCACAGAACTCCAGGAGCATACAAGAAACATCCATTACCTATTGACCTGGGGTCAGCTGAGGCTGGCTAGGTGGCTCTGCTAACCTTGGCTCAGCTTGTTCATTTGTTGGGGTGTTAGTATTCTGTTGGTTGATCTAAGTTGGCTTCAGCTGGGGAGACTGTGGAGATGGGCTTTCATCCATGTGTTCCTTATCCTCCACCCTACTAGCCTGGGGATGACAATGGCAAAAGTGTAAGAGCACAAACAACTAGCACATTGTGACTTCCATCTCGTTTTCTTGATCAAAATAGTGACACGGTCAAGTCCAAAGTGAAGGGGCAGGACAGATCATCCCGTCTATGGGAGGCCATTATACTACACAGCTATGTGGAATAGAATGCAGTACAGGGAAAAGTGAAGAACTGGCAACATTACTGCAATCTACCACAGATATGCTAAAGAGATAATTAAATACACTTACACAGAGAATTAGTGAGAAAGAAAAGCCTGAGAAAGGTAGAGAGAGTAGTATATGATATAGAAGAGATCAGAAGGACAGAATGAGATGACCTCACATACATCTGTTAGAAGTGACAAATGAGACTCTTAAAGAGGTAACAGTACATTTTTTCTGTATTTGATAACAGACATGCATTCTCATAATTTGGAAGCACAATAATCCTTGAGAAGTATTTATTTAAAAAAAAAGAAAGAAAGAAACCTAAATACACTTTAGTAAAACTTCAGAAAATGAAGAGAAAATCTAAAAAGCAACAGAAAGAATAGACAGATTACTTACTAAGATATAATAAGCAGATGAAAGAAAACTTCTTAGCAGTGACAATAGTTCCCTGAAGACAAGGAAACAATATCCTATGGGAGCTAAGTTAAAAATAGCTGCCCATCTAGAATTCTACAGTATGTCGAATAACTACTCAGGAATCAGGATCAAGAAAGACATTTTCAGACAAAAGTCCATGGCAAAGTACCATTATATAGTGTTCTTTAGAAAGAAACAGATTAAATCCAGAAGGAAGGAATGAGAAGTGAGAAACAATGACAACCTGAGAAATTGGCAGACATGGATAATTAAATTATCTTTAGCTTAAAATAAAAACAGTAACCATAATAATGTCTAATGGGGGAGGAGAGGACTAGAAGCACAACATGGATTAAATCAATTCACATGGAAAATGTTGCAATAACTAGCCTTAAGTTTTTTCAAGTAGGCTCGTTAAAATGTAAGGGTGGTTATGAAAGAACAGAAATAAAGTGTATAACTTCCTAACCAGCAGAGGTAATATGGGCCTGCAGAGAACTTTACTACTCTACAAAACAGCAACTGAAAAACCCTGTTGCCATTTGTGGCTCAGAGTACAGTTGTTTGTGACCTTGTACTTCAACTCATGGCAAACCAATGTGTTACACAGTAGAACTACTCCACAGGGTTCCCTTGGCTATCATCTTTATAGAAGCAAACTGCCAGGTCTTTCTTCTGTGGCACTGCTGTGTGAATCTGAACTGCTAACCTTTAGGTTACTAGTTGAGGGCAAAAAGCTAATACCATCCAGAAAGCTGGAAAGAAGTAAAAAAAATTAAACAAAGAAGAATAATGGAATTAGAAACACAAGACAAAGGAAATGAGGGAGATATACCAGTAATAACCGATTTGTAAATAGATTAAATTTAAATAAAACAGATTTGAAAAGAAATATATCCAGTTATATGTTGTTTACTTCGCATACCTCTAAAACATAATAACATGAAAAGGTGGAAAGTAAAAGATGGTACACATAACCAACAAAGGATTAGTACTGAGAATATATAAAGAACTTCTACAAATCAGCTGGAAAAAGATGAAAAATCCAAACAAAAATGAACAAAGAATATGAACAGGTTTTTCACAGGAGAAGAAATGTGAATACCTAACGAACACATTGAAAGATCTTTTGTCTTCCTAATAGTTGTTGTTACTTGGTCAATTTTTGGCTCTTAGTGACCCAATGTGACAGTAGAATTGCTACAGAGTTTTCTAGGCTATAATCTTTACAGAAGCAGATTGCCAGGTCTCTTCTCCCAAGGAGCTACTGGGTGATTTTGAACCACTAACCTTTTGGTCAGCAGCTGAGTGTTTAACCATTTTAACACAAGGCATCTGTCTTAGGCTGGGTTTTCTAGGGAAGCAAAACCAGTAACACGTGTAGGTACAAGGAAAGATTTCTAATATATAGATAGATAGATACAAATATAGGAAACAGCTCACGTAATCACAGAAGCTGAATGTCCCAAGCTCTGGCACAAGCCTCACGTGGCCACGGAAGCTGAGGAACCCAAAGTCAGCAAGTCAGAGACCAGAGTTCTAAATCACCGGTTGTGTAGGTCAGTGGATCCCAAGCTGGTGGCGAGACAAAGCGACAGAGGCTGGCAAACCCAGGATCAACATATCAAGGAGCAGGAGCAGGCAGAGGCTGGCGAACCCAGGATCGGCAGGTAGGGAGCAGGAATCTCAAGTGCCGACTGTAAGGACTGATGAGTCCAACAGCTGCTAGTTAAGTCGCAGAACCAGACGCTGGAACAAGAGAGCAGGAGCTCCTGCCACGTGAACGACCCGCAGCCATAGTAAAAGGTCGCAAGATGAGAGCCGAGGGGCAGGGAGCCACCACAAACCCCACCCTGCCACTTAATACAGCAGCTAAATATGTAGTAGACAAGTTGACATAATCCTGACCACTACAGCCTCCTTTCTTAACAGTTACAGAAATGTAAAATAAAGTAAAAATACTATTTAACAATCAGGTTGGCAAAAAAAAAAAAAACATGATGAGTAAGACTAAGTTTATTGTCAAGAATACGTAAAGATGAGGCCAATTATATACTTTTGGCACCAATGTAACTTGGTGTAAACTACTTGTACGGTAGTTTAATAATATCTAGTAAAACTGAACACACACAAACATATGACCATATATTAAAGATACTTTCATGAACATACAACAAGAAGATATAGAGAAGGATGTTTACAGGAAGAAAAACGAAGCAACTTAAAATAAAAAGAAAATTGAAAAAGGAATATACATAGTATGCTGCTGTTAGGTGCCGTCGAGTTGTTCCGACTCATAGAGACCCTACGAACAACAGAACAAAACACCACCTGGTCTTGCGCCACATCCACAATTCTTTTTATGCTTAAGTGCATTGTTGCAGCCACCATGTCGATCCATCTCATCTAAGATTTTCCTCTTTTTCGCGACCCTCCACTCTACCAAGCATGCTGTCCTTCTCCAGGGACTGATTTTCCTGACAATATGTCCAAAGCATATAAGATGGAGTCTTGCCATCTTTGTTTCCAAGGAACACTCTGGTTGTACTACTTTGGGAACAGATCTGTTGGTTCTTTTGGTGGTCCATCATACATTCCATGTTCTTCTCCAACACTGCAATTCAAAGCCATCAATTCTACTTCTATCTTCTTTGTTCATAGTTGAGCTTTTGTATGCGTATGATGTGATTGAAATTACCACGGCCTGGGTCAATCATGTTTTAGTCTTGAAGGTGATATCCTTACTGTTGAATACTTTGAAGAGGTCCTCTGCAGTGCAATTTTTCCAGAGCAGTGCATCTTTTAACATCTCGACTTTTACTTCTGAGAGCATTGACCATGGACCCAAGTAAAATGAAATGTTTGAGAACCTTCTTCATTTATGACGATGTTGCTTACTGGTCCAGATGTGAGAATTTTTGTTTTCCTGATGTTGAGGTACATTACGTACTGAAGGCTGTGGTCTTTGATCTTCATCAGTAAATGCCTCAAATCTTCTTCACTTCCAGCAAGTAAAGTGGTCATCTGCATAATGCAGGTTGTTAATAAGTCATCCTCCAATCCTGATACCTCGTTCTTCTTCGTATACAATGCAGCTTCTCAGGTTATTTACTCGGCATACAGATTAAAAAGTTATGGTAAAAGGATACAACCCTGACACACACCTTTACTAACTTTAAAGCATGCAGTGTTCTCTTGTTCTGTTTGTACAACTGCCTCTTGATCTGTATACAGATTCCTTAAGAGCACAGTTAGGTATTCTGGAATTCCCATTCTCTACAATGTTAGCCAATACAGTATACTACGCTTAAAAACTTTAAACCTGCTCATGTATTTATAGGAACATACTTACAAGTCAAATTTGAAAAATATGCCCCCAAAAGATACCCACCCATGTCAGGACAGTGATTACCTCTGGAGAGGAAGCAAGAATGCTATAAACATAAGAAGGTGGAGACGACTTTGATGGGTTCTTTACAAAGGAGTTCTTCACAAAGGAGTGGTTAAGAATTTGGCTGCTCACCAACATTTGGCAGTTCAAATCTACCAGCTGCTCCTTGGAAACCCTATGAGGCAGTTCTACTTTTTCTTACAGAGTCTCTGTGAGTTGGAATCAACTTCACAGAAACGCATTTGGTTTTGTATTTGGTTTCTTTTATGAAAAAAGAAATCTGTTTTAAATACGAAATTTTAGCAACTGTTAAGTTTGTGTGGCAACCACATGGGCATCTGCTATGTTTGTACATTCTTATGTGTTTGAATGATTACATAATTAAAAATTTAAAGAATATTATATAACTTAAATAATCAGGGAAATAAATAAGAACAGGCACCACAAAAACAAGAAATAAAATACAAGGTCAAGGTGAATCACACTTTTGAAAATTCATGACATTCCTAAGGTGAGGCATTAACAGAAATGTAAACATGACTATGATTATATACCCAAAGCGTTCTACTTTTTTAGAAGAAAAAAATTAATGTTTAACTTAATATATTGCACTTAGTAGTGTTTGGAGAGTACCATAAAATACTCTGTTCTCTGTCACTCAGCTAAACCCTAATTGGAATCAGTCAGCTTTGAAATTTTATGACTTAGAGGGCCTGGAATTCACAACCTCTACAACGCGGTAGCATTGTTTTCCAATCTGAGCAGCAGTAGTAATAAGTTTGGGTTTCTGTTAGAGGTTAGGACTCACTTTTCTTGAGTTTCAAAGAGAATTGTCTCTCTCTTTTCTGTGTGGGTTTTGTAAACTCACAGAGCTTTCTTCCAACCGTGAGGATGATTTCCGGTATAGTTCCTGTTCCATTTGGCACACTTTATCTGGTGCTGAAAAACAAATGCAATCTTCAGCCTCTAAGGCCTAAAGTCACTACGATGAGCAAGTCAAAGGCACGGAAGCCAGCGTAAACAGAATCTCACGGGCTTTACAGTTTACCTTCCGGGGCCACTTGAGCAGATGGAACTCGCTGCAGTCAAGAGTGTTGAAACAGACCAGGTTTTTTTGGGTAAAAGAGACCCCGGTGTTTCAAATGGCTAACAGAGTTGGCTGCTAAACAAAAGGTTGGTGGTTTGAATCCAGATTGGAAGAAAGACCTTGGAAGAAAGGCCTGGTAACCTACTTTTGTAAAATCAGCCATTGAAAACCCTACTCGCAGGCACATGAGTTGGCAATGATTCGATGACAACTGTTTTGTTTGTTTTAAGACCATGGAAAGTGATAAGCCTGAAATGAGTTAAACTGTAAACTGAAGTGTGTTCGAAGCCCATCTTAGTGATCAGTTTAAATTTGGGCAATGAGATGCTTCTTTTAAAATCAGCTTTAAGATTGTATGGTCCATTTTATTGGAGCCACTTTCTCCATCATCACACATAATATTCACCAGCTTTTCTCATAAACTAGCTAAATTCATGTCTTAGTCACCTGGTACTGCTCCAATGTAAAATACCATGAGTGGAAGGCTTCATGAAGAGAAATTTTATTGTCATTGTCCAATAAGCCACAGATTCATTCATGAGTTACAAATCCATTCATGAGTTACAAATCCATTCAACAGGAGAAACTGTCACAGCCCGGCAGGCTGAGTCCAAATTCAATGAAAGATGTCGGCACAGGAACCTCAGGTCCAAAGGGTGTGCTCTACTCTGGGTGCTGCCTTCTTAGTGGTACAAGGTTCCCAACTTCCTCTGCTCACTTCTCTCCCTTATATCCCACAAGCTGGTAGCTTGAGTCCTGCCTCACCAACACAACTGCTGCCCGTTCTCCCTCGTCACAGAGGCAGGATTGACAACACGTGGGAGTAGTTGCACCATGTTGGAACTCGTAGCCAAGTCAAAAAACTACATATACTTTTTGGGGGACACAGTACAATTCACGACAATTAACAACCCTAATGACTTGATGACATACAACAATGCAACGATCAGTGGGATAAGATGTGGCAGGGGTGCTGCTCATGCAGTCATTTTACTTCACCTTCAAGGCTCAAATCATGGTTATGTTTACATTTCTGTTAATGCCTTACGTTAATATCATGAATTTTCAAAAGCGTGATTCCTTGGAACACTTCACTTTGACCTTGCATTTTATTTTCTGTTTTTGTGGTGCTTGTTCCTACTTATTTCCCTGATTATTTTATGTTATATAATATTCTTTAAATTTTTAATTATATATTCAAACATGTAGAAACATTTAGACAGAGCAGATGCCCATGTGGTTACACACAAATTTAACAATTGCTAACATTCTGTCATATTTAATATAGACTTTTTATAAAGAAAATCCAAGGCAAAACCCAATCCATTTCTGTGACGTTAATTCTGACTCATAGTGAACTTCTAGGACACAGTGTAGTAGACCGGGAGTTTGAATTCAGGACACCAGCTCCAGTGCAAGGCTTTCTCTCTGTGTTGGCTCTGGAGGAAGCTGTTACTCATGAATCTTTTCCTGGTCTAAGAGCTTCTCAATAGTGGACCTTTGGGTTCAAAGGACACCATCTACACCAGAGATTGTTATTTTGGTGGTATGAGGTTCCTATGTCTCTCTCTTCTATATGTAAAAATCTAATCTCGTAGACTGAGTACCGTCTCTTTAACATAACAACCACTAATCCCACATCATTAACATCATAGAAATAGGATTTACAACACATGGGAAAATCACATTAGATGACAGAATGATGGACAGTCACAAAAATACTGAGAAAAATGACTTTGTTAAATTGACAGATATTTGGGGGAGACAAATCAATCCATGACAATGTGTGAATTCACTTTTTTAGAATTTTTCTATTCCTAATAATGTTTGAGAAAAGGAAATGAGAGGAAATGGATGTCAAACAAAAATTCAAGAAAAGCTGTTTCATTGGAACTACACCATGATATTTTGAGTCAGTAACAGTACTAAAATTAAAAAGCTATTCCCTAAATTCAAAATAATCACATTCAACTCAGAACAAAAATCTGACAAAAGACAAAAGAAAATAATTGAAATAAGAGTGAGAATAATGTCCGTAACAAGAGTGGTTGATTCAGCAGTACTCTGGGTCAGCACTACCAAGCACTATTCATGCTGTATCTCATTTAGTCTTCACAATAACCCCCAATCTTCAGATGAGAACATTGAAGTCCAAAGAGGTTAAACATTGTACCAAGGATCCTACAAAGAGATAATGGAGACTGGAAATCTGTAGGGTCTGCTTGGCAACAAAGTCATAAGAACTCTTTCTACTTCTCTGCTGTCAGTAAATGCTGGGGTCCTTTGAAGATCACAAAAGTCCAGGGAAAATGGCATCAACAATTTTGTTATCTAATGTGATTTTCTTATGCAGTAAATCCTATTTCTATAATGTTAAAGAGGTAGGATTAGTGGGTGATACGTTAATGGGGCAAGACTCAATTCACAAGATTAGGTTTTTACATTTAAAAAAGAACAGTAAACCAAGAGATACAGGAAGCTTATACTACCAAGAAAGCATCCTTTGGACTTGAGTCCTACACTGAGAAGCTTCTAGACCAGTGAAAGATTGGTGAGAAGGGCCTTCCTCCAGAGCTGATACAGACAGAAGGTCTTCCACTAGAGCTGGTGCCCTGTAGTCAAATTCGAGCCTGAGAAAGAATCAACTCTTCTGTTTGTTGAAGCCATCCACTTGTGGTATTTCTGTTATAGCAACACTAAATAACCAAGACATGCATATTTAAAAATCAAGTATATTCCGTCTTTACCTCTGTTGACTTAAGTAGCCACAGCTGATCTTCACTGGCTTCTCAGAGTGGTCTGTGGATGCAAGAGGCACTGGTGTTGGTATTAATACCAGTTATTAGAATATCATAAATTTAAGCTTTGGTTAAAATGGTGGGAGTCATATTGACAGTAAGACAGACCCCCAGAGCAGTCCGGGCACTCATAAGTTAAGTCCTTTACATGTGGAGGTTGTCAGAGCGTTGGAGCTTGTGAAGAGGCGCCATATTCCTATGTTAGTAGGAGATATAGCACATAGTAGGTGCTTAATAAACACTTACTGAGTGGTAAATGTGGTATCTCTTATGTGAGGTTACCTGTAAAGAGATTCCAGCTGAAACTTTCACAAAAGTCAAGTCCTCATCCCTCCCCGTCCTAAATTGTGTCCTTTTTGTTTATCATGTTTTAAATTATAGTACACAGAGAGGTTTTTGGTTATGTATACTTCAAATATTAAGAAATATACTTTTGGAGAAAAAAAACACGATGAAATTTTGTAAATCAGGAAGAATTATTTCCCTAATGCAAATTTCAACTTTATAAAGATTTCTTGTGTCTGTACCCTATGGGTCCCAGAAAAATAGGTCATTACTTTGTATTTCTGAACTTCACATGAATTAGTGAACTTCTACAACATAACCACAGTGACTCCATCATCCCCCAGGAGTGACAACAGGAGGACACAGTTGTACACAAGGATTGAAGGATGCTGTGATCTTCTCCATGGTCTCAGCAGGGGTAGGCCTCCACTAGACTATCCCCAAGGTAACTTGCTCTTAGCAAAGGCTCCACCTGCCACTAACTCTGCATGGTCCAGCCTCAAAGAGTCTGTAATAGAATAAATTCTGCATTTTAACAGAACTGTGGAGGGAGAAGCACTCCAATGAAGCAGTCTACTGTGGTGTTTATATAGGAAGGATATTATTCCTTTATTGCTTGTAATTCTTGCTATAGCCTTCTTTCCTCTCTGTGCACTTGACTTTTTTTTATAGTTCATGTCCCTATCTGTTGGAAAATAGGGTTCAGAGTAGAGAATTTCCATTCGTTGAACAGTAATTTTGAGTCCCTAGAAAAACATTGTTAAGAAAAATAAGGATTTTCACAATTCTTATACTTTCAGTGGAAACCCCGGTGGTGTAGTGGTTAAGTGCTACGGCTGCTAGGAAAAGGCTGGCAGTGTGAATCCACCAGGCACTCCTTGGAAACTCTATGAGATGGGTCTACGCTGCCCTATAGGGTCACTATAAGCTGGAATTGACTTGGTGGTAGTGGGTCTGGTTTGGGCTTTCATTAATGTATCAAAAGCTGAGTTTATGGGCCTGAACACATAGATTACTAGAAGCCAGAGAAGAATCAGGGTATGGTATGATGGATAAGCTGTTCGTGTCTGATGAAAAGAATAACAGTAAAGAAGACCCAGTTATGAGAGGAGAGGGCAGGAAAAACAGGGCAAAAAGGTCAAGTCAGTGTTCTTGGTCACCTACTGCTCCTTGGGGATGGAATTTGAGAAAGAGAGACGCTATGTAAATATCTAACTAGGCATTAAGTCAGCCTGGGAAAACCAGAGCCAGTCGCCTACATCCTGTGAGAGGCAGCGAGTTTCTAGGAGAAGCTCTATGCAGAGCTCAGGCCAGCATCCAACCTGAAAAGGGTGTCCATGCAGCAGTGGTGGAGATCTGGAGAGAGCAAGAGACAACACCAGCAGCTTCAAAGCCTGTGTCTGACATTCAGGGGCCTGGATCAGTATCCTAGTAAAGGGAGCAGAGGTTCCCAGATGGCCCAGAGCCCTAGGGATGGAAAAAAAGAGGCCACAAGAGAGAAAAAGTCTTTGAGGCAGGAAGCAAAGAGTAGGGGCCATAGATTTCAGACACAGCTGCCAGTGCAGTGCTCCATGCAGGCTGGACGGGCTAGCTGCGTCCTGGTAGCCCCGTTCAGGGACTCACAGACCACACTCAACTAGACACAGATCCTTCACAAGGGCGCAGTGACTTGCCACTTTACAGTGGAGGCTAACAATAGCACAAGATGCTAAGTAAATAGATCTAGGAGCCCTCCTCTTCCTCACTGCCAAGAAATCAAAAGAATCCCTCCCCATCCACCCTGTTTAGTAGCGGGATCTTGAATAGGAAGGCTAGGCAGACGGTGGAAATCTGAGCGCGTATCTGAAGGAGATTAAGTCATCTAAATAGCCATCTAAACCAGAGACATGGAGATACTGTTTTAATTGAAAGGTTTCAAGTCACCATGCTCTGCCCCAATTACCGGTAACGTGGAACTACTGACAGATCGGAGGATAATAGAATATAAGGCCCACTTTCTTTGTACGTAAGCATAGGAATGGTAAACTGCAGCGCCTCGCTACAGTAAAGGAAGCACACTGTATTTTTTAACACCTCCCCTCTTTCCAAAAGGACTGGAGGCAGCTTCAACAACATTTATTAAAAAATAAACATACAAGATCAAAAGACTCAATGGGTTTAGTTATTTGGGATGACGAAGGGAATGCTGAAGACAGTATGTATATTTCAATATATGAAAGTATAATATGAGAAGTATTGTAAATTATGTCTGCTCTTTTCATGGAATGTCAAAATTTTCATGGGAGAAATCAGAGGAACAAGAATTATCATTCATATCTCTGTCTCTAGCACTTCACGTCCTGGAGTGCAGTGTGTGCTCGGTAAATACTTGTTGCATTAATAAAGGAAAAAATAAATAAACCGTTTAGCTACAGAATGGACAATAATTTGTGTGTTCTTTCAAGGCACTGCTAGCACTGTGGGCCTAGCAGTGGTGCTGGTAAAAACCCAGTGTGGCAGGAGATAGGGATCCTTTGCTGAGAGTTCTGTCACAGGAGGAGGAAAAAAGAGAAAGGAGTGGCAGCCTTGTTGTGTGTTGCCGTCTCAACCTCTCACAGGCCAGGATGTTGGTTCTGGGGTGTGCTATTTGGTGTACTTTATGGAGAGGTGATCAAGTACAGAGCAGGGAATCTGAGCTGAGGGAGGAAGATTTTGGTACGGGAAGTAAAAGGGCATTAAGGTATGGCCTCAGGTCTCTTACTGTATGCACAAAGGGAACATCTGGTCAAAAATTAGGCTTTGTATAGCATTGCTAAATAAAATGGTACATAAACTCATAAACGATACTCATCAGACTGAAAAATGAGTATATTGAAACTTGTATTTCATTAAAATTAGGGTACATGATGAAGTAAGAATTGTTTTAAGTCTATATGTAAGACTTACAATGGTATTGTGAACACCACAATTAAAAAATCAAAGATGTGAATTTATTAAATGTCAACATTTAAAGTATATTACAGTGAATATAAGCCTGTTTTGGTCTTTCTTCCTTTGTTTCAAAATACCAGAAATTTCAAAACTGACATCCAACAAGGCCTCCTCTGGGATACTCTGGTGCAAATACTTGGCAATGAAAACCACATAGCTCTACTAATAGCTCCCCAAATGTATCATTTTTTCTCTGCATTTTATGTACTCTTCCCTGAACCAGGAGCACAACTTCTCACACTCCTCTCATCCCCTCCCTTAGCAATGGTTTTAGGGGACACCTCCTTGAGCAGCACTCAACCAGATGCCTCCAGTGCCCTGGTCTAGACCCAGGGCCTCCCCTCTGAGCTCCCATAGTGCCTGTCATATTCTTCATTACTCCTTTCTCTTCTCCACAGGAGTGTTTAAGTTCTGTTGGGGTGGATACCAGTTGTCTCATCCTGTCCGTGGTCTCAGGATTTAGCACAGCGGCCAGCACATGGAAAGATGGCCAGGTGCCTCCAGTAAGGTTCTGGGAGCACCAAACCCCTAGCTGTGCTTCTCTCCAGAGTGACAGGTACGGTACAACACCCTGCGTGTGTAAGTCTTACCGATTCGGCAAAAAGCATGCAAACAGGAGACTCCGAGATGCCAGCCAGTTACACTCCAGTGCTCTGATTTCTCTTCTCCAGCTTTAGAGGTTTGGGGGCAAAATTAAGCCAGATAGAAGGTTGCTGTGGGAATGAGAAAATTAAAATGCTGGCACTGTGGAGGGAGATGCTGGGAAGTGAAGCATTTGCCTCAGGCCAGACAATGTGGAACAGGGACTTGGCAGGGTTGACACAGACCTCACTAATCGATAATAAAGGCTCTGCTGAGTCACAGTCTCTGCCTGGCACATAGCTTTCGTTCCCAAAACATCCAGGGAAGGGGCCAGAGTTTGTTTCTCATAAACGAAACTTTTTCCATGTGCATTCAGGTGACTAGCCATTTGCAGTACGGTCAATCAAATAAATATCAAAAAACAGCATACTGTAAGTATAGGATATAGTCTAAATTGGGAAGGTAATTTAAAACTATCCAGACTACACTTATTAGAACTCTATTTCATAGATTTTACAAGACGATTTTGCAGTTTCACAATGATGACCACTTGTCTCAGTGTCGGGGGAAGTTGTTTTATGGCTTCCACAAATCTTAGCTGGTGTTATATGCACTGTTAGTGATGTGATCAAGATCACTTGCTGTCAGACTGCACTGGAAGCAGACATATTAATTTGTCTGATTAATTCAATGGAGTAATTAATTACCTAACACTTATCTAATTAGCTAACACTGTCACCTGTCAGAATCCGAGGCAAATGCCAGACTGGAATTCAGTGGTCCTCCACAGTATGCCCTAAAAACAAATCGAGAGATACTACATGGAATACTAAATCAAAGTGGGAGGATCCCTGTGGTACTAAGTAGAGATGCTGAGGATTAATAGTGTCAGTGATTGCTGAGAAAGAACAGGGGCGAGACCAAACTGGAGGTGGGTCTTATATAAAAAGCACAGAAACTACTGTTCCATGCTATAAAGTCTTATTTTGTTCAGGCGTATTTTGCCTCGTAGCTGTTATTTGTCTAAGACAAACAAAGTTCCCTGTGGATTTGTGGAAATCCCAGGCAGAGTTACAAATGTCTATTTGATGGTGTAGTGGGTAAATGCTACAGCGGCTAACCAAAAGGGCAGCAGTTCAAGTCCACCAGGGGTGCCTTGGAAACTCTATGGAGCAGTTCCACTCTCTCCTATAGGGTCGCTATAAGGTAGCTTTAGGTTGCCACATGGATTCCTCAGCATGAAATTCTGTCTTCTCTTTTCTTCACAGCCTGTAGAATTTACTGGTTGGCCAAGGTGGACTGACAGGGGCCAGTATGGCATTCAAGCCGACTGTGAAGATTGACCATCACCAGGAAAAAGTACATCTTCTAACAAAGACTCCTAGACATACATGAATTTTCGCTCCTTGACTATTCCGTACATTCTTAAGGACAAATTTACGCACACTATGAAATGCTTTGTGTCTGCTGTTGTTTGGGCTCTGGTAAACATTGTAGGGTATGATGGCATGGAAGCCAACAGAATAACGTCCCTAAAGCTGTCACCACTACAGAACTTCAACTGACTTCTGTGAGAGCTGAGGCAAAATAGAAACAGGATAAAATTCTATCAGTGCCTCCTGGATTCCCCATCCACTCCAAAATTCAATGTGATGAACAGAAGCAAAATTAGTGAATTCGTTGATTTCATTACCCTTTTTTTTAAAAAAAAATAACACTTTATTGTGTTTTGGTGAAGATTTACACATTAGTTTAGGTTCTCATTCCACAACTTCTACACAAATTTTTCAGTGACACTGGTTACATTCTTCACAATGTGTGAATATTCTCATTATTTCCATTTCAGTTATTCTGTTTGGATTCATGGATTTCTTAATAGAGACATTGTGTTTTCTGAAAACATTAGGCTACATTCTATATTCTACCTGGACCGATCCCCACAAAACTGATTCAGTGGATTTTGCAAAAGCTTTAAGGTTTAGCTAAACAAAACAAGTATTGTTTGATTTCGGACCTTCTGTGTGAACTTGACTGGATAAAGCTCAAATGAAGGGGTGTTCTGAGGTCCTGGTTTGGATGTTTTCCTAACTTGTGATCACAAAGAAATGAAAACAAGTTGTCAGGGGTAGAATAGCAATGGGAAGTGAAATGTTTGGGAACTTAAAGTTCTCATGTACTGGGTACCTTTTTGAGAAAACCTGGTGGAGTTGTTACACAAACCAACAAAGGGTTTGCATCTATACATAGCTGCCTCAAAGCAAATAAGCCCGTGTGCTACACCAGACCTATGTGGGGACAAACACCAGATGTAAGTGAAAGATGTACAGATCAGCAGTTACCATGTTAACAACCTGGTCAAAGAGAGAGGAAGCCACACCTTCAAAAGGAGACTGTCTTCTGGAGAACTGCCCTGAGACCTGAACTGTAGCATAAAAGGCCATGTCCATGGAGACGGGAGGATATATTTTAGTTGATAGGAGAGTTTAGAATGACAAAGTAGTAATTTCTGAAGAAAACATAAATTTTAAGGGAGATTATCATTCTCACTTGGGGTTGAGCTGTTATCATTAGATCTATTACTTAATACTACATCATAATATTTTTATTTCTTTGCTTCAATTTAAGAGCGACTATCCACTTTAGTCCTACACTTGTCCATCAATTTGTTGTACCGTGGGGGTTTGCATGTTTGCATGTTTGCTTTGCTGCTGGAAGTTATGCCACCAATATTTAGATACCAGCAGGGTCACCTATGTGGACAGGTTTTAGTTGCACTTTCAGACTAAGACAGACTAGAAAGAAGGACCCTTTAGTCTGCTTCTGAAAAGTATTAACAGTGAAAACCTTAAGCACAGTGGTTCAGGGAGCAGACACCCTGAATATGGACTTGCAGCCTACCAGACTGTGTAAGAATAAATCTTTGTTAAAGCCATCCACTCTGTGGTATTTCTGTTAGAGCAGCCCTAGCTGACTAAAACAGAATTAGGTACCATGAGAGTGGGGTGGTTCTCTAGCAAACACCTAAAACGTGGGAGCCATTTTGAAACTGCAAATGGATAGAAGATTCAGAAGGAACGATGAAGGTGCAGACGGTGAGAAACAACAGAGGATCAGTGGCAGCAGCAGTGGCAGTGGCACCAGCAGAACCAGAGGCAGTGCTGGAGCCGACCTGTAGAGCAAGAGAGCTGAGTGCCTGGGCAGAGTTTTCCTCATGGAATGGGGTGCCTCCGGGCACTTCAATTGGTGGAGCTGACCTTGCTGACCCACAGAGTGAGAGAGCTGAATGCTTTTGGGTAGGACACTTTCTAGCAAGAGTGGGGTGCCTCTGGGCACTTAAATCAGTGGAGCTAAAGAGCTTTGGAACACTTGCTTGGCAGGGCAGACATGGGCCTGAGGCCCAGGCCATGCAGCCACAGGAAGCTGAAGATGAAGAGACAAACAGCATGAGAAGCTGAGCTGCCTCAGTCTCAAAAGGCATAGCCATGATCTCAGGGGTTTGAAAGGGTGGAACCACGGCGTCCTGTGTTCGTAAGGGTGGAACTGCCACTCAGTTGGCTTAGGATGCTCCTAAAGCTGATGGGGCAGAGTTTCTGTCCAAGAGAGCCTTGAAGGCAGACGTGTAGCACAGGGCTGGAGGTCTCCACTCAAAATCTAGAGTGTGGCCAACACCCAGAGTTTGGAGAGCAGGGCCATTGTGCAGAATGTCTCAGAAAATGTAAAAGTATTTCCAAAGCTTGGAGGGCTAATGTAATGTGTTCTACTGACTCACTTGTTGCCTGTTAATGCCTTCTTTCCCTGCAGTTTCTCCCATTTATGATGGAATGTCTAACTTGTGCCCATTCTGCCATTGTAGCTTTAGAAGCAGATAGCTTGCCTTCTAGGTTTCATAGGCATAAAGGAATTTCTGAATTTTGGACTTGGAACTGATTAAGACTTCTATTATATGGAATGGACCTGATTTTGCTATGATGGGATGAACGTGTTACATGTTTCAGTGATGTGATTTTTGAGGTGCCAAAGGGTAGGATGTCATGGATCGAATTGTGTCCCCCAAAAATATGGGTAGCCATGTGGCTGGCCCATAAGTCCCAGAATCTTGTGACTGTCCTCCATTTTGTGGTTTTCCTATGTTGTATGTTAAAGGATTAGGGTGGGGCTTTAAATCCCTTCATAGGATTACCTCCCTGCTCCACTGTGAGGGGAGGTTCCCTGGAGTGTGCCTTGCTCCACCCTTAATCATTTCATCCTATGAGAGATAAAAAGACAGAGAAGCAGGCAGAGAATTGGGAACCTCACACCATCAAGAAAATAGCACTGGGAGAAGAGTACATCCTTCAGACCTGAAGTTCCTGTGCCAAGATGCTCCCTGGACAAAGACTGATGCAATACCAGACTTTCCTCCAGAGCCGACAAGAGGAAAAGCCTTCCCCTGGAGAAGACACCCTTAATATGGACTTGCAGCCTACCAGACTGTGTAAGAATAAACCTTCCTTTGTTAAAACCATCCATTCTGTGGTATTTCTGTTAGAGCAGCCCTAGCTGACTAAAACAGTAGTGGAACACTGTCAGATACTGTGCCCAAAAATGAGCTCCCTAGCTTGGAAGTCATTCGGAAGATAACTGGGGAAGAGCTGCCTCCTCAAAGTAGAGTCAACCTTAATGATGTAGAAGGAATAAAGCTTTGGGGGTCTTCATTTTATGATGTAGCATGATAAAAAAGGAGAAGAAAGAGCTGCAAGTATCCATTAATAATTAGAACATGGCATATATGAAGTACAAATCTAGAAAATTGGAAATTGTCAAAAATGAAATGGAGCACATAACCACTGATACCCTAGGCATTAATGAGCTGAAATGGACCAGTATTGGCCATTTTAAATCAGACAGTCATATGGTCTACTATGCTGGGAATGAAAACTTGAAGAAGAATGGTGTTGCATTCAGTGTCAAAAAGGACATTTCAAAATCTGTCCTGAAGTACAATGTTGTGAGTGATAGGATAATATCCATACATCTACAAAGAAGGCTGGTTAATATGACTATTATTCAAATTTATGCACCAACTACTAAGGCCAAAGTTAAAGAGACTGAAGATTTTTTACCATTTTCTGCAGTCTGAAATGGATCAAACATGCAATCAGGATTCACTGATAAATACTGAATTCAAACGCTGGAAACAAAGAAGAAGGATCAACAGTTGGAAAACATGGCCTTGGTGATAGCAACAATGCCACAGATTACATGACAGAATTTTGTAAGACCAATGACTTCTTCATAGCAAATATCTTTTTTCACCAACATAAATGGCAGCTATGTACATGGACCATCACTAGATGGAATACACAGGAATCAAATTGATTACATCTGTGGAAAAAGATGATGGAAAAGCTCCACTATCAGAACAAGATCAAGGGTTTACTGTGGCACAGACCATCAGTTGGTCATATGCAAGTTCAAATCGAAACTGAAGAAACTCAGAACAAGTCTGCGAGAGCCAAAGTATGACCTTAAAAATATCCCACTTGAGTTTAGAGACCATCTAAAGAACATATTTGATGTGTTGAGCACTAATGACTGAAGATCAGATGAACTGTGGAGTCTGCAAAGACTTCATCCATAAAGAAAGCAAGAAGTCATTAAAAAGACAGTAAAGAAAGAAAAGACCAAACTGGATATCAGAAGAGACTCTGAACTGTGCTCTTCAACACAGGCTGCTAAAGCAAAAGGAAGGAATGACAAAGTAAAAGAACTGAACAGAAGATTTCAAAAGGCAACACAGGAACACAAGGTGAAGTATTATAATGACATGTGCAAAGAGCTAGAAAAAGAAAATCAACAGGGAAGAACATGTTCTGCATTTCTCAAGCTGAAAGAACTGAAGAAAAAACAATATCATTAGTATCACATACAAGTATATTTCGCTCAAGATCATTCAAAAGTGACTCTAACAGTATAATGACAAGGAACTGCCAGAAATTCAAGCTGGATACAGAAGAGGATGTAGAACCAGGGATATCATTGCTGATGCCAGATGGATCTTGGCTGAAAGCAGTGAATACCAGTGTTTACCTGTGTTTCTTTGACTATGCAAAGGCCATTGACTGTGTGGATCATAACAAATTATGGTTAATATTGTGCAGAATGGGAATTCCAGAACACTTAATTGAGTTCTTAAGGGCTCTGTACATGGATCAAAAGGCAGTTGTGCAAATAGAACAAGGGGACACTACATGGTTTAAAGACAGGAAAGATATGCATCAGGGTTGTATCCTTTCACCACACCTTTTCAATCTGTAGGCCATGCAAATAATCCAAGAAGCTGGACTATATGAAGAAGAACGAGGCATCAGGATTGGAGGAAGACTCATTAACAAACTGTGTTATGCAAACAATACCACCTTACTTGCTGAAAGTGAAGAGGATTTGAAACACTTACTGATGAAGATCAAAGTCCACAGCCTGCAGTATGGATTGCACCTCAACATCAAGAAAACAAAAATCCAGGGGCAGAGTCAAGATGGTGGACTAAACACACGTCTCCATAAATCCCCCTGGAAACCAAAACCTGAACTGATAATTAAATGAAGGCTTATGGACACCTAGCGAGCCCTAGGACACAGCATAGGGCTGTCAATTTGTAATACATATCACTGAAAGGGAAACATCTTCTCTTTCACCAACTTCCACCCTTGTTGAGTGCCAGCTCTCATGGACCAAAGGTAACTTGCTGTTTTAACTCTTTTTCCTCTGTCTTAGCCAGTGGGCACCTAAACTCAGATGCACTGCTGGTGGGATCGGCTGGCAGAAACGCCACATTTTGAGAGCCTGGCTTTGGTTTTTGTGCAACTCGACACCTGTGGCCTCTCTCTCTGAGCCTACGCCACTGAGTAGCTGTTCCGAGGAAGGTTGGGGAGCTTGTGCAGTATGCCATCTTGTTTGGCTGGGAGATGGATATACCCATACAGAGGCCTTGGCTAGACCTAATTCCCAGGCTGGGAGGCACTGCTGGCCTGGAGGAGAGCACTTTTCTGGCAGAAAAGCGGTACTTTACACAGTGTGTCCTATGGGTAGATCTTGGCAGCAGATGACAGCAGGGCAGTAGTCTTCTTGTATTTTGAACTAGTGTACATCATCTCAGGTTGAATATAGAGGTGTTTACTTTGCCAGCTGTGAAGAGGGACTTGTATGTCTGAAAGCCTGACTGACTTTGGAAGCTATCAGAAACCTTTTTACCTTTTAATATAAGATTACCTAGAAAATTAACTGCAGTGCATTCTGATGGCATCTTTTCCAGCCTTTACTGACTCACACTATACGGTCAGCCAATGGCTCCCCAGTGACTCTATAGGTAGGGCTGTGTCTTTGCCAGTCAGGAGGTGGAGCCTGCTGCCCCAGAGATTCCACTGAGCCCAGTTGCTTGGGTACATAGAGGTGTCTGGTGATCACCTTCCTTTCCAGACTGAATTTTAGATCCTGTTAAGGTATCACTGGAGAAATGAAACAACCTCCAGATGTGCAAAAAGCAGTAAACTTTGAATAAAAACATGAAGAACTCACCCTCAGCTTCAGAAGGCCCTCAAAAGACAGAATCAAAGAGCTTCCTGGACAAAAAAGCCTTTCTAAAATTATTAGAGGGCGAGTACAGAAGGATTATATAGAGAGCCCTCCTAGACCTCATACAAAACACAGCAGAGCAAAATGAAAAATTAAGCAAGCTGTTTGATCCGATGGAACACCAGTATTCTGAAATCCAACAGGTCAATAGCAAAATCAAAAAGACAGAAAGTTCAATTCAGAGCCAAGAAAACGGAATTGAACAAATGGAAAATAGACTTTCTGACTTGAAAGACAGAACTACTGACTCCATCACCTATAAGGAGAAATCAGAAAAAAAGAAACAAGAAAAATGAAGATGCATTAAGAAGCATGTAGGACCATATTAAGAGGAACAATTTATGATCGATTGGAGTTCCTGAAACAGAGAGGGATATCTGAGAACACAGAGAGTATTGTTGCTCAGCTCCTGACAGAAAACTTCCCAGAAATTATGAAAGAAGAGAATATAGATATCCAAGATGCATACTGAATGCCATTCAATATAGCTCTCAAAACAAAGACTCCACGACATATTATCATCAAGCTTAATGAATGAAACATAAGCAGAAACTCTTAAAGGCAGCAAGACTCAAAGCAAAGCTAACATTCGGAGGGAAACCCTGACTTCTCAGCAGAAACAATGCTGGCACAGAGACAATGGGATGACTCATTCAAAGACTTGAAAGAGAAAATCTTCCAACCAAGAATTAATATCCTGCAAAGCTATCTTTAAAATAGGAAAATGAAACTAAGACATTCACAGATAAACAGAAACTCAGAAACTTTGTGACAACCAAACCAAAGTTACAAGAAAAACAGAAAGAAGCTCTTAGCTTAGAACAAATCCATTAATTCTGTATTTTAGGAGGAAATACAGGACACATCATCCAGAAACCTATTCAGTTAGGGAAGGCTCCAAACTCAATCAAAGCTGTAACATTAAAAGATGTGATTCAGTGATCATGTCATGAAATTACGGTGTTATCATATTAAAAAGACAGATGTACTACAATCATTATAGTCCTTCCAGATGGAGATGAAGTTAAAAAGACTTGTAGTAGTTAAAATTGCATTTAAACATAGATTATTAAAGTGGATCACAGGGGTAGCCACAAAACACAATAAAGATGCAACATATCAAGTCAAGAAACAATACAGCAGTCTCAACAACTATAAAACTAACACTGAAAAAGGTGAAAAAATCAACTCATAAAGAAGAATGTTCCAGAAGAGAATAGTAAAAACAACAGAAAAAAACATCAACACAAAAATAAACACATCACAATGAAAGCACTAAATACTTACCTATCAATAATTACATTGAATGTGAATGGACTGAATGCTCCAGTAAAGAAACAATGAGTGACAACTTGGATCCGAAGACACAACACGTCTATATGTTGCTTACAAGAAACTCATCGTAGACTTAAAGATATGAACAAACTGAAAATTAAAGGATGGAATAATACATTTCAAGCTAACAATACACAAAGAAGAGCAGGTGTGGCAATATTAATCTCAGATAAAACAGATTGCAATCTGCTGTAATCTTTACTATTCATTTTCTTCCAGTGCCTGTGGGGTTCCTCTGTTGCTCTCTCTCTACTTGTTCAAGTTGTAGGGTTAGTTCTTTAATTTGGGTTCATTCTTCCTTCTGGATGTGGGCATTTATAGAGATAAACTGACCCCTGAGCACTGCTTTGGTTGTATCCCATAGGTTCTGATAGGAAGTGTTTTCAATCTCATTGGAATCCATAGATTTCTTCACTTCATCCTTGATTTCTTCTATAACCCATGGCTTTTTGAGCAAGATGTTGTTCAGTTTCCATGAGTTCCAGTTTCTATTTATGTTTTTTCTACCTATGTCCTCCTTCATGGACAAGCAGGGATAGTATTCATTGCTGAAAATTTCAATACACAAGCAGGACTTAACAATATCAAATATTTATGCACTCAATACTAGAGCATCTGAACACATCAAAGAAACACTGACTACATTCAAAAATGAGATAGATCACTCCACAATGATAGTGGGAGACACTAACACTCCACTCTCAATATTGGACAGATCGTCTAGGAAAAAGCTCAGTAAAGACACAGAAGACCTTATTGCCACAATTAACCAACTAGACCTCAATGACATATATAGAACTTTCTATCCACCAGCAGACAACTACACCTTCTTCTCCAGTAAACATGAAACATTTTCCAGAATAGACCACGTGTTAGTACAGAAAGCAAATCCCAACAAAATCCATGACATTGAATTATTGCAAAGCATCTTCTCAGACCAGAGAGTCATAAAAGTCAAAATCAGTAGCAGAAAAACATGCATAGAAACTAGAACTCATGAAAACTGAAAAACATCTTGCTCAAAAAGCCATGGGTTATAGAAGAAATCAAGGATGAAATGAAGAAATCTATGGATTCCAATGAGAGTGAAAACACTTCCTATCAGAACCTATGGGATACAACCAAAGCAGTGCATAGGGGTCAGTTTATCTCTATAAATGCCCACATCCAGAAGGAAGAAAGAACCCAAATCAAAGAACTAACCCTACAGCTTGAACAAGTAGAGAGAGAGCAACAGAGAAACTCCTCAGGCACCAGATGAAACCAGATCATAAAGATTAGAGCAGAACTAAACAAATTAGAGAATAGAAGAATAACTGAAAAAACTAAAAAGACCAAAAACTGGTTTTCTGTAAAGATCAACAAAATTGACAAACCATTAGCTAAACTTACTAAAGAAAAACAGAAAAGGCAACAAATAATCCAAATAAGAAATGAGAGGGGAATTGTCACAACAGATCCAACAGAAATAAAAAATATCATAACAGAATACTATGAAAGACTGTACTCTAACAAATTTGAAAATCTAGAGGAAATGGACAAATTCCTAGATTCATATCACCTACCAAAATTATTACAAGGTGAAGCAGAATAACTTAATAAACCCATCATAAAGAAAGAAATTGAAAAAGTCACATAAAAAAATTACCAAAATAAAAAAGCCCTGGCCCCAACGGCTTCACCACAGAATTCTATCAAGCTTTTAGAGAAGAGTTATCTCCAGTACTACTGAGACTATTTCACAGCATAGAAATTGATGGAATACTCCCAAATTCAATCTATGAAGCCAGAGTAGTCCTGATACCAAAGCTTGGGAAAGACCCAACAAAAAAAGGAGAACTACAGACAAATATCACTCATGAATCTAGATGCAAAAATCTTCAGCAAAATACTTACCAATAGAATACAACAACATATCAAACAAATAATTCATCGTGGACCAAGTGGGATTCATACCAGGGATGTGAGGCTGGTTCAATCAGAAAAACAATTAATGTGATCAACTACATAAATAATACACAAGACAAGAATCATCTGATTTTTTCTATTGATGCAGAAAAGGCATTCAATAAAGTAGAACACCCATTCATGCTAAAAACTCTCAGCAAAATAGGAATAGATGGCAAATTCTTCAATGCAATAAAGGCCATTTTTACAAAGCCAACTGCCTACATCATCCTGAACGGGGAGAGACTGAAACAATTCCCTCTGAGGACGGGAACTAGACAAGGATGCCAATTCTCAACTTTCCTATTCAACATTGTACTAGAAGTTCTAGCCAGAGCAATTAGACAAGACCAAGAAATAAAGGGCATCTGCAATGGCAAAGAGGAAGTAAGAATCTTCCTATGTGCAGATGATATGATTGTATATGCAGAGAATCCTAAAAGAATCTATAAGTAAGCTATTCAAATTAATAGAAGAGTTCAGCAAAGTGTCAGGATACAAGATAAACCTAAGTAAACCAGTAGAATTCCTTTATACCAACAGTGAGATTATTAAAGAAGTCACCGAATCAATATCATTTTCTATAGGCCCCAAGAAGATAAAATACTTAGGAATAAATCTAACCGGAGAAATAATGGACCTTTACAAAGAGAACTATGAGACCTTACTACAAGAAACTAAGAAAGACTTACATAAATGGAGAAACCTACCCTGCTCATGGATAGGAAGATTTAACATTGTGAAAATGTTTATATTACCCAAAACAATCTACTTATATAATGCAATCCTAGTACAAATTCCTGTGACATTTTTTAACGAGATGGAGAAACAAATCACCAACTTTGTCTGGAAAGGGAAGAAGCCCCAGATAAGTAAAGCAATACTGAAGAAGAAAAGCACACTGTGAGGCCTCTCACTACCCAACTTTAGAACCTATTACACTGCCACAGTTGTTAAAACAGCCTGGTACTGGTACAAAAAGAGACAGATAGATCAATGGAACAGAATTGGGACATCAGAGATGACAGCATCCTCCTACGAACAGCTGATATTTGAAAAAGACTCTAAGACATTAAATTAATGGAAAAGTAACCTCTTCAACAAATGGTGCTGGCAAAATTGGATATCCATCTGTAATAAATTGAAACAAAACCCATATCTCACATCTTATACAAAAATCAACTCAAACTGGATAAAAGATCTAAATATCAAATCTAAAACAGTAAAGCTCATCCAAGAAAAAATAGGATCAACAATGGAAGTTTTAATACACAATGTAGACAGACTTCAAAATCTGACTAACAAAGCACAACCAACAGAAAATACATAAATGGGAACTATTAGGAATCAAGTACTTCTGCTCATCCAAAGACTTTATCAAAAGAGTTAAAAGACTACCTACAGAGTGGGAAAAAATATTTGGCAACTATATGTCAGATTGATGTCTGATCTCCATAACTTATACGGTGCTACTAAATATCAATAGCCAAGCCAAGTGCCATTGAGTCGGATCAGAAAAAGATAAATAATCCAGTTATGTGATAGGCAAAGAGATGGACAGACACTTCTCTAAATAGGAGACCCAGGCAGCCAAAATACACACGTGGACATGCTCATGATCATTAGCTATTAAAGAAATTCAAATCAAAACAACAATGAGATACCGCCTCACCCCAACAAAGTTGGCTATGATCCAAAAAATACAAAACAACAAATGGTGGAAATGCTGTGGAGATATTGGAACTCTCCTATACTGTTGGTAGGATTGCAAAATGGTGCAATCTCTTTGGAAAGCAATCTGGCACTTCCTTAAAAAGCTGGAAATAAATATACCATTTGACCCACTAAGTCCACTGCTTGGACTATATACTACAGAATCAAGGCCATTCACACCAACTGATACATGCACATAAATGTTCATCGCAGCACAGTCCATAACAGCAAAAAGATGGAATCAACCCAGATGCCCAACAATGGAGGAATGGGCAGGTAAACTATGGTATATATACTCAGTGTAACACTATGCAGTGATAAAGAACAATGATGATTTTAGGAAACATTTCATAACGTGGTTTCAGTTGGAGAACATTATGTTGAGTGAAAGTAGTCAGCAACAAAAGGGCAAATATTGTATGAGACCCTTACAATAAGAACTTTAAAAACAGACTCATGCATAGAAGAAAAGATTCTCTGATGGCTGTAAGGATGAGGAGGGAGGGAGGAAGAGAGTGGGGTATATATTAAACAGTTCATAGAAATTTGGTTGAGTGAAATCTGTGACAGCACACATAGAACGACTTCGACATAGCATGATTACTCCTCCCATCGTAGCCCAATATTGCAAGGACAAAGTAGCTGGGGCAGCGAGGCAGGGACCACGTTCTCAGGGGATTTTGAAGCCAATTGGCACAACTAGCATTTTGCTAAGAGAGTCTTCTGCACCCCACATTGGTGAATGGCATCTGAGTTCTTAAAAGCTGCCAAGATGCAATCTGAGGTACAACAAATGGTCCCAACTCAGCAGGAATGGATGATCACCAAGGACCAAAACAACACGGAGGAAAGATAAACCGGAAGACAGAGACACCCATATGAGTAGGTGACTACATTGACGTGTGACCAGAAGAACCGGATGGTATCTGGCCACCACCAGTAATAGCTGTGATGGGGCTCACAAGGTTAACGATGGTCCAAGGGCCTCGAGGTTCCCCTGGGAGCATGGGCCCTGACCCTGATGCTGCGCCTGTCTATAAATCATACTGAAGGTCAACTCTTTGGAAGAGAATGGATTAGAATTGGCAACACAGAGTAAACATACTATGTGTGCACTTCATGGTTCTATGCATCTATAGGATGTTCTCCTGCTGACCTCTTACTTGAGGTAGGGGAGAGGGTTCAGAGAAGGGATAGGAGATTGTTAGGAGGATTTGATATGCATAGAATGGAGAGGAGGAGTGTGCTGTCACTGGGCGGGGAGAGCAGTGGGAGCTGCACATAGGTGGGCATGCAAATTTATATGGGAATGTACATTTTCACTCAATCATAATTAAAAAAAGAAAAAATAAGATAAAATAGAAATGGAATTGCAAAAAAAAAAAGAAAAAAGAAAACAAAAGTCCTTACAACTGGACCAGAAAGCAACATCGTCATAAGTGGAGAAAGGACTGAGCTTATCAAGGACTTCATTTTACTGGGTTCCACAATCAACGTCCATGGAAGCAGCAGTCAACAAATCAAAAGATGCATGGCATTGGGAAAATCTGCTGCAGAGGACCTCTTTAAAGTATTAAAAAGTAAAGATGTCACCTTGAAGACTTAAGGGCCCCTGTCCCAAGTCATGGTATTTTCAACTGCATCATATGCTTGTGAAAACTGGACAATGAATAAGGAAGACAGAAGAAGAAGTGATGCCTCTAAGAATATTGAATGTACCATGGACCACCAACAGAACAAACAGATCTTTTCTGGAAGAAGTACAATTAAAGTGCTCTTTGGAAGCAAAGTTGGCAAGACTGCAGCTTACATGCTTTGGACATGTTAGGAATGATCAGTCCCTGGAGAAGGACATTGTGCTTGGTAGAGTGGAGTGTCAGTGAAAAAGAGGAAGACCTTCGACAAGATGGATTGACACAGTGGCTGCAACCACTGGCTTAAGCATAAAAAGTATTGTGAACATGGTGCAAGGCAGGGCCATGCTTTGTTCTGTTGTGCATAGTAGAATATATGGCTTCAGTTTTACCTGAATCCAGTAAGTCCTTAAGATCTGGCAGGAATATGTGTGTTGGGTGAATAATTTTGAACTTGTTTTGATAATATGTATGTTCTTTGGATTTTATACCAAGTATTCAAAATATGAACCTCTATGGTTACCTATCTCTCTTAATTTTTGAGGTTGTACAGTTGGAACCCCAGTGGCATAGTGGTTAACTGTTACATCTGGTAACCAAAAGTTCTGCAGTTTAAATTCACCACATGCTCCTTGGAAACTTCATGGAGCAGTTCTACTCTGTCCTATAGGGTCTCTATGAGTTGGAATTGACTCAATGGCAGTGGTTTGGCTTGGTTATAGTTGGAACACAGCTTGTAGTACAAAACAGAAGAAAAACAATGCAAGTTTTCTTCCCAGTGACTTTTTCATTTCTTGGTTCCTGGGTTTGGGCTCATCCAAGAAAGGGAGGCAAAGGAAACCAGGAGCACCACACCAAACAAGTGAACCAATTCGAAGTTCAGCTGGAAATTCACTGTGAAGTTCAGCCTTTAATTCCAGGACTGTAGGCTGTATCTGAAAAATAATTAAAGGGGCTTCACAGTGCCTAGGGGAGATTTAACTGCCTTGTAGCACCTCGTGAAGTGGTTTCATATGCTTTGCAATGGACTTTGCAATTCATTTCTAAATTCTGTGTATGTCATTCAACCCAGGGGTAGACATAAATTTGCAAAAGCTGCCTGCAAATTTAGCTCCAATTCTGCCCTAGGTTCAGGGAACATAATAGAGCATTAATCTTCATGGAGCTTAAGGAATTTTTATAAGTTCCCCTTGATTCACCGAGACTTGTACAAAATGTTGTGCTTAGTGCCTCCATCATGTCTGTCTTTCCGAAACAGCTCTGCTTACCCATCTCAGTTAGTGGTAGATTCCCATTGTGTTCATTTTTTCAGGGAAGCTGTAGGGTCTCTATGATTTGGAATCAAGTCAGTGGCAAAGCATTTGGTTTTTGTTTGGAAGGAGAAAGGAAAAGAAAAATACACATGAAGATAGAAATAAAGATAAAACGGAAAGAATTTTTCAGCCAGCACTTTTCTTTGGCTGGCAATATTTAATACAAGCTATGCTGTGCCACTATAACTAATACAGTAGAACACAGTTAATAGACTGCACTGGTTTGAGAATTTCTTCTTGAAAATAGGAAAAATGTAAGACATCAATGATTTTAAAAACCCTAAGGCCCAGGTCACCTTGGCCAACTTAATCAGCCTTTCTAGGAGTCAAAACCAGTGTGTCAAGTCAATTCCACCTCATAGACACCTGATAAGGATAGAGCAGAACTGCCCCATGAGGTTTCCAAGCTGTAAGTCTTTACCGGAAAACTTGGTGGTGTCGTGGTTAAGTGTCAGAGCTGCTAACTAACAACTGAGCAGTTCAAATCTACCAGGTGCTCCTTGGAAAGCCTCTGAGGCAGTTCTACTTTTCCTTTATGGGGTCACTACGAGTCAGAATTGATTAGATGACAAAGTTTTTATTTTCTTATTTATTTTGGTAAATCGCTATGGGAGCAGACTGCTACATCTTTCTCTCATGGAGCAGCTGGTGAACTAGAACCACTGACCTTTCAGTTAACAGCTGAGTACTTTAACCACTATTACAGTAGGATTTCTTTCTAGGAGCAGGGCCAAACTCCCAAATTCTACTGTCCTTGCATCAATTCTGACATATGGTGAATCTATAGGACAGAGCAGAACTGCCTCATGGGGTTTCTAAGGAACACCTGGGAGATTCAAACTGCCTACCATTTGGTTAGCAGTTGTAGCCCTCAACCACTATACCACCAGGATTTCCAGGAGTTGGGCTAAAGGACAAGTATTTTTAAAGCACCCCAGGTGATTCCGCTATGCAGTTGGAATGTAGAACTACTGGAATAGATGAAGGAGATTTCTTATTATAGAGCAATGATTCTTAGGTTGAGTTGGAAATCCATAGCAAAATCACTGGATCATGAGCAGTTTTGTCAGAAGGGCAGAAAATGTAATCAGATTTGGAAGAGAAGGTGGGTGGCAGCGCTTTTCAAACTTCAGAGTACATTTAGTTAAAATGCACACTTCAATTCTGTAGGCTGGGGGTGGGGTCTGAGATCCTGCATTTCTAACAAGCTCCCGTGTGAAGCTGATGGTGCTTAACAAGAAAGCATGGGTTATTACCCTATTGCCTCCTACAAGAGAAGAAAATCCAACAAATAAACAAACAAGAAAACCCAAATCCATTTCCTCTGAGTCAATTCCAACTCTTAGTGACCCTACAGGACAGAGTAGAAGAAAGAAGATATCCTTTTGTTGGAGACTTTGAGACTTGTTCTGAAGTAGTAAAGTATGTGTCAGTCACCATATTATTGTTAAGTACCATCATGTCAAGCTCAACTTATAGTGGTTCCCATATAACAGAACAGAACTCACCATTGGATTTTGTAGGCTACAGATCTCTGCGGTCTTTCTCCAACAGATCCCCTGGGTGGATTCAAAATGTCAGCCTTTCAGTTAGCAGCCAAATTCTTAATCCTTGCGTCACCAGGGCTCCTCCTATCATCATCATAGAATGCATCATTTCAGAAGCTAGGAATGACTCCCTAATTAATTAAAAAATATTGTCCTAAATGTTTTATCAGGAAATGAATAATATTTCTATTGTACTGTGCAACCACAATAGACGTTTATTTTTTGTTCAGCTTTCCAAAAGTTAATGGAGCAAAGTGGGCATCCATTCCAAGTAGACATTTTGAAACTCAGGTCCTTTCACCTTGTGGCTCCACAGTCTTCTGCCTTTGACAAACAGACAAGAGAAAAAGTAAGAGTGAGAATCAGGTTTAAGAGAGACATCGTTTTTCAAGGGCTAAGCTTAGAAGTAGATTGTTACTTCCACCCACAGTTTATTACCCAGCATTCAATGTATTATAAGGGATACTGGGGCAGGTAGTCTAGTATTCTGCCAAGGGAGAACAGGAGTTGGGTTTTGGTGAACATATAGCCTTCTGTATCACTTCTTGCTTTTTCTGGTCTGTCTCACTAAAGCTACTACCCTCTAGGTTCTGAATGTCAGGAGGTGTAATACTGTTGGTTCAACATCAGATATATTACAAACAGTATCTCATTCAGGTCTCACAAAGCAGTTATCATTTTACAGTATCCATTGTATAAACAAGTAAACTGAAGAACAAAGGGGTCAAAAAACTAAGATCTGTATGAACAATAGTTAATGGCAATGGCTGGTAACTAAGAGCAACATGGTGGAACAGTGGTTAAGAGCTATGACTGGTAAGCAGAAGTTTAGTTTTTAAGGTCTTCCAACTAGAGTGTGTGTGTGTGTGTGTGTGTGTGTGTGTGTGTGTGTGTGTGTGTGTGTGTGTCTGAGTGTACATTTAGTTGAGCTGTACTGGAACCCAAGAAGACTAATTCCAGAGCCCAGTGGCTTATCTTACACAAGTTTCCATGCAAAGAAAGATAATTATTAAGAGTAAGACCATAATACCCTTATTGGCTACACACAGGTTACTTGTGCAGACTTACTAACCTGCACTGCACAGTTTCATCTGTTTTCCACCATTCTTAGATGTAGTGAAACCCGCATGAAATTGTGCATTACAGATTAGTAAGTAAACAGAATTAAGCCCATTTGTAACTTGCTTACTGGGTACTACACTCCTGGAAATGGCTGTTCTGTAATTTACTAGGTCTATAATATTAACCAAGTTTCTCAACTTCTGTAAGCCTCAGCTACTACATTTGTAAACTGAAATATTAGTATTAGTTACCTAATGGAATGGTGTCCCACATAGCTGTTAGTTTGTCATACCTGCTGTAGAGGTCTGCACGTTGCTGTAATGCTGGAAGCTAAGCCACCCGTATTTAGATACCAGTAGGATCATCCACTGAGCTTCCAAACCAAGAGGGAACACAGAGACAGACTCAGTGGTCTACTTGTGAAAAAAACTAGCCAGTGAAAACCTTATGAACAGAAGCCAAATATTGTGACCCCAGGTTGGAAGGTACTCAAAATAGAACTGGGGAAAAGCTATCTCTTTAGAGTTAATGATGTAGATGGAGTCAAGCTTTGGGGGCCTTCATTTGCTGATACGGCAGGACTCAGAATAAGAAGGAATAGCTGCAAGTGTCCATTAATAATCAGATTGTGGAATGTATGAAGCATGAATGTACAAAAGTCGAAAGTCATCAAAAATGAAATAAAATACATAAATATCAATATTCCAGGCATTAATGAGGTGAAATGGACTGGTATTCGATATTTTGAGTCAGACAATCATATGGTCTACTATGCTGGAAATGACAAATTAAAGAGGAATGTCGTAGCATTCATTGTCAAAAAGAACAGTTCAAGATCTATTCTGAAGCCCAAAACTGTCATTGGTAGGATAAGATTCATGGGCTTACAAGGAAGACTAGTTAATATGACTATTATTCAAATTTATGCACCAACCACTAATGCCAAAGATGGAGAAATTTAAGAATTTTACTAACTTCTGCAGTCCGAAATTGATTTAACATGCAATCGTTGATAATTACTAGTGATTGGAATGCAAAACTTAGAAATGAAGAAGAAGGAGCAGTAGTTGAAAAATACAGCTTTGGTGATAGACAGGAAGGCCAAAATTGCATAATGGAATTTTGCAACACTAATGACTTCTTCATTGCAAATGCTATTTACCAACATAAATGATAAATACACACATGGAATTGTGCAATTCTGTGGATTTCCATCTGTAGATTTCCATGGAATTCCCAGATGGAATACACAGGAATCAAATCTACTACATCTGTGAAAAGACACAATGGGAAAGCTGAATATCATCAGTCAGAGCAAGGCCAAGTGCCGACTGTGATACAGACCATCAATTGCTCCCATGTAAGTTCAAGTGCAAACAAAAATTAGAACAAGTCCACAAGAGTTGAAGTATGACCTTAAGTATATCCCACCTCAATTTACAGACCATCTCAGGAATAGATGTGATGCTTTGAACTCTAATGATGGAAGAAGACCAGATGAGCTGTGCAAAGACTTCATCCACGAAGACAGTGTGAGGTCATTAGCAAGACAGGAAAAGAAAAAAAAGACCAAAATGGATGTCAGAAAAGACTCCAAAATCGTTCTTGGATGTCGAGTAGCTAAAGCCAAAGAAGGAAATAATGAAATAAAAAGGCTGACTAGGGGATTTCAAAGGCTCAGGAAGACAAGTAAAGCATTATAATGACATGTGCAAAGAGCTGTAGATAGAAAACCAAAAGAGAAGAACACAGTTGGCATTCTTCAAGCTGAAAGAACTGTAGGAAAAAATCTAAGCCTTGAGTTTCAACAGTGAAGAATTCTATGGGGAAAATATTAAGCAAACTCAAGGAGCATTAAAAGAAGATGGAAGGAATACACAGAGTCACTATACTAAAAAAATTGGTTGATGTTCGATCATTTCAGGAAATAGCATGCCATGACGAACTGATAGTACTAAAGATAAAAGCTGAAGCTACATTGAAGACATTAGTGAAACATACAGCTCCAGGAACTGACAGAGTATCACTTGATATAGTTCAACAAATGGGTGCAGTACCAGAATTATAAACCAAGAAATCTGGAAGACAGCTACCCGGCCAATCATGAAAGAGATCCATATTTATGTCTGTTCCCAAAAAAAGGAGATTCAACCCAATGCAGAAATTATCTAACACTATCATTATCACATACGAGTAAAATTTTGCTGAAGATCAGTCAAAAGCAACTCAGCAGCATATGGACCAGGAATCGCCAGAAATTCAGTCCAGATACAGAAGAGACTGTGGAACCAGGAACATCAATGCTGATGTCAGATGGATCTTGACTGAAAGCAGAGAATACCAGAAAGATATTTACCTGAGTTTTATTGACTATGCAAAAGCATTCAACTGTGTGGATCATAACAAAATATTGATAACGTTTAGAAGAATGGGAATTCCAGAACACTTAACTATGTTCACAGAGAATCTGCACATAGATCAAGAGGCAGTCATTTGAACAGAACAAGGGGATACAGTGTGGTTTAAAGTCAGGGAAGCTGTGCGTCAGGGTTCATCTGTATGCTGGGTGAATAATCCAAGAAGCTGGACTATATGAAGAAAAATGAGGCATCACGAGTGCAGGAAGACTCATCAACAATCCACATTATGCAGATGGTAAAACCTTGCTTCTTAAAAGAGGACTTGGGACACTTTCTGAAGAAGTTCAAAAACTACAGCCTCCAGTATGAATTACATCTCAACATAAAAACAAACAAAAATCCTTATAATTGGACCAATAAGCAACATCGTGTTAAACAGGGAAAAGACAGAAGTTGTCAGGGATTTCACTTTACTTAGATGCACAATTTAACATCTATGGAAGCAGCAGGCGAGAAATAAAAAGACTCATTGCTTTGGGCAAATCTGCTTCAAAAGACCTCTTTCAAGTATTGACAAGCAAAGATAGCACCTTGAAGACTAAGGTGTGCCTGGCCCAAGCCATAGTATTTTTAATGACCTCACAAGCATGTGAAATCTGGACAATGAATGAGAAAGCCTGAAGAACTGATGCCTTTGAATCGTGGTGTTGGTGAGGAATACTGAATAGACCGCCAAAAGAATGAACAGATTGGTCTTGGAAGCAGTACTGCCAGAATGCTTCTTAGAAAGAAGGATAGTGAGACATGTCTCACTTAGAAGGGAGGATAGTGAGACATGTCTTATGTACTTTGTTCATGTTATCAGGAGGGATCAGTCCCTTGAGCAGGACATCATATTTGGTAGAGGGTCAGTGAAAAAGAGAAAGACCTTAGACAAGATGAACTCACACAGTGGCTCCAACGATGGCTCAGGCATAACATCAGTTGTTAGGATGGCACAGGACTGGGCAGTGTTTTGTTCTGTTGTACATAGGCTCATTATGAATCAGAATCAACTCAGTGGCAGGCAACAGCAATAGCAGTAGACTGGTTGTAGCCCTGATGGCACGGTGCTCAAGAGCTTGTGGGGTATAGTTGCTAACCAAAAGGTTGGTAGATTGAATCTACTATCCATTTCTTGGAAACATTATGGAGCAGTTCTACTCTGTCCTAAAGGGTCAGTATGAGTCAAAACTGACTTCATAGTAATGAGTTTGGTTTATGGTAATAGGATAGTTATGGGATTAAATGAGGTAATCTAGTCATTGTATACAGTTTTCATGCTATTGTGAAATGTGCCTTCTTAGTGCTGCATTTGGCACATAGTGTGTACACAGCAAATATTAGCAACTATTTTAATCATTGTTATACCATGAAGTCATTTAATCCTAGAGAAAGGTAACTGGCCAGTATCTGGGCGAGAGGAAATTATAGATGCAGACTAATAGACGTTCTCTTTTCTGTGTTTCTCTCTAAATTCCTTTATATTCTCTGATATTTTTCTCCAGGAAAAGGTTTGTTCATGTTAACAACCCTTACCTGGATTCTATGTGTTAAGACTTTGTCACTTGGATTAAGGAACAAAAACATACAATCTACCAGCAATGTTCCGGGATATAGAGGTGAAAGTATTTCTAATTTTAGGAAAAATGACTTGAGTTCCCTCTGCTGATTATTCTTCATACTTTTGCAACATAAGCTTTATAAGTTTGACTAGAGGAATGTCTCAGTTCCCAATAGGAACAAAAGCCACCCTCATTCTAGGAAACATATTAGACTGTGTGCATCATGAATAATCATTTTCTCCTCAACAAGATAAAGTGTTCCCTAACCAACTCTAATAATGCACACATGATTGTTTAGCTGCTCTGGTCCCTGAAGATAAATATGACTTTACTGACAATATTCCTGGGTGTTCAGAGATACCGAGAATTCATTATGTTTTTATTCAGTTCATTATTTAACATCTAAATTTATAGCACAGCTTCAGTAATCCTCATTTTATTAAATAATAAAATAGTTCTCAACAAGACAATATTACATTATTCCACTCCTTGAAAAATAACCATTATCTAATATTTTGTGTTATTAAGGATTTCGTTATTTCATTAAAAATCATTTATATAATATTGCTAGGAAAATTACACATACGCATTATTTATTTTATTTTAAATATATTTTAAAATTATAAGCCAGTTCACGTTCATCATTTAAAATTGGAAACATATAAAGAAAAGCAAAATTTTCTTTTAAAGTGCTCCATAGCCCTACTGCCTAATCATAAGCACTATCAATCATTTTTTTCTTCTAGTCCATTTTAACAGACAGACTTTAAAATATACAAATATTTTATCACTTTGTGTGCTGCATTTCCTACTTAACTTTGGGTCGTGAGCATTTTCTCATTATATTTTCTTTGAAACACATTATTTACGGATGTCAAAGTGTTTTGTCATATATTACATGTGTAGTCTAGTGCTGACCTTTGTGTTAAAATATTTTTGATTGTAAGGAGTGCTGAAATATTTTTGTACATTATTCTGTGAATAATTTTTCACATTCAGGCCTGTTTGCTTGGGATGATTCACAGAAACAGTCACAGGAAACGAACAGTATGAAGAACTTCTGTTTTTCGAAGAGCCCGCGGCTATTGATAACCCTACCAGTGGAGAACTGTGCAGTTCTCCTCAGACTTACTCACTCCTCAGCAATTGTAAGAGCAACGACAAAAAAGATTTTTCACACCATCATCTTGCTAAATCTTCATATTAGTTCTCTTAGACGGATTAGCCAGACATTAATTTCCTCTCTGAAACAAACTGATTGAATTCAATGAGATCAAAAGGAGTTATATCCTACAGGGCTGAACCAAATTCTTCCAAGTTCAATATCCCATGTTCTTATCCACTGCTCTAGGTGAACTTGTAGTCATCAACAGATAAATAAACAACCTCTACAAAAACACGTTGCTGTTGAGTTCTGCTGACAGTAACCCTATAGGAGGGTAGAGCTGCCCTGAAAGAGTTTCTGAGGAATACCAAGTGGATTTGAACTGCTGACTTTTGGGTTAACAGCCATAGCGCTTAACTATGGCACCACTAGGGTCTCACTTAAAGTCACAGAGACTCAGAATTGTCCATGAATTTGCAGGGCAAGGCTGAAGAAAGCGGAAGAGGAAAGAGAAGAAGAGATTGGCTAGAAGAAGGACAGAAGAGAAGGTTTTTGTTTTTGTTTTTTTAAAAAGGCCTCTCTTCTAGAGAACTAAGTCTGAAAGTGTGGGCTGATTTTCTGACAGCAATATGACCCACTCGTTTCCCTACTCTTCTCCAGACTTCTGCTTCTTGCCTTTTGGGGCCTTTTTCTGTCTTCAGCTTCATCTTCTCAACGTAACCTTTGTCCCTACTGCTATTTTTGAGGTTTATGCTTTGAGAATCATTGATTAAGGCTGCCTTTGTATTCATTAACCAGACTTCATCTAAATTTAAATTTGAGAGTTGGAGTTCATGCCTCACAATGATTTACCCAGGACCTTTATCTGAGATGACTCTGATTAATTGAAAGACACATCATGATTAATAAAGGCACACAACAAATCAATGAATTAAAAAGACCTGGAATAAGTTTTTGGCACAAAATGTGATCTATTGTCTACAACCTAAACATCTGCCTTTCTACATGCCTACCACTTACAGAGTGCTTTCTGTGTATCCAGCTGTATGCTATGCACAAATGAGGGAATATCATTCAATCACCATAACAATGCAGGTAGTTAGTTATAATCTCTAGTTTCTTCCCCAGATGAAGAAATTGAGGTTCAAACATGAATGCAATGTCTAAAGTTTGGACTGTAAACAGTCTGACAATAATTCTTATTTCCTCTTACTATAGTTTTAAGGGTTTTGCTAGATGCCACCCCAAAATCTCAGTGGCTTAACACAGTGTAAATGTATTCTGCAGTCATTTACTAGAAAGTAAAGTATTCCTGATCAGTGGATGGCTGTCCTCCAGGTGGTGACCCAGAAACCCAGGTTCCATCCATCTTCTTGTTCTGCCACCTTCAGTGAGTAGCTCACACAGTTTCCCAGGATATCAATACCTATCCAATAGGAAGGAGAAGAGGGTATGTAGGGTCACCAATAAGAGATTTTCATTGGTTAGAACTGCAGGTGGCACCTGTACTTCTGTTCACATTCTACTGGCTGGAACTCAGACACACGGCCTTGTCTAACCAGAAAGGAGGGTGGAAGTACCATTGAGTTGTGTGTCTAGAAGGAAAGGGAAATAGTTTTGGTGAACAGTTATCAGTCTCTGCCATGCTCACCAGAATGAATCAAGCAATTGTAAAATATGGTGAATATCCCCAGAAGTGATCTCTTCAAACTTCATGGCCAATACACGTATCTCTCTTATGAGATCACTGTTGCATGTAGTATTATAAGCCTGTGTGTGTGTGTGTATACATATATGTATATACAAATATATATATAACACAGCTGGTTATAAGCATATGTGTGTATGTGTGTGTATGTACATACATGTACACTTACAACCAGCTGCACTGTGTCTATTACATATATAATATGTAATGATATATGCATATATTACACATATAATATGTAATATACACATATATTACATACATATATGTAATGGCACAGTTGGTAAAGAGAAGAACTCAGATTAAACCTTAGGTGTCTTTGATGAAGAAGTAATGTCTATTTCTTTCCTCTTATTATTAAGAAAGCATCATATTTTGCTATCTTTTACAAGATCACTAACTGGCAGTTTTCAGTCTTTCCTAGGCATTTCAAATAATACAAGAAATCATTACTTCATAAGTAGTAGGTAATTACACTAGAATATAATTTAAAAAAACTTATTACTGTTGAGTTGATTCTGACTCATAGTGACCCTCCAGGACAGAGAAGAACTGCCCTGTAGGGTTTCCAAGGAGCACCTAGGGGATTTGAACTGCCAACCTTTTGGTTAGCAGCCATAGCTCTCAATCACTATGCCACCAGGGTTTCCAAAAATGTTATACACATTTAAAAAAGTATTTATATGACATAGTCCACATACAGAATACAGGAAACTTGCAGTAGGGCCAAAATACAGGGGACTTGCAGTCCAGATAGACTCCTTTAAGACATCAGAGATATTTGAGAGTGAGTTTCTTTCAGAAATCATTGGGCTGAGCCCTTAACACTCCTTGTAATACCTCTGACTTCCTCCCAGTGCACTTGTACCTTCTTTGATAAAAGTAGGACAAATGGTAAGTTTGTTTGGGACATCTAAAAGTGACACTTACAGCCAGTGTTTGTTGGTTGTCTTCAGTTACCCTTTACTTTTCACTAAGACAGCGGGACTGAAAATCACATCTGGAGGTGATATTTTGTAAGCCTGATTAGGGAATAAAGCTTCAAGAACTAAGCTGCTCTGTCTATACATTTCATCTTTATGTCTCTAGAAACATTCAGAGATTTTTGTTGATTACAGCAATATCTGTAGTTCAAAGACAAATTCAAAACCACAAGCTATTCTAACATCTGTTTCAGGTTTCTGGTCAATCTGAATAGTTATAATTTATATTCATTGGCACCACACAATGAGGTTATTTTCAAACTACTGTATTTTGAAAAAAACAAAAAAGCAAAACTTGTTTGTATTTAGATCTTGGGCAAAATCTGAGCTATCTATACCAATGGGGGAAATGTTTATAAACAATGAATAGTAATTTTAAAAAACTCACCTTAAACCATGATCTGACCCTCTTTGCCCCCTAGCCTTCATGACTGACCCCCATTGTAGTTTCTTACCAACCTTAAGCTGTGACAAACTGCTAAGAAGACACAGAAAAGTCCATAATGAGGATGGAAGAGAAGCAGAGGGTCTGGATAAAAAGATAATTATATCCTATAATTGAGAATGAATGTAGCAAGGGAATTATTACTAAATGGAAACAGAACGCATCGCACAGTCAGACCACCCAAAAGTTAAATTTATTTATTCATTTGTGAATGGGAGCTCATACTTTACAATCTCACTTAGATATTTCCTTAGACTATTTTTGTTTGTTTGTTTGTTTGTCCTTCCAAGAGACCAGGCCAGGCCAGGCCTTCCTTCTGATCCTCTGTCCAACGCTGCCCACATCATTCAGGCACCAAAAACCACCTTTGCCTTGTGCTAGGATGTGAACCAACTTTGTTTGTACTTAACCCTGCAGCAACAGTAAACAAACTCAAAAGAGGGCTGCGAAACTGCTCCATCACATACAGTTCCTCCTCACGGAACATTCTGAAGGCTTTGTGTAAGACTCTTTGTCATGTGCAACCTCATTTCATTTTCACAAAACCCTGTGAGGGGTACTACATTTCTCCTGTTTTGGAGATGATGTGAGGCACAGAGATATTAGATGTGTGGCACTGGGCTGTTTCCTTCATCACAGTCGGGCTGGGGTGAAAAGCCTAACTTCAAAGGGCAAGCCCTTAGCTGTTATGTCCCTTACCTCTTGTTTCAGTCAGCTAGTGCTGCTCTGACAGAAATGCCCTACAGCGGATGGCTTTAGCAAAGATAAGTTTATTCTTACACAGTCCAGTAGGCTGCAAGTCCCAGTTCAGGATGTCTGCCCCAGGGGAAGGCTTTTCCTTGTTGGCTCTGGAGGGAAGTCTGGTATTGCACCAGTTCAGGGAGCATCTTGGCTCAGGAACCTCAGGTCTGAAGGACACGCTCTTTTCCCGGTGCTGCATTCTTGATGATATGAGGTTCCCAACTCTCTGCTTGCTGTCCTTTCCTTTTATCTCTTGCAGGATGAAAGGTTTAAGGGTGGTTCAAGCCATACTCAGGGAAACTCCCTTAGCAAGGGTGCTGTGGTCCCATCCTAATCCGCTTTTAACATAACCATTCTGTCTATTAGCCATAGGCAGAGATAAGGATTTACAATACCAGAAAATCATAAAATGAAAGGCAATCACAGAATACAGGAAAACCTGGCCCAGCAAAATTGCTACACATATTTTGCAGGGACACAATTCAAGTGACGACACCTCTCTATTTTGAAGGTTCTTCAGACTCTGGGTTCCTCCCTGCTAGCCTGAGAGTCTAAAGCAACTTTTCACCCAACTCCCTTCTGTGGGATGTATTGTCCTCCTAAATTGTGAGTGTCTGCTGTCACTCACATTGTCTGCTGATGACCTCTGGTTCTCACCAGTTGGCAACTCCCTCCTGCTACCAGTTCTCCCTCAGTGCTCACCTCCCCCACACCCTGGGGATGATGCATTTCTAACAGGCCATTTCCCAAACCATGACCAAACATTTTCACTGCCATGTTTCATCAGATTAAGTTTGTCCTTGGCATTTAGTATCTATCCAATTTCTAAGATATTAAAATGTGAAAAAGACTAAAATCTTTGCAATTGAAGAAGTACAGTAGTGAGATTCACAATCTATGATGATTAAACTTATTCCACGAGACTTTCCTCTGAATGAAAAGTTAGGTCTGGGCAGAGTTCCATTAAAGCTTTAAATTAACACAGTATGTTTTACAATAAAAGCTTATGGTTGGGGATGTGGAGTCAGAAAAACTCTAAAACCAGTAACTCTCCTTTTAGCCATGTGTTACTTATATTTCATGTCTTTGGTACTTACATATTAAATATATGTCCTTGAATATTATGTATATGCATATGTCAATAGTAGGCTGTCTCTGTCAACTAAGATGTGGGGTGATGTTCACTGTAAATAAAAACACCAGGAAACACCTAGTGAAATAATTTCAGAACTTACTTTGATTTTGTGATTTTTTTTTTAACTCACTAGTATCTCAAATTTTACCCATGATTGCTTTATTTATGGGTTAATAATGAAAATTAGCTAATCCATAAACATGCCCTACAACAAACACACACACTGCTATGAAAATCACTGAAAATAAACACATTCCTGTTGAATGCTGTCCCTTGGTTCTTGTCCCAATTACCACAGTAGGCCATGGCTTGTTTTTATTAACAGCCTGTGTTAGCAGGTGCCCTGACAGAACGAAAGCATTCGTGTTGCTCATGCACAAGGAGGCTGGATATGAGGAATGTAAAGAAGAAAATAAAGACATCTGTGCCGGGACGGGACAGACACTGCACATGCAAACCTGGTCCTGTGCTCTGTCCATCAGCATAAGTACTTAATGGCTGCACTGCTGTACATCATCAGCAGGCTAGAGAAAAAGACCAGGCTTCTTCATAGAAGAGTTCTTTCTCCTCTCTTACTTTGCATTCTTAACACAATTAAAGTAAGTGCCCAGGTACGACACTCATTACTGGAAAAAGTCCTAGGGGCAGAACATAACGTTCTGTGTCCCTTCAGTTTATTACAGACCATTTGGCTATTCCAGTTAGGAAAAAACCCTCCAAGTACACCCCCTCTCTCTTTACCTTGTAACTGATTAACTTGCCAGCAATTTTCTCTCTTTTACCCCCTAACCAACTTGGGGAGTATACAGGGACCAATTTTCAGCATTGCCAAAGTGGCAATTTAACATCATAACAAGCTCACTGAAAACCTGCTAATGCATTTGCATGGAGCTCTTAAATTGCTCACCGGCATTTAGAATATGTAGGTTAACAGCACTGGACACACGCTGTGCCTTAAGACAAAATGAGAGGGGAATTATTTGCAATTTCAGCGAACAAGCAGACCATTCACAGAGTGGACTTAGGGTGGATGCACTTAAAGAAAAACAACTCATAGTCGGTGAGTCAATTCCAACTCAGATCCACCCTATAGGACAGAGTAAGAGCTGCCCCACAGAGTTTCCAAGGAGTGTCCGATGGATTAGAACTGTAAATCTTTTGGTTAGCAGCTGTAGCTCTTAACAACTATGCCACCAGGGATACCCTTAGGAAGGTATATAGACGTGTGTACCCAGTTTTTTCTAAGATGGTCTCTCAGTACAAGGCTGTGTATCTATCCAAGCAATACCTCTAAGCTCCTTGAGTAGCTGGACCCTGCAGTTCTCACAAGTGGTAGGAATTCCTGGCTAGGGAACAGGGGAAGAGAACACTGAAGAAGCCTGGCCATTCTAAGGAGCTGAGTTATGAGTGGATCTTATGCTGGGTAATAAAGACCACGCCTCAATCATTCTGTAGTACCTGGTATGTGAAGAACGGAAGTTATGGCCGAACGGCTGAGATAAGGAAGGAAAAAAATACATCATGTCAATAGGGCAGCAACGCTCATCTCCCTTTTACAGCAAGAGTGCCGGAAGCCTCTTTTTGGATCAAAGGGCAGAGTCCTTTTCTTTGTTCATTTGTCTATTCAGCTATTATAGAATATCTACATTGGAAGGAAGCTGATTATCCTCTGATCTTAGAAGATACTGTCTTACCAACTTTTGCTTGACTTTTATAGTACAATTATTTGTCCTTTTGTGCACAGTCTAAATGAGTCAGTACAAAAAATAAGGTTTATAAAAATGTGAAGCTACCGTGAACAAGAGTAAAACTTTAAAGTAAGACATAAACACAGCCACAGACTAATCTCATGGTCCTGTAAAGGAAAAAGAGTTGACATATGTATCACACTCAGAGGTTGGCAAGGAAACACCAACTTAAATAATATCAAAATTTATTTGTGGATTTAGCATATCAAACTTTATATCCAGTTGCATTATTGATAGATAAATGATTAAAAAAAGAATAGCTAGTAGACTCGACGGCACTTGGCTGATAGAAAGTGGCATTACTAGGCAAGTGTCAGATTTTGAACTGGGGCCCCTTCTTTGAAAATTCTTCATCTCCAGTAGCTAAAGTAGTGCAGTGCTACAGCTGCTAACCGAAAGGGTGGCAGTTCAAATCCACCAGGTGCTCCTTGGAAACTCCATGGGATAGTTCTGTTCTGTCCTACAGGGTTGCTATGGATTGGAATTGACTTGATGACAGTAAGTTTGTTTTACTGGTTTTGGTTCATTAGCTGTTGAGTTGTGTGTGTGTGTGTGTGTGTGTGTGTGTGTGTGTGTGAGAAAGAGAGAGCGAGAAGGGGAAGGGGCTGACTTCAGTGGCGATAGGAACACACAGGCTGTTTATCATTTTACCACCGTGCTGCATAATGAGCGATAATCACAGACCTAACAAATGTCTGTTTTTCAAAGAATCTAATATGTCAAATAATAATTCATCCAACCCTTAATTTCTAATCAAGGAAAATGAGACCAAGAAAGTTGACTCATTTGTGGCAGAACCAGTGCCAAAACCTCGGATGTGTTAGTCTTGGACACACGATGGTGCAGCTCTGATTCCTGTCACTAGTAGGGTTACACTGCACTAGGAAGGCAGGGTGTATTCAACAAAAACCAAAATGGGGAACCCACGATTTCAGATTTCCAGAGGTTAGTAGTTTTGATGGTGAGAAGAAGGGAACTCATGTGAAAGCATCATGGTCACGGTTCCATTGTTTTCCAGGTTTGTTAATGAGGGAATAATGGCTACTATAATTTTCTAGTATGTTGGATCTTTCTAGAAAGCCATTAGAACACCAGTCAGGAGTCACCAAGGGCCTAAATACAGAAAATAGTGCCTATGGCCATTAGTTTCAAGTTGTTGAATGATCTATCAAAGCTGGTGATGGAAATGGAGAAGGCCAATAGAAACTGCTCATTATTACTCCCCCCCCCCCCACAAACTTTGTCCAGGGCACAACACCCTACAGGCTCCATACCTTAGTTACACCTCTAAGTTGCAAAATCCTCTAGGCTGTTTTTACCCCTGTTGTGATAACACTGATTCTTCTGCTATAAATACTGAGGAAAACCAGGGTTTTAGTCATAATCTATTGTTGCAACCTAATTTCACCTACACATTCAGAAAAAGCTCCAAAATATTTGGTGTGTGTGTAACGCGTAATTCTTCCCTAGTACGTTTCAGGACTTACACATAATTAACAGTATGTGAGCAAAGACAACGAGAGCGATGAAATGGGTTCACCGTTTGATTTAGTACATTGGGAAAGGACTGGTAAAGGCGTGGTGGTTGAGCTTCAATTTCCTCATGATTAAGTGGATCATGCAAAAAGCTCTTTTTTTCAAAGTATTATCCTAAGAAGCCCAGTGTAGAGATGAGAAATGGCACTGTGCCAGCACACCCGAACACTGTGCCATCCTCCCTTTCTGCTCTTGATGATCAGAGCTGAATGCAAGTGGCAGGAAGCTGCTTCTCTCTAGGTCTCACAGACGGGCACATCCAGCAGCACGTCGTGTAGGCATCAGTTAGAGATGACTTGTATTTCTGTCGGCATTGGAAAAGTCTTAACGATTATGTAAATTTATCTGAAGTCTGTTAACTTGTAATGAAGGGAGAAAATATGTCCTGTGTGTGTGTCAGTTTGTAAGATCTATAATGACTTTCCCTTTTCTCTCCACAGCATGACATGAGCATCTCCTCCATTTCTATCGTTCTTCATGACCTCCTCAAATCACTTCACCATGCTTGGGGCTGTGATGTAACCATTATTCAAATTGGTACATCAGGAAGAATAGGTGAGGTGGACTGATTTCTATCACCAAAACCAAGTGATTCTAGCATATACTGAAGCTCCAAAACCCATCAACAGACTCAGAAAAAGCTCAAACTCACTGCCATTAAGTCGATTGTGACTCATAGCAACCCTATAGGTCAGAGTAGATTTCCCACATACAGTTTCCAAGGAGGGCCCAGCAGATTTGAACTGCTGACCTTTTGGTTAACAGACATAGCACTGACCTACTAAGCTACCAGGGTTTCCGATATACTCAAAGTCAAGTAGAGATTTAAGGAACTCTTCCCATATTACCTTCTCTTTTAACTCCAGGGAAAACTGATAGGATTAGAGCTACTGCTCGTTGCCCAGATCATGTCTGGTATTCACGTTGTTGTCATCAGTTACTATAAGTTGGCCTCTGACTCATGGTGACCCCATGAGCAACAGAGTTGAATCATTGTGATCCACAGGGTTTCCACTGGCTGATTTTCAGAAGCAGAGTACCAGACCTTTCTTCCTAGTCTGTTTCAGTTGGAAAGTTCCACTGAAACCTCTTCAGTGTTACAGCATAGAAGGTGCAGATCCTATTGCTGAATTATCACTGCCCTGTTAGACATTCATAAGGTGGTGGTGGGGGAAGTTGGAAAACGTATTTTGGAAGTTGCTTAGCTATGTAGTGCTGCTGTAACACAAATATCACAAGTAGGGAGCTTTAATGAACAGATATTTTTTTTATCACAGTTTAGGAAGCAAGAAGTTGAAATTCAGGGCACCAAGTTCAGGATAAGACTTCCCTTCTCTGTCAGAACTTGGGGAAGGTCCTTGTGCCTCCAACTACTGTTCCCGGGAGATCACCACTTGGCTTGGTATCTGTCTTCTTCCATCTCTGCTTTTTTAATCTACTCTTTTTATATTTTGTAAGAGGTTGACTCAAGAAAAGAAAAATCTTAGCAATCAGTGTTAGATCGGGCATCCGTCTAAATTGTATTTTATGCAGTGGTACTTTAAGTAATCATAATACAGAACAACATATTGGGGGTCAAATGGATAACATTGTTACTAAGATTGCTTTTAATTTGGGGGGTGTCGGCTACAAAGATCTGTCTCCATAGGCCACACTCATGCAGTGTGCCATTCTCACTGCTGTGGTTGCCATTTAGTATTAGTGAGGACCCAGCACGGACAAGGCACTCTGTGGAACATCTATAGCCCACAGCCTGGGGTTCCAGGTCTTTTGTTTCATGGCATCATGTTACATACAGCATACACATAATACCTGTTTCACAGTGAAGGCTTATGGGAACATTAAACTGCAGTGTTTGTGAAGACACCTTTGTTTTGAAGTCTTGCCCTCATTCATAACTTTCAGCTTATCGATAAGGTGTGTTAGTTTTGTGTTAAGAAGCACTGCATTTGTGGATGAATGGGGTACAGCTTTTTTCTTTGCTGACATTACCACCCCTCAGAGGAACTAACACAACTTAACGAGGAAAAAGTACTTGTTTAAATAGTACTTTGGCCTTTGATAGATTTTAATTATGACGTAAATTCTCTCATGCATGTACATGTTAAGATGGCATATGAATAATACCACTTTTGATATATACATTTTAAACTTGCTTTGTCAATCATTTTCCTGTTCTCAAGATACTGCAAACAATGCGGAATCACTTTGTAACTTATTTAAAAAGTCTGACTCACTAAGGCTTTATCAACAGAGGCCACTTTGGTTTTCTAGATTGATCTTCTAGAATGCTCTATAATTAACTCTACTTTGATCGGTGTTGGAATTTACGTCACCTGGAAGGATACAGCTATGCTATATGCAAGGGACTGACAAACTTCTTCTGTAAAAGGCCAGATAGTGAACATTTTGGGCTTTGCAGGCCGTGTAGTTTTTTTGCAACATCTCAGCTTTTCCATTGTAATGTGAAGCAGTCATAGATAATACACAAATGAGTGAGTGTGGCTATGTTCCAATAAAACTTCATTTACAAAGCTAGGCAGTGAGTTGGATTTGAACCATGGGCCATAGTTTGTGGACCTCTGTTCTCTGGTAGCCTTAGGGAAACATTCAGTCATTCAACAAAATTTTTAAGTACATATAATGTGACAGAAAATCCTGGGAGTGTAATGGTTAAGTGCTATGGCTGCTAATCGGAAGACTGGCAGTTCCAGTCCACCAGGCACTCCTTGGAAACTCTATGGGGCAATTCCACTCTGTCTATAGGGTCACTATGAGTGAGAATCAACTTGACCACAGTGAGTTTGGTTTGCTTTTTTTATAAAGTGACAGGCACAGTGATAGACCTGGGGAGACAGTGATGAACAGACATTGTTCATTTTGTGCCTTAAAGAGCTTATAGCCTACTGGGGAAATAGATAAACAAAAGGGTAATTATAAGAACTGTGAAGAGTGTTAGGACAGATAGAATCCAGAGCACATTAAGACATATTCTTTTATCCAGGCTCTAAATAGAAATCAGAATGAGTCAGAAGTTAGGTCAAAAGCTGGGCATGGAGAAATTTAATGTAGCCATCTGTGTTGCTTTTTAATTTTCGTTTGGTTTTCCCTCAATGCATTCAGGTCTATTAAAGAAAGTGACTTAAGCTGACCTCTGAAGGATGAGTTGACGTTAGATGAAAGGAGGTTGGGGAGGACGAGTGAGCAGTCCAGGCAGGGCGAAAAAGAGTTGGTAGAAAATGATTGCTCCAATAAGCCTGAGTCCATCAGCAAGCCAGACTTCACAGCAATGGAAGGTCAGCCAATAGGCCTTATTTGCATAATGTCAGGGAAGGGCGGGGAGAGAGGGGATGGATGTGATGAGAATCAAGAAGACTGGATAGAGATGGAAAAAAAATTACAGTAATCAAGGAGTTGCAGAGAAGATTAAATATCAAGTAGTCACATCACTTTATGAAAGCTACTTGCTGGCAGGCTCGTCTAGTTTATTCCTGACCTAATTTATTCAAATTTGGGCCCCAAGGCCAGTATTAATTTGCATGTCCAAGAGTCATGTTTGTCTTGAAATCTAAACCTCATCACATAATAAATGTGAATCTGGAAAGACAGCAAATATAAATGCCTGTTCAGAATGTTGTTACTTAATTGCACTTTGAAATAAAAATAATGTTAAAGATGAAAATAAGAAGAATCATTAGCAACTAGCATTAATTATTGTTTGCAGAATAAGTTACATACTATGTGTCAAAAGTAAACTTTAAATGACATGCTTCTGTAATCACTTGGTTTATTCCCACACTGCAGGGATTGTGCCAGCGTCTGTTGTCACAATGGACACAGTGGTAGACTCCTTCTTTATGCTCCAGTTTGAACAGGTCATCTTGCACAACATCATCTCCTGAAGTACTGACCTTGACAAGGACCTGGCTTAGGAGCTATTTAACTGCAGCAAAGAAATCCCCAACTTTCCCACTCTCCTTGGACATACAGTATGTACCTACGATTTTTATGATGGGGAGACTATAAACTGTGAAACCAAACAGAGCATTGTCAGTAAGTCTTTGTTATTCAAATGTATAACTTCTGTCAAAAAATTCCACTTTAGAAAAATTAATCATCAGGGATTTAAAAAGGAACTGAAACAACCTTTTCCACTTACTAAAGCATGGGAACATAAGGATCTAATAAGCAGCGGAGAAACATCCGTAATGAATTTATATTGAGAGTGGGTTTAATCCTCCAAGAACAAATTGAATACTAAAATGCAATTAGTGATGTTAGCAAAATCCATCCCTGTTTATTCCTTTATTTTAAATCAATGACTCCAGGAGAAGGGAAATATGCTAATCCTGTTTCTGCCATTCAAACGTACCCCCAAAGGGATCTGGTGCCCAGGAAAGAGTGGGGACCAGGAAATGGGGAGAAGCATTAGGTGGAGAAATGCCCACAGGAAAGGCATGGCCTTGGAATGATTCTTCTACCTCAAATCAAGCACAGAGACAAATTAAAAGTGTTTGCCAAACTGTAGCTCTTGCTACAAGTGGTTAGTGATTAGGAGGGAAACAGCTCAAGGAGAGACCCTGCTCATTGTGGAAGAAATAATCTAAACGTGGCTGGTAGCATGTCTTGGAGATGTCAAGGTGTCTCCTTGAAGAGCACTCTGAAAATCCTGTGTTTTCAGTGCAGCTGTATTTGAGTATGACCATCTCAAAATATACATGATTTTATTATGTTACTTTCTTTCATTTTCCCTTTGGATCAAAATTAGAGCATTATGTTCAATTTAAAAAATTATGTATGTGGATAGATTAAATTGCCTACAAATTTTACTTCAGGTTAATAAAGGTGATGTCATCCCACAATTGTTATGAAATAAGAAGGATTTGGGTCTGATAATGTTGAAACTCACTGCCCTAGGTCATTGCCCCATTGTCCCACAGTCCATTAGGTCACCGTGGCTGTAAGCAGAGATTGCAAGTGGCAGGCTACAGGAACTAACCTTAAACATGTTTTCTTTGGATAATACAGAAATCATGGTGGTGTAGTGGTTAAGTGCTATGGTTACCAAGCAAAAGGTCAGCAGTTCAAATCGACTAGGTGCTCCTTGGAAACCATTTGGGGCAGTTCCACTCTGTCCTATATGCTGGATATGAGGTGGAATTAACTTAACAGCAGTGGATTTTTATTATTATTATTATACAGTATTTTTTTAAATTATGAATTAAAATTAATTTTTAATGTAATTAAAATTAAAAGCCAATATTGCTGGATGTTTCACATGAGAATCTAGATCTTTGGTTTCTTGAAATGAAACAACCTGCCACAAAATTATAGAATAATACATACATGGCAGTCTTGACAAGCTGCAGTCTATACCTGACACTGTATCTGATGGAGGGGAGAGGAGGCTGTCTCCTTCAGAATGTGCCAAGCCTCTAATTTCTCAGGCACTCGTTCACTTTACCTGTGTGACTTCTGGGACAGCTGAGTCTGGTACAGCTTAAACAACACTTGTGTGAGAGGTGTTGGCGGGCAACCATGGGAACAGGGAATTAGGAGAAACAGTCAGGGTAGAAATAGTATGAAAGAGATAGACGAAAGGGAGAACACTAGAGAGGGCAACAGATAGAAAACTGAAATTCACAGAGGGTGACAATATGACTAGCCTGCCAGCTTCCATCAGAGCCTTTCTTGAGAGTGGGGAGTTGAGAAAACGTTGTGTTCCTAAGTGCGTGCATGTGGAGGAGGAATAATAGACCAGGTATTCTCTACCTTCTTCTTTCTCCATTAGTTGATGCAGGCACAATTAAATGATACACAAACACTGAGGGAGGCCTGGAAAGGGAAAAGCAATTCAAAACAAAAATGCGTGGCATGTTTCCTAAGAGGTGTGTGGAAGGGATGCAAGTGGATGGACTGATCATCTCTCTGTGGCTGCTGTGTCATGATGGGCATGTGGAAAGCTGCAGTGTCTATATCACTATCCTCACCCTCACATCATTTATAAGTATCACTGAGGTTTGAAGCCACTTCTTTTTTCCTAGCACCTATCCCCGTAGAAGGTTACTAGTGTCCCCTAGTCACTGAAGCAACCTGAGATTGTCCTCAAAGGGTTGAACCCTCAGTTACTTAATGGGCCACAGTCCCATGCCCCTGGGTCAACACTGGCTGGTCAGCAACTCTGTGGTCACTTGCTCCAGAGCTCAGGCTCTCAGTGCCACAGAGATACCTCCCTCCACAAAAGGCTCTTGCACTGGCACAGCCTTGCTCCTTTGTCCTCTGAGAGGAAGATTCAGTTTGTAGTGTTTACCTCCCAGGACAGCAGGCCTGTCAGCAACATCACTACAACCAAGGATAAATATCAAGTCATCTAATGCTCTCCATTCTCTTTTAGGCCACAGTTGATTAGACAGGGCACTGTGTTCTTTTCCAGAGGAACAAAGTTAGATTACTTAAAGAGGGCATACAAAGCTGATGTCAGGAATACTGAAATGGAATCTACAGTGTTTGTGGCTCTGTGTGGCCTTTGTGGTCTAAAACGTAATCTTTCCATGAATGGTTAGGGGACTCTAGCTATATATTAATTTGGGTTGAATGCTTGCCTTATGGTTGTTTACACTCATAATATGCATTATCTCATAATGTCTTGTGAGTGGACAGGACTTTAGTACTATTATGTAAATAAGGAAGCCAAACCTCTGGGGTCAAGTGGGTTGGCCACACTCACTAACTAGTGGGTTACATAGCCAGAACATAATAGAAAGCTTAGTTTTCTTCATCTTTGTAGTGCTTGCCATTTTCTATTAAAACTGAATTATCGAGACAGGTTGCAAGTAAAATATTCCTAAAAGAATCCATAAAAAAAACATCATTGCAGTAGTATGTTCTTAAGATTAATTCACATGCAGTTTTACTTTTCTTCTCATCTCAAAAAACTTCAAAAATACATAAAGTAAGAGAACAGTATATCTAAGTACCTTTCACCTGGAAACCCTGGTGGCACAGTCATTAAGTGCTAGGACTGCTAACCAAAAGATCAGGAGTTTGAATCTGTCAGGGGCTCCTTGGAAACTCTATGGGACAGTTCTACTCTGACCTGTAGGGTCACTATGAATCAAAATTGACTCAACAGCAATGGGTTTGTTTTTTATTTGTTTATACCCTTCACCTAGATGTAACAATTTTTAATATTCTATCACATTTGTGCTTGCTCTCTCTCCAAATATACAAACACACACACCTTTTTAAAAATGAATTGCAAGTATCCTCACGGTCCTGAGGAACTCAGCAGCATCTCCTAAGAAAAAAGACATTTTATGGGGCAGGGCCAAGGTTGCAGATTAGGCACACATCTCTTCAATTCCCTCTGAGAATTAAGGCCTAGAATGATAAGTGAATTGAGCAAACAACATCTGGAAAGCCCTAGGATCTGGCATAGGGTTGTCAGATTTGAGTAGGTACCAGTCATGGACTAAACTATTCCTCTCAAAGACAAGCCAGTGGCCGCTGAGCCCTGCTCTTGCTGACTCACCATTTCAGAGTACCGTATGTACCGATGCCTTCTTCATTATCCGGGAGGTGGGGATTGGGTACAAGCCAGCAAATATGCTTAAGTAAACAGCTTATAGCACAGCACAGAGACAGTATGTGGGATAGCCAGAGACTGAGAGCCCAGCAACTGACTGAAGGTGCCACTGCTCCTGCATCCTCTCTTTTCTGAGCTGCACCATAGACTGTGCTGTTTCACAGCAGGAAGGGCAGCTTGGCTGGGATGCTATCCTGGTAAAGCGGGAGGTGGAATCACCCAGCCAGACTCCTTAGCTGCAGCTGATTCTCAAGCAGAGCAGCAGCTTGTCTGGCAAGTGCTTCTCCAGCAGAAGAGTGGCATTTGAAATGATTCACATCTAGACTTATAGGTGGGGCCTGGCAGAGGATGGCAGGAAGGCCCTAACCATACTATGAACCATGTCATAGTGTCTGGGGATGGCCTATGAGGTACTTTCATTGTCAGCAGGAAGGCAGAGCCTGCCGTATCTGAGGGCCTGACTGTTCTCAGCAGCTATTGGACAGCTCCCTGCTAAGAAGTAAAGTACCCTTTTAAATAAGACCACCTGGAGAACTGACTTCTGGGGTTCCAGCAGCATCTCCTTCACCCTTCACTGATCTACATCATATGGTCAGCTGACAGCCTCACAGTGACTCCATAAGTAGAGTGCCATCTGTGCCAGCCAGGAAGCAGAGCCTGCTACCCCAGAGTGTCCACCTGTGGCCAGTCACTAGAGTGCACAGTGACTGCTGGTGAACAACTTCCTCCTTAGAATTATGTTTCAGCTTCTGTTGAGGTAACACCAGAGAAAACAAATAGCTTCTAGATGACATGCAGACAGCAGTCAATTGTTAACCACTTAAAGAAGCAGTTCACCATGGCTCTGGAAAATTCCCAAATTAAACATCCAAAAAACTTCCTAGATGAAGAAGATTTTCTGAAACTATTGGAGGTTGAGTACAAATAATTACAAAGAGAGCCCTCCTAGAGATTAAACAAAATGCAGCAGAACAAAATGAAAAATTCAGTAAGCTATCCAAACTGATGGAACATCAATGATCTGAAGCCCAGAAGATCAGTAACAAAATTACAGAATTCAATCCAAAGCCAAAAGAACAGAATTGAGGAGACAGAAGTCACACTTAGTGACTTGAATATAGAGCAACTGACATCAGCACTTATGAGGAGAAATCAGAGAAAAGAATTAAGAAAAATGAAGAATCATTAAGAAACATGTAGTACTCTATTAAGAGGAATTTGGAGTTCCTAAACAGGGAGAGACAGATGAAAATACAAGGAGCATTGCTGTGCAGTTGCTGAGGGAAAACTTCCCTGAAATTATGAAAGAAGAGAACATAAATATCCACAATGTGTATCGAACACTACAGTAACTAGACCCCAAAAGAAAGACACCAACACATATTATAATCAAGCTTAATAAAATGAAACATTAACAGAGGCACATAAAGGCAAGGCTCAAGGCAAAGATAATATTCAGAGAGAAACCCTGCAGGCTTTTGTCTGACTTCTCCACAGAAAAGTTGTTGGCAAGAAAGCAGTGGGACAACACATTCAAAGTCCTGAATGACAAAAACTTCCAAACAAGAATTTATGTCTTGCAAAATTGTCTCTCAGATATGACAGTGAAATTAAGACATTCACAGATAAACAGAAGCTTAGAGACTTTGTAAAAACCAAACCAAAACTACTATTTGCTTAGGAAAACAAAAATATTAAGCATATACTTAAGGAGACAATGCAGGGCACAGCATCCAGAATCCTACTCACTTAGGGAAGTCAATAAGCTCAATCATGACTACATAACTAAACAAAGGAAACCAGTGATCATAACACAAAAACTATGATGTCCCCACACTAAAAAAAAAGGGGGGGATATATTACAGTAGGTATAACTCTTTCAGATAGAGAGGAAATTAAAAGGATATGCAGAAGTTAAAGTCTGGTTTAAACTTAGAATAGTAAGGTGGATCATAGCGGAAGCCACAAAGCAAAATAACAGTGTGACATATCAAAACAAGAAGCATAACACAGGGGTCTCAACAAACAAAAAATCAACAATGAAAAACATGAAATGTCAACCCATAAAGAAGAATGACCCAGAACAGAATACTAGGAGCAACAGAGAAAACATCAACAACACAGAAATAAAGGCATCAAACGACAGCACTAAACACATATCTATCAATAACTGCACTGACTGTAAACAGAATGAATGCTCCAATAAAGAGACAACAAGTGACATCCTAGATTAAAAGACATGACTCATCTATATGTTGCTTATAAGAAACATACCTAAGGCTGAAAGATATGAACAATGTGAAAATCAAAGGATAGAAAAATATATACCAAGCCAATGACATTCAAAGAAGAGCAGGAATGACAATACTAATTTCAGATAAAACAGATTTTAATGTAAAATCCACCACCATGGACAAGGATGATCACTATTTACTGAAAAGTTCAATACATAAGCAGGACATAACAATATTAAATATTTATGCACCCAATACCAGCACATCTAAAAATATCAAACAAACACTGACAATATTGAAAAATGATATGGATCACTCCACAATAATAGTTGGAGAATTCAACATTCCAATTTCAGTAACAGACAGATCATCCAGAAAAAAAGCTCGGTAAAGATAGAGAAGATCTTATTGCAACAGTTAACCAACTAGAACTTGTTGACATATACAGAACTTTTTAGCCAACAACATCTTCTTCTCCAAAGCACATGGAACATTTTCCAGAATAGACCAGGTGTTAGGATGTAAAGAAAGTCTCAACAAAATCCAAACCATTGAATTATTGCAAAGCATTTTCTTGAACCATAGTCATGAAAATTGAAATCAGTAACAGAAAAGTCATGGGTAGAAATTAAAACTCACAGAAACTGAACAATATGTTGCTCAAAAATCCATGAGTTATGGAAGAAATCAAGGATGAAATAAAAAAAAATTATTGAATCAAATAAGAATGAAAACACATCCTACGAGTACCTATGGGATACAGCCAAAGTAGCGCTTGAAGGTCAATTTTTCTCTATAAATTCACACATCTGGAAGGAAGAAAGGACCCAAATCAAAGAATTAACCCTATAGCTTGAACAAGTAGAAAGAGAGCAACAGAGGAATCCCTCAAACACCAGAAGAAAACAGATAATAAAGATTAGAGCAGAACTAAGTGAATTAGAGAATAAAAGAACAATTGGAAAAAATTTAACAAAAGCAATAGCTGGTTCTTTGAAAAGATCAACAAAATTGATAAACTGTTGGCTAAACTTACGAAACAAAAACAGGAGAGGAAAGAAATAACCGCAATAAGAAATGAGATGGGAGATGTCACAACAGACCTAAGTGAAATCAAAAGTATCATGAGAGAATACTACAAAAGACTGCACTCTAACAGATTTGAACACCTAGAGGAAATAGACAAATTCCTAGATTCATATCACCTACCAAAACTATCATAAGGAGAAGTAGAACAACTTAATAAACCCATCACAAAGGAAGAGATTGAAAAAGTCATCCCCAAACTACCAACCCAAAACAGTCCTGGCCCAGATAGCTTCACCAGAGAATTTTACCAAACTTTTAGAGAAGAGTTAACTCCAATACTACTGAGGATATTTCACAGTGTAGAAATGGATGGGAATACTCTCAAATTTATTCTAAGAAGCCAGTATAACCCTGATACCAAAGCCAGGGAAAGATCCTACAAAAAAGGAAAATTACAGACCAGTATCACTCATGAACTTAGATGTAAAATCTTCAACAAAATCCTAGCCAGTACAATTCAACAATGTATCAAAAAAATAATTCATCATGACCAAGGTGGATTCACACCAGGGATGTAAGGTTGGTTCAACACCAGAAAAACAATTAACATGATCAACCACATAAAGACCACAAAGGATAAGAATCACCTTCTTTTGTCAACTGATGCAGAGAAGGCATTTGACAAAGTGCACCACTCATTCATGCTAAAACTCTCAGCAACATAGGCATAGAAGGGACATTTCTCAATGTAATAAGGAGTTTCTATGCAAAGCCAACTGCCTACACGATCCTGAATGGAAAGGGTGAAGTAATTCCCCTTGAGAATGGGAACTAGACAAGGATGCCCATTCTTAGCACTTCCATTCAACATTGTACTACAGGTTCCAGCCAGAGCAATTAGACAAGACCAAGAAATAAAGGGCATCTGCATCAGCAAAGAGGAAGTAAGAATCTCCCTATTTGTAGATGATATCATTGTATATGCAGAGAATCCTAAAGAATCCCTAAGTAAGCTACTCAAATTGATAGAAGAGTCCAGCAAAGTTTCAGGATACAAGGTAAACATAAGTAAATCAGTAGGATTCCTTTATGCCAACAATGACATTATTAAAGAAGAAATCACCTAATCAATTCCATTTACTCTAACCCCCAAGAAGATAAAATATCTAGCAAGAAATCTAACTAGAGAAATAAGGGACTATACAGAGAGAATTACATGAGATTTCTTCAAAAAACAAAGAGACTTACATAAATGGAGAAACCTACTCTGTTCATGGATAGGAAGACTTAACATTGTGAAAATGTCTATTTTACCAAAAGCAATCTACATACAAAATTCAATCCAAATACAAATTCCAGTGTCATTTTTTAATGTGATGGAGAAACAAATCACCAACTTTGTGTAGAAAGGGAAGAAACCCCAGATAAGTAAAGCACTACTAAAGAAGAGGAACACCGTAGGAGGCCTCACACTACCCAACCTTAGAACCTATTTCACTGCCACAGTAGTCAAAACAGCCTGATATTTGTATAAAAAGAGACACATGGACGAATGGAACAGAGTTGAGACCCCCGAGATGCCACCATCCTCTTATGAACAGTTGTATTTAACAAAAGCCCTAAGATTGTAAACTGGAGTAAAAATCATTTCTTCAGCAAATGGTGATGGCAAAATTGGATATCCATCTGCAAAAAACTGAAACAAGATCCATATCTCATACCTTACACAAAAGGTGACTCAGAATGGATCAAAGGCCTAAATATCAAACCTAAAATGGTAAAGATCATGCAAGAAAAAAATAGCCTCAAGAGGGAAACTTCTAGCACACAACTTAGACTTCAAAAACTGACAAAGCACAATGAACAGAAAACAGATAAGTGGGAAATGCCAAGAATCAAACACTGTTGCTCATCCAAAGACTTTATCAAAATTGTTGAAAAACCACCCACAGAATAGGAAAAAAATATTTGGCAACTACATGTCAGACTGATGTCTGATCTCCATAATCTATAAGGTATTGTAAAATAGCAACAACAAAAAGCTAAATAATCCAAATAAGCAACGGGCAAAGGAGACTTCACTAGAGAGGATATCTAGGCAGCCAAAAGACTCAAGAGGAAATGCTCACGATCATTGGCTGTCAGAGAAATCCAAATCAAAACTACAATGAGATACTATCTCACCCCAACAAGGTTGGCCATAATCTAAAAACCACAAAACAACAAATGCCAGAAAGGCTGTGAAGAGATGGGGACTCTCCTACACTGCTGGTGTGATTGCAAAATGGTACAAGCTCTTTCAAAAACCATCTGGTACTTCCTTAAAAAGCTGGAAATATATATACCATTTAATCCAGTAATCCCACTGCTTGAAATTTATCCTACAGAAGCAAAGGCTGTCACACAGACAGATACATGGACACAAATGTTTACTTCAGCACAGTCCACAATAGCAAAAAGATGGAATCAACCTAGATGCCCATCAACAGATGAATGGATAAACAAACTACGGTACATATATTCAATGGAACACTATGCAATGATAAAAAAACGATGTTGGTTTTAGGAAACATTTCATAACCTGATTTCAACTGGAAGACATTATGCTGAGTGAAATCAGTCAGTAGCAAAAGGACAAATATTACATGAGACACTACTATATGGACTTATAAATAGGCTTACATACAGAAGAAAAGACTCTTTGACAGCTACAAGGGTGGGGAGGGGAGCTGAGTGCTGGTCACAGATTAGATAGTTGATAGAAATTTGGTTAAGTGAAAGTAGTGACAGCACACAGTAGAAAGCAGATCAATTTAACTGGACTTCATCATAAACTGAAAGTTCCTCTAATCTCAATCCAATATTGCAAGGATAGAGTACCAGGGGCAGGGTCTGGGGATCATGCTTTCAGGGTACATGAAGGTAAATTGGTGTAATTAGTCTATCGTTAAAAGAGTCTTCTGCACTGCATATTGGTGAGTGTCGTCTGGGGTCTTAGAAGCTAGCAAGCTGCAATCTGAGGTACACCAAATGGCCCCAACTCACTCAGAAGGGATGATCACTGAGAACACCAAAGGCATGGGGAAAAAAAGAACTCAGGGGGCAGAAGGACCCATGTAAATGGAAGGCTGTATCAGCATGTCACCAGAAGAAGAAGATGGTGCCTGGCCACCACCGATAGCCATGATGGGGACACAGTGTTAATTTCCTGTGACAGCACGAGAAAAAGAGCGGTGCAGCTGAACAACTCTACAACAAGACCACAGCTGACGGTCTGACAGCCCTGGGGGTCCCTGGGAACATGCTCTAGATCTGCAGCTGCCCCTGTCTAGAAACACTACTGAGGTCACTTCTTTGGACAGAAATGGATGAGACTCCGAAACACAATGTGACCACATGGTGGGTGTACCTCACGGTTCTATGCATTTATAGGAGGCTGTCCTACTGGGCTCTTTCTAGGTGGGAGAGGAGGAGACGGAGAAGAGGGAGCAGGAGCTTGGTAAGAGGTTACGACAAGTATAAAATGAGAAGGAGGACTGTGCTCTCATGGAGCCGGGAAAGCAGAGGAGCTGTAGATAGGCAGGCATGCAAAATTGATTTGGATCATGTGCATTCACTTAATCACAATAAAAAAAAAAAAGAGAAAAGATATTTGCCTATAGACCACAATACTATTACCATACCTAAGCAAAGCTAAGAGAAGTAAAAACAACTTCATAATATCTAGCTCATATTTAAATTTTCCCTATGTTGCAAAAAAGTCTTTTTTAAGTATCAAACTTACCCAATACTGAAGCAGCTTCATACATCACATTACATATTGTCTTATCTCTGTACCATTTTCATCTATAATAAACAAACAAAAAAGCTCACTTCCATTGAGTCGATTCCTACCCACAGCTACCCTGTATGACAGAATAGAACTGCTCCACAGAATTACAGTCCCCTACACACTTTTTTCCGCACACGACTTTTACTGCCTTTTTTGAAAAGTTGAGCCCTTTATCTGTAGGTTGCCCCACATTCTGTACTTGTCCTGTGATTTCCTCATGGTGCTGTTGAACTTGTTCCTTTATGTCATGTGTTTCCTATGAACTGGAAGAGGAGTACTGGGTCTGGCTTGCACTTTAACAGGCTCACTCTGGCTGCTGGGCTCAGAAGGTCCTGAGAGCCTGAGAGCTCAAACACAGCAGCAGGGAGAGAAGTTAGGCAGAGTAACAGAAGTCTAGGTGAGAGACACCAACCAGAGCGATAGCGGTGGAAGGAGGGAGAAGCAGCCAGATTCTGCACACATCCTACAGTTTGAGGTGAATGGTAAGGGAAAGTGTCAAGAATGACTCCCTGGGTTTTATCCTCAACAACTAAAGGGACAACATTACCACAACTGAGATAGAGAAAAGTGGATGAGGTTTTAGGGGTAGTAGAAATCCAAATAAGGAGTCCCGGTGGCACAACAGTTAGGTGCTGGGCTGCTAACTGAAAGTTACAGTTCGAACCCACCCAGTTGCTCCATGAAAGAAAGACCTGATGATGTGGTCCTGCAAAGATTACAGCTTGGAAAATTTTACAGGACAATTCTACTCTGTCACTTAGGCTCTCTATGAGTCAAAGTTAACTCAATGGCACCTAACAACAACAGCAAGCAACCAAAGGAGGCCAAGGAAGCAGCCAGAGTTACGAATCTGAAGTTTAGGCAAGTGGCTTGGACTGGAGAAGTTGACAGCACATTAAAAAAAAAAAAAAAAAAAAAATCCATTAAGTCAATTCTAACCTACTGCAACTCTGGAGGGCAGAGAATAACTGCCCCATAGGGTTTGTTTCCAAGAAGAAGCTGGTGGATTTGAATTGCCAACCATTTGCTTAAACTGAGCTTTTAGCCACTGTATCACCAGGGCTCCCCCATTGGCTTATAGTTAGGATTTGAAGCCATGCAACTGGTGAGATCACAAAGAGGGTTAGTGTAGATATGGGCAAGAAGAGGCCCCTGCTTAAAAGTTGAGGTTTGGGGAAGTGAAGGAGTCCCAGCAAGAGTCTCGGGAGTGGCCGGTGAAGTGGGTAGTGCACCAGGAGAGCACGGGGGCCTGACAGCCAACGGAGGAGCTTCCTCCTATCACAAGCAGAGCTGGAATTTCAATGCTGGCCCTTGGAGTCAATCAATTTTAATATATACAAGTACAAACAAAAGATGCACATAGTAAAATGTCAAAAAGTACTCTCTAGAAAAGAGTGGTAAGTTGCGATTCATTAAGTAGAAATGAATCATAGAACCACTGTCCTTCACCACTTCTATGTCTCAAAATACAGGTACATGCAAATCTTCATACTGTACAGGTGAAGAGCAGCAAACACATCTTTGCCCTCTTTTGAAGGTCACTGTTAATGTTCTCATTCAGAGACTCAATCCTGTCTATTTTACTCTCCAAAATTAGTAGGAACAGGAGCCCCAACTACCTGCAGCTTGACGCTGCTTGACTAGCAATCCAGTCAGCAGAGCCTGCAGGGACACCTGGATTCAGGTATTGCTGCTTTAGGGAAATGCCTCGTCAGACTTTGTAAATTATGAAAACAAGTGATTGCTTGACTCAGTTTTCTTCACTTGATAATCCATTAAGTTAAACATGGAGTGTTTAGGTGGTACAAAAGATTAATACACCCAGCTGCTAATCAAAAGGCTGGAGGTTCAAATCTACCCGGAAGTGCTACAGGAGAAAGTCCTAGCCATCTATTTCCAACAAATCAGCCATTGAAAACCCTACAGAGCAATGCTTTAGTGTAACGCACATGGGGTTGCCATGAGTTGAGGTACACTGGATGGCAAAAGGACTGGTTTAGTTAAACATAAAATTCCTGGTTATAGATCTGCTACTCTGGTGTAAATTTTAGGCTGATCATCAATTTTTACTTAAGAGGCACTGATTACCACTTAGGATGAACTCAGTGCTTGTGAGCCCTGAACCCAAGGCTACCTCTTTCTAAGAATGCTGCAGAGACAAACTTTAGAGAAGCTATTCTCTCACAAAGGTGTTGCTCTGCTTGCTGTACATCTTTGAGACTTCACCCTCTGTGCCACCAGCATGTGCCCCGTCTGGATGCTTTCCTCTCCTACCTGTCCCTAGTTCCTGTTCCCTGCTGCATCTTTTTTTTTTTTTTTTTTTTTTTTTTTTTTGCTGCTGCTGCAGCAGCTGCTAGTAGCTGATTTCAGCCTGCAGCTTTTTCATTGGGCTGACCTCATCTAGGCTGCCAACATTCACACTAAACCGTTTGCAACTGTAACTGTAATTCTGTAGTTCTTGAGATTATTTCCCTTTGAATTTCTTCATGGTGGCAGGGGCTCTTTATTTCCCTCAGGAACTACTGTTTTAAAAGATGGATTCCTCCTACAGTGCCTGCTGGAAAATCAGCCACTGAGGCAATTAGGCAAAAGTCCCATATGCAAGAATATTCCCAGGCCACATCACCACTTCATAACACCCTTCCTTCACTGTGGGAAAGCTTGCAAGACAGCACCAGACACCTTTTGATTCTAATCCACTTAAAAATACTCTGTGTGCGCCAGAAAAGCTTGCTTTGGGTAACAGTTGAAACAGTATTTGCAAGCAGCTGTTGAAATACAGGAGGATAAACCAGTGGTAAGGAACAGTGGAAAATAGGTTTCATCAGGTATCAGGAACTCAAGGATCACTGTCAGCCACTGGCCTCCCAGGTGATAGCCAATCCCACCCTTTCTTCAGCAGCTTTCTCTGATGGCCTTCCTGTCCCTTTAATACTACCAGATGGCTGGATAATCAATGTGAATTTGTACCAGAATATGATGAGTCATGGTTTCAGCTTAGAAATAACAATCTCTAATTGCTTTAAGAGTTTCTATAGGGTATCTATGAGATGGAATTGACTTGATGGCAGCGGGTTTGTTTTATTTGGGGGTTGGTTTAGAGACTCATTGTTCTAACTCAAGGAGTCATGGGTTAGGACCTACCTAGAGACAGATCTTTCTGTAGCCACCTGGCACCAGGAAGTCTTGGGTCTCTGTTGATCAGTTGTGTTTTTTTTTTTTTTAATCTCTATAGTTAATATCAGGTTCGGCCATCGTGTACTAATTAGGGGTCAATTTCATGGAGTATATTAATCTGGAAATACTAAAAAATTAATAGCTATAGGTGGGATTTGAAGGATACTGATAATAAAAGGCAATGGTAATGAAAACTAAAAACAAAGAAAAATGAAAAATGAGATCTTCCACTTACATCAGAACCAAATTACAACAGTCATAGGAATGGAGTCCCACTGTAAATTGGGAACTACCTGTACGTAAATGAATATGTTAATTAATATATTTTTAAAAAAACTCAGCTATGTAGTAAACCAAAAACAAAACCCATTGCCGTCGAGTAGATTCCAACTCATAGTGACACTATAGACAGAGTAGAACTGCCATATGCCAAGCACTTTTATTCTTTTTGATCTGTACTTTAGAATCTCCAGTTTTCCCATGTTCATCCCAACACATGGAGCAGTATGAGTTCTCAGCCATTCCACTTGCACTGGAGCTCCTAGGTGATCTAGCCCAGTCTACTCTTTGGACCCCACCTCCTGCCACCGCTCTTCCCCATTGCCCATTAGGCTCCATCAGGGGCTTGTTTCTGCCTTAGAATTTTGCTGAGGCTGTTCCTAGTCTGTGAGTGTACAATTCCTAAATTTCCATGACTGGTTACTTCAGGTCACTCAGATTTCAGCATAAATCTCACCTCTTCGGACCAGCCTTGCACAGATATCTAAGCTAAACTCACTCACAGTCATGTTATTCCACTTTTGTGCTATGCGCTACATTTATCACTAGCTACTTATTAGTGGCATAGTGATTAAGTGCTAAGGCTACTAACCAAAGGGTCAGCAGTTCAAATCCACCTGGTGCTCCCTGGGAATTCTATGGGGCAGTTCTACTCTGTCTATAGTGTCACTATGAGTTGGAATCTACTCGATGGCAATGGGTTTTGCTTTTGGTTTACTACATAGCTGAGTTTTTTAAAAATATAATAATTAACATATTCATTTACGTACAGGTAGTTCCCAATTTACAGTGGGACTCCATTCCTATGACTGTTGTAATTTGGTTCTGATGTAAGTGGAAGATCTCATTTTTCATTTTTCTTTGTTTTTAGTTTTCATTACCATTGCCTTTTATTATCAGTATCCTTCAAATCCCATCTATAGTTATCTTTTTGGGCTGGAAATACTGTGTACATATAAACCTACAGACCTGATGACATCAGTAAATCACATGCTGCAACACTGTATGCAGTACATATTACTAATGATACAACGTTAAAGAAAAAATAAGACAGATGGTGGTAAGTGTAGTTTGTTGTAATTGAATATAAGTTGTGCACTGTCTGTATATTAATTAATGCATGAAGGTATGTATTTATTATTTCTCTTCCTTTGAATACACTGTATTTTTACTCAAATAACACGTGCCTTCTACATTTGTTGGCCAACCATGCCTTCCTCCATGAGGCATTTTCATAAGTACCGTTATGCCAACTTTTTATTATGTTTCTGAAAAAAACTTAGCATAGTGCACTTACAAAAACACTTTACAGTCAAAGAGTGAGGTTGTCCTGCAAATGTAGGTGTGCATTGTTTTCACAAAAATACAAAGAGCTCCAGAGAGGAAGGACCTTGTTTGTTATTTTCATTGAGTATTTCTGACACTTAGAATGATGCCTGCTATAGAACTATTCCACAAATGTTTGCTGGATGTGAATGAACGAACAAGTGAATGAAAAGCACGGCTACTGTACTCTTCTTTGCCATGGAGAATGGCCTTAGCAAACTCAACTGGATCCTCCATTCTCCAGCCATACTGAAGGCTTGGAATTGTCTAGAAAAGCTTAGGAGGAGGGTAAACCTTAAATTTGAGCCTTTCTTAGCCCTAAAGTCCATGCAGAAGATTCCTCTGCTGTATCTGCAGACCCTCAGCCTCAAGATCCCAATGGATATTTGAAGGTGGACGAACTTCCTAGGAGGCCACTGACAACCATTAGTCAATTTGCCTTCCTGAGTTTCTTACCCTAAAAAGAGTAGTGGGAATCCAGTGTTGCTTTAACCATATTATTCTGCATTTTACAGGCTGAATTTTCAGTATAATCCAATCCCACTGCATAATGCTGAATAAATGCATTTAACTATCTTTTTATATTATGCATATATCTGCCCCTCTTTTAAAGCAAAATCTACTTCAACTAAACCCCAACATTCTGATTAAAGATGATAATCTTTCTGCACTGTGAGCTTGTGATAAGTATGTTCAATTTGTATCTAGTTTTCAAAGACCCTGCTGCCTTTTGACACACATGCCAGTATGTGAAACCCAGTGTTTATCTCAGATTAGGCTCTGCTGAAATCCTACTCTACATCGAGCTGTTTATACTCCTAACAGTGGTTTTCCTTTAAAGTAAAGGAAGAATTCAGTGTTAATTCTTTCAACAGGCACTGGTAACTTTGAGGATCTATTCAGTCTTCATAATGCTACTTTATTGCACTTCAAGGACAGGGAGCAGAACGTCGACTTTAATTCCATTTTTATATTCGTCTGCTGGTGCTAATAATGAAGGATATTGGGCTTTGGGAACTGCATCGGTGATTCTTGATAAAGTCAAGAGACATGATCGCAGGATTAAAGATTCTATTCAGTCTGAAACTGAAGCAATTCTTGACCGTCAAACGAAAAGTCAGGATTTTGAAAAATAATTACATAAAAATGTGAGGCAACCTTTCTCTTCATCCTCACAAGAGAAAAAGAAACTACGTCTCAGAGAGGTTAAGTAACTTTCCCAAGTACTCGCAGCTAATAAACAGCTGAGCTGGAATTTGAGCACAGCTGTGTCTGACTCGAGGCCCTTTGGGACTGGGCTATGATGCTTCTTCCCAGAAGCCTTACCGTGGGTTCATAGGCACCATTAAAACAATGCACCATTGAAACGGAGATACAGATTTTTCTACTTTAAAACTGTGACACTCACATAGCAGAAATTTATTAAGTATTTGTTGATAATGAGCTTCACACTTTTACCACTGTGGTGAAAAAAACAGTGACGCTGTGCACTACAAACTAGTCAGGAAGCACAAGCAGGCTGTGTATACCTTCCGACTGGGGAACCTGCCCCTGACTAGAGCTGAGATCTGTTTCCCCCAAAAAGCAGCTCTACCTTTAACTTGATCAGCTTTTCGAAAGGGCCATAAAAGTTCTCGTTGCAACTCAAGGGACTTCTGTGTTCCTGTCATAGCCCAGCTTGAGGGCAGTTAGCTGCCAGCCTCCTCGGTGACACTTAGGCCACTCAGCGTCCTTCCACAGAAGCCACCCCCCCTGCTCACTGGGGGATTATGGTGGCAAAGCTATCAGGCTTAATTTCAAGAAGTTGTTTTGGGTAATTAGTCCCTTTTAATTGCTCATGGAAATAGTAATTTTAGGTGACAAGATTATTACATACTGCTGGTTAATAGGTTCTCCACGGTCAAGAAAACATCACTGAGATTGTTAGGACCAGTTCTTTCCCATCTTTAGCTTCACCCTTGAAATCACCAGCAAAGACATCTGGGAAAGTCAGCTTCTGTGCTGGGAAGAAAACAGTACAGAGTACTGGGTTCCTCTTAGTTTTCTGCCAAGCGAAGGATTAGAGCAGGACTTTTAACTGTTTCCTGCTGCTGCCAGCCTGAGGCAAGCCCAGCAGACTTGCTGCTGATCAGGAACTTGAAAAGCTGAGGGAAGTTTCCAATTCTCCCATTTGCTTGTTTACCTCTTCAGCCAAGTTGCTTTATCATTGAGTAGATTTCACCTAAATAGGGTCCCAGATGATGAAATACGTGATGCAGTTCAAGCTGAATGTTTTTGCTGCTTTTCACTTCACTGAACAAAGGGGTCAAGGCAGATTGGCCTGCTGGCTTGCCACATGCCACCGGCTCAGGAGAGGGGTGGCTGGAATGCAGACATTGGTCTCAGCAGTTAAGGAAGCTGGGAATTGATAGGCTATTTACTGGCTCTGCCACACAGTGCCATTTATTTGACCTCTCTAAGCCCCCATTTAATCATCTGTCAAAAGGAGATAAAAATAATATCTAGCTCACATCTTAGTTGTAAGGATTAAGTGATATAAATGCCTGACATATAGCAGAAACTGAAATAAACCCCCTAAAAGATAGCATCTATTATAATTACAGGACATTTCTCCTCCATAAATCCAGGTCTTCTGAAGAAGTCTAAAGTAAGAAAGAAGTAAAAAAAAAAAAAAAAAAAAAATTATACTAACATCCAGCTCCACCTCCATGCCCTCAAATCTTCTTAATGGAGACATATGTAATCCCAAATGCACTGAATATTTTTTATAAATATTGCATATAAAGACAGAGATTATTACAACTACTAGCAAATTAAAGTGGTTAAAACTCATTTCATTGTGTGTAACCATGTTACTCAAAATCACAGATTTCTCATGAAATTGGCAATAGAGAATTTACATTGAATTCATTCTTCTCTCCAGCTCTTTCAGAAGGAACAAGATCTAAGACATGGTCCTCATGCTGACTTAAAAAAAAAAAAAGAGTTTCAATATTTTTAATGCATTTTTTAACAACGAGAAAAATCTCCCTAGTTCTTATCAATAATGAAATTTTATTCTCTTTCTTTAGAGATTAAATGCTGACAAATTTGCTCTTTCATGAAGCCGATTCTTGTGTTTAAGTACTTCATTTCATACTTTTCTTCTGGAATTTTGTGAGGGTCAGTATTCACTTTTCCTGGTACTTCCGAGGCCAGCATCCCGTACTTCTTCTGTGTTTACTTGACTCTTTAAATTTGGAGACTGCTGCAAGGGCTGCAGCAGGCAAAGTCAAATACCGTGGTTAAGGTGTAAAAATGCCAGCTCAGGAACAATGGTGGGATATCAGTTTATATCATCAACTAAGAAAAATCTTCTCTAAGAAGTTAAAATACAACAGAAATTTGGAGTTTGTGCACCTTGGCTGGCAAAGCTGTCTCCTTGCTCTTGTCCTGGACATGTTGTTTTCCTGAGCTTCCATTTAACCACTCAGGATGCGGAAAGAGGAGGCACATAACAAAAATTACCTACCACTCATCTGTCACTTTGTCTTACTGTAGTGGCATGCTTGTTGCTATGATGCCGGAAGGTATATCACTGGTATTTCAAATGCTAGTAGGGTCACCCATGGTGGACAGGTTTCAACAGAGCTTCCAGACTAGTATTAGCAAGAAGGCCTAGCAATCTACTTCCAATAACATAGTACTGGAAGATGAGACCCCTAGGTTGGACTCAACTATGCCAATAATCATTAAGGAGGCTCAGGACCAGGAAATGTTCCTTTATGTTGTTACACTGGATCACCATGAGTCAAAACTGACTCAACAACACCTAACAACAATAACAATCATTACAGTTAACTTCTGTCGAAGAAGTATTTTGGTAGCCTTCCACAGAAATATGAATTATATGGAAGACAAAAAATCTGCAGGGTTTGCATGTGTGTTTCCAACCAGGATTTCCTACTTCAGTAGAAGGACCAGAGGTTGCATGTGTACTACAAAGAGAACAAAATTAAGCACATATGCTAGGGAATATTATGGTGTTTGGTCCACATTTCTAAACAGAAGATAAAGCTAGTCACTTCAGTAATTGTGTTTCTTGTTATCCTAGCTGCTGTGGTCTGTGTGACACTTCTCAACAGACTTGAATGTAATCAGATCAACTTGTCCCCTGAGGGTCTGGTAAAGTACCAGCAACTCCCTCTGCTCCTGATTTCCAATTTCATCAAACAGTGCCTTGGAAACTGCAGGACACCCCTGTGTTTACCAGAAAGTCTGTAGTTCAAGTTGTGAACTTAAAGTCATATATTATTTGTGGCATTATCATATAGTTCTCATCTACATGCTAAAATCATAATGGAGTGATTTTGTGAAATCCATTTTTCTTGAAAAGATGAATTTATTGTAATGAGTTTGAAATTCACATTAAATTAAATTCAAATTTTATTTGAGAATAAGTTAACTAAATTAGCTTAATAATGAAATAAAAAAAAAATCCTGGATGGTGACATTTGGAGTTTCATATGCAGCATTAGTTAAACTCACATTAAAATAGACCAGCCATTTGTAGATACTATTGCAAGTCACTCTATTTCTAAAACCAATCCAGAAATTCGTGTTAGAATGTTGTCAGGCACTTCTAGGTGTTGGACAAGTGACAGAAATTGATCAACCACATTCAAAATATTTACAGGGAAAGTGTCAGGCTAAGGCAGATCTATATGGAAAAGTTCCCCTTCCAGAAATATGACCAGACTTTTTTCCTCTGCACAATTTCAGTGCACTTCAGAATAGATTACAGACTTTTATATATTTGCCTATATTTGTGATTTGATTACTGAACAGAACCACTCTGGATTACATATTTATTTTCAAATGAAAACCATCAGTAATACAAAGAAAGATCCCCTTGTTTCTTCAGAAATCACGAGTGACTAAATTGCCTTCTAGCAATTTTCTTTTTCTTTTAAGAAAATGTGGATTGGAAGAGGGTGTATTTTTTATTTCATTTCCTTGATGATTGAATTCAGTCCTGAGTTCAGTTTGTTAAAGTGGTCTTTTTGTGTGACTTTGTGGCAGGTTCCTTACCCAGATTTTGCCCAATTTGACTGTCTGGAGGACCTGGATCACTTACAGGCTGCATCACGCTCTATGAATTGATCAAACCTTGGGATTTCTTCTAAAGCTGATACACAGAGGAGTTGGGAAGTGTGGCTGGGGGAAGGATCATTTGCAAACTTATACAGTATATAATGTTCTGTGTATATGTGTATAGTTGCAGCTGCAATAACATTTAATTCCAACTATGATGTAGATTATTTGGATCTGGGAACCATTTCCACCTGGCATGGAAATGGAGGCATAGAGAGAGATTCCCTGGTGGTGTTTACCACATCTTAGGTCGACTGAGTTGGAAATGGCCTGCTCATGCCAGAAAGGGTTTTCCTTTTAATCTACATTATACAATCCCTTGAGAGGTATATCAGGTTGGGAACTCCTTTTGGCAATAGAGATGACTGCAGCGCAATTTTCAAGGTGTCATGATAATTGACCATCAGATACAAATATCAGAGCTAAAAAGAACATGGAATAGCCCCTCAGTCATTTTCTGGGGAGGCTTTCATTTTGTTTCCTTTTTTTTTTTGATCAAGTGGAAACCACTTCAGAGTGCCCTCTATAAGCCTTCAGTTTGAACTTTTATCTTGTCTGCTCCTGAAAAATCTTCTTTGCTTTTCACTGAGAGAAAGGGAGGCTATAAGGGGGGAAAAATCCAGTGTTGATACTTAACCCTCCTCTTAACTCCAAACTCTGAATGCGTGTGTGTTTCCAACCAGGATTTCCTATTTCAGTAGATGGTACCAACTCCATAAGGCAGAAACCTGGTTACTGATTCTTTCTCTCTCATTCTCTAATTCAGTCAGTCACCAAGTCCTAATAATTGACTCTTCTGGTTCTTAGCACTGCCCACCTCTTTCTGTCCCCTCTGCACTCAGCCTAGCCCAGGTCACCATCATCTCTCCTCTGGACCACTGCAGCAGCCTCAGCCCTCATCTCCCTGCCTCTGTTCTTAAAACATTTGGGTTATTTTCCTTGCTTCCAAGACTTTACATTAGTCTCAGAATGAAGATCAAAGTCCTCAGCACAGCCCAGGAGTCCCTGCATTCATTACTGGGTCAGTTTGGGCTGTCTAGCCCAACATACCCCACTTCCCCCTCCATGTGTCCACCCTCCAGGGGCAATGTCCTTGGGTTCTGAAGTTGTACTCGGGTCACCATTTATATAGGAGTGTCATGCATGGGAGTGTGCTTAGCCAAGAGGACAAGTACAGCTGAAATCTAGACCACTCTGTGTTCACCCAGCTGTGCACCACAGCTCTGGTCAATACTCACTCAGAGAGGGGCCTTCTCCAGATTTACCCAGCTATGACACATAGGTCCATCTTAGTAATGCCTAGGATATTGATGTTTTTCATGATCTCCAATTTTCCTAGACTAATAGTAAAGTATTATAATGACATGTGCAAAGAACTGGAGATAGAAAACCAAATGAGAAAAACATGCTCTGTGTTTCTTTAGCTGAAAGAATTGAAAAAACATTTCAGGCCTTGAGTTGCAATAGTGAAGGATTCTACAGGGAAAATGTTAAACAATGAAGAAAGTATCAAAAGAAGATGGAAGGAACATATTATACCAAAAAGAATTGGCTCACAATCAACCATTTCAAGTGGCTGCATGTGATTAGGAACTGATGGTACTAAAGGAAAAAGTCTGCTGCATTGAAGGCACTGGCAAGAAATGAGCCTCCAGCTCAGAGGACGTTGAGGCCAATTGGCATAACTAGCCTATTGCTAAGAGAGTCTTCTCCACCCCATATCAGTGAGTGGCTTCTTGGGTCTTAAAAGCTAGCAAGCTGCCATCTGTGGTACACAAAATTGTCCCAACTCAGCTGGAACAGATGATCACCAAGGACAACAATGACATGGGGGAAAGAGAACCCAGAAGGAAGACCAACATGAATATATGGCTACATCAACATGTGACCAGAAGAAGCACGTGGTGCCCATGACCAATGACAACTGTGATGGGGCTCACAAAGTTGAGTCCCAGTAGCAACAAGAGAATAAAATGGGGTGCACCCTGAGAACTCCATTAAAAGACCACAATTGATGGTCCAAAAGCCTGGGGTTTCCCCGAGGAGCATGGCCCCCAGACCTGATGCTGCCCCTGATCATAAATCATTACTGAGGTCAACTCTTTGGACAGGAATGGATTGGACACAGTGACACAGAGTGACCATATCATGTGTGCACTTTATGGTTCTATGCACCCATAGGATGTTGTCCTACTGGTCTCTTACTAGAGGGGAGTGAGAGGGTGGAGAGGAGGGGACAGGAGACTGTTAGGAGGATATGACATGTATAGAACAGAAAGGAGGAGTGTACTGTCACTGTGCAAGGAGAGCAGAACGAGCTGCACATAGGCAGGTATGCAAATTTAAACCGTATTGTACACTTTCACTCAATCACGATAAATTAGACAAAAGAAAGAAACAAGCCTCCAGGAATTGATGAAGCTGAGATATTTCAAAAAACTGATGAATCACTGGAAGTGCTCACTCTTCTATGTCAAGAAATTTGAAAGACAGCTACCCGATGAACCATCTGGAGGAGATCTGTATTTACGCTTATTCCCATGAAAGATGATCCAACCAAATTCAGAAACTATAGAAGAATATCACTAACATCATAGTCCAGTAACATTTTGCTCAAGATCATTCAAAGTGACCACAGTAGTATACTGACAGCGAACTGCCAGAAATCCAGGCCAGATGCAGAAGAGGACATGTAACCACAGATGCCATTACTATCAGAAGAGAGTACCGCAGGGACGCTTACCTCTGCTTCACTGACTATGCAAAGGCATCCGACTGTGTGGATCATAACAAGTTACGGACAACATTGTGCAGAAGTGGAAATTCCAGAACACTTACCTGTGCTCATGAGAAATCTGTACATGGATCAAGAGGCAGTTTTTTTTTTTTAACAAAACAAGGAGACACTACATGGTTTAAAGTCAGGAAAGGTGTTATGTCAGACCTGTATCCTTTTTACGGTGTGGCGATGCCTGAGACTTCTTGGTTTCTCATGTAACACACAAGGAAAGGCACATTCACATCTATGCCTCCAAATCCACATACAACTTCACTGATTTACACACCTTTCTAAGTTTGGGTTACAACTGGGTGCTGGTGTCTTCTACCACACTAGTCTAGGCTCTGGACACTTCTCTCTCCAAGCCCCTCTGTCAGGGCCGGTAACAGCTGTTGCCAGCTGCACCATCCCTTGTTGCTTTGCCTTGGTCCTGCCCATCCCTTTGTAAACAGCCCCTTTGTAAGTTCTATTCCCCACTTTAATTGTGCCATCTAGTTCCTGCAGGGTTCAAGTAACACAGCTTCCAAAATACACAGAGGACCAAACCATTTTGAAAAACGCCAACTTAAGAAACTGAAATCATTTCACAAAAAACTCTTGGTTACTTTTTTCTTTGTTTTCTTTCTAACTAGTAAGATACAATCATCCATACAAACATAGAACATTAAAAAATTCTCCCAAGGACTTGCAGTTTAAGAAACACAGTGCTAGACTTACTTTCCTAGCTGGCTGATGGGTATCACGTGTAAGACAGAATTGAAAGCCTGAGTGAAAGACAGATAAATGGCCTCTATTGCTTGCCTTCAAGCTACATGTCCTGTCATCCTGTCACAGAAGGAAATTAAAATTGTCTAACATGTACTGAGTTTCATCAAGCCACGTTATTCCTCTTCGGGGCCTTGGGTGCCCCCAGATGACTGTACTGTAAATAGATGTCTTTCAGCATTTCATCTACAATCTTCATCTGAGGATTTAAAAGCCAAGGAAACCAACCTTTAATTATTAGGGTTTCTCTTTGTCTCTTTTAGAAAATGAATTTGCTCTATATCTGGTGGCATAGCGGTTGAGTGCTACAGCTGCTAAGCAGAAATTTGGCAGTTGAAATCCACCAGGAGCACCTTGGAAACTCTATGGGGCTGTTCTACTCTGACCTATAGGGTTGCTATGAGTCAGAATCAATTTGATGGCAATAGATTTGTGTATATATACACGTTGTTATAGATTGAATTGTGTCCCTCCAAAAAATACGTAAATTTGACTGGGCCATGATTCCCAGTAGTATGTGACGGCCCTCCATTTTGTGATTTTCCTATGCTGTATGTTAAAGAGGATTAGGGTGGGACTGTAAATTCATTCCTATGGTCACCTCCCTGCTCCATTGTAAGAGGAGTTTCCCTGTGTGGCTTGTACCATGTTTTGTCCTTTTATCCTACAAGAGATAAAAGGAAAGAGAAGCAAGCAGAGAGTTGGGAACGTTACACCACTAACAAAGCAGAACCGGGTGTACAGCATGTCCTTTAGACCTGAGATTCCTGCACCAAGGTGCTTCCTGACCAAAGACTGGTACAACACAGGGACCTTTCTTCAGAGCTGACAAAGACAGAAAGCATTATCCTGGAGTGGACACCCTGAATTCAGACTTGTAGCCTACTGTACTGCATAAGAATAAAGCTACCTATGTTGTGGTATTTCTGTTAGAGCAGTACCAGATGACCAACACTCACACACACACACACACACACACACACACACACACACACACACACACACACACACAGTCCTCCCCCATCCCCTGCCCCTATTTCTCCAGGAAGTCATCTACCATCTAAGAACTGAAAATAATAGTCAGTGGCTTAGCAATCTAACATCTCCTCGGATGAATAACTGAAAATACTTAAATTTTACCAACCTGCTTCATTATTCTCTCCTCAGTGATTCTCTCATTTCTAATTTGCTTTTCTATGCCTCCCAAACATGTGTCAATCTAGAAAGAATTTATCATTTAATTTTTGAAGAACTGAGCATAGCAATTTTCACTTGAGAACAAAATTGTACCACTAAAACCACTTTTTTTCCTAAAACCTAGTAATGTTTTATAAGTATAAAGTAATTGAAAAGTTGATCAAACAACCTAGAAACCAATTCATACATTTTAAACATGATTGGTCTAGAGTTATCTCACCAAAAGATAGTAACTTAGGATCATGTCTATTTTTTTATAAATTTCTAAAATTTCCTGGAAAATTCTGTTAATCTTTATAGCAACTGAATCACTAGCATTATGAAATACTGTGGACATTCCAGAATTAAAGAAACTATCCAAGTACTCTGATTTTATCTCATGACCTATAATAATAGAATGAGATCTTTTAAGATGTGGATTCTCCTTACTACTTCCATATCACTTTATTTTTATTTCATTCAAGTTTAAGGTCTTTGAAAATTATTATAAATATTATATAATAGTGTAATTAAAATTACAGATTTTATGTAACTTTATACATATTTTAATATTAAATATATTATATTAACATTATAAATATATTTAATTATTTTATTTAATATATTAATATTATTTAACATTAATATATTAAGCTATCTAAAATATGTTTACATTAAATACATTAATATTATAAACAAGAAAAACCACTAACAAGGGAGAACAAAATGTCACCCAAATCCCACTTCGAAAACCAATCCACTGCTGTTGAATATATTGTGACTCATAGCGATCTCACAGAACAGAGCAGAATTGCCCTATAAGGTTTCCAAGGCTGTAAATCTTGACAGAAGCAGATTGCCATATCTTTCTCCCACACAGCAACTGGTAGGTTTGAACTGTCAATCTTTTGGTTAGCAGAGGAACACGAGTCACAGGGCCACCAGGCCGCCTAAATCCCACTTACTACAAACAAACGATTAGCAGACAGTGCACTGCTCAGATGTGTCTTTATAAATTTACTGGATGGTATTACCTTCAGTACTATTTGCCTTCCTTCCCCTGGAACCCCAGAAGTCTCGCTTGTTGTAGAGCTGCTTCCATGGTTGGTTTAAGGTTGTAATGCAATGAACTCACTCCAGATAAACAAGCAAAGGACAAAACACGTAAATTTATAAACAGCTTGTTTTGCACAAGTGCCAATTCCAGGGTTGGTGGGAAAGTAAGGTACACTCCTTTCCCTTAAGCAATTTACAAGCTAGCAGAGTTGAGGCACTAAGACAAATGTGTAAAACAACCAAGCCCGTTGCCATCTAGTTGATTCTGACTCATAGTGACCCTATAGAACACAGCAGAACTGCCCTATAGAGTTTTCAAGGTGAGCCTGGTCGACTGGAACTGCCTACTTTGCAGTTAGCAGCTGTAGCATTTAACCCCTATGATACCAGGGTTTCTAAAATGAATGTATGAAGAATAATAATTCAAAGGATAACTTCATGGATTCCCAAAGAGAGATAAAAATAAAAGGATTTTGAGGAGTCAACAAAGTGATCATAAGTAGCTGGAAGGGTTTGAAAGCGTTTCTTGCACAAAGAGGATTTTGAGCTCAGCTTTATCTATGGGATAATTTTGATAGAGACACTGTGGAGGGTATTGCCATCAAAGGGAAAAACATGAAATAAGACAAAGGAGGAAAATAAACAACATACGACTAGAATTATGAATCCTGCTTGGCTAGATCTGGAAAGGTAAATCAGGATTCTGTTATGTGGGATCTTAAAAGTCAGGTTAAAAAGTTTGACTTTTACTGGCTAAAACCCAAATCCAAACCCACTGCCAAAGAGTCAATTCAGACTTATAGCAACCCTAGAAGGCAGAGTAGAACTGCTCAATAGTTTTCTAGGAGTTCCTGGTGGATTCAAACTGCTGACCTTTTGGTTAGCACTTAATCGCTACGATACCAGGGTTTGCTCTTACTGGCTAGGTAACTAGAAAACACTGAAAGTCATTGCTGATAAGGATGAATCAAAAGTGTGTTTGGAGGATGGTTGTACTAGTTTTCTGATACTGCTGTAACAGTGTACCACAAAATGAGTGTCTTTAAACAATAGAAATATCATTGTGATTCAGCAATTTCACTGCTAGGAGTATGTCTAAGAGACCTGAAAGCAGTGACAGAAATGGACATGTGTATACCAGTGTGCACTACAGTAGTCTTCACAATAGCCAAAAAGTAGAAAACAATCTGAATGCTCATCAGCAGATGAGTGGATAAACAAAATGTATAACATACATAGAGTGGAAAGCTACTCTGCTAGAAAGAGACATGAAGTCTTGAAGTATGCTACAACGTGGAAAGAACTTGAAGACATCACATGGAATGAAATTAGTCAATCACAGAAGGACAAATATTGTACGACCTCAGATATATAAAAAGATAAGAACAGGTAAACATATAGAGACCAAAGTTTATTAGTAATCACTGGGGGTAGGAACCCTGGTGGCATAGTGGTTAAGCATTATGGCTGCTAACCAAAAGGTCGGCAGTTTAAATCCACCAGGTGTCCCTTGGAAACTCTATGTGACAGTTCTACTCTGTCCTGTAGGGTTGTTATGAGTTGGAATTGACTCAACAGCAGTGGATTTGGCTTTGGGTTTGGGGTAGCAGGGAGGAGGGAAGTTACTGCATAGGAAATACTGAGTCTTAGTTTACAGTGGTGGAAAAATCACAGTTTGTGGTTAGAAGCTGTACAGTTGGTTAACGTAGTTGACATCAATAAATTGCACATCTGTAAAAAGTTGGATCAGCCTATGTTGTGTGGTAGATTTGCGTATATTTATGACAACAATAACAAAAAAAAAGAGCAGCTGCTAATAATGCTACTTATGTACAACCAAATACCCAATTGGATTTGGTTTCCTGGTTTGAAGTATACGATCACGTAAATTGACCATATCTGTTTTATCTCCTAGGTGGTTGCCTAGGATCTTGAAAGTAGACATCCAAAGTACAACCAGTTTCTATTTGCTTGGAGTAACAGAGAAAGAAAGAGAGACAGGAATAGGCAGAAGAAAAGAATATATGGTTAATTATCTCCGTGAACACCTGCCTGTGCTCAGCTGCCATTGTTGAATGTTTTGATCAGGGATTTTACAGCAGACTCTGGATTTTAAAGAGGGAAATGAAGAACAGAATTTAAAATTCTCACAGAGTCAAAGTTTCCTGGACAATTGAGGCTTGATGAATCCGTGAGTATTACTCTTAGTCTTTAAGCCTTAAACCAAAAGTATCCCCTGAAGTCTTCTTACAAACAAACACCAGTTATCTAGAAGAATGTCTACGTTGAGCACCGTGCTCTTTTAAGATCCACATGGGATCAAAGGTGACTACAGCAACTCAAGTAGATAGGAACTACAGCAACTTGATTAGATAGGAACCTTAGGTGGAATGAGTTTATGTCAACAGGGGAAGAACAATTTGGAAAAGAATTGTGAGACTGATTGCACAACTTAAAAAATATAATAAATGCTCCTGAATTGTACCTGTAGAAATTGTTGAATTGGTGTATATTTTACTGTGTATATTCTCCACAACAACAACAACAACAAAAAGAAATACATACTGTCTTACAGTTCTGGAGAATAAAAGCCTGAATTCAGAACACCAGCAGGGCTATTCTTCTCCAAAGGTTCTCGGGGGGGAAATCATTTCTTACCTTTCCCAGCTCTGTTACCCAATTACGGCTTGCAACTGCAGCATAACTCCATCTCTGCCTCCATCGCCTAGTAATTGTCTTCCCTCTGCATCTCTCTGGGTCTCTTTTTTATAAGGAGACCACACAGACTGGATTACCACCCGCCTACTCCAGCAGGACCTTAAGGTAAGTGAAAATGTCTTCAAAGACCCTCTTTCCAAACAAGGTACCAAGTGCTTTCCAAACAAGGTCCCATTCACAGGTACCGGTAGGTTGGGATTTCAACATTCTTGGGTGACATAATTCAACCCATAACAGTAAGTGAGAGGAGGTGGCAGTAAGACGGGATGAAGACTAGTAAGGAGAAATTAGGCCTGGGTGGCGGGAACCAAGGCTTGGCCTTTCACAATGTCCCCAAGTTGGAGGACGGACAGCGATGTTAAGACAGCTGAGGCCAAAGGCATCATTTCATTAGACTAGTCAGCTTTCATACTCATGAAGGTCAGTGCCCTCAAAATTTCACCTAGCAAGTTAAGCAGCTTCCATATTGCAGAAAAAAATTTTCACTTTCATTCGAAGATGATGTGTTTCCAAAGTCTTTCTTTTATTAAAAGGCTACGGAGAGTTCAAACACGACAGGGCGAAGCAGTATCTGTGGGAGAGAGTGGCATTTAAAGGGCTGATGAGTGAGAGATGTCAGCGATGATCTCAGTATCTATGCAGATAAAAAGTTTTATGGCTTTGTGGGTAATAAAAAATTAGCTTTCCCAGAAAGGATATAGGCATAAAACTCAATGAAATAAAAAGTAAAGGTTCTATGAAGTCGGCTTTGTAGTTTTTCTCAAACCAAATTCTAATTTATTAATTTATAGGAGAAAATTCATGCTACGTGACCTGATATACTCATTCCTGCTGGTTGACATTTCTACATGGGCTTCTCTGTGTCACGGGAGAAGTTCAATGGCTCTAGCAAAGGAGATGGGATAGTAACGGCTACCATCACGGGTGCTGGTTGAGCCTAGTATTCTTATCCCTGATACAGGAATATATTTGCCAAGGAGGGCTGAATCTTCCTATCAGCCAGTTAGATCACTCTACCTCAAGGCAGTGTGGCAAACAAAAGTTATTTTTCAAAGTACAGCTCATCAGAGTCAGAATACACTGAGAAAATATGACTAACATCAATAGTTATCAGAAAGAATGATTAAACTTAAAATACTCACTAGACAAAGAGGGGTAACATCAGGGAATATCTCTCCAGGATCAGAATCTGTGGTGCTAAAATGAAACTCTCCTGCCTGAGCCCAACATGCACGGCCTTTTATGTCAATGCTTTGATGTCTCCATGGCAGAAGAAGATCAACGAATAAAGTTATTTATCTTTTCAGGTTGTCACAGCATATACGGAATCCTGTAGAATCAAAAGGTGGTACCAGAGCAGGAAAGAAAGGGATAGAAAGTGAAGGAAGATAATAAGAAAAAAAATCGAAAGGAAATATTGAATGAGAGGGCAGCCTGGTGAGAAATATGGTAGTTGTAAAATAAGATTATGAGAAGAAAGGTGACTAGTGGGAGTTCTGCAAGATGGAGGCGAATATACCTCCTAAAGCACTGTAAAACTCTAGAAGAGCTGCTTCGAATATTGTTTGAAGGCGAAGAGAACATGCTAGAAACAAGGAGGAGAAAATTAAAGGTATAATGACCTTTATATAATGACCTATAAAGGTGACCTGAGCTGCTACCTGATTATCTAGAGGCTTGGGTTTAAAGCTCCCATAGACAGGAGGCTCATGCCAAGTGGTAGGGTGTTGGAACTAAAATCCCACAGAAAATAATCTGCCTTCCTACATAGAAGACCCTGCTGGGTGATCTGCTTCACAGAGGATAGTTTATACAGGATCTGAGACTCTTACATCCCTGACATCTGGCATATACGCCAATAAAATATTAGGCTTTAAAAATCATTAGTATAAATGTAATATAAACTCATGGTCAACATTAAAACAGTAGGAAGCCCCTTGCTGTTGAGTCAATTTCAACTCATGAAAACTCCACATGTTACAGAGTAGAACTGCTTCATGTGGTTTTCTTGTCTATAATCTTTATATAAGTAGATTGTCATATTTTTCTTCTGCAGTGGTACGAATCACTACCCTTTCCATTGGTAGTGGACAGCAAATCATTGTGCTGCCCAGGGATCTCTGCTCTACCACAACTTTCTATTCTAGTTTTCTAGAAGTAAGCATCGCTGGCAGTTTCTTAATATAGCCTTCTCTCTTGACATAAATGTGCATTCTTTTTGATAATAGGAAGATCATTCTATATGTACTTTTCTGGTTTTGCTCCCACCCCATCTCCACTTTAAGAGTGTATGCACCCTGCTCCTCTTTTTGAGTTAGCCCATATAATCTCCTATTTTTTTCTTGTAACAGCGTTATTGAGACATAATTCACATACCACACTACTCATCTATTTAAGGTATACAATTCAGTAGCTTTTAGTATATTCACAGAGATGTGCAACCATCAGTACAACCCTCATTCTTTTTAGTGGTTGCCAAGATTTTGTTTTATGTTATATCATAATTTTAATAAATATCTATGGAGTTGAATTAAACAACTGATTTGAACTGAAAAAGAGAAAAAATGCAAATTGTCTAGAAACCTAAAAATAAAGAAACTATGAGACTTCCACTGCTCTTTGAAGCTATCTTGAAGTAACTATGCTATATCAATGTAACAGTGTGGCTGAGAAAATACACTTCACATTATCTTAATCTTTTCTTTCTAGATATTGTTGTTAGGTGCCATCGAGTCAGTTCCAACTCTTAGCGACCCTGTGTGTAACACAGCATAGCACTGCCCTACCCTGCGCCATCCTCACAATCGTGACGCTTGAGACCATTGTCGTAGCTGCTGTGTCAATCCATCTCTTTGCGGGTCTTTCTTTTTACTGACCCTCTGCTTTATCAAGTACATTATCCTTCTCCAGGGACAAAGTATGCGAGGGAAACCCCTGTCATCTTCCCTTCTAAGAAGCTTTCTGATTGTATTTCTTCTTGTTTGTTCCTCTGGCAGTCCATTGTACATTCAGTATGCTCCACCAACATCATAATTAGAAACACCCATTCTTCTTCAGTCTCCCGTATTTGTTGAAGCGATTGAAAATACCATGGCTTGGGTTAGGTGTACCTTATCCTCAAAGTGACATCTCTGTTTTTTAATACTTTAAAGTGGTCTTTGTAGCATATTTGCACAATGCAATAGCCAGCCAGCCAAGTGCAATATAAAAACTTAAAATAAACTTATAATTAAGCTTACATTTATAAATCTGTAACTAAGCTTAACCATGTTATTTTTAATAATCTTCCCACACTAAGTTACATTATTTAAATGGAAATAGAGCATTTTGTTTTAAATACACTGTGAAGGTAATCATTTCAGATTGATACAATATTTATGAAGTGTGCAAAGAAATGTAAACAAATTATTTTTGAAATTGTTTGTAAATATTAAGAGTTTTCAGCATATGTGGTGCTAAATAATATTGACATGTCAGGGAAAAATTGCAAAATAGAAGGAGAATAATGCAACTACTCTTTCCCCACACTCACTTCCCTACATATAATAAATTCACTGAGGAGAAAAGGTGGTTCATGACATTAGTAAGGCTTACAGTGACCTGTATCAGATTATGCAGTGAAAAATTTAAGACTCAAACACTAATTAATTTGAGTGTTTCAAAAGTAAGAAAGAGACAGATGAGAACTACTGTGTTGTTGTGTTGGTAGGCATTGTTGAGTCAGTTCTGACTCCTAGCAACCCTACAAAACCAGAGTGATAACACTGCTTGCATTTGTGCCATGTCCACAATTGTTCTTATGCTGAAGCCCACTGTTGTGGCCCCTGTGCTAATCTATCTCATCAAGGGGTTTCCTCTTTTTCACTGACCCTCCACTCCACCAAGCATGATGTCCTTCTCCAGGGACTGAGCCTTCTTGATAACATGTCCAAAGTATGTAAGACACAGTCTTGCCATCTTTGCTTCCAAGGAGCACTCTGAGTGTACTTCTTCCAGAAGAGATCTGTTGGCTGTTTTGGTGGTCCATGGTACATTCAACATTCTTCTCCAACACCACAATTCAAAGACTTCAATTCTTCTTCTCTCTTTGTTCATTGTCCAGCTTTTGCATGCATATGATGTGATTGCAAATACCATGGCTTAGGTCAGGAACACATTAGTCTTCAAGGTGACATCTTTACTTTTCAATACCTTAAAGAGATCCTTTGCAGCAGATTTTTCCAGTGCAATGCATCTTTTGATTTCTTGACTGCTGCTTCCATGGGCTTTGATTGTGGACCCAAGTGAAACGAAATCCTTAACAACCTCAATAATTTCTCCATTTATGATGATGTTGCTTACTGGTCCAACTGTGAGAATTTTTGCTTTCTTGATGTTAAGGTGCAATCCATACTGAAGACAGTGGTCCTTGATCTTCATCAGTAAGTGTTACAAATCTTATTCACTTCCAGAAAGTAAGGTGGTGCCATCTGTGTAATACAGGTTGTTAATGAGTCATCCTCCAGTCCTGATGCCTTGTTCTTCTTTGTATATCCAGCTTCTCGGATTACTTGCTTGGCGTACAGATTGAAAAGGTATGGTAAAAGGATATAACCCTGACACACACCTTTCCTGACTTTAAACCATGCAGTGTATCCTTGTTCTCTTCACATGACTGCCTTTTGACTCATATACAGATTCCATAAGAGCACAATTAAGTATTCTGGAATTCACATTCTCTGCAATGTTAGTCATAATTTGGTATGATCCACACAGTTGAATGCTTTTGCGTAGTCAGTGGAAACACAGGTAAACATCTTTCTGGTATTCCCTGCTTTCAGCCAAGATTCATCTGACATCACCAATGATATCCCTGGTTCCAAGTCCTCTTCTGAATCCAGCTTGAATTTCTGGCAGTTGTGTGTCAATATACTGCTGCAGTTGCTTTTGAATGATCTTGAGCAAAATTTTACTTGCATGTGATATTAATGACATTGTTCAGTAATATCTGCATTCAGTTGGATCACCTTTCTTTGGGATGGGCATAAATATGGATCTCTTCCAGCTAGTTAGGCCAGGTAGCTGTCCTTCAAATTTCCTGGAAAAGATTACTACAGAAGATTGAAATTATCTTCCTGAAGAGTTCAAAATATGGTAAGAATGGGATAGATGAAATGCCACATTCTTCCATAAGGATGTAGAAGACCAAAGAAATTCACTGAATCGATTCCAACTCATACTGACCCAAGGAGACCGAATAGAACTGCCCCACAGACTTTTGAAGGAGCATCTGGTGGATTCAAACTGCTAACCTTTTTATTAGTAGCTGCAGCACTTAACCACTGTGCCACCAGGGTTTCCATATAGAAGGGCACTTAATTCCTTAAGAGATTGTACAACTTGTGGATTCTATTATTATAATCTAGTCCTATACTGGCCTCAAAGTGAAATATTCACTGTCCCTAGATGCTCAATGTGTAAGTTCCTGAAATCTTATCCCCATCCCAAACTGTGGAAACCATGGTCCAGGGTGCACCTAGCTAAACAGCCATAACACAGTTTATAAAGAAAATGTTCTACATCCCACTTTGGTCCGTAGTGTCTGGGTTCTTAAGAGCTTATGTGTAGCCATCTAAGATACCCCACTGATTTTACCTCTTTTGGAGCAAGGGACAATGGAAAAAAAAACCCAAAGATACAAGGGAAATACTAGTCCAAAGGACACTAATAGACCACAACCACCATAGCTCCTATCAGACTGAGGCCAGCACAACTAGCTGGTATTCAGATATCACTATACTGACTACTGCTGTGACAGGGATCAAAATAGAGTTTCCTGGACACAGCTGGAGAAAAACGTAGAACAAAGTTCTCTCTCACTCACACTCACACTCACACACACACACACACAAAAGACAATTTACTCACTGATCTGACAGAGAATGGAGAAACCTGAAGCATATGACCCCCAGACACTCTTATAGCTCAACAAGGAAGTCATTCTTGAGTTTCACCCTTCAGTCAAAGATGAGACAGGCCCACAAAACAAAATGAGACTAAGGGGGCACACCAGCCCAGAGCAAGGACAAGAAGGCAGGAGGTGACAGAAATGCTGGTACAGGGAAATCCAAGGTCGAGAAGGGGAGAGCGTTACAAAATAATATGTACACTAATGGTTTAATGAGAAACTAGTTCATTCTGAAAGTACAATTAAAAAAAAAATTAAAGCAAGCAAGTAAAACATTCTTTGCCCCTCAGGACCTCCCTCGTTGGCAATGCCAGGCAGTGACCCATCAAGCATTCTGTCTTAGATGAATTCATAAGCATACAATCATTTTTACAAAACAAATCAATCAGATATCAGAACCAGCTAGGATTCCCAGGTTTTGTTTCTTCTTAGTTTAAATGTTATCCTTTCTGAGATTTGACTGAGGTTTTAAAAAATCTTTCCTCATGACTTTTCTAGGCAAAGTTCTAATCTTAAAAAAAAAAAAAAAAAAAAAATTCTGTTTTTACCAAGTTTCGTCCAAAATACCATTACTTTAAATTTTTTTCTTTTTTTTAACCTCTGTGTCTTGGACTGAAAATCTGATACAGTAACAGATAATGGTATATTTTAATAGGAGCAAAACACAGCTCCAGGAAAAGTGGGCACCATAAACAAACAATAACAACAACAAAAAACAAATATACGACAGATGTAGGAAACTCTACTCCATGACCTTTGAAATTACTGTTTAGGGCTTTGCTTTATGGGAAAATGGGCTGAGTTCTTTGAAGGGAAAGAAAGTTATAGTCTGGTTGGCCATTCCACTGGGTGAAAATCATTGCTGTGGAAACGGTACTCACCAATTAAGGTGATGTTCAAAAGAAACTGAAATGGTTCTTCCAATTTTCTAAATAGAGTGGAAACGGTAGTTGAGAGGTTGTGTTGCAGAGATGGAGGGATTGTCTACAGATGGCACTGGATAGTGGTTGGTGCTTTGGAAAAACCGAGAAAAGGACAATGAATCACCGTATCCTTAGTAGCAGATAGAGAAAACTACTCAGGCTAGTTTACATAGGAAAGCAATTTATTAAAGGATATTAGGTAGGTCTTGGAATTTCCAGGAGAGGTAGACAGAAAGTACTTAAGACTATGCTATCAAGGAACATCCTCAGCCCTCATCAGGAGGCTGCTCCACTGAAGAACCACTGCTGTTATTTCTGAGGACCCAGTCCTGTTAGTTCCATGCAAATTTGTCTGCATCATCTACTGTGAGTATGAGATACTATAATCTACGTAACCACTGGCCCCCAAAGCGGCAAGCCTCTCCTTATACCCAAGAAAGAAAATGGAACCTTGCTTTCTCACACAGCTGTCTAATAAATGGAAATCTTATTTACGTGTGCACCTAACTGGTACAGTATAGATCACAAGAGACTGTGAAAACTCAGTCTCTAGCTTCTATTCTAGGAGACAGGATGTATAAAGTGAGACATTCTCCAGATTCAGAAATAGTGTGGCTGAAAAGTCACAAAGCATGAGTAACACTCTCTGTTAGCAGTGGTTCCAGTGCAGAAGCTAGGAAGTCAATAAGTCTTGACAATTTCATGTTAGGAGTAAGACAGATGGGGTGTAATGAATGAGTCCTACCATTCAAGTTTGAATCATGAGGCGGATGGTAGTGAGAAGGAATAAAACTGAAAACACACATGGAAGATCTTTCATAAAGGGGAATTGTTCTCTCTATTAGAGAAAGGAAAAGGCGAATGCAGACTAAGTATGTTTGTATGTTTGGGGATGGGCTGATGATGGAATTCCTAACAGACAGCTTACATTTTTTCCACTTAGGTCTAGACATGGCCATCATCCTGAAAAATGTGAACTTGAATCAGGCTCTGATGTTTATTAGGTAGTAGACTGACAGTAGCAATATCTATTTATTTATTTTTACCAGTACCCACAGTAAGAAATACATTTTCACTGTGACCTATACCCATTCAAATTTAATCAAATTTCACAGCTCAGCTCTTGTTCTATCAGGTCTTCCTCCTTTCCTCCTCCCTTTCTCCTTCTGTTTCTCTCCCTCCTTGCTCCTTTTCTTCTTCCTTTTTTTTTTAAAGGCTCCCAGGCAAGTAACTAAACTGTCAAAGGCCAAAGGGAAGCAGAGAACAGGAGCTGGGTAGGCGGAGAAAAAAAATCCATTGCCATCAAGTCAGTTCTGACTCAGTGATTCTATACGTCAGTGTAGAACTGGCCCAGAATTTCCAAGGAGCACCTGGTCCATTTGAACTGCTGACCTTTTAGTTAGCAGCTATACTGCTTAACCACTATGCCTCCAGAGTTTCCTAATCAGGAGGATCTATTTTTACGTTAGAAACCTTGATTGCCTATTGGTTAAGTGCTATGTCTGCTAACCAACAGGTTGGCAGTTCACATCTGCCAGAGTCTCCTTGGAAACTCTATGAGGCAGTTTACTCTGTCTACAGAGTCTCTATGAGTTAGAACCAACTCATTGGCAGTGGGTTTTGTTTCTTTGGTTATCGTTATGCCAGGGTAAAGATGACTCCAGAGCAGGAATAAGCCTTTCTATCTCACACATTCATGTAAGTTGGGGAAATTAAATCACAAGCTAGCTAAAAGAGTATTTCTCTCTCTACATATATATTAAGAAAGTTTTCAATAATTTTTTTCCTTTTTGGGAATTTATAATGCTGATGTGAGTATATAAAATACTTATACAAAACTTAAGAAATAATTAGAAACATCTTACAACAGCTACTCTGGTTAAGCAATAAAACATATGCCATAACTTGGAAGGCTCCCCACCCCCAACAATCTGCCTCCTTATCCCCTTGAGGTACCTATTACTTTGATTTTAGCATTAACCATGTTCTTGTTTTTCTCTATTATTTTATCACCTACATACGTGTCCCTAAACAAAATAAATTAGGTTTGTCTGGTTTTGTACTTCAGAGAAATGAATACACAGTATGTATGTTGTTTTTCCTTTAACTCCTTTTACCAGACATTATGCACATAATGATTTCTTTTTCATTTCCATTTCCATGTGTAATTCCATTATATAAATTCACCATAGGTTTTAGATTCATTACTTGGCTTTGGCTGGCTACTATTAATGAACATTTGACTTGTTATCACTTGGCAATCATGGTTCATGTTTCCTTTTCTGCATCTAGGAGCCCTGGGGATACTGTGGTTAAGTGCTAACCAAAAGACTGGTAGCTCAAATTCACCAGCCACTCCTTGGAAACCCTGTGGGAACATCCTATTTCACCCTATAGGGCCTCAGTGGGTTGGAATTGACTGACTAGCAATGGGTTTGGTTTTTGGTATTTTACACAGATAAGAAGAAATTATTCCTGCAGTACATATGAGGTCTTACAAGTTCATGCACTCACCCTAGAAAAAGTGCTACATACCTCATTGCTGAATATCACTATAGTCAACTTTGAAGTTGACTTGAGAAGCTGTGCACCAATGCCAGCATCTAGTCCACCCTTCAAAGCAATTTTGAACTATTTTTCTGGAATGGCCATCAGAGTTGTTGACATATTACACTTGATGTCCTGAATGTCACGAAAATGTTTTCCTTTCAGAACAGCACACAGTAAGAAGATCAATATTAACTGGACTTCCATACAACTTCAGTACTTCTCCCATCTTAACCCAGTATTGCAAAGACAGAGTGGCTGGGGCAGGGGGCCGGGGACCATGCTGTCAGGCAAAATTGAGGCAAATTCGCACAACTAGTGTTTTGCTAATGAGGTCTCTCTCTACCCCACGTTGGTGAGTGGCATCTAGGGTCTTAAAAGCTGCCAAGTGCCATCTGAGGGTACAGCAAATGGTCTCAACTCAGCAAGAATGGATGATCACCGAGGTCCATAACAACATGGGGGAAAGAGAACCCAGAATACAGAGACACCCACATACATGGGTGTCTACATCTACTCGTGACTGGAAGAACCAGATGGTGCCTGGCAACCACCAGTGATACCGGTGATGGAGCTCACAAAATTGAGCCACACTGGCAACACAAGAATAAATAGGGGTGCACCCTGAGATCTCCACTAAAAAACCACAACTGATGGTCCAGGGGCTTCGGGGTTCCCCTGGGAGCATGGTCCCTGGCCCTGATGCTGCTCCTGTCCATAAATCATAGTGAAGATCAACTCTTGGGACAGCAATGGATTAGATGTGGTGATGCAGAGTAACCATATCTTGTGGGCACTTTATGGTTCTATGCATCTATAGGATATCATCCTGCTGACCTCTTTACTGGAGGAAGGGGAGTGGGTGGAGAGGCGGGGATAGGAGACTGTTGGGAAGATAGGACATGTATGGAGCAGAGAGGAAGAGTGTGGTGTCAACGGGCAGGGAGAGCAGTGGGAGCTATATATAGGTGAGCATGCAGATTTATATGGGAATGTACATTTTCATTCAATCATAACGAAAAAAAAGAAAAAAAATTCTTCCTTTCAGTAATTCTTTTATCTTTGAATAAAGAAAAAAGTCACTGTGGGCCAGTGTGAGTATGGAGAGTGTTTCAATGGTTATTTGTTTACTGGCTAAAACCTTCCTCACAAACTAGACAATTAAGTTTGCAAACTTGCCACTGTGCGCAATGGCAATTCCAGAAAGAGTTCCAAAATTGCTCTGAAGGGTGAACTAGGCCTTGGAGTCAGTGCACAGCTTCCCAAGGGGAGTACCTCAAAGGTGACCATAGTGATATTCAGCAACTGAGGTATGCAGCACTTAGAACAATTGAGTTCATGGATTTCATTGTCAGACTTTATATGTAGCCAAATTGTTGGGTCAAAGTTTATGAACATCTCAACAATATCAGATGAGACTAGACTTTTTCAATTTGCACTCCCACAAACACTGTTTCCCAGTGTTCTCTGTCACTAGTTGGGTTAGATTTCTTAATTGTTGCCAATCTGATGAGTGTGTCTTGGTATTGCACTGATGTTTTAAGAGATATTTCTACCTTTTCTTGTGTTTATTTACTATTTGGATTTCAGATTTCCTTTTTTTATTTTGTTTCATTTAAAAATTCTGGTTATCACTTACTAAACTGATTTAATGAAAACCAACTGATCTAGGGCATGTTACTTTAACTTTTTAAATCTATTTCCTCATCTGTAAAATGGGGATGACAATTCATAACAATCTTATGAAATTGTATTAGGCTGAAAAATGCCTTTCCCCCTCAAAAAAATTAGGCTGAAAAATGCCTTTCCTCAAAAAAATTCCTAGTAGATGTAACCAATTTAAGAACCTTAAGATGAGATCACTTCGGATTTTCTGAGTGAGCCCTGTATCCAATGGAAGTGTCCTTTTAAGAGACACACAGAGGCAAAGACATACAGAGAAGAGAAACTGATGTGAAGGTAGAGGAAGAGACTGAAATGATGTGGCTACATGCCAAGAAATGTCAGGGCTGGCTGGCAGCCATCAGAAGCTAGAAGAGCAGCATGGAACACATTCTTTCCCAGAGCCCCGGAGGGATTTGGCCCAGCCAACTCCTTGATTTCAGACCTGTAGCTCCAGAATTGTGAGAAAATAAATTTCTGTTGTTTCAAACTACTAAATTTATGGCAATTTGTTACAGTAGCCAAAGGAAGCTAAATCCAATGGTCAAGCAAAATATACACGAAGCACATGGTGCCAAGCACAAAGTGTGTGCTTAGTGTACAAATATTACAAAAGAAGGAAAGCAAGGCCTGAGGCTGAGCATGGCCAACAGCTGGGCTGCTGCCCAAATCTCAACTGATGTCTTCCTCATTGATTACAACCTATCAGCTCATTATAGGTGTGAAGACAGTGGTGCTGCCTGGGGCTGCGGTACAACCAGCTACTAGTCTGTGACTGCTGGGGAGACCTCACAAGGGCCAACAATCTTGAGTAATTCTGCACATAGGAGTGGACGCTGATGATGAGAACGACCTGTGGATTCTGAGAAACACTGGTGTCTTGTCACTTAGAGAGGATTTTCTCTTATGTTGGAGAGCTTTCCTGAGCTTACTGAGGTTTCACATCAAGAAAATTGAGGGCACATGAGTAGACAGTGCGAGCCTGTGAGATCCTCCAGGGTAAATACCAGTGCTGACTATTCCCTTACTCTTACTAAAGACTCCTTTCTCTTCTTATGTTACGATGATTTAAAAAAAAAAAAAAACTGTACTGGAAGAATACTATAATAAATTTTGCAATATAGGAAATGTTTTGCCCACAGAGTCTTTTGAAAAGGTTCATTCTGAAGGACTGGCCTGATTGTATTGCTTCTTCTCATGATGCTGGGACATCAGGAAGCCAAAGGTATTACAAATTGGCCTGGCCTTTCTGTATTATTCCACTAACTGCACAGTTCTGGGCTGGAGACTGGGGAATGGAAGCGAGTAGCAGTAGAGAGGAGAAAGAGTCAACTCAGTCTTCTTATCAGTAACCATGATAATTTTCAGCAACAATGACTTGATATTTTGGTTACATATTTACTTTCTGGAAATAGTCATATATTTATGCCTGATTCTTTGTTGAAATGTTCCTTTTCTGTAAAATCATCTAGATATTTAGCAGGTGAGTTGGAACTTTTGGTAGCATCCTAAATATTGTAAACGTTTAAATAGTTCTTCCAAATAACCATGTGAATATTTTTTTCCCAAGCCAAAATAAATATTCCCATGCTTGAAATGTGATTTCTAATTTATTCTTAAGGGCTAATTTGCACAATGAAATTGTTTGGATGATTGGTTTGCAGTAAACATGGTATACCAAATTGGTTTCTAAATTTAGAGAAAGGTTGAGTCTCCTCTTATAATAATCAAGAAATAATAGAAGTATTAATTATAATGAAGCTCCCATAATTAAAAAGTTGAATTCTGAAATAACAAGCAGAAATGAAAGTTAGCAGGTAGCTATCACATAATGTATAATTTTTGCAAATGGTTATTTTGAGCTGTTTTAGGAATAATGCAACCTTTAAAATACAATTTACTAAATAATAGTATAGGTACTATATGTGAAATAATTCAGTTCTATAGTTTGGGGGTATTTAACACTATTAAACATAATTTAAAGACACAGAAAATAGTACCTAACATTCTAAGAATAAAAAAACAAAAGCAAAGTTGTTTTAATAGATGCAGATTTCTATATCGAATATTTGAACAATTTTAGAAGATAGAAATTATTGTTACATATGTAAATGTATGCAAGAAAAAATATTATTTTCATAAAATATGATTTGAAGATGAGCTTTAGATTTTAAACACAGTAGACTCCATGTCCTTTCTTGGAGGTTTTTGAGGAGTAATTTTTGGTAATATCTCTTTGGCATAAAGCGTTTTATGAAGACCAGCTTCTCGTAGTGCTAACTCAAAACGAAGTCTTGGGTCAGAAATTATCTGTAGAAATAAAATGCAATGTCAATAGATAGAAATTTATTGAACTTTATTAAATTTTCATTTAGTTCTGTATTTCTGCAAGCTGCATGAGTTTTCTTTTTGCTTAGAGATGACTCAATGACAATAAATTTTGTGTATAGAGATGATTATATTCCTGTCATTTTTACTCAAAATGTGTAAAATTTTTTAACATTTAACACTTTCCAATACTTCAGCAGTTTCCAGCAGAGAATATATAAAGCCCAAATATAAAACCCAAAAACCCATTGCCATAGAGTCAATCCCAACTTATAGTGAACCCAGTGGGACAGGGTAGAACATTTTCAAGAAGCACCTGGAGGATTTGAACTGCTACCCTTTTAATTAGAAGCTGTAGCACTTAACCACTACACCAACATGGTTTCCAAAGAATGTATAGAGAACTGCGCATTTGATTAGTCTAAATACAACAGACCAGAATTACTCAAAGATGGGATAATAGAAGCTTACTTTCCAATACGATCATTGCATTACTTGATAGCTGGAATTGCAAAACATAAAAAGCTAGCAATTAAAATAAAAAGTCACAACCTTGTGCATCTGTCTTTAAACAAATTTTTTAATTTCTTCATCATTTGGCAATATGTAAACTAAACTTAAACACATGGACACTATTTGAAAAGCAAAATCAATAGAATTTTTCTTTCAATGCCAAATTTCTATTTCAAGCAGAACTAGAAAACATTTCATCAATCTGATTCTAAGTGGGAATAGACAGCTGAGTCATTCAATTTCTGTTTTCATTTATAGATGATGGGACCTTATTCCTCTTCGCCTCTTTCTAGAAATATTAAATATCAACAGACGTTGTTTGCAATGATAAGAAGGTGGCCACACATGGATTTTACCTAATGAAGCATTTTAGTTGGACTTGAAGCCTCTATAGAGGATAGGATACCAAGCTGTTGAAAGCAGCCCCTTCCTCAAGGAGCTCTTAAACAAGGGTAATAAGAACGTATGCAGATAACTACAGATCTACCTCCTTGACAGATGCTTCAGGAGTGGTAAAACATGGAGGTACCTACATCTAGTGCCAGGAGGATGACAGTGGTGTCAGGGAAGGATGGGTATTGAGTAAGACTCACAGTTCAACTTTCTATAACGCAGAGGGGGAAACGCAGTGAGTCCTTGCAAGAAAGGGTGGCACACACAAACTCAGAAGTGAAACAGGTTAATCTGGGATCAGCGTAGTTCTGGCAGAGCAGTGGGTACTATTGGGGAACACTGGAAAATGACATTTCTAAGACTGGACATTGAATTTAAAAGATTTGAAGGTTACCCCAAGAAGTCTGGGGAGCTCCTGACATTGCGTTTGTTTCTGTTTCTAGCATGAATGTAATATAACCATGGTAACTGCATCAGAAGATGGATCTGGTTGTAAGGTCAGGATAGATGAATGTGGTAGGGAAAAGAGACGGAGACAGGGAAAGAGGTGAGGAGTCCACTATGACTAAGCATGAAGTAACAAAGGCCTATACTTGGTGGGTAACAAGTAAGAAATAACTGTCAGAAACACTAGGAAAGGAAAAATCAATAGACCTTGGCAACTGATTAGATATGGGGTAAGGGGGATGATGATTATGAAGTCAAGAACAACATGAAGATTGATGTCTGTGAAACAACAAATTCAAGCCTTGGACCCAGGTTTCCCTTCTTTTCTATCAGGGCCCTCTCTCTGGTCTCTCTCATCCACTCCCAAGGTTTAGTGCTCCACTTGAGTACCGTTGGCTCTTAAATTATCCCTGGGATTTGTTTCTCTCCTCAGCCACAGAGCTGTGAGATTTAAAAATTTCCTTCTCCAATTTTTGACCAGTGATTAAGGGAAATGTATGTCTCCATCTAATCCTGACTCCCATCTCCCCAGTTCTCCTCCTGAGGAGCCAGCTTCTTGCGTGTACTAAACATCATCACCCTAAACATGACAGGAACAAGACAAATTCTCTCTCCTTCTTCTTTTCCTTGTGTATTCTCAAATGGCTAATGGTATCACCTCTAATGATTATAATTTACTGAATTGCTACTAAGTACCAGCCAGTATTCCAGGCAGTTGACATTTATTATCTATAATCCTCATGAGAACTTTGCAAATAATTACCCAACAGATGAAGAAAACAAGACATGAAGATGTTAATAGCTTATACAAGCTCATACAGTAAATGGTGGATGTGGATTTTAATCCAAAATTCAGACTCTTCTCAGTATTATATACATGCTGACTATGGAAAAGCTTCACTTTCTTTATCTTCTCTCCATATGAGCCAGAGTCATTCTCGTCCCCAACCTCCCCTTCATACGGCACCACTATCTTAAGTGGAACTGGTTCACCCAATTCCCCATTAAGTACACATTGATAAAATAAATCTGATTATGTAATTTACCTGCTTCAAAATCTTGCCTCTGCTCACAGCATAAGGGTCAAATGCCTTAGCAAGCAGGAACTACTACCCTTTTCACAGGAGAACTATAAGCCATGGTACCTAATCTCCCAGCACTCACTCTCTGCCATGCTCCTTACACAGAAGACATGCAGGGAGTGGCCTGCTCTACCCTCTTCTGCTCAGTAAAATCCTGATTTCCTCAGCCCATGCTCCTGAGAACTTTCCAGCTTCTGACTTGAACACCTTGCAAACCCCAACTGCCCTTCCAGTTTTGTTTCTTGGAAGATTTCTTGGCACCCTTATAATTTACTCCTTTCCATACCCATCCCCTCCACTACCTTTGTTATTGTTACTGTTATTATATCATCTGCAATGAGTTTTTATATTGATACCAAAAATCCTTGGTTAAAATATAGCTTAAAAGTGTCCTCTCCGACATCTCTTGCCTCCCTAGTCAGTGGTTACCATTGGCATCCCTTGGACGCTGTGTCCCCGTGCTCTCCTCCATTAAAGACTAGGCTCCCGCTCAGCGGTCTTGTTTCCTTACAGGCTACTTCCCTCCCCATCAGCCTCCTCTGCTCACTCCCTCCAGACAGGACAAGTCGGTCTTTTCCAGGATCCCCTTAATTTCAGTGATACTCATGCATTTATCTGTCACCCTTCCTCTCTCCTTTTGATCCAAAAACTTTATTTAGGTACAGACTAAAATGTATCATACATTCCTAAAAATGGTTAAATAACAACATTTTTTTCCACAGATGTTTTATCATTAACTCTGATACATTATCTTCTGTTCATTTTTAATTTTTGACAGTTTTCTTCTGCTTTGTTCCATATCAGTACCATCAGTTATTTCTTTAATAGGATTTGTTGTGAATTTAAATTCCTTAATAAAATAGAGAAATATTTAAATAACAAAACACAATATTAACATAGAACTTTCTGACAAAACTGTGCAAAGTTAATTATTAAAATTTAGAAAATAATTCTCAGTGACAGACTTCTTATTTCCAGGTGAACTGTTTTAGGCTTTGTTCATCTATCAGCAATTTTATAATATTAAGAATTATACAATAACTGTGCTATCTTTTAAAGGTAAAAACTCTGCTAATATGTGTGACATTCAAATGTAAACACTGAAAACCATCTACAAGATAGAACACAGACTTCTACAATTCTTACTGTCATCATCATGGCTTTTGCATAAATCGTGCTAATTTCCATAATTACCTGCTGCTCACTGTAGGTATTCAGTGTGAAGAGTGGCTTTTGAAGACTAAATTCTTCAATTCCAATTCCCATCCTAGCTTTAGATGCCATTGTATCTGACATCATTCTAACAGGATCAAATTCAGCTACAACAGCAACCTGAAAGACGAGAAAGTGCAGCTACTCGAAACAAGGCACATGTTAAATATTCCTGAGCAACATTATTAATGTTTAATGTCCATTAAAGTTAAGAAATTTTATTAAAGATAAAACCTGAGGGAAGGGCAGAAAGAATATTAACGTCAGGCAAGTCCAGCAGATGTACTAAGGAGTTAATGGTTTGAAAACAATACAAAATAAAAGATTAAAAGGAGATGATATGTAGTTATTTGCTAATGATTGAATAATTAAAATTATGATTAATTTTAGATAAAAATTTATGCTTCTAATACAAAATCATAGGGAACCTTACATATAAACCTAACCCACTGCCATCAAGCATCAAGTCAATTCCAGCTTACTGTGACCCCTGTAGGACAGAGTAGAACTGCCACATAGGCTTTCTCAACTGCTGACAATTCAGTTAGCAGCTGAGCTCTTAACTATTGTATCACTAGGGCTCTAATCATCTTGAAAGCAACCAAAAGTAAAATAGTAATAGCAATTTTTTAACCATTATTAATTTATGGCTATGATAACAATGTAATAATGCTTTCCAGAAAGTCTAATCTGATTAAACTGAATCTAGAGCATATCATTCATGGGTAAAGTCAAATATGTCAACATCATTGGGCATGATGGGTGAATTTCCAATACACTAGACAACTAGATTTACAGAAGCTGTTACAAGCTGTTATCTCTCCTTCTACTGAAAAGCTGTAATTTTAACCCAAATGCCCTTGTCCTTTATGACTATTCAAACCTGTACCCTAATGAAAAGAAGCCACTAATTTTGTAAATTATAATGTACCATTAGTAACACCTGCCTGATGATTCCTAAAGTCAAGAATTAGCATTAGGAAAATGGCATTTTTAATGCCATTTAGAAGCTACAATGTTACAACAGGGTGTCGAAAATACCATAATTACTATAAGTTTCCTGGCTAAAATGTCTCATACTATAGTTCTAAACACTGATTACAGATAATGGGCACAGACATCTTCTTTTTGGATGGGTTTGCAGAAGGAAGGAATTATAATCATATGAAATATCTAGTTATCAAAGTTTGATTTTGAACAAAAACATGTTTATTAATAACAGCACTAAGTTTTATCCTCAGAAGACCAATATATTAATTATTTGCTAGTGACTGGATAATTTAAATTAATTGTATCTAGAATGATCAATACTTATATTTCTATGCTTTGAATTTGTCTCTATAATCTATTTTACTAATGATCATTAAGAATAAGATGTCATAGTCCTATGCATCTATCCTTCATCTGTACTAAATCATTTAACTAGAGTTCCTTGGTTTGACTCCAGTCTGGCATTTACAAGTTGTGTGACTTTGGGGAAGGCACTTAACCTTTGTGCGTCCCCAGTTTCTTCTCTCATACACTGGGAATACTACTATTATCTATATCCTAGGATTGTTGTAAAGATTGAGTTAACGGCTTAATAGCATTTAGAACAGGGCTTTTCACTTCGCACATACTCAGTAAATGCAAACTTGCATTACCATAAACCTGTGAAGCAGGTACTAATATGTGATGATCTTCATTTTTCAGATGAGGAAATGCAGCTTAGGGAAGTTAACTAAAAGATCTAAGTTTCCTTGGCACAATCAGGTTGTACAGATTTTAAGATCACTGAAGCCCAAGTTCTTATCCACCAGGCTCTACTGCTCCACTGAAAGAGGAGGGGCATCAGTCATTCACTATCAGTTGAGAAATGGTATCAGTGAAGACATCACAGCTTGGGAATTGGACCAATCACTTCTGGGTTAAAAACTGAAATATTACCAAGCCAGACTATTTTATCACATTTCCCAAGCCCATGAATTCCTGCTTTTGTCATCTACTTTTGCCTATTTTTACTAGGCAAAGCAATAGGAGTTTTTTATTTCCCCACAAAAACAGTAATGACGGCACTTGGCTTGGCTTTAAAAACTGGTTTGCAACATGTTTGTTGACTGGGATAGTTCAAAGCTGAGGTTTCCACCTCAAAGAGTATTATGTTATTAGTGCTTCATGGGATTTTTGGAGGCCAGTAAAATTCTTTAGCTAGATGCTATTTCTCTTCTGTAAATAGACAGAGTTTTGCTGATGAACTAGAGGTTGAAACATTTGAATGTTAGGGGAGGTTTTTTTAAAGGTGCTGATAAAAATTCTTTTAACATAGTGAGAAAAGGAATGGTTCAACATAAATCTAATCACTCTCATGAATGAATATCAGTTCCCCAATTTGGAAAAGTTCTATTTTATATAGCAGATGTCATGAACTAAGCCCTAGTAATAATGTAATTAAATGCACTTGGAAGCCTTTTTTTTTTAACCCATCCACGAAAATTTCTGAATTAAAAACACCTGTTTCCTGAGGGCTTCTAGCCGCTTCTCTCTCTCTTCTTCTGCATGTGCTTCTTGAAGGGCTGCTTCTTTTTTCTCCATCAAACGTTTTTCCAATAATTCTTGTCTATATTTAACCCTTTAAGAAACAATGGGTTGGGAGGGTTGGGAAAACATCATAATCTTGAAAATAGTGTAGGGGAATAAGGCCAGAAGGCATCTCACAACTGACATCACCATGGCATTTTTCGATCCCTTGTTTTGTGTTGATTTCTCAGATCCAAATCATAAAAAAACACTTGTTTAAAATACAATTTGTAGTAATTCTAATAACAACCAGAGGACTGCATTCAGGGGGCAGGAAAGAATGGAGTACTGTCCAGTACATCTCTGTACTCACTGAAATGACTGTGTTAACTCTTCCACTTTCTGCTGCCTGCCACAGCAGTCACTAACACACTCCTGAGAGACAACCCTCTCTTAAGTGGGTTGTTATGGCACTCTTCGGCTGAGAATTTTTAACAACATTTGAAGTGTTACAAAGGCCATATTACTGATTAAGTGTAAATGATTTTAGAAAGAAAAAAATACTTTATTTGATTTTATAATAATTATAACACTATAATTTGGAAAATCCATTGTGGTCAAGTCAACTCCTACTCATAGCAACCCCATAGGACAGAGTAGAACTGCCCCATAGGGTTTCCAAGGAGCAGCTGACAGATTCAAACTGCCAACCTTTTGGTTAGCCACCAAATTCTTAACCACTGATTACCTCAATTGATAGAACTTAAAACAAGCTTTGTGTCATCCCTCATTTTATCAAGAATGTGCTTCATGTGTACGTGTGTATATATACGTGTATGTTACAAAACTTTAAAAATTGCACTTTGACATCTGTAGATGGCAGCAAAAACATGACTTTTCCTCCTTCACATAATGTTTCCACACCCCTGAAATCAGCAGGTATTAAAACAGGGCATATTTAAACACCTGGATTAGTGGCTCATTTGGCCTTTCTCTACCTTCTTTGGCAGCTTCCTTTACTATTTTCTCACCCAAGCTAGTTTTCTATCAAATTAAATAGAAATGGGAGTCTTCTTTTCAGAAGACTAGGTAGTTGGGTTCTTGTAAAAGGATTAGGCCACTGCTTCAATCACTGATGGTTTAGACTCAACCTTCTTAGATACATCTGTCACAGTTACTCTTTGCACTTAGCACGTACACCTGCGTTTTCCATGGGTATATCTGCACTGTTGTTGTGTGCCACTGAGTCAATTCTGACTTAGAGTGACCCTATATGACAAAGTAACTGCTCCATAGGGTTTCCCAGACTGAAATCTTTATAGGAGCAGTTTGCCAGGTCTCCCTGCTCCCATGGGACAGCTGGTGAGTTTGAACAGCCAACCTTTTGGCTAGTAACTACCCACATAACTATTGTACTACCAGGTTTCTCCTACCTGCACTAGCCGCCCCCCTGAAAAAAAGAAAAGACAAAAGAAAAACAAAACCCTTTGCTGCTGAATGGATTGTAACTCATAGTTGACGCTATAGGACAGGGCAAAAGTGCCTCATGGGGTTTCCAATGAGCAGCTGATAGATTCAAACTTCTGACCTTTTGGTTAACAGCCATAGCTGACTGTAGCTCTAACCACTGTGCCACCAGTGCTCCTTTACTAAGTCCTTTATATTTATGATTTGAACATTTACTGAGTGCTTACTAGGCACCAGGTCTTACACTAAGTGCTTTATCTGTTTCAGCTTATTCAGACTTCACAGCAATCCACTGTTGGGGTACCATTACTGACCCCCTATTACAAAGAAATGGAGCCACAGAAGGTGGTATAACTTGTTCACCTCATATGTGGCAGAGCCAGAAATGAGACCTTGGTTGACTGGTCCCAAAGCCCATGCCCCCACGCAATCACACATTATTCTCTTTTCCCTTTTCTCTACCATTTCTCCTACTTTATCTGAATAACCATATGACAAATCCTGTGATAGATACTGTGGGTATACTGAGAAAGAGTGTCTGTCCTTAGAAGTTTATAGTTTAATATGAGAATAAAAAGGCGTACTCAAAGAACTAACAAGTATACAGTAACTTGGAGAGTTATTTAAAAAGAAAATATCAGCTAAGAATATGGAGAAGAGTGAGATGCCCATTTGCTGGGTTGTGGGAAGAAGTGGCAGAGCTTTGTAGAGGAAGCAGTATCTTGAAGCCTTAGGATTTAGAGAAGCAATGATGGATTAGGGTAAAGGGGGGATCTTGGACCTCCAGGTAGACAGAATTTAGACTAGGATAGGGAAAAGGAGGTGCCCAGGATACAAAATTGAAGAAGGCACTTACCTCCAAGCTCATACAGGGCAGGGTTAACACACATGAAACTCTCTTTAAATTTTGTACCCTGGGTGCTTTGTTTGCCTCTCCCTAGTCCTGGACCTGGGAAGGAAAGAGTTCTAGAATGGAGTGGGTGAATGAGTGATATACAGAAAGAAGCCTAGGGAAGCATTGGTGGGCAAAGCCAGACTAAAATTCCCAGGGAAGAAAACTCCTTAAAAATCATTGCTCTTGATGCTGGAGTTGAAGAAGTACACGAAAGGAGAAGGAGGGAAGCAGGTAGTAGATCTCTGTGAAATAAAAAACCCAGAACAGGATTTAGAAGGACAAGGCTAGACTCCTTTAATGGCTGGGACTGTCCTCCTTCGTCATCTCCAAGGTCGTAAGTTGTGATTGTCAAGGCAATCACATTCAAGAGTGCATAAACCAGATTGTTCCCTTTCTCTCATGCCTTCATGTCATACAAAGTTATATTTCTCATTCTCTCCATTTTCACTAAGGCATGACACAACCTCCCTAATGAGGTTCTACTCAATTTAAGCACTGAGTACAAGTTAAATGAACTACTGTGAAGGTTCAATTAAAAGATACCCTGGGATTTGACAATTACCATATGCTAATTCTCAGAACCTTTGGAAAAGTTTCTTTTCCATTGGGATACAAAGGTTGCTTTGTCTGCAACAAAGTTTTTGCCTGCTTTGTGGAAAAGTAATAGTTGTTTCAGCCAGGGGAGCTTGACGAGTGAGGACGAAATCATTGCAAATAAAAGTAAGGCATTCTCACCTGTGTCGTCAAGCACGCTGGCTGGCAGTTCACGGTAAGACTCATTTGTTTAACACATTTACTGAGCACCTGCTTTCACGGAGGCATACTCTAGGCCTCAGGAGTACAACCTAACCGTGATAGATGTGTCGCTGTCTTCAAAGAGCTGACAACCTAATGGGAGTACAGAGACCCAGGCAGTGATACACGGTGGTTCACGCCCTGCTGGAGCACTGAGGACAGGGACCGTGGGGGAAGTTTCTGTGCCAGCCAGGGCGCCTTCAGCGAGCATACCAAAGGAAGTCCTGTGACACTGAGCCCCCAGAAGGAACAAGAATTCACCAGATAACAACAGAATAGAAGGAATGTTCCAGGTGGAAGAAACAGTTTCTAAAGGCTCAGGTATTAGATGGTATGATATGCCTGGAGAAGTGAAAGAAATTTGGTAAGACCGAACATGAACACAGTGAGCTAGAAGGTTCCAAGTGTTGAGGCTACAGAGGCAAGACGGGCCAGACTGTGCGGGCAAGGCAAGCAAGAAAGCTTCTGATCACATCTGCTTTCAAAAAATTTTTCCAGTAATATGGAAGATGGTTTGCAAGGAGGCAAGACCTGAGAAGTTAATCCAGGTACAGGCTGATGTTTTTTTAATCAAGGGTATGTGGGTAGGGTACCAGTGGGAGGTAGGGAGAAGATATGGATTCAAAAAATTATACAGGAAACACAATAAATTGGGAATGTTTGTTTATTTTACGGAAAACAGGAAAAAGCATAAAGAGAAAGAAGGCAAGTTTTCAGTCTTGCACAGTAAGCACTGTTCGTGCCTCACCAAGACTGGGAACTTAGGTAAGGAACAAGGAAGATGCAGTATTAGGTTTAGTTTAGAGAGATACAGGAGTTCACAAGATCCACTTTCATTAAGGCATGACACAGCTTCCCTAGTGAGGTTCTATTCAATTCAAACACTGAGCACAAGCTGGGCTGAGAATATAGATTGAGAATCTTTATCAATGGAATGGAAATGAAGCTGGGGGACAGATGGTGTCATTCAGGAAGAGAATCTAGACTAAAAAAGTAAAACAGGCCTAGGATTGATTTCCAAGAATACATTTATGAAAGGGACAGATGAAGAAGAAACTATTTAGAGAAATGGAGGGAAGAAATGTTTCAAAAGGAGCTAAGAAAAAAATAAACAATGGCAAATGCTATAAAGATCAATTACAATTCAGAATAATTGTTGGTTAAATAACAGGGGGTTATTGGCCATCATAGTAAGAGCAGCCAGCGAAGAGGTGGTGGTAAACAGTTAGAGGGAAATAAGGGGGAGGACCCCACACATCTCCCAGTTTGTCATACTGTGGTGACGTGCGTATTTCTGTGATGCTGGAAGATAGGCCATCAGTATTTCAAATACCAGTAGAGTCGTCCATGGTGGACAAGTTTCAGCTGAACTTCCAGACTAATGCACATTAGGAAGAAGGACCTGGTGGTCAACTTCTGAAAAAATTAGCCACAAAAACTGTATGAACAGCAATGAAACACTGTCCAATATAGTGCCGGAAGATGAGCTCCTCAGATTAGAAGGTACTCAAAATATGACAGAGGAATAGCTGCCTCCTCAAAGCAGAGTCAACTTTAATGACATAGATGGAGTCAAGATTTTGAGCCCTTCATTTGCTGATGCGACAGTGTCTCAAAATAAGAAGAAACAGCTGCAAACATTCATTAATAATCAGAATATGAAACATACAGAGTATGAATCTAGGAAAATTGGAAGCTATCAGCAATGAAATAGAACACATAAACATAGATATTCTAGGCACTGGTGAGCTGAAATGGACTGGTATTGGGCAGTCTGAATTGAACAATCATATGGCCCATTATTCCAGGAAAACTGAAGAGGGATAGTGTCGATAGTGTCACATTCATAGTCAAAAAGAACACTTCGAGATCCCTCCTGAACTACATTGTACATGCTGTCAGTGATAAGATAATATCCATATGTCTACAAGGAAGATCAGTTAATATGACTACTATTCAATTTATGTGCTAACCACTAATACCACAGATGAGGAAATGAAGGATTTTTACCAAATTCTTCAGTCTGAAATTGATCCAAACACATGATCAAGATGCAGTGATAATTACTGATGATTGGAATGTGAAAGCTGGAAACAAAGAAGGAATCAAACCAAAAAAACCCAAACCTGTTGCTGTTGAGCAGATTCCAACTCATAGCGACTCTATAGACAGAGCTGAGCTGCCCCACGCAGTTTCCAAGGAGCACCTGGTGGATTCACACTGCTGACCTTTTGGTTAGCAGCCATAGCTCCTGACCAGCAGTGTTTCCAAGAAGAAGCAACAGTAGTTGAAAAATACAGCCACAGACAGGAATAATGCTGGAGATCTACTGACAGAATATGCAAGACCAGGGACTTTTTCATTGCAAATGCCTTTAGCAACATAAATGGGACCACAGAGGTAGACCTCACCAGATGGAATACACAGGACTCCAACTGTTGCTAAAGGTGATGGAAAAGCTCAATATTGTTAGTCAGAACAAGGCCAGGAACAGACTATCAATTGCTCATTTGCAGGCTCAAGTGGAAGCAGAAGACAATTTGAACAAGTCTGCAAAAGCCAAAGTATAACCTTGAGTAAATTTCACCTGAATTTAGAGACCATCTCAAGAACAGATTTGATTCATTAAACACTGATGACTGAAGACCAAGGAGTTGTAAGATGGCATCAAGGACATTACACATGAAGAATACAAAAAGATCATCAAAGGACAGGAAAGAAAGACCAAAACAGATACAAGAAGACACTCTGAAATTTGCTCTTGAATGCTGAATAGCTCAAGTCAAAGGAAAGAAGTTAAAAAGCAGAAGAGCTGAACAGAAGATTTCAAAGCAGCTGAATAAGACAAAGTACTAAATGAAATTCACAAAGGCCTTGAGTTAGAAAAATCAAAAATAAGCACACACTTAACACTTCTCAAGTTTAAAGAACTGAAGAAAAAATTCAAGTCTCAGGTTGCAATACTGGAGGATTCTAGGGTGAAAATATTAAGCAATGAAGGAAGCATCAAAAGGAGGCGGAAGTAATACATAGACTAATCACACCAAAAATAACTGGCTGACATTCAACCATTTCAGGAGGTAGCATGTGATCAAGAACCAATGGCACTGAAGGGATAAGTTCAAGCTGCGCTGAAGGCATTGGCAAAAACTAGGCTCTAGGAGTTAACAAAATACCAGTTGAGATACTTTAACAAATGGATGCAGTGATGGAGGTATTTACCCATCTATTGCCAAGAAATTTCAAAAATAGCTATTTGACTAACGGACTGGAAGAGATCTATATTTATGCCCATTCTAAACAAGGAAAATCCAACAGAATGCAGAAATTGTTGAACACTATCATTAAGACAGGAAACCCCGGTGGTGTGTGGTGGTTAAGAGATATGGTTGCTGTCCAAAAGGTCATGGAAAGTGTATGGGAATGTTCTACGCCATCCTATAGGGTCAATCTGAGTCAGAACTGACCCGATGGCAATGGTTTATTATTATGATTAATATTACACACAAGTAAGTTTTGCTATGATCATTCAAAAGTGGTTGCAGTAGTATATTGACAGCAAATGAACAGAAATTCAAGCCATATTCAGAGGATGCTATGGAACCAGTAATATCATTGCTGATGTCAGATGGATCTTGGCTGAAAGCAAAGAATACGAGAAAGATGTTTACTTGTGTTTTATTGACTGGGCAAAGGTATTTGACTGCATGGATGATAGCAAATTATAAATAACATTGCTAAGAATGGGAATTCCAGAACACTCAATCATGCTTATGAAGAACTGGTTCAGAGACCAAGAGGCAGTCATTCAAACAGCAAAAGGGAGTACTGCAGAGTTTAAAGTGAGTAAAGTTATGTGATAGAGTTATCTCCTTTTATTGTACTCATGCGGACTAAAAGATCTGAGACTATATGAAGAGGAATGAAGCATCAAGATTGCAGGAAGACTAGTTAACAACCTGTGGTATACAGATGAGACAACCTTGCTTGCTGAAAATTAAGAGAAATTGAGGCACTTACTGTCGAGGATCAAAGACTATGACCTTCAGTATGGATTATATCTTAATATAAAGAAAACAAAAATCTTCCCAACTGGACCAATAAACAACATCATGAGAAATGGAGAAAAGATTGAAGTCATCACGAATTTCATTTTGCTTGGATCTGCAATCAATGTGCAAGGAAGCAGAAGTCAAGAAATCAAACAACATATTGCATTGGACAAATCTGCTGTGAAAGACCTCTTCAAAGTGTTAAAAAGCAAAGATGTCACATGAAGGATTAACATGTATCTTAAAACCATGCCATGGTGTTTTCAAGAACCTTATATGCATGCAAAAGCTGGACAATGAATAAAGTAGATTGAAGAATTGATGCCTTTGAATTATAATACTGGAGAGGAATCCTGACTATATCATCAACATATATAGAATAAACAAATCTATCATGGAAGAAATACAACCAGAATGCTCCTTAGAAGCAAGGATGGCAAGACTTCATCTCACATACTCTGGGCATGTTACCAGGAAGGTTCTAGTCCTCGGAGAAGGACGTTATTCTTGGTAAAGTAGAGAGTCAGTGAAAAAGAGGAAGATCCTTCAAGGAGATAAACTGACAGTGGCTACAACAAAGGGCTCAGTCATAACAACAATTGTGAGGACGCTGCTGGACCAAATACTGTTTCATTGTGGTTGCTGTTAGAAGTGAATGAATGGTACCTAAAAACAATGACAAATGAAGTAGAAGGAGGCATTGGTGACTCAGTGGTAGAATTCTTGCTTTACATGCAACATCTGGATTTGGTTCCCAGCCAATGCTCCTCATGTAGTCATCACCTGTTAGTCAGTAGAGGCTTGTGTATCTCTATAAAGCCGAATAAGTTTCAGTGGAGTGGAGCTTCTGGAATAAAATGGACTAGAAAGAGAGGCCTGGCAGTATACTTTCAAAAATCAGCCAGCAGTAGAACAGAACATTATGCTGTTCCATGGTGCACAATGTCACCGCAAGTTTGGGGCTGTCATGGTGTGTTGACTTGGCTGAGTCATGATTTACAGTGGTTTGTCAGTTATGTAATACTGTATTCACCTTCTGTGTTGTGATCTAATGGTCAGCCAATTATTTGTAAGGGAAGTTTCCTAAAGAGTGTGGCCTGTGTCCAATAAATATATGGATATTCTGGCAAAGCTTTCTTGCTTGTTTTGGAGCCTACATCTGGCCAGTCATCATCTGACCTCTGGTTCTTGGGCCTTGAGCCGTCTGCCTGCCGTATGCTCTGCAAATCTTGAAATTCATCAGCTTCTACAGTCTGTGAGCCAGGAGAAGTCTTCAGCCTTATGCTTGACCCACAGACTTGGGACTTGCCAGTCTCTGCAACCACATGAGCCATTTCCTCGAGTTAAATTTTTTTCTCTCTCTCCTTCTCTATGTATTTATATACACACACGGAGAGAAAGCTACATTTCACTGGTTTTGCTCCTTTAGAGAATCCAGCCTAAGACAGGCGCCAACTCCATAGCAGCTAACAACACCCAGGAGGTAGAAAGAATGGAGACAGCCCTTTCAATAAGACTGATGCCAACAGTCAGAAGAGACACTGAGTAGTGGCTAGAGCAAGGACTCAATCATAGCTGTATCACCCAAGTAATAATCAAGATTACTCTGCTTCCTTTAAAAATTTGCCACAGGAACAATTAATGCAGCAGAAGACACAGTCTAAAATTCATCATTTTTACATATGCTAAGGTTTCAACTCAAACAATAATTTCCTGAAAAGGGAGAAACTCTTTGTGCCCTGTCTTTCTCCTAGCCTGCTTAGAAAAATGCCTTTACCTAAAAAGAAATGATGCAGAAAAACTCCTGGGGGAGAGCCAAATACTCACATATTCATGGGGAAAGAAAATAGCAACACAGTAAAGTCAATCATTTGGAAAATTTTCCACATAAATACTTTTAGCCATTTGAGGTAGCAGATTTTCTGCAAATTAAACTGCTGCTATGAAAGTCAATGTCAGAAAGTGGCTAAATGCAATCGTCTTTAAGCTATGCACTGAATTCCCAAAGAGGAATCCTGGGTCCATCCCCCACTCCCTTTAATGCTCCCTGAATCTACAAAGGTGGAAAGTGCTGCAAAAGAGGCATTGCATCTTCTCTGGGGGGAAGAGAAGCATCACATTGTTCCAAAGCAACAGCTGCTGCAGAATCAGGCACAGCATTAACAATAATCTGAATGGATTTTGTTTAAGCCTCCAGGCCTAACTGCAGCCAAAGGAACAAGAAGCTGTCATGCAGAAATGGAGAATTTACGTATCACTTAGCATACTTTTTATGTGTGTATTGATTGCTCTAGAACAAAGTACCTAGATGCAAATGTTAGGAAACACCTTGAATTCTAGGAACAACTTCTCTTTTTGTTTCAGTGGAAAGAACTGAACAAAATATGAAGTACAAAGTCTTGATCTACATTTTTCTGGAGCTACAGGTAACTGTAGTCTAATTGAAAGCTAAAACCACCAAGAGATGAAAATAAATAAATAAACCTCTGAAAAATGGCTGATAGTGACAGGTTTCTACAATTCTTTAATAAGTATTAGAAAATAACCAAATCTATTGCTGTCAAGTTGGCTCCAATTTATAGTGAGCCTAGGAGAGGAGGAGACCCGGCCTACAGGATTTTCCAACGAAAAGCTGGCAGATTGAACTGCTGATCTTTTGGTTAGCAGCTGAGTTTGTAACAGCTATGCCACCAGGGCTCCTGAAAAAAAAAAAAAAAACGTACAGGCAATAAACGAAAGGGCCTAAAGACACATCTTAATTAGGGCACTTTATCCAGTACTGTATGGTCTCTAGTGGCGCAAATGGTTTATTCTAACTGCTAACCTAAAGGTTGGTGGCTCAAACCCATCCACTGGCATAGCAGAAGATAGGTCTGGCAATCTGCCTGTGTTACGATTACAGCCAAGTCACCAAGAGTTGGAACTGACTTGACGGCAACTAACAACAACCACAGTTGCTAAGAAAACAGGACTGGCAGCCTACTTTCGAAAACTTAGCCAATGAAAAACCTTATAAATCACAACAGTCAGATCCAGTTGTGCAAGTAACTTGCCCTGCCTAATTAGGGACAGAAGGAGCCCTGGTGGCACAGTGTTTGAGCACTCATCCACTCATTTGTTCAAACCCACCCCCCACTGTGCAGTAGAAAGCTGTCTGCTTCCATAAAGATTACAGCCCTGGAGATGCTATGGGGCAATTCTACTCTGTTCTATAGAGTCGTTATGATTTAGAATTGACTTGAGGGCAACAGTTTTAATTAAAGATGTTTATTAATTTTTTTTAAAAAAATCTTGTTACTAAGTATTTTTTAAAGTCATATTGCATAATTGATACCGAACAAGAAATCTTTAAACAGGCACTCATCTAGTCGCCACTGCCAGTGATGTTTCTGAGGCAGCATCATGGTGAACCTGTTTGGGCCAGTTGGAAAAATCCATGCTCAGCTCATCCCTCTCTCAGAAAGTGGTTCTTCCCACCAAGTGGAGTGAACCCTTCCCTTAGCCACAGAATACTCCAACAGGGGAGAGTGTGCAGATCAAAATAGAGGTGGGCCAGGTGCCAGAATCTCTCTTAAACACAGCGAGAAGTCTGTCCAAAGAAAATAATGCAAATCAGATAACCACATGCTCTCTAAGCCAAACCAAACCCACTTCTGCTGAGTCAATTCTGACTCATATGGGACAGAGTAGAATTGACCCATTGAGTTTCCAAGGAGCAGCTGGTGGATTTGAACCACTGACTTTTTGGTTAGCAAACTGTTCTGAACCACTCTGCCACCAGTGTTCCATACATGCTCTCTAGGTGGGCATCACCCCTGTAATTACACTGGCAGAGAGACTACACTCACTGGGAATTCTGGCTACAGAGTAAGTAGAGACCGATTTCTACAAACAGCAATGTGAAGCCTGATATAAGATCCTGGTACAGATCGGAATGGGACAAGAACAAAGAGGACTCACAGAGGCTCTGCAGAACCACAAGATGAACTTGAGCCAAACCAGAACAGAGACCATTCTTCCAGCTCAGAGTTTTCTTACTGTTCCTTTGTGGGGCATAATGGCAAGCTCCTATTAGAACCTCCTTCTTTTAACTGATTAATGAATTCAGTTAGTCAACATATATTTACTTTGTGTACCTACTATGCACCAAACACTGTCTTAAGCACAAGATACAAGATACAAGAGTTGGGGGGGGGGGGGACAATAGCAACAACAAGTCCCACGCCCTCTTAAATCTTACATAATTCATAATTTGTGCCTTGTTATATAAAAAATTGAAGTCTCTGGGTGGTGCAGAGTCAATGTATTCAGCTGCAAACTCCAAGACTTGATGTTAAGATCCACTCAAAGGTGCTTTGGAAGAAAGACCTGGAGATCTACTTCCAAAAAGTTAGCCTATGGAAACCCTACGAAGCCACCAGGAACCTATGGGGTCACCAAGAGTCAGACGAGGTTTGATGGCAACTGGTAAGTATGAGCATGCCAAAATTAACGCTGTAGTGAAATGCATCCAGTTTTTACTCCAGTGGGTGGATTTAGTTGTTCTTGATAAAACTTTCTGAATGTGTCAAAGTCCTGAGTTAAAGAACCGCTTTGTACTGCTGCAGAGCAATGGGTCTCGGTCATAGCTGTCATCAGGCTACTGGGAACCTACAAAAACTTCCGATGCCAGGGCCCCACCACAGACGGATTCAATTGGAATCAGCTGGTGGGATCCATGCAGTGATATTTTGTTCAGACTCTCTGAAACGACATTAATATGTACCCTGAACTGTGAACCAACATTAAGCTTTCCCAAACTTCAGCCTACATCAGAATCACCTGGAGAGCTTGTTACAACACAGATTGCTTGGCCACCTCCAGAGCTTCTGATTCAATAGACATGAAGCTGGACCCCCAAATTTGCAGTTCTAACTAGTTTTCAAGTGATACTGATCTGGGGGACAATACTTTTAGGAACCAGAAGGTAGAAAGATGTTTAGATAATGGGAATTCTACCTGACTGTTGCCAAGGAGCCACAATGGCACAGCAGTTAAAAGTTTGGCTGCTAACCAAAAAGTCAACAGTTCTTAATCCACCAGATGATCCTTGGAAACCATGTGGGGCAGTTCTACTCTGTCCTCTAGAGTCACTCTGAACTGGACTTGATGGCAACAGGTTTTTTATTGCTATCAAGGCAATGATAATCATTGCCATGGAGGCTATGACTCATGGGAACTCCATGTGAGTTCACCTGAGTTGAAAGTACAGAGATAGGGACAGAACTGTGTTCTATAAGGTTTTCATTGTTTGACTTTTCCATACATTACTAGACCTTTCTTCCATGGTAACTCTGAGAGGACTCGGGATCTGATCATTTGGTTACCAGCTGTGTGCATTAACCACTTGCACCACCCAGGGACTTCTATCAAGGCAATACCAGTACATGTTTGCATGAGCTAAACATCAGAACTGTTCTAACTAGAAATTCCTGCTTTGGTGCTACTGACACTCGCAGATGGCATGCTCCCCCTGTGTCCGTGGCCTCTCAGGCTTGGATCATTGCAAGCAATGGAGAGATGCAATAATGGCTGTTAACTGCACCTCTCTCTTTCCCTCTGATGTCCGACACACTGGTGTATCCAGATCTCAAAGGTGAAAACGGCCAGCTGCCTTGACTTGAAGGCATCTCAGTCTTAACACAGACAAATTCTTTGGAAAGAATTCCTGCAGCTCCAAGGAGATAGATTTTTATTACACTGGAAACTAAAACCTGTAAATGAGAGTGAACTACATTTTTCTATTGGTTGTAATCAGTTTCAACTCCGATGATCTGAGTTCGCTCAAGCTGAAAGTACGGAGACAGGGCGAGCCTCAAAGAAGGATTACACCTGGGCATTCAGATTTGAAAAGCAGCATACCACGCAAGGTGGGGGGCACTGGAAGAACATGGCAAAGATTATATTAGCCTTTACCCTTTGCCCAAATTTGTGCAAAAAGAATTTCTGCCCCACTTTATGCATCCTCATGTCTTTGAACTATTCCTAACTCTTTTCATCTAGCTTTTAGTAATCCTATAAAGGGATTATCTTTACAAATCCTCAAACTTTTCCTAGAAATTCCTTTCCAATAGTATTTTAAGTGGGGTACAGGCAATGGGAGTTGCATTATCGGTAGCAAAGTCACAATGGTTAAGTGCTCTGCTGTTAATCAAAAGATTGAAGTTCAAATCCAGCAGCTTCACCTCAGGGGAAAAGCCCTGGAGATCTCTCCCTGGCAGATTTCAGCCTAGGAAATGGGGTAGCTGTCTCTCATATAGGGTCTCTGAGCCAGAAGCAACTCAACTGAGCACAACAGCGTCTGTAAAGAATTGAAAACAATAAAACTAACTAAAAGCCTTTTTAAACACTGTGCACCAGTAAGTCTACACAATGTTAATAACAGCGATACTCCTTACACTGTTAGGCATCTAGTAATAACCTCCTCATAACTCACTGTTTTTTTCAACTTTTTTTCTTAATTGAAAACAGTGTTCTCCATATGACAGTGCTTCAATTACAACACTCTAAAACCAGGGGCTGTTGTTCCTACGTACCTGTGGCAAGGGGCGTTTTCTGATCACCAGTGACAATTCCGGAGTTTTACTCATTGACTTTGAGATTATATCACCCACTTTTTAATTTGGCTATGGGAATCAATTAGCTGGCCAGATACCACCCAACATTTACTGAAAGTTCTTCTGTACTGCACCTTCATATTCCCTTGGTCCCTGTCTTAGTTATCTAGAGCAAGCAGATGGCTGTAACAAAGAAATTCTATTCTCTCACAGTCTAACAGGTTGTAAGTCCAAATTCAAGGGCATTATGTTCAGGGGAAGGCTTTTTCTGTTGGCTCTGGAGGAAGGTTCTTCTCATCAATCTTCCCCTGGGAGTTTCTACCTGCAGAAAAGTTGGGTCCAAAGGACATGGCTGTGTTCTTGGTACTGCTTTCTTGATGGTATGACATACCCCTGCTCACTTCTTTCTTTCATATCTCAAAAGAGACTGGCTTAAAACAGTCTAATTTTCCAGGTTGAGCCCTGCCTCACTAACACAGCTGCTGCTAATCCCATCTCATTAACACAGAAATAAGATTTACAGCACACAGGAAAATCACACCAGACGACAAAATGGTGGATAATCACACAATACTGGAAATCATGGTCTAGCCAAATTGATACACATGTTTTTGGAGAACACAATTCTTAGAGGGCACAATTCAATCCATGCCAGGCTCTGACAGCCTTTACTTTTTCTCTGTTTCAACAACTTACACTTTAGACTGTATTCGGAATCTGTTGTCACCTAGGTGTTCCACTGCCAAAGTCTTAAACTGAAGTTACTGTATTATGACTTCAGTCTCTTGGGTCCCTACATATAGTTGGAAAGATGGAGCACCACACGGCTCTAGGAAGTGTCATTCTCACGTGTTGTCTGCCAACCTCCTATCGTTCTAACACTCTCACTCATTCAGCCTTACTCAACCTGCTATTTCACATTATCAAGCTCTCCATTTCTCAGCCACGTTTACTAGCTCTGTGCTATGTACCAGGTGAGGAGCCCTGGTGGTACAGTGGTTACAGTCCTCAGATGCCAACCAAGAGGCTGACAGTTCAAATCCATGGAAGAAAATTGCGGCAGTCTACTTCTATAAAGATTATAGCCTTGGAAACTCTATGGAGCACTTCTACTCTGTCCTATAGAGTCATTGTGAATCAGAATAACTCAGTGGCAAGGGGCTTTGGTTTGGGTTTTACGTACCGGGTACTGGGCTAGGCCTTTCTCATGAAGTTGGTCCTTTTACCTCTTCATTTTTTTCAAGGCTATTACATGGATTGAATTGTGTTCCCCCCAAAATATGAGTGCTGGTTTGGCTGGGTTGTGATTCCTGGGATTGCGTGCTATTCCTCCCTGTTGTACCTGCTTCTATGATGTTAATGAAGGTAGACACGTGGCGGTCGTGCTGGTGGGGCAGGAGCCAACACGTAAGCTCATTCCGTGCCTTGAGGTGGTCTCTTGAGATTCAAAGGAAAGATGCTAGCAGACAGACTTGGGAACTTCATACCATCAAGAAGCAGTGCTGGGAGCAGAGCACATCCTTTGGAAAGGACTGGGGTCCCTGCACCCCAGAAGCTTCTGATCCAGGAGAAGTTTGGCAGTGAGGAAGGACCTTCCTCCATAGCCAGCAGAGAAAGCCTTCCGTGGAGCTTAAACCCTGAATTTGGACTTTTAGCCTATGGGACTGTGACAAAATAAAATTGATGTTTTTGAAGTTATCCACTCGTAGTATTTCTGTAAAAGCAGCACTAAGTGACTAAGACAGCTATGAGCCACAGCCAGGCTTTCCTTCATTCTCTACCCAGTTTTAGACCCCTGGGTCTATCACGACATAGGTATTTGCACCAGTATCCTTTAATTATTTTGCCTTCTTTGTCTGCCATATCTGCCAGCCAGTCTTCAACCCCAATTCTTTGCTTCATTTACTACACCTTAATGATGCTGTACTTTAACTGGACCATCAACACTGCCCCAGAATCATCCAAAATATAGAAGGCATACAGTTATAAATGAAAGAAAGAAAAAACATTTTTTTAAAGTTATGGAAAGCATTCTACTGAGTTTCATAAATTTTAAGTAAATAACAAGTTTTGACAAAAAATGTTTTTTTAAAGCAAATTAAAAATATGCTTGTCTATAACATTGTTGTAGAAAAAATAGTGTATTCCACAGAATATATACCTACCTAATTTAGTTGGTAGTTTTTCCTTGTAAGATATTTAATCATTTGAAAATTTGAAAGGGAGATTCAGTCACCAGAGAACAAATCAAGTGTCTAGTTGCTTCAGACAATCTAGACGCTAAGAGCCAAATTCAGAAATGACATTCATGACATAGATTTGCTAACATCATGATTTCTGAGAGGAAACCATAGGTGAATGGTGTGTGGGTTTTCAAGAATTATTTATTATGAAATAAAGTTTAAAAGGCTACCCTGGTAGATCAACATTTGCTTGCCTAATTGCCTTTATATGTTCATTCATTTATTCGGCACATTTATATTCAATGTCATATATGTGAATGCATAAAAATCAATTTTGAGCAAAACACACAAACAAACAGGATAGCACAAAGCTACAGAAGCAGTTTAAACTCCTACCAGCAGACAAGCATAGAATGTATACGAGGTTACACGTAGGAGCCTGCCTGGACCCTAGCAGAGTAATTTAAATAGTAGTTCATTTATAGTAGACACAGTTTAACTTCACAATCAATACGTATTGCTTTTTTTTAAAAAAAAAAAAACAACTTTTAATGTGCTATATTATCATTTTTATTGGTTACACAAGAGGAGAGAATTCATGGTAAGGATTTACCTAAAAAAATTAGTAGCTTTCTCTACATAATTTTTTCACTTCGGTTTACAAAAAAATGCTCTTAAAGGTAAGAAACTGACAAGCTCAGGTGATTATTTTTATTGGAAGCTTTCTGAGAATTGTTGTGAGATACACATGATTTCCAATGCCCCAAATTTCAGTAAGAGTATTTTCAGTATCACAAATAATAAAAGAAACATGGCTTCAGTATGGACCTTCTAAAAGCCACACTAATAAAAGATACCAAAATGTTTTTGAAACATACTATTTCAGTCTACTTTTAACTTCTCTTGCTTATTGTGGGAGATGATTTTAATTGGTCTTCATTTCTCCAAGACAGATGTCTATGGTATTATGATGGAACTGGTTTCTCAGCAGTGGTGATGGGGTGGGACTGAGACAACAACAACAAAGCAAAACCCACAATCTTATCCTTCAAAAAAATGATTTATTAAGAATAAAAAAAAATTGCTTTCTTAAACGCTGTTTGAAAATCCCCCTTATATTCTCTTTTTCCCTTTTCAGGTCTCTCAGAACTTCTGTAGAGAGCAAACATCAAAGGGACCAAATATTTCTAGACTGATTCAGCTGCCCACAGCAGTGAAGTAAACCCTGATTTTCTTTCAACCTAGGAAATGATCAGCAAAGAGGCTGAACAAACAAACAGCCTCTTTAACATTTGAGTTAAAAAAAAAAAAAAAAAATCCCAAAGTCAGTATAGCAGAATAGTTCTCGTAAACACCTTTGGGTGCTTTCTTTTCTTTGTTTTTTTTTAAAGTAACTTTTATAACCCCCCCCCCCCCCATCACATCTTTCCTTCGGCAAATTTTTTGGTTAGGCATTTTAAATATGCTTTTTAAAAAACAAGAAAATGTACTTCTATATTGGGCATAACCTTACTGGTACTCCCCACCCACAGCTCCCTCAAGTGCAGATTGACTCCCGCTGCAGGTGGAGTTTCCATCTTCAAGTTTCAAATAGCTTCTCTAGAGATTTTCTCTGCCAAGCCTCACCTCTCTTAGTGATCTTCTTGCCTCAGAATTCAGGTTTGGGGCTTGAGCTCTGAGATGACTGTCCATTTTTCCTCAGAGACAGACACTCCCACAAAGCTAAATGAACACTGATTGGTGTTCGAATCTCAGAGGAGGGTGGTCCATACACCCTCACCATATCGATGATCTCAATCACCACCTATGCTGTTTTGTTTTTTTTCCAGGCAAGATGCTTAAGCTGTTCTAGAAACGCTGTTATTTCAGGCAAGAGAGACATGTAAGGCTTTCTTGACAGCCCAGGTAGATAAAGTTGGAAATGGTATCTTTGATTAAAGTGATAGGGAAGCAACTTTACTGGAAAAGATAAAATGATAAACTGACTAAAACCCCCAAACTCCAGCATGGAGTCAATTCTGACTCACAGTGATCCTATAGGTCAGAGCAGAACTGTTGCACAGCGCTTCCAAGCAGCACCTAGTGATTTGAACTGTGAACCTTTTGATTAGCAGATGTAGCACTTAACCACTAAGCCGCAGGATTTCTAAACTGGACAAAAGCACAGATAAATTTACAAGTGTTGCTTAGGTCACTACCCTCAGGTCTTTGTTACAGAAGACATGTATCTCCCCACCAACATAATTCAGGTGAGAGCAGAAATGAAATGCTGTATATTTCTTTCCTATGTTAAGCTAAGGATTTTCTCCCTCTACGGGACCCTTTAAATGCCTCTTAAAAGAAATTCTTAGTGGAGGGTCATGGACAGAGAAGTATAATAAAACAGGATTCCAGAAATTCATAAACTATAAAATTGACTTGTATATTTAAATTAAAACGAATTGTCAGCCTTGGGGAGAAGCTGGGGAAAGGGAGGTCAAGCTGGAAGAGAAAAAAGGAAGGGTTTTCTAAGCAGGCTGAGGATGTAGACAAAATAGAAAATTAAATCTTATGTAATTTTAATAAACATTACAATGTCCAAATGTTGGCCCACCTAGATATAGCCATCAAAGGACCTGAAGAGGTGGTGTGTCTCCACTCACATTCTGCAGAGAGAGTGAAGCCACCGCACAAAAGACTCCAAGACTTCCTTCCCTTCACAAGAACGTCAGCATCAACTCAGGAAGTAAACAGACCTGCCTCTCCCACCAGCCTAATCATGGCCGTCAAACGGGAAATCCAGAGGGAAATCCGCTTAATCTAAGTGGAACTGACCAAATATGTGTTAGTCTTGCTCCTCAAAGGTCAGTTGCTTACTCTATGAGAACTTTTGGGCAGTCCTGCCACTGGGTCAGGACAGAAAAGAGGGCCATTTTCTTCTTTCCAAAAGCTGTAAGATGAATGTCGAAAAGATCATAATTTCTTACAGAGAAATAGCCAACCTTGTCACATATGAAAGGCAACTCACATTTTCTCTTTAAGTGACTTGATATTTTAATCTTTATTGTCCTCTCCCAGATGTCACAACTCCTATCTGCCAGATTCTCTGTCATTTCAAGAGACAAGAATATTCCCTAAGGTCTCCTTTCGAATATACGTCTTCCTGAGATCATGTCTCTCATTTCCCTGAAGATTGTCATGTCAACATCTATCTTCTGCCTGGCTTCCTGGCTTTGCAAATGATCCTATCACCCAAGTCAGCTAACATTTTTCTTTCATATATTCCTCACTTCAAGCACAAAAATCTTGCTTGGACTGTTCCATTTCTATGCATAAAAACATTTCTATGCAGAAACCGGTGTAATTGCAGATGGAGGCAAATATTTTTGCAAATATGCTGGTTGCCACACATGGACCACAGGAAGACCTCACTCTGAGCATAGTCTATCCATTCAGTGCAGGATCTAGGAAGGGTGTGGTTTGCAGAGCAATACTCTGACAGATCATAAGGATTAACTTGTTCCAAAAGCTCCCAGTATTTAAAACAAACAAAAGCAACCAAAAGCCTGGCTCTTTTAGAACCATTTAGAGCTTTCAAGCCCACACACAGATAGCAACAATAATCCTTTCTCTGTTTCTGGGATTTGGAAGAGTTACAAAGAATAAAGAACCACAATATTTTGACAAAGTGACGTGTTTTTCTCTTTAGGTGTATTTGATGGAAATCTTTGGACTTTTCCTCTTAATATTATGAATGCAAGAGCATTTCAGTGTATGAAGTCTTTATAAAAACACAATAAGGTACCTATCAAATACCTGTATGTTTTTAAAACCTTGTATTTGCATAAAACTTTAGTGTTCAAGATGCTCTCCTGTATATTATTAAGACAGATGCAGTCTAAAAATAATTTATTGTTCAACTAATATTTAAACAGAATCACTCTCTATCGACTTTTACTGATAGAGAGATGGCAGTGATTTTTTTTTTTAATTCACTAGGATTTATACCTCACCTCTTTCCAAATAAGACTTGAAATGACATGGAAAAATTAAACACAAGGTATAACAGACACATCACAAATCAAATAAGATACTAAAGCAACTAACTAAGTTAGTTGTCATAGCTGGACCTTGAATTTGTCTCTCATAGGAGTCAGCATTTGCTCACCAGGTGGAACTGCTGACGCAGTGCCTGCCCAACAGCGTGTTTCCAGACCTCTCCTGCCAGTAGCACCTGGATGACTACAGTGCTGTATTTCTCGGAAGTGGTTAGCAAACCAGCTGCACATAAATGTTCAATAGTGCTTACTGTTAGCATGCAGCTTCCTGGACACCACTCATAATCTGCGTATAGGTTACTGGAATTTACATTTTCATATACTCAACAGGTGATGGTTTTTTCTCTCTTAAAGTTTGCAACCACTGCATACATGGGATTGGTATCTGACACACGAGAACTGCAGAGAAAAACAGCATCAAGGGGGAAGGAAATTGTCCTGGTGATCAGTCTCTTGGACACCACTTTGCTTGCCGTTTCTCCTGTCTGGTAATATTTTCAAATGTTGGGTTCATTGCCTACTTGATCTTTTATTTTTGATGGCCCCATATGTTTGGCCCTTTCTGACTATAATTTATTCTTTCCAGCATCCCAACTGCCTGCTTGTCTGCCTGCTATGGATTCCTGGTATCTGTACGTGTCAAATCACCTGTGGGTTACCCATAAGCTCACTTTGATGGAAGCACACATGCCACAATCTCTGGTTGGCATCAGTTACTCTACTGCTGGTCCTGGGCACACAGGGGGTGCTCCTTCCCTCAGCTTCTTGTCATTAATGCTTGGTGTAGACTTATGAGGTATTATGTCTTTTTTGTTCCTTAATGCTATTTAGAGTCCATTAGTTTCACTGGATTCTTCCCTATATTTAAGGTGCGTATTTCACGTTTTTTGTCATTTTCCAAATGTTTTCCAACATAATCTTCTGTTCCTATTATTTTCCCACGATATCTTAATATATTTATCACTTAGTTTACATTATTGTCGCCTCATGTATATCTATACATTTGACAGCGTCACACGCGGGCACATGTAACACCCTGGACTAAAAGCTTGTGGTCCTAATTTCTACTGTACAATTATCAATCCTTCATAAAAAACCTAAATTCCAACTCATGGTGACCTTGTACGACAGAGTAGAACTGTCCCCTAGGGTTTCCAAGGAGTGGCTGGTGGATTTGAGAGCAGAGCATGTCCTTTGGACCCAAAATTCCTGTGCTGAGATGCTCTCACTGGATTTGGACTCAGCCTACTTCTCTTACTGAATGGACTTACAATTTATAATGGATTTGCAGCTTACCAGACTGTCTCAATAAAGCTTCTCTTCATGAGACCTTCCACTCATGATATTTTCTGTTGGAGCAGTACCAGGTGACTAGGACAGCACTTAACCACTATGTCACCAGGGTTTCCAAACTGATCACACAAGCCAGCAAAAAGGCAGAATGTCTCGTTGGTGCAGTTAGCTTTAGGACCTCACTCTCGAGTCTGGGAAAAGTTCACCAAGGAGGCAGCACAGCTTATGTTCCACCTAAGGTGTGCACACAGGTAATTCCATGCCATTTCATAAAGAATTACAACTACCACCACCTATGACTCATTGATATAAACTTTGGTGATGTAGTGGTTAAGTGCTACATCTGCTAACCAAAACGTTGGCAGTTCAAATCCACAGGCACTCCTTAGAAATTCCATGGGACAGTTCTACTCTGGCCTCTAGAGAAACTATGAGTTGGAGCTGACTCCATGGCTCAGAAATCCTCAGGCCAGGAGAAGATCGCCTCTAGAGTTGACACACTGAATTTGGACTTGTCGCCTGTTGGAATGTGACAAAATAAATTTCTCTTTGCTGGTATTTTGTTTCAGCAGTACTAGATAACAAGACACCTTCCCTCCCTTCTCATCCAGTTATTAAACATTTATCAGTACACTGTAGATGTAAGAAGGAGAAACACAAAATTATTGAGGTGGCAAAACACAAAATTATGATATAGTTATAGGCAAATTGTCTCAGTTTTATCTAAAACACTTCCATTCTCTCTAATATGCTTTCTTTCAAGCTAAGGCCAGTGGGAAGCAGAATATCTACCAAATAACTGACCTGAATAATGTTTATACTGAGTTACACTTTTGTTTATTGGAATCGACTTAATGGCAATGAATTATTTTTTTACGGTTTCTAAAAGATGACGTTAGACATTTTTACATAAATTTTATACATAATTTCTCTGCTAAAAGAATGTCTGCTCCTTTACCTACATTTCTACTAGATCTTACTCTGCATTTGTGTGTTTCTGTCTGTGTGCACAAGTCTTTGGGTGCTATATGGCTGCTGTCAGGTGCCATCAAGTTGGTTCCCACCCATAGTGACCCTGTGCACAACAGAATGAAACACTGCCTGGTTTCAGCTCATGTCATGGTCGTTTCTGTGCTTAAGCCCATTTCTGCAGCCACTGTGTCAGTTTTGTTGAGGGTCTTCCTCTCTTTCGCTCACCCTCCACGCTATCAAGCACAATGTCCTTCTCCAGGGACTGCTACCCCCTGACAACATGCCCAAAGTACGTAAGATGCAGTCTCACCATCCTTGTTTCTAAAGAGCACTCTGCTTGTATTTCTCCCAGGACAGATCTGTTTGTTGTTTTGGCAGCCTATGGTTTACTCAAAATTCTTTTCCAACACCACAATTCATAGGCATCAATTCTTCTTCTGTCTTCCTTATTCACTGTCCAGCTTTTGCATGCACTAGAAGCAACCGAAAATGCCATGGCTTGGATTCAGCACACCTTAGTCTTCAAGGTAACAGCCTTACTTTTTACAATACTTTAAAGGTTTTTTTTTTTTGGTAGCAGATTTTCCCAGTGCAATGAATCTTTTGATTTCTGGACTGCTGCTTCCATAGGTGTTGATAGTGGACCCAAATAAAATGAAATCCTTGGCAACCTCAGCCTTTTCTCCATTTATCATGATGTTGCTTCCTGATCTAGCTGTGAGGATTTTTGTTTTCATGATGTTGAGGTGCAGTTCATACTGAAAGCTGCAGTCCTTGATCTTCATCAGTAAGTGTTTCACATCCTCTTCACTCTCAGCAAGCAAGGTTGTGTCATCTGTATAACACAGGTTGTTAAGGAGTTTTCTTCACATCCCAAGGCCTCATTCATCTTCATATAGTCTAGCTTCTTGGATTATTTGCTTGGCATACAGATTGAATACCCAAACCCCCAAACCTACTGCTGTTGAGTCGATTGCAATTCATAGCAACCCTACAGATTGAATAGGTATGGTAAAAGGATACAACCCTGATGTACACCTTTCCTGACTTTAAACCACACAGTGTCCCCTTGTTCTGTTCAAACCTCTGCCTCTTAATCTGTATACAGACTCCTTGTGAGCACAGTTAAGTGTTCTGGAATTCCCTGCAATGTTAGCCCAGTTTGTTATGGCCCACACAGTCCAGCGCCTTTGTGTGGTCAATAAAGCATATGTAAACAACTACTTGGTATTCTCTGCTTTCAGCCAAGGTCCATCTAACATCAGCAATAATATCCTTGGTTCCATGACTTCTTTTAAATCCGGCCTGAGTTTCTGGCAGTTCCCTGTCAAGATACTGTTGCAGCCACTTTTGAATGATCTTTAGGAAATTTTACTTGCATGTGATATCAATGATACTGTTTGATAATTTCCTCATTGGGTTGGATCACCTTTCTTGGGAATAGGCATAAATATAGATTTCTCCCAGTTAGTGGGCCAGTTAGTTATCTTCCAATTTTCTTGGCATAGATGAGTGAGCACTTCCAGTACTGTATCCATTTGTTGAAACATCTCAGTTGATATCCCATCAATTCCTGGAGCCTTATGTTTCACCAATGCATTCAAAGCACCTTGAACTTCTTCCTTCAGTACCCCTGGTTCCTGATTATATGTTACCATCACAAATTGAATTGTGTACCCCTGAAAATATGTAACAGTTTGGCTGGGCCATGATTCCCAGTATTGTGTGCTTACTTTCCATTTTGTGATTTTCCTATGCTATAAATCTTAATCTCTGCCTGTGGTTAATAGATGGGATTATGTTAAAGAGGACTAGGCTGGGACTGTAACATTCTTCCTGAGGTCAACTCCATGTGCCAAGGTAAAGGCAGTTTCCCTGGAGTGTGGCTTACACCATCTTTTATCCTACAAGAGCTAAAAGGATAGGGAAGCAAGCAGAGGGTTGGAGACTTCATACCGCTAAGAAAGCAATACCAGAGCAGAGGGCATCCTTTGGACCTGGGGTTCCTGCACCAGGATGCTCTCAGACCAAAGAAAGACTGATGCAACACAGAGGCCTTCTTCCAGGGCCAACAAAGAGGTCAAGCTTTCTAATGGAGCTGACAGCTTGAATTTGGACTTGTAGCCTACTGGACTATTTAAGAATAAACTTCCTTTGTTAAAGCCATCCACTTGTGGTATTTCTGCTAGAGCAGTACCAGATGACTAAAACTGCTTGAAACAGTTGGATGTTGACCAGTTCTTTCTGGTATAATGACTGTGTATTCCTTCCATTTTCTTTTGATCCTTCCTGAATCTTTTAAAATTCTGAGGGCAGTAGGCTTGGGTTTGGTTTGGGGTATGTAGAATCCTTCACTATTGCAACTCAAGGCTTGGATTTTTTCATCAGTTCTTGCAGCTTGAGAAATGCTGTGTTCTTTCCTTTTGATTTGCTATCTCCAGCTCTTTGCATATGTCATTATAATACTTTACTTTGTCTTCCCAAGCCACCCTTTGAAATATTCTCTTCGGTTCTTTTACTTCATTTCTTTCTTTTGCTTTAGACACTTGACATTCAAAAGCAAGTTAAACAGGCTAAACTTAAAATTTCTACAATTTAAGCCCAGCTGAGAACCTACTAAAATACTAGAAAGGGAAATCATTAAATGTCTAAGAACCAATACTTGAATTCTTAAAGGGAATTATGGAGAAAGTCAGCAAACATTGCTAAAGAATCAGGAAACTGACTCAGGAAAATCTAAAGAAAGGTAAGACGCCTTTCAGGCAATGATAAGCCTAATGGGAAACTAAAAGTGATCTTCCAGAACTACTGGGAATTTTGTACAGAGGAGTCATTGTTCTCTGTTTCTACTCCGGATAAGACAAGAGGGAGTCATCTTACAGCATTTCACTGAAAGAACAACTTAGGAAGCATTCAGTAAGACAGAATTATCTTAAGGTTCTTTTTTCTCCTAAAGTTGTTTTTAATCAGCCATTTTAATCAATTATCTTACAGAAGCTTAATGTGAATTTAAAGAGTCTTATTACAAAAAACAGTCATCCAAAATTAAAGTCAAGGAAGACAGCATGTCTGAATATTTCCCATAAATAGATATGTATCCAGGATTGCTAAATATCCTCTAGATTTCTAAGCTAAACTGAAGATCATATTTACTAAGGCTATGCCAAATAGATGCATGTGTGTACTTCAGACACAAAGATATAAATGCCTAAGACACGTTATACTCAATCAACCAAAGAAACAGTCCGTCTAAACTGTTTTTGATAATGTCAGTGGGATCATTTTTGTGGGAGAACATGTGAGGGCAACGTCTCTAATGACCTACTAAGTCCATTTCTGAATCTGATCTCATTTTAAGCCCATTTATATATTAATGTATACAACCTCTTAGGGCCATTTCTTTCCTAGCTTTCACTATCATTCTAATGGTAGATTTAGCTTCGGTATAAGGGTCTTCTAGCATTCTGGAATTTGTTAAAGCTTCACATATGCATTAAAATCCTTTTTTAAAATAAGAAATGTATGAACCTCTAAAAACATTCATTCATTAATTCCATTAATTATAGTTAATCTATCAGTTACTTAAACCAGTCAGAATTTACCCAGCTCAACCCCTGCGAGATGTGAGACTTCCAAGGATTTCCATAATGTGTCCTGCACTTACAGAAACATTTTCTTCTTGCTCCATAATGTTTCCTCAGCTCACTCTACACTGTTTCAACTATATTAAATTACTTTTGGTTTCTTTAAATTGCCATGATATTTCACAAGAGGACATTTCCACTCCCAAATGACTTGTTTCTTCTGCCACGAAGGCTTGCTGACTCACCCACCCCCGCCTGGTTTAGGTGCTGCTCCTCTGTGTTCCCACAGCACTGTGCGCTCGCCTCCACAGAGGATATTTAATGGCCCATTCCCCTGTATGTACCTCCAACTCAGTTGTAACATTCTGAAAGACAGGGTCTCTGACCTCCTTGTTCATTTCTGTATGACAACAAATTAAAAAAGCCAAACCCAGTGCTGTCATATCAATACCAATACATAGTGACCTTATAGGACAAGCCAAAATATTAGGTACTCAGTAATAATTATTAAGTGTATAGATTAAATAGGCTAATAGATTTTAAATAGTATTGCTATTGTGTTTCTGAACTAGAGGTTCAGTCTATCAACTCTGCCCCTCTTCAAAGAACAGCTTGAATTTCTGGCTATTTTATTCTTCCTTTTCTATATCATATCAGGAATCAGGCAGTTCCCCCAGTGCAAATTCAAGCCGATTTCACACATGTGTCAGCTGAAGCTTTCGCTTCCTTTCCTCAGTGCCCGATGTTTCACTGGACTTTCTGGCTTGCGTCATCAGGTAATGCATGTAATTGCCTCAAGATCTTTTTTATAGATTAGAAATAATCATTCAGAATTATCATCCTTTAAGTTGGTTTGTAGAATAGATAAAGCAAAAACAGTGAATTACATTTAAATTTATCTTAAGTTTGGTGCTGTACGTTACCAGCAGCACACATTTTATCCTTTTGTTAGCAGAACTGAAAATCTATTGTAAAATTCAACTGTCTTTTCCTTCAAGAAAACACTCACTTGTCATGTACTGGTTAAGTGCTATGGCTGCCAACCCGAATGCTGCCAGGTCAGATCTACTAGACACTCCTTGGAAACTCTATGGGGGCAGTTTTACTCTGTTCTATAGTGTTGCTATGAGTCAGAATCAACTTGATGGCAATGGGTTTCTCCCTGACGGAACAAAAGTAGGAGAAAACTTTCATTGTGATGAAGGAAGTCATACAACCTTTGGTTTTGAAGTAGCTTTAGCCTTACAAAAAAATGACTTTCTAAGAGAAAAGGGGACCCAAACAAGAGTGAAAAACAGAGGTAGAGACTAGTAAGATAAGCGTGGAGTTCTGCTCTGGGGGTTTGTACAGGCTTTAAGAGGAGAAAAGAACAGTATCATGCAGTAAAACATGAATTACGAAAAACTATGATGGTCTATAAGAATGCTAGTGGCATGTCTCGCACAAAATGCTTGCCATCAGCTGCTAACCTACAGGCTGGTGATTCAAACACATGCGCCCTTCAGACCTGAGACCCTGTGCCAAGATGCTCTTTGGGTAAAGACTAATGCAGGACTTATTTCCAGAGCCAACGGGAAAGCCCTCCCCTGGAGTGGACATCTTGAATTTGGAGTTGTATCTTACTGGACCGTGTAAGAATAAATTTTTCTTTGCTAAAGCCATCCACTTTGTGGTATTTCTGTTAGAGCAGGACTAGCTGATTAAAACAACATCACATTGAGGATTAAGGTACAACTGGCATTTTCAGTCACCTTGCATGCATTCAAAAACTAGATGACAAATAAGGAAGACTAAAGAAGAACTGATGCCTTTGAATTATGGTGTTAATGAAGAATCTTGAGCATATCATGGACTGCCAGAAGAATAAACAAACCTGTCTTGGAACCTATAAAGACAGAATGCTCCTTAGAAGCAAGGACGGTGAGATTACATCTCCTATACTTTAGACATGCTATTAGTAGGGACAAGTCCTTGGAAAAGGACACGGTGCTTGGTAAAGTAGAGGGTCAACAAAAAAGAGGGAGACTTATTGAGATGGATTGACAAAGTGGCTGCAACAATGAGCTCAAGTATAAAAATGACTATGGGCAGGGCACCGTGACAGAGATTTAATTCTGCTGCACATAGGGTGGTTGTGAGTCAGAACTGACTTGACAACAACAACAGTAGCAATGTATGTATTTTTTTCTGGGGCAGTTCCAAACAAAGGCTAAATATTAAATGCTTGAAGCTACATTGTACCCACCACAGTAGTGGCATTTTGGAAAACTTAACATTATATTCTCACAAACCATGTCTTTATACTTCCTTCATTTAACCACTGCTGCTACATTTCTGTCTATCTATCCCTGTGGCTTTGAAAAAGCCTCCTAAAAGTTATCTCTAAGAGGTCAGCGTTTCATTATGGAGAAGTGCTTAGTAAAACTCCTTAGCTAAGGGGTTGGCGATGAAGTCATCAATAATGTATATAGCGGTTACCTTCATTTCGCACACTAGTATTGTGTGAGGCATTGGAGTGGCAGCTTTGCCTTGCTAACGAGGAAGAACAGCAAATCATTTACCTCCACACACTGGTGTACTGTCCAATGGGAGAAAGGCATTATAGCTTCAAAACTACCTATCACCCAAAGAGAAACTTTCAAACAGCTTTATCATTAACTATGGACCAAGAGAAAAGTTACAGTGGTGGGGGAAGAGAATATGAGAAAATTAATTCCTAAATAGACTTATGCTTGGTTAGTAGCACCTATATGTTGTATCTGGGATATTGTGGTCACTACACTGACACATTTACATGAAGTGAAAATAACGATGGCCATCACTAATGCCCATTTTACATAAGAAATGGAAGTTTCTGAAATATTACTTGTCTTTGACCAAACACATACCTACTGAACTTTCATCTAATGTCCCAAAAGAGTAACCACAACAGGCAGATACATTTGGCATACAGTAGAAATCCAGAAACTGTTTTAATGGACAAAGATTTTTAGAACCCAAAGCGAATGTTGTAAAGAATAACACAAAAGCACCCCAATATATCAAACAAAATGCATTCTTGAATCACACAAGGTATGGAAAGAGTCAGTGGTCTGTAGCCAGACCTGCATACATCAGGAGCTAAACTGTTATCCAAGACCCATAGAATGACTGACCCTCAGCTATACCTTATCTATCAGCTGTTGCTCTGTCTGCCAACAGGCATAAGCTTGCTGGCTATGTTTCATATTAAAATAACTGTACATTGTTTTGTTCATAAATTTCTTACTCTTCTGTCAATAATGCTTGCTTAGCTAACATACACTCAAGGGCTACTACGATTATGTCCAAATGATATGTGTATTCATGTCCTGTCTTCCAATACACAAATGCACAGACATACACATACACGTTAATTACGTTATGTTAATAATCAGGTTTTAAGTGTTTTCCTTTTCAGAGAAATTACCTCTTCAAGTTGGAAGATGATGTGGCTATCACTGAGTCACTTTCAGTCCTACTAGCTAGTGCTATTTAAATAACATTTTTGTGATATACATTTAAAAACCCAAACGGAGAGTCTTAGTAAGAACTATATTGGTGTAATGACTCACAGACATCCTTGGTCTGCATCATTTGGCACTTCTGTAACAATGGGTTTTGGTTGACAGAGATTTAATGAGCAAGAGCATTCCTACTAATTTGCAGATGTCTCATGCTGAGAAGCAAAAATATAACAAATGTGTGTAAAGTTTCTGTTAAAGTTTCTTTACTAAATATACTCTTCAAAAGTGTCAAAGATTGGCTTGTGAACCCACTTTAAATGCCCTTGATGTCTTCCAATACAACATGCTGAATTTTACAATTGTTAAGATGTCGAAAATAGAGAGAAACATCTGGTTTTACTGCTTAGGAAAACCAGTAACTGTCAATTCCCTGCTGTTGGCAAGCACCCCAACATACACTAGATTAGCAAAGCCAATTTAGTGTTAGAAAAGCAACTGGCTCTAGCCTCTTTCTTCCCAAATGGTCATCTCAATCTAAACTCCAAATGTTTATTATTTTATCACAAAGAAAAACTCCATTATTTTGGAAAAAAGAATTAAAAACTAGTGCTGTTACTACAGAAAGGAATGCCTTCTTTATGCTAAAAACCATAAATACATATTGCTGTTTGCTTAAAGAAAAACATGGAAGATTCGTACTTGACAATGACTTCTAGAATTGATGAACTCCTCCATTCATGTGAAGTTTCACCTACATGACTCTCCTAAACTATTTCAGTAAAGGAACAGCGTTGGAAAAATACAAATTATGTGCTCTCCAACAAAAGGCAGAGTCCTGTCAAGAACCTGGTAGATGATTTGGGGCCTGCACTTCAGAAATAATGGAAAGAACTCTAGTATATTGGTTCTCAAACTTAGCCACACTTTGGAATTCCCTGGAGATGTACAAAAACTGCTGAGGCCTGAGCACCACTCCTTAGAGATTCTACTGTAATTAGCCAGGGGTCTGGCCTGTGCTTCAGGACGTCTAAAAGCTCCCAGGTAGCTCTAATGTAGCAAAGAGCAGAACCCCTGCTCGTGTCTTACCTTAGCTTGGACTGATAAAGGTCTTCTTGTTGTGTACTAAGTTGATTCCAACTCATAATGACACTATACGACAGAGCAGAATGGACCCATAGGTTTTCCAAGCTGTAATAATGATGAAAGCAGATTGCCATGCCTTTCTCAGGAGGAGTGTCTGATGAGTTCCAACTGCTGACCTTTCAGTTAGCAGCCCAGAGCTTAACCACTGCACACAGTGGTTGGTTGTGCTCAGCTTCAGCCTTCCGATTACGAAGTGATATCCAGAGGAACTGCTCTGCTAAGTAAATCTGCATGTGGAAATCTTTAGAATTACCTTCTAAGCATGTAGTTCAATTTTTATTTTTTTTAAATACACCAAAATTATCACAAAGGAGACAAAATGGAAAAGGTAGACTATTATCAACTTACAAGAAGTAGAAATACAGATAAGTAAATGAAAGCCCACAATTAGAATTATCCTGGTAAAAAATAAAATTGGCAAATACGGAGCATGTTAACTACAAGAGAGCTGAACTTCAGAGAAGAGACTGGACATTTGAACAAGCATTTACAAAATGTTAAAGTCACAAGGGGAGAGAGGACTCTAGTACAGGGAAAGAGGACCTGATTTCTGCTTGTTTGCTCTGCAGCTTTCATTGGTAATAGGAAGCAGTGATGCTAAGGAAATCTTTGATTACTCAGCAAAAATAAGACTCAGTAAGAAAAATGCTTTTAGAGACATGGTAAATATGTTTAAAATAAAATAAATAGGATCATCACTGAACCAAGACAACCATAGAAAGCTACACACAAGAGCAATGATGAGGCTAAGGCATTGTTTCCAACAGAGTTTGTTTAGGTAGACGAAGAGGACCAGTGAAATCAGAATCAGGCTTTAAGAGAAAGAAAGAAACACTGAGTGGAAGAGAGAGAGTTTCACTTCCAGAGGTGGGGGACCAAAGGTGGTCAAACAGCAGGGAAGTAGGATGACTGGACAATGACTTGGAGTGTAAACTTAAGGAAATTAGACAATCACAGGTAGAAACATTATGTTTAAATATTTTTTAAAGTGTATGTTCCTATGTCTATTTTAGAGACTCTATTTCTGTTACCTAAAAAAACTGAATGTATCTTCTATTTAATACTTCTATATTTAGATCAGTATATTAACTTCTATACATTTCACATTATTTTCCAATTCGCTCATCAGTTTGAAGTGCACAGCCAATCAATGGTATTGGAAAAGTATATTTTATTCATTATTTTAAAAATGTGGTTTTTTCTTAACGTCAGAAAAGTATGTTCATTGTGGAAATCTGTGAAAGCAGAAATATAAAGACATAAAAATTATTCTTATCTCATTATCTAGAGGCGAAAAATATTATACAGTTGTTTCCAGACTTTGTATCGATACTACAGATATAATATTTTGAAAACATTAGTTCCATATACTTCTTATTTCCCCTGATAATCATATTTCCCTTCAGCCACTCTATTTTAAGGAAAACAGAGAAGTAATGATGCTACTACCATCACTTTTCATCCTTTAGCGGATTAAACCATGTTGACTGGGTACTCAGAAGAAACACTGACATAGTAAGGGGAAATAAAGACAGGAGGATAGTTTCCAACTTCCCTGGCATAAAAAGCCTCTCAGACAAACCCTGCATTTATCATGACCTCCTGTCCAACATGACACAGGAAAAGAAAGCGGTATCTAGAGATAACATGAGAAAACATGTCTCCCATGGATTGCACACAGTCTTTTTGGAAATCCAGACTCTTCCAAGTGACTAATCAGGTTCTAGAAGACTAGGAACTGACAAGACCTGAAGAAGAAAGAGAAATCAACTGAAGAGGGGACCCTTAAGACTAAAAGTAATACATTGGGGTTCCATAGCCTAAGGCTAAAAAGATCTGGTTATGTTACTAACAGATTCCGTGAAGACTGAGGCCCATTCACATAGACAAAAGATACAAAGGAAATCTTTGTAAGGATAGCAAGAACCCTGAATGGAGTCAGAACCTACAGGCAGATAAGTCATCCAATCCTCCTTTGGAGTAGGCTGCAAGCTTCACTCTACGTTTCTGCTGTGCAATAATACATACATAAACCTAATAAGGTTATTCTGCCCTTGAAATGTGGCTAGTTTAATTTAATATGAAAAAAATTAATATAACTCATTATTTTTCATTTTGATAGCATATTGACATATTGAACTAAACAAATTATATTATTAAAGTTAATTTCACTTGTTTGTTTTCATTCTTTTTAACTGGCAAGTAGAAAATGTAAAATCACATATGTGACTCATATATTTCTATTAGACTACATTGCATGACACCCTGGAGGTAGAGTGGAGCTGTGAGATGAATTTACCGTGGTAATGAGTGGAGGCAGACCAGCTATACTAGCTTTCCAGTGGAGGAGATTGCCTTAGCCCCAGAACAGATTGACATTTGTATTTTCTCTCCCAGAAAGGTTGATAAACTCTGAAAAGAGACCATTTTGTAATAAAAGATTTTGAGATACTTTTAATTTAAAAGTTTTCTTTTTTTTTCCCCACTACCCTTCAGGAAAAAACTCATAAAGAAGTTGAGATCTTGTTAGACAACAGTTAAGAAGCTACTATTCCTTGGGGAAAAATACTTGGCAACTCTATGTCAGACCGATGCCTGATTTCCATAATACATAAGGTACTACAAAATATCAATAAGAAGAAGATAAATCATCCAATTAAGCAATGGGCAAAGGAGATGGACAGACATTTCTCTAAAGAGGAGATCTAGGCAGCCAAAAAACACATGAGGACATGTTCACGATCTTTAGTTATTAAAGAAGTTCAAATCAAAATCACAGTGAGATACCATCTCACCCCAACAAGGTTGGCCATGATCCAAAAAACACAAAACAACAAATGCTGAAGAGGCTGTGGAGAAAGTGGAACTCTCCTACACTGTTGGTGGAGTTGCAAAATGGTCAGCCTCTTTGGAAAGCAATCTGGTGCTTCCTTAAAAAATGGATATAGATATACCATTTGACCTAGTAATTCCACTACTTGGAATATATCCTGCAGAATCAAGGCCATTCACACCAACGGATACATGCACAAGAATGTTTATTGCAGCACAGTCCATGATAGCAAAAAGATGGAATCAACCCAGATGCCCAACGACAGAGGAATGGATAGGTAAGCTATGGTATATATACTTAGTGGAGCACTATGCAATGATAAAGAACAATGATGATTCCAGGAAACATCTCATAACCTGGTTTCAACTGGAACAGAGACAAAAGGACAAATATTGTATGAGACCCCTACAATTAGAACTCAAAAACAGACTTATGCATAGAAGAAAAGACTCCTTGACTGCTGCAAGGGAGGGGAAGGAGGGAGGGTGAGGGGGGAGGGTTTAGAATAGATAGTTGGTAGAAATTTGGTTGAGTGAAATCGGTGACAGACAGCACACATTAGAAACAAGAACAATATTAAGTGGACTTCAACATAACTTGAGTACTCCTCCCATCTTAACCCAATAATGCAAGGACAGAGTAGCTGGGGTGGGGGCAGGGGCTCTCTGCACCCACATTGGTGAGTGGTGTCTGGGGTCTTAAAAGCTGCCAAGTTGCCATCTGAGGGCACAGCCAATGGTCCCAACTCAGCAGGAGCAGATGCTCACTGGGGACCCAGAAGACAGAGAGACCCACATGAGTGGGTGCCTACATCGACTTGGGACCGGAAGAACTGGATGGTGCCTGGCCACCACCAGTGATAGCCACAATGGAGCTCACAAAGTTGAGTTTCACTGGCAACACAAGAAGAAAAAGCGGTGCACCCTGAGATCTCCACTAAAAGACCGCAATTGATGGCCCAGTGGCTTTGGGGTTCCCCTGGGAGCATGAGCCCTGGCCCTGATGCTGCCCTTGCCCATGGATCATAATGAAGGTCCACTCTTCGGACAGCAAGGGATTGGACTTGGCAATACAGCGTGACTATATATTGTGTGCACTTTATGGTTCTATGCATCTATAGGATATCATCCTGCTGACCTCTGACTGGAAGAAAGGGAGTGGGTGGAGAGGAGGGGAAAAGAGACTGTTGGGAGAATGAGACATGTATGAAGCAGAGAAGAACAGTGTACTGTCACAGGGCAGGGAGAGCAGTGGAAGCTGCACATAGGTGGGCATGCAAATTTATATGGGAATGTATATTTTTACTCAGTCATAATGAAAAAAAAGAAGCTACTATTCTTTACATGTATGAGAGTAAAAAGAAAACCTACAGACTGGGAATAATATTTGCTACTGCATATCCAACAAGGGTCTAATCTCTAAAACCTATAAAATACTTCAATATATCAACAATAAAAAGACAAACAATCCAATAAAAATGGACAAAAATATAAACAAATATTTCACTAAAGAAGATATTCATGAAGCTAACAGACATGAGGAAACACTCACCATATCATCAGTCATCAAAACCAAAAACCAAACCTGTTGCCAGCTATTTGAATCTGACTCATAGTGACCCTACTGGACAGAGCAGAACTGCCCCATGAGGTAGATTCAAACTGCCAACCTTTTGGTTAGTAGCAGTAGCTCTGAACCACAATGTCATCAGTGTTTCCTTGTTAGTCACTACAGAAAATGAAAACCAAAATGACAATAACATACCATCTCATTCTAATATTACCAGTAGAAATCTAAAAAAAAAAAAAAGGAAAATAACTAATGATGAAGAGGCTTCAGGGAGATTGGAATGCTTATGCATTGCTGGTGAGATTTTAAAATGTTACAATCATTGTGGAATGATATGGTGCCTCTCTAAAAAGCTATAAATAGAAATACCATAAAATCCAACAATCCCATTCCTAGGAATATATCCTAAAGAAATAAGAGCCATCACACAGATAGACATAGGACACCCATGCTCATTACAGCATTATTCACAATAGCAAAAAGATGGAAACAACTTAAGTGGCCATCCACAGATGAATGGATCAACAAATGATGAGATATCCATAAGATGGACCACTATATAATGATCAAGAATAAGGACGCATCTGCAGAACACCTCACAACATGAACGAATCTGGAAGACATTGTGCTGAGTAAAAAAAGCCACTCACAAAAGGACAAATATTGTATGAGACAACTGTTCTAGAAACCCACATGGGAAATACACATAAGAAAAAAAAATAAAAAACTATTACGTTTACCAGGGAGGAGAGAGGAGGGGAGGGGAACCACTAAAATGCTAGTAGATGTATGATAATTTTGGTGAAGGGAGTCAGTACAATTTGACCAAGGAAAATCATGCACACTTCCTAGACACATGCAAACACCTTGTGGGACGGAGCTATTGGGGCTTAGGGCTAGGAATGTTGGTCTTGGGAGACATCTAGGTCAAATGGCATAACATAGTTCATAAAGAAAACATCCTACATCCTATTTTGGTGAGTAGTGTCTTGGGTGTTGTCTTGGTTATCTAGCAATGTTATACAGAAATATTACCAGTGGAGGGCTTTAACAAACAGTAGTTTATTCTCTCACCATCTAGTAGGCCTGTAGTCTGAATTCAGGGCACCAGTTCCAGGAAAGCTTTCTGTCTCTGTTGGCTCTGGAGGAAGGGTCCTTGTTATCAATCTGCCCCTGATTTAGCAGCATCTCAGAGCAGGGACTCCATTAGGGCCCAAAGGATACTTTCTACTCCTGGCCACTTTGGTAGTGGTACAAGGTCCCCCTGTCTCTCTGACTCAAGATACAACCTAATCTTGTAAATTAAGTTCAGCCTTATTAACATAAGTGCCTTTAATCCTGCTCCTTAACATCACAGAGGTATGATTCACACAGGAAAATCATATGAGATGACAAAATGCTTGGCAATCACACAATACCGGGAATCACAACCTCCCCAGGCCGACATAAATTTTTGTGGGACAAAATTCAATTCACAACAGGTCCTAAAAGCTTGTGAGTGGCCATCTAAGATACATCTCTTGGTTCCATCCCATCTGGAGCAAAGAGGAATGAGGAAAACCAAAGACACAAAGAAAATATTAGTCCAAAGTATTAATAGACCACATAAGCCAGAGGCTGCACTAGCCTGAGCTGAGAAGAATTAGATGGTGCCCAGCTGCCAACACTGACTGCTCTGATGGGGATCACAATATAAGGTTCTAAACAAAGTGGGAGTAAAACTTAGAATAAAATTCAAACTCACAAACAACAATAATAAAAAATAAAACTCAGCAGACTTACTGGTCTGACAGAGGCTAAAGGAACTTTGAATCTATGACTCCCAGATACCTTGCTAACTTAGATCTGAAGCCACTCCTAAAAGCTACTTTTCAGCCAAAGATTAGACAGGCCTATAAAACAGACAATAAATATCACAAGTGGATGGCTTTAAACAGAGAAATTCTATTCTATCACAGTCCAGTAGACTACAAGTCCAAATTCAGGGCATCAGTGCCAGGGGAAGGCTTTCTCTGTTGGCTCTGGAGGTGCCCAACAGAAGTGCTCTGCTCTAGGCACTGCTTCTTTCCTGATGGTATGAGGTCCCAACTCTCTGCTTGCTTCCTTTTCCTCTGTATCCCAAGAAAACTGTGTCGAGGCATAATACAATTTTACACATTAAGTCCCACCCTACCGACACAGTTGCTGCCCATCCTCCTTTATTAACATCATATAGGCAAGATTTACAACATAGAGGACCATCACACCATGCCAGGAGGCCTATACAGTTTTGGGGGGACAGAATTCAATCTGTGACAGTGCTTCTTAGTTCAATCAGGTATCTGAGACCAACTGAACAACACCTGCCAAAAGCAAAGATGAGAAGGCAAGAAGGGACAGGAAAATGAGACTAATGGGCAAAGGGGACCTGGAGTGGAAAGGGAAGGGGGGAGTATGCTGACACTAATGGGGACTGCAACCAATGTCACAAAACAATTTGTGTAGTGATTTTTTAATGAAAACCTAATTTGTACTGTAAAATTTCACTTAAAGCACAATAATAAAAAAAGAAGCTACTACTCTTCACACATTTGAAAGTAGTGTGAATGAATATTTAACCTTGATATGTATTTAAATCTTTTATAGAATTGATAGTATACTTTATATAAACTTAAAACCCTGCTTTCTCACCATCCTGCACACATCAAAATTAATCTCTCACAAATAAGGGAAAAATTACATTGTTATACAAAGCAGATTTAAAAATATATATGCAAATGAAGTACTACTCTGGAATAAAAAGTAAGAAACTAATGAAGACAGATAAACCTCAAAAACATTTGTAAAAAGAGCATGGAAGAGGTGTTCAGTCTCCTCTAACTTCTCAAAGCGGAAAGAGAATCAACATCAACAGCCCAAGGCTCATTCCCATGAGGCAGAGAGCAGCCATTCCTCCTCTCTCTGCCTTCATTACCAGTTCTGTCAGCAATCATCCCTCCCACAGCACTCTTCTCCCCTACTGTGGTTCATAATTCATTGCAAGGGCCACACAGAACTCACAGACAATACTCACTATCACTTGTTTTATTAGGGAAGTCACAACTCAGGTGTAAGAACGCTTGGGACCCAGTTTTTCGTCAGCACAGCCTCATCCTAGTTGTCGTCACAGGCCCATCTTTCCCTGCCCAAAGGCACCCAGCTTTCTTGTTCCCTGAACTAGAAAGCCCACTGCACAGTTGGTCCTACCATGCTTCCTGGCACAGCTTCTTGTTGTCTTCAGGCTAAGAGTTTGCTCTCCTGTCTCCTGGGTCCAGCAGCTTCTCAGCACAGGGATGCTGGATCCAAAGGAATGTTCTTAGCTTCTGGCTGTTTTTTTTTTGGTGGTGAAATCCTCTCTTTCCCACCACTGGGGTGGCTCATTTCAAGCCTGGCAGGATGGCAAAACTGGCCAATCCCTCTGGTAGGCTACAATTATCCTATATGCACTGTCCTGTCCAATCACCCAGTAGGAATTTGTCATGGATTAAAATATGTCCCCTCAAAAATGTGTGTATTGGCTTGGTTAAGCCAGTATTCCCATGACTGTATGATTGTTCAACATTTGATGACATTTTCCTGTGTGCTGTAAATTCTGTTACTATGACTGAATAAAATGGATCAGGAACAGATATACTGGTGAGGTCTACAAGACTGGATAGGGTCTTGAGCCAATCTCTTTTGAGATATAAAACAGAGAGGCAAACAGTGAAACACGGGGAACCTGATGCTGGCAACACAGCACATCCTTCATACGGGAGGTTCTCGTGCTGAGATGCTCCCAAATGAGGGGGAGGACTGAGGCATTGAGGGGCCTCTCCTCCAAAGCCAATGGAGATAAAGGGTCTTCACCTAAAGCTGAAGCCCTGGATTTTGACTTCTAGCTTACTGAACTGTGAAGAGATAAATTTCTTTTTGTAGGAGTCATCCTGTATTTCTGTTGTAGGTAGCAACACTGGATGACTAACACAGAGTTACAAGACCATGTTGCTAAAGGCTAGACAAAAGCAATCCGTTGCACTACAACATTATACAAAGTAAAACAGTCCAGATGCATTTCATCCTTATACAGGGTCCAAAAAAAGACAAATGCATTGAGACAGAAAACAGATTAGTGGTTGCTTCAGGTTGGGAGTGACATCAAGAATTAATGCAAATGGGCATGAGAGATCTCTTTGGGGTGATGGAAATGTTCCTAAACTGGACTCTAGAAATACCACAAATAGATGGCTTTAAAATTACGAATTTTATTTGTCATAGCCCAGTAAGTTAAAAGTTCAAATTCAGGGTGCAAGCTCCAGGAAAAGGCTCTCTCTGCTGGCACTGAAGGAAGGTCCTTGTTGTCAGTCTTCCTCTGGACTGGAACCTCCTGAGGCACAGGCACTCCAGTCCTTTCCAAAGGACATGCTGCGCTCCAGGTACTGCTTTCTTTCTGATGGTCTGAAGTCCCCAGATGTCTGCTAGCTTCTCTCCTTTATAGCTCAAGAGACCACCTCAAGGCACAAACCAATCTTACACATGGAATATTGCCCTGCCAACACAACTGCTGCCACCCACCCTCATTAACATCATTGAGGCAGGAATTCTAACACAGAAGAACATTACACAATGCCAGGGATTATCGCCCAGTCAAATTGTTACAGATCTTTTAGGAAACACAAGTCAATCCACGACAGGTGCACAATTCTGTAAATTTACAGTGAAACTATAATATAAAAATTATTCCTGAGTAGGTTTTTCATTTTAAAAAGCAGTGCTTAATAGTTTCCCATAAAGTATAATGAATTTTTACACATTTGTCCCAAAAGCCATGGAAATTAAAAAAGTAGAAAAAATGAAATCTTTCAGCAGCCCTGTCTTTGGCAAGGACTCCAGCATACACCAATTTATTACTGGAACATCTAAAATGAAATGTAAACATTTAGAAATCAGATGAAAATACATCTCAAACCTTGTAGAATGTGGTCAAAAATATAAAATACATGAAGGTCCAAAATTTAAGACCAAGAACTTAACTGTTTTCTGTGCTACATACCTCCTTGCTGAATATTACTATGGTCACCTTCCACATACTCCCCTTGGGAAGCTATTCACTGATACCCATGCCCAGTCCACTCTTTGAAGCAATCTTGGAACTCTTGCATACAGTGGCAAGGTGACAAGTTCATGAACTTAATTGTGCAGTTGTCTGTGAGGGAGTTTTTAGTCAGTAAACAAATAATTGTACTGGAACACTCTTTCTACTCACCTGATCTGACCCCCAGTGACTTTTTTCTTTACCTGAAGATAAAGGAAATATTGAGAGGAAAACATTTTGATGACAAGGGTAATTAAATGACAGCTCTGATAGCCATTCCAGAAAAAGAGTTCTAAAATTGCTTTGAAGGATGGCCTAGGCTCTGACATCAGTGCATAGTTTCCCAAGAGGAGCACTTTGAAGGTGATCATAGTGATATTCAGCAATGAGGAATCAGCACTTTTTTCTAGGATGAGTTTGCAAACTTAATTGGCAGTCCTCGTGTGTGTGCATGTGTATATTACAAGTAAATGAGTTTATCAGAAATTAAAAACAAATTAAAAACAAAATAACTAAATTGTTTAGCCCAAAAGGCTACAAAAATTTTCATAATGTTCTAAAGCTATGCTTCCTTCTTTCTCCTCCTCAAACTCTATCCTCAACGAAACATCATCAGACTTTACCTGGTCTAAATACTTCATAAGCATCTGCTTTGTAACACCTCCATATCTCCACTGCCATTTTTTTTTCTCACAAGAAAATATTTAACTTGTTACTCCATCACTGATTTCTACTTATTCCAAAATAATTTCCAAGATGCCTTAGTAAAATTTATGACATTACTAAAGCTAAAAACTGGAACTGGAGAGCTATTCCAGAGGCATATTCTTAAATTGGATATAAAAACTGGTATATATATTCCTTAACAAAAAAAAGCTCAATGCAAAAAATCAACAAAATTTTTAAATGAAACTTGACACAATAGCCAAAAAGATTGTGAAAAGCTCAGTCAAGACTCATTCTACCAGATAACAAAACAGAATAGTTAAAATGCCATGATATTGATGAAGAACTATAAAAACAGATCAGTTTTATTTAATCTAATCAAAAGTCCATATGGATAGAAAAGTGTATTTAGAAAAGGTAACATATGATAAAGGTGGTATTTCAAATCCATGGGTAAGGATGAATCATTGAATAACCGGTATTGAGATAGCTGGCTATCCACTTAGACAAAAAGACTAAAGTCAGATACTTGTTTTCATTCATGAAAATGAATTCCAGGTGGCTACAGAGCTAAGTTTTAAGAGAAACATGAATGTTAGATAATATTTTTAAACAATTAGGTAGGTCTGTTTTCAGCGATATGATGCATCACTAAGGTTGTGCTTTGCAAAAGTGACATCTGACCAGTGGTACAAATAAAAGTTGACATCCAGCTAGTCCTCTGTTTGCTAAGCTTTGGGGAGGTCTACACAGTTCAGAGGGGAAGGCTTTTCCTAACTTGTCCACTTGACCTACAAAAATGGAAATTTCATATAGCTTCACCTATCTGTTTTTTTATGAAAATTATTTTTAAGAAACTCAATCCTAGAACTTAAAAAATACAAAAAGGAGGTCGACAGAAGTTCTCAGACTTTTAAGGCTACGTATGGACATTTTTAAGATTTGGAAACCATTTCAAATCTTCCTATTCTGATATGAAAAACTATGTCTACAGTTGAAATATCAAACAGGAGACTTGTAAACTTTATTTCTATTGTAAGGAACATGTTTTAAACAACCACACAAGTTTCTTAATGTCAGAATCATTACAAAAGAATACAATCTCTGGTTATTGTCACAAGCAAAAGCTGCTAAGCAATATTTACATGTTGAATGCCATCTCTTTAAATCACAGAAGGAGGATTATATTTCCATCTGTGACATCATATATTTCCCAGTGTTTCATATATATGTTTACTAATGTTTCAAAGGCCACCCTCATTGATTTCCCAGCAGTATGCAAGCATTGAGTCCATAATTACCTGGATCTACAGTATTTTGAGTAAGAACCAAGCATACAGGTCACAGACCTTTAAAAGTTGATAGACTCACTTAGCCCTCAGTTACTTATTTCAACTCTTTTACTTTAAAAAAAAAAAAAAAAAAAAAAACAGAACAGAGATGTTCAGAAGTTAAATAAATGGTATTCCCCAGGTCACACACAACTCAGAGAAGAATTTAGATTAACATCCAACTGCCCTGGCTCCTAGTCCTTAGAATTCTTATCACTTTGTGATCATAAGCCATTTTTTTCCTGTTATGTAATACAGATTGATCTCATTTTCCTTTTCTTACTCTCAACTCACTTTTGAATCTACTAATCTTTTTAATTATTGGGACAGGAAGGAAAAGACTGAAACGACACTGTGATCAAAGACACTCCCTGGCAATGAGAGAGAATGCCAGATGCTGGTAGCCCACGTCTGTTCTGCTTTTCCCACCTCCTTTAATTTCTGAACAGCCCTGGGGGCTCTGTGGTTAAGGGCTCAGCTTCTAACTAAAACACTGCATTTGGAATCCTCCAGCCACTCCTTAGAAACCCTATGGGGCTGTTCTACTCAGTCCTACAGGATCACTATGATTCAGAATTAACTCGAGGGTGATGGGTTTTAATTTCCATGTCTCTCTTTGATTTCCTTGGCACACAGTTTCAGATTGTATAACCAGCATTTTGACAGCAGCCTTTTCTTTTTTCTTTTAATATTTTATCATTCGGGGATTCTTGTCTAAGTTCTTGCTTCTGACTCACAGGGTGGCCTATTTCCTGGTATTTGCTTATATCTTGGTTTGCGCTTGTCTTTATGGTTCCTCATTGACTGCTTCCCCATGTGTCTGTCAGTTTGTTATGCTGTGGGCGCTTGTGTTTTGTGGTGACGCTGGAAGCTATACCACTGGTATTTAGATACTAGTAGACTGGCAGCCTACTTCTGAAAAGAATTAGCCAGTGAAAACCCTATGAACAGCAGCAGAACACTGTCAGATACAGTGATAGAAAATGGGCCCCTATTTTGGAGAGCACTCAGAAGACGACTGGGAAAGTGCCACCTTCTCAAAGTACAGTCAACCTTAATGATCTGGATGGGGTAAAGCCTTTGGGATCTTCGCTTGCAGATGTGGCATGACTCAAAATGAGAAGAAACAGCTGCAAACATCCATTAATAACTGAAACATGGAATGTATGAACTATGAATCTGTGAAAACTGGAAATTGTCATAAATGAAATGCAATGAATAAACATCAATATTTTAGTTATCAATGCACTGAAATGGGCCAGTATTGGCCATTTTGAAAGAGACAATCATAAGGTTGACTGTGCTGGAAGTGAAAACTTGAAGAGCAATGGTGTTACACTCATTGTCAAAAAGAACATTTCAAGATCTGCCCTGAAGTACAATGCTGTCAGTGCTAGGATAATATCCATACGTCTACAAGGAAGGCCAGTTAATATGATTATTACTCAGAATTACACACCAACCACTAAGGCCAAAGATGAAGAAACTGAAGATTTTTACCAGCTTCTGCAGTCCAAAATTGATTCAACATGCAATCAGGATGCATTGATAATTACTGAATGGAATGCAAAAGCTGGAAACAAAGAAGGACTAGTAGATGGAAAATATGGCCTTCATGAGAGAAATGATGCCAGAGGTCACATTATAGAATTTTACAAGACCAACAACTTCTCCGTTGCAAATACTTTTTTTCACCAACATAGACAGTGACTATACTCATGGACTTCCACCAGACAGAATACAAGCTGCATATCAGTTGTCAGTACAAGACCAGGTGCTGACTGTGACACAGACCATGAACTACTCATATGCCAGTTCAAACTGAAAATGATGAAAATCAGAACAAGTCCACGAGAGCCACAGTATGATCTTCAGTATATCCTACCTGAGTTTAGAGACCATTTCTCAAGAACAGATTCAATACATTGAACACAAATGACCAAAGACCAGATGAATTGTGGAATGACATCAAAGACAGCATCCATGAAGAAAGCAAGAGGTCATTAAAAAGACAGGAAAAGACCAAATTGGATGTTAGAAGAAACTCTGAAACTTGCTCTCAAATGTTGAGCAGCTAAAGTAAAAGGACGGAATGACAAAGCAAAAGAACTGAAGATCTCAAAGGGCAACTCGAGAAGATAAAGTATTATAATGAGATGTACAAAGAGCTAGAAATAGAAAACCAAAAGGGAAGAACATGTTCTGCATTTCTCAAGCTGAAAAAAACTGAAGAAAAAACTCAAGTCTTGAGTTTCAGTAGTGCAAGATTCTACAGGGAAAAGACTAAACAACAGAAGAAACATCAAAAGAAGATGCGAGGAAAACACAGTCATTATACCAGAAAGAACTGATTGATGTTCAGCCATTTGAAGAGGTAGCATATGATCAGGAACGGATGGTACTGAAGGAAGAAGTTGAAGCTGCTATGAAGGTATTCGCAAAAAAAACAAGGCTCCAGGAATTGATGAAATACCAACTGAGATACTACAACAAACAGATGCAGCACTGGAAGTGCTCACTTGTCGATGCAAAGAAATTTGGAGGACAGCTATTTGGCCAACTGCCTGGAAGAGATTCATATTTACGTCTATTTCCAAGAAAGGTGATCCAACCAAATGTGGAAATTACTAAACAATAACATTAATAGCCAGCGAAAGCCAAGTGCACAGTAAAATTTGGCTAAAGATCATTCAAAAGCAACGGTAACAGTACATTGACAAGCAACTGCCAGAAACTCAGGCTGGATTCAGAAGAGGACATGGAACCAGGGATACCACTGCTGAAGTCAGATGGATCCTGGCTGAAAGCAGAGAATACCAGAAATATATTAACCTGTGTTTCATTGACTATGCAAAGGCATGTGACTGTGTGGCTAACCTTGTAGAGAATGGGAATTTTAGAACACTTAATTGTGCTCTTAAGGAATCTGTATATGGATCAAGATGCAGTTGTGTGAACAGAATAAGGGGACACTGCATGGCTTAAAGTCAGGAAAGGTGGGAATCAGGGTTGTATCCTTTCACCATACCTTTTCAATCTGTATGTGAGCAAATAATCTGGGAAGCTGGACTACATGAAAAAGAATGAGGCATTGGGATTGGAGGAAGACTCATTAACAGGCTGTGTTATACAGATGACACAACTTTGCATACTCAAAGTGACACGGATTTGAAACATTTACTGATGAAAATCAAACACCACAACTTTCAGTATGCATTCCACCTCAACCTGAATAAAACAAACAGCCTCACAACAACACCAGTAACCAATGCCATCATAAATGGAGAAAGGATAGACGTCGTCAAGGATTTCATTTTACTTGTTTCCACAGTCCATGCCCATGGAAGCAGCAGCCATGAGAGCAAGTGAGAAAATTTGCTATTAAGAATCTCCTTAAAGTATTGAAAAGGTTGTTACCTTGAAGGCTAAGGTGCTCCTGACCCAAGCCATGGTATTTTCAATTGCATCATACGCATGCGAAAGCTTGAAAATGAAAAAGGAAGAAAGAAGAACTGATGCCTGTGAATTCTGATGTTGGAGAAGAATACTGAATGTACCGTGGACTGCCAAAAGAACAGATCTGTTATAGAAGAAATACATCCAGACTGCTCCTTGGAAGGAAAGATGGGGAAACTACATCTCACATACTTTGGACATATTGTTAGGAGGGACGAGGCCCTGGCAAAGGACATCATGATCAGCAGAGTGGAGGGTCAATGAGAAAGAGGACGACCCTCAAGGACATGGACTGACACAGTAGCTGCAACGACAGGCTTAAGCATAAAAATATTATGGACATGGCTCAAGACCAGGCAATGTTTTGTTCTGTTGTGCACAGAGTTGCTATGAGTAGGAACTAACACGATGGCATGTAACAACAATGACACTGGTGGCTTCACCTCCTAGCCTTGACCTTTAGCTTTTGTGCATTTTTGGTTCTCTCTGTAATAGATTATACTCAGCTCTAAAATCCCGACCTCCTTAGAAAATAATGTAAAATGTATCTAGAAAGTCCTTAGAAATTGCCCAGTATCTATCTGGAACTCCATACTTGGTCTGCAATCTTGACGATTAGTGTTTGAAATAACACCCCAAAAGTCACAAAGCAAGCTTCCCAAACACAAGTGAACCTCACTATAGAAAACGATTATACTCCTCAAAATTATACGTAAGTCTAAAGGGCATTTTTTTTACAGTGATTAACCTACATATATTCATGAAATAAAATAACTATTTAAAGGAATCTTACTGTGACACAGTGATGTTATTGTGACATTGTCAGAGAGGACAATATCACATGACTCTAGGGTTCCTGGCTGTGGCTGTGGCAGGTAGGCCTGTGCTGCTGAGAAAAGGCTACCCAGGCAGTGGTGTCACTAGGGTTGGTGTTGCCCATCATCCAGTCCAACAGCTTGTCACCCCCTATCATCCATCAGTTACCAGGGTTGGTGTCATCCAGTAAAGTAACTCATCATTAGCCCCCCACTCATCACCTGTTAATCAGGGTTCAAGCAGCTGGGCCATGGTACCTGCTATTGGGTGTTGAGCAGGGTCTCTGCCTTGGCCAATGAGAGAGGGAAGGAAATGCGAGGAACCATGGGGAGTGGAGCTGGGAAGGGTGGGCCTGCATGTTGTGGCGCTCAGCCCTGCATGGGGATGGGGTGGGACCATGTTCTTCAGCCAGCCCTCTGCACCCTGGTGGGTGTGGAGGGGTGTTGCTAACATCATGAGTTACCACACTGAGTAACACTAACCCTAGCGATGACATTGTTGTGATATGCTATGAAAATGAAAGCTCCTTCCATTTATATTTTGTGAAAATCATCCAGAAGTTAGCTAAACTAGACAATCAGTGCTAGTTGCCAATTTATTATCTCTCAGTTCCAAATTTACCCTTCATTTCCCATTCTGTGAAAATGGCAATGGGCCCTTCATTTCTCCTTTGCAGCTGACACAATATTAAGCTTTATCAGAAAAGGGTAAGGAGCACTACGGAAGGAAGAGGCTGTACTTCCTGGTTCCAGTATCAACCTTCTTGCTCCCACCATGCAGCTTCCAGCAGTATCCTTGGGGAACATACAGTAGTACTTGTACTTACTCCAGTAGCAGCCCCACTGTCAGCAGCCCATCAAAATGAGACTTATAACTCATAGGCAGCCCCCTAGCAAATCTTGCAGGAGTCCCAACAGACAGCTTTGCAGCCTTGGCCACCAGCACCCAAGAGAGCTGTATCCTGATGACTCAGCAACTGTGGGCCAGTTTTGGCATGGGGCCACTCAAACACTTCTCCACCACCCAGGGGGCCATAATCACACCTTCTCTAACCCTGGACAGGAAGCCCCACTTCCCAGCTTGTTTCTTTCTTGGAAACCCTCCCTCATCTTTAGCGTAGTATTTAGAGTTCTCATTATCTCTTCATATAACAGAGATATCCTGTTACAGTTAATAAATTTTTAAGCTTTCACAATTCTAATTAATTACTGAGTTGTTTCTGCCTCCTGATTGACTCTTACACAGTAAATTTGGAAAAATAATTTTAATCCCTCTGTGCATTCAGTCATAAAATGAGGTGACAGGAACATTTGACCCTAACTATCCTTTCTACCTTTTAAGTTACATAATTGTAAGGAATCTAAGTTTTTCGTATATAGGGTATATGTTAAATATAACAAACACCATATAGCACTGTATTGTATTTCCATCGTCAACCACAGTAAATGGACCTCCCTTTTTTATCTGAATAGTATTTTCTCCATGTAAAAACATTAAGTCAATGCAGCAGCCAGTATTATTTCATGCACACAGTGGAAAATCAAGTACTGTAAAATCCTCTGTGGGAATTTAAACCAGAAATCTAGATGAATTTCTAAGGAACACAACAAGAGATTTTAGGTTCATGGGTGAATATGGGGGCCCTCGTTGCTCAGTGACGAAGACGTTGACTGCTAACGAAAAAGTTGGCAGTTCAAATCCACCAGCTGCTCCTTGGAAACTCTATAAGGCTGTTCTATTCTGTCCTATAGAGTAGTTATGAGTTAGAATTGACTCAGTGGCAATGACTTTGGTTTTGTTTGGTGTGAACGAGAGTTTAAAATATATCATTTTATCCATGTATAAATACAAAATAATAAAAGGATACATTATATGAAGAAAATGTTCCCTCTAATGTTGTTGGACCTTGGTAGGTAGCACAGTGGTTTACAGCTTGGTTGCTAACTAAAAAGTTGGTAGTGTGAATCTACCAGATGCTGCTTGGAAACCCTCTGAGGCAGTTCTAGTTTGTTGTGTAGGGTTGCTATGAGTCAGAATTGACTTGACGGTAATTGGTTTTGTTCAATATTGCTTACTCTAACCCATTACAGAAGACTGTTCACCACCTCCATTGCCATACAATTAATTTTTTTTCTTTTACCTTTCTTTGTCTTTCACTGACTGTTCAGCCATTACTTTCTTCAATTCTTCTAGACGCTGAAGATCTCTCATTTCCATTTCTTGCCATTTCTGTTCTTTCTTAGCCCAATATTGTCTTATCTATCATATAAATGTCACATAAACTTTAAATTAGCAACACATATGTAAAAGCAAAACAAGGATAAAATCTATAATAACATTATTGATTGGTACATAAAAAATGAATTTAAATTGAACTTCATATTTTATTTGTTTGTTTCTTTATTAGATCTGCCTATAACATATTGGCAAAAAAAAAAACCATAAAATAAAACATGAAAGTACATATCCTGAGACACCACATGGTTTGATAATTTCTGAAGTGGAAATGTAACTTGTGCTGACTCCTAAGGTTTTAATCTATGGCTAAAATAACTGACTTTCAGGGAACCACAAAAAATGCATGTTACTGGCTCTAAAGTATCTACTCTATCTACTATCTACTCTACCTGTTATTCAAGAATATCTTTGGCCTCTTATGGCAATGCAGTCTTTAACAAATACAGCATTAAAATTATTTTTACTCTAAAAGCATGAGTTTATTTATGCTAATGGACAGCAGGATGTTGAAAGCTTTATGCTTCTGGGGAAGTGGCAGGAGATAGGTGGGAGGAAGCATGAAAAGAAAAAAGTAACAGGGTTGTGGTACACACTAGTTCTGACTTATGTGGTAAAATAAAGGTCAAGCTTATGAAATATAAAAAAGTGAAAGCAATGTCCTTACTAAATATGCTTTACTTTCCTTTTCTGAAAATGGAGGCAAAAATGGGAAAACAGGAAGGGTCCATGCATGCTATTTTTATGGGGCTGAAATCATTGCTCAGGGGTTCCTAATGCAGCAGTGGGGAAGGTGGAGCTCAGATAGTAGTTAGATGTTTCCCGCAATCTCTCTAACAACAAAGGCCCAACAAAAATAATTAATCGATTACATATGACATTCTAGGAGCCTTAAACAGCAAAGGGAAAGTTGAGAAATCAGACTGACTGACAAGGAAGGAAGAGTAAGTCCAGAAGTATTTATGGCTGGCCAGACCTAACTCAGTAGGAATTGGCATCCCACAGGTGGATCTGCAGCAGACAGCATGGTGTGGGTAGCAGTAGCATTTGGAAAATGTCTACTTTAGGGAGAGAGGCTGAGCAGCAGAGAGACCACTCACACCTGCAGAATGACTGAAAACCAGCATTTGATAGTCAAAAGCTATGTGGCTTGTATCTAACCTGCCACATGAAGATCTAAAACTTTCCTTTGGGATAAACCTCTGTCTCTTTCCTCAGAACTTCACTCTCCCTTCTCTTCATGGTGACCCAAGCTGGTTCCAGAGACTTATGCAACCCCTGGGCTAGAAGCAGGACATCTTACCCACACCCTGAGTCATTCTCCAAGACATGGAGAGGGAACAATGTCTGCTGGGTCCCCTAAGTCGGGAACTCAAGGAAGAAATAGTTCCTTTGCCTAGGCATAGGCATAAGGGGTCCACAGACTTTAAATGCCTCTCAGCTCTGCAAACAGCATTGAGTTCCCATAGTCCTGCAGCAAAATCTATCTACCTACTTGCATTATGGAACAGGGACATGTCTTCCTCACAGATACTCATGGACAGCTGTCAGCCTCTTGCCTATCTCAGCATGAGCAGCCAGACACCTGTGCCTATATCAATCACACCTACCCATCTAGGACTGTAGGGGAGAACCCACACCACACACTTGGTGATCAACTACCTGGGTACCTGAGCTGAATACATACAAGAAAAGTAAATGTATCCCTGTGTTCACAGGCCTACTAATAACTCTAACCACCTGGTGACAGGACATTAGAGCCGCAAAGGTACCAACAATCAAACAAGCTAAAACCACCAGAATATTTTGGCATTTCAAAAGAAAAGAAAACAAAATAAGAAGTTATAACACAATAGCCAACCAAGTGCGCAAACATAATAAATAGAAATAATAACTTACTGATGTCTTGGAGACAACAGCCAATATCAAATCCCTTAAACAGGCAGCTTCAGAAAGCTCCCAAAACAAAGAACCAAGATATTTTCCAGCTGAAGACAATTTCCTGGAATTATTGGAGGTACAATACAAAACATTAATATTTAGAACTCCTGAGGAGATGAGGAAGGAGATCAGGCAAAACACAGCAGAATATAACAACAAATTGAACAGACTGCAAAAAAACCATAGAAAGACAGCAATCAGAAATTCATCAGATTAGTAACAAAATGAAATAGACAACTCAACAGAAAATCAAAGGAGCAGAATAAAGGCAATGGAAGGCAGAATTAGTGAGACTGAAGATAAAGCACATGACTCCAATATATTTGAGGAAAAATCAGATAAAAGAATTTAAAAAAAAAATCAAGAAACTCTAAGAATTATGTGAGACTCTATCAAGAGGAATAGTCTACTAATGAATGGAGTATCAGAATGGGGAGGAGGCAAGAGAAGGGGAACATCAGAAAATACAGAAAGAATTATTGAAGATTTATTGACAGAAAACTTCCCTGATATCATGAAAGATGAGAAGATACTATCCAAGACGCTCATCAAACTCCACACAAGGTAAATTACAAAAGAAGACACCAAGATATATTACAATCAAACTTGCCAAAACTAAAGGAGAGAATTTTAAAAGTGGCTAGGGATAAATGAAAACTAATCTACAAAAGAGAGCCAATAAAACTAAACTCAGAATACTCAGAAGAAACTATGCAGGCAAGAAGGCAGTGGAATGACACACAAAGCCTTAAACTAAAAAAATTTTCACCCCAAAATTATATATCCAGCAAAGCCGTCTCTCAAATATGATGGTGAGATTAGGATATTTCCAGATAAACATAAATTGAGGGAATTTTCAAAAACCAAACTAAAATTACAAGAAATACTAAAAGGAATACTTAAGTTAGAAGATCAATAACATCACTTAACAACCTAAGACTAGAACGCAAGACAGAGCAAACAGATATCAGTCCTGCTAGGGAAATCACAAAAATAAACTAAAGCTAAAACACTGAAATTAGGGAAGTAGAGATGTCAATATGTAAAAGATGACACTGTAACGAAAAAGGGCCTAAGAAAATTGTATTAACAGATCTTTTATATGGAGAAGATATCAAGGTGATAAAAAGAAATAAAAAGCTGCTTTAAATTTAGAAAATAGGGTATAAACATTAAGGTAACCAGAAGTGGTTGATGTCGTGGGGTAAGTGAAGCTAACATTCATTTTACAGAGCACCATGGAACCACTGTGGCTTGCCACCTTGTGTCTGTTTCAAGAGGCTGGATCACGGTAGTGAGAACAGAGTATACTTCTCTAGTGAGAACTAGTGAAATGATTGCCAGTGGAGGGTCTGTTGTAGAGGATCAGTTAACCTCACTCCTGATACAACATTTTATCCTTTGAGAAGCAAATACAAAAACTAATTGTTTTCCTGACTTGCCTTCACAGTAGCAACACAATGTCTGACCTTTAGGGAAATCAGAAGAAGCATCCCAAGAACGGTGGTCACAGTCATACTACTTCTGTACAGGGCCTGCAGTGTCAAAAACCAAAACTTCCACTGCAGTCAAGTCAATTCTGATTCATTGTGACCCTAAAAGACAGAGTAGAATTGTGCTGTAGGGTTACCAAGGTGTGCCTGATGGTTTCAAACTGATTAGCTTTTGGTTAGCAGCTGTAGCTTTTAACTGTGATGTTACCAGGGTTTCTATGAATAAGTAGATGAACTTAATGTAAAGTGATCTCACACAATGGAAGAATATTCTGTGCTCATGGATTGGAAGATTTAACACTGTGAAAATGTCAATAGTATCCCAAAGTGATCTACAGATACAATGCAATACCAATACAAACTCCAATAACATTCTTTATTCAAATGGAAAAACTAATAATTAGCTTTATATGGAAAGAAATGAGGCCCCAAATAGCCAAAGCAATATCAGGAAAAAAAAGTACAAAGTACAAAGTAGGAGGCTTCACACTTAACAATCTCAAAACATATCATGCTGCCACAGTAATCAAAATAGCATGGAACTGGTTCAATGATACACACACAGACAAATGACACAGCATTGAGAACCCCAAAATTGATCAATCTATCTACCAGAAGTGGATATTTGACAATGGGTCAAAATCTATTCAAGGGGGAAGAAACGTCTCTTTACCAAATGATGCTGGCAAAACTGGATAACCATTTGGAGAAAAATGAAACAGGATCTATGTGTTTTAACATGCACAAAAACTATCGCAAAACAGAACAAAACTTAAATGTTAAAACTATAATGATGAAGTCCCTTGAAGATAACACAGAGACAAAAGTATAAGACCTAATTTATACATATAAATATATATGTATATGCACATATTATCAAGCACAATTAAAAGTACATGAACAGCAGAAGACAAATTAGGTAACTAGGACCGCCCTAAGAGTTAAACACCTAGGGTCATCAAAAGACTTATCCTCTGAAATATTCTCAAAATCAACCAATGGTTTTGCTTAGATAATAAAAAATGTCTGCCTTGAGGACTGCAAGTTTTAAGAACTACTACAAGGGATCAAACTGATAGCAGCAACTCAAAAGATCAGATAAGAATCTCAGGGGCAGTGAATTTATGTTAATGGGGAAACAGAAAAGAAGGGTGAGAATGATTGCACAAATGAAAAGATGACATCAATGTCAGTAAATGGGACATGTAGAAATTGCAGAATTTGTATATGTTTTGCTGTGTATATTCTCAACAGTAAAACCAAAATAAACAAAACTAAAAGCATGTGGGACCATGTGAAAAGATGCGTATATGTGAGCATGTACTGCCTGTGAATAAAGGTAATGTTGCCTTTCTCGTCCCTTCCTAAAAATGAAGAAGGCTTTATCAAAAGAGTGAAAAGACAATCCAACAGACTTGAGAGAAAAAAAAAGAACTTTGGGAGTGTCATATCTGATAAAGATCTCATCTCTAGCAAAAAGGTAGAAGCAATCTAAATGCCCAACAATGGATACATGGATAAACACAATGTGGTATATATAATGGAATACTACAGAGCCATAAAGAATAATGATGAGTCCTTGAAACATCCTATAATACAGATGAACATTACACTGGGTGAAATAATTCAATCAAAAAGGATAAGTATTTTATGACTGCATTTTTATAAGCAGGCAGAAGAAATATATACGCACACACAGACACAGAGAGATCAACACTCACTGGTGGTTACCAGGGATTGAGGGGAGCACTGATGAGACAGTAGACACTTGTTATTTCTGGTGTTGGCAAAGGCATACTGGATGTGGGTTAAGCACACACAACTTGCCCAAGTTAAATGATGCCATTAAGAAGTACACAAGAGAAAAGAACATTTTTATAAAAGATATGACAAATATGACTTTGCAACAAGCACAAATATGTGTGTAGTTACACAAATACACATACAGGCCCATATGTTTATGGGTGTAAATATGTGGGTTCATATATGTGCACAGATAGATGTGCTATAAGCATATCAAGATCCAACAAGTAAGACTGTGAACTGAATTGTTCTAAAGTGATACATAACTCATTGCTGAATATCACTAAAGTCACCTTGGAAATATTTCCCTTGAGAAGTTATGCACAGATGCCAATCCACTCTTCAAAGCAATTTTGGAATTCTTTCTGGAATGACCAATGCGCATGGTGGCAAGGTGACAAATTTACAAGCTTAATTTTATAGTTGTCTGTGAGGGAGTTTTTAGCCAGTAAACAAATAACCGTATTGGAACACCCTGCCTGCTCACCTGATCGGGCCCAGGTAACTTTTTTCTTTAGCTAAAGATAAAGGAAATATTGAAAAGAAGACATTTTGATGACATTCAGGACATCAAGGGTAATACAACAACAACGCTGATGGCCATTCCAGAAGAGTTCCAAAATTGCTTTGAACGGTAGGCTGGACGCTGACGTCAGTGCACAGCTTCCCGAGGGTAGTGCTTCGAAAGTGAGCATAGCGATATTCAGCAATGAGGTATGTAGCACTTTTTCTAGCCTAAGTTTGTAAACTTGTCATAGCTTGTATGTACCTACAGAGGTATGTGTATGTCCATATATATTTGTGTGTGTAATAAACTGCATAGAGGATACAGCTACAGATAATTCTTAGACACAATCAAACACCTCTAGGACTGGTTTTCTGAGTTTGAAGGCTTAGGACGACCATAGTCTCATGGGACAACTCAGTTAACTGATACAACATAGTTCATCAAGTTTTTGTTCATCCCAATGTGATAAGTAGTGTCTAGGGTCTCAAAAGCTTACCATCCAACATACAACTATGGGTCTCTATTCATCTGCAACAAAAGAGAGAAGGAAATTCAATACTCAGAGAAGAAAGTAATCTATAGGACTAACAGTTTATACATATCATGAAGTTTGCTCATGGTATATTATACACCCTTCTCTGTCCTCCTTTGTGTTCTTTGATTTTTTTTCCATGAAACTTTTCACTAGATTGTTACAGATATGTTTGAACATTTACTACTGTTGTAGGCTGGGTTCTCTAGAGAATCAAAATCAGTAAAGTGTATAAATATGTCTGTAGACAGATTTATATCAAGCAAACATCTCATACAATTGTAGAGACTGAACCATCCCAAATCCTGGGTCAGGATAGATGCCCCAATTCATGCAGCCACAGGAGTCAGCAAACCCAAGATGAGCAGGTTGGAGAGCAGGGCTCCCATTCATAGGCTATAAAGGTTGACAGATTCCAAGACTGCAGGTAAAACTACAAGGTGTCTCCTGATTTATGTAGCTGCAGGGGCTCATGAACCCAAGGTTGGCAGGTTATGTAGCAGGACTCTTGCTTGCAGGCTGTGACGCTCGATGAATCCCAAGATGGACTAGTAAGCTGCTAACTCAAGTCCCCCAAACTAGAAATCAGACAAGAGGCAGCTGCTGATCTGGAATAAGCCAACCATCTTGGCAAGGCAAGCAGGAAGGAAGCAGGCAGTAGAAGGCAAAGAGATGAAGGCTGATAGGCCAGTGAGCTGCCACAGGCCCAGTCTTGTGGATATCACTCAGTAGATTCCATTAAGAGAGAGATCACACATCAGATTTCAAAAGAGAAGTGATTATAACACTATGCAACTGCCAAAACACTGAGAATCATGGTCCAAACAAGTTGAAATACACTCTTAACCATTGCAACTACATGCTAGAATGCTCTCCCTGCCACGTTGTCCTGTAAATCTAGCCTGTCTGTCCTTTAAATGTCAATTTTAGCTTGGCCTTCTTCCCTCTTTCTCTTCCTTCCCCTCCACCAGACAGAGCTAAGTATACTTTCTTGTTATAGATTGAATTATATCCCTCAGAAACGTGAATCAACTTGGCTATGCCATGACTTCCAGTATTGTGTGACTGTCCATAATTTTGTTGTCTTATGTGATTTCCCTATGTGCTGAAAATCCTGTCTCTATGATGTTAATGCAGCATGATTTTAGAGACAGTTATATTAATGAGGCAGGATTCAATTTACAAGATTAAGTTTCACCTTGAGTCAATCTCTTTTGAGACATAAAAAAGTGAGTTATGACCTAATCACCACCAAGTATCAAGAGCCAAGAGCATACATACTTTGGACCTGGGGTCCTCGTGCTGAGAAGCTCCTAGACTAAAGTTGGTGACAATGACATTCCCCCAGAGCCAACAGAGATACAAAGTCTTTCCCTGGAGCTGGTACCCTGAATTCAGATTTGTAGCCTCCTAAAGTGTGGAAGAACAAAATTCTGCTTGTTAAACCCATCTGTTTGCAGTGTTTCTGTTATAGCAGCACTAGATGCCTAAGACTCTTCTGTCATACTATGAGAGCCCTAGTGGTTAAGAACTCAGTTGCTCATTAGAGAAATGCAAACCAAAACTACAATGAGATACCATCTCACCCCAGTAATGTTGGCATTAATCCAAAAACACAAAATAATAAATGTTGGAGAGGCTGTGAAGAGACTGGAACACTTATACACTACTGGTGGGGATGGAAAATGGAAAATTTGGAAGTGGTCTTAGTGTTCTCTTAAACTGTTAGAAATAGACATACCATACAATCCAGCAATCCCACTCCTTGGAATTATCCTATAGAAATCAGAGCTATCACTCAAGTAGACAGAAGCATACCGGTGTTCACTGCAGCACTGTGTACAATCACAGAAAGATGGAATCAAGCTAGGTTCCCAACAATGGGTGAATGATGTTGTGGATGGAATTGTATCCCCCTCAAAATCTGTGTATTAATTTGGATGGGTCTTGGTTCCTGGTATTGTGTGATGTTCTCTTGTGCTGTAAACCATACCTCTGTGATGTTAATACGGGAGGGTGGGTGGTGGTTATGTTAGTGAGGCAGGATTCAGTGTATAAGTTTGTATTGTACCTTGAGGCAATCTCTTGGGATATAAAGGAAAGAGAAACAAGCAGAGAGTTAAGGACCTCATGCCATCAAGAAGCAGTGCTGGGAGCTTAGCACATCCTTTGGGAAGGACCTGGGGTACCTGCCCATTAGAAGCTCCCAGTCCACAGGAAGACTGACAACAAGGACCTTCCTCCAGAGCCAGCAGAGAAAGCTTTTCCCCTGGAATAGAAACCCTGAATTTGGATTTTTAGCCTACTGGACTGTGAGAAAATATAATTTATCCTTTTAAAGCCATTCATCTGTGGTATTTCTGTTAAAGCAGCACTAGATGACTAAGACAAATGGATAAACAAATTATAGCTTATTCACACAATAGAATACTATGCAATGATAAACAACAATGACAAATTTGTGAAACATCTCATAACATGAAAGAATCTGGAAGGTATTATGCCGACCGAAATTATTTAGTTGCAAAAGGAAAAATATTCTATGAGACCACTACTTTAAGGACTCAAGAAAAGGTTTATACACACAAAAAAAGTCTTTAATTGTTACAAGGGTAGAGGTGGAAGGTTAGGAATATTCAGTAGACAAGAGTAATTTTAGATGAAAGGAAGGACAATACACACCAGAGAAGAAGTCAGCACAACTGGACTAAACAAAAAGCTAAAAAGTTTCCTAAATACAACCAAACACTTTGACGGACAGAATACCAGAAGCAGGGGTCTGGGAATCTGGGTTTTAGGGGATATCTAGGTCAACTGGGATAATAAAGTTTATTAAGAAAGGGTTCTTTATCCCAGTTGTGTGAGTGGCCTTTGGGGTCTTAAAAGCTAGGAAGTGGCCATCTAAGTAGTATTAATTTGTTCTAACTCACCTGGAACAATGGAAGACGAAGAATATTAAAGACATAAGGAAAATATGAGCCCAACAGACAGAAAGGGCCACATAAACCAGAGACTACATCAGCATGAGACTGGAAGAACTAGATGGTGCCCAGCTACCACCAATGACAGGAAACTCAACTGAGAGCCTTGTTGGAGTGAGAGAAACTCTATTAAAAAGACCAGACATGACGGGCTGACAGACTGTAAAGGTCTCCTGTAACTCAGAATTGAAACCATTATGATAGCCAACTCTTCAGACAAAGACCAACGTGGTCCATAGACAAAAATAATACTGGTAAAGAGTGTGCTTCTTGGCTTAGACAGACACATGAGTCTATTCTGGGCAGCTCCTGTCCAGAGGTGAATGAGAAGGCAGAAGGCGACAGGAGCTGGATGAATGGACATAGGAAATAGAGAGTGAAAAGGAGGAATATGCTGTCACATTGGTGGGGGTAGGGTCACATAACAATGTGTTTGTATGAGAAACTGACTTGAATTGTAAACTTTCACTCAAAACATAGTTTTGTTTTAGGAAAACAAAACAACTCTGCTGCTAAGCAACAGCTGGCAGTTCAAATTCACCAGCCGTTCCTTTGGAAACCCTACAGGACAGTTCTATTCTGTTGCATAGTGTTGCTGTCAGAACTGACTCATCCTCAACAGGTGTTTTTTGGTTTTATTTATATATCCTTATCATAGCATTTTCCATATTGATCCACATTATCTATCTTTTTATCCCTACTACCTTGTATATTGTCTGGCACATAACAGGACTTAACTGATTATTGTCAAATAAGGGATACATCTTCTGGTCTCTGATCCAAGAAGAACAAAGTTGTGGATGGGAAGCAGTCCAACAGCTTTATTTGCAGGATGGTAAAGGCTAAACTAAGCACTTCCCTAAGGACAGTTCCATTTATTTTTCATCAATTAATAGGAGCAGGAAGTATGTATCAAGAATTATTGGCTTTGCAAGCCTCAAATTAAGTTAAGACTAAGAGTATTTAACTAGCCCTTTGAGACATCTGTTGAGGCACAGATTGTAAACACATTGCTTTATAGATTCTTTGAGTGATCCTTTTAACACTCTGTGATAGGGAAACCTGAAGTTAGCGAAAGTGCTAAAAGTGAAATATAAAGCTTGTCTTTTGAATTCCAGATGAGGTGTCTAAAAAAAATTCTTGCTTTTCTGAAAAACAAAACAAGCCCTCATTACTCCCCATTTCCTCTTATAACCTCCAATTTGTACCAGAGGTAAGGTATTACTCTTTCATAGACCCACATTTTTGTAAAGTTTGGCCAGTAAAAATGTAAATAAATAGAACAAACTATTCTCTATATAAATTCATGAGCCAAAATAATGCTATGATATTTTTCAGAAGGTTTAAGATTGTTTTATATCCTACCGAACTTTTGTAATCTGCCAAAAAAAATTGTTTCTTACTACAAACTTTACTAGTAACCATGATGTTTATGGTATTAAAGAACATCAAAGTTTAATTTAAAAAAATGGATTAATTACATAACCATTAAACTATATTATTCACTCCTCCTTAGTCCAAGTACAACTTAGCGTGAAATAAGTATTCCTTGTTTACTAGAAACCAGAAAGTTAGGACAGAAGCATTACAATAGGAAAACTGTTGGTCTCTGATTTCAAGCTGTGTGTTAGGAAACCCTGGTGGCATAGTGGTTAAGTAAGTGCTGTGTCTGCTAACCAAAATGATGGCAGTTCAAATCTGCTAGGTACTCCTTGGAAACTCTATGGGGCAGTTCTACTCTCATCTACATGTTTGCTATGAGAATCAACTCAAATGTGGTGGCTTGGTTTTGTGCGATGTTAACTCTTGTTGAAACAGACTTCCACAGACTGTTCCCAGATCATTTATCTCAAAGGCTTTAATGACTTCCTCAAGAGAAGGTCACTATACTTAACTAGACACACAAAAGTTATGAAATATGGTGAGCCAACATGGAACTATAGACAGAAGCACCAAACTGTCTTAGTCACGCGGTACTATTCTAACAGAAATACCACAGGTAAATGGGTTTAAAAAGAAAAGTTTTATTCTATCACAGTCTAGTAGGCAACAAGTCCAAATTGAGGGTATCAGCTCCAGGTGAAGTCTTTCTCTATTGGCTACAGAGGAAGTATTTGTTGACAGTTATCCCCTGGACTGGGAGCTTCTGAGGTACAGTGACCCTGGATCCCTCTCAAGGCATGCACTCTGCTCCCACCACTGCCTCTTTCATGATGCTATGAAGTTCCCAAGTCTCTGCTTGCCTTCCTTTCCTTTCCTTTATATTGCAAGAGACTGTCTCAAGGCACAATACAATCTTGTACACTGAATCCTGCCCAATCAACACAACTTCTGCCCATCCTCCTTTATTAACATCATAGAGGTAGGATTTACAGTATAAGGGAACATCACACAGCATAAGGGAATCATTACTGTATACACACCTTTTTGGGGGGACACAGTTTAATCCATGACACCATCCCTCTGCAGCAAGCACACGAAAAACTAAGTAAAACAGATATAAATGTCAGCTCAGAAACCCTAACCACCACGCTAAGGAATAAAAAACTGAGTCACGCATCAGATGAAATAAAAAACTACAAAGAATAGAGAACAAGGAAAGCTACAGAGTGAGGGGTCCCCTACCAGCTCGTGTGTCCAGATTCACCATCTTGGGAACTGCAGGCATCAAAGAACACAGACAGGAGTACAGGAAGACAACACCACAAAACTCTTAGCAGGAAGCACATCATCTGGTAACCAGAGAGACACACTTTTCCGTCTTCTGTCCTTCTTCCTTTTATGGGGCCTCCACCGCTTCACAACAAGCCACGCCAACTCCTTGCTGCCAAGTATGCCCCACTCATACCAGCTGTCTCCTTCAGTGTCATCTATTTATATTTGGGGGGGGGGTTGTACTTCTGTTTGGTTTTGGGGGCTGCTTTTTGTTCTTTTTTGTAGTTTCTTTCTCATCTTATTCTTTCCTTTCTTTCTTCTTCCCAGGTAGCCCCATGTGCCATCTCTCCCTTTCTTGATGGGCTGTGAGTCTGTGTTTGTTTGTTTATTCTTTTTCTTTCTGTTTCTTTTTTCTTTCCTTTCCATTCTTCTGCCTTCTCAGCCCTGTGCACTGTTCCCACTCCTGCTGCACAGCCAAGTTGGAGAGTTATTGTGTGTTACCTCCCTTGATCTGCACTGCAATCACTGACTGGTACCTTCCATACCATTTTATTTATTGTTTTTGTCATTTTTTTCTCTCACTCCCTTCTTTCCTTGCCTTTCTCCCATCCACTTAGCCCCATCTTCCATCCCCATCTTCTTGGTGAGCTGTGCTGTAGTGATTGGCTGGAAACCCTCCGCTACATTACCTCTCTGGGTCTGTGCCATAGGCCACTGCATTCAGTGTCATATTTTCTATTTTTCTTTATCTTTTCCTTTATCCTTTTCCTCTCCTTCCCACCTAGGCCCTGCACTCCCTCTACCTCTCCTTGATGGGCAACACCACGCTACGTGGTGAAAGAGACATCAGCTTGCTGCCACCGTAATTCCACCTCAACCCCAATGGCTGCCTTCCCCACCACCATATTTTGTTGTTGCTGTTTTTTATTTTTTAAATTTGTTTGCTAATTCATTTCTTCTGTCTCTTTAAATTCTTTTATTTCCTTTTTTATGGTTGTGTTTCTCTCATTTCTTTCTCTTCTTTCACCTACCAACTTAGCTTTGCACACCACAATCTTTCCTTTCCCTCCTATCTGCATAGTGTGCTGTTTGCCATGTCCTCAAGCTGTGTTGATGCAGCTCCCAGACTCCATCCTGTTGTGCTTCCTAGCTCTATCACATTGCTCCAGTTCATGCCCCAAATTACCCATTCCTGTTCCTCTGCTCCTGCTGGACCACCCTTCTTCACCAGAGCTGAGTGACCAGTCCTGCTCACCTGAACAAGGTGGTGAGAAGTATCATGCCCACAGGTGAGTAAATAATAAAATATACTTATCTTATCAGACAGATAAGTATATACTTATACTTATCAGACAGATACAAATAAAATTAAAAATTAGGATAAAACAATGAAATCTATAGTAAATAAACAAAGATAATAATTTCTGAATGTTCTAGGAACAACAGACAATGTCAAAAAGAAACAACAACAAAAAAAATCCCAGGATGGAATGCCTCCAGAAAGCAACCAAAATAAAACAACAGATGATATTATGCTAGAAGAAAAGTCACTGGAACTATCTGACAGGAAATTCAAAACTCTAATAGGTTTCTCCAACAGATGAAGGAAAATGAAAGGAAAAATCATGAAAGACAAAATCACGGCAAATAAAGATAAAGTTATGAAAAAGACAGACAAAGCAATAGAAGAATTCAGGAAAATAATGCAAGAACAAATTTTAAACATGTAAACAACTAGAAAGCATAGAAAAACAGCAATAAAAAATCCAAAAGATAGCAAAATCTCAGAAATGGACAGTACAATCAAAGATTTTAGGAGAAAATTTGAAACAATGGAAGATGGAATCAGTTAATTTGAAGACAAATTAGTGGATATCACCTTGTTTGAGAAAAAAAATCACAGTAAAGAATAAAGAAAAATGATGAAATCCTGAGAACAATGTGGTACACAATCGAAGGCAAAGCTGGATATGCATATGATCAGAGTTCTAGAAAAGGTAGGGGTTGAGAGTGGGGAGAAGTGGGAGAGGACCAGAAAACACAGAGAAGATCATTAAAACTTTCTGACAGAAAATTTCCCTAATGTGAAAGACAAAAAGCCAACTATCCAAGAAGCTCAATGAAGTCCATATAAGATGGGTGGCAAAAAGAAAAACACAAGGATATATCATAATCACATTCACTAAAATCAGAGACAAAGAATCCTGAGAACAATTCAACAAAAAGTCACATACGAAGGGGAAATAATAACACTAAGCTCTGATTACTCAGCAGAAACCATGCAACCAAGGAGGAAATGGGATGACAGATACAAATACATGTAAATATATAAAATCTTGAAAGAACAACCTGCCAACCAAGGATAATATACCCTGTGAAATTCACTCAAATGTGATGACAAACAGAACATTTCTAGATTAACAGAAATTAAGAGAAGAAGTGAAAAACAAACCAAATTTACAAGAATCATTAAGGGGAGTCTTTCAGTTAGTGAATCAATATTAGACAACAACCTAAATCTAGCTATAAGACAACATCAGCCAGATATCAACCTAAATAATGAGCTCTCAAGGGGAAACAAACAAACGAACAAAAAATAAGAACTAAACAATTTGCAACAGTGAACCAGAGACATCAATCTGTAAGTGGCAACAATGGTGAAACAATAATGGTGTGGGTATAAAACTTTCAAATGGAGAAAATGTTGAGATACTACCAAGTAGTAAAACACTGATTTAAAGTAAGGAAGATAGGGCTACATTTCAACATAACCACAAAGAAAGTTAACCAATTTACTCATCAAAATAAAGAAGAAATATATAAACTCTCAGTAAAGACACAACTACACAATTTAAATAAATGAAAAATAAAATCCACAAACAAAAAGAATTCAGTACAGAAGAGAAACAAAGACTATGCCAGTATCACAGAAAAGCACTACAAAATGACAACAGTAAACTCACACCTATCAATAATCACATTGAACATAAATGGCTTAAATATGCCCATAAAGAGACAGACAATGAGAGATGGATTTAAAAAAAAAATGAAGGCATCAATATGTTGTGCACAAGAGACATACCTTAGAAATTAAGACATAAGTTTACCACAATGAGAGGACAAAAAAAATATATCAAGCAAACAGAAACTCAAAATACTAATTTCAGATAAAGTAGTCTTTACAACAAAATTCACTATAAAAGACAAGGAAAGACATTATATAATGATTAAAGAAATTCACTATGAAGACATAACCACAGTAAGTATGGACACTTCCAATAGTAGGCTCCAAAATACATAAAACAAACTCTAACAGCACTGAAAAGAAAAATGGACAGTTCCACAATAATAGTAGAAGACTTCAACACAGCATTCTAAGGAACAGAAAACATACAAAGAAATTCAACAAAGACACAGAAGATCTAAAGTCCACAATCAACCAACTTGACCTCACAGTCGTACATAGAACACTTCATCCAACAGCAGCAAAGTGCCCATACTCTTCCAATGCACATGGAACATTCTCCAGAATAAATCATGTCTTAGGACTCAGAACAATCTTCAACAAATTTGAAAACATTGAGATAATACAGAGCATCTTCTCTGATTGCAATACCACAAAGCAGAAATTACTAACAAGAAAAACAGGGGGAAAAATTCAAACACATGGTAACTGAATACCTTGCTTAAAAACAATGGTGTAAATAGAAGCAAAGAAGCAATACTAATTTTCCTAGAATCAGATGAGCATGAAAATATATCAGACTGAAACCTCTGGGACACAGCAAAGGCAGTGCTCAAAGGTCAATTTATAGTAATAGATATACACATCAAAAAAGAAAGGACAGTATCAAAACATCAGCTACGTAGCTCACACAAATAGTAAGAGAACTGCAAAAGCAGCCAATAGCCACCAGAAGGAAATATAAAGATCAGAGCACAGGTGGGGCCAAGATGGTGGACTAGACACACTTCTCTTTAGTTTCCTCTGAGAACAAAGGCCTGGAATGATAACTGAACACAGCAGCATGGACATGTGGGGAGCCCTAGCATCTGGCACAGAGCTGACAGATTGCACCAACCACCAGTAAGGGGGTAACCACCTCTCTCAAAGACCAGGGAGTGGCATGTTCAATATGACTTCTGCTGACTCACTGTTTGGAAGACTGCAGGTACTGATGCCCTCTTCATTATCCAGAAAGTTGGGGTTGCGCTGAATGGCAGTGCTAAAGTAAACAGAATATAGCACAGCAGAGAGACTATACTTGGGATAGCCACATATTGAGAGCCTGGCTTCTGACCGAAGGCACCGCTGCACCCTACCCTCTCTTTTCTGAGCTGTGCAATAGATTCTGCTGTTTAACAGCAGGAAGGGCAGCTTGGGCAGGACATCATCTTGGTTAGCTGGGAGGCAGAATCACAAGCATTTCTCCAAAAAAGCTGTGTCTAGGATGGTGTTGCCTAGAGATATGGGTGGGGCCTGGCAGAAGGTGGCAGCAAAGCCATAACCCTTCCATAATTTGAACCATATCATAGCATCTGGGGACAGCCTATGAGGTGCTCTCATTGTCAGCCAGAAGGCAGGACCTACCACATCTGAAGTCCTGACTGATTTTGGCAGCTGTTGGACAGTTCTTCCCTTAGCAGTAAAGTACATTTTTAAATTTAGACTGCCTGCAGAACTGACTGCTGAGGGGCTGGAAGCATCTCCCCCACCCTTCAGTGATCCGCATCACAACATTGGCTAATGGCCCCCAGTGATTCCATAAGTAGGGCTCCACTTTTGCCAGCCAGGAGGCAGAGCCTGCTGCCCCAGAGACTCCATCTATCTGGGGCCAGTCACCAAAGTACACAGAGGCAGCTGGTGACCAACTCCCCACTTAGAACTATGCCTCACACCTGCTGAGGAAAACCAGACAAACTGAACAGCTTTCAGATGGTAGGAAGGCAAAAATCCATAGCTAATCATTTAAAGAAACAGTCCACCATAGTCTGGAAAAGTTCCAAAATAAAGAATCAAAAAATTTACCAGATGAAGAAGTCTTTCTGGAAATATCAGAGGTCGAGTACAAAAGAATCATATATAGAGCCCTCCTAGAGATTAAACAAAACTCAGCAGAACAAAATGAAAAATTAAGCTAGTTGAATTGATGGAACATCAGTTTTCTGAAATCCAGCCGATTAATAATAAAAGTACAAAATTAGACAATTCAGTCTAAAGCCAAAAGACCAGAAGTGAGGAGTTGGAAGCCAGAGTTAGGAAGCTTGAGGACAGAACAACTGACATCAGTCTTTATGAGGAGAAATCAGAGAAAAGAAGAAAAATGAAGAAGCATTAAGAAATACGTGGGATTCTATTAAGAGGAACAATCTACAAACAATTGGAGTTCCTGATAAGGGAGGGATACCTGAAAATACAGAGAGTATTGTTGTAGAGTTGTTGACAGAAAACTTCCCTGAAATTATGAAAGACGAGAACATAGATATCCAAGACATGTATCAAACACCACAAAAACTAGACCATAAAAGAAAGACAACAAGACATATTGTAATCAAGCCTAATAAAATGAAACATAAACAGAGGCTCTTAAAGGCAGTGAGGCTTAAAACAAAACTAACATTCAGAGGGAAGCTCTGTAGTCTTTCATCAGACTTCCCTGCACAAACAATGTTGACAAGAAGGCAGAGGGATGAAACATTCAGAGCCTTGAAGGAGAAAAACTTCCAACCAAGAATTATATATCCTGCAGAACTGTCTGTCAAATATGAAGATAAAATTAAGACATTCACAGATAGACAGAAATCTACAGACTTTGTAAAAACCAAATCAAAACTACAAGAAATACTGAAAGAAGCTCTTGGCTTAGAAAATCAAAAACATTAAGTGTGTACTTAAGGAGTCAATGCTGGACACAGCATGCAGAATCCTACCCAATTAGGGAAATCACAAAGATCAGTCAAAGCTAAAATACTTAAAAAAAGGGAACCAGTGATCATACCACAAAAATTATGACATCATCACACTAAGAACAGGGGTATATTACAGTAGGTATAACCTTTTCAAATGGAGAGGAAATTAAAAGGATACTCAGAGGTTAAAGCCTGGCTTAAACTTAGAATAGTAAAGGGGATTGTAGGGGTAGCTGCAATGCAAAATAACAACATGACATATCAAAACAAGAAACATAATATAGGAGTCTCAACAAACACAAAACCAATACTGAAAAAGATGAAAAGTCAACACATAAAGAAGAATGACCCAGAACAGAATATTAAGAAAAACACAGAAAACATCAGCAATAAAAAATAAACACTTCAAAGTGACAAAACTAAATACAAACCTATCAATAATTACACTGAATGTAAATGGATTGACCCTTCCAATAAAGAGACAGCAAGTGACACCGTGTATCAAAAGAAATGATCTATCTAAATGTTGCTTACAAGAAACACACCTTAGACTCAAAGATATGAACAAACTGAAAATTAAAAGACGGAAAAATATATACCAAGCCAACAACATAAAGAAGAGCTGGAATGGCAATACTAATCTCAGATAAAATAGACTTTAATGTAAAATCCACCTTCACGGACAAGGATGATCACTATTTATTGCTGAAAGGTTCAGTACACAAGCAGAATTAACAATATTAAATATTTATGCACCCAATACCAGGGCCTCTAAATACATCGAACAAACATTGACTACATTGAAAAATGAGAGAGACTACCCTTAATAATAGTTGGAGACTTCAACACTCCACTTTCAGTAACAAACATCATCCAGAAAAAAGCTCAGTAAAGATACAGAAGATCTTATTGTGACAATTAACTGACTAGACCTCATTGTCATATACAGAACTTTCTATCCATAAACAGATAAGTACATCGTGTTCTCCAGTGCACATGGAACATTTTCCATAGTAGACCATGTGTTGTGACATAAAGCAATCCAATAAATTATTGTAAAACATCCTCTCAGACCAGAAAGCCATTCAAGTTGTCATCAATAGTGGAAAAAATATAGGTAGAAATTTGAACTATGGACACTGTTTTAGTCACCTGGTACTGCTCCATGAGTGAAAGGCTTCAAAAAGAGAAACTTTTATTGTCACAGTCTGGTAAGCCACAAACACATTTACAAGTTACAAGTCCATTCAATATGAGAAATCAACATAGTCCAGTAGGCCAAAAGTGCAAATTCAATGAAAGCATCTTAGCACAGGAACCTCAGATCCACAGAATGTGCTTTGCTCTCAGTGCTTCTTTCTTGGTGGTGTGAGGTTCCCAACTCTCTGCTTGCTTCCCTTTCCTTTTATCTCTTGTAGAATAAAAGGATAATGGCTGGTGCAAGCCATACTTCAGGGAAACTCCCTTTACGGTGGAGCAGGGATGTGATCCTATAAAGGGCTTTACAGTAACACCTTAAGATTCTTTAGCATACAACACAGGAAAATAAAAAAATGGAGTACAACCATAAAATATTGGGAATCATGGCCCAGCCACATAGCTACACATATTTTGGGGGGCAAAAATCAATCCATGACAGACACTGAATGACACCTTGCTCAAAAATCTGTGGGATACAGAAGAAATCAAGGATGAAATAAAGAAATTTATGGAATCAAATAAGAATGAAAACACTTCTAACCATAATCTATGAGATACTGCAAAAGCAGTGCTCAGAGGTCAGTTTTTCCACTATAAATGCACACATCCAGAAAGAAGGACCCAAATCCAAGAATTAACCCTACAGCTTAAACAAGTAGCAAGAGAGCAACAGAGTAACCCCTCAGGCACCAGAAGAAAACAGAGGATAATGATCAGAGCAGAACTAAATAGAGAATAGAGGAACAATTGAAAAAATTAACAATACCAAAAGCTGTGTTTCTGAAAAGATCAATGACACTGGAAAACAAGTGGCTAAACTTAAAAAAGAAAAACAGAAGAGGAAACAAATAACCCAAATAAGAAATGAGATGGGAAATGTCACAATAGACCCAACTGAAATCAAAAGTATCACAACAGGATACTATAAAAGATTGTACTCTAACAGATATGAAAACCTAAAGGAAATGGACAAATTTCTAGATTCATATCACCTACCAAAATTACCACAAGGAGAAGCAGAGCAACTTAATAAACTCATCACAAAGGAAGAGATTGAATAAGTCCCCAAATAACCACCAACTAAAAAAACTCCTGGTCCAGAGGGCTTGATGGAGAATTCTATCATACTTTTAGAGAGGAGTTAATTCCAGTACTACTGAGGCTATTTCACAGAATAGAAAAGGATGGAATACTCCTAAATTCATTCTATGAAGTCAGCATAACCCTGATACCAAAGTCAAAGAAAGATCCCACAAAAAAAAAAGACCAATATCACTCATGAAGTCAGATGCAAAAATCTTAAAGAAAATCTTTGCTAATAGAATTCAACAACATATCAAAGAAGTAATTCATCATGACCAATTTGGAGTCATACCAGGGATGCAAGGCTGGTTCAGCATCAGAAAAGCAATTAATGTGATCAATCACATACATAGCACAAAAGATAAGAATCACCTGATTTTGTTAATTGATGCAGAAAAGGCATTTGACAAAGTCCAACACATACTCATGGTAAAACTCTCAACAAAATAGGAATAAAGGGGAAATTTCTCAAGGCAATAAAGGCATATATGCAAAGCCAACTGCCTACATCATCCTGAATGGACAGAAACTGGAAGAATTCTCCCTGAGAATGGGAAGTAGACAAGCATGCTTACTGTCACCACTTCTATTCAACATTGTTCTAGAGGTTCTAGTCTAAGCAATTAGACATGACAAAGAAATAAAAGGTGTTCACATCGGCAAAGATGAAGTAAAATTTTCCCTATTTGCAAACGATATGATTGTATACACAGAGAATCCACAATAGAAGAGTTCAGACAAGTATCATGATATAAGATAAACATAAGTAAATCAGTAGGATTCCTTTACACCAGCAAAGAGAACATCAAAGAGGAAATCACCAAATCAATACCATTTACTATAGCCCCCAAGAAGATAAAAGAACTAAGAATAAATCCAACCAGAGAAACAAGAGACTTATACAGGGAGAATTACAAGAAATCAAAAGAGACTTACATAAGTGAAGGAACCTTTCCTGCTGATGGACAGGAAAAGAATTAACATTGTGAAAATGTCTATCTTACCCAAAGCTATCTACATATACAATGCAACCCCAATACAAACTCCAGTGTTATTTTTTAATAGGATGGAGAAACAAATCACCAATTTTATTTGGAAAGGGAAGAAACCACAGATAAGTAAAGCACTACTGAAGAAGAGGAACACAGTGAGATGCCTCACACTATTTGACCTTAGAACCTATTACACTGCTATGGTAGTCAAAACAGCCTGACACTGGTACAAAAAGAGATAGATAGAACAATGGAACAGAATTGAGATCCCAGAAATATCACCACTCTCTTAAGAACAGTTGATATTCGATAGAGACCCAAAGGTCATAAACTAGGGTAAAACAGTTTCTTTAACAACTGGTGCTGGCAAAATTGGATATCCATCTGTGAAAACTGAAACAGGACCCATATCTCACACCTTACACAAAAACTAACTCAAAATGGATCAGAGACCTATGTCTCTAAAATGATAATGGTCATGCAAGAAATAATACGGTCAACAATGGAAGTTCCAATACCTGGATTAGACAGACTTCAAAATACAACAAAGATAAACAACAAAACAGAAAATGGATACATGGGAACTACTAGGAATCACTTTTGTTTATCCAAAGACTTTATCAAGAGAGTAAAAGACTACTTACAGAATGGGAAAAAATATTTGGCAACTATATATTGGACCAATGTCTGATTTCCATAATCTACAAAGTACTGCAAAATATCAACAAGAAAAAGGTAAATAACCCAACTAAGCAATGGGCAAAGATGGGCACACACTTTACCAAGGAAGTCATCTGGGTAGCCAAAAGACACATGAGGAAATGCTCACGATCATCAGCTATTACAGAAATCCAAATCAAAGCTACCATGAGATACCATCTCATCCCAACAAGGTTGGCCATAATCTAAAAAATCGCAAAATAACAAATGTTGGAGAGACTGTGGAGAGATGAGAACTCTCCTACACTGTTGGTGGGATTGCAAAATGTTGCTACCTCTTTGGAGAGCAATTTGGTGCTTCCATAAAAATCTAGAAATAGAAATACCATTTGATGCAGTAATACCACTGCTCAGAATATATGCTACAGAAACAAAGGCTGTTACATGAACAGATACATACACACAAATGTTTATTGCAGCACTGTCCACAACAACAAAAAGATAGAGTCAACCTAGATGCCTATCAACAGATGAATGGATGAATACACTATGTTACATATACTCAATGGAACACTATGCAATGATAAAGAACAATGATGATTTCAGGAAACATCTCATAACCTGGTTTCAACTGGAAGACATTATGCTGAGTGAAATCAGTCAATGACAAAAGGACAAATCTTATATGAGACCCCAGCTATAAGGACTTAAAAATAGACTTATGTACAGAACAAAAGTCTTTGATGGCTACAAGGGTGGGGAGGGAAGGAGAGGGTCGGACATAGATTAGATAGTGGATAGAAATTTGGTTAGGTGAGAACAGTGACAGCACGTAGTAGAAAGTAGATCAACTTAACTGGACATCACCATAAACTGAAAGATTTTTCTAAACTCAACCTAATATTCCAAAGTGTAGAGTAGCAGGGACTGGGGTCTGGGGACCGTGTATTCAGGGGACATCAAGGCCAATTGGCATAATTAGCCTATTGCTACGAGAGTCTTCTGCACTGCATATTGGTGAGTGGTGTCCTGGGTCTTAAAAGCTAGCAAGCTGCCACCTGAGGTACACCCAATAGTCCCAACTCATTTGGACCAGATGATGACCAAGAACAACAAAGACACAAGGACAAAAAAGCCCAGGAGACAGAAGGACCCATATGAATGGGGGACTCTATCAACATGAGACCACAAGAACCAGATGGTGTCCAGCCACCACCAAAGACAGCTGTGATTGGGGACACAATGTACAGTCCCCAAGGCAACACAAGAAACAGAGGTGCATGCCAAGAACTACACTAAAAGATCTGAATTGACAGCCTGACATCCTGGAGGATTCCCTGGGAACATGGCCCCTAGACCTGCTGCTGTGCCTGACCAGAAACCAGTAATCAGTCAACTCTTCTTCAGTCAAGAATGGACTGGACTTGGGACACAGTATGACCATATGGTATGTTTACTTTATGGTTCTACATATTTACAGGAGACTGTCCTACTGGTCTCTTCCTAGATGGGAGAGAAGACAGTGGAGAGGCCAGGACAGATGCTTGCTAAGAGGATGTTAGATATATAGACTGAAAAGGAAGAGCGTGCTGTCACTGGGTGGGGAGAGCAGAGGGAGCTGCAGATAGGTGAGCATGCAAAACTGATTTGGATTGTATACTTTCACTTAATCACACAGCAAAAGAATCTGGTTGAGAAAATCATTATTTAGAAGGGATATCTTAGGGACATGACTATTATTCATATCTAAAGTCTCCAAACTCTATTCCTGTACTGAGTTGGAATAGAGAAATGAGTAGGATGAGCAGAAATGTGTGTATACCTGTATATAATATTTTCACTTTCTATCACCTTGCATATGGCATCACTTTCAGTTTCCATAGAAAATTTCACAGACTAAGGTTTTACCTTTAAGACACAAGTTTTAAAAGATGATATAGTATTACATGAGCATTGATTTAGACTCCTGTAAAACTTCTGTTGAAAATGCCATCTATTGGGTATACATTTCCCTCCCCCTAAGACATACTAACATCTCCTGATGTGATAGAATACTGCCTCTTATTGTCAAATAAGAATTAAATGTTTACTTTTTAGCCATATTCGATGACAGCACCCTTCTTTAGTATAGGTCTTCTGATATAATTATATTTCCATTGCTTTAATTTCTTATCTCTTGTTCTCTGAGTGATTCTCTATTTTAATGATTTCCAATAGGAAAGACTCAAAATCAGGATAAATGAAAAGGAATGTGTAACAAGGAGACAATTGACAAAGAAGGGTTGGAATGCAGGGAAATCACAAGGGATTATGCAGTACCAGCCCTGCCTGTGGACCTCTAAGTGAGAGACAAAGCCGACTGTGTGGAAAGCACCACCTGATAGGAGCTGAGACTATTTGGTGGATGGCACAGCTAATGGGCACAACCCTACCACGGAAGGAATTGAGGAATAAATATCTCAGCCTCACTTCCCTTAGTCATCCTGGTTTCCAAAGTTGCAGTTTGTCTGACCCCAACTAGACACTAGAAGGCAAGGGAGCCTGTTCACGTGGTCCATACCTCATATACATTTTCTCTGGGCCAAGGAGCAATATGGAGAGTAGACACGAAGGAGCAAAGGGAACATATACAGCAAAATAGTGTTAATGCATTTTAATATAAATTGGGAGTAGGTGATGTATATATGCATAAATAAATCACATTAAGCTCTTCAGGCGGTGTTCAGTTCAATCACTTAAGGGAGCACACAGCAGCCTACTCAAATTGGCAATAGCTATTTTCTCCTGTGATGTTGTCTTATGTCCTTATAACATTATGAACCAAGTATTCTGGGGTAAACACATTAGTTATCTCTTTCTTAATTGAAATGTCAGGTGGACTGAAAAATAACTGTCATGTCTTCTTTAGGAGAAAGGTCTATTTTCAGTGTGGGCATTGAGATTCTACATAATGATCATGTCTTATGTTAATATTGCTAAAATGAATTTGTCTGTAATCTTGTTTAATTTCATTCTTTTCACTATTCATTAAGAAGGGAGTACATATACTGAGGATGTTGTATTTCAAAGCTTGAAGTGTCAGGGAGACTGAAAAGTGAAAAGTAATCAAACCTCCGAGTCATTCAATCATGACTTCTTAGAGCTGAGGTGATTTTAGCTTAATCCAAACACTTCATTTTACAACTGAGGAGGCAAAATCCTACAGAGCCTATACAACATGCCCAAGGTCACTTACTTTGTCAGGGCCACCTATTTGGTATGCTTTGCTCTCTATATCAACATTTAATTATAGTTATACAGTACTCATTCTTTGAAGTCATTCACTTAACCAATATTTAGAGTGCCCTGTGCCAGCCACTGGGGAGAAAGAAATGAAGTACATAGACAAATGCCCTTTTAACCCCATAGGGCTTACATTCTAGAAGAGCAAGATGAGACAGCCAGCGAATACATAGATGTATCTATGTATTACCTCTGACATCTCTGTATACATTACAGACAGATATAGAATACAGACAGGCAGATGTCAGAAGTGATAAATATTAACAAATTACACACGTTTAATGTATGACAGGGAAGGAAAATGTTATTTTAAATCAGGTACTAGCTCTCTGATAAGACGGCATTTGAGCAGGACCCTGAATGAAGTGAGGTACTAAGTTATCCAAACATAACTGTATAACTATATACTGGGAAAAGTGCTTCAGGTCAAGGGACCAAGTGCAAAGGATGAGGTCGGTTACTACGGCAGGAGCACAGTGATTCAGGGAAAAAGTGGTAAGACATGAGATCCAAGAGGTGTTGGGTAGGGTACATGGAGACAGATCAGAAAGGGCCTTGTACGTCTTGGTTAGGACTCTGTTTTTGTTTTTGTTTTTTCTTTTCTTTCCTGCACGTGATGGAAAGTGTTGGAGTACTGCCAGTAGAAGAGTGACATAATTTGACGTTAATTTTAAAGAGATCACTCAGGTTTTTGAGTGGAAAATAGACTGAGGTGGTGGTAATAGAAAGGGAGGAGGCAGAGAAATTAAGAGATTAGAAGCTACTCCTGATTATATTTTAAAAGGCAGAGTTTTCTATCCACGCCAACAGGTAAGGGTACAGAGATGGTGGGGTGGGTAGTAAAAACTATACCAAGGCTTTTGGCTGAAACATCTCAAGAATAGAGTTTCTCTTAACCAAGAAAAGCAATACTGGGGAAGGAGGGAAAAACAAGAACACAGTTACAAGATTACATTTGAGGAAAATATTAGATATTTACATGGAGGTATTGAAAAGGCAGTTGAGTAAGTGAATCTGGAGTTCAGGAGGAAGGTTCAGGTTGGATATATTAATGGGTATTTTTCAACATTAAATGTTATATTGGGGTGGTTGAGTTCACTTAGAGAGTACATGTAGTTAGAAGAATGCACCCTCAGGGCATTCTAAAACTTGGAAGTTGAAATGATGACAAGATCCATCCAAGGAGACTAAGAAAGAGAAATCAGTAAAACAGAAAAAGAATTGTTTCTTAGAAGTCAAGCGATTCAAGTTTTCCAAGAAGGAGGTAATGATCAAGTCCATAATAATAGGTCAAGTAATAAGAGAAGTAGAAATTGACCACTGGAGATCAATGATAACTTTGATAAATACTTGTTCAAAATGAGTGAAGGAAGAATGAGAGGGTAAAAAATTGGAGACAGTGTGTATAGGCCATGGAATAGTAAGATATTCTGAAGAGGAAAATACTGGATCAAGGAAGAATATTTTTTAATATGGATGCCATAATGACATTGTTTCCGGCTAATAGGAACGATCTAACAGATTACGGCAGGGAAGAGATTGGGATGACCTCGAGTAAGAGAGAGGCGATAGAATCAGTGCACGTAGTGGAAGGGCTGGCTTTGAAGAGGAGTGCAACACCTTCACCCATTGTTCAAGGAAGGATGGCCTGGTATAAGGGTACAGATTCTGATACATTGCTGGATTTAGCACTAGAAGCCTGTGGAAACTCTCTTTTTCTGAAATAATAAACTGATAACCACAAACCAAACCTATTACTGTCAAGTAAATTTCCACTTGATAGCAACCCTATAGGACAGAGTAAAACTGCTCCACAGAGTTTCCAAGTAGTGCCTGGTGGATTTGAACTGCCGACCTTCTGATTAGCAGATAAGTGCTTAACCACTACACCACCAGGATTTCCTGTCAGGAGTTTAGAACCAGTTACTTATTAAGCTTACTTTAAGGTTCATTTTCACATTTTAGTAAGAAAACAAGGAATATTAAGAACATTTTAATTCAATGATCCTTGATTTATTTCTACTGGAAAATTAAATCTTTCATGATGCATTAATTTCTTTACTTTCACAATATTATTCAGAGGACTGATATTAAATCTTCAGGAAAAAAAAGTCTAAAGCCCCAGTGTTTTCTGGAATAATTTACATATAAAGAATATATTTACTTTCTTTTCCTTTCAATTATTATAGTATCCTCGTAACTAATACACCTATTAAATTTTGTAGTTCCCACATCGAGGGTATTTCATCAGACTCCCAAATAAGAAAACCAATAATTATATGAAAAATATCTTCTCAAAGTTTAACTGCAAGTTCATATTACTAGGAGTTAGCAATCAAAAGAAACACAAAAGAGAGGGTGAAAAGCAGTTCAACAGATTAGCCCTCAGCCCCATAGGGGCAGTTCCACCCCACAGGGACACCTCATCCACTGGGGGTGGGGATGGGATGGGAATGGGTTCTTTGCAAAGTGGACGCTTGCAGTGAAATATTCGAATGGGTGGATGTAAGAGCAAAGGTCAAAATGGTGTTAACAAGGATTTACAAGACTCCAACCAAAGATGACACGTAAATTCATGAAGTATTCCACATTTTTAGGAAACCCTGGTGACGTAACGGTTAAGTGCTATGCCTGCTCGCCAAAAGGTCAACAGCTTGAATCCACTCAGTGCTCCCTGGAAACCATGTGGAGCAGTTCTACTCTCTCCTATAGGATCACTAGGAGTTGGAATCGACTTGACAGTAATGGGTTTGTTTTGCTGTTGTTAAGAAGTCTATGAAAATTCTTAAACTTCATCTTCTCTTTTCATTAAAATGTAAAAATGTGCTAGACATCAATTTTAAATGATCTAAATGACACTATATTACTGAGTATAGTCATAGTGACTTTGCTTGTTTTTATAATTTAGTTGGACCCAGTGATTTATTACAGAAACAAATGGCATTTACATTTTAAGTCTTTTTAATGGAACTCAGTCTATAGGCTCTCTCTACTTTTTATTTTTTTTCTCTCTCTTCCTCCTTCTCCTTGAATGGAGTAGCTTTGTTCCTCAAAGTTGAGACACAAAGGCATGAGGGGAAACAATCTGGAAGAAATAGAGTATCTGGACCAGAATCAGCAGTTACCACTTCCAAGGGGCCTCTCTGCTAGAGGATGTATGATTTCAAATGGTTCTTTTTTCTACTATGTGAAGCCACCGAAATCTGTATTACTCTCCCTCTGCAATAGAAGAGCATTCACTGGAGATGAAAGGCAATCAGTCACAGGCATGGGAAGGAAATTGCTGAGGACAGTTCCATATCCTCCAGTTCCTGCAGTGCACAAATGCATGCAATAGCAATTAAGGGCCTAAATGAAAAGAGAAAAATTAATAAAAAAAGAGTTGATAAGCCCTATGAAGCTAGTCAGGGCAGAAAGTCTATATTCTAAGCCCTGGACTTTGATCAATTGTGGCAAAACTGAGAACTTCTGTTAGCATAAGGGAATTCACACTCAGAAGCACGCAAACATCATGGGCTGGTGTAAGCACACATACTGGGAGAACAGTTGGCTGACATAAGACCAGGAAATAGGAGAAGAGGAAGTCTAAGCACGGATGAGGACAGGGATACTACCCTAATGCCCACCCTATCCCCACAAGTTTAGGGCTTCATCATTGCCTTACAGAGAGATACACAAAGTTAATCTTAAAGGCACACTGTAATTACATGTGTGTGCTATGTACTATATGCAGACATGTATGTGTATACACACATATGTACATATATAATTTGCTATAAATAGTAATGCTTAGATTAAACCAACACTCTATACAACTCATTCCATTGTGTATTTTACTTTTTCTTCATTAATCCTTTTGTTGTTTTCATAAAATCTGATACTAGAAGAAATTCTTCAGGTTTTATTAATAAGAGATTCTACTGGCCTAATCAATCACACACTGTCTTTGTGGCAGATCAAGTCAACATATCTTTTTTAAAACACACCAGAAAGAAGACAAGTTCTGTTTGAATGGGTGACGTCTTACAATCGCATGTGGCATGGAGAATGAAACACTGGGTGTAATATGCATCACACTAAAGGCACTCAGTATACATTTATTGAATAAGTGAATATGTTCACCTTTAATGACCCCCTTTGACATTATACACTGTCTTACTGTCAGTATATCTCACTAGGAGCTGACACCACTATCCTATGTATCCCATAGTTGTCAAGTTAATTTGAGTTCATAGTGACAAGCGAGAACTGCCCTATAAAATTTCCAGGTCAATCTTTATAGAAGCAGATTGCCACATCTTTCTTCCAAGGAGCAGCTGGTGTGTTGGAACTGCCAACCTTTGGTTAGCAGCCAAGTGTTTAATCACTGCATCACCAGGGTTCATCATTTTATGTGCAGGAGAGTAGAATGGAAAGAAAACAAATGTCACCCAATTCTATGTGCTAGAAAGTATCAGCACCACTGCTCACCGAAAAAACAAATGCAATTCACTGAGCCATAATATCTTCTGAAAGATGATTGAGATAATTAAAATAAAACATATAATAAAAGAGTTATGTGTAAAACTTACATTAAAGCATCAAGTCATGAAACTGATGAGGAACACTGCATGTTTTAAACTATCTAGACTGATGAATCTATAACCTATTTTTGGTGACAACTGCTACCTAAAACCATGACAAGTACTAAGAAGTCAATGATCCCTTTGTTTAAGGTAAATGACTACTCCTGCATGCTGCATGTTGTGACTAGAAAATTTCATTGTATCAGCAGTGTCAATGAGTAAGACATTAGCTACTGTTAGTAGAGTTCTGCCACTTTAGATATATTTCTTTGCCAGGTGAAAAGTAACCAGGTAAATATAAAAAGAACTGATTGGGAGATTAGTTTCAGAAGCTACCTTAAAACTGCCATCTGTAATTATTATTGTCTTTATCTCATTCTACCTGCCCTGACATTTGGTTTTGTATTCCTCTGGCCTACTGCTAGTCTACCATTCCAGCAGAGAAACAATAATAGCAATATCAACAATTATATCAATACATATATCAACAATTATATCAATACATATATCAACAATTATATCAATGTAATCTATAGAGTTCTTTCTAGGTGGCCAGGTATGTACTAAGTGCTTCAAATGTACTATTTAAGTCTTTTCAGCACTGTACAAACAGAAGCCTGAAATTTAAAGCTAATGTGCAACTTCTTCCAAGTCCACATGGTTAATAAAGTCCAATGGTGGGATTCTAAACCAGGTCTGAGTAATGTGCTGAACACCTCCCTGAGGAACCCTCTATTTACAACTGACTCTGAGTTCTTAGTCATCCATTCGCTGCTCAGTATGTAGCTGCCCAACTCCCCTTTCAGAATGGCTCTTTTTTCATCCTTATTCTGGTAACTAATCCCTCATATCAGCCCTAAAACCTCCATATCTATAAAGCTTTAGTCTTTTATGACAATGAGATTGCTGACACAGGGTCTACGTGTGATTGAATGAAGAAGTGTTTTTGGACCGCTGTCCCTCTTTTGTACCTGTATTGAAATATCATCTCAGAGTCATAGACATACTGGGACAGCACTCTTTGTCTCAGGAGGCTAGTCATCTTCCACTCCTCACAGAGCTGGGAACTCACCTTCCCCAAAAGATTTACAGTCACTATTCCTTCATTCTGATTGGAGAATCTGGCACAAATGATGGAGGATGCTCAGCTCATTTTCTCTCTTAAGAAGCTATCTTCAGAAAACACTTTCCCTCTTTGTTGTTTTGCAGTAACCAACCCGTCCCTTTACTGAGAAGCCTGGTTTGACTCTGCTGGGTTTGATTCAGTGGTGGAGCTGTTAGGGATTCCAAGTGGCCACAGGTGCCAGCCATCTTCTCTAACAGCTAGGCTCTTGGTTCTCTCTCTGATTCATCTGTCCTTTGCCTGAAAGGTGGTGAATGTTTGTCGCTGAGCAGTTTTATCAGTCAGCTTTCTGCCAGTAGAATTTGGGTTGGTGTCAGCCTCCTTTCATTTCATGTTCTCAGTATTCTTTTCATTCCAAGCTGGCAGTATTCCTTCTGATGAAATTTTCTCAAGAGCCCAGTGGGCCTTGCTTGGATTTCACAGGAATTTTCTTGGGGATTAAACAAAAGCCACACCTGTAGATTGTTTTCGAGACAACCCTGCTTTGAAGATGATGGGGTACAGCAGCTTCATACTTCCTAGGGGTCTGGTGATCTAGAGGAAACATCCTTAATCTACTGGAATGGTCTTCTGTGTGACAGAATAATTTTTTAAAATATTTTCTCAGTTACAGCAAAAGGTTTTCTATTCACACACACGGTCCTTCCTTTTTCAAGTCAGTAGTGATAAAGTACATCATTTTTCATGCTTCACATCTCTAACCTCCCCTTGTGCAACTAGCATGGGAACAATACTCTTTGTCTTTAATGGGTTCTTTTGATTAGATCAGCCCTCTCTGAAGGTTGATTGTGTTGTATAGTATAACCTGATCATGGGAGAAAATTTTATCATACTCACAGTCCCAGTCATTACACATGGTGTCTATACTAGGGGGCAGAGAATCTTGGGGAAATCTTAGAAGGCTGCATAAACCAGAGTGTTAAATCTTTAAACCTACAACAATTGTGAAAAGTCAGAGTTTAAAGTTTGAAATTAAAAATAAATAAATAAAGATCATTTAAAATCATTCCTCTGTAGCCACCTTTTCTTTGCTGTTAACCCCGTGGATAGGTCTATTACTAGAATAAGAACACTGGAGAAGAGATTTCATGATAAAGCTGAGGTATATGCCATCCATACAGCAACTAACCTAAAGTGGCTAAAGGGAACATGCATACATGTACACACAGAGTTGGGCAGGGTAGGGAAAGGAGAAAGATCATGTTTAATGGACTTGTAGAAGAATTCACAAGGGGAGAGCCTGGCTTTCATGTTGGATCACCATCAAGTAGTGTCAGTTACCTCTGGAATGAAAGCAACATGTCACCACCATGCAGCTCAGGGACAGAGGTCCCTGAGCACTAAATAAGCGACAAGCAGAACCTCAGCACCACACAATCAGAGATAAGCCATCTCTGTTAATGAGAAGCAGACAGCTAACATTCTGTAAAGCTCATTGCAAATTTATAAGTCAAGACAAAAAAAAAAAGCTAGAGCCACCTTTCAGTGCAAACCAGTATGGGACAAGAATAGGCTGGAGTAAAAAAAACTGGTCAGTAGAATCTGAGAGGAGACAAACTAGCCTGGCTCAGAGACAACATGAACCACGGAACCTCACTGGCTTCTTGATGCTTCTCAGAACCTTACTGAGTAACTTATTTTATAAATTAATTATACCTAAATTTATATATAATAAAATATTCCCATTTGAGACTGTGGGTTCAGTCATTCTCAACTAATCATTTTGTTGTTCACTGTAAAGTTCCAAGCTAAAGAACTTTCCAGGAATTGTTACATAACAGTGAATCAAAACTCACTTAGGTTTTGAATCATTGTTGTTGTTAGGTGCCACTGAGTCAGTTCTGATTCCTAGTGACCTTATGCACAACAGAGTGAAACACTGCCAGGTCTTGCACCATGTCCCCAATTGTTTTTATGCTTAAGCCTATCGTTGCAGCGACTGTGTCAATATGTCTGTCTCAGGTCTTCCTCTTTTTCGCTGAACCTCCACTCTACAAAGCATGATGTCCTTCTCTAGGGACTAATCCTTCCTGACAACATGTCCAAAGTATGTAAGATGCAGTCTTGCCATCATTGCTTCCAAAGAGCACTCTGGATGTACTTCTTCCAGAACAAGTTTCTTTGTGCTTTTGGCAGTCCGTGGTACATTCAAGCTGTGTCACTATGAGGTCGTGTCAGTTACCTTTGAAATGGAAGTAACATTTCACCACCATGTAGCACAGAATGCAATACCTGATAGAGGTTCCTGACTGCTTCTTTCATGGGCATTGACTGTGGAACCAAGTACAGTGAAATCCTTGACAATCTTAATCCTTTCTCCATTTATCATAATGTTGCTTACCGGTCCAGCTGTTAGGATTTTTGTTACCTCGATGTTGAGGTACAATCAGTACTGGAGGCTGTGGTCTTTGATCTTCATCAGTAAGTATTTCAAATCCTCTTTACTTCCAGCAAATAAGGTGGTATTACCTGCATAACACAATTGTTAATGAGTCTTCCTCCAATCCTATTTCCTCATTCTTCCTCATATACTAGCTACATTTCATACAGTATAGTTTCTTGGATTATTTGTTCAGCATACAGATTGAAGAGGTATGGTGAAAGGATGCAACCCTGACTCACATCTTTCCTGACTTCAAATCATGCGGTGTCCCCTTGTACTGTTTGCACGACTGCCTCTTGATCCATGCACAGATTCCTTAAGAGCACAACTAAATGTTCTGGAATTGCATTCTCCGCAGTGTTAGCCATAATTTGTTATGATCCACTCAGTCAAATGCTTTTGCATAGTCAGTGAAACACAGGTAAACATATTTCTGGTACTCTCTACTTTCAGCCAAGAGACATCTGACATCAGTAATAATATCCCTGGTTCCATGCCCTCTTTTGAATTTGGCTGAATTTCTAGCAGTTCTTGGTCAATACACTGTTGCAGCCACTTTTGAATGATCTTGAGCAAAGTTTTACTTTCATGTGATATTAATGATAGTGTTCAGTGATTTCCACATTCGGTTGAATCATCTTTCTTTGGAATGGGCATAAACATGGATCTCTTCCAGTTGGTTGGCCAGGTAGCTGTCCTCCAAATGTCTTGGCATATATGTGTGAGCATTTCCAGTGCTGTCTCTGTTTGTTAACACATCTCATTGATATTCTATCACTTCCTGGAGCCTTGTTTTTCACCAGTACATTCAATGCAGCTTTAACTTCTTCTTTCCGTACTATTGGTTCCTGATCTTATGCTGTCTCTTCAAATGGCCAAACACTGATCAATTCTTTCTGGTATAGTGACTCTGTGTTTTCCTTCCATCTTCTTTTGATGTTGCCTGAATCATTCAGTATTTTCCCTGTAGAATCCTTCACTGTTGCAGCTTGAGGCTTGAAAGTTTTTCTTCAGTTCTTTCAGTTTGAGAAATGCTGACTATGTTCTTCCCTTTCAGTTTTCTATTTCTAGCTCTTTACCTGACATTATAGTACTTTACTGTGTCTTCTCAAGGGGCCCTTTGAAATCTTCTGTTCAATTATTTTGCTTCATCATTCCTTCCTTTTGCTTTAGCTGCTTGACATTCAAGATCAAGTTCTAATCTCTTCTGACATCCAATTTGGTCTTTCTTTCCTGTCATTTTAATAATGACTTGCTTTCTTCATGGATGATGTCTTTGATGTCACTCCACAATTCTTCTGGTCTTCAGTCAATAGTGTTCAACATACCAAATCCGTTCTTGAGATGGTCTCTAAACTCAAGTGGAATATATTCAAGATTATACTTTAGCCCTCATGAACTTGTTCTAATTTTCTTCAGTTTCAGTTTGAACTTGCATATGAACAACTGATGGTCTGTGCTGCAGTCTGTGCCTGGTCTTGTTCTGACAGCTGATATGGAGCTTTTCCAGTGTCTTTTTCCACAGATGTAGTCAATTTGATTCCTGTGTATCCCATCTGGAGAGGTTCATGTGTATAGTCACCATTCACGTTGGTGAAAAAAAGTATTTGCAATGGAGAAGTCATTGGTCTTACAAAATCCTATAGTGCGATTTCCAGCTTCATTTCTATGACCAAGGCTGTATTTTCTAACTACCAATCCTTCTTCTTTGTTTCCAACTTTTGCATTCCAGTCACCAGTAATTATCACTGCATCCTGATTGCATGTCCGATCAATTTCTGACTGCAGAAGCTGGTAAAACTCTTCACTTTCTTCATCTTTGCCTTAGTGGTTGCTGCATAAATTTGAGGAATAGTCTTATTAACTGGCCTTCCTTGTAGGTGTATGGATATTACCCTATTGCTGACAGCATTCTACTTCAGGACAGATCTTGAAATGTTCTTTTTGACAATGAACATAACACCATTCCTCTTCAAGTTTTCATTCCCGGCTTACTAGACCATGTGATTGATTCAAAATGCCCAATATAGAAAATGGCCATTTCAGCATACTAACACCTAGGATATCAAAGTTTATGTGTTCCGTTTCATTTTTGGCAATTTCCAATTTTCCTAGATTCATACTTTGTACATTCCATGTTCTGATTATTAAGGGATGTTTGCAGCTACTTCTTCCGATTCTGAGTTGTACCATGTCAGCAAATCAAGATCCTGAAGGCTTTACTCCATCTACATCATGAAAGTTGACTTCATTTTCAGGAGGCAGCGCTTTCGTAGTCGTCTTCTGAGTGTCTTCCAACCTGGGACTCATTACCGGCACTATATCTGACAATGTTCTCCTGCTGTTCATAAGGTTTTCACTGGCTAATTCTTTTCAGAAGTAGACTGCTGAGTCGTTCTTCCTAGTGTGTAAGCTCAGCTGAAAACTGTCCATCATGGCTGACCCTGCTGGTATGTATCTAAATACCAGTGGCATAGCTTCTAGCATCACAGGAATACACAAGCCCTTGCAGTATGACAAAGTGACAGACAAGTGAGTAGGCTTTGAATGGGCAAAACTCATTCAAAAGCATCCTTACCATATAGTATACATACAAAGCTCCATCTTTTTGCCGATGTTGCAAGCTAGTGCCCAAGAATATTCACAGTGATTGCCTATAAGCCATTACATTATTGAAAGGCCAAATTATGTTCTTTCTGCTCTGTGGAGGACAGTAGGGCTGTAAAAGGGCTTAGACAGACCTCTGACAGACCTCTATAATGCCACAGAATTACAAAGCCTCTGGATTGAACATTCCCTGATAAATAGCCTACTACTTCCAAGTCAAAGGGCTTCCTCATCCAGGTAATTCCCCAGAAAGCTTTCTCACAAAGCTACAATAATTACTCTTTAAAGGACCCATGACTTCTACACTGGAAGAATGACTTTCATCTGATCTGGAGAGGTATTCTGGGTTCCCTCCAAAGCACAGATGTCTGAAGTATTCTCAGAAGAATCCCTGTAATAGTCCTCTAACCTCCATTCTGTTTATGATAGCCTATCCCGCTTTCTTTTACACACTTTTCCTTTTCCCTAGTTATATGCGTGATGTAATTGTGGGTATTTTCCCGATCACCTGAGGACACTGGGGAGCACTGAAGTGACAATGTTCTCCTGCTGTTCATACGGTTTTCACTGGCTAATTCTTTTAGCATTTTGGCTTGGTGCACACATGGGCTGAGAGTTCATAAAACAACAGCTCCCTTCCCAAAAACATCTGAGGTAAGGCTGAATGTCATATGACCACTTTTCTGATAATACTCCCCATACCCATTTGTACAATACAGTGCAGTACTGGATTGCCAAGTACTGGATTAGGCACTGCTAAATTGGGAGACAACCGTGAAATGCTAGACCAAGAAGGGATAAGTCTCCTTTTGATGTGAGCCGTGCTTAGGATCTCCATTTGGGGAGCTAGGCAAGAGCTGCCCTTTCCTTGCTTCCTAGGGAACTCTAGGCATAGTACAGCAACAGCATGTACTAAAAGTTTACAGTGCAGATCAATTTTTATGTTATCTATGTCACCATAAAAGTCACATATAGTTAAAGAGTGGACCTGGGTCCAACACTACACATCAGGCATTTTAAGTTCCATCTAGCGCACCAATTTTGTTTCTTACAATTGTTCCCAGGAATAGATTTTGAAAGGACATATTTTTTTTTAATTTTATCATGACAAGAGATGCTTCTGAAAAATTACCAATTTCACATAAGTTATGAATCAAAACTTTGCTTGAGTCCTACAATAAAACAGTGAAAAACGAAGAGTGATGTCTGCTATATAAGCAGCTCTCTGCTTTCATTCTTTCATAGAAACATCAAAAGCAAACTGAACTAACTTCTTTCAGAGCTTTGAATACCACTCAAGGTTCACAGTAACCAAGTAAACACTGAATCAGGAAAAAGGTGGCATCAAGATGAAAGAAATGCTTTGTGGTATTTTCTGCTTGCCAGTGCCCTATTCCCTCCTGATTCAATAGCTGTTCTAAAACAACCTGCATTTCCAGAAAAAGACTGATTCCTGAATCCAAAGGGATGCTCTCTTTTACCACTGACACTCAACATTGTACTGGAAGTTCTAACCACAGCAGTTACGCAGAAAATAAAATAAATGGAAAGGAGGAAGTAAAACAATCTCTATTCGTAGATAGCATGATCCTATATATACAGAAACTCCCAAAGAATCCACTTATATACATATATATAAAATAGCTAATAAATAAACTGAGAAAAGTTGCAGAGTATAAGATCAACACACAAAAAAATCAGGTGTCTTTCCGTACATCAGCAATAAACATTCTGAAAAGATAACTTAAAAAGTTCCATCTGCAACAGTATCTAAAATAGCAAAATATCTATGAAAAGTTTAACCACAGAGATAAAAAACAAAACAAAACAAAAAACTTGTACATTGAAAACTATAAAACACTGCTGAATGAAATTAAAGAAAACCTAAATAACTAGAAAGATGCTCTGTCTTCACAGATTAGAAGACTTAATATTGTTAAGATGTCAATACTACCTAGTGTATGTAGATTCAATATAATCTTATCAAAATGACCACTGGCTATTTTGTAGAAACGGGATAGCCAATCTTTAAATTCATATCGAATTTCAAGGGGATCCAAACTGGCAAAACAATCTTGAAAAAGAACAAAGTCAGAGGATTCATACTCTTTAATTTCAAAACTGACTACAAAAATATAGTAATCAAAACACTGTAGTACTGAGGTACAGATAGACACTTAGCTCAGTGGAATAGAACTGGGAATCCAGAAATAAATCAAAAATACATCCAAAAATCCAAAAATACATCAATAGCCAAATGTTTTTCAGGAAGTGTACAAAGACTCTTCAAGTGGCAAAGAAGAGTCTCTTCAACTAATGGTACTGGAATCATGGGATATTCACATATAGATCTATTAAGTCAAATATCTACTTCACACTAGATATGAAAATTAATTCAAAATTGATCAACAACCTAAATATACGAGTTAAAGCTGTATCTCACACACAGACAAATTTTCATGACCTCAAATTTGGCAATGAATTCTTAGATACCACAAAAACCTTAATCAACTAAAGAAAAAAATTCATAAGCTGTACTTCATCAAATTAAAAAAAAATGCATCAAAGAACATCCTCAAGAAACTAAAAATACAACCTACAGAACTAGAGATAAGGTTTGTGAATCATATATCTGATTAGGGTAAAAAAACTCCTGCAACTCAATGGCAAAAAGACAAACAACACAATTTAAAAATGGGAAAAAGACTTGAATAGACACATTTTGCCAAAAACGATACACAAATGACCAATAAGTACATAAAAGGATGCTCAACATCATTAGTCATTAGGGAAAAGCAAATTAAACCCTGTCATGGTTTTGAATTAAGTCCACCAAAAAGATGTGTGCAGCAATTTGTAAGGGCCATGATTACCAGTATTATACAGTTGTCCTCTACTTTATGACTATAATTTTTATACATGTTGCAAATCCTAATCTCTGCCTGCAGTTAATGGTACAAGATTAGATTAAAGAGTCATAGGTTGGTGCTGTAACACCCTTACTAAGGTCATATCCCCGCTTCAACCTAAAGGGAGTTTCTCTGGGGTGTGGTCTGCACCACTTCTTATCTTAAAAGAGATAAAAGGGAAATCAGTAGAGAGTTGGGAACCTCATACAACCAAGAAAACAGTCGTGGGAACAGAGTCCTTAGGACCTGAAGTTCCTGTGCTGAGATGCTCCCAGACCAAGGGATGTCTAATGACAAGAACATTCCTCCAGAGCTGAAAGAGGGAGAAAGCCTTCCTCTGGAGCTGATACCCTGAATTCAGATTTCCAGCCTACTAGACTGTGAGAGAATAAACTTCTCTTTGTTAAAGCCATCCATTTGTGGTATTTCTGTTATAACAGCCCTAGATGACTATCAAACCCCAAATTAGATACCACTTCACATACACTATGATGGCTATATTAAAACAAAACAAACAACAACAAAAAGCACAATAAAAACCAGGAAATTTATAAGTGTCGGCAAAGATGTAAAGAAATAGAAACACTCATACATCGCTGTAGAAATAGTACAGTTGCTGTAAAGTGTTTTCTCAAAAAGTTAAGCATAGAACTATCATATAATTAAGATATTTCACATCTAGGTATATACCCAAAATAACTAAAATCAGGAGCTCATACAAATATTTGTACACAATGTTCACAGCAGCACTGTTTACAATGGTCAAAAGGTGTAAACAGCCAGATATTCATCAGTGGTTAAACAGTTGAACAGGTTATAGCATACACGTGTAACAGAAGGTTATTCATAAAAGAGAATGAAACACTAATATATGCTACAATGTGGATGAATCTCAAAACATTATGCTAACTGAAGGAAACTAGAGTGAAAAGGTCATATAAAATTCCATTTATATGAAATATGCCAAAGAGGTAGATCTACAGAAACAGAAAGTGGGCTGATGGCATCCAGGGCTAGGGAAACGGGAGAATCACGATTAACTGCTTAATGGGTAGGGGTTTTATTTCAGGGTGATAAAAATGTTTTGAAACTAGATAGAGGTGGTGGTTGCAACCAGATTGCAATTGCACTAAGTATCACTGAATTGCTCAACTTAAAATGGTTAATTTTATGTTACATGAATTTTACCTTAAAAGGAAAAAAAAAATCAGCCTGGAACTGTAGGCACAGGTAATTGATAATCCAATAATGAAGATGTGATACAGATATTTTCTGATATACAAAGCCCAAGAGAATTTACAATTTACTGACCACATCTGAAGGAACTGCTAAATCATGGAAACTGAATCTACAACAAAAGGTGGTATAAGAAGCAATAGTGAATACAAAAGTTTGTCATTATGATGGTAAATACAAACAGGCATTTTAAATAAATAATCAAAATTGAGGAAGGAGTTGAAAGCAACAAATTAAAATTCAGTCTGTCAGTAACAAGGTAGGTGAAACAAAGGTATAATGAATATTTCTCATCCACGCTGAAGTAATTTTAATACCACTTCCACATTCCGATACCTACTGGGCTTTCCCAAACACATGAGAATACTTTCCGATCTCAGATTTTCTTAAATGATACATATAAGGCACAATTCCTAGAGGAAAAAAGTTAACACTCAACGTCTTGAAAAATTGGAACAAACAAGGCAGAAGAGCTGATGCCTTTGAATTGTGTACTGGAGAAGAATGTTGAATGTACCATGGACCTCCAAAAGAACCAACAGATCTGTTCTGGAAGAAGTACAACCAGAGTGCTCCCTGGAAGCAAAGATGGCAAGACTGCATCTTACATCCTTTGGACATGTTGTCAGGAAGGATCAGTCCCTAGAGAAGGACATCATGGTTGGTAGCGGGGAGGGTCAGAGAAAAAGAGGAAGACCCGCAAAGAAATGGACTGACACAGTGGCCCAAACAATGGGCTTAAGCATACAAACGATTGTTGGACACGGTGCAAGACCGGGCAGGCTTTCATTCTGTTCTTCATGGGGTCACTATCAGTTGGAACTCACTTGGTGGCACCTAACAACAACAATAACTCTTCTCAGATTTTCTGAGGTGCTTATGAAGCCAAGTGTTACCTCCATCTGCAAGCTCAAGCAATCACTCTCTTTCAAAATGCCTTTTCCTCATTTCCAGAAATCTTTCAGACTGCAAAAAAGTTAGGCCTGCCCCTTGGTCCTCTGCATTAAACTATGCCAATTCCCCCATCAAAGTTAACGTCCATAATTAAATGTACTTACTCCCATTCTGAATGTTTGAGGGTTTTTTGGGGGGGGGGTATATTTTTTATTTCTTTGTAAATGTTCAGAAAATGTAACTGTAACTAAATTTCTCTATATGGCATTTAATACTACTACATGTAGACAAGTGCTTAAATACAAAATATTCTTCATGGACATTAATGTATTGAAAGGAAATCCCATGAGCAGTCCCAAGCAGATGACAAAATTATAGGATTATGCATTTTCAATATTGTCTTTTCATAACAGTAAATTGGTATGTACTCCTGAGATATATATAGTTCATCTATATTATTTGAAAAATGATATAAGAATTTCTGAGGTATGTTCAATTATTCCTTGTAACAATCAATTATCTTGATGGAGTCTTAATGAAATCATCAAACTTACTTTCTTAGAAGTAGAAATTAAACTCCTTCTTGAATTAAAAAAACAAAATCTGTGAATTATATCTTCTCAATGTCTGACTTTATCGAATTATCACATAACTTCTATGCATGTTACTTTCCACATGCTGCCTCTACACCAATTTGCTGATTTAAAAGCACAAAACAAATCAAGAACTGTGACAACTGAGATATAACAAAATGTAGAAAACTGGGCTTGCAGCTGAAAACACCATGATATCTTTTTCCCCATATTTTCTCTTTTGAAGGAAAACTTTTAGACAAGGACTGCACAGCCCTGGCTGATTGGATAATTCCAAGTATCACTCATGCTCACAAAAAAGAAAAATTTGTCTACCAAGGACTATGAATTTATTTGTTGTCCTTAGCATTTTAAGCAGCTTTCAAAACAACGCATTTTTCATATCACACAGATAAGTAAATAAGGTGTACAGGTTAGTGAGAGTTTCTTTCATTGCGGTATGGGGTTGATCATAAATTGCCTTTTTGGGAATTACTTCCACAGAAGGCAGCAATTCCATAACAAATTTCCAAAATCACACAGAATATTTAACAAAATACTTTTACAGCCAATTCTATAATTCTTGTTGTGGAAAGAAACAATAAGTTCTAAACAAATATCATATATCATAAATAATATATTTACTATATATCATATGATAAACACCATGTCATAAATAATATATATATATGCCTAAGACAGAAAAATTGGAAAGAGTAAATGTCTAGCAGTAGAATATGGCTTAGTTTAAAATGTATAAGTCTCCCCTTGAATGTATTCTCTCTACCACATGTTATCAACAATCATTAATAAGTGTTTTCACGAATATTTTGGAGATTGAACCAAATACTTGCTCAAAAGTTGACTGATGAATTCATGTCAGTAAATGAAAACAAGACAATGTGACAAACTAAATCAAGGAAATTTTCTAAATGGCCTCTTGGTGGGTCATGAAGTATACATGCCCTACAAAAACAAACAAACCCAGTGTCATTGAGTCCATGCCAATCCATAGCAACCCTTCAGGACAGAACAGAACGGCCCCATAGAGTTTTCAAGGAGCACATGATGGATTTGAATTGCTGACCTTTCGGTTAGTAGCTGTAGCAGTTAACGACTACACTACCAGGGTTTCTGTACATACCCTACTACAATGTATACTGACTTTTGGACATTATTTGACAGTCATTTGCTGTACTACTATCAACTAAGTATTATCTGCACACCCTTTGTTCTTTGCCAAGTTCGTACTTTGTATAAGACTTAACAGGCACAACCCCCGCCCTTTCAATCTACATCATCACTTCTAATTACAAGTACCTGGATTTGTGCAGATCCACAGAATAGAATGGTTCTCCTCCAAAGTTTATAAATTTTTGTAGTTTAAATAAACTAAAGCAAACTCCACCATCCCTTTCAACCTAAGAAATGGCTATGCGAATTTGTGTCAAACACCAAAAGCAATCAGAACCCAATCAGGCCACTAAACATTTATTCGTGCATTCATATTAGCAACAAATTTTATACCTTTTCCTTCTTCTCCTCTCTTTGCAATAATTCCCTCTCCTTCCATAGTTTTTCTTTCTCTTTTTCCTTTTCTCTTCTTCTGGTAAAAATATCCATTTCCAGTCTTGCTACCTCTTCCTGGTGGGCTTGCCATTGGAGGACCTCAAATAAAGAGAAACATTCATTTGATTTCGATAGCTATGGACACTCAGTTATTTCACAGGTCATAAATGAGACCAGGTTCTATAACATTTATTTGTACAAACTTAGTCAAAACACACATTAAAACTGTGTGTATACATGAGTATGTGATATATGTATGATGTATGTACATGATATATGTGTTACTGACGAAAGAACAAAGCAATTTTAAAATCACCCCATTTAGAGATTCTTCACCTAGATTCACGGAATAAAGTCCTAAAGAGTCTTTGTGAAATCACATTAGTACTGCTGTTGTCATTAGCTATTCTTGAGTTAGTTCCAACTCATAGTGACCCTATATACAACAGAATAAAACACTGCCTGATCTTGCACTGTCCTCAGAATTGTAGCTTTGTTTCAGCCCATTATTGCAGCCACAGTGCCAGTTCATCACACTAAGAGTTTTTCCCTCTTTCACTGACCCTCTACTTTATCAAACATGATGTTCTTCTCCAAGGACTGGTCTCTCCTGATGATATGTTCAAAGTACATGACCTGAAGCCTTTCCACCCTTACTTCTAAGGAACATTCTGATTGTACTTCTTCCCAGAGAGATTTGTTCATTCCTCTGCCAGTCCATGCTGTATAGTCAGTATTCTTGACCAACACCATGATTCAAAATTTCTGTGTTTTTGCTCATATGTGTTTTTCTGGAAAGCAGGTACTTCTACATTCAAAAAATCTTAAATGCTTCAAAGACCATAAAAAGTTTAAGAAGCCCTGATGTATTTCAGTATCTTTATAAGTGATGGAATGAGCCCAAGTGAAGATTAAAAAAAAAAAAGATATTTTAAAAATTTTCTGGGTATTAATATGTAATGTTAGTAGGAATATAATTGGCACAGCATGTCTGAAGGGCATTTGGCAATATATATCACAATATAAAACATTCACAACTTTTGACTCACAATTCCAAGAAATAATCTAAAGTTGACAATCAACTAGACAAGTGCATAAAAATGTACCCATAGGAAATGTAGAACAAAATCATAACTTACAAAAAGATCAGACTCACTGGCTTGATACAGACTTGAAAAATTCTGAGACTATGACCCCGGTAAGCCTTTTAGCTCAGTAATGAGGTCACTCCTGAAGTTGACCCTTCATTCAAAGATTAGACATCCCCACAAAGCAGAATGAGACTAAAAGGACATCCAGCCCAGTGGCAAGGACTAGAAGGCAGAAGGGTACAGGAAAGCTGGTAACAGGGAACCCAAGTTGACATGTTACACGGTTGTTAACCAGTGTTGTAAAACAATATGTGTACTAACTGTCTAAGAAGAAGCTAGTTTGGTCTGCATACCTTCATCTAAAAAGAACAATTAAAAAAAATTGCACCTACAGGTATGTTCATAGTAGTGCTGTTTAACCAGAAAGATGGGAAAGAGGAAATATCTACCACTAGAAAACAGTTTAATTATGGTACCTTCACACAAAGCATGCCATTCTAAAAAAGTAGTATATATCCATATTCATTGACACAGAAAATGTCTAGAACATACAACTGGATGTAAAAATGCATATTTATAGTGGATCTCATTAATATAAATTATCATCTATCTATGCATATAAAGAGATTTGGAAGGAATCTTATTGAAATAATAATATAAGTTATCTCTAAATAGTATCATTTCATGGAGTTAAATATTCTTTAAACTTTTCTATATTGGGCAACATTTTTACAATAAATATGTATTACATTTATATGGAGGAAACCAATGAAAATACCAAAACAAAAAACAAATCTTATTTTCAACTGAGAGAGACTGAGAGCACTCCTCTTGAGAATGGAAACTAGTCAAGGATGGCCTTTATCACCACTCTTATTCAATATTGTTTGAAGATGGTATGATCCTATACATATAAAATACCCAAGGTTCCACAAGAAAATGACTGGAATTAATAGAAAGACTCAGCAAAGTAGCAAGATACAAAACCAACACAAAAAAATCCACTAGATTCCGCTACATCAATGAAGAGAACTTTGAAAAGGAAATCAAGAAAACACTACCACTTACATTAGCCCCTAAAAGATAAAATACTTAGAAATAAATCTAACTAGGGATGTAAAAGACCTATACAAAGAAAACCACAAAACACTACTGCAAGTAACCAAAAGAGACCTACATAAATGGAAAAACATACCATGCTCATGAATATAAAGGCTCAATACTGTAAAAACATCAACACACCTAAAGGAATCTATAGATCTATTGCAATTCCAATCCAAATTCTAACAGTAGACTTTAACTAGATGGGAAAACTAATCTTCAGATTTATAGGGAAAGAAAAAGGGTCCCAGATTAAGTGAAGCATTATTGAAGAAAAACAAAGTAGGAGGCCGCACACTATATACTATACAATACTATACAACCATGGTAGTCAAAACAGCCTGGTAGTGATACAATGACAAACACATAGATAAACAGAAAACAGCTGAGAACTCAGACATAAATTCAACCACCTACAGGTAATGGATTTTCAAAAGAGGGTCAAGATCCACACTGAATGGAGAAGAGGCAGTATCTTTGACAAATGGAGCTGACAAAACTGGATATCTAACTGTAGAAAACTGAAAGAGTACTCATTTCTCATACAACACACACACAAAAAACCTCAAGACAGACCAAACTTAAAAAACAAAACAGAACAACGGAACTTATTGCCATGAAGTGGATTCTGATGCATAGTAACCTTCATACAGTTTCCAATAAATGGCTGGTAGATTTCAACTGTCAAGCTTAACTCCTGTGCCATTAGGATAAGACATAAATCTAAAACTAGGAAGATCATGGAGGAAAAAATAGAGATAACACTATGGGATGTAATATGTGGCATAAGTAAAATACCAATAACTAAAAGTGTGCATGTAGCAGAGGATGAACTGGAAAAATTGGACCTCCTAAAAATTAAACGCTTAATATTCAACTAAAGACCTCTCTATAAGAGTCAAAACAGAACTTACAGACTGGGAGAAAAAAACTGGCTACAATATATCCAGCAGGGGTCTAATCCCTAAATTTTATAGAAAACATCAATACCTCGACAACAAAAAGCCAAATAATTCAATTTAAAAATGGGCAAAGGATATGGACAGCCACTTCACCAAAGAAGACATTCAGGTACCTAACAAACATATCAAGAATGCTTGTGATCATTAACAATTAAACCAAAAAATCAAACAAAAACCCAAACCTGTTGCCATTGAGTTGATTACAATTCACAGAGACACTATAGGACAGAGCAGAGCTGCCCCATAGGGATTCCAAGGAGTGGCTGGTGGAAGTAAACTGCCAGTCTTTTGGTTTGCAGGTGTAGCTCTTAACCACTGTGGCACTAGGGCTCCCATTAGCAATTAGAGAGATACAAATCAAAACTGCTGTGAGATACCATATGACCCCAACATTACTGGTATTAATAAAAATAAATAAATAAGTTACAAATGTTGGCAAGGTTTTGGGGAGACTGAAACTCCTATACACTCCTGGCGGGAATGTGAAATTGTATAATCACTATGGAAAATGGTATGGCGTGTCTTCAAAAAGCTAGACACAGAAATTCCATATGACTCAGCAATCTCACCCCTAGGAATATATTCTAGATAAATAAAAGCCACCACATGAAGAGACATATGCACACTCAGGTTCACTGCAGCATTACTCATAATAGCTAAAAGATGGAAACAAGATAGATGCTCATCAACAGCTTAACATGATGGACATTATGATGAGTGAAGTACACCAGAAGCAAAAAGACAAATACTGTATGACAGCACTATGGTACAGTAACAAGAAAAGGTTTACACATAGAAAAAAAGAAAGAACAGTCTTGAATGATTTCAGGAATGGGAAGGGGAGGGAGAGAAGATTACCAAATAGACAGAAGACACGTGTTAATGCTAGTGAAAGGGAAGGGAAAACATACTACAGAAGAAGTCAGTACAAAATGACCAAGGCAAGAGAGGATACTGAGAGGACAAGAACAAAGGGTAGGTACAGTAACTACTGTAGCATAAACAATCCTGCAAAACAATGGATACACAAATAGATGGTACAACAAGTGGTATGGGGTGTGTAAAGGAGCATGCCCACTGCAGATGTGAGTTTGGAGGTAGGTATTTCCATATACATACTTGTAGGTGCTCCTCACACGTTAATAGAGACAATAGAGTACACAGGGGCACCATCAGGAAAATTGTGTAGACATGACCAAACACCTCACAGGATGAAATTCCTAGGCTCAAAGGCAAAGGACTATAGGCTCAGGGGATATCTAGGTCAATCAGCACAATATAGTTGATAAAGACGATACTCTGCATTCTACTTTGTTGAGTAGTAACTTGGGTCTTAAAAACTTGTGAACAGCCATCTAAGATACAACTGTTTTTCTCTTCCCTCCTGGAACAAAGGAAAGTGAAGAAAACCAAAGACTAAAGGCAGCCATTAGTACGAAGGACTGATGGACCACATGAACCTCAAGACTACATGACCCCGAAACCAGAAAAACTAGTTGGTGGTCAGCTACCACTGCAAACTGCTCTGACTGCGATCACAACAGAGCCTCTTGGGCAGATCAGGAGAAAAATGTAGAAGAAAAAGCAAATTCACCAAAAAGACCAGACTTACTAGTCTGACAAAGAGTAGAGGAACCCCTGAGACTGTGGCCCTAAGACACCCATCTGACCTGGAACTGAAATCATTCTCAGAGGCACCTTTCAGCTAACCAACAGACAGGCCTATAAATGAACAATAACATCTGACAGAAACGTGTTCCATAGAATAACCAACTACATGAGATCAAAAGAGCAACATTTGTCTAAAATCAAAATGAGAAGGCAGGAAGAGGTTAAAAAATCAGATAAAGGAAATGATGAACATAGAGTAGAAATGAGGAGAGGGCAGACACACTATGCAGAATGGAAAAAGGCCAGGAAACACTTCATGCACAAACTATTGAACGAAAATCTAATTTGCTCTGTAAACTTTTAGCTAATGCAAAATTTAAATAAATAAGAACACTTACTTGGTTTATATACACGTAGCTGACAAATCAGAAAAGAAGGTAGTACAAAAGTATGTTCAAAAGTTTTTAGAAAAGAAACTAGCATTCCCTGTTTCATGACTTGTATCTTATTTATTTTGTATAAGCACAACTAACTCATTAATGGTGATGTACAACATAGTAAGTAAAACACTGTCCTACAAATATAATGAATTAAAGTGACTAAACAAGCTCTTTTTGTACTTACATTATTCAAAGTTTTTTCTTTTTTAAATCTTTGTGCTGTTTATCAAAACAATAAAGGGAATTCCTATTCTTACTTTTCAGACACATTTAGGTTTTCCCAACTTCCTGCTTATTCTGACCATCATATTTGTGTTCTTTGGTAAGCCTCATTTCCAGATTGATTGATGATTGATGATCATCTATGCTTTCTTTCTTGACTTTCCATTTCCTATCCATTCTTTTCCATAATTCGTACTTCATCTGTAACATGCTACAGCTAAAAGTCAAGTTGTCCTGTCAAGTGTCACCAGTACTTTGCCTCTTGAACATCCAACAGATAGTTCTCAATCCACCTTTCCTTGATATTTTGGTAGCACTTGGCCCTGTTGATCATTTCATGCTTAAAACCCTTTCCATTCTAGGCCATGGCATAGCTTTCCCCTGATTTTTCCATCAATGCATACATCTCTCCTCTTTCTGTGTCCATTCTCACATACCCAACACTACTGCTATCTTCTTTGACCTTCAGTCTCTCTCTTTACATTCATGATCTGAAGAGTTCCTTTTCTCCTAGAAGTTCTACCTATCACTTCTGTGTTTGTCCCTAAAATTTGCACAACTAGCTCTTTTTGTCTGTAATCTAAACATATGTTAAAAAATACCAGTCTATGTGCATGTATACTCAAAATTTAGCATTTTCAGAATTAAATTCAACATCTGTAACTTTGACAAAGCTGCACACTAAGCTCTGTGAGCCTGCCTCTCCTTTTCAAACACCTTGGTTTGGTCTGAGAATCACAACTCTCCTTTTAGTTTGGAATTTTTTACTATGACACTCTGATGGTTACATGTGGGCCAGTACTGGGCCAGGGTACTCAGTGATTCAGCGGTTATGTAATGATGTAATCAAATCCATGAAGAGACTGCTATGAGCAGTCAATCAGGTGAAAGGGAATTTCTCTGAGGATGTGGCTTGCCTCTAGTATCTATGTGGATGTTCCAGCAAGGCTCTCTCTCTGGATCCTGCATCTGGCTTCTCATTATCCATCCTTTAGTTGTTGGGACTTGAGTTAGCCAATATGAGAATTCAATACAGCCTCCAAAGCCTATGAGCCAGCAGTCTGCTGTCTTATCTGCTGTTCTGCGATTAGTCAGCCTCTGCAGGCTTTGAGTCAGCAGCCTGTTGTCTGACCTGTTGACCTTGGGTTCGTCCGCCCCTAGAGCTATCAACTGCTACAACCATCAACTGCGTGAGTCATTTTCTTGAGAAAAATCTCTCTCTCGCTCTCTTTCTCTCTGTCTGTACAATCACATACACATAGAGCAAGATAGAGAGAGAAAACTGTATCTTTTCACAATGGTTACTCAAACTGAATCCTGAGCAAATTAACCTGAGAAGCTGGACTAGATGAAGAAGAACAGGGCATCAGGATTTGTGGAAGAAAAACCTGCATTATGCATATGACACAATCTTGCTCACTGAAAATAAAGTGGACTTGAAGTACTTACAGATAAAGATCAAAGACCACAGCTTTCAGTAAGGAATATACCTCTCAATAAAGAAAACAAAAATTCTCACAGCTGGACCAAAAAGCAACACTATGATAAAGGGAGAAAAGATTGAGGTTGTCAAGGATTTGGTTCTACTTGGATCCACAATCAACACCCATGGAAGCAGTAGTAAAGAAACCAAAAGATGTGTTATGTTGGGCAACTCTGCTGCAAAAGACCTCTTCAAAGTGATGAAAAGGAAAGATGTTATCTCGAGGACTAAGGTGCACCTAACCTAAGCCGTGATATTTTCAAAAGCCTCATATGCATGCAAAAGCTGGACAATGAATAAGAAAGACCAAAGAAGAGCTGATATCTTTGAATTGTGATGTTGGTGAAGACTACCAAAAGAACAAACAAACCTGTCTTGGAAGAAATACAATGAGAATTCTCCTTAGAAGCAAGACTGTGAGACTTTACATTATCAGGAGAGATTAGTTACGACTGGTAAAGTAGAAAGTCCAAGAAAAAGAGGAAGACTCTCAATGAGATGGAGTAACATAGTGGCTGCGACAGGCTCAAGCATACCAATGCTTGTAAGGATGGTGCAAGACTGAGCAATATTTTGTTCTGCTGTACACAGGGTCATTATAGAAGAGTCAGAACCAGCCCAACAGCACCTAACAACAACAATGTAAATAAACACACTGCATTAGTTTGGCCTCCCCAGACTAAGACTTTTGGTACCAGCAGTAGTTCTAGAGATATAAAATTTTAAGGAGGAGTTTTTTAAGTTGGTTTCCAAGTCTAGTTAGTCTTAAAGATATTGATGACTTTGCTTCTAGTAGAAAGAGACACTGTTAATCCATGGCATGAGGTGACAACAGACATACACAAAATATCACCATCAATAGAACAAGTATTGGTAAGAAGTGAGGCTCTGAGTGATTGCATGCTTAATATTTTTTTTATAAAGTATAAGGAAGGTGGTTGCTTGATCCTACTTTTGATAGATAAAGTGGTAAAAGAGAGGGATGGGCTCAGAGCTCCAGAATAAAAACTCAAGCACTGCATCAGCTACTTCCTAGTTACCACCTGTGCCCTGAAAGAAGGCCTTATTTTTTGTATTAACAAAGCTCATATAGCTGAAAAACCAACCCAGAGTCTTATTGCAAGAGAGGCCGAATTACAATGCCAATTGAGTTCTCAACCTTGAGTAATATCTGAAGTTAAAGTGAGGGCACTAACTGGGAAGAAACAGGATCTAAGAAACTTGGGATGGGGACATATGGGCAGATAATCAGAAGCTGGGAACACTGAACTCCTGAATTCCACTGAATCATTCCCACCCACAGAACCAGCTCTGTCACTCTCATCTGAAGAGATTACTCTGTTTTGGTAGGCCAAACCACCCTCCTCAGTAAACTTATTAGCCCCTCTACCCCCATCGAAAGAGATTAACCTAGCTCTATCTCATGAACTTTTGTCTCAGTCATCCCCTGGAGAGGCATCTAAGTCATCGCCAGGGCATCCCAGGCAGATTCCTTAAAAGACACTGACGATTGTTCACAGAACACATCCCACCACCCATTTTTGCTTCTAGACGTATAACTAGCCTTAAGTCCCAACAAGCCCCCAAAGATGAAGTAGAAAGGTTGACCCAGGAGGAGATATGCTACACTCCAAAAGAACTGCTTGACTTTTCTAATATGTACAAACAGAAATCTGGTGAATACACATGATGATGCCTTTTAAGGTGTGGGATAATTATGCAACTAACCAAAAATTGTATCAGTGTGAGTTTACTGATATGGCCCCACTAAGCACAGATTCTTCATTTAATGCGTTAGCTCGAGAAGACAGGAAAGGATCTAATTGGTTTGCTGAAGCATGGATTATGAGGTGGCCTACATTAAACAAAGGTGAAATACGAGACCTGCTTTGGTGTACAGTAGAAGAAAGTACCCAAAAGCTTAGGGAAATTGGAATGTTAGAATGGAATTATCAGGTTAGACCCACAGAACCACAGATGGAGTGCCCAGAGAACACACAAGATACTGCAACAGTGAGGAACAAATCCTAAAAGGCAGCACCAGCATCCTTGAAAACTGCTGTGATTGCTATTTTATGTGAGTCATACGTGACATTTGGAACTGTCCTAACTGAATTAAGACACCTAACTACAATGGGGCTGACTGGACTCCCTGGTGTTATAGGTCAAGTGGTAGCACTCAGTCAACACACGCAATGTGAGAATGGTTACTGTAATGGACACTATAGTCAAAACATTAATTAGAATAGTCCGACTTACATGGATGTATGTCATTGGTTGCTTTGTCATGGTGTTTCTAGCAGTGAAATGGATGGGAAATCTACTTAGTATTTAACTTGATTTGTACAAGAAGAATTCTAGGTCAAGTAAATGAGAGTCAGCCTTGCAAACCAGAATAGAGAGTCACAGACCCTTAATCAGTTCCCAGACTCGAGTCAGTTTACAGATCCACAACCCCTGAATGAAAGGGAAGCCAGGTCCCCTTGAGGAAGGACCCACTATACTACCAAAAGTTTATACTGTACCTCATTAGAGGAACTCAAAAAATTACCTATCAAAAATTTTGCTTCCAATCCCTACAATTCCATGTTCTGCAGAAGTCTTAGATCCAAAGGGAAGACTGTTCACACTTGGAGACATATCACTGATTCCACTGAAATGAAAATTAAAAATCCTATCTAGCCACTTTGAGTTTATCATACCTCCGATCAACAGGCATAAGGGAGTTACCACGTTAGCTGGTGTGATCAATCCTGATTACCAAGAGGAAATCAGATTGATATTACATAATGGAGGTAAAGAAGAATATGTCTGAAATACTCACAATATCTCTTAGCACTATGATGCCCTGTGATTAAAGTCAATGGAAAACTACTACAGCAACCCAGTTCAGACATGACTACTAACGGTCCACAACATTCAGGAAGGAAAGCTTGAGTCACCCACCAGGAGAAGAACCATGATCAGCTTAGGTGCTTGCTGAGGATAAAGAGAATAGGAAGTGGATGGTGGAAGAGGGAGTTGTAAATACCAGTTACAACCACTGATCAAATTGAAGAAATGAGGGCTGTAATTGTTATTAGTATTTCTTCCTGTTATGTGTACATTAAATATTTGTTTTATTCTCCTGTAAAATATAAGATGTAAATTCGGTTCTGTCAGTTGTATCATGGTAGGCTCAAGTATGACTTTATAATTGTGTTTATTTAGAGTTTGTGTATGGTTTAACATGTGTGTGAGTCAAGTGGCTGAGCGTTGGACTGTCATGGTTAAGGCTGTGTGTCAGCTTGGCTGGCAATGATTCTCAGTGGTTTAGTGATGATGTAATCAAATCTATGATGAGATCTGATACAAGCAACCAATCAGTTGAAAGAGCGTTTCCTTGTGGGTGTGGCCTTATTCCAGTATGTAAACAAATGTTCCCGCAAGACTTTCTCTCCGGATAGTGTACCCAGATCATCATCATCTGACTTCTGTTTTTTTGGCACGTGAGCTAGTAGCTTATCTGCCAATCTTAGGATTCTTCAGGCTTCACAGACTGTGAGCTAGCAGCTTGCTGTCTCACTTACCCATCTTGGGCTTATCGGCCCCTACAGCTATGTGAGTCAGGAGAAGCTTCTAGCCCGACATCTAACCCACGGACTTGGGACTTGCCACCCTCTATAACTCTATGAGCCCTTACCTTTAGATAAATTTCGTTCTCTCTCCACACACACACACAGCTTCACCGGTTTTGCTTCTCTAAAGAATTCAGCCTAAGACATACACACACTCATCAAAATGAGTAAATGTTACATTTTATCTCTGACTCGAGCAATCTCATATGTTTTTAACTAAATCATCTTCTATTAATTAAAGGTCTATTTCTAAGCATTGACTATCCCTAGTTCAGTAGCCCACTCCAAGTCTAACTGCCTAGTTTGGCTAATGAATTGCTAAGTGTTGAGTTGATGACAGGCTTTCACATATTTTAAGATTTTTTTCCCCAATAATATTTTTAAAAACTAAAACGAACCAGAGAAAAAGGATACTGAGTGGTTTAAAGACAGGGATGGTGTGCACCAGTGTTGTATCCTTGCACCATATCGATTCAATCTGAATGCTGAGCAAATGATCCAAGAAGTTGAACTATATTAAGAACAGGGTATCAGGGCTGGACAAAGACTCACTAAAACCTGCATTATGCAGATGACACAGTCTTGCTTGGTGAAAGTGAAGACGATTTGAAGTATTCACTGATGAAGATGAAAGACCACACCCTTCAGTATGGCTTATACTTCAACATTAAGATAACAAAAATCCTCACAATTGGAAGATTACCATGATAAATGGAAAAAAGATTGAGGTTGTCAAGATTTTCACCCTACTTGGATCTACAGTCAACACCCATGGAAGCAGCAGTCAAGAATTCAACAGACATATTCCATTGGACAACTCTGCTGCAAAGACCTCTGTAAAATGCTGAAAATGAAAGCTGTCACCTTGATGACTAAAGTATGCCTGATCCAAATCATAGTATTTTCAATCACCTCATATCTATGTGAAAGTTGGACAGTGAATACAGAAGACTGAAAAAGAATTCATGCCTTTGAATTGCAGCATTGGTGAAGAACATCGAGTATCTACGGACTGCCAAAACAATGAACAAAGCTGGCCTGGCAGTACAGCCAGAATGCTCCTTAGAAGCAAGGACGGCAAGACTTTGTCTCACATGCTTCAGACAGACATGCTATCAAGAGGGATCAGTCCCTGAAGAACATTATACTTGGTAAAGGGTCAGTGAAAAAGAGGAAGCCTCTCAATGAGACAGATTGACACACAGCTGTAATAATCATAAGGATGGTACAAGACTGAGGCAGTGTGAAGATTTCCGATGCACTGAAGCTAGTAGAGGGAAAAAAGGCTACAGTTAGCTTTTTTAAGAACTGAGATTACAGCTATAAACTTCAGTGTCAAGGAGCTTGTATTTTGGAAATACTCTTCACATCTTTTGGTTTAATGCTAACTTACAAGAGTCGCCATTGGATGACTTTTCATGTACATGATGTTATATGATTTGAAGAAGCAAAAGCACAGAGAAGATTTATAACTGGAGAGGATATGTTTGTGCTTTCTAAGGCAACTGTGGCAAGAAAATAGCAAGACCAAAAAAAAAAAAATCTGTTTACCCACCAATTTACCCAGTAATTTCTTCCCTGTCACATTGTTAGCAATAGATGGCTTCTTTTTTTCTCCCCAAAAGATAAAACAATGCTGAGTTTAAAGAAGGGGTGCACATATCACAGAATCAACAAATGACTACAATTTCAGCACTGAAATCCAAAAGATAGTAGTAGATGTTAAGCAACACATGGAAAAATAGAAAGAAAGAAAGGTAAAATACAGAAAAAAAATACTGGAAATAAAACCATAAAGCAAGGCTACATCAGCCCTCAGAAATCAAAATTGCTTCCACTTAATATTGGAATCATGGGAGTGGTCTGACACTGTTAGAGACTTAACTGAAGTCAGTAGTTTACAATATCATTTGTAACAACAAATGTACCAAGAGAAAAAATTTGAAGAGTAAGTGAGAGAACGCTGTTGATGCTACCATTATTGTACAAGAAGCTAGAGTTCTGAGACCTTGAGAATGAGAAACAGGCTTAGCAGCAAATTGATTCCTACTCAGTAAGATAAAAATGGTCTTTTTCAGAATGCACAACGGCCAAGGTTATGAATCTGGTGGGGAAAAGGTGCCATTTAAAAGATCTTTATTTGATGGACCCCCCACTCAAAGAGGGAGCAAAAAGATTGGGATGGCTCTCTTGTGGAGTGAATGACAATACGTTATTTCAAGTTCCTAAAAATAAGCAAATTGGCAGGTGGGCAAAGAAATCAATATTAGCACAATAGGCTGAACAAAAAACTTCTGAGTGAAAAGTGAGTGAAAGGAAGAACAGTCCAAAAGAACATTTCAGTGGCTTTATTTAAAAGACTTGCTAATTACATAGTTTTAAACTGGGCATATGAACATAACTATGTGCCAATAATAACCATGAAAGAACATTATCACAGAGGTACTTAAGAACATGTTGTAAGGAAAGTATTATTTAGTTTATTAACTACAGGATATTTTCCCAGGTCTTTAGTTAGTACTGTATTTAATATTCTTGCCATGGATACAGTCTTTCAATGAAATCCTGACCTAACAGATGACAAATGATATTTTTATGTTCCTCTATTGCAAATGGATAATTAAGGGCTTATAAAGTAAAATGAAAATGGGTAGTAGCATTACATGTACTTTTTGTCCTTAATGTAAAAGTGAAATTAATAAACACATGTATTTTCAGAAGGAATAAAGAATTAGAAAAACAAAAAACAAAGCCCATGAAAACTTCAAAGTTAATAATTTAAATTGACATCAAGGTAACAGTATTAACACAAATAACTTTACCTCAAAATTGAAAGCTTGAAAAAAATTCTATTGTTAAGCCACTGTGTGGTATGAAGGTAATGAGTTTTGAACTATTAGAATACCTACTTTTTAGTTCAGTCTCTGCCATTAATTAATTACCCTGTTACTCTGAGCAAATAGCTAAGCCAGTTTTCCCACATATTAAAGAAAATGACTTGAGCAGGTGATCTCTATATTTTCAGTTATATTACTCTGATTCTATTTAATATTTTCCTAATATAGATATAGACAGACTATGATATATGCTCTGCAATTTTCTTCTGCAAGTAAAATGAACTGCAGTGAGGAATATCTGTATTTTATAGGCCTTCTAAATAATAACAATTAAACATTAATATTAAAGTCTACCGGCCATATTTATAGAAACATTGTACAATGTGCTTGTTTTGTATTGGAAATCAAAGAAAAGATACCATCTTACCAGCACCTGTAACTGATAGTAAAATATTAAAAACTGTCATTTATGAGAGCTTCTTGTATTCCAGGCTTATGCTTTAAAAAAGGCATTAAACATAGCATGTGATGTACTCTTTGAAACAAATATGCCTGTCTCCTTCACTCCTTACCTGTGTAACTTCTATTTAACCCAGTCAAGGCCCCAGGAAGCCTTCTCTAACCCACCTCACCTAAGACAGATGCCTCTTCTCGGCTTCCCTAGCACCTGGCCCCTCTTCTATTACACCATACATCAAACCATTGCAACCACTGGGTTGCAGACTTAAGGGCAAGGGTCAAATTTGTCTTATTCATGGCTGTACTTCCAGATCAAGAGTCAGTAGTGATTCAGTGGTAAAATTCTAGCTTGCCAGGCAGGAGACATTTGTTCGTCACATACTACCACTAGCCGTCCATCAGTGGAGGCTCATGTGTTGCTTATGCTAAACAGGATATAGGGAACCTTCCAGCCTGAGGTGGACTAGGGAGAGAGGCCTGATGTTCTGCTTCTGGAAATCAGACAATGAAAACCCTGTGGATCACAGAGGTCCAACCCACAGACAGTTATGAGGATAGTCAAGACAGGCAACATCTTGCCTCACTGTTCAAGGGATAGCCAGGTGCTGAGCGCCATCTCTACAGCACCTGAAAATATCTCCAGAGCCTAGTAGAGCGTCTGCCACTTTGCAAGTGTTCACTCAATACTCGTTGGGCAGTGAATGAGTAAGAATTTAAGACCATGCTTAAAAATCAGACTGACAATATCTTCTTTTCTTTTCCCTGAGCTCGTCTTTAGAAAGTTGGGGCTCTACCCAAGCTCTGCTGGTGTTTTCCAACATGGAACATGTTCAGAAATTCTTGTCAGGACTTTCAGTGACTAATTCATATTTCTACCAATGTTAGAGGACATGTGGGAAAAGTGGCCAGCAAATTTGTTTGTTTCCTCCAGAAGTGTTCCTTTAAGTTTCTAAATTCAGTTCAGCTAAGGAAATTTCAGTTTTTCATTTTATTAAATCCTTAGTAGTCTGATAGCTCCATTAAATTCTTTACGAATGCTCCACCATTTTTCAACATTACCTGCCTAAGCTTCACTCATAAAATACAGTGCCTGTGATTTTGCAGAGGTTATTGAAGTGTTTTGTTTTCTGCTTGGCATTTTTGCATAGCAGAAAGACTTGAATTTTCCTCTTGATTTCACAGTTGTCCCTTGTTTCCTTAGGGGACTTCATGGGTTTTTGTTTGTTTGTTTGTTTTTAATCACCTCTATCTGATAAATGCTTTCCATTTTCAGTGGCTTTTTATTAGGTCTTTCTCAGAATCTCAAAGATTATGCATTATTGCTATTTTGACTATTCAGTTGTCTTTCCTTTTCAAATAATATTGTGTCAAGTTTCAATTAATTGGGTTCTAAAGGGTCTAGCCTTACTGCAATACAAAACTTTTAGATAAATAAACAAATTCAATGCCAATAAGTAAAAACTATCAATAGATTGTTTTCCCAAAGGAAAAAAATTACAAACTTATCCATCAGTTTTATTTATGAAGCTGATAAAGCAAAACTGCATACCAGAAAGAGTCAGAAAACTGTACTAAGAGTCAGGAAATTACTTGTTTCCTGGCTATAAGATTTTGGGACAACACTTCATTTTAATAAGTCTCCAATCCTCCTCTAAAAATTAAGAGGACTAGATCAGTGTTTTTCAAACATCAGGTCATATTTCAGTGGCAGACCATTAAAACGTAACCAATTCAACAGTTTCCACATATAAAAGTTACTGACATTGATTATATTCTTCGAGTTGTACAACCATCCTCACCTTCCTTTTCTAAACTGTTTTGCACTCTAAGGTTCCTAGCTAATCTTACCAGTCACTATGGTCAGTTTGATCACACAAAGATAGCTCTTAAAAGACCATAATGCTCAAGGCAGATTTTTTTTCACTAGGTAAGCTAATCTATTTTTCAGTTTTAAGAAGACTTCAAGGGATATTTTTGGTTTAAGGTTTAAAAATTATCTCAGGGAAACAGTATCAGAGATTCATCCAGCCTCCACGGCTCCCAAAAGTTTGCAGTCTGTGAGAATTTGAAATTCTGTCATACACTTTCTCTCTTTTGATCAGAATTCTTTTTATTTTATTTTATTTTATTATTTTTTTTTATTGTGATTGAGTGAAAGTAGTATACAATCCAAGTTAAATTTGTGCACCTGCCTATCTGCAGTTTCCTCTGGTCTCCCTGCCTTGTGACAGCACACTCTTCCCTGCCGTTCTATATATGTCATATCCTGTTAAGGATCCCCTCCCCTCCACACTTTCCTTTGTGTTCTGGTAAGAGGCCAGTAGGACAGTATCCTCTAGATACACAGAACCATAAAGTGGACACACCATATGTTTACCCTATGTCCCCAAGTCCAATCCATTTCCGTCCAAAGAGTCAACCTCAGTAATGATTTATGAACAGAGGCAGGATCAGGTCTAAGGGTCATGCTCCAAGGGGAATCTCCCCAGGCCCTTGGAGCATCAAATGTGGTCCTTTAGTGGAGTTCTCAGGGTGTATCATTTTTATTCTCATACTGCCATCGGGACTCAACTTTGTGAGCCCCAACACGGCTGTCACTGGTGGTGGCCAAGTACCAACTAGTTATTCTGGTCACATGTTGATGTAGTCACCCACCTACATGGGTCTTTCTGTCTTCTGGGTTCTCTTTCTCCCATGTCATTTCGGTCCTTGGTGATCATCTGTTCCTGCTGAGTTGGGACAATTCAGTGTACCTCAGATGGCAGCTTGCTAGCTTTTAAGACCTCAGACACCACTCACCAATATGGGGTGGAGAAGACTCTTTTAGCAATATGCTAGTAATGTCAACTGGCCTCAATGTCCCCCGAGAGCATGGTTCCTGGACCCACAACCCTGCTGCTCTGTCCTTGCAACATTAGGTTAGGATTGGAAAAGTTTTCAGGTTATGCTTAAGCCCAGTAAAATTAATCTTCTTCTAATGCGTGCTGTCAGTGATTTCACCTAACTAATTTTCTACCAACTATCTAATCTAATCTATAGCCCCCTCTCTCCCTCCCTCCCCTTCCTTGCGACTGTCCAAGAGTTTGATCAGTATTCTTTTACAGACTCTTTTTGATGGCACTTGGCTGGCTTGGCTTGATCTAATTTCTCAGCATTAACCAGGCACCATCTAGTTCTTCTGGTCTTATGGCAAAGGAGGCAGTTGTTCAGAGGCAATTAGCCACAAATTCTATTTTCTCCTATTCCTGACTTTCCTCCCACTTCCTTTTTTCTTCCAAGCATGTATATTTACATCAATTGTTGTACCTTAGATGGCCCTGAAAGCTTTTAAAGACTCCAAGCACTATGGAAGAAACTAGGAGGTACAACAGAAGTGCTAAACACATTATTAGACCAATTAACTAGGATGTCCCGTGAAACCATAACCCTAAACCTTCAAGGAAAGAAATCTCATAAGCAGCCTCAAAAGCTATTCTATTCTTTTGGTCATTGTCATAAACAGTCTATAATACAACTTTTGCCAGTTCAACTTTTTACATGGGTACAACTTACTAATAGCACTTAGAATAATCAGTTGTGCAATCCCACCCTTAATGTGATACTTCTGTCAATGTAAACTGAAATTCAGTACCCCATAAATAATAATTTACCCTCTTTTCTCTCCCTGGAACCACTGTGAAACTTCAGTCTCTAGGTATCTGCCTTTCTTAACTTTTTATATAAGTGAGGCCATATAATATTTGTCCTTTCATGATTGATGTATGAATGTCTCCAGGCTCCCTCCATACTGTGTCTTGTATCAAGACTTGGTTTCTTCTATTGGCTGTGAAGTATTCTATTTTATGTGTATACCACATTTTGTTTATCCACTCATCTGTTGATGGGCATTTAGGTTGCTTCCACTCTTTGGTTATTGTGAATAGTGCTGCAACTAATGTCAGTGTACAAGTCTCTGCTTTCAAGTCCTTTGGGTGTATACTTAGGACTGCAATTGCTGAATCATACGGTAGCTCTAGTTTTAGTTTTCCACACTGGCTGAGCCATTTTTCACCCCTACCAGCAATGGATAAGGGTTCCTATTTCCCCATACCCTCACCAACATTTGTTATTTTCTATTACTATTATTAATGTTTAATCTTAGCCATCATAATGTTAGTGAAACGGTATTTCATTCTGGTTTTGACTTACATCTCTCTGATGGCTAATGACATTGAGTATCTTTTCACGTGTCTGGTGGCCATGTGTATGTCCTCTTCAGTGAAATGTCTATTCAAGTCCTCTGCCCATTTTGATTCAGTTGTCCTTTTGTTGTTAAGTTATCATAGTTTTATATACATATTGGACATTAGGTTCTTAATAGATATATGGTTCCCAAAGATATTCTTGTAGTCTTTTTACTTCTTCTGTAAGCTTTTGATGAAGGATAATTTTTAACTTTTATGAGTCTTGCTTATTTATCTTTTGTTAATTGTGTTTTTGCTATCACACTAGATATCCCACTGCTAAAAAAAGGCTTCACAGTGTTGCCCCTGCATCTTCTCCTAAAAGTTTTGTGATTTTAGATTGTACTAAAATATATTTTTAACTTTGAGTCAGAGTGAAAGTAACACTAGGAAGCTGTCTATGATCCGTCCCAATGTTAACATTTCTTCAGCTCTGTAATAAAAACACTAAAGTCCCCATCACTAGCAACAATCTTCCTTATGCCTATGTATGATGAGATGAACGGTTATAGATGACAGAATTCAGAATTTGAAATAAAAAAAAAAAACTTGGACTTGGGTTACACCTGTGCAATTTACTCACTAGGGGTATTTCCTGGGATGCATTGTTTAGATCCTCATATTAATGTAGCATGGGATGATAATAATATATATACCTTATAGGGTTGCTGTGTCAACACTATCCAGGTTCACAAGCCAACAACTCGGGAATCATTCTGACACTACTTGTTCCTGACACTCCACTGTAACTCCTTTTCTTGGACCACTTACTTCTCTTCATCTCCAGGTCACTACTCTGACACTACAAGGGCCTCCCGGTATCTACTCTTCTCTCTCTCTGCTGAGCGCAAAGCGATTCATCATCAGACACATTTTCAGTTATGACTCATTCTCTGCTTACATCCCTGTGCACTTGTTTAACACTTTAAAACTATTTCCAGTGGTCATTAGTGTGAAGCCTAAATTCCCAGCTAGGCCTTCAGGATCTCAGCAGTCTGTTGCTGACTACCTCTGCAGCCCTGACTCACAATCCCACTCCAGTCACTGCCTGACTCTCTGAGCTTAAGACACAATTGCTTTCTTATGAACCTTTGGACAGGCTATGTTTTCTCCAGTTAGTTGAATGCTGTACATGCTGTTTCCTTTGCTTGGAATGCTCTTCCCTTCCTTCTTATTTCCCTCACTTCTTTTCCTAATCAATACTTACTCTGTTCCAAATTTCAGCTCCAATGTCTCATTGTCAGTGAAGCTTTACCCATACCCACACAAGGCCAAAACTCAGTCATAAGCTTTCACAGCATTGTTCACTTTTCCTTCAAGATACTTATCATATTTGGAAATTATACACTTAGTCTTGTGGCTGCCATTTCCCCATTAGACGTTAATTTTCATGAGAACAGGGACTATATGTAATTGGTTCACCATGGTATCACAAGTGGCTTTACACATCATCTGGCACCTAATATTCCCAAACCCACTGCAGTCAAGTCGGGTCTGACTCATGGTGACCATAGAGTTCTGTAGAACTACTCCATAGGGTTTCCAAGGAGCACAAGGCTGATTTCAGCCGCCGACCTTTTGGTTAGCAGACGTAGCATTTAACTCACTGTGCCACCAGGGTTTCCAGGCACCTAATAGATGTTCAACAAATATATTTGAATGAATGAATAAACAAGATCCGAAAGTGCAAGCACTGTACATATGTTATATCCTTGAATTGCTGGAATTGCTTCCTACTTGCTCTCCTGACTTCAACATCACTTTAAGTCAGCCCATTCTATGTACATGATCTGTTAATTTTCCCATATTTTTGATCCTTTAGTCAACACTCTAAAAGTTGGGGCTTTGCAGTGGCCACCATTTTAAACTACATTTAAGGCTGTTTATTTACTTTGGCTTCACCTTGTTCAAAAGGAGAACACCAGTTCTAAAGCCATAACTGCACACAACCCTACATATAAAGCCTTATTTTCTGTTACTCCCCAGGGCACACAGAGTGGCCCTTCACCATTCTTCCCTGCCTCTACTACCCTACTCCTACACAGCTATGCTAATCTCTGTCCAAGGCCTTTGCCTGGAAAGCATATTCATCCTTTAAGGTCATTCAGTTACCCTTGTAAATAATTTCACCCAACATCTTTCTATCTTGTTTCTGACCTATGTTCATGAATAGTGTCTACAATAGCCCCTACCTAGCCACCCTACAATCATCTATCTTGCCTTGTTTCCATTTGACTCACCAGTAAATAAAATACTATTAACCACATAACTTGTTTTCTTACCTGACTTCTGCATGAGATTTTAAGGAAAGCTAACAAAGACTTTGTTTTACTTACTGCTCTAATCCTACTAGCATTAGATGGTTAAGTGCTATGACTGCTAACCAAAAGGCTGGCAGTTTAAACGCATCAGATGCTCCTTGGAAACGCTACGTGGCAGTTCTGCTCTTACATGGTCACTATGAGTCAGAATCAATTCGATGGCAGTGAGTTTGCTTTTTAGCTAACTCTGTTCCCAACCCCTATTCGTGGAACCCTGGTGGTACAGTGGTTCAGAACTTAGTGGTTAGCCAAAAGGTCAGCAGTTCAAATCCACCAGGTGCTCCTTGGAAACCTATCGGGCAGTTCTACTCTGTCTTCCCTATAGGGAAGCTATGAATAAGCATTGACTCAACAACAATGGGTCTAGGCTTTTATGTTTTAACCCTACTCCTCGAACAGTGCTTCACAAAAAGTGGGTGCTCAGTTAATGTTTGTTAGGAGAATGAATAAATGTTTTGATTTTAGATAAGTAATCATATACTACTGTAGTCTCTAAAGCTTGGATTCAGACAACTAATATCCAGCATGTCACTTCTGAGATTCCGTAATTCCAAGTGAAACTTTTAAACCAGACAGTTCTGTACACAGACCACATTCCTTCCATCTACCACTCCCCTCCCTCTGTGTCTGTGGCCTTTTTCTCAACAAGATGGGCTAAAATCATTAAAGTTTCAGACAACTGATAAGAACTGAATTCAGTTTTGAAAGATTCCTAAGAAAGGAGGAAGATTTAGACTTTAGAAGGACAGAACTGTTCAGAATATGCTAAGATGCTACTTTGGGGCATATACTATACAGAAGGCCTTGAAAAAGATTAAGTTTATTTATGTGTATAGCTGTCCTTCTCAGCGGATAGAGAGTGTGGACTTAGTCTCCTTGTTGTTCTCTCTTACAGAAACTGTCATAACGCCTGGCACAGAGTAAATAAACACTTATTAAAGGTGTATTAAATGTATTTATCACCTTATTGTGAAAACATTTTGTGTATTAGCCTTTTCATGTGTATATCCTACTACTCAACTAGATTATATGCTTCCTGTACTCTGAGGTCAAAGTTTACGCAATTTTTATAGTCCACAAAATCTATACTGTGTAAAACAGTTTATAAAACTCATTATCAAGGATATCTGTGACCTTACAAACAGCTTTTAAGAAAGCTGAAACAACTTTCTGCTGAGTCTTAAGTTTAGTTTCAACATCAGGGATTTTTCATAAAGCTGCCCAACCATTGAAATGATTCCCTTTTTGATTCAGCAATTTTGAGCTTCCTTTTCCTGGGCTATGGTTAAAAATAAAATACAAATAAACTGTCTAGCATATCTGTTTACCAAAGCATTTGCCTAATTAATGCAAGTGAAAGAGATTACAGAAAAAAATACGAGTCATCTGAAATTCTGTTCTGTGATTGAGGAGGCTATGATGTCTACAGGGAAAAGATGGGAGGTGTGCATTGTATAACGTAAACATACACTAGTAAGCTATTTTTAAATTCATAGGTTATGTTAGAATAACCACATGCCTCAAAGGCCTGCTATTTCCCTTAGAATTATTATTTTAATGAGCAAAACCTTGAGAGAACTGCTGATAGATCAGTAACCACTGCAACAAGTTTTTATGAGAGTGAAAGCATTCTGGAGCTACGAAATGGAGAACACTGCTGAGAACAACAATTAGGGAGAGTGATCACAGAGCATGATAAAAAGTGATTACAGTTTACGGACTACCTAACTGGGGACCCAAACAGGAAGTATTTAGTGAGAACACTATTTTCCTTCCTCATGTCAGTTCCCTGGTGGTGTAGTGGTTAAGTGCTATGTCTGCTAACCAAAAGGTTGGCAGTTCGAATCTACCAAGCACTCCTTGGAAACTCTATGGGGCAGTTCTACTATATCCTATAGGGTTACTATGAGTCAGAATCAACTTGACAGCAGTGGGTTTGGTTTGCATGTCAGTTCTTTATGGATATAGCACAGGACCAGTAACATAATTTAAAGAATTTAGCAGTACTTTTAAACTCTTCATGCAAGAAACTTATTACATTTTATCTACACAGGGAGCCAAGAACAGAAGTTAAACAGACACCACAGGTTGATTACCTGGGAAACATCACAGAAGAAACTGACTCCCATTACGTTCAGCAGAGCCTCCTTCACTGGGCTGCCATACAACAATAAATGTTTTAAACATATTGACTCAACAGCAATCGGTTTTTGTTTTTGGTATAGTATTTGTTTTGGTATAGTATAGTCGATGTATTTGTATTGCCTGAACGCCTTCCCTGAGAAAGAACAGCCGGAGCATACCAGGAAAAAACAAAACAATATCTTCAAAACAGAAAAAGGAAGGGAGGAACAAAGTGTAAACCACACAAAAAAGGAGCCATCATGTCTATGCAAAAGGCCTTACCCAGATTATCCCAATAAATGCTAAAGGAAGTGTTTTAGTCAGCTAGGGCTGCTCTAACAGAAATACCACAGAGTGGATGGCTTTAACAAAGAAAGATTTATTCTTACACAGTCCGGTAGGTTGCGAGTCCATATTCAGGGTGTCCGCTCCAGGGAAAGACTTTCCCCTTGACGGCTCTGGAGGAAAGTCCAGTATTGCATCAGTCATTGTCCAGGGAGCGTCCTAACGCAAGAACCTCTGGTCTGAACGACGCGCTCTGCTCCCGGTGCTGCTTGCTTGATGGTAGCGAGGTTCTCAAATTGTCCTTGGTTCTTTTTCCTTTTATTCCTTGCAAGCTAAAAGCATTAAGGGTGGGGCAAGCCATACTCCAGGGAAACTTCCCCCATAGCAGGAATTCACAGCCCCACCCTAATCCTTTAACATACAGGTTAGCAAAACTGCACAATGGAGGACATTTCCAAGATACTGGGAACCATATCCCAGCCACATGGCTGCACACATTTTTGGGGGGACACAATTCAAACCATGACAGGAAGTTACATCCATCCATCACCAGACCTTTCAGAAGGTGATAAATCCTGTCATCTTGAACTTTTTCCAAAGAGATACAAAGAAAGAGGCAGAATGTACATTGGTATTGTAATATGTTCGTGGAAATGAGAAATCTTATTCTCTTCCATAAAGTCTTAGTAAACCTTTGAGATGAATGTTCTGAGTAGATAAACACATGAACAATGCACATTTATTTAGAATTCATGTAATGTTCAAGAGTCAGCCAATTTCACTTCTAAATGACAACTCCACTGAAGCTCATTTATACCTTCCTGCAACTTCCCCAGTCTTCCAATTACTTATTCTGCACATGCTTCTCTGAGGAATAGTTATGACCCCTCACATAAAATCCAATACTATTCAGCCAAGGAGACAACTCTGTCCTAATCCATAAAAACATATTAAACAGAAAGGATAAAACATGATGGTGTGAATCTAATTGCCACTTACGCTAGAAGATTTAGAAATTTGAATTTGGCCTCTCAAGTCTATGTTCTATCGCAAGTTTCCTGCTTTCAGATAATTGCTCCCACTGGGGTGCAGTTCGGGGAGCGGGAGATGCTATCAGTCATAATAGAGCTAAAGTAACTGACCAATAATCCTGTACATCATTATGTGCAAATGTACTGCGTTTTTGGTTTTGGAATTATTTATTTCTTTAAACTTACTTTGCCTCTCCATAGGGGTCAGATAAATGACAGCATGCTGGACTTCTCATATGTGACTTTCTTTGATGTCACGTATATCACATGGATCACATAGGTAGTGTCTCTAAGTCCTAAATAATACTGTAACCAGTGTTGGAATTAAGGCATGTTCCATGACATTAATAAGAAAATGTCTTTAACTTATGACTGAGTGAAAGCATACTTTGAAAATTAATTAATAAGACCAACTAAGCACCTCCACTGGTTAGATGCACCCCTTTCCTGTTTGTACCCTCTGGTTTTTCCAAGTTTCATTTTTGGTTCTTTTGTTTGAACTCAATCCGCTGGGCCTCTGGCACCATAACTTTAGATCCATATATCTGACTGTCTATTGGATCTAAAAGCAACTGATTCAAAAGGCAATTACTATTCTTCTCTCAGCCTGTACCCTCTATCTAGTTGATGGCATCACAGATCACTCAGTTGTCCAAGTTGAGAGCCTCCTAGACTCCTTTATCTCCATTACCCTTTGCAATCTGTCACCAAATCCTCCTGAATGTGTCTAGACTCCCTTATTTTACCTCCAGCCCCAAGGCTACTAAATTTCATTAAACCTCCATCTCTTTCCTAGACTATGACAGTTGTTCCTAATTTGGATCCCTACTTTCAGATCTACCCTGTGTCACTATATCAGCCATATTTATACTTGACAAATCTTTTTATAATAAAAAATCTGACTATATTGCTCTCCTGCCTCAAAATTTTCAATGTTTCCCAGCTGTCCCCAGAAGAAGTAGGGGCCAGGCAAGTATGAAATATGAATGAAATATCAGTAGGGGCCAGGCAAGTATGAAATGTGAATGAAATAAAATATTGCATTAAAATTTTATCTATCTAGGAAAAAAATATGAATGAGGGGCCAGTGTAAGACAAACCACCTGGATGACTGGGACTGCAGCCATGCAAGGAGGCATGTGCTCCACCTAAAGTCACCTAAAGAGAGTAGCTGCTTCTTGGCTTTATATGCTTGTTGCCACAGAGGAATATAAACCCAGGACCATTAGCTATTCCAATGTTTTAAAATACATTGGAAGTGTGCCTTTATATGTACAATTTCCAAAACTGTAATGTGGAAAATACACTCACATTCTTAGAAACAAACATATAATACCCCAATTTAGTATGTAAGCTATCAATTTTCACCAACTCCGCTAGTAGGTAAAGCTACAAATCACTAGTATGTCATACAAGGTCCTTCAGTATCTGTCAAACAGGATTTCTTTCCTGTTTCTATCCCTGAATTCTGTCTGTGTTCCACCCTAGCAGACTGCATGCAGTTCTTCAAATATGCCATGCTGTTTCAGGCACCAGTGCCTCTGAAGAAACTTTCTGACTCCTGGAACCTGACCCCTGTTCCCCTTTCTGACCCCTGTTTCACCATCCTGCCTCTTGTTGTAATAGAAAATTCTTATTTATTTTCCTAGGCTCAGCTCAAGCATCTCTTCCAGTGTAATGTGTTCCAAGAGTCAGTCAAGATAAGATTATTGTCTCATTCTTGGTATTACCACCATATGTAATTTACTCATAGAATTAGTCACACTGAATTGAAATTATTTATTTTAAAGCCATTTCTCCTATGAGACAATGGGATTCTATAAGAGCAAGGACTGTGTCTCAGCTTTTGACATCTATTCTCAGCCTGTAGCATATTGCTAATAGTACATTGTTGTTGTTGGGGACAGTAGAGTCAAATGCAACTCACAACGCCCCATGTAACAGAGTAGAACTGCGTCATAAGGTCTTCTAGGCTGTACCCTTTACGTGAGGAGACTGTCAGGTCTTTCTCCCATGGAGCCACTTTGTGAGTTCAAATTGTCATGCTTTCACTTAGCAAGCCAAGTGCTTAAGCACTGTGTTGCCAGGGATCCTCAGTAGACCACTAGAGGACACAGTGTTACTGGAAGACAGGAGAAGATAAGTGACTATGCTATGCTTTCTCAGTTTATAACAAAGTCCTAACAATAAGGAAAGCAAGGAGAGCAGACATCCACATTGGTGTCTAAAAGAATTTAACCTTGCTTTCATATAAATACAGCAACTTCAGCTATAGTTGTGAAAAATGTCCATAATCTGCCTCTTCTTCAATACTGGCCAATCCTTCACTGATAATTCAGTGGCTTCAGTAAGCAAACAAACAGGAAATCTCATTAGCAAATTATTTACACATATATCTGTGTCTTAAGTCCAACTCGACGGCACTTGGCTTGGCTGTGTCTTAAGATGTTTCTTGACCTTCTAAATTTTTCTATATTAGTATAATTTGTATATAGCCAAAGTCACTCCTTTTAGAGTTCAGTTCCATGAGTTTTGACAGATGTACACAGTCATGCAGCCATCACCATAATCAAGATAAAGAACAATTCCACCATCCAAAAGTGTATAGTCTATTTTTGGACCCTATAGGTTTGTCTATTCCAGGACACTATATAAATAGAATCATACACTATGTAACCTTTGGGGTTCTGTTTCTTTCACTTGGTATAATACCTTTAAGATGTATCTCTTCTGTTGCATGTATCAGTAGTCAGTTACTTTCTATTACTAAGAAGTATTTCATTGCCTGGAATACCACAGATTGTTTACCCATTCACTGACTGAAAGGCATTTATTTGTTTCTAGTTTTGGGCGATTATGAATTAAGCCACTATAAACATTTGTATGCAGGTTTTTCTGTGAACATAAATTTTTATTTGACTTTGAGAAACACCAAGGCAAGGGACTGGTGTGTCATATGGTGAATGTATATTTAACTTTTAAAGACACGGCTGAACCACTCTACATTTCCATCAGTTGCCCCTTATCCTCTCCTGAAAGAGGGTAGATATCTTTCAGGAGAAGTAGCATGATTTATGCCATTCTAAACATAAGTGTAATGTTGTTTCCTTACGGTTTTAATATACCTAAACTCTTTTTAAAATATTTTTCCTATACCCTCCTATACTAGCTAACGCATCAGACATCTCTTGTGCCCTACTGTCTTAGTCAGCTAGGGCTGCTCTAAAAGAATTACCACAGAGTGGATGGCTTTAACAAAGGAAGGTTTATTCTTACACAGTCTGGTAGGCTACAAGTCCAAATTCAGGATGTCCACTCCAGGGGAAGGACTGCCCCCTTGTCAGCTCTGCAGGAAAGTCCTGTCTTGCATCAATCTCTGTCCAGGGAGCGTCTTGGTGCAGGAACCTCAGGTCTGAAGGACGTGCTCTTCTGCCGGTGCTGCTTGCTTGATGGTGTGAGGTTCCCAATTCTCTGCTTGCTTTTCTATCCTTTTATCTCTTGCAGGATGAAAGGATCAAGGGTGGGGCAAGCCATACTCCTGGGAAACTCCCTTTACAGTGGAGTAGGGAGGTGATCCTATGAAGGGATTTATAGCCCCACCCTAATCCTTTAACATACAGCATAGGAAAACCACAAAATGGAGGACAGTCACAAGATAGTGGGAATCATGGCCCAGCCACGTGTCTACACCTATTTTGGGGGGGACACAATTCAACCCATGACACCTACCTTCTATCTTCTTGGCCCACCCTTTAACTGCAGTGCTTATGGCAACGAGTTGCTCAGAGGTATGATCTGACAGCATCCCTACTTCACCATGTCTGTGCCATGTATATATTATTTTCTGTCCCAAGGTTTCCCTGGCCTTCATGTAAAATATTTGTATTCATCTGCTTGTGTAAACCTAAAAGAGTAAGAAAGTTTATACTTCATTTGGTAACCCTTGATCAATGGTGGATGAAAGCTGGTGAAATGTAATTCTGTCTTCCGCACCCCAGAGTAACAGTTCTAAAGCACATTTTCTATGACTACTCACAGGGTTTGGAATGGAAGTGAATACAGTGTTTTCCATAGCGGTAATGAGCAAAATAATGCACCATGGGGCTGATTTTAATTTCTTCCATGTTTGATTTTCCCAAAGCCTCTATATCTCTGACTTAGGGTCATTCCCCAAAATAAATTACCTCTACACAAATCTTGATCTTGAGCTTTACTCTGGGCAAAATTCAGGCAAAGCCGTCTTTGGAAAGAACTTCAGCTCAAAGAGGAAGAAAATTACAACAAAACAGAATCTATATTTACTCTTTGCAAAAGAAGCAAGTATACTTTTTCTTCTTCAATGAATACTATTTTTAGGGATGTATTCACTTATGAGACATAAGATTATAAAGTTACATGGCTAAACTGTTGAATTTTTAAGACTCAAGTATGTTTATTCAACTAAAATCACGAGATATGTAAATGTAATATTTCAAATTTATTGAAAATCAATAAAATGTTAAAATCAATTAGGTTAACATTAAAATTTAACTCCTATTATAAATCAGCATTGCTTTATTTTACTTACATATATTTTGCAATACATGGGAATAACACAGAAAACAACTGAAGTAGGTTGTGTAGGTATGAGCTCTTATGGAAGGGTCAGAAAGAAGACATGAGTGTCAGTGACCTCTGTGTCATTTTGGACAGAAGCAAATAGTGTAGGAGAGGACTGCTTTACTTTGTATGAAGAACACAGTCCTTGCTACTGACAACTCTGGCTACTAAAGCTACACTGAAATGGCTTAGATGAAGCCTAACTATATAACATATCCTATAGAGAACAATGTGTAGGTTAACTTGGGACCTCGTAGAGGTCTGAGTTATTTTCACTGGGGAGCACATATCACCTCTCCAAGTTCTCCAGACAAAACTAGCATTTGTTAGCTACTTTTTTGTTAGCAGGAGAAAGCTACTCTATTCAGAGGGATATGTTTCTCAAGATTCTCGATGACGGTATAAATACGACAATTCTTTCAATTTTGGGGGTGCACCTATTGTGTGTGTGTGTGTGTGTGTGTGTGTGCACGTGCATGCATGCAGGAGTGCATGCTAGTAACTGGGAAAGTGTGTTTTCATGCTAAAGAAAGTATTCTTAGTATTTTAACAAAAGGTAGGCTTATATTTTGGTAGACACAAGCCATGTATACATATTCTATTAAAGGGTACCTTCTGAATTGCATTTAGAGTTTATAGACTCATAGATAAATACTGGAGGAGCAGATAAATACTACAGGAAATAAACAAACAATCTAGGTTGGATTTGATTTTAGATAAAAAATACACAGTATAGGAGAAAATCATAAAAATTTAATATTTATAATCAATTACTGAAAACTTTTACAACATACTGCTTTCATGAAATGTATCCATTCTTTGTTTCAGTCATCACCATCTTCACCTTCACTGACTCTGACAGTTAGAGTTGTCTGTCAACTTCACTGGGCCCTGATTCTCAGTAATTTGTCAATTATGATGTAGCTGGGCAGTTGTATGATGATGTGATCACTTTCATGATGAGATTTGATATAATGTCTTCACCTCCATGACAGGATTTGCTGTAAGCAGCCAATCGGTTGAAAGGGAGCTTCCTTCAGTATGTGGGCTGCATCAAGAGAACTTTCTGGGAAGGCTCTCAGGCTTTTGCTTGTTCTGGACTCTACACCTGGCTCTTGTTCATTTGACTTTCTGTTCTTGGGACTTGAGCCAGCAGCTTATCTGCAGTCTTGCCTGCAGATCTTGGGATCTGTCAGCCTTTGCAGCCTGTGAGTAAAAGCCCTGTTGTCTGATTTGCCAATCTGGGGTTCACTAGCCCTTGCAGCTATGCGAATCAGGAGAAACTTCCAGCCTGACTCACTCTGCAGCCTCTCCTACCAGGTGAACCATTTTCTTAATATAAATTTCTCTCCACATATGCTTATACACTTCACTGGTTTTGCTTCTCTAGAGAATACAGCCTAAGGCACTAACTAATGGAATTAAGCCACTTTGAGGGGTTTATGCATAGTCTTCTGAATCTCTTAGATAATAAGTCTCCACTATATGAATAGCTTGTAATATGTCTATTTTATAATGCTGAAACCAGATAAAATGTTTCCTGGTGAATACTTTTTAGTTTGTACAATAACTATCATGTAAACAATATGCCTTAAAAACAAACTTACCAATTTTTGTCACACAAGTAAATCACTCTTCTCATTTCCCTATTTTCCTAGCCACTCCAGCTTAGGAAATCATAAGTATGTTGTGTCTCCTAGCCTCACCATAGTAAACCAAGTTATATTAATCCATTCTTCATTTTATTTGACTCTTGGTTTCCATTCCTTTTCCTTCTATACAAGTCCAAAAAGCAGGCTGATGCCCAGCTGGTTAATATCAAGACCAATTATAAGTTAGCTTTGAGAAGAAAGGAGAATTATCTGACAAGCTTGAAGAGGGCATTCTAAGAAGTTTTCATAAGAAGATTTTTAGTGGGAATTTTGGGGGAAAGCAAAAAGAGCTGCAGTCCAACTTTAAACTTACGAAGCATTATCTTAGAAAAAAATCTCAGAGACAAGCAGAGCACGTGTTAGAGGTAAAATACATGAACCCTGAACTCCAGCCGGCCTCCTTGATGGAGGAGACAGGTTTTGTTAATGCCTCTACATCTCCAGTTTATGGAGAGCGAAGTATTTCTTTCTAGACAGAAGGAAACAACATAGCCCTGAATAAAAATCAAAAAGAGCACAGCTACTGCCAATTCTGTGGCAAGTGAAGAAACATGACACAGATAAGAGAAAGAGGAAACTCTATACTGCCTCCGCTATATATTAGGTATAGGACTCTTCCCAGGAAGGGTAGACTCAGACCTTCTGACGAAACAGCAGAATCTCTTGCCCCAAAGAAGTAGAAAATATGGTGCTGGGCCAGCAACGGCTAAACAGTAAGAAGCTTACTGCATCGGACAGGGACATCTGGATGTAAGCCTGATGTGGAAATGATAAATATGTCTTTCTGAAGTATCCAGCCAAGGTTTGAGGAGAGCTTGCTTAGTTTCATGTACACCAAAATCCACATTTCTTCTCATTCACTGACCAAGAATGAAACAATGAAATCCAGATTGTGTCTTTTGGGCCTTAAAAACTTGGCTTGGAAAACAGAGGCACTGGTGTTTCACGAATGGATTAGTTCTTTACTTCTAATGGGAGATCATGAGTTTGGAACAGGCTGGAGGATGTGGGAAGTGAATAGCTGGCTATATCCAAAAGGTCAAGAAAAGATTTGCTTTCTGGAACACAAATTATGATTACAGATGAACAAACTCTAGGATGAGCATTTTATAAAGATCAGGAAGGAAAAATTGGTAGGAGCAATACAGATCTGATACAGAGGTGTCTAACTAAAAGATGAAGAAGAATGGCAAGTGCATAGTACAGAATATACCAGGAATGACAGAAAGAGAACACCAGTGCAGGAGATATTTCATGACTCTCAGTAGAAAACACTACCACATTTCTACTGTCCCTGGTCTTTGTCAACGTGACACTACAAGTGTGGTCATATTAGCATTTATATAAGCATTTTGCTGACTCATCATGCTCATCCCCTCCAGTCGGAGTGCAGCCCACTCCTTGCGATCAACAGGAAGTGAACAAATAAATGTGCATCTAGTGGCTATTTGCTCCTTTCCTAATCAGCTTTGGCAGGGAATCTGCCATTTCTTTGCCTGTACCTAGTCTGTAACTACTGCTCTTCTTGAGGCTGTCTTTGAATGCCATCTCCCGGTACTCATGACACCACCAAACCCTCAGGTTGTTGTCAACCATGAATTCTCACCACTACTCCTGTGCTCCAGTGATTTTGAGTTCCCCACAGAAATCAGGTCATGCTGGAAATGCCCTACGCCCAAGGGCTCAGATCCTATGCCATGTCTCCATCATCACCACTCATGGATCTGTCTCAGGTACCTGAGCACCTGACAGATACATGTCATGAGATTATACACTTAATTTAGCCTGTCAGAATTCACCTTCTGATACTACTGTACCCCCTGGAAAATATTACATGCCTCCTGTAATGGACTCTAACCTCAGCCACTGACTTTTTCTCAGACGAGCAAAAACACTGCCAAGAGAAAACACCACAGCTCTTTGGCTTAAGGTTGATGATCTCCACGGATCTGTACCAAGATAACTCATCACTGCTTTCGAGGAGGGTTCAACTTACAGCGCCCCCAGAGGTCAGACTAGAACTGCCGCATGGAGTTTCCAAGGAGTGCCTGGCGGATATGAACTGCCAACCTTATGGTTAGCAGAAGTAACACCCCACTACGCCATGAGGATTTCCATCAAGATAACAGTAATCTAATACAAAGATGATCCTACCCTAGAATTCACAAAGTCTTTCATGAGATTTCAACATTTTACAGGAATATCTCTTTGAATAACTTTCACTACTCAACATGTGGTCCATGGACCAGCAGCATCAGTATCACTTAGGGGCTTATTAGAAATGTAGAATCTCAAACTCCACCCCAGAATCTGCACTTTAATGAGATCCCCAGATGGTCCTTATTCACAGTAAAGTTAGAAAAGACAGTGCTGTAGACTATATCCCCAAATTTCACCATTTCGGAAAACTGTATCCCTGATGACAATACTGCTCATGGATTCCAGTCATGAATACAAACACCTCTAGGCATGTCCAACTGCATCTGCAGTGTCATAGTCACCGCCATTCTACACAGAGGGGCAAGCATCTGACCATCGTGTTGTCTGTGTTGTCATGCCTAAGCAGTTACACATTGATATACATATTATTTTATACTAAATTACTTTTTTTAAAAAAATTCTACTTTACAATATCATTAGGGCATTATGTATACATACATATTTAATTTATGAGTGTGAGCAAATTATATTTTCTATGGAAATCCAAAATTGCATTTTGAGGGAATAAATGAGATATTTTAGAGCGTTTGTTAGTAACAGGTGGCACTAGACCTGAGGGCATTAAGAACCACTGACAAAGGTCATAGAAAGCCACAGAGGAGTTTTAAGCAAGATAGTAAACATGATCAGGTGTTTTGTTTCAGGTAGATTACTCTGGTGCTGTTCAGAGACAGATTTAGGGACACAAAGCCGATATTAGGCAAATCAGTGTGGGAAACAGCTACTAGAGTCCAGGCACATGGTGGGATGCTCATAAATCAGGGGGAAAACTGGATGCAGAAGATTCTCACAAGTGAGGGATGCCCAAAGAAAGGAGTGTATTAACAGGATCAAATATAAGAGGCAAGTATGAATTAGTAGCTAAATGGCCATAAAATACATGCGCAGCTGGGAATAAACAAGGTTAACTCACTTGGCTTGAATACTGGAAAGACAGAAACATGGAAAAGAAGAAAGAGAAAAAAATCACTTCCTCTTTTTTCTCTGAACAAAATTTTCTTTTATTCCTATATTAGAATGTCCCCAGGAATAATTCTATATTCTTGGAAACAGCATTGATAAGAACCTACAGAATAAATTCTAGTTCCAAATCAAATACCGGTTAGCTACATCACTTCTGGCAGACCAGTTTTCAATGATTTGATGACTTTCTCTGTAGCTTAGAGATAATAATCTGTCCTGTTTCATAAGAGAGTTTCAATAACAAAAATATATTTTCAAGTATTTTTTAAAATTTAGAAAGATAATGATTGTTACATTGTTTAGATTTAGATGATGTAATAGGTTTCCATTCAGAGCATCTGTATGCAGGAGTGGAAACCATGCCATTTGCTTCTGGGTAGCAATTAGGTTATTCCTTCCTCCAAAAAGAAAGAAAGAGCTTTTTGATATTATCACTTCTTAATGGTTTCATACTACAGAATTTATGCGAACAAAGGGGCCTAACGGTTTTATGGCTTTTGGAATCTCTTCTTTTTCTCAAATCCCTGTCACTCTCATTTTATAATCAAGGTATATTCTTTGGAGACCTTTGGTGACAGCTGGAAGTCAGAGTTGCAGGTGGTTATATTTATTCAAAGTATTTTGTAGAATATTCTTGATGGGGAAAATTAAAACTGAAAGAAAAAAAAAAAGTACCTGGAGGAATCATTATTGCTTTAGAAATATGTAAGTAGTCGTGATGATTTTCTAAAAGGTATATATTATAGTGACTATTTTTTTTTCTGCAACAGAAAGTTTCAGACAGAATCAGCCATATACATCATCTGTGGCACTTGCCAATACCCTAAGAATTTCATGGCCTGAGCATCTACTTACTTTAAATCAAAGAACTGCCATTATACTTATAAATTCCTGATAACCTTTCCTTTTCATTTTTAGGAAACAATGCTTCCTGTCTTCAAAAAAAGGTAAATTATTTAGTTAAATAAAAGAATTGACTCATGAAACAGCTGTATTTCATTGTAAATTATTTATACGACCTGAAGCTTTTGACAAATCTTATCAGGCCAGGACAAAGTAATATAAGTATGCTGGCTTTGCATGCAAAACTGCTTTATGATGCCACTGAGCCACCTTTGAGACTGAGTGTGAAGTGTCACATTAGGTAAGCCAAAACTCCATTCAGGAACACAAAATGCCACCTTCATTAACACTTATAGGAACTTTTCTTTGTGCCATTTGAGGTATTTTTGAACTAAGTGGGCATCCAGTATGGTCATTTATACAGATAACCATGGTGCTGGAACAGCTTTGAAAAGATCTCTTAGGTCAGACTAAGCCTTATTATTTTAAATGTCATACATTATTTCTAGAATATGTAGGCTTTCTTAATATGACAAATGGAAAAAATATGATTCTTAATGCTAATGATCTGTCTATAAATATAAATTTTAAACCATTCAGCTAGCAGTAGAAATTGACTCCTGCAAATCCACTGCAGAGACACTCAAATTGTATTTTACATGTGAATTGCAGAATTTTAGAGCTGAAGATCATTTAGTGCAACTCTCTTCCCTAACAGAAGAAATTGACACTGAGAAACATTAAGTGATTTGTCTAAGTCCACACAGATAATTCTTTCCAGTACAAGAACTAGCATTCAAGAAACTCTTTCAAGAAGCATAAAACTGCTAGATACAGCAGATACCTTAAGTCTAAGTATGGTTTGCAAATTCATATTGCCCGTGTGTTGAGAATATATCATTACTGAAGAAAATACCCAGGGCCATCGTACATACCATATTTTTACACACATAATACGTGTTGTCTACATTGGTTTGCCAACTGCACCCCACCCCCTTGAGGCATTTTCAGAAGTATGCAATGTCAATCTATTTTTACAACAACATGTAAGAAAGAATTGGCACAGTGACACTCATGAAAATTCATAATGGAGAGTGTGTGGTTTGCAAAGAAACACAGAGGGCTTGTGTTATTTGTGTAAATATATAGTAGCTATACAAGGTAAATGCACTGCACAACTCATGGGAGTGGTGCCATTTCCTAGATTAGCACTGGGCAGTATAACCCTCCACAACCATTCACAGTGGGGGTAACTATTTCACGCAAAAATCTATTTTAGTATTTGAAGAGCTACACTAAATCATTGTATTTCTTTGAGATAATGACCACTCCTGATACTTAATAGTTTATACCTACCAATAATGTTCCATTATCAGGCTAATGTTTTGTCATAATTAAAGGGATTAATGATTGACCTAAACATACTATTACCATTTCTACCTTTCTGACTTACAAAAAGGGATAATAACAACTAACCTTCATACATATATTTGCTAAATTCCAGGCACTATGCCATGTGATTCAGACATGTGACATAATTAATACTGACAACACAGTGAATTTGATTTTTTTTTTTACTTTATGAATGAAGAAATGGAGGCTTAAAGGAGTTCAGTAATTTTTCAAGGTTAACAAGCTCAAGGCTGATAGAGCTAAAAGACAAACCAGATCAATCTGACTACCATCGTTATTACTATCCGCTACACCAGTACTGACACCTTCAGTCATTAGAACATTCCCTTACAACCAGATGCACAGGTAATCTGTGGCTATTAACATTTTTCTTTAACTAGACTCATTTTTAAAAGCATAGTTACATTTGTTCAAAATAAACCCAATGATGACAGATTGGGTACTTTATATCAGGTGTTTGGCTGAACAACTAAAAAAAAAAAAAAAAAAAACTATTAAAAACTTTTTGACTAATACTAACAAGCTTTTAAAAGTATCAGAGAATGAACAATAGGACATTAATGGGCTAAGTGGAGATTTTGTTTAGGGAATTTGGATAGCTAGTCAAAGCTACTCAAAATCATCAACTCTTCTTTTTAAAAAGTGAGAGGTGAGCACTGAGGCCATTCATCAATTGGGGAATACACAAGAGAGGAAGAGCAGTGCTTGGGAAAGACCATGAAGGAAACGTGGGTTTTGAAGGTGTGTGTCAGCGAACACCTGCCATCTCCCTAGAGGCATTTGACTAAAAGCTAGGGCTGTAGGGATGGGACATGGAGCCCAGCACCCACCAAGAGTAGAGAACCAAATAAATGAGCCCCTGTTCTAGGCTGGGACATTGTATATTTGGAGTGACTCAAAAATCTTCAAACCTGGCACTGGACTGTCAATGTTTTCAGGCACCTGTCAGAAGGAAATGGCATGTTTTCTGGAGAAGGACAACACTATCTCGGCATCAAACTATTTCCACAATCATTTTAAAGTCAATATCTACCCAATAATAAAGAATAAGGCACCTGAAGAGAAATAACAAGATGAGCCAGAACCAACAAGAACAAAAGACATCAGTAATTCTTCTAGAATTATCAGAAAGATGGTAAAAGAACCAGGCTTACTATGCTCATGAAGATGTAAGCTTAACACAAAATTTGAAGCAAGAAATTAGAAATACTAACTGACGTTTCAGATTTTGAAAAAGAAGCTAGTTGAAATTTTAGAATGCAAAACTACAATAACCAAAGGTAAGCATTCAGTAGGTCAGTTTAACAGCAGATTAGAAACAGTTGATAAGAAAACTGGTACTCCAAAAGATACATCGGAAGAAAGTATGAGATATAAAAGAGGAGGTAAATACAGAAAAAAAGGTCAACATAGAAACAGAAAAGATATTTAGTAAAAGTCACTGTTTATTCTTTACACATACACACACAAACACACAGAGCAAGCAAACTAGGAATAGAAGGAAATTTCTTTAATTTCGAAGCTTTCTTTCTGAGATTAGCAACAAAACAAAGACAGTCTCTATTAAAAACTATTATTGAGTGATGTATTAGAAATTCTAGCCAGTGCAGTAAGGCAAAATAAATAAATAAAAGGCACAATAACTGGAAAGGAAGGAGCAAATTATCATTCACAGATAATATTCTATATTTTGATAACCTAACAAAGATAAATTATCAGAATTAATGTTTAATACAACACATAAATATTACTAAAGATTGTTCTATAACAAGTAATATAAAATATATTTTAGCAATGAACAGAATACAATTTTCAGAAACATTTTATTTATAATAGTATCAAAACCACTAGGTACTTAGAAATATACCTAGCGAAAGATGTATACGACTGCTTTGCATCATAAAACTTTATGAGAAATTAAAGACCTAAATAAATTAGGATGTACACCATGTTCCTCAGCTGAAAGACTTGATTTTGTAAAGCTTCCTATTCTCATCAAATTTATCTATATGTTTATTATGATCTTAAACAATCCTCACCAGAATTTTGATTTCTATTTCAGACCTTCACAAACTGATTTTTAAATGGAAATGGAAATGCAAAGGTCCAAAAATAACTAAGACACTTACAAAAACAAGAAGGAGGAGGAAGAGCAAAAGCAGGAGGAAGGAAAATTTGCTCTATCCTAACTCAATACTTACACAAAGTTGTAGTAACTCAGGCAGGGTAGTACTGACCCATGGGTGACATACAGACAAGTGAAACAGAATAGTAATCCAGAAACAGATCCACACATTTACACCTAGTTGGCTTGTGACACAGATGGAACTTCACAGCAGTGGAATGGCATAGTCTTCAATAAAAGGTGCTGAACAACTGGGTATTCTTATGATTGAAAAATAAAATTGGAACTTTATCTTGTATCATAACACACACAGACACACACACACAATTCCAGGTGGATTATAGACTTAAGCATGAAATAATAAAACTTACAGAATAGTAAATGTAAACTATCCTCCTCACTTTAAAACCAAAACCCCACTGCTATCAAGCTGAGTGTGACTCAAAGTAACTCTAGAGGTCAGAGCAGAACTGCTGCATACTTTTCCAAGAAGGGCCTGTTGGATTTGAACTGCCTATCTTTTGGTTAGCAGATGTAGCATTTAACCCACTAAACCACCAGGGTTTCCATATTCCTCACTTCAGAGGTAGGAAAAGATTTCTTACAAAGAACACAAATTCATAATCCATAAAGGCAAATACTGATGAATTCATTACTTTAAAATAAATAATTGTCTTTCATTAAAGGACACTAACAAGATATTAAAAGTCATCAGGAAAACAAACAAAAATGAGAAATAAAACAAAAATAGACAACTCAATTGGAAAAAGTTGGGCAAAAGACTTGATCGGGCAATTCCAAAAGAGAAAATCCAAATAGGCATTAAATATATTAAAAGGTCCTCTACTTCTTTGGATACCACAAAACTGCACATTAAAATCACAATTACCTACCACTACATATCCACCAGATAGGTTAAAATAAAAACATTTGACTTGACAAACGTTAGCAACAATGTGTAACAGTTGGAATTGATATTATATTCACAGCTGGTGGAACTGTGAATTGGTACAACCTCTTTGGGCAAAAGTGCAATGGTATTTTGCAAGTTGTAGATACACATACCGTGTGACCTATCAATTCTACTCCTAGGTATAGACTCTACAGAAGTGTGTGCACCAGGTAATACGAATAAGAATATTTATAAGCATCATTGTTCCTAATAACTCCAAACTTGAAACAATTGAAATGCCCACCTCCACAAAAAAAATCAATAAAGCGTGCTATATTGCAGCCAAATGTCCACCCACACAAAATAAATTAATAAATTGTGGCATATTATAGCCACGCAACAAGAAAACATGGAAGTAAATGGTGCTACACACAGTAGAGCACATATTACTTAATTCCACTCACAGAAGTTCAATCATGGACAAAAATAAATTACACTGTTTAGAGATGTGTATGTAAGTGACAAAACCAAGGAGATAATTGTCACAAAAGTTTGGTTGTAATATTCTGAGGATGAGGGATTTGGAGTAGGGTGAAGCTATACTAAGTACCTAAGAAAAAGAGTAGAGTCTAAGAAGGGACTTTAGAGACAGAGGTTAAAAGAAAGGGGCTGAGAGAGGTATAAAGCTGGGGGCTCAGGAAAGGTTAAGTCTATGAAGAGGAGGATTACAGGGCAGAGGTTAGATCTGGTGAGAGCACACGTAGGAGACAGAGGAGGTTGAGCTGAGTCACAGAGGAAAGGGAGCTGAGGGGTGGCAGCAAACCGAGGAGAGGGTCCGCGTGGGGTGAGCCAAGAGATCCCAGATGAGCTGGGCAAGAAAGGAGGCTAGTGGCTGGGAACAACTGGGTAACAGGAATGCATGTCCACCAGGCTACCAGACAGTGTAGGTCATCACTACATATCAACATCCTATACCATAAGTCTATGCCTAGCTTACTGCAAAAGCCTCCTAATGTGTCTGCCAATGTCTTTTGTCAGCCTTTTAGTCTCAAACCAATAGTCAGAGAGATCCTGTCAAATTAAGTCAGATCATGTCACCCCGGTGATCAAAATCCTCCAATGTCTTCCCATCTCATTCAAAGTCTGTTCTGTGAAGACCTACGTGATCTGCCTGTCCCGTCCAACCCCAGATCCTTTTCATCCATCACGTCTCACTTAAACTTTGAGTACTCTTATCCTTGCATATTCTGTTCCAATGGCTCTTCATCAAATACAACAGGCAGGGCTTGTGCGTTTACTATTCCCTCTGCATAGAATACATTTATCCTAGATATATAACTTGGTGTGTCATACTTTCATGTTTTCACTCAATTGTCATTTCTTAATAGGGCCTTCTATTGATAGCCTGCTTACATTTGCAACCCCTCCACCAAGACTTCCTATTCTTTGCTTAATATCTTCCTCCTTAGTAATTACTGGGGGCCCTGATTGTTCAGTGGTTAAGCATTTGGCTGCTAACCAAAAGGCTGACAGTTCAAATCTATTAGCCACTTCTTGGAAACTCTATGAGACAGTTCTACTATGAGCTGGAATTGACTCAGTGGCAACAGGTTTGATTTTTTTAATACTTACTATTCTGTTGCACTACAGATTTTACATATTTATCTTGTTTGTACATCTTAACCTCCTGAGAAGGTAAGCACCATTCTGTTGTAAGAGAGGTCCCCCCCCCCCCAAAATACTCAATATTGAAATTCTTTTGATAAAAGATTTCTCTTGCCATCTGGAGCAAAGAGCAAGGAATCAGGACTTGAGTCTTTCTATCTAAATATTCCTCTTACTCACTGCCTATACTTGGCACTTAGATGAATACTCAGTATACACTCAGCACTCAGTAAATATTGGTTGAATAAATCCACCACTAACAAAAGCTACAAACCTGGCGTTTTCTTGGTCTCTTCCCTCTTCCTCACCCTGTTCTGCTCATTTAACTTTCTAAAAATTCCTATAATTCTTCTTCATCTCTATTACCACAACTCTAGTTCAAAATACTATCATTTTGCATCCAGACTATGGCAATAGATGTCTGACTGCCTTCCTACCTCTACTCTGTTCCCTGTAGAATCCATCCCCTGGTAACTACCAGACTGATCTTAAAACACATCAATCTCCTACTAAAACTCTTCAGTGAATGGCCCCTCATCACACATATGGACTAAAACTCCAGCTCCTTGACACTGCACGCAGGCAGGCCTTGTAAGGCTTAGCACACACCTACCTCACCAATCCTTCACACTACTCTCTGACCCACACCTATGAAGCAGCACCAAACAGCTTTTGTACGCTAACACACTGTGTCTGGCTCCTCTGTTCCCAGGTCTAGAATGTCCTCCCTTCTCATTTTACCAAGCTAGCAAATATTATCACTCACAGTTTCATTCAAATAGTTGCCTCTTTCAGTGCTTATGACTGTTGCTCCCCTCCTGTGGGTTATGTGCCCTCCTCTGTGCTTCCATAATTTTAACACATATTTCTTATTAAAGTCTGTAATAATTACATGTTTATGTGTATGTCTCTTGCACTAGAATCGGACTTCCTGGCAGATGTCTTATTCATCTTTACATACCTAGCACATACCACAGTGCTTGGCACCTGGTAGGTTCTCAATAAATAGTTGATGAGGCAGTACTTTAATCAGCTCTACTACATATGAAAGTATTTTTTAATAAAAAACTCTAAGTATATTAGAAACAAGCAACTTACATCATTTTCAAATACCAGCATTCAACATACATCTTTTACAAATCCTGTCCTTCGTGAAAGTAAAGAAATGGGCACAGAGCTCAGAAGAATCACTTTTAACACATCTTTTATAGTTCTTTCGTGCCCAGAAACTTGATTCTCTTTATTGCAAATGCCTCAGGCAGCAACAGATCATTTTTCTTGTGTTTTCTTCAACTTTATCCCTTCTCTTCTCTGTCTCTCTCATTCACAGAAAAAAATTTCCAGCAAGCTACTATAACCAAATGAAACATTTGCTATAATGAGATAATATACACTATTTTAGACATTTACAAAATGAGGATTTTCTCAAGAAGTCTGCAGTAAGAATTCTCTAATGAGAAGGAAGTCATTGGGTTAGAACTGGCCTCGTAACAAGTGCCAAGGGTCACAGTGTGGGGAGTACTGATGTCTCTACTAGGTAGAAATATACTTGGACATCACAGATAGCAGAAGAGATTTCTTTCATAACTAATATATTTAATTTCTCCACTGACACCCAGAGAGTCCTATGAAAATACAGGATACATTAAAAAGATGTCCTGTCTATTTGCAAACAGTCAATCTTGAACTTGAAATTCTTTTGATAAAAGACCTCTTATGCTGTCTGGAGCAAAGAGCAAGGAATGAGGACTTGAGTCTTTCTATCCAATTATCCTCTCACTCACCAGCTATCCACACCCAGATCAAACAATGCCAGGGAAAAGGAGCAAACTTACAAAAAGCAGATAAATCTGCCCTCTGAGTTTCCAGTTAGAGAAAAGTATATATAGAAACCAGAATGAGCTCTTGTGTTGTGAAAACTCCAGGGATTGACTCAAACAGACCAAGATGATTTAATGTCATGAATAGATTTTACAACACATTTTTTTTTAACCATGAAGAACATCAAAGCCAGATGAGAACAATTTGAAACACAAGTAGGTTATCACAAAAGGTAAATAAATATGTCAGCTTTCTACTATAGCATTTTTTACTGAAGGTCAATTTAATACACATACAACTTATTTAAGGGTGCACTGAATTAATGCTGGTGTTAAGCACCTGTTATGGATTAGGACTGACATTAGACACCAGTGATACAAAGATGAATTAAAAAAAGGATACTTCCCTGAGTATGTGTAGAGTCTAGCAATAAACAGAAAGACAAACAGAATTTTTAGAACAGATGTAACAAATGTAGGAGATCAGCATAGGGAGAACCTGAAGGAGGTACCATGTGCAAAGACCAGATCTCTAACATTACACCACTGATATATCATTATGTATGTTTTAAAAGGAGTCTACACACTTTCTAGTTACCTACATACTAGGTTACGTCATACGAAATTGCTAATTTCAACCATTTCTAACCTAGAGTATCAAGCCAAGCCAAGTGCTGTTGAGTCGGATCCAACTCATGGCAACCCTAAAGCAAACATTTCTTTATTTCACAAATATTTGGCAATCATATAGCAAGCACAGAGAAAGGAGGAATGGAGAGCAGACAGAGCAGATGTCACCAATGAGGACTGAGAGAAGTTAAGAACTAGAATTCTCACTTAACCAAGTCTTTATTTTTCTGAATTTCCCATTTAAAAAAGGTCCAAACTCTCAGGCCTCCAACACAACTGCAGCTCACAAGACATTACAGTTGATCTGATGGCGAAATGAGCCATAGAGACCTTTGAATGAATACATGAAGCAGAAACAGTGTCACAGGGAGGTAGAAAGCCCCCAGTCTCCTGCTGGTCACTCACAGCCATCTCCATTACTGCTGCGGAGTCTGCTGGTTGTCCTCCTATCTTTTCTCCTTTTACTCGATAGTAACAAACTTCTGAGTTTTGGCCCAGTATCTACCACCTGAAATAGACTACATTTCTCTCAGCTTGCAGCCAGTTATGGCAGGTATGATTACATTCTGGTTTATGGCAGATAAATGGGATCAGAATGTGCAATTTCTGTGAAATAAAGTTGAAAGTTGGTAGTATGCCCTCCCTACTTTCCTACCTTTTGCTGGCTGGGGAAATCCCTCCCACCCAGTTGCTGGCAACTGTTATCTGTTTCTATGCTTCTGTAGTTTTGTCTTTGCAAGTGTGTCATATAACAGGAATAAAATAGTATGTAGGCTACTGTGGCTAGCGTTTTCTTTTTTTTCATTTAGCATAATGTGGCACTTGAGATCTGTCTGTGGTGTTGTATTGCTGAGTAATATCCCATTGTGTGAGTGCATCACAATTTCTCTCTCTTTGATAAGGAAACTTGTATGAGTTTCCAGTCTAGCAATTACAACAAAAACTGCAATCAATGTTCATGTATAGGTTTCTGAGTGAACATAGGTTTCTCATTTTAAATGGCTATATACCTAGAAGTAGGACTTCTGGGTCATGTAATAAGCATATGTCAAACATTACAAAGAACTGCCAAAATTTTAACAAAATGACTGTATCATTTTGCATTCTCCCAAACAGTACATGAGAATTCTAGTTGCTCTTTCTAAGGTATGTGGAAATCCTGGTGTATAGTGGTTAAATGCTGCGGCTGCTAAGCAAAAGGCAGGCAGTTTGAATCCAGCAGGTGCTCCTTAGAAACTCTATGAGGCAATTCTATTCCATCCTACAGAGTTGCTATTCATCAGAATCAGCCAGATGGCAACTAGAAGGTGCTTTGTTTCGTTTTGTTTTTTTACACGGGTGTGTAAAAAAAGTATAACTGGAATGCGCCTAAGAAGCAAAGATTGTGAGACTACATCTCTCATATTTTGGACTAGGAAGGACCAGTTCCTGGAGAAAGACATCATGCTTGGTAGAGTGCCAGTGAAAAAGAAGAAAACCTCACTGAGATGGATTAACACAGTGGCTGCAACAATGAGCTCAAGTATAGCAACTATAGCGACGATGGCATGGCACAGGACTGGGCACTATTTTGTTCTGCTATGTATAGGGTTGCATAACAACTGGAAAGTACCTAACAACAACAATAACAGCACATATGTAAGGAGCCCTGGTGGTACAGTGGCTCAGCACTGAGCTGCCGATCAGAAAGTTGGTGGTTCGAACCCACCAACTTCTCCATAGGGAAAGGATGTGGCAGTCTGCTCCCATAAGATTTAAAAAAGAACAAAAAACAACAGTGCTATGGAGTCAATTCTGACTCACAGTAATCCTATAGGACAGTTAAAACTGACAGACTGTAATCTTTGCGGAAGCAGAGGTCCCATTTTTCTCTTGCAGAGTTGCTAGCAGGTTTAAACTTCCAACATTTCAGTCATCAGCTGAGCGCTTAGCAACAGTGTCACCAAGGCTCCTTCCCATACAGCCTTTGAAACCTGATGATGCAGTTTTACTCTGTCCTATAGGGAGGCTATGAATCAGAATGACCTCAGCTGCGATATAAACATATATTTTGTCAGAATGACCTCAGCTGCAATATAAACATATATTTTGGCAGAGGGAGAATATACACCAGTAACTCAATGAAGTTTTAATTTACATTCCTCTAATGACTGATGATGTTGAGTATCCTTTCATGCCTTATTTTCCATCTGTATACTTTATTTGGTGAGGTGATTATCCAATTATTTTTGCCCATTTTTAAAAAACTGAGCTGTTTATTATGTTTTGAGAATTTTTGTTATATATTCCAGATATGAGTCCTCTATCAGATACATGATTTACAACTGTTTTCTCCCAGTGAGTGGTCTGCCTTTTTTATTATCTTAATAGTGTCTTTCAATGATAAAAAGTTCTTAATTTTGAGAAATTTCTGTTTATCTAATTTTTTTTTTACAGATGTATCTCAGAAATTACTGCCCAATCCAAAGACAGTAAGATTTTCTCCTACTGTGTTCTCATTTATTTTGTAGTTTTCAGTTTTATATTTAGGTCTATGGTCCATTTTTAGCTAATTTTTATGCAGGGGGCAAGATATACATCAAGGACTATATTTTTTTTTTATTTAGACACCTAATGGCTTGAGCACCATTTGTTGATAAGACTACTCTTTCCCTAGTGAACTGTATCTTTTTTGGAAACTGACCATATACGTATGGATCTATTTGTGAATTTGTGCATTTTCTGTTCCATCAGGGAGACTTTTAAAAGGCATTTTAATAGTTACATACTTATTTTTAATATGTATTTAGTAGATGGCTTTCCAATGTCAACTTGTGGCTTCTACTCTTAAATTACTCGTTATCTGATACTGCAATTGCCTTAAGTTTTACTGCATAAAATCATGTAAAAATATAAATGATCTGCCAGACCAAGTATCTTCACTTACAAAGCATCTTGTGAGATGTTAGTATGATTTGCCACTGAAACATAAGCCTTTCACTACAAAACCTTCATTGAAAAGTACAGCCTCTTCTAGACTTCATACAAAAGACAAATATGCTTTTAAAAACTAAGACATTTTAAGAGTAGGGCAATGGAATTTCAATTAGCTCCCTACGAAGAGCCACAGAAAGCATAATATAGCTGTACAGAGGAAATGCCATCTGCCACTGTGACCAAAAGTCTCTCTGGCACCAACGCCTAATTCCTCAGAGCTCTTTTGCTTCTTCTGATGTCACATCCATGGTCAACCACAGGGAACTTCTCTGGGAATATCCTCAACTGCACAGGCTCTAGGAAAGCAGGTAATGAAGGAATTCATTGATAACACTGACTTCCCTGATGGTGCCTTAAGTCAGTAATGCTACTGAGTCCTTGCCAGTTCCTATTTCAAAGTGGACAGCAGGTTTCTCCGAAGTGATTGGCTTGTTTGCTTGGATAGGTTTTCCTCCTCTGGACAAGGGGCTACATGACATGAGGATTGCTAATGCCTAAGAAGCAATCTATGTCTGTTTTCAAGGAAAATCCTGTTGAGATGGTGCCAGAAAGATAAATAGAAGTGAGACGACATCTATGGATATTGATAGGCTGCTATGTGAAAGCATCCTTTCCCTTACAGTCATTCACTAATGTGTACACTTTTTGTGGTAACATTGTCTATGAGGTGAGGTCCCGTGTGCCTATTGCACCACTTCCAACCTGGACCAAGAGTAATTAATTGGTCATTACTGGTTCTGATTCTTTTCCATCTCTAATCTCCAGTCAACAAGCAGACCAGTTAGAATGGCACAGAAGGACTCAAAACATTCTTGGTTGCACACAACAGAATACACACAAGCTAGTTAGTTTAAGCAGGAAACTATTAATTACAGGATTTTCGACAGCTTAGAAAAGCTTTGAGATTTTAAGGAGCAAAATCCAGACAAAATTTCCTGGAATAACAGTCAGAATCCCGTGCCACAGACTTGTTGTGGTAAAAGCCACACTAGCATGACTGGGAAGTTGCTGTCATCACCACTGACTGCAGAACATGCAACCTTCACTCATGACCACATCAGCAAAAGGAGTCTCTGTGCTATGCCTGTCACATATCTCTCCCTCTCCTTAACGTTGAATGTCAGTATTTGACCACTGGCCTAGGTACAGTTTTCTTTCCATCTTGGGGTTTGCTGAGCTTATGGAAAATGTGGGTGGTGCCCTTCACTGGATTTGGTAAGTTCTTAGGCATTATTCCTTCAACATTGCCTTATCCTATTTTTTCTCCCTTCTTTCTAAGACCTTATGTACATATTAAGCTTTTTAATCATGTTCCACATCTCTCTCATGCTCTTTACTCAGCTCAGCTTTTTTTTATTCTTTTTTCTTTACGTGCCTCAGTTTCAATATTTTCTAAATTTTATTTTGTTGCTGTTAAGAATATACACAGCAAAACATACACTGATTCAACAGATTCACGTACAATTCAGTTACACTGATTATACTGGAATTGTGCAACCATTCTTGCTCTCCCTTTCTGAGTTGTTCTGTGATTAACATAAACTCACTACCTCCTAAGCTGCTGTTGTCACCTTGATCCCATATAGATAGTAACATTCTCTACGACATATCTTTAAATTCACTAATCCTATATTCTGCTAAGTTCAGTCTGCTGGTAAAGCCCACCCAATTTCTTCTTCGTTTCAGGTATCATATTTTACATTTCTAGAATATCCATTTGATTAATTTTATAGATTCTACCTCTCTATTAAAATACTGTATCTTTTCATTCATTTGCCCATCTTCTATTTTCTTTAGTGTATTAATCATCATTATTAGAAATCTTTGCTTTCTAACTACAGTATCTGTTTCATTTTTAAATCTGTTGTAGTACTTGACTATCAGTCACTTTTCTCTTTGTTTTTTACTATCTGGTCATTTTCTTTATATGCTGGACACTGTGCATGACACATTGCTGAGGCTGTGAATTATGTTATTTGTCTCTAAGTTTTAATCTTGCAGGCAGTTAAACTGCCAGCAGAACTCCTGAATCCTGTTGATGCTTCATTTTTGCTTTATTAGGGTACTTTTATTATAATTTTATTCATAACCCTAAAGTATAGACCTAACTCCTAAGGCATGGCCTTTCTGGAGTTTCAGCTGAATACATAAAATATTTGCTAAGATCTCTTCACCTGCCTGGGCCAGAAGTTCTAGAATACCTACCAGTATGTGACCTCTGAAATTCCTATTCATTTCTCTGTCTTACAGCAGCTATTTTCTGTCAGTACTTTGGTATCTCATCCTGTACATTCATGGTTTAAAAACTGGAAAAGACACGTAGATATTTTTAAACACATTTTCGGGATTCTTCATCTGTCATGTCTTAATTTTTGGTACAGCCCTGGTGGTTAAATGCTATATTGGCTAACCAAATGGTTAGCAGTTTGAATCCACCAGGAAACTCTATAGAATAGTTCTACTCTGTTGTATATGGTCACTATGAGTCAGAATAGACTCGATGGTAATGGGTTTTCTTATTTGTGGGGGGTGGGCCCCCTAAATCTCTCTAAAAGACTCCAGTCCCTAGATGACTATCTTTCTTTGCTTGGATTCTATTTTCCTTCCCCTCTTATTATAAAGTATCTTACGTCTGAAAGAAAGCATGAGTGAATACAGAACTCACCTTGAAAGCCTTCTTTCCTTATTTCAAAGATCTTTGTCTGCAAAACAGTTTTTCAATATATTTTTTCTGGTTTTTATAGTTAGTTACAATGTAAGAGTGAATCTGACATCAACTGCTCATCATTACCGGAACCAAAGCTCCTAAACTCTCTGTTTTGAATTAAATTACCATTCATCCTCTGTTTTGTAGAACCTAAGTCACAAGTCTATTCTCCAGGAGCAAGAGAGGCTAAGATATATAGAGAATGGGGTTTAAAGGAGTAAAGGAGTAGCTGATGCTTGGGGAACTATTATAATGTAGAGAGAGAACTGAAATGACCTTTACTCAGAAGAGCTCCATCTACTTCATCATTCCCTGATTTCTCTGACTGTTGTAGTTTCTTGATTAAGTTGTACTTTATGTTAGAGATTGGAAAAACAAGAATCACAACACGATGTTGAGAAAAAACTGAATGCCTGATGGCTTTGTTCATCCCTGAAATATACCTCAGTTTTCCAGGTAGCTAGATTTTATTTTTAAAATGTTTGACTTCTAGGTACATTTGCACATTCAATGACAATTAAGACTTCACTTCTTAATGAATTCCTGTATCCTACACTTGTTTATAGAGCAAGTTTCCTTATAAATAACATGGAAGGGAAGAACTACAGACAGTACCATACCAAGAAATATACCACCCCCATGTCATCAAGTCGGTTCCAACTCACAGTGACCCTGTAGAACAAAAAAGAACTGCCCCATAGAGTTTCCAAGGAGTGCGTGGCAGATTTGACCTACCAACCTTCTGGTTAGCAGCTGTAGTACTTAACCACTAAGCCACCAGGGTTTCCCCAAAGAAATACAGAGAAACAAAAAAAAAAAGCACAAGGCTTATATACTTCATCTTAACAAAACTTACTGAGCATTTACCATGTTCCAGGCATTTAAAACGATCTAAAGTGGATGGGGACCTCGTGGCACAGTGATTAAGTGCTATGGCTACTAGCCAAAAGGTTGGTGGTTCAAATCCACCAGGTGCTCCTTGGAAATTCCATAGGGCAGTTCCACTCTATCCTATAGGGTTGTTATGAGCCAGAAAATGACTTGATAGCAGTGAGTGTGGTTTGGTTTGGGAATGGGGATGTGGATGAGATATACTAGGATGACTGAGATGCAGTTTCTGTTTGCAGTCAGGTTGGGGGCACACTTCTCAATGTACCATGATCGCTGGAGAGTCAGAGTTATATGCAACGGGTTAGGGAGAATGCAAAATGCAGTGAGTCTAGCTGGTGACTCAAGTGAGTTTCCCAGTAGCTGACATTTAAGCTGAATCTTGAAAATGAGTAAGATTTAGCCAAAGGATGGGAGGAGGGCCATTCCAGCCATAAACAGTAATAGGAGGAGCAAAGGCACAGAAGTAGGAAACAGAGTGAGGTACCATGCAGTGACAGGGTTGTGCTGCCCAGACAGCAGCTTGCCAGGACTTCGCTATTTCTAGAATATAAAGTATATAACAGAGGCTAAAGAGAAAGCAGGGGTCCAAGTTATTGAAGGCCCAGAAAGGTGTTGTAAGCATTCTGGCAACGTTGTAAACAATGAGGTGTCACTGAAGAGTTATCATCAGGGGATGGCATAACTCAACTTGCATTTTAGAGAGAGTATCCTGCCTGCAATTTAGAGGAAAGATCTCAGAAGGGCAGGATGCGAAGCCCAGCTTAATATAGTAGATCAGACAAAATGGCCATGAGCTAATGATAGAAAGGAAGGGATAGATACTAAGAGAGACAACTGTCCCAAATTGGTAAATGGCTCTGAAGGTGACGGAGAAGGGGAAGCTAAGACAGACTTCAAGAAAGACGTCCAAATTTACCAGAGGAAAAATTAAAGATTTCCATTTTGGACATTGATTTTTAGGTACCTATGGGCTTCTAAACTGATACAACCACCATATAGCTGCATATGACATTCAAGGGAGAATTGTTCAGCATGGGGGGTGGGCAGGGCGGGGAATAGAAAGTGAAAGTGAATAGATCAAAACATACCTAAAAAGATGAGGGTAGCTGGTAGGTCAATAAAGTACAGGAAAGAGAACAGAGAGTAAGGATAGAAACCTGCAGAATATCAGGGTCTTATGAGCGGGCCGACAATGAGAAACATACAAGCAGATTAAGAAGAACCACTTTAACACACTGAAAAGCAAATAATCTTACAGAAGTTGAAAAAGTGATGAATGACAATGAGTGACTAGTCAACACTGAGAAATGGAGCAGGGAGGTCCAGCAGGTCAGGATGGAAGACTGAGTAACACGAGCATCACCGGCGACCTTGGAGAGAGGATTCTGGTACAGTGGGAAGAACAGAAGTTTTGATTTCAAGTGAAAGGATAGATGTAGAGACTGTCCTGTAGAGACCTGAGAAGGTTTCATTCGGGTATGAAAGTATTCCCAGGCTTACAGGTTAAGAGGAGCAAACCACGGAATAAGAGAGAGAAAAACAAGAAAAAACAATAATTGATGGATCCAAGTTTCTAAAGAGGCTAGATGGTTCAGAATCTAAAATATAAGAAAAGTCTAGACTTGAGCATGTAGAAGTCATCACATCCTACATTTGGAGGAAGCGGGAAACTGACAGAAGATTAAAGATAATAATAATAAATAAGATAGGGAAGTAGGAAACAGAGATTGCTTTCACTCCTCAGTGGCTTAACTTTCTTAACAAAGCAGATGGGCTATCTTCTGGGAATGTGGGAGTGAAGGTATATGGTGTTAGGTAGGAGACCTAAGTGGAGTGGTGACACTCTGAAACATCCGTAAGAGGAAAAGGGTAAGGGAACCAACTAAGGAGAGACTAAGGCTTCAGATGCATCACTGAGAGCCCAGATGAAGCTATGTTTTCCCTAGCAGCACTTGGCCATCCAGAGACAGCCAATTGTGATGCAGATCTGGGAATGAGCTTCCCTAGTCCTCTCATGGAATCATGTTCATAGCTAAGAGGATGACTTACGGTACCTAATAGGGAGGGTTTGGTAGTCTGGAGATAAAACTGAGAATTTAGGAGAGGCAGGAAAATGAAAGCTCTACATTCTACCTTCCTCTCCCCTTTATGGCCCTGCCTGAATGGCTCTGCTAGCTACAACAACACTTACTGACCAAAAAAACCCAAACCCATTGCTGTCAAGTCGATTCCAACTTACAGAGACCCTATAGGACAAGTGGAAATGCCCCATACAGTTACTAACAGAAAACCACAGTAAAATAGGGAGAGAGAGTGCATTGTTTCAAAATTCCTTTTACATTTTTCTTAAAAGACATGGATCATCTAAATATCACCCAAAATCCCTTTTAAATTCTAAGGCTAAGAACACAATTACAGTTTAATGTTTAATTAATGTTTATTGTAGCTAATATATTAGTTTTGGAAAGGCCAAATTTATGATACAATGAAGTAATAATATCTTTAATGTTCTGTGGGTCTGCACACCGGGGCCAAAGGTTAACAAATGCCTTCTATTATTTTGCAGGGTTCTTTTAAGTGAAGCCTTGTGGGGCTGGGAGAATACTGGATTTCAAGTCGAATGAACTGGCATGAACCTTAGGCAAGTCATTCATTCTTCAGAACTTCAGTTTTCAGACTTGTAAAATGAAAGGTAGAGATAAGCTTCCAAATTTCCTTCATGTTAAAAAAAATTGAGGGCATAATTTTGCATTTTAAGTTACTACAGAACTTACAAGGAGCCCTAGTGATGCAGCGTTTAAGCACTCGGCTGCTAAATGGAAGGTCAGTGGTTTGAACCCATCAACGCTTCGTAGGAGACAGACCTAGCAGTCTGCATCTATCAAGGTTAACAGCCTTACAAACCCTATGGAGCAGTTCTATTCTGTCATATAGGACAGGTATGAGTCAGAACCGATTTAATGGTAACAGTTTTTGGTTTGGTTCTGTTTTTTACAGTTTACAGAATTTACAGATTTTATCCCTTTTCTTTTATGACATATTTTTGTCCCCAATTGTAATTTATTAACCTTTAGTTCTTGATCAGGACACAAACTCCACTGACCGTACTGTCACTATGGGACACAGCATCCACTTTACCATAATTGGCTTTATGTTGTAATTTCTCCACTCTGCTCACATATACACTTTGAGAGTTCATCCTCAAAAGTTCAGAGATACTTAGTCACCATCTTATGACCATGCCCTTCTAATGAGACTCCATAGTCTATTGTCTAATGGAATCAAGCCCCTGATTTTAGTGGGTAAATGCTTGGCTGCAGTTTCCACACATCTCAACTTAGATTTGTGATTGGGGAATATATATCAGAAAATACATATAAATCATCTATTACAGCACCTGGGATAGATACGCTAGCCACTCAGTTAAGTATGTCTGATAAGTTGAACATAGCATGGTATGCACTATTTTTGTCTCTCTTTCAGGTGTTTCTCCTGCCACCAGATGAAAACTCAGCAGAATCTACAGTTCACTCTTAGGTTACTCTTAGACTCACAGTCATTTCAAATCACACAATACAGCCTTGATTAAAAACTTGAAGGGTCCACTTGTAAGACATTCAGTCTTTTCTCTATACTCAAAATATGATTTTTCTTCTCATTCATGGGACACCTGGACCATCAGGGTACAAAAGTGGGTAATGAAAAGAACAGGAGAGGTAAAATAGAGCACAGCAAAGTTCTTCAGCTGATGACCCATGCTGTCCCAAAGGAGTCACATGTATTTAACATTCTCTTGCCCTGCTGTCAGTCCTGTTGCTTTGAACGCTGGCTGGGCTATTCTGGCAAAAAATTGTCTGATGTAGGCCATGCACCTTTTTCTTTGAATAAACAAAATGTGGTATATTAACACTGGGATACTACTCAACCCTAAAGAGAAACGAAGTCCCAACACAAATGAAACTTGAAAACATCATGCTGAGTGAAATATGTCAGTCACAAAAGGACACATGTAGTATGATCTCACTCACACGAAATAAGCAAATATATAGAAACCAATAATTATTAATGGTTGCCACAGGTGGGAAGGAAGGAAAAGGGAGGTTTTTGCTTAGGGAGCATTGTGCTTATGTTAGTGGTGGTAAAATGATTTGGAAATGGTATTGAGAATAGTTGTGCAACTTGAAGAATGTAATCAAAATTACTGAATTATATATATAGAAATTGTTGAGACAGTTCATTATATTTTCACAAAAATAAAACTTCTTTTAAAAAAGAAACATCTTTTTGTTTTAAAAAACATAAAAGAGGCGTTTTTCCTCTAATATTTTAAAATTAATTAAATTAAAATTAATATTTTGTTTTTATGTGCTACTAATTGCTATAGTGTAACATCTGTCAGGCTATTAGGCTATTATTTTCCATCAAGGGAAAAACATTTCTTGTTGCACCATCAGCATCTTACTGTATCATTATAGATAAATCAAGATTGCACTTTATTGTATGTAAGCTGTACCCCAATGTACAATTGAGTGGCCCCTTGCCAACACTCCTAGGAAAGCCATACCCACATCAGGTCTCCAGGATCCATGTATCTGTCACAGGTCCAAGAGCGCACTTGCTTCCCAAAGCAGCAGCAACTCTTGCTTTCATTTCTGCAGTGGAGATAGCTCAGCACCAGTGTGCTATCCTCCCAACTGCAGGGGTTATGCTCTAAGCTCCTCAAGCTATCCATGAGACCCCCTCATTGGTCCAAGGAAGGGACAAACCACTCTCCCCCACTTTTCTGAGGACTTATATATAGCTCAGTAAGTGCTACTAAACAGAAGTCTTCAAAAATTTTCTCCCCTCTTCATAGTTGGATGCTTTTTTTTTTTTATCTTTAATCTGAATGAGAGGCCAAAGAGTCTTTGAACCAGCACCAACCATTTGCTTTATAGTTATTCTCTGTAGTTTTGTCTGGCACTTCGCTTTGGTGTAGAGCATCTATATTTGGTGTTGAATATTTCAACAAAATCTTCAATGTGAACAGACTGTAGTTTCAGCCATATGAAATTGGTAGTTGTTGACTACTGTTGACCCAAAAGAACTGTAACATCATGTGGTTCAAACTAGTATTTTTTATTCAAGATAGGCTTTTTACAGAAACTGAGCTTAAGGTTTGATTCTCTGGAAAAAGGGAAAAGTGGATTCTTAAAAACTCAAACAAATACTGAAACACATTCTGGAAAGTACCTTACCTTGGTTTTCAGATCGGCACACAATTCCTGTTGCTTTTTCCTGTCCTTAGCCAAAGTACTTTCCATTTCACGAGCTGCACAGGCCTCAGCAAAAGTCATCACAGCCTTCTGTATAAAGTCTTTCCTATTCTTACTCCAATTTGATATCAAGATCTTTCGTTGCTCCCTAGCAAAGCGATATTGGTTACAATATTTCTCATGTTCAACCTGAAAAGGTAACAGATAGTCAACATTTATCTATATGAAATTGAGTCTACACTTTCAAAGTTGTTATTACAAGAGGAACCAAGTACACTTATAACCAACAATTTTGAGAAACTGGGATAAAAATTTTCTTCATAGTAATACAGGTACCAGGCGCCAAGTCCAGGGTTCTGAGCCTGTGATTAACTGGAGAGCAAAGACAATTCATTTAGCCTTTGTCAGTCCTTAATTTCCTTCTACAATATGGAGTCAATTTGGCGGCTTCTAAAACTTCACTTTCCAAAGGTGAATGATTCTCTGAGCACAGAGCAATGTCCTGCCTACATGGGATTTATAAGACACCCTTCTTTAAACTGGTTTTAGTATTCTAACAATTACTTGGAGTGCTTTGTCAAGACAACATCCTAATAAATAGAACATTGTGATAATACTCCTGAAAAATTAAGTTTAGTCATTAATTACCAAAACATTCAGATGTTAAGATGTTTATACTTGAAGTAATGACAGCAATGACCATTGGCCTTTCTTCCCCCAACCCCTGAGGGACACAACACTTTCACATCAGTAGCAATAGCACTTTTTGGCAATGATTCTCAGTGATTCCCAACCAAGGGAAATATCAGAGTATTGGCAAAAGGACAAGAACAGCAACAGGCTGAGATGCATATCTGCAGATGATTCAGAAGGGCACCTTGTATGAAGATGGATCCTAGCAAGGTAACAGTCACTGATACAGATTTTTTATTTTGCCAGGATAGACTCAGCCTCAGAATTTGATACATTATTTAGCCTCTAAGTTGCGTGAGACAGGAAGCTAGCAAAAAGGAAAAGATAGGCCCTTCCCACCTAAAATAGTGCTTTATATATGATTAATTAGGTACACAATGAAACAGACTACAGCTTCATGTATATGAAATATCAGTTGTTAAAAATCTGTTTTGTAAACTCTTTAGTTTTTTTCAAAAAACCGAAAGTATACTTAGCATCTGTCAAACATTAAGAAGGAAGGTATACATGATGCTGAAAGGATTAATAATCAATCCAATACAAGGACACCTTGTTTTATTGTGTTGGGCTTTATTGTGCTTCAAAAATATTATGGTTTTTACAAGCTGAATGTTTGTCGCAATCCTGTATCAAGTAAGTCTGTCCATGCCATTTTTCCAAAAGCATTACTCACTTTGTGTCTCTGTGTCACATTTTGATAATTCTTGCAGTATTTCAAATGTTTTCCTTATTATTGTATCTGTTACAGTGTTCTGTGATCAGTGATCTTTGATGTTACTATTGTAACTGGGGGTGCCATGAACCATGTCCATATAAGAAAGCAAACTTAATAAACGTCATGTGTGTTCTGACTGCTCCGCCAACCAGCCATTCCCCGCTCTCTCTCCCTCTCCTAGGGCCTTTCTATTCTCTGAGACATGACAATATTGAAATTAAGCCAATTAAAAACTCTACAATGGCCTCTGAAGTTTCAATTGAAAGGAAGAGTAGCATATATCTCACTTTAAATCAAAAGCTAGAAAAGATTAAGCTCAGTGAGGAAGGCATATTGACAGCTGAGATAGGCCAAAAGTTAGGCCTTTGTGCCAAACATTTAGCCAAGCTATGCATGCGAAGGAAAACTTCTTGAAGGAAATTAAAAGTGCTACTCCAAGGAACACATAGATGATAAGAAAGCAAAATAGCCTATTGCTGACATGGAGAAAGTTTTAGTGGATAAATCAAACCAGGTACAACACTGCTTTAAGTCAAAGCCTGATTCAGAGCAAGGCCCTAACTCTTCAATTCTATGAAGGCTTAGAGAGGTGAGGAAACTGCAGAAGAAAAGTGTGAAGCTAGCAGAGGTTGATTCACGAGGTTTAGGGAAAGAAGCAGTCTCAATAACATCAACGTGAAGGTGAAATAGCAGTTCTGATGTGCAAGCTGCAGCAAGTTATCCAGAAGATGTGGCTAAGATAATTGACACAGGTGGCTACACTAAACAACAGATTTTCAAGGCAGACCAAAAAGCCTCATATGGGAAGAAGATGACATCCAGGACTTTCATAAGTAGAGAGAACAAGTTAATGTCTGGCTTCAAAGCTTCAGAGGATAGACTGACTCTCCGGTTAGTGGCTAATACAGCCAGTGACTTTAAATTGAAGCCAATGCTCCTTTACTATTCCTAAAATCTTAGGGTCCTTAAGAATTGTGCCAAATATACTCTACCTGTGTTCCACAAAGGAAACACAAACCTGGATGCCAGCACATCTCTTTATAACATGGTTTACTGAATATTTTAAGCTCACTATTGAGGACTGTTGCTCAGAGAAAAAAAAATTCCTTTCAAAATATTACTGTTCATTAACAATTCACCTAGTCACTCAAGAACTCTGATGGAGATGTGCGTGGAGATTAATGTTGTTTTCATGTCTGCTAGTACAATACCCGTTCTACAGCCCACAGATCAAGGAGTAATTTTCACATTTAAGTTTCACCGTTTAAGAAAGGCATCTCTTAAAGCTATAATTGTCATAGATTATAATTCCTTCAGTGGATCTGGTAAATTCAAAACCTTCTGGAAGGGATTCACCATTCTAGATGCCTCTAAGAATACGTGCCTTCATAGGAGGTCAAGATATCAACATTAACAGGTGTTTGGAAGAAGCTGACTTAACCCTCTACAGGGCTTCAAGACTTCAGTGGAGGAAGTCACTGCAGGTGTGGTGGAAACAGCAAGAGAACTAGAATTAGAAGTGGAGCCTGAAGCTGTGACTGACTGCTGCAATCTCATAATAAAACATTCACAGATGAAGAGGGGTTGCTTACGGACGAGCAAAGGAAGCAGTTTCCTGTGATGACATCTACCCCTGGTGAAGATGCTGTGAACACCGTTGAAATGACAACGAGGAGCTTAGAATACTGCACAAACTTAGGAGACACAGCTGCTGCAAGGTCTGAGAGGACTGACTCCAATTTTGAGAGAAGTTCTACTGTGGGTGAAACACTATCAAAGAGTATTTCATGCCACAGAGAAATCTTTCATGAAAGGAAAAGTCAATCAATGTGGAAAACTTCATTATTGTCTTATTTTAAGAAATTGCCACAGCCACCCTACCTTTCAGCAACAACCACCCTGATCAGTCAGCAGCCATAAGCACTGAGGCAAGGCCCTCTGCTATCCAAAAGATTATGATTTGCTCAAGGTGCAAATGATAGTTAGCATATTTTTGCAAAAAAGTATTTTTTAATTAATGCATACATTGTTTTCAGACATAATGCTCTTGCACACTTTACAGGCCACAGTACAGAGGAAAACATAACGTTTATATGCACTGGGAAACCAAAAATTTCATGCAATTTGCTTTATTGTGATATTCACTTTATTGCAGGGTTCCGGACCCAAACCTGCTATATCTCCGAGGTATGCCTGTATCAGAAGTAAATGTAAAAAAACTTTATCATATTAATAGTAGGAAATGTAAACACTTACGAAGTTAAAAATGACAGCTAGTAACAGAATTCTTTCAGTAGAATCAACAGGGAATAATTTTAAAAAGACCTAATTTGATAAATCAATTAAAAAAAAAATCCAGAGTAAAAATTTTATTATATAATATGCTTATTATGTAATGGGTATATTATAAAGTAAATGCCAGATTTAAAATTAATACTTGGAGATGGCAGAGGGAGGGGGTAGTTATGGTGGGTGGGAGAGGACAGGAGAGATGGGAAGGGATGGTCATACTAGCCATGTGACCTTTGTTTTGGTTTCCTCAGCTGAAAAATAGAGATAACTATAGTACCATATTCATCCATTGTGATTTCTATTAAAAGATTTTACACAACATGACTGAAACACATTCAATTTCTATACTCGTTAGTATTATTTATATTTGCTTAATTTAAAACAATTACTGAAATTCAGTGTGTAAAATGATATATGATAAAGTATGATATATGATAATATTTTTTAAGTATAGTTCATTTATGCAATAAAGTGAAAATTAAAAAAATTGTTGACATGGAAACTGCTATGCTCTTGCCTTTGTATTCTTGTCATCTAGACCAAGACAGTAACTCCCGACTCCTAACTTTCAGGGAAAATTCAGCCATGCCTTTGAATTTAGAGCTGCTGTGTTTCAGACCCCATCTAGAAGGGCCAAGCTGAACTGTCACTGCGAGGAGAGAATAGGTAAGATCTAGCCCCCCAGGACTAGAAGGACTAAAGTGGCAGGTTCTACAGATGGAGGCACAGACACTCCATTTTTGGGCAAAGCCTAGCACTGACAGAAACTCTGAGGGTGGGCACTGGAGGGTGGACATCTAGGGGTCAAATACCAGAGAGTAGCCTTGGGAGTCATGGTAAGGGTGTCTGAGGCTAGTAGGCAGAGAAGGGGCCAATGTCGCCAGAGGCGGCTCCACCCATCATATGGACTATACAAACTGGAAAAATGGCCTGCACTGACTTGCAACTTACAAATTTATTAGTTTTCATACTCTAGGAAATAATAATTTTTAGAGTACCAGTTCAGAAGTACAAGATCTGCAATTAAGTTCGTGAACTCATACCACAAAAAGTGCTACATACCTCATTGCTGAATATCACTGCAGTTACCTTCCAAGTACTCCCTTTGGGAAGCTATGTATCAACACCAGCACCTAGCCTACACTTCAAGCAATTTTGGAACTTTTTTCTGGAATGGTCATCAGAGTTGCCATCATATTATCCTTGATGTCCTGAATGTCATCAAAATGTCTTCCTTTCAATATTTCCTTTATTTTCAGGTCAATAAAAAAGTCACTGGGGGCCAGATCAGGTAAGTAAGGAGGGTGTTTCAATGCAAATTATTTCTCTACTAGCTAAAACTCCTTCATAGGCAACTATTCAATTAAGTTTGTAAAATTGTCACCATGTCACCATGTGCAATGGCCATTGCAGAAAGATTTCCAAAACTGCTTTGAAGGGTGGACTGGGTCCTGGCATTGGTACCTGGCTTCCCAAGGGGAGTACTTTGAAGGTGACTGTAGTGATATTCAGCAATGAGGTATGTAGCACTTAATTGTCATACTTCATATTTTGCACTTTATAATAGATACCACTAAAACAATTAACTTGTCTGTATGCAAGGTTTACCACTCACCAGATCATGTCTAGACTTGTGTGGAAAATATCGTTGTAACATGTCCAGATACAGAGTCCTTCTGGCAAAAAGATCTCTAGGATACTGATCCAAAACAGCCTGGTAAATCCAGTGATCTTCTTTATTTAATTGGAAGTTTCTGGAAGGAACAATAAAATCACAACTTATTATTAAGTAAATGTAGGACCTGAGGGAGTTCAAACTGCTCAAGTAATTTAAACTATTAGCAAGCACTAATAACTATACAAAATGAACATTGTGCCTGTTGATGTGCGCATATTTGTAATACATCAGTCAAATTTGATGACTTGTACAGAAAGTTCCTAAATTTTAATACAATGGGTTCTTTAAACTCTTTATTTGATCGTGTCATGAGTTGCAGGCATACATTGAGTAAGTTTGACAATGAGGCAAAACATTTTTAAGATTGATGCTATCTTCCCATGAAGGTATGTTTAAAATCATGACCGACAGATCAAATAAACAAACATTAGAAACTGAATTATTAAACATACCAATTAAAAAGGGCCGTACTTATTCAACAAAGTACACACACTCGGACAGAAGGAAAAGTATAAACTTTGACAGACTTAAATGAACAATTACCTAAAGTAAAATAAACACGAGGCAAGGCATTTACTTGAAGTTTAACTTTAAAAGAAAGTCTGCTAATATCTTTTACTTTATCCTCTCGACTTCTTGGTCTGCGGGGCAAGACTAGATACTGGTAGTGAGAAGATAGCAAATCATGTCATATTTTTTTTTAATATGACTGAATGAAAATGTACATTCCCATATAAATTTGCATGCCCACCTATATGCAGCTTCCACTGCTCTCCCTGTCCGGTGACAGCACACTATTCCTCTCTGCTCCATACATGTCTCATCCTCCCAACAGTCTCCTTTCCCCTCCTCTCCACCCACTCCCCTTCCTCCAGCCAGAGGTCAGCAGGATGACATCCTATAAATGCACAGAACCATAAAGCGCATCCAATATATGGTCTGCAGTCCAAAGAGTGGACAAGGGCAGCATCAGGGCCTGGGGCCATGCTCTCAGGGGAACCCCAAAGCCACTGGACCATCAATTGTGGTCTTTTAGTGGAGATCTCAGGGTGCACCCCTTTCATGTCATGTTTTGTATCACTAAAGAAATCATCTGTAAATAACATCTCTCTTTAAGTCACCTTCTCTCAACATGGCCACCACTAAAAGGGCCATTTTTTAACTTGAGTATACCACTTGTTGGCTTGGCTTGTGTTCTGCACTGATGTATTAGCAAAGCCCTAAGCAGACTGAAAAGGTTACAGTATCAGCTTGAACTCTAAACTGAATTAATCTGCTCTTTTTGTTTCCCAAGTTTATTTGCATATTATTATTCTTGTTTAATAAATTAGAATAATCAAATACAGATGCAATCAGAGAGAATAATATTAGTAACAAATATCTTCTTGATCCAAGATGGAAATTTGCTGTTGTTTATTTCTATTCTATCAGTGGTCTTTGACTTTGAAGTTAATTGTGCAATTGAAGGACTTTTTTGTGATAATACGTCTTCTATGCCCCTGAAAATTATCTAAAAATTTAAAACAGAATAAAACACCTTATACATCAATGATACTAATGAGAATTACATTGCCCTCATACAAGTTTATCTAGTTTCTGTAAAACACTTTATTATTATGTTAAGTAGCTAAAAAGAGAAAAAGTCTTCTTCAAAGGAGAAAAGAAAATCCTCTCAGCTCCATAATGGGAATAAAAAGTGGGATTGGGGTAATCTACCACGGAAAATACTCTACGGTCTTGAGTATGACCTCATTATCAATTGCAAAGAAAGAATTTCAGATGTGTTCATTCACTAAATACACTAAGGGTTTTAGTCCTGTCTGAATCAATTATGAATTTATAGATAATCTAAGGCTTCTGTGAATACTTTGAAGGTGACTGTAGTGATATTCAACAATGAGGTACGTAGCCCTTAGAACAATTAAGTTCACGGACTTAATTTTCAGACCTTGTATGAATCTTTTGGATAGGAAACATTCAAGCAGAATATTCAGACTTCATAACTTTTCACAAGGACAAAGTAGCCACTTCCTAAGAAAGGCAGCCTTTGAATATATAAAACAAAATTCAACATATCTGTATTTCTAAATTCAAATTCAGACAGTTGTCTTTACTAATCAAATTTTCATCTTTTCATTGTACACATAAAATCTATATATACATTTAAAAAAATTGCTGTTGAGTAGATTCTGAGTCATAGCAACTCTATAGGACAAAGTAGATCTGTCCCATAGAGTTTCCAAGGATCACCTGGTAGATTTGAACTGCTGACCTTTTGCGCAGCAGCTGTGGCACTTAACCACTATAAGACCAGAGTTTCGAAAATCTGTAGAACATAGCTGAAAACAAGATTAATTTTTTACTTCCTGGGTTTCTTGTTTCACTTCACTGTTTTATCACTGATTATGATGACCCAAGCCAAACCACACCAGTTGCCATTGATTCTGTTTCATGGCAACCCGGTGTGTGTCAGAATAGAACTGCTCTACGGGCTAGTTTTTTCAGAAGTAGGTCACCAGACCTTTCCTCTGAGGTTCTTCTGGATGGACTCAACTGCGGGCCTTTCAGTACTAGCTAAATACACAGGTATTTAAAAATATTCTTACTCCTTAATACTTTCTGAATTAAAAAAAAGACTCTAAAATCTTAAAGACTTAAAAATTATCCTAAACTTTTGTAATTCTTTAATACTTTTAGACAACACATCTTTGATAGATCTCCACAGTTACTATTTTAATTTGTCGGTCTAAATTTTCTAATTTAAAACAGGTCATAACACACCAAGATTTTATAGTTTCCAGGTTAATAACATGTAACCCTTCTAACACTGAGGAATTTCAGTCTGTAGAAGGTTGAGTTATTCACCACTCGGTACCACCCACGACCACTACCCCACCCCCAAAATTGAACTCCACAGATAGTATTTCATTATCATTTCCCAGGAAGTGAGCCAAAACAGGCAAGATCATAGAGTTATGAGAACACAAAGTGACCAATGCCAACTGTCTTCCTAATGCTACTTGATTGAGTCAGAGATCCTTAACTGCCTTGCAATTACTATAACTACAGTTTTCATTGTATTCCCATTTAAATCATCTACCTAGGGTGCTGATCCCATAACATCAAAATACATTCGGTGAGTGGGAGCCAATGATAGCAAACAAAATCTGTAAGGCTAATAGGTCCTCTAACAAGGAAAACAAATTGGTGAAACTTAACACTGCTTGTACAAACTGGCTGAAAGCTGTTAGGCATTTTACTGGGGTGAAGAGAACTTTGTCGGCAAAATGGTAATTTATGCCTCTTGAAGTTAGCAGACGCACCTATCAGCATCTTAGAACTGCCTTGAGACTGGAAAACAGCTGTAGAGAATTTGGCCTGAAGAAAAACTCTGATCTCTTAAAGTGTTAACAGTGTCAGGGGGACATCTTTTGCTCCTTCACTAAGCAGCAGGGTTGTAGTGACTCACCAGTGGAGCGAAATGGACAAAAGACACCTTGGACACAGTTCCCTTTCTGGTTGCACTGGAAAATACAATTGTACGTTACTTTTAAATTCAGTGATACTAGGAACCAGGGATCAGCCTCATTCCGGAAATTGTTTTTCTCCACCCAATCCAAAGGCCAAATCTAAATTGATCTTTGATTTTTAGACTGGTTTACAGGGGATGCCTTGGTCCTGGGTTCATTTCCAGTCAGAAAATTCGTTCGTTGGATTACATTTTGGTATGTCCACTCTCTTCCTTTGGAGATCCATTCCCATTTATCATTTCTCACCTCCAGGGTTCCTTGGCTCTACTTAGTTTGGCTTCAGAGCTGGGAGGTGACAACTAGAATAAATTGGGCTCTCTAGAGCATGATGAAAATTCATTAAATTGAAGAAGAAGAAAAAAAAAATGATCTGCAGGATAAAACCAGAACCTGCACCAGTATCAAAATCTCATTCTTCTGAGGCAAGGACAAGAAAGTGAAAACATGGTAGAGTTCTGAAGGTGAGGGCTCTAGGGTTTCTTATACGCCAAGCTTATAGTAAGGGTTAAAAAAACAAAAAAACAAAAAAAACAAACCTATTGTCACTGAGTTAATTCCAAGCCATCGAAACTCTACAGGACAGAATAGAACTGCTCCCATAGAGTTCCAAGGAGCACCTAGTGGGTTCAAACTGCTGATCTTTTGATTAGCAGCTGTAGCTGTTAACCACCACACCACCAGGGGTTCCATAGGAAGAGCTAGGAATGGAAATCTAATTAGGAGAAAAGCTGAAGGATTTATTTAGAAGCTGCACTGTCATTACCAAACACCATGTTTTTACTTAGATTTTTTTTTTAAGAGTAGTTTACATAGAAAACTCAATTTTTACTAAGAATATACATGTAGGTGGTGGATTAGCCGAGATGATAACAAACCTCGCAAACCACCCTTTGTTGTCTATATTGATTACTAGTTTTAAAAGGTAGTTTAATTCCTACTGGCAACTTTGATACATTGTGATCAACATAAAGCTTGTTAAAAGGAAAATGTAACAGCTCAACCACCCCATATGCTTATATTCATCACACAAGAAATGTAAGAAAAAGACAGTTACAACAAACATTGCCTATCCCTATCTCCAACTCACTAGAATCCTGATCTACCATCCTTCAGTCCTCTGCTTCAGGGGAAATGGGTCCCATTCCCACGCCTGCGAATGAATCTTGATTGATCTTAGACTGTCAGTCAACATCCTATTCATCTCTTCAGTGTTTAGGTGCAGGTACAGACAAGAGAACAAATTCTAGTTAATGAAATCTGAGAAGTCTTCTGAGGCAAAGATCCTGGCTAAAGAGCTTCACGGGAGAAAAGTTCTTTCTCTGCTCCTAGATGCTATCATGTCAAACTGTTGCAGTCATCTGGCAGACAGTCATCTAGTCTGCAAGAAAGGGAAGCAAGAGAGTGCAGAAAACCACACCACGCTGTACTTGAGCACTTCTTTACCTTTGGGCTTCTTGTTAAGTAAGGTACAAAATCTCTTTAGTGTTTAAATTGAGTTGGGGTGGGATTTCCCTACAGCCAGAGATATCCTGGTAGCTAACCAAAGACAGGAAAGATGACTTCTTAACGAAAACATCCTAAAAGTACTTTGTAAGCAAAGTACTCTGAGGGAATGTAGACCAAAGATTGGCATAACAAACTTTACTAAGAAAAGGTTCTGCATCTCATGTTGCTGAGTAGTATTTGGGGTCTTAAAAGCTAGTAAGCAGCCATCTAAGATGTATGCATCAATTGGCTCCAACTCATATGGAGCAATGGAGAATGAAGAATACCAAAAGTGCAAGGAAAATATTAGCCCAAGAGACAGACAAGGCTAGAGACTCCGCCTGTGACCAGAAGAACTAGATAGTGTTCAGCTACCTCCAATGACCACCCTGATGGGGAACACAACAGAGAGTCTGTGGTGGAGCAGGAGAAAAGTAGGGCACAGAACTGAAATTCTAGTAAAAATGCCAGACTTCATGGTCTGATTGAGACTGGAAGGGCACTGGAAGACATGGCCCGTGGTCTCTGTTAGCCCAGAACTGAAACCATTCCCAAAGCCAATGCTTGAGACAAAGGTTAGACTGGACTATAAAACATGATACTCATGAAGAAAGTGCATCTTAGCTCAAGTAGATACATGAGACGAAATGGGCAGCTCCTGTCTCCGGAAGCAAGCTGAGAAGGCAAAAAAGGGGCAGGAGTTGATTGAATGGAATGGGAAATCTAGAGTGGAAAGGGAGAGTGTGCTACCACATTATAGAGAGAGCAACAAGGGTCACAGAACAATTTGTGTACAGGTTTTCATATGAAAAACCAATGAATTACAAACTTTCACTTACAGCACAATTTTAAAAAGAGAGAGAAATGAAGACCCAGTGTGGCTACAGACAAGCATCTAAAATAATATTCCTCAGCTGACTGTTGGCAGGCAGGTGTTTCAATACAAGGGTCATTTTTAACACACACAAATACACAAAACCCTCAAACTCAAGCGAGTAAAACAGTGAAGATAAAATCACTTACAAATATACCATTTGCCCTAATTTTGAGGGAAAAAACGCCTTACAGTGAAGCAAAATCTACTTCTATGTCACGACTTTATTTTTCGCTCTGTGAATGGGCATTGTTGAGGGAAAAACAACTTTAAGTATGACAGAGTCAAAACTGTTTGCCTTATATAGATATTCTGACTCAAATTTCCAGGTACAAAAGCAATAAAACTGGCCTATATTTTGGAGATGTTATGAGAAAATATTTAATTCACCATCAGAAAGCCATTGACATTTTAATTACCACATAATAATGCTGTATTACCTCAAACCATCTACCAACAACCATTAAGAAATTATAAAAGTGGTTTAGAAGATAGTTTTCTAACTTTGTTTCTTTTTGACATTAACAATGCTCAACTTTATATTCTTTATAGATACTAACATGGCAAATAAACATAAACATATGAATGCCAAGTGTTGGATCCGACTCATGGCGACCCTAGGGACCAGGTTAGAACTGACCCCCAGAGTATTCAAGGAACGCCTCATCAATACAGTAATTATAATTTCTTTTTCTTTTTAATTATGATTCAATGAAAATGTACATTCCCATATAAATTTGCATGCTGACCTATATGCAGCTTTCACTGCTCTCCCTGCACAGTGACAGCACACTCTTCCTCTCTGCTAAATACATGTCTTATTTTCCCAACAGTCTCCTATCTTCTCTCCACCCATTCCCCTTCCTCCAGTATGAGGTCAACAGGACGACCTCCTATAGATGCCCAGAACCATAAAGTGCCCACAAAATATGGTCACTCTGTGTCACCAAGTCCAATCCATTGCCATCCAAAAAGTTGACCTTCATTATGATTTATGGACAGGGGCAGCATCAGGACCAGAGGCCATTCTTCCAGGGGAACCCCGAAGTCCCTGGATCATCAACTGTGATCTTTTAGTGGAGATCTCAGGGTGCACTCCTATTTAGACTTGTGTTGCCAGTGAGACTCAACTTCCTGAGCTCCATTGTGTCTATCACTGGTGGTGGCCGGGCACCATCTGGGTTTTCCAGTCACAAGTCGACGTAGACATCCACTCACGTGGGTCTTTCTGTCTTCTGGATTCTCTTTTCGCCATGTCATTACGGACCTTGGTGATCTCCATTCCTGCTAAGTTGGGACCGTATGCTGTACCCTCAGATGGCAGCTTGGCAGCTTTTAAGATCCCAGATGCCAATCACCAATGTGGGGTGCAGAGAGTCCTGATTAGCAAAATGCTAGTTGTGCCAGTTGGCCTCAATTTCGCTTGAGAGCACAGTCTCCGACACCCCACCCCAGCTACTCTGTCCTTGCAATATTGGGTTAAGCTGGGAGGAGAACACAAGTTGAGTTGAAGTCCCACTAATATTGATCTTCTTACTAATGTGTGCTGTTACCAATTTCACCCAACCAAATTTCTAACAACTATCTAATCTAAATCCTCCCCCCTTGCCCTCCTGCCCTCCCCACCCTTGCACGCATCAAAGAGTCTTTTCTGTTATGCATGAGTCTGCTTTTAAGTTCTTATCGTAGGGGTCTCATACGATATTTGTCCCTCTGTCACTGACTACTTTCACTCAACATAATGTCCTCCAGTTGAAACCAGGTTAAGAAATGTTTCCTGCTATCATCGTTGTTCTTTATCATTGCATAGTGTTCTATTGAGTATATACACCATAGTTTACCTATTCATTCTTCTGTTGTTGGGCATCTGGGATGATTCCATCTTTTTGCTACTGTGGACTGTGCTACGATGAACATTCATTTGCAAGTATCAGTTGGTATGAATAGCCTTGATTCTGCAGAATATATTCCAAGTAGTGGAATTACTGGGTCAAATGGTATATCTATATCTATTATTTTAAGGGAGCATCAGACTGCTTTCCAAAGAGGTTGCACCATTTTGCAATCCCACCAACAGTGGAGGAGAGTTCCAATCTCTCCACAGCCTCTCCAGCATTTACTGTTTTGCGTTTTGCCAACCCTACTGGGGTGAGATGGTATCTCATTGTAGTTTTGATTTGAATTTCTTTAATAGCTGACAATTGTGAGCATATCTGCATGTGTTTTTTGGCTGCCTGGATCTCCTCTTTAGATAAGTGTCTGTCCATCTCCTTTGCCCATCACTTAACTGAATGATTTATCTTTTTCTTATTGATATTTTGTAGTACTTTATAGATTATGGAGATCAGGCATCAGTCTGACATATAGTTGCCAAATATTTTTCCCATTCTGTAGGTGGCCTTTTAATTCTATTAATAAAGTCTTTGGATGAGAAAAAGTGATTGATTCTTAGTAGTTCCCATTTATCTATTTTCTGTTGTTTGTAGTTTGACAGATTTTAAAGTCTGTCTACGTTGTGTATTAAACCTTCCATTGTTGTTCCTACTTTTTCTTGGATGAGCTTTATCGTTTCAGATTTGATATTTAGGTCTTTTATCCAGTTTGAGTTGGTTTTTGTATAAAGTGTAAGATATGAGTCTTGTTTTAGTTAGTGCAGATGGATATCCAATTTTGCCAGCACCATTTGTTGAAGAGATTGTTTTTGCCCCAGTTTAATGTCTTACGGCCTTTGTTGAATATCAACTGTTCATAAGCAGATGATATCATCTCTTGGGTCTCGATTCTGTTCCACTGATCTATCTGTCTGTTTTTGTACCAGTACCAGGCTGTTTTGACTACTGTGGCAGCGTAATAGGTTCTAAGGTTGGGTAATGAGAGGCCTCCCAATGTGTTCTTCTTCTTTAGTAAAGCTTTACTTATCCAGGGTATCTTCCCTTTCTAGACAAAGTTGGTAATCTGTTCCTCCATCTCATTAAAAAATGTCACTGGAACTTGTACTGGGATTGCATTATATACGTAGATTGCTTTGGGTATAATAGACATTTTCAGAATGTTAAGTCTTCCTATTCATGAGTAAGGTAGGTTTCTCCATTTATGTAAGTCTCTCTTAGTTTCTTGTAGTAAGGGTTTGTAGTTCTCCTTGTAGAGGTCTGTTATTTCTCTGGTTAGATTTATTCCTAGGTACTTTACCTTCTTAGGGGCTATAGTAAATGATATTGACTTGGTGATTTCTTCCTTAATAATCTTGTTGTTGGTATAAAGGAATCCTACTGATTTACTTATGTTTATCTTGTATCCTGAGACTTTGCCGAACTCTTCTATCAGTTCGAGTAGTTTCCTTATGGATTCTTTGGGATTCTCTCTACATACAATCATATCATCTGCAAATACAGAGATTATTAGTTCTTTGCCGATGCAGATGCCTTTTATTTCTTGGTCTTGTCTAACTGCTCTGGATAGAACATCTAGTACAATGTTGAATAGGAGAGGTGAGAGTGGGTATCTTTGTCTAGTTCCTGTTCTCAAGGGGAATTACTTCACCCTCTCCATTCAGGATCATGTAGGCAGTTGGCTTTGCATAGAAACTTCTTATTACATTGAGAAATGTTTCAGTCTCTCTACATTCAGGATGACACACGCAGTTGGCTTTGTATAAATGGCCCTTATTGCATTGAGGAGTTGGTCATCTATTCCTATTTTGCTGAGAGTTTTTAGCATGAATGGGTATTGGACTTTATCAAATGCCTTTTCTGCATCAATAGATAAGATCAGGTGATTCTTATCTTTTGTGGTATTCATGTGGTTGTTCACATTAATTATTTTTCTGATGTTGAACCAAACTTGCATCCCTGGTATGAATCCCACTTGGTCATGATGGGTTATTTTTTCGGATATGTTGTTGTATGCTATTGGCAAGAGTTTTGTTGAAGATTTTTGCATTTAGATTCATGAGTGATATCAGTCTGTAGTTCTCCTTTTTGGTGGGGTCTTTCCCTGGCTTTGGTATCAAGGTTATGCTGGCTTCATAGAATGAATTTGGGAGTATTTCATCCCTTTCTATACTGTGAAATAGTCTCAGTAGTATTGGAGATAGCTCTTCCCTAAAAGCTTGGTAGAATTCTGCAGTGAAGCCATCTAGGCCTAGGCTTTTTTTGGTTGATAGTTTTTTGATGGCTTTTTCAATCTCTTCCTTTGTGATGAGTTTATTAAGTTGTTCTGCTTCACCTTGTGATAATTTTGGTAGATGATATGAATCAAGGAATTTGTCCATTTCCTCTAAGTTTTCAAATTTGTTAGAATACAGTGTTCCATAGTATCTAGCTATGATATTTTTGACAACTTCCCTCTCATTTCTTATTTATTTGTTTCCTTTCCTGTTTTTCTTTAGTAGGTTTAGCCAGTGGTTTGCCAATTTTGTTGATTTTTTCAAAAATCCAGCTTTTCGTCTTTTCAATTTTTCAATTGTTCTTCTATTGTCTAATTCATTTAGTTCTGCTCTGATCCTTATTATCTGTTTTCTTTTGGAGCCTGAGGGGTTCGTCTGTTGTTCTCTCTCTACTTGTTCAAGCTGTAGGGTCAGTGCTTTGATTTGGTTTCTTTCTTCCTTCCAGATGTGTGTATTTATGGAGAAAGTGACCTCTGAGCACTGCTTTGGCTGTATCCCATAGGTTCTGGTAGGAAGTGTTTTTGTTCTCGTTGGAAACCATAAATTTCTTTAATTTTATCCTTGATTTCTTTTATAACCCATGGTTTTTTGAGCAAGATGTTGTTCAGGTTCCACGAGTTCCGCTTTCTATCTATGTTTTTTCTGTTGTTGATTTTGACTTTTATGACTTTATGATCTGAGAAGATGCTTTGCATTAATTCAATGGTATGAATTTTGTTGAGAATTGCTTTATGTCCTAATACATGGTCTATTCTAGAAAATGTTCCATGTGCACTGGAGAAGAAGGTATAGTTGTCTGCTGATTGATAGAAAGTTCTGTATATGTCGATGAGGTCTAATTGGTTAATTGTGGTAATACGGTCGTCTGTGTCTTTACTGAAATTTTTTTCTAGACAATCTGTCCAATATTGAGAGTGGAGTGTTGAAGTCTCCTACTATTATTGTGGAGACTATAGTCTACTTTTATATTCTACTATACTCTACTATTATATCCTACTATAATCGGTTTCCTTTTTGAGTGTAGTCAGTGTTTCTTTGATGTATTTAGGTGCTCTAATATTAGGTGCATAAATGTTTAATATTGCTAAGTACTGCTATGTATTGAATCTTTGAGCTATAAATAGTGTTCATCCTTGTCCTTGATAGTGAATTTTACATTAAAATTGATTTTATCTGAGATTAGAATTGCCATACCTGCTCTTCTTTGCTCATTGTGAGCTAGGTGTATATTCTTCCATTCTTTAATTTTCAGTTTGTTTCTATCTTTAAGTCTAAGGTCAGTTTCTTGTAGGGAACATATTGATGGGTCATGTCTTTTCATCCAAGATGTCACTCACTGTCTCCTTACTGGAGCATTCAGTTCATTCACATTCAATGTAATTATTGATAGGTATGTATTCAGTGCTGCCATTGTGATGTGTTTATTTTCGTGTTGATATTTTCTCTGTTGTTCTTATCAATATGTTCTGTGACCTTCTTCTTTGTGAGTTGATTTTTCACCATTTTCCAGTGTTGGTTTTGTGGTTGTTGAGATTCCTGTGTTACATTTCTTGATATGGTATGTTGTTTCTTTACTGTGCTTTAGGGCTGCCCCTATGATCCTGCTTAATAAACTATATATAGACCCAATTTGGGTTGCTACCAGTCTTGTCAACTTCCTCTCCACCTGGAAGGACTATAACGACTGTAGTACATCCCTCATTTTAATATGATGATATCATAGTTTATATGATATGATCACTACATGGTTCCTTTCGCTATTATAGCTTTGATTGTGTTTGGAGCCTTCCCTAACTGAGTAGGATTCTGGATAATGTGTCCTTCTAAAATACAAAGTTAGTGGTTTCATTCTTCCAAACCAAGGGATTCTTTCGGTATTACTTATAGCTTTGGTTTGGTTTTTACAAAGTCTCTAAGTTTCCATGTATCAGCGAATGTCTTCATTTCATTTTCATATTTGAAACATAGTTTTTCAGGATATATAATTCTTGGTTGGAAGTTCTTCTCCTTCAAGGCTTTGAATGTGTCATGCCACTGTCTCCGTGCCAGCATCGTTTCTGCTGAGAAATCTGACGAAAGCCTACAGGGTTTCCCTCTGAGTGTTAGCTTTGCTTTGAGTCTTGCTGCCTTTAAGAGTTTCTGCTTATGTTTCATTTTGTTGAGCTTGATTATAATATGTCTTGGAGTCTTTCTATTGAGATCTATATTGAGTGGTATTTGATACATATCTTGGATATCTATATTCTCTTCTTTCATAATTTCTCAGAAGTTTTCTATCAGCAGCTCAGCAACTATATTCTCTGTGTTCTCAGGTGTCTCATCCCATTCAGGAACTCCAATTAATCACAGATTGTTCTTCTTAATAGAGTCCCACATGCTTCTTAATGCTTCTTCATTATTCTTGTTTCTTTTTTTCTGATTTCTCCTCATAGATGCTGGAGTCAGTGGCTCTGTCTTCCAAATCAGGAAGTCTCTCCTGCTGTCCCCCCAGCAGGAGCCACCTCCCAGGCTAAAATCCAAGTCCGGCTGGGGTGTCTGCCTGGGCTTCTCCATTTCCTGATAGTCCAGTGGAGCCAAGGTGTAGAGAGTCCAAAGCCAGGCTCTCAGAACCTGGCAATTACACTTGCTGGTCCCACCAGCAATGCGTCCAAGACTAGCAGCTAGTGAAGGCCCAGTCAGCCCGTCAGCCAAGACAGAGGAAAAAAAAGAATCAAAATGGTGAGCTACCTTTGGTCAGTGCCAGCCTGTGCTTGCCAAGAGTGCAGTCAGTGAAAGAGAGGAGGTTTTGCATTCAGTGGTATGAAGTCCAAATTAACAGCCCTATGCCGCATCCCAAGGCTCACTAGGTGTCCAGAAGGTTCCACTTAATTATCATTTCAGGTCTTGGTTTCCAGAGGGATTTAGGGAGATGTGTGTTTAGTCCGCCATCTTGACTCTGCCCCATAATTTCTTATATTACTGGTCTCCCATAGTCTCAGTTTTAATGATACAGTTTACTCAAAGGGTTGTATCTTACCTGCAGTTGGACATACAGGTCAAGAGGTAGAGAAAACTCATTGTTAAGAACAATTAATTTTAAATAGAAAGTAAGATTTATAAATTCTTCCCATGTCAAAATCTGATTGTCATCTAGATGTGTCTTTGCTTCTAGCTACAAATATTTTATTATTTCAATAAAAATTTCTATCATGTTATGAGGTTATAAAGCAAGATTCCTCAATTGTCCTAGACACAAATCTACCAAGCTACTGTTTTTCCATTTTCTGAAATCTGATTTACTCAAGATTAATTTGATTTCACACCCACTGAAGAATAGAAAACTTCTGTGAAAGATTTTGACCCCTTCATCCTACAAAACTCAGATTTTTTTCATTGCTTCCTGTAGCACTGAAAATGTAGCCTTATGCATCATTCCAGTGCATAGTCTGTAAGTAGCTGAAACAATTGTGTCAAAGAGGCAAAGTTGATGGTAACAATGAAACTACTGGACTAAAAATGTATAGCCTCCACAGGAAGCCTGGTGGAACAGGGATTAAGTGCTTGGCTGCTAAGCATGACATTCGTGGTTCAAATCTGCCATCTGTTCTGAGGGAGAAAACTGTAGCAGTCTGCTTTTGTAGTGATTTACAGGCTTGAAAATGCTGCGGGGCAGTTCTACTGCTATACAACTGGAGACAGCAGGTTTGGATTTGTTTTGTTTTTTGTGTTTTGGTTATTATTAGAGATAAGAGTCACTGGGTGAGAGAAACAGTTAAGCATGCAACCACACCAGAAGTTTGCTGGTTCATACCCACCTAGAGGCACCCCAGAAGACAGGCAAATGCTTTGCTACTGAAAAGTCACAACCATGAAAACTCTATGGAGCTGTTCAACCTTGCACTCCTGGGATCATCAAGAGCTGGAATTGACTTGATGGTAACTAACAACAACAATTCTGATATATTTTTCACAGATACAGTTAAACAAACATAACATAGAAATAAGTACAAAGACTGAATTATTAACTAAAGAAGGGCTAGCTCAGACTGGCGTTTGTACTATTCTGTAGAAATTAAATCTATTTTTCCCTTAATGAAATACATCCTATCATGTGCAAGAAAATTTAAAATATATTTTATTCCCACAACTAAACCAATCAGGTTGAATAGTCACCAAATGTGGTCTTTCATTTTTTTTTTTAAAGGTTAAACTATAAAGTAATTAAGTATTTATTTTAAAAGAAAGCTATTATAGATACATAATGAAAACAAAGTCAATTTCCACAGATATTACTTGAAAGTATATCCAAATTCCTAAGTCAGGATGGACAGTCCTGACAAATGGGAGTTACAGTGACCCATGATATTGGCTTGGGTAAGCTAATGTGTCTAAGTGAACACAGGAGATTAAATAATTATGTTGCAGTTTCTGAGAAATTCTCTCCTTATTAACCACTCTTGACATACAGCTAGCCCACACTGGAAGTGCAGACTGAGTCAGGACATGCCCAGGCACTGAACTCTTCCAAGAGAAAAATCAAGAGCTGGAATTGACTTGATGGTAACTAACAACAACAATTCTGATATATTTTTCACAGATACAGTTAAACAAACATAACATAGAAATAAGTACAAAGACTGAATTATTAACTAAAGAAGGGCAAAAAAAAAAAAAAAAAAACTCAGAGAAAAATGCCACCTAGTAATCAAGGCTCCAGTGTTTTAACTCATTGTGACTTCATCAGACAAACAGATGTCAGTAATCTATTACATTTCTTTCTTTCTTCTGTCTTGTACTCATCAAGCAACAGTCATACATACAATATCTGTTTATTTTAAGCATTTAAAAAAGAAATTATTTGAGGCCCCTCACTGTTGAGTGCTGGCTGCTGATGCTACTTTTATTCATTTCATGTTTTATTAGCAATATAGTGTTATTGTTTTTTCCTAACCTCAAAACAAGGGAGGATCAGGTTTAGTACAAAAATACTGATATTTTTATTTCCTTTTTATTAAATCTTTCATACAAGGACAGTAATAGAGCTATGCTACATAGATGTTGTAAAAGGGAGGAAAAAGAAGATATGAACAAGAGCTGGTGACATTCACACAGGACCACAATATCCAGTGTATTGATCACCAGCTCCAACGGATGAAACATTTTATATAAGGATCACATCTTAAATCTAACTTCTTCGTCTATTTCTTTTCTTGTTTCTTTTTCTTATGCACTCAGAACACTTGGTAGATAAATATCTGGATATCTTTTGGTGCTGGAAGTTTAGATAATTTTTTGTTTCTTTGCTTGCCTCTAAAAAAAATATCTAAAATACATAATAATTTCTGTAATAAGACAAAAAAATGTGATAAATAAAAGGAAAAGCCAGTAGGCTACCAAATAATTACCCTGAAAGTTACTAACAGGTAAATTGAAATAATTTAGTTGAAAACTCACAAGACTGTATGCCTTGGAGGCTCCATTGCTCAGTGGTTAAGAGCTCAGTTGCCAACCCAAAGGTCAGCACCCTGAATCTACCAGGTGTTGCTTAGAAACCTAGTGAGGCAGTTCTGCTCTGTCTTATAGAGTCATCATGAGTCTGACTTCACAGAATTTTTTTTTTTTTTCCTAAATTAGACTTGCAATGGTACACACAGAGGAGCTAAATTGTTAGAAGTATTGTGAATTTTAAATAGCATTCAGGTTCAGACAGCATAAAATAGAAAAATAATTATGAATCAATGTTATAAAATTTAATATACCCATCAAACAGTAAAGCAGAAATTACTTCTTATCATTTTATACCCTTTTTCACCTGTTGACTTTGGATCTGACATAACTAAATGGAACATCAGACAATTATATCTCATCTATAGTGATTAATTCATCCAAATATTAGGAAATTAAAGTCATAATCTCATCTGAGCCTAAAACAAGCAATTCAACTTGTCTTCATGTTACTAATGAAATATAGCCCAAATAGAATCTAAATTGCTTTCCAAACACAGTGAATAAAGAAAAAGACTCAGCTGTAGTAAAAAAGTTTAAATGTGTGCTACTAAATTAGAGTGTCCTTCAAAGTTGAGCTATCCAAGATCGTATCCACTAGTCACATGTGGTTACTGAAGCCTTGAAATGTGGCTAGTCCAAATTAGGATGTGCCTTAAGTGTAAAATATACACAGATCCCCGGAGAAGGGCATCATGCTTAGTAAAATAGAGGGTCAGTGAGAAAGAAATGGATTCACACAGTGGCTGCATAACAACAATTGTGGGCATGGAGCAGGACCAGGTAGTGTTTTGTTCTGTGAGAATCAACTCAACAACATCTAACAACAAAAACAAGATGGAAAAAAAAAATGTAAAATATCTCAGTAGTAATTCTTAAGTATTGATATATATACTCCGGGGGTTAGTTCTACCCTGGCCCCTACGGTCGCCATGAGTTGGATACAACTTGACCGCACTTGGCTTGGCTTGGCTGTGTTAAAATGTTATTGAGATTAATATAATCTTTTACTTTTTAGTCTTTTAGTCTGGCTACAAATGAGGAAGCTGGACTCAGTGGAAGAGAAGGAATTTCCCCAGTGTTTCAGAGCTGGCAAAGAGAGCAGGATTGAGTGTCCTCCGCCTATTTAGGTAGAAAGTCTTTGCACCACAAGGCTTCAAGCATTTATAGGTTGTTGCTAAAGTGGGTTGAGTTCTAGATCAGTATTGTTTAATAGAAACATGATGCAAGCAGCAGACATGAACCACATATGTAAGTGGGAGGAGAGGACTTAGAGACAATGAGTACAGACTTCTTTCAAGAAGTTTTTCTGCTTGAAGAGGAAGGAAGTTGGGGCTTCCACACCTGTAAATGGGCCACCTGTGCTTATTCCCTCACTGTGAACCTCATCCCAACTCCTCTGGAAACCCTAAGACATCATTCAGCAATTTCCCCAGTCAGCATCATCAGAGTTTGCCTGTTACTGGTTTAGTCTCACCAGCAAACACACTATTTGTCTCAGTTTAAACAGAAGAGAAACAAATGCCCCCTTAAAAGCAAACAACAACATAAAAGTCTGACCCCACTTCCTTTCTCTCCTCTGCAAAGAAAACTTCTTGAAAGAAGTCTATACTCACTGTCTCTAAGTTCTCTTCTTCCACTCACTCAGATCCACCTTGTCAAGCATTTGCTTCCTTCTCTTCACTGAAACTTTTTCACCAATGACCTTCATCTACAGCCAAGAATCAATTTTTGGTAGATCACCTCCTCCCAGCTGACACTTCTTACCACCCCCTCTCTGCTGTTCTTAAAGGACAACATGTTCTTTTGGTTTCCTTCTTGTCTCAGAGACCTCTTTTCAGTGTCCTTTGTTGGTCTTCCCAACTGTTCCCTGACTCTGTAATTTTGGCAGACCAAGGGATTGGTATGTGATCTCCTTTCTCTATACAACTCACTACTTCAGTGACCATGTCTAATCTCGTGCTGACGACTCACAGATATGAATCTGCAGCCCAGATTGCTTTCCTGAACTCGAAACCTCTACAGCTGACTACCTATATGAAATTTCACTTGGATAACACGTTAAATTTGACATGTCCAAGCATGAATGCTTTAGCTTCCCCATATCCAAAACCTGGGTCACAGTCTTCCCATCTCAGTTGATAGCAATTCCATCCTTTTAGTTGTCTAACCCAAAACCTTTGAAGTATTTCTTTGTTGTTCTGTCTTTCTCACATGTCTCATAAAATGTCAGTAGATGCTATTAGTTCTATCCTTAAAATACGTTCAACACCTGACTATTTTTTACCACCTATACTCTCTGATCCAAAGCACCATCACTTCTCACCTGGATTACTTCAATAACTTCCGACAAGTCCATCTTTTTTCATAACTACCAACCCCCAGTTCTGTCTTAAACATAGCCATAGTGAAAGTGATTGATTCCGCTAAAACATAAATGAAATCTTGTCACGCTTCTGCTTAAAATCTTCCAATAGCTTTCTGTTCCACTCAGAATAAAAACAGTTTCGGGCCCAAAATGTTCCACTCCCTTACCTCTTTTGCCTAAACTTCTACTAGTTCTTTCCCCCTCTTTTGTTCTGTTTCTGTCATACTAGCCTTTTACCAGGTACAAGCCCACCTAAGTGAACACTTTTTGGAACACTCTTATCCTAAATATCTTCATGAATGGCTCTCTCATCTTCAATGTGATTGTCTCAAGTAGGCCTATCCCCAAACTGCTAGCTAAAATTGAAATCTGTTCCCCTCAACTTCAGTACTTCCTATCTCTATTACCCTGCTCTATTTTTTTTCATAAAGTGTATCACCTGTCATGTACTACTATGTGTAATTTACATATTGAGTATTATGTTTATAGTATGTTATATACCTCTAAACGTTTTCAAGATTACAGGAATTTTTACCTGTTTTATGTGAATAAATGCTCCACAATTTGGCCATTCACTTTTCAGTTTGTAAAGTAGCTTTGCATATTAGGAATTTTAATCTTTTATGTCTGATATATTGCCAATATTTTCTTCAGTTTGTCATTTAAGTTTTATCCTTACCAATTTTGTTTGTTTTAAAATTATCTTTGGTTTTCCAAATACAACCAAACCTTTTAAAGGACAGAGTAGTAAGGACAGGGATCTGGGGACCATGATTTCAGTGAACATCAAGGTCAGCTGGCATATCTAATTTTTCTCTAAGAAATCATTCTACATCCCATATTGGTGAGTGGCACCTGGGGTCTTAAAAGCCAGCAAGCTGCTAAGGAACATAAGTTGGTCCTAAGCCACTTGGAGCAGATGAAAACCAGGAACATGAAAGACATGAAGAAAATATGAGCCCAGAAGACAGAAGGGTCCATGTGATTGGGAGACTACATCAGTATGAGACCAGAAGAATGAGATCATTCCTGGCTACCACTAGAGACAGCCTTGACACAGAACACAATGTACAGTTCCTAACATATCACGAGAAAAAGGGGGGTACATATCAAGGACTCTATTAAAAGACCAGACTTAATGGCCCAAAAGTCTGGAGGCTCCCCTGCGAGCATGACCCCTGAACTTACTGCTAGCCCAGAGCTGAAACCAGTACTGAAGCCAGTACTTCAGACAAAGACTGAACTGGACTAATGGATACAGAGTGGTGCATGTGGTGTTTGTATATACTTTATGGTTTAAAATACATATATATGAGGCTGTTCAACAGGTCTCAGAGGGGAGAGGAGAGACTAGAAAGGAGGGGACAGTAATCAGTTGAGTGGACACTGGAACTAAGGAGTAGAGGGTATGTGTGTGCTGTCACAGGGTGAGAAGAGCAGATGGAGTTGCACGGGGGCAGGTGTTTGGGGTTTTGCATGGCAAACTGACTAGGACTGTAAATTTTCACTTAATCATAATAAGACAAGTTTTTTAATTGTCTTTGTTTTTAGAACAGATAATATATTCAATATGTTTCAAAATTCAAAAGTTACAACGAAGTAGTATATAAAAATATTCTCTCTTATTTTCCAGGGTCTAGCTCCTCTCCGCACAGGCAGTGATTATCAGTCTCATGTATTGTTTCAAATATGTAAAACCAAGTCTTGTTACTTGCTGTTGAGTCAATTTCAGCTAATGGTGACTTCATGTTGCAGAGTAGAACTGTTCGTAGAGTTTTCCAGGCTGTGACCTTTCTTAAGCAGGCTGCCAGACCTGTCTTCTGAGGAACCCCTGGGTGAGTCTGAACCACCAACCTTTCAGCTAGTAGTCAAGTGCTTAACCATTTGTGCCACCACCCTCCTCTCCCTCACACACACACAAAAACAACAAAAAACAAAAAACCTCTCTTGCCATCAGGCTGATTACAACTCATAACAACCCCATAGGACAGAACAGAACTTTTCCATAGTATTTCCAAGGAGTAGCTAGGGCATTCCTGCTATCAAGTGCTTTAGCTACTATGCAACCAATGGACTGTAAATGCAAGCGTGCGCACATGCGCATACACACAGACACATCCTGACACAGTGATATTTAATTTTTTCTCTTGTATACAATGGGCACTGCATATTGTTGTGTGTTTGGGGCTTATTATTACCTTAATAGGATGAGTCACAACAAACTCACACTAGCTTAAGACAATAATGTCAACTAACTGCTCTTGAAAATCTAGCAGTAAGATGACTTTCACACACAGTTCATTCAGGACACCAGCTTTGCGACCTGTATTACTCTGTGATTCTCTGGGTTTTACCCTCTCCTTGTGGGCTGGTTTCCTTCATTCACAAAACAGCTGCCAGCAGCAACTTCAGCAATATGCTTACCTGGTCACCTCCAGGGACAAGAGAAGGCCCTATTTTTCTTCTCTGAAGAAGAAGTATCTAACAAAAGTCCTGAGCTTTGTCCCAATTTGGACGACCCAGAGTCAGTCCTGTGTCCCGGGAAAACAATGCTACACTGACTGGCACATACTCTCCACCAAAGCATTCTTTGGATCTGCAAATGGAGTCAATCTGACTCAAACCAATAAGCTGCTGCAAAACAGGGGGAACTAAAACAAATACTGAACTAATCATGATACACACTACCTCAGTCCAATGAAAACTTCTTACTGTTAGGGTCTTATTATTTTGTGAGCAGCCATCTAAAAAACATCTACTGATGCCAGCATAACTGGAGCAGAGGAGAATGAATAAAACCAAAGATACAAGGAAAATATTAGTCCAAAGGTCTGATGGACCACATGAACCACAGCCCCACCAACCTGAGCCCAGAACTAGATAGTATCACGCTACCAACAACTGCTGTGACAGGGATCACAACAGAGAGTCCTGGGCACAGTGAGCGAAAACTGTAGAACACAATTCAAATTCACAGAAAAATACCATTCTTATTAGTCTGACGGTGAGTGTTGGAGCCCTCAATACTGTGGACCCCAGATACACTACTAACACAGAAATGAAACTACTCCCAAAGACCACCCTTCAGCCAAAGATTTTAAGAGCTACAGCTGCTAACCAAAAAGATCAGCAGTTGGAATCCACCTGCCACTCCTTGCAAACTTTATGGGGCAGTTCTACTCTGCCCTATAGGGTCGCTGTGAGTTGTAAACTCGATGGCAATAGGTTATTTATTTACTTTTAATAAAACAAACAATAACACATGTGAGGAACATGCATCTTGTTTCAATCAAGTATATGAGACCAAATGGGCAACACCTGCCCAAAAGCAAAGATGAAAAAGCAGGAAGGGTCAAGAAAACTGGGTGAATGGACACTGAGAACCAGAGTAGAAAGGGAAAGGGGAAAAGTGCTGACACATCATGAGCACTGTAACTAACGTCACAAAGCAATCAGTGTTAACATTTTTGAATGAAAAACCATAGCACTGTAAATTTCTACCTAAAACACAATAAAATTAAAAACAATTTTTTTTTAAGCTTTAAATTTCCTGCCAGATATTTCCACCTCTTCTCATGTCATAGCTATGGCTGCTAACAGAAAAGCCAGTAGTTGAATCCACCGGCCATTGCTTGGGAACCCTATAAGGGCAGCTCTACTCTGTCCTATGCAAAGGGTTGCTATGGGTCAGAAATGACTCCACAGCAGTGGGTTTTTTGTGTTATAGCAGTATATGTCTGTTTAAAGTATGCATTCTTGTATGAGTGCACATATATGCACACAATCTATGTGAATATTCATGAGGCCTAACATTTAGAAGCAAAAGGGGAAACAAGCCGTGTCAAAATAAACGTAAATACTTGCAAATTGAAAGTACAACCTACATTACAATTTAACTTGTTACACATTGTGCTAGTCATTGTGCTAACTCTACTCATTCTTCAAATTGCCTTATATGCCTTACTGCCCACCAGCCACAAATTGCTAACTGATATTTATTTATTCAAAATATACCTTTCACTCTCTTTAAAGAAAATTACTGTTAAAACTTCATTTGCTTTAATGCTCATCATTCACTTAGCATATTTATAGAATTATTTATGCAGCTGAAGTTTGAATGCAATTTTTATTTGGTCAGGGTACACATGCATATGTTGTTTGTCTCAAATAATTCCAACACTTCACAAAGTAAAGGCCATATTCTACTCTATCTGCTCAGTTCCCTACCAAGGAGCTTAGTAGAGACCACTACTCTATGTTAAGGATTACCCAAAAAACATTCATCAAAGAAAACATATCATCACCTACGTAAAAGGTACTCCAGATGCTACAAGTAGACTACTAAACCAGAATTTATGTTCCTCTTATATCTCCAAAATAGTTTCTTTACTTCAGGTTTTCATCTTCAATTAAACTCAATTAAACAAGCAGTGATTCAGAAGCTGCTATGTGCTGGATGTCTGCTGGGTGCTAAGGATACACATATAACTACGACTCTGCCGTCATGAGGTTTACAGTGTATTCATCTAATCTCCCTTGTTAAGACTGCCTTCCCTACTCCTGTTCGGTATATTCTAAGACTGCCCATTCTTCAAAGGCCTCAGTGAATTTGACTTCTTCCATCAAGTCATCCTATTTCCCCTCACTGCTTCTTCCCTCTGCAGGAATTGAAGTATGTGATATCTATGCTTCTTATTCTCTACGTAATCTTACATTGTTCTTGCACTATGGCAGTATATCCCAACTTTATCTAACTTTGTTAAACTATAAGTACTTCCAGCCAAGCCAGCCTAGTGCCATCGACTGGAAGTTCCCTGAGTATAAAGATTATAACTAACTACAGAAGGGAAGTCTAGTGGTATAGTGGTTAAATGCTATGACTACTAATAAAAAGGTTGACAGTTCAAATTCACCAGGTGTTCCTTGGAAACTTTATGGGGCAGTTAGTTCTACTCTGTTATATAGTGTTGTAGTGTTGCTATACATTTGAATCGACTCAACAGCAATAGCTTTACGAACAAGGTACAATTACACTAGTATCAATCAAGAGAATATAATTCTTTCACTGTTGTTTCTCAGAAATTTCATAACCAGAGATAGGTTCGATAGACTGTAGTAGATGAGGAGCATCATTTTGAGACAAGTCATTAACCACTAATTAAAATGACAACAGATCTATAAAAACAAAATGTGTATACTTCTGGGTAGCATAGGGTTGTAAAAAGGGACAGAAGAAACTGAGCTCAGATTAAAAGGAAGGTGGAAAATGAGCGGGGAAGAACAGATCTTACTGGAAGAGAGCCACCGCAGTCTGCTCAGGCTGACTCTTTCATACTTAAAGAGCTGCTGACCTAGAAACACTGAACTCTCAAGTCAGCTCTCTTATGGAGTAAGGTAGCATCTGAGCAGGCCCGCCAGCTTCCTTTAACATTTTCAGTACTCACAGGACATATGCTATCCGAATTGTTTTTATTCCTCTGCAGTTTTTTGGAAAGGATGTAGCCTGATTTAGCTTAAAGGCCAGAGGCTTATCTACAGAAAACAGTGCCTATGGCCATTAGTTTTAAATTGCTGAATGATCTGTCACAGCTGGAGATGGAAATAGCAAAGGCCAATAGAAACTGCTCAATCATTGCCCCTTCTCAAGTGGTGCCCAGGGTAGGCACCACATCTGCCATCCCTTAGTTACGCTTCTGCCTTATGGAACACATGTAACTCACGAATCCTGAGTTAAAGACTCATTTTCACATACACTGAGCATTGTCTTGGGTGCTGTCTCCTGGATGTGTGTATTCTCTAAACTTGTGACAGATCCACCTTTGTTTCTGTGAGATAAGCCTCCTCACTATGCTTTCCAGTTACTATGTTCTTATGGGAACACATTTATCTTGAGAGTAAGTAGTCTTGTACTTATTTTGAGAATAATTCCAGTCTTCAGTCATCATGGCCATTTTCTCCCCAGTGCTAGTTTTTGTTTCTGGGTGTTACTGGCTCCCTGCTTTTCTTGCTCTGAACAGCCTTTGGGTAAGGAATAATGCATTATAGTGTACTGTTCAAGAACTTGAACTCCTGTCAGTTATTCTCACCCTGCATTCAATCTTAGAGCCAAATCATTGCTTCCACCTTTGGCAGGTGGCATGCACCACTATGAGCAGCTCTGCAGTATTCTAGGGCAGGTGTTTTTGCTTAGCTTTTAGTACTGCTTTTCTTACAATGAAGGATACTAGTAGTGGTAATTTTCTGCAATTTAAATTCATTTAGTTTTATTTATTTGACCTGTCAGTAGTGCCTTTGCAGTAAGAAAGAATGCGCTGTAGATTTTTAAAAAATCCCCTGAGTTTATTTATTCGGGCTGCAAGTACTGTTTTTGCAGTAAAGAAAAATGCATTGTACCATGTTTTGAAAGTTTCATGAAAAATACTAAAAAGACTAGGAAGAAGACAAGAACAAAATGTATGTGCAGTCATTGCCAGGTGTTTTCATGTTTTATCTCCTGTTTTACAAATTTTCAAGAAATTTGTAAAACTGGCAGGATTTATAATATTCAGGGTCTGCTGGAACATATGGGAACCCAGATTCTGGGTATCAAAATTCATAAATCATAACAAAAATCCTGAATTGGTCCTTTAACCAGCATGCCTTCTATCAGTGATAAGACATGGTATCAACAAAACAAATTCAAAGACAAAAATAATTGAGTCCGAAAGGATTAAAAGGACAGAGTCAAATCTATCTCCTTTACCACCAAGCTTTATAGCCTGATTATATAATGCCTCCAGCCCCAACAAAAAAAAATAAAACCACTTCTTTCTGTTTGATGAGTTCTACAATCTCCTTAACAAGACTTCATGGCGAGGAGAGAGAGGACATTCTTTTTACAATTAAAGACTTAAAACTAAGTGCATGGTTGAGTTAACATTTTATTGTGATTGAGTTTCAATTAAAATGTAATTAATTAATCAATCAACAAATGTTAATGATTTATTATTAATCTTTTCTCCTCAGCTTTATGGCGAGGTGGGAAGGAAGAAAAAAAAAGGTAAAGATGGTGGGAAGTCTGAGGAGACCAAAAGGTGTTTGATGAGAAGGAAAATGTGAGCATCTCCACAGAGGCCTCAGAGAGAAGCGAAGTTCAGAAAAGCTTGGATTTCACCAAAGATTGGCCTTATTCACCTACAGTTGTGCTGAGACAAGTAAAGCTGTAAGACAAGTTTGGGCCCCAAAGCTACCAAAACAATGAACGCTACTTGGCAGCATTTAGTGTTTTCCTTATTCATTTCTTAAACACCACTAATTTCGTGTACAGGAACTCTATTCACAGAAGAATCATTAAGAAATATAAAAATTATAAATATTTGTCAAATTCATATTTTTACATTTCAAAATCGGATGCTTTTATTTTTAATTTTCTATAAATGTGTCCCTTCTATAGTTTTCCTTTCTTTTTAAGTAAATATTCTTTGGAAAATTTTTGAATTAATATAATAAAACAAAAGACACGTTTTGCTTCAAAATATCTCCCAGAGACTGCACACACGGACACTCCATGAAGCAGAACACTGATTGATCTGACCCAGGGTGGCATGCCTAGATTTTTCTTCAAGTGAATTTCAATATAGAAGCTATACTACAGAACATGACCACAGCCAAAACTGAATTTTAAATCACTTAACATTATATTTGTCACTTATAAAAGGACTGCTATTCTAAGCATACAAACAAAAGCACAATACAAAGAAAAGTTTTTTTAAATATGCAAGAAAGATAAAAAAAATTTTAGGAAGCATACTGTGTTCACCCTATGGTACAAAACCACAGTGGATTAGAAGTAACACAATCCTATGATGCTTTCCCATTGTATTTGAAAGTTATTCCTTGACTGTGTAGTAAACAGCTCAATATGAGGAATATTTTCATTATGTTTAACCTTACAAAATCTGAAGACCCATTATTTTAAGAAGAAAATTCTCTTCAGTCAACTGTATTTCAATCACATAGTTACCATAAAATACAACTTGGAAGTATAGTAGACCCCCTACAAACATAAATTACAGTGGCAAAAATTTACAGGGTTCCAGCAGTTTTAATCTTATCACCTGTTTATATTGTCTAACTGTAGATCCAAATCTTGAAGTTTCTTTTGATATTTCTCTGTAAAGTGATAGAACTCATTAAGGACTGAAGATTTCAAATCAGGGTATGGACATTCCACAGTTTCTAATTCCACAGGCAGTTCACTAAGCAGGTTACTTTTTTCTTCTAAAGAATGATCTAGTATCTGAAAAAAGTTATATTATTATTTTATTTTACATAAATAACAAATTCATAAACAAATACATTACTATTTGTATCACACTTACTTTCATACTCCAGTCTGAAAGATCATTTTGTATTTTCTGTTGTTCCAGGTTAAGTCTTTCAAAAGCAGCTTTCAATTGTTTCTTCATGAAGTCAACCTATACAGGACATTTAGAACAACCTTTGTAGAATGAAAATTATTGCAGTAAAACCAATATTTACATTTAAGGGCACAGGAATTATTCCCAAAAGCCAATAAGTGGTAAAAATTAAATAAGAAAGCACTGCTTGGCTTGGCTGGGGTACTTGCAGAACAGAGCTCAAGAGACATAGTCAGACAGCTCATCAGAGAGGTGAACTTTAACTGGGCTTCCAGAGACACTAGTGGGTTCGGTAAACATTCTGCACCCACATTTGATTTTGTTTGTGGTAAGGCAAAGAGCTTACCGGATCGTCGCTACTGCAATCACTCTTTCCTCCCTTTGCATCCTTGCCTCTCATTCCCAGAAAAACTTCTGGGTATCAATTTTTTTTCTTTTCTTTTTTGTGCTTTAGTGAAACCTTACAATCAAAGTCAATCTGTCATACAAAAACCTACACACACATTGCTATGGAATTCTAACTGCTCTCCCGCCACTGTGACAGTACACTCCTCCTTTCTACTCTGTATTTCCTATGTCCCTTCAACTAGCTCCTGTCCCCCTCTGCCCACTGATCTTGGCTCTAATCAGGAGTTAGTCTAATGCATCTACTTAAGCCAAGAAGCATACTCTTGACCAGTATCATTTTAGTACAATATTTGTCTTAAAAGTTGGCTTCAGGAATGGTTTCAGCTCTGGGCTAACAGGGAGTCCAGGGGTCATGTCTTCCAGGGACCCCCCAGTCTGTTGGACCATCAAGTCTCACCTTTTTAATACGGTTCAAGTTCTAGATCCCATTTTTTCCCCCACTTTGTCACGGACTCTTCGTTGTGTTCCCTATCAGATCAGTCATTGGTGGTGGCTGTGCACCATCTAGTTCTTCTGGTCTCATGCTGATGTAGTTTCTGGATTATGAGGCCTTTTCTGTCTCTTGAGTTTATATTTTCGTTATGTCTTTGATGTTGTCCTTCATTATTCTCTGTAGCCAGTGGGTTGGGACCAACTGATGCCTCTAAGACAGCTGACTGCCAGCTTTTAAGACCCACGTGCCACTCACTAAAGTGCGATGCAGAACATTTTCTTTAAAAACTTTGTTATGCCAATTCACCTAGATGTCCCCTGAAAACATGGTCCCCCAGACTCCTTAGAATGGATTTTTAATGCTTTTCTAGATTATCATTATTTATGAAAGCAATATCATAACACTACAGAATAACTGAAAAATAGAGCAATAAAAAGCACCTACAATCTCACATCTGCCTAGCACAACTAAATTTCTGCTTTAGTCAGGGGAGGCAGTCAATCAGCTAATAGAAAAAAATACACAAGAAACTACCGGGAAGAGGTAAGTGGTGTAGAAATAAGTTGATGTGACAGAGAGTAACCATAGCCTGTCTCATGTGGGTGGTCAGGACAGACTTTTTGGAGGACAAGACATTTAATCTGAAATCTAAAAGACAGACAGTACCCTCGATGGAACAGAAGAGATAGTACAAAAACTGGAGACAAGAACAAACCTGGCATGTGTGAAAAACAGAAAGAAGTCAGTGTCAGTGTGACCGAGCTCTTGAAGGAGAAACAGCTGTCTTGTAGCAGGTGAGATTGAAGCCTGTTGTACAGGGAGGATTTCAGGGCTAGCAGGAGCCCCTGGGGGACTTTAGCAGAGGTGACTTGATCTGCTCTACATTTATTTAAAGAATGCACTGAAGAAGGCTAAGAATGACAACAGAGAGTACAGTTATGAGCCCAGTGAAAAATTCCAAGCAAGAAAAGACGATGATTGGACAGATTCAAGAATACGTTTAAGATATGGAATAGACATAATTGGCTCTCTTTTCTATTTAATACACAACATGTATTTGTGTTTCTTAAATCATTTTATGTGAGACAAAAAGGAAACAATACATTCTCAAAAATTTAAACATACAATTACCACTAAAAAAAAGAAGGTTGGTGATAGACTAGATAGTTGATAGAAATTTGGTTGGGTGAAATCAGTGACAGCAAACACTAGAAAGAAGATCAACTTCTCTGGACTTTAACACAACGTGATTACTCCTCCAATCATAACCCAATATTGCCAGGACTGCATAGCAGGGGCAGGGGTTTCATGCTCTCAGGGGACATCAAGGCCCAACTGGCATAACTAGCATACTGCTAAGAGAGTCTTCTCTTGGTGAGTGGGTATCTGGGGTCTTAAAAACTGCCAAGCTGCCATCTGAGGCACATCAAATGGTCCCAACTCAGCAGTAACTGATGATCATCAAGGATCAAAATGACATGGGGGAAAGAGAACCCAGAAGACAGAGAGACCCACATGAGTGGATGACTGCATTGACATGTGACCGGAGGAAACAGACGGTGCCCTACCACCACCAGTGATAACCGTGATGGAGCTCACGAAGTTCAATCTCATTGGCAACACGAGAATACAAAGGGGTACACAAAAGACCACCATTGATGGTTTAGGGGCCTCAGGGTTTCCCTGGGAGCATGGCCCCTGGTCCCGATGCTGCCCCCGTCTATAAATCATTACTGAGGTCAGCTCTTCAGCCAGGAATTGATTGGACTTGATGACACAGAGTGACCATATCGTGTGTGCACCTTATGGTTATATGCATCTATAGGATGTCGTCCTGATGGCCTCTTATTAAAGGAGGCAGAGAGGGTGAAGAGGAAGGGACAGGACATTATTAGCAGGATATGACATGTATAGAATGGATAGAAGGAGTGTGCTGTCACCGGGCAGGGAGAGCATTGGGAGCTGCACATAGGCAGGCATGCAAATTTATATTGGATTGTACACTTTTACTCCATCACAATTAAAAAAAAAAAGTTGCTGTTAATTCTGACTCTTGTGATCCTGTGTGTTTCAGTAGAATTGTACTCCATTTTGGTTAAAACCAAAGTAGAGCTTAATTGTTTGTGCCACCTAGGAACTCTAAAATGCAGTGATTCTACTCCTAAGAATATATCCATAGGAACTGAAAGCAGGGACTCAAATAGGTACTGCTACAAAGACGTAGATCAGACCATTGCCCATAATAGCCAAAAGATGAAAACAACCCAAGTGTCCATCAATAGATGAATGAATACAAAAGATGTTGTACAGGCAGTCCCTGCATTATAAATAAGTTCTGTTTCTAAGGTTGACTTTAAGTCAGTTTTGTACGTAAGTCAAAACAGTTAGGTATGGCTTGTATCTAATCTCAGTCAAATGTCTGTGTTAATATACAGTATAGGGTGTACCTTTCTATACACAAAAAGCATTAAAAAACACTAAAACATTTTTAACATCTAATACAGTAATAATAATGTTATGATGCATTGCAAAGTAGTGCCCATTTGTTCTTACGACTCATTGTATGCATCATGAATTTTTAATGTGACAAGCTTTATGGGGGTTGGTTCGTAACTGCAAGTTGTATGTAAGCTAGATGTTTGTAACCTGGAACTGTCTGGGTGTACAAACAGCGGAGTACTATTCAGTCATGAAAAGAAATGAAGCTATGATGTATGCCATTGTATGGATAAATCTTCAAAACATTATGAGTGAAATAAGTCAGACACAAAACAACCAATATTGCACGATCCCACATACATGGAATATCTAGAATAGGCAAATCTATTGAAACAAAAGGAAATTAGTGCTTATCAAGGGCTAAGAAGACAATGAGGAGTCAGGAAAAAAATACAGTTAACATACTAACCTCTTCTAGCACTTTCACCGAGTTAAAGTCAGTATGTGGTTCTGAATGCTGTAAAATGTGATGTTGTCTGTATTTCAGATCTACTCTCAACCGCTGAATAGGATGTATCACACTTTTAATAAACATACACCATTGTTCTCGTAACTCTTGTTCTATAGTGAAACAAAATTGAATCAAGGAAATATATTTTAAGTTTCTTCAAGAACAGGTAACTAAAGTTTTATTTGAGGAGTCCTTTAAACAGAAACAGCACTAAATATTAAAAGACAATGAAGTAAGTGACCCACTTTCATTCTTCAAAACAAAAATCCCCATCAAATATAACATGAAAAGTCTCACCAAAATCCATAAGGTTAGAAAGACATTCATTTCCAAGTTTCTCTTCACTGAGAAAGGATTTAATTTCCAATTCAACTTTACATCTGAAATGGATGTTATCTCAATCAATTGTTTTTACAACTGTCGATATATAGATACATATAAAACAACTAGTAGTTGCATTTTTCAATCTAATTTCAATATTACATGATTTATTTATTTAAGCTATGTATGTGTACATTTATTTATTCAACAGTATCAGATTCACAGCAACATTTCTCTCACATTGAAGCTGAGACTGTCTACAGTCACAATGTGTTTACGTCAAGAGCAAAATCAACAAAAGAATTCTTTTCTAGTGTATAAGCCCATTAAAATACCAAACAATTAAATTCTTTCTTCAAACTAAATATTATGTTGATATCTCTAGTGTATGAAACAGATACAGCTAGAGCTGCTATGGCTGAAGTTGGAGAAGCAGAATTTCTGTTCACTTAGCCTTCTTTCGGAGTTTCAGTGTTGCAATTTAAAAGTTCAGGCTGCTAACCTAAAGGCAAGCAGTTCATATACCTGCTACTCCTTGGAAGCCCCATGTGGCAGTTGTACTCTGTCCCATAGGGTTGCTGTGAGTCACAATCAACTCAACAACACCTGGTTTGGGTTTTTCTTTTTTATGGTCCCTTTCTTTTGGTCCCTCAGCGTGGCCACTGGAGACAAACTGCAATGTCACAGTAAAATCTGTAGACTGTAGATAGAGATAAGTCCCTTGAACTTTTCCTTTACTTAGTATATTCAACTTAGACAATTTTGATAATTTTATTATCTGCTTATAATTAGGACATTTGGAAAAACGCATATGGATTTAGCAATAAATTTTGTGCTGAGATACTGGAGCCCAGATCCATTTAGGAACATTTTAATGCTAATGGTAAGAGATGAAGAAGAAAAGAAAACTGGAGTGCATGTATGCCATATGTGTTGTGAATTCACAAAACTTTAAGATTACCAGGTCTGATGTTTTCTCCCTCAAGTTAAAACACCTGTAAGTTGAGACAAAGGCCATGCTTTGCAGGTTTTCCCCTCCTTTATTTCAGATAAACACCAACAAAACCAAACCAAACCTATTACACTGCCACAGTAATCAAAATAGCCTGGTATGATACAAAAAGAGACATATAGACGAACAGAACAAATTGGAAACCCCAAAGATGTCACCATCCTCTTAGGAACAGTTGATATTCGACAAAGATTGTAAACTGGGGTAAAAAGAGTCTCTTTAACAAATAGTGTTGACAAAATTGGATATTCACCTGCAAAAACCTGAAACAAGACCCATATCTCATACCTTACACAAAAGCTGACTCAAAAGAGTTCCAAGGCCTAGATATCAAACCTAAAACAATAAAGATCATGCAAGAAAAATTAGAGTCAACAATGGAAGTTCTGTTACACAGCTTAGACTGACTTTAAGGTCTGCCGAAGCACAATCAACAGAAAACAGGTGCTCCTCGGAAACTCTGTGGAGCAGTTCTACTCTGTCTATGGGGTCGCTATGAGTCTGCATTGACTTGATGGCACTGGGTTTACTGGATACTAAGAATCGAACACTTTTGCTCATCTCAAGACTTTATCAAAAGAGTGAAAAGACCACCTACAGAATGGGAAAAAATACTTGGCAACTACATGTCAGATCGATATCTGATCTCTATAATCTACAAGGTACTGCAAAATAGCAACAAGAGAAAGGTAAATAATCCACTTAAGCAATGGGCAATGGAGATGGACAGACACTTCACCAAAGAAGACAGGCAACCAAAAGACACGAGAAAATGCTCATGATCATTAGCTGTCAGAGAAATACAAATCAAAACTACAATGAGATGTCATCTCACCCAACAAGGTTGGCTATAATCCCCAAAACACAAAACAACAAATGCTGGAGAGGCTGTGGAGAGAAGGGAAATCTCCTGTACTGCTAGTGGGATTGCAAAATGGTAGAGCCTCTTTGGAAAGCAATTTGGAGATTCACTAAAAAGCTGGAAATAGATATACCACTTGATCCAGTAATCCCACTGCTAAGAATACATCCTACAGAAACAAAGGCTGTCACATGAACAGATGCATGCACGTGATGCTTATTGCAGCACAGTCCACAATAGGAAAAAGATGGAGTCAGTCTAGATGCCTATCAACAAATGACTGGATAAACAAACTATGGTACTCAATGGAACACTATAGAATGATAAAGAATAACGATGATTTTAGGAAGCATCTCATAAACTGCTTTCAATTGGAAAACATCTGTGTGAAATCAGTCAGTGGCAAAAGGACAAATATTGTATGAGATTCCTGCTATAAGGACTTAAAAATAGACTGATATACAGAAGAAAAAACAATTTGATGGCTATAAGGGTGGGGAGGTGAGGTGAGGGTTAGCCACAGATTAACCAGTTGATAGAAATTTGGTTGGGTGAAAGCAGTGACAGCACACAGTAGAAAGTAGATCAACTTAAATGGATTTCACCATAAACCAAAAGTTCTAATCTCAACCCAATATTACACGGATAGAGTAGCAGAGACAGGGGCTAGAGATCATACTCTTGGGGTACATAGAGGTTAATTGGTATAATTAGCCTATTGCTAAGAAAGTCTTCTGCACCCCATGTTGGTGAGTGGCATCTGGGTTCTTAAAAGCTAGCAAGCTGCCATCTGAGGTACACCAAATGGTCTCAGCTCATCTGGAATGGATGATCACCAAGAACAACAAAGACACAGGGAAGAAAGAACTCAGGAGACAGAAGGACTCATGTGAATGGGAGACTGTATCAACACGTGACCAGAAGAACCAGATGGTGCTCAGCCATTGTTGAGTCCCTGTGGCAATATTAGAAAAAGAGGGGTGCAGCTCAAGAACTCTACTAACAGACCACAATTGATGGTCTGATGGCCCAGGGGATCCCCTTAGAGCATGGCCCTCAGACCTGCTGCTGTCCCTGACCAGAAAAAACTACTGAAGTCAACTCTTCATACAAAAATGGACTGGACTCAGGAATACAGTGTGACCATATGGTGTGTGTACTTATGGTTCTATGCATTTATAAGATGCTGTCCTACTGCTGTCTTTCTAGATAGAAGAAAAGAGGATGGAGAGAAGAGGACAGTAGCTTGTTAAGAGGATACAAGTACAGCATGAAAAGGAGGACTGTGTTATCACCAGGCAAGGAGAGCAGAAGGAGCTGCAGATAGCCAGGCAAGGGAAGTTAATTTGGACTGTATACTTTCACTTAATCACAATCAAATAAAAAAGCAATTGCCATTGATCTGATCTGACTCATGGTGATCCCCTGTGTGCAGAGCAAAACTGCTCCACAGGCTTTTCAAGTCTGTGACCCTTAAGTAGCAGATCTCCAGGACCTTCTTCTGAGGTGCCTCTGGTTGAGTCTGAACTACAAACCTTTCATCAAGTGCTTAAATGTTTACACCATCCAGGGACTCCTACTTTTGATTATCAGCTGCTTTAGCATTACGATTAAGGGAGGAGTCCACAAAAGAAAGGTACTGTATAAACAGATGAAAGCTATAAGCTCATATAAACCCATGTCAAAGTTTATTCTCTTGAACCAAGGAATCATATTTTCTGCTCCCCAAATCCCTGTAGATAACAAAGTTTCTTATAATTCTGATCTGTTTCTGTGTGCCTACACACCAGCCCCAGCTTACTCACAATCCAGAAGGTTGTTTCATAGGGTCCTTCCTAAGTCTCAAATCAATAACCTAACCTTCTATCTTAAGAGGCAAAAAGAAAAGAAAGGAAAATTAAACCTAAAGCAAGCAGAAGAAAGGTAAAAATAAGACTGGAGTAGAAATTAATAAAATGTGGAATTGAAAAACAATGGAGAAAAATCAATGAAAACAAATCCTTTTTTTAAAATTAAAGAGCAACAAAACTGACAAGCTATTAGTTTGTTTGACCAAGAAAAAAGAGACTCAAGTTACTAGAATCAAAAATGAAAGGAAATATTTCACTATCAATCTTACATAAAAAAGTGTTATAAAAGAATCCAACTAAATAATTTAGATGGGACAAATTTCTAGCAAGACAAACTATTAAAACTGATTCACAAAGAAACAGACAATCTGAATAAACCTGTAACAAGTGAAGAGAGCAAAGTAGATGTATATATATCCCCCTCAAAAAAATTTAGGCCCAGAAGTTTTTACCACCGAATTCTACCGAATATTTTAAAAAGAATTAATAGCAATTCTTCAAAAACTCTTACAAAAAAATAGAAGAGGAAAAATACTTTCCATTTTATGAGATCAGATTACTCTGATACCAAAGCTAAAGACATCACAAGGAGGACAAAAACAAAAACCTACAGATTAAGATCACTTAAGAATATGAATGAAAAGTTCTCCATAAAATACTAACAAACCAAATCCAGCAACATATAAAAAGAATTAAATGCCATAAATAAATGGGATTTATCAGGGTTATAAGATCGGTTTAACATCTAAAAGTCAATTCATGTAATGTCATCAATAAAAAATAAAATCACATGATATCTGAGGAGACACACAAAAAGTTGACAAAATGCTCCAGTTTTCTTGATAAAAATATTTGACAAAGTAGGAACCAAAAGGAACTTCCTGACCTGGTAAATGCTATCTAAGAAACACCCAGTGATAACCAAGAACAACAAACACATGAGAAAAAATGAGCCCAGGACACAGAAGGACCCATATGATTGGGAGACTACATTAGCACAAGACCAGAAGAAATAAATGGTGCCCAGCCTCCAGCAAAGACAGCCCTGACAGGCAACACAATGTAGTCCCTGATGTAACACAAGAAAAAGAGGTGTGGAGATGAAGAACTCTATTTAAAAGACCTGAAATGATTGTCCAACAGCCTGGATGGTCCCCTTGGAACATGCTGACCCAGACATGGAAACAGTACTGAGGTCAACATTTCAAACAAAGAATAGACTGGACTCAAGGACACAGAGTGAGCATGCGATGTGTGTACTTTATGGTTTTATACACTTATAAGAGACTGCCCTATTGATTTCTTTCCAGAGAGCAGAGGACACAGTGGATAGGAGGGGACAGGTGTTAGTTAAGTGGATACTGGAAGCAGAGGGAAAAGGAGGAGTGGGCTGTCACAGGATGAGGAAAGCAGACAGAGTTGCAGGGAGGTGGGCATGCAAAACTGACTCAGATTGCATACTTTCATTTTAATCATAATAAAAAAGAGAGAAAGAAAGAAAAGCCCATTGCTAACATCATACCTAATTGTGAAAGATTAGACGCTTTCATTCTAAGAGCAGGAACAAGACAAAGAGGTCTGCTCTCACCATTTCATTCAGCATTGTGCTGGAGGTTCTAGTCAGAGCAATTAGGCAAAAATAAAATAAAATAAAAAGGAAAGAAATAAAAGGCATCCAAATTGAAAAGGAAGAAGTAAAACTATCCTTATTTGCAATGATATGATCTTGTACTTCAACAAAATGACACAAATTTCTATAGTTCAGGATCTCTCCAAAAACTAATTATGCTAAAACGCATTAAGGTTCTCCACAAAGTGGATGAAACAGAAAGTATTTTTCTCATTATCTGATAACAAAACTCATTACTTTCCACAAAATGTCTTGAAGAATATTAATGTTTTGTGGAATAAGATTCATGACTCAGGAAACATAGATAGAAATTGTCTTAGACCCAAAATCACTGAACACAGTGACTTTCGAAAACAAGAATCCTGCTGTGTTCATTATGCTAGACTAGTTTCTGGGTGCTCACCAACTTGGAGCTCTACAGCACATACAACTTCTCCTAAACCTGAAAAGGAGACAAATGTCCAAATTCTTTCAATGTCCAAACCTGCCAGTTTAAGAATCACATAATGCTACCTGGCCTATGATGGGCACTTTCTTGAGCATGTTATTGATGGACCTATAACCAAAACCAAACCTACTACTTGTGAATCGATTCCAACTCATAGCGACCATGTAGAACAAAATAAACCTGCTCCATAGAGCTTCCAAGGAGCACTTGGCAGCTCTGAATTGCTGACCTTTTGGGTAGCAGACGTTGCACTTAACCACAACAGCACCTGGATTTCCATTAGACCTGTAGACCTGCTTAATCTTTGCCTGAAAAGTAAACCTCAGGAGGAAGTTCATACAAAGATAAAAGGATACTAGGGGATCATACTCTCAGGGCTTCTCCAGTCTTTGTTAGATCAGTAACCCTGGTCTGTTTTGTGTACGTGTGTGAATTTGACTTTTCTTCTACATTTTCCTCCCTTAAAATAAAATCTTAATTCTTCACCACATGGCCAATAAAAAGAATGTCCTCCTTAGTTTCTTTGCCAGTCATTAAACAGGGGAGTAAGAGTCTCTGAGAAAGTATATTAAAATTTTCAAAGGTTGTAATTTCAGAAAGCAAATCAAGTATCATAATTATATATAATATGAATTATATATAATTCATAAATTTTAAGAGAGCCCAGTTTTATCAGTATAAATTTCAAATAATTAAAGTTTGGTAAAATCCTTTTTTGCTGCTGAGGTTAGACCAATTAGATCTCAGGTGATAAGAAGGAAATCCATGAGAAAAACAAAAAGTTACTTAAGGACAACTGATCCAATTCCAGCTTCACACAAACTAACTTTTTTGCTTTTCTGCTAGTGACTTAAATCTTCTGAAACTCTAAATTGTCATCTGTAAAATGGAGACAACAATGATACCCACTCTGTTGTTGTTTTTAGGTGCCATCGAGTCGGTTCTGACTCATAGCGATCCTAGGTATAACAGAATGAAACACTGCACAGTGCTGAACCATGCCCACAATCACTGCACTTGAGCCCACTGTGGCAGCCACTGTCAATCCACCTCACTGAAGGTTTTCTTTTTCATTGAGCGTCTACCTTACCAAGCATGATATCATTCTTCAGGGACTGACTCCTCCTAACAACGTGTCCAAAGTATGTAAGAGGTAGTATCGCCATTCTTGCTTCTAAGGAGGACTCTGGTTGTACTTTCTCCAAGACAGATCTGTTTGTTCTTCTGGCAGTCTACAGTATATTCAATGTTCTTCTCCAATACCACGATCCAAAGGCATCAGTTCTTCTGTCTTCCTTATTTACTGTTCAGCTTTCACATGCATGTGATGACACTGAAAATAGCATGGCTTTATCAGGTGCACCTTAGTCTTCAATGTGAAATCTTTATTTTTCAACACTTTAAAGAGATCTTTGGCAGCAAATTTGCTCCAAGCAATGCGTCTTTTAATTTCTTGACTGCTGTTCCCAAGGGTGTTGGTAGATTCAAGTAAAATGAAATGCTAGACAACCTCAGTACTTTCTCCATTTATCACAATGTTGCTTATTGGTCCAGTTGTAAGGATTTGTTTTTTTTTGATGCTGAAGTGCAATCCATACTGAACGCGGTGGTCCTTATCTTCATTAGTGTTTCAAGTCTAATCTTCTTTCAGCAAACATGGTTGTATCATCTGCATAATGCAGGCTGTTAATGAGTCTTCCTCCAATCCTGATTCCTTGTTCTTCTTCATACAGTCCAGGTTCTTTGGTTATTTGCTAGGCATACAGATTGAATGGTTATGGTGATAAGATACAACGCTGACATACCACTTCCCTAACTTTAGAACCTTCAGCATCCCTCTGTTCTATTGGAAAGACTACCTCTTGATCCCAGTACAGATTCCTTATGGGCACAATGAAGTCTTCCAGAATTCCCATTCTCTGCAGTGTTATCTATAACTTTTTATAATCCACACAGTTGAATGCCTTTGGATAGTCAATAAAACACAAGTAAACATCTTTCTAGTATTTCTTTGCTTTTAGCCAGTATACATGAAACATCAGCAATGATATCCCATGTTCCATATCCTCTTTTAATCTGGCTTAAATTTCTACCAGTTCCCTGTCAATTCAGCCAATTTGAATGATCTTTAACAAAATTTTAAAAAATTACTTGCATGTAATATTAATAATACACTTTGATAATTTCTACATTTAGTAGATCACCCTTCTTGGGAGTAGTCATAAATATGGTTGGCCATGTAGCTGTCCCCCAAATTTCTTGGCATGGAAAAGTGAGCACTTCCAGCACTGCATCTGTTTGTCAAAACATCTCACTTAATAATCTGTCAATTCCTGAAGCCTTGTTTTTTTCTAGTGCTTTCACCGCAGCTTGGACTTCTGCCTTCAGTACCATCAGTTCCTGATCATATGCTATTTTTTTGATATAGTTGAATGTCAACCAGTTCTTTTGGGTATGACTGTGTAACCCTTCCATCTTCTTTTGATGCTTCCTGTGTCATTTAGTATTTTCCCTGTAGAATCCTTCACTATTGCAACTTTAGGCTTGAATATTTTCTTCAGTTTTTCAGCTTGAGAAATGCCAAGCATGTTTTTCCCTTTTGGTTTTCTACCTCCAGTTCTTTGCACAGGTCATTATAATACTTTACTTTGTCTTCTTCATTGTCCTTTGAAATCTTCTGTTCATTTCCTTTACTCCATCATTTCTTCCTTTTGTTTCAGCTACTCAATGTTCAAGAGCAAGTTTCAAAGTCTCTTCTGACATCCAGTTTGGTATTTTCTTTCTTTCCTGTCCTTTTAATGATCACTTACTTTCTTCATGTATGACATCCTTGACATCATCCCACAATTCATTTTGCCTTTGGTCATAAGTGGTCTATGTATCAAATCTATCCTTCAAACAGTCTCTAAACTCAGGAAGGATATACTGAAGGTCATACTTTGACTTTCATTGACTTGTTCTAATTTTCTTTAGTTCAGTTTGAACTAGCATAAGAGCAATTGATATTTGTACCACAATTGGCCCCTTGCCTTGTTTTGACTGATGATATCAAGCTTTTCCATTGTCTCTTTACACAGATGTAGCTGCTTGGATTCCTGTGATTTCCACCTGGCAAGATCCATGTGCACAGTCACCATTTATGTTGATGAAAAAAGATATTTGCAATGAAAAAGTCACTGGTATTGCAAAATTCTATCATGCATCTCTAGCATCTTTTTTTATCACCAAGGCTACACTTTCAGACTAGGGATTCTTCTGCTTTGTTTTCAACTTTTGCATTCCAATTGCCAGCAATTATCAACAATCCTGATTGCATGTTCAATCAACTTCACACTGCAGAAGCTGGTAAAAATCTTCAATTTCTTCATCTTTAGCCTTAGTGGTTGGTGTGCAAATTTGAATAAAAGCTGTACTAACTGGACTTTCTTGTAAGTGTATGGATATTATCCTATCACTGACAGCATTGTACTTCAGGATATATCTTCAAATTGTATTTTTGACGATGAATACAACATTATTCCTCTTCAAGTTGTCATTCCTGGCATAGTAGACCACATGATTATCTGATTCAAAATGGCCAGTACTAGCCCATTTCAGCTCTCTACTGCCTAGGATATCAATGTTTACGTGTTCCATTTCAATTTTGATGACTGCCAATTTTCCTAGATTCATACTTCATACATTCCACATTCCAATAATTAATGGATGTTTGCAGCTGTTTCTTATAATTTGGAGTCATGCCACATCAGCAAATGAAGGTCTTGACTGCTTGCCTCCATCTGCATCATTAAGGTCAATTCTACTTCGAGGAGACAGTTCTTCCCGTTGCCTTCTGAGTACCTTCCAATCTGGGGGGCTCATTTTCTGGCATTGTATCTTATAATGTTCCACTGCTATTCATAAGGTTCTCACTAGCTAATTCTTTTCAGAAGTAGTCTTTTAGGTCTTTCTTCCTGGTCTGTCTTAGTCTAGAGGCTCAGCAGAAACCTGTCCACTATAGGTGACCTTGCTTCTATCTGAATACCTATAGCACAGTTTCCAGCATCACAGCAACACGCAAGCCTCCACAGTGTGAAAAGCTCACAGACAAGTTATGTTGTTATGAAGACTAAATAAGAGAAAGCATGTAACATAGATGGCAGAGTACCTGACACAAAACAATTGTTGTCAAGTCAGTTCTTACTCACAGTGACCCTGTAAGACAAGGAGCTACCCCATAGGGTTTCAAAGGAGCATCTAGTGGATTCAAACTGCAACTTTTTGGTTAGCAACCATAGCATTTAACTACTACGCCACCAGGGTTCCTGACACAAACTAAATAATCAGTAAAAGCTAGATGTCACTGTAGGCACTCACCCAGGCCTGAGATTCTCAAATGGGAACAGAAGGAGCAGATCAGATTCTCAAGTAAGGCATTAAACGTGGTGTAGACTTTTAAATATTGAGAAGCATCCCTAGTACCTTAGACTATTTTTAATTTTCCATAGTACCTAAGCCTTCCATCAATCTAGCCATTTCCCTAAATTTTCTCTTACAACTACCATTGTTTACTGAACACATTGAAATAACCCACATTCTAGAGTAACACAGAAAAGTATCTTGAAATTTTTCTTTTTGTCCAAGAGTCAACCCTTACAAGTTTCAAGACAAATTAGTGTATATTCTAGAGTAACAGAAATCAAACCAAATGCTTCGCTGCCACGTAGATTCCAATTCATAGCAATCCTGTAGAACAGAGTAGAACTGCCCCAAATGGTTCTCAACAAGCCACTGGTGGATCAGAACTGCAAACCTTTTCATTAGCCGCCATAGCTCTTAACCACTGTGATACTAGGGCTCCTAACATAAGGCAAGTATCTTGAAATTATTCTTTTTGTCCAACAGCCAACTTTTATAAGTTTCAAACCGTCAAGGTTATTATTACTTGAATGCTCCTTATTGCCATCATCTTTATGTTATTTTGCAGTCTTCATGCCACAGTTGTTCAGACTTACCTACTAATCAGAATGTCATCAGTTTGAATCCATTAACTGCTCCCTGGAAACTCTTAAGGGGGCAGTTCCACTCTGTCCAACAGGGCCTCTATAAGTCAGAACTGATGCAACAGCAATGGATTTGAGTTTGCTTTTTTTTGGTTTTATGACAATCTGAGCCAGCCAAAACAATTATTTTTCATAATGATATGTGTATGCTTCTCCTATCTAGCTCAAGAACAACGTCACACACATTAGGAGAGGTGTGGACACTTCGGTGAGTGGTGTCTAGGGTCTTAAAAGCTAGCGAGCAGCCATCTACAATGAATCAATTCATCCCAGCCCACCTGGAACAAAGGAAAATGGAGAACACCAAAGACACAAGGAAAATACTAGCCCAATAGACAGAAAGTGGCACGAATCAGAGACTTCACTAGCCTGCAGCCAGAAGCAAATGGTACCTGACTACCACCAATGACCACCCTGACAGGGAACACCACTGAAAGTCCCTGGTGAAGCAGGAGAGAAATGAGGTACAAAACTCAAAGTCTAGTAAAATGACCAGACTCAACAGTTTTAAGACTGGCCCTCCAGTTAGGCCCCCTACGAAAACATGGTCCCTGGATGCTCCGTCCAAAACTAAAAATATTCCCAAAGCCAATTCTTCAGACAAAGATCAGACTGGGCTATAAATCATAAAATGATACTTGGGGAGAGTGTGTCTCTTAGCTCAAGTAGATACAGGAGACTACACGGGCAACTCCCGCCTAGAGGTTAGATGAGAAGGCAGAAAGGGACAGTGGGCACAGGAAATACAGAGTAGAAATGGGAATGTGTTGTCACATTATAAGGAGAGCAACTAGGGTCATGTAACAACGTGTGTATAAATTTTTGTATGAAAAACTAACTGGAACTGTAAACTTTCACTTAAATTACAATGAACAAAAAGAAAAAGAGGGGTATGGAACGGGCAAGATAAAAATTCTTCCCTAGTGTCTCCCTTCACGGTGGTGCTTGCGTCATTGAACACCATAATTAGGTTTCCAAATGACTTTTCTTGTCATCATGTTTAAAGGTTTGCAACTTTTCAAATAATTTTTCCCATGAGCTCAAACTTTCCATCCATATAAGGTGTCTTTTTGAAGGGCAAGATAGGTCCGATTTAATTGCTTTTATAAGACAAGTATAGTGAAGAAGTCTATATAATTTTGATTTCCACAGCTTAAGTTAAGAAATAATATAAAACTATTTTGACTTCTGAGCCTTCTATTTCACATTCAGGAATCACTCCTTAGAGTACTAATAAACTCCTATCAACATGAAACACAACTAAGTAAAAAAATAAAGCTGATGGTATACAAAGTACAAAAGTATAAAAGAACCCTTTTTAAAAAACATATTTTACAAATAGCCCATTTTTAAATGAGAGGAAATACAGCTTCTATTTTTGCCTAGATCTGTGAAAATAAATTTGTTTTCCAAAGATTAAACTTCAGATCACATACAAAGTCTGCACTTTGTATTAATTTATCTTGGAGAGACAATTGGAAACAACAACAAAAATCAGAAATCCAACTTAAATATTTTAGTCATGATGCAGCTCTATCCAGAACCACCGAACAACTTAAACCTACAGTTTAGTCATCTAGTCATTTACCCATCTTCCTCCTGGTGCCTTATCTTACAACATAAAGAGAAATAAAATGGAATGCTTGCCCTCAAGGAGTTTACCACTTAATAAGGAAAACAAACATTAAATAAAATATTATAATCCCATGTGCTAAGTTCAATATAAATAACTGTAATGGTGAGATGGAGTGCAGAAAAGGAAGTGATTAGCAGAAACAGAAAATCACTCTTTTTTTCCTAAGGAAAGCAAAATCCACATTCACATATTCACTGAGTTCCAAAATAAACTGGTGAAATGAAAAGCCTTTAATTTGACTCACATTCTAGCTGTAACAGGAAGTTCTGATTGTAATGCTTTAATTAACATTGAAAGTTATTAGAACATCTGATTAGCCAACGCTTACCTGAGTTCCCTCAGCCTTTGATGTTCTTGCCACCATACCTGCTTGTGTTGTTTCATTAGTGTTTGCTCTTTCGAGTTCTTTGATGTTTGTACGGTTTTTCTAATCTAGATTTAAAGGAACAAAAGCGGAGCAACTTCAATATTTTAAAACCTGTTTTTCCCAAAATAAATCTTTAATCTGTGTTTTCTAAATTGAATACTTTCTCAGTCCTCACTATCACATCTTGTAACACAAAACTCACCTAAACTCAGCATTATGTTAAGTAAATAGCAGACATGGGGAAGAAAAAATAGTTTGAAATTCTCACGAATTTAAGAATTGCTTTTAAAGCACCCATGAGAATAAAGATGAAGTAATTCTACTTTCCACATATACAATAAATAATACCTTACTTCACATAGCCCTGGAAAATTTTTCAAGAACTTTCTGTACATTTTCTCTCCTTTTTGATACATCTCCCCATGAGGAGCAACAGGCATCATTATTTCCATCTTACAAATGAAGGCACTCAGGTTAAGAAGACTTGGTCAGCGTCATAAAACTAACGAGGTGAATATCAGAGCACAATGAAAGAACCTTGACATTCAGCATTTGTGGTTGAAGTGCTCTTTCCACTACTCCAAGGAGATTTTTATCTGATCTCTAGTACAAGATGGCAAGAAGTCCTTGAATAAGTTAGAAGATCTGGCTTTTGTCCAGCTTTTAGCACTTACTAGAAAGAAATATGACCTTGATTATACAATGATAATCTTTTGATTTGATGACTTGGTAAACTAAATAAGGAAAAAAGTATATAAGGAAATGTTTGCTTAAAAGTACTTAACAATAAAGAAACAATGTAATACAGACAACACAAATTTTCAACTAAATTTAATTTCCCCCCTAAATTTCATGACTTTTTAAAATATAACAGTGATTTTTTGGGGATTCTGGATACAAGGTGTATGGCCTGGACCTGTCTGCCTTCAGGTCTGCTCCTTGCCATTTCCCTAACTTACTATACATCACAGATCAAGCTGTATTTCTCAGGTGCTCCAATCAGGTGGGTTCTGCCAAGAGGAGACCACAGTGCTGGGGGCAGCTGAAGAGAGGGAGAGAAGGAGGGAGGAAGAAGCCACAGGGTTACTCTCCTGCCATGTCTGACTTTAGAAGGGTCTCCAGGAGCATCTGCCTTTTCCTCATTGTTCCAGCTTTCTTTGGGCAGTTCCACTATAATTCTACCTCTGGGAAAGCTCAGCTCATGGGATCTGGGATAGCACTGCTTTTTCCCTATGTCCTTCTGACCTGAATGGCAGTGACTTCCTGCTGCTCTTAACCCCTCTGTATTGCTTCACTGGCCTCTGTTTGGTTTCTCAGCAATTTTATCATCATTTTCTCACAGTAAAGACCCCTGGTTTCACAATGGTTAGAGTCTTCAGCTGCTAATCAGGTTGGCAATTTGAACCCACTAGGTGCTCTGTGGAAGAATGACATGGCAGTTTCCTTCCACAAAGATTTATAGCCTTGGAAACCCTATGGGGCAGTCCTACTCTGTCTTATAGGTTGCTCACTATGAGTTTGAATCAACTCCATGGCAAAGGGTTTCCTATTCAAGTGATGCCTGTTTCTAGTTACATTCTGCCTGATACTCATTTGTACTCTGAACTATTCCATGTTAATATTTTTAAACATCTGCAAAAGTGCTGCTCGAAAATCAGAAACTAGATGCAATACATATAGAAATATTTTCTCTTCTACTAGAATAACTAGCACCCTAACAGCCTGAACAGATCAATACTGAGATATAAAATCTTCTGAAGACCAGTTCTGAAAAGGAATCTTCATAATGCATACTATTTCAGGCTGTCATTCACTGATTACTTTAATCTTGAGTTTATCTTTCTGCTGCTCTACTTACTGATTCAAAACTAAGGGTACAAGAAAACAAAGTAATCCAAAGATAACCTAAAAAATACAAAGTCAAATCTTTTTATCAGAACGTTTTAAGAGTGCTACAATTATAAGATGTAGGAGGAAAGTATACTTAAGTAAGTACAGGACATTGCAGCAAAACATTCACCATCTCCATTTTACCTATGCAGAAAAAGTGGGAAGTATATCTAAAATCTGATACTCTGATATTTGCTTTAACTCATTCTAAATATTTTCTACCTATAGTCTCTAAAATTTGCTACAACAAATCAGATTTCTTTGACATATTTGGCCCATGCTGTATATAAAAAATGTAAAACACCTTGTGGGAAGATATGGACACATTTTTATAGTTAAAAAAAAAAAAAAAATCAATGATGCTGCCTTTGGGTCCAGAGAAAGACCAATTAGGTAAACTCACAAAGTCAAACAACTATTTTTCACTAGCCACTTTTAATATTTTAGAACATCTTGATTTTTGTAAACTCACTCATTGATTCCACTTCTATCCTCAGGCAAAAAATGAAGAACAAAAAAGTCTTACAAAGAACAAAAAAAGATTTAAAATTGTATCTTAATCAATAGAAGTATCTAGGTGATTCCAATTCATTATAGTGAGCAATAAGTCACATGAAATCAATAAATATATTTAAAAATTTTAGGTAGATGATGATGTATACAGAATACTGATAAATTAAAAACCCTTCTGAAAAATAGCTAAAATACTAAATCCATAAAACAATCAGAAACAGAAGTTTTCCTTTATGTGGCTTATTGTGACAGTCCAAGACAATACAACAACTTTAGGCATCTGTAATTTACCATGAACACCCTTTCTGGACAGAGAACTCACCTTTACATATAAACATCAATGATTACTGGACAATTTCTGTTGGTTAGATACATGTACACATTTGTCAAAATTCATTGAGCTGTACAGTTAAGATACACATTTGTCAAAATTCATGGAGCTGCATAGTTAAAATTTATGCATTTTACTGTACATGAATTATATCTCAATAAAGTACTGTTAACATTAAAAAAGAAAACAACTACTCTAAGATCCAATTCCTTGTTTGTACTATATATATATATATATATATATATATATATACAGTACAGAAAGATGGAGGAGAAAATCCAAAAACAAAAACATTGCATTATATGGATCTTATTCACATACTAATTTATTAAACTCTGAATTTTTTTGAGACAATCAGGGGAAGTTAACTCTGACTAGATATTTGAAATTATTAAGGAATGGTTTAACATATTTAGGCACAGTAATAGGATTGCAGGATTTTTTTTAAGCTCTAAATATTTAGAGACGCATGCAGAAATATTCGTGGGTAAAATGATATCTGACATTTGCTTTAAAACAATCTGACAGGAAGAGGTTTGTGAGTGGGAAAGTAACGGAAACAATGTTCAAGAGTTAACAACTGTTAAAGCTGGATGATGTTATACAGCGATTTATTATACTCTCTGTGCATATGCTTACAATTTTCCACAATGCAAAGCAAAAACATTACTTGATGGATACTTGAGTTGAACAAAAAATGTCTATTCTTACTAACCAAAGAAATTCAAATAAAAATAACTGTAAAGATCTCTTTTAGAATTAACTGAAAACTTAAAAGAAACGCTTCAAAATTTGGTCTCAGTTTCTCAACTCTAACTTACTTAGAGGTTCAGTCTCAGCCTCTGAAAGGCTAAATTGCTGAATGTTCACATCAGAGTTAAATCTGGCATCTCAGAACTTGTACATAATCAATGTCACAGTAATTACATAGGTGGCCATCACAGCTAATCAGTATAACAATATCAGTAATGCAAATAAGGTAAGTCTTTTGAGCTTATTGTTAACTTTTGTTAGTTGAAAATAATTACTGGTATTTTCTTTTCCAATATAATGTGAATTTTTCTAGATGTAACTAGAATAAAAAAATCTCCTTATGTGCTCTAAATCCTAAAATTCTATCATTCATTTTAACTATGTATACATGCAATACTGTATGTGCATATTTAATATTAATAGTGATTGTTAAAGCTGTTAATTTTCTGTGCAAAAAAGAGCAATTTAAAATAAATAAATAAATGGATAGTAAATGCAAATAAAGGGTCTTCCAAAAAGAATATTCTATTTTTGAAGCTACAAACAACCCAAACACCAAACCCACAGCCATCACTATGTGACTCATAGTGACCCCATAGGACAGAGTAGAATTGCTCCACAGAGGTTCCAAGGAGCACCTTTGAACTGCCAACCTTTTGGTTAACAGACATAGCACTTACCCACTACACCACCAGGCTCTTTGAAGCTATAGCGGCCATATTTATTATGTTTTTTTTGTTAGTCTTGACAGATAGCCATGAAAAGTTACCTGATACCACAAGGAGAAATTATTCAAGTTTATCATCAAAATGCATGTTCTGGTCACCAAACATTCCCTGAGTTAAGTGAAATCAACAATGCACATAAATCATCCCACTAAATGAACAATTCCATGTTTAATAAAAAAAATTGAGACAATCAGCTCTATTGCCAGTCAGAGAACCCCTGTCCATCAATGAAGTGCACACTCCAATGAAAACGTTGCCACCATTTGTCAGAGTGTATGGGAAAACCCATTCCAATCAACTTCTCCCTGAGCATAAGAACTTGGCCTTTCATTGACCACAATTTGTCAGAATCTACATCTGGACTTAAACCGTTACCCTTACAAAACTGTTTTAACTCAAGAACTGAAGTCCAATGACCATATTGCATCGTACATTTGCTGACTAGGCTGTGGAGCAATTGGAAGTTGACCCTGCTAAAAAATCATCTTCAGCAATGACTCCCATATTTGGATGAATGGTTTTATTAACTAAAAAAAATGTCATATTTGCAATGATGAGAATCCAACGGAGATTCAAGAATGTCAACTTCATACCCTAAAATTACTATTTGGTGTGGATTTTGGTCCAGCAGAACCATTGGCCCTTATTTTTCCCAAGATGAATGAGGAGAGGCTGTTACCATCAATGACAAATGATAATGGACTATGATAAATGATTATTTGGGGCCCTATTTGGAAGGTGCTACAGCAGTCATATGAAGATCAAGGCCCCCAGCCTTCAGTATGGATTTCACCTCAACATCAGAAAAACAAAAATCCTCACAACTGGACCAGGAAGCAGCATTGTCACAAATGGAGAAAAGATTAAAGTTGTCAAGGATTTCATTTTACTTGGGTCCACAATCAAAGCCCATGGAAACAGCAGTCAAGAAATAAAAAGACAAACTGCTTTGGGAAAATCTGCTGCCAAGGACCTATTTACAGTATGTAAAAGTAAGGATGTCACCTTGAAGACTAAAAGACTCAAGCCATGATATTTTCAATCACATCATGTGCATGTGAAAACTTGACAATGAACAAAGAAGACAGAAGAAGAATTGATGCCTTTGAATTGTGGTGTTGGAGAAGAAGGTTGAATGTATCATGGACTGCCACAAGAACCAACAGATCTGTTCTGGAAGAAGAACAACCAGAGTGCTCCTTGGAAAAAAAGATGGCAAGACTACATCTTACACACTTTGTACATGTTGTCAGGAAGGATCAGTCCCTGGGGAAGGACATCACGCTTGGCACAGTGAAGAGTCAATGAAAAAAGAGGAAGACCTTCAACAAGATGGACTGACGCAGTGGCCATAACAATGTGTTTATGTGTAAAAATGATTGTGGACAAGGTGCAAGACTGGACAGTGCTTTGTTCTGTTGTTCATAGGGTTGCCATGAGTCAGAACTGACTTAACAGTACCTAACAACAACAACATGGTAGCCATTTACCCAAAGTTCTTTTCCACACATAATGCCATCAAATGTACTTCAAAATAAGAAAACAACTAAAACTATATCCTTTATACAATTTGTTTTATTCAAGTTCAAAGACACGGAGGTGGGGCCAGTATGGTGGACTAGACACATGTCTCTGCAATTCCCTCTGAGAACTAAGGCCAGGATTGATAATAGAACAGAGCAGCATGTACATCCAGAGAGGCCTAGGAATAACATCGGGTTGTCACATTGGACTACGTGCTAGAATACGTGAAACTACCTCTCTCTAACACAAGTCCTGCTTCAGCTGACTTACTGCGAGGGCTGCATGCACTCATGCTTTCTTTGCTATACAGGAGGCAGTGACTGGTCATGAGTCAGCTATTATGCTGAACTGCAGTGCTTAACTAAACAGAATGTAGTGCAGCAGAGAGACTGTGCATGACACAGTCAAATACTGAGAGCCTAGCTGCTGAATGAGGGCACCACTGCTCCCACACCCTCCTGTTTCTCAGCTGCACCACATGTTTTGCTGTAGCAGGAAGAACAGCTTGGTGGAACTCCATCTTGGTCAGCTGGGAGGCAGCATCACCCACCCAGAGGCCTTAGCTGGGCCTGATATTCACATCGAGAAGCAGAGCCTATCTGGAAAGTGGTTTTCCAGCAGAAAAGCTGTGTTTAAAAGTGGAGTCCCTAGAGTTATGGGTAGGACCTGGCAGAGGATGGCAGCAAGGCCATAATTCCCCACCCCTTTGGACCACCTCATAGGAGCTTGGGATGGCCTATGAGGTGCTTCCGTTGTCACCTGGTGTCATGGGTTGAGTTGTGTCCCCCCAAAAATATGTGTGGCTGTGTGGCTGGGATATGGTTCCCAGTATCTTGGGACTGTCCTCCATTGTTTGGTTTTGCTAACCTGTATGTTAAAGGATTAGGGTGGGGCTGTGAATTCCTGCTATGGGGGAAGTTTCCCTGGAGTATGGCTTGCCCCACCCTTAATGCTTTTAGCTTGCAAGGAATAAAAGGAAAAAGAACCAAGGACAATTTGAGAACCTCGCTACCATCAAGCAAGCAGCACCGGGAGCAGAGCGCGTCGTTCAGACCAGAGGTTCTTGCGTTAGGACACTCCCTGGACAATGACCGATGCAATACTGGACTTTCCTCCAGAGCCGTCAAGGGGAAAGTCTTTCCCTGGAGCGGACACCCTGAATATGGACTTGCAACCTACCGGACTGTGTAAGAATAAATCTTTCTTTGTTAAAGCCATCCACTCTGTGGTATTTCTGTTAGAGCAGCCCTAGCTGACTAAAACACCTGGAAACTGGAGCCAGCCACACCTGAGAGCCTGACTGATTTTAGTAGCTGTTGGACAGCTCCTCATTTAGCAGCAAAGTACCTTTTTAAAATAAGACCACCTGGAGAACTGATGGCTGAGCAGCCCACAGCATCTCCTCCACCCTTTAATGATGCACATCATAGCATCAGCTGACGGCATCCCCAGGGACTGCAAAAGTAGGGCACTGTCTTTGCCAGCTAGGAGACAGAGACTGCTGCCTAGAAGGTCCACTAGGGACCAGTCACTAGAGTACAGAGGTGGCTAGTGACCAATTCCCCTCTTAGAACTATACCTCAGCTCCTGCTAAGGTAACACCAGACAAACCAAACCGTTTCTAGATGGCATAAAAGTAACAGTCCATAGCTAACCATTTAAAGAAACAGCTGACCATGGCTTTTTCTCCGAAAACTTCCAAAATAAAGAATCAAAAACTTCCTAGATGAAGAAGCTGTTCTGAAACTATCAGAGGTCAAGTACAAAATAATTATATAGAGTCCTGCTAGAGATTAAAAAAATGCAGCAGAACAAAATGAAAAATTAAGCAAGCTATTTGAATTTATGAAATATCAGTGCTCTGAAATCCAACAGATCAATGATAAAATTACACAATTAGACAATTTAACCCAAAGCCGAAAGAGCAGATTTCAGGAACTGGAAGCCAGACCTCGTGAGCTTGGGGATACAGCAAGTAATACCAGCATTTACGAGGAGAAATCAGAGAAAAGAAATGGGAAAAATGAAGAAGTGTTAAGAAACATGTGGGACTCTATTAAGATGAATAATCTATGAATAACTGGAGTTCCTGAGCAGGGAGGGATAGCTGAAAATACACAGTATTGTTACAGAGTTGCTCACAGAAAACTTCCCAAGTAGATTTCCAAGATGCATATCAAACACTACAAAATTAGACCCAAAAAGAAAGACAACAAGACAAACTATAATCAAGCTTAATAAGTTGAAACATAACTAGAAGGTGTTAAAGGCAGCAAGGCTTAAAACAAAGCTAACATTCAGAGGGAAGCCCCACACACTTTCATCTGACTTCTTAGCATAAATGATGTTGGCAAGGAGGCAGCTGGATGACATATTCAAAGCCTTGAAGGATAAAAACTTCCAATCAAGAACTATATATCCTGAAAAATTGTCTCTCAAATATGAAGATGAAATTAAGACATTTCCAAATATACAGATGCTTACAGACTTTGTAAAAACCAAACCAAAACCACAATAAATAATGAAAGAAGCTCTTTGTTTAGAAAAACAAAAACATGAAGTGTATACTTTAGGAGAAAATACAGGACACAGCATCCTGAACCCTACTCAAGGAAGTCACAAAGCTCAAACAAAGCTACAATATTAAAAGAAGGGAACTAGTGATCATATAATGAAAACTATGACATCACCACATTAAAAAGAAGGATATAATACAGTAGGTATAGTCCTTTCATAAGGAAAGGAATTTTTAAAGATATGCAGAAGTTAAAGTCTGGTTTAAACTTAGAATAGTAAGCGGGATCATAAGGGTAGCCACACAGCAAATTAACAACATAAAATATCAAAACAAGAAACATAATACAGGAGTCTCAACAGACACAAACCTAACACTGAAAAAGATGAAAAGTCAACCCATAAAGAAGAATGTCCCAAAACACAATATTAAGAGCAACACAGAAAAATATCAACACAAAAATAAAAGCATCAAAATGACAGCACTAAACACATACTTATCAATAATTGCACTGAATGTAAATGGACTGAATGCTCCAATAAAGAGACAGTGAGTGACATCCTGGATCAAAAGACATGATCTATCTATATGCTGCTTACAAGAAACATACCTAAGACTCAAAGATATGAACAAACTGGAAATTAAAGGATGGAATAATATATACCAAGCCAACAACATATAAAGAAGTACAGGATGGCAATACTAATGTCAGATATAATAGACTTTAATGTAAGAGCCATCACCATGGACAAGGATGGTCACTATTTATTGCTAAAAGGCTCAACACATAAGCAGGACATAACAATATTAAATATTTATGCATACAATATCAGAACATCTAAACACATTGAACAAACCCTGGAAACAATGAAAAATGAGATAGATTACTCCACAATAATAATAGGAGACTTTAACACTCCATTTTCAGTTAATGGACAGATCATCCAGAAAAAAGCTCAGTAAAGACAAAAAAGATCTTATTGCAACAATTAACCAACCAGACCTCATTGACATATACAGAACTTTTACCCATTAACAGATAAGTACGACTTCTTTCCCAAAGCACATGTAACATTTTCCAGAATGGACCATGTGTTAGGAAGCAAGTCTCAATAAAATCCAAACCACTGAATTATTACAAAGCATCTTCTTGGACCATAAAGCCATAAAAGTTTAAACCAATATTTGAAAAACACAGGTAGAAACTTGAACTCATGGACACTGGCAAACATCTTGCTCAAAAATCCATGGGTTAGAGAAGAAACCCAGAATGAAATAAAGAAATTTATGGTACTGAATGAGAATGAAAAAACATTCTAGCAGAACCTATGAGATACAGCAAAAGCAGTGCTCAGAGGTCATTTTAGCTGTATAAATCCACACATAGAGAATGAAGAAAGGACCCAAACCTAAGAATTGACCCTACAGCTTGAACAAGTAGAAAGAGAGCAACAGAGGAACCCTTCAGGAATCAGAAGAAAATAGATAATAAAGATTAGAGTAGAACTAAATGAATTAGAGAATAGAAGAACAATTGAAAAAATAAGAAAACCAATAGCTGGTTTTTTGAAAAGATCAAAAGAATTGATAAACCACTGTCTAAACTTACAGAAGAAAAACAGGAAAGGAAACAAATAACCCAAATATAAAAGGACTGAGGAATGTCACAATAGACCAAACTGAAATCAAAAGTATCATAACAGAATACTACAAAAGACTATACTCTAACAGATTTGAAAACCTAGAGGAAATGGACAAATTTCTAGATTTAGATCATCTACCAAAATTATCATAAGGAGAAGTAGAACAACTTAATAAACCAATGACAAAGGAAGAGATTGAAAAAGGAACTGAAAAACTACCAACCAAAAATGTCCTGGCGCACATGGCTTCACTGAAAAATTTTACCAAACTTTCAGGGAAGAGTTAACTCCAATACTACTGAGACTATTTCACAGCATAGAAAGGGATGGAATACTCCTAAATTCATTCTACAAAGCCAGCATAACCCTAATACCAAACCCAGGGAAAGATCCCATGAAAAAAGAGAATTACAGACCAATATCACTCATGAACCTAAATGCAAAAATCTTCAACAAAATCCTAGCCAATAGAATTCAACAACATATCAAAAAAAGAGAGTTCATTATGACCAGATGGATTCATACCAGGGATGCAAGGCTGGTTCAGCATCAGAAAAGCAATTAATGTGATCAACCACATAAATAGCACAAAGGATAAGAATCACCTGATTTTGTCAATTGATGCAGAAAAGGCATTCGACAAAGTCCAACACTCATTCATGCTAAAAACTTTCAGCAAAATAGAATAGAGCAGAAATACTTCAACACAGTAAGAGGCATCTATGCAAGGCCAATTTCCTACATCATCCTGAATGGAGAGAAACTGAAAGAATTCTCTTTAGGAATAGGAGCTAGACCAAGATGCCTACTCTGACCACTTTTATTCAACACTGTACTAGAGTTTCCAGCCAGAGCAATTGGAGAAGACAAAGAAATAAAGGGCACCCACACTGGCAAAGAAGAAGTAAATATCTCCCAACTTGCAGGCGATATGATTGTATATGCAGAGAATCCTAAAGAACCCATAAGTAAACTACTGGAACTAATAGAAGAGTTTAGCAAAGTATCAGGATACAAGATAAACACAAATAAATCAGTAGGATTCCTTTATACCAACAAAGAGATCATCAAACAAGAAACCACCAAATCAATACCATTTACTACAGCCCCCACGAAGATAAAATATCTACGAAGAAATCTAACTAGAGAAATAACAGACTTATTCAGAGAGAACTACAAGATCTTTCCAAAAGAAACCAAGAGAGACCTACATAAATGGAGAAACCTATCCTGCTCACAGACAGGAAGACTTAACATTGTGAAAATGTCTATTTTACCCAAAGTGGGCTACATATACAATGCAATTCCAATACAAATTCCAGTGTTATTTTTTTAATGAGATAGAGAAACAAATCAACAACTTTGTTTGGAAAGGGAAGAAACCCTGGATAAGTAAAGTACTACTAAAGAAGACGAACACAGTGGGAGGCCTCACAGTAACCAACCTTAGAAACTACTGAACTTCCACAGCAGTCAAAACAGCCTGAGACTGGTACAAAAGGAGATACATAGACCAATGGAACAGAGTTGAGACGCTACCATCTTATTATGAACAGCTGATATCCCACAAAGACAGTCTCTTTAGCAGTGTTAGCAAAATTGGATATCCATCTGCAAAAATCAAAGGAAGATGCCTGTCTCACACCTTACACAAAACTAACTCAAAATGGATCAAAGACCTAAATATCAAACGTAAAACAAAAAAATCATGCAAGAAAAATAGGGTCAGCAGTGGAAGTTCTAATACACAGCTGAGACAGACTTCAGAACTTGACTAACAAAGCATGATAAACAGAAAATAGATAAAAGGAAACTACTAAGAATCAAACACTTCTGCTCATCCAAAAACTTTATCAAAAGAATTAAAAGACCACCTACATGATGCGAGAAATATTTGGCAACTACACATCTGACCCACGTCTGATCACCACAATTTACAAGACACTGCAAAACACCAACAAGAAAGATGTAAATACTCCAATTAAGCAATGGGCAAAGGAGATAGACAGATGCTTCACCAAAGAGAATATCCAGGCAGCAAAAGGCACATGTGAAAGAGAAATTCAAATCAAAATCACAATGAGATACCACCTCACCCCAACAAGGTTGGCCATGATCCAAAAACCACAAAGCAACAAATGCTGGAGAGGCTATGGAGAGACTGGATTGCAATGTCATGGGTTGAATTGTGTCCCCACAAAAATGTGTGGTCTCGCTAAACTGTATGTTAAAGGATTAGGGTGGGCTGGAAATTCCTGCATAGGATTACTTCCCTGCTCTGCTGTAAAGGGAGTTTCCCTGGAGTATGGCCTGCCCCACCTTTAATCCTTTCAGCCTGCAAGAGATAAAAGGAAAGAGAGCTAAGCAGAGAATGGGAACCTCGTTACCATCAAGAAAGCAGTACCGGGAGAAGAGCACGTCCTTCAGACCTGAGGTTCCTGCACCAAGATGCTCCCTGGACAAAGACTAATGTAATACTAGACTTTCCTCCAGAGCTGACAAGTGGAAAGCCTTCCCTTGGAGCGGACACCCTGAATATGGACTTGCAACCTACTGGACTATGTAAGAATAAACCTTGTGGTGGTCAGGATTATGTGAACTTGGCTACTACATATTTGGCTGCTGTTTTAAGTGGCAGGGCGAGGTTTGTGGTGGCTCCCTGCCCCTCAGCTCTCGTCTCGCGATCTTGGACTACGGCTGCTGATCGCTCACGTGGCCAGGAGCTCCTGCTGTCTTATTCCAGCATCTGGTTCCAGGACTTGAGTTACCAGCTGTTGGGCTCATCAGTCCTTACAGTCGGCACTTGAGAGTCCTGCTCCCTGACTTACTGATCCTCGGTTCACCAGCCTCTGCCCGCTCCTGCTCCCTGGCCTGCTGATCCTGGTTTTGCCAGCCTCTGTTGCTTCGTCTTGCCACCAGCTTGGGATCCACTGACCTACCCAACCGATGATCTAGAATTCTGGCTCTGACTCTCTGACCTTGGGTTCCTCAGCTTCCGTGGCCACGTGAGGCTTGTGCCGGAGCTTGGGACATTCAGCTTCTGTGATTACGTGAGCTGTTTCCTATATTTGTATCTATCTATCTACCTATATATATATATATATTATAAATTTTTCCTTGTACCTACACGTGTTACTGGTTTTGCTTCCCTAGAAAACCCAGCCTAAGACAAACCTTCCTTTGTTAAAGCCATCCACTCAGTGGTATTTCTGTTAGAGCAGCCCTAGCTGACTAAAACAGCAAAATGGTACAACCTCTTTGGAAAGCAATTTGGAGATTCACTAAAAAACTGGAAATAGGTATACCATTTAATTCAGTAATCCTTCTGCTCAGAATATATTCTGCAGAAACAAAGTCTGTCTCATGAATAGATAACAGGCACATGACTGTTTACTGCAGCACAGTCCACAACAGCAAAAAGATGGAATCAACCCAGATGCCCACCCACAGACAAATGGATAAACAAACTATGGTACATAAACTCAATGGGACACTATGCAATAATAAAGAACAATGACGACTTTAGGAAGCATCTCGTAACCTGGTTTTAACTGGAAGACATTATGTTGAGTGAAATCAGTCAGCCACAAAAGGACAAATATTGTAGGAGACTCCTAGTATAAAGACTTAAAAATAAACTTATGTACAGAAGAAAAGACTCCTTGATTGCTACAAGGGTGTGGAGGGAGGGAGAGGGTTGGGCACATATTAGATAGTCAATAGAAATTTGGTTAGGTGAAAGCAGGGACAGCACACAGTAGAAGATGGATCTTCTTAACTGGACTTCACCATAAACTGAAAGATTTTTGAAACTCAACCTAATATTTCAAAGGATAGAGTAGCAGGGACAGGGGCCCTGCTATTATATTCAGGAGATATCAAGGCCAACTGCCGTAACTAGCCTATTGCTAAGAGAGTCTTCTGCATCGCATATTGGTGAATGGCATCTAGAGTCTTAAAAGCTTGCAAGCTGCAATCTGAGATACACCACATGGTCCCAATTCATCTGAAACAGATGATGCCCAAGAACAAAAAGGCATATGTAAAAAGAGCTAACAAGACAGAATGACCCATGTGAAAGGAAGGCTGTATCAACACATGACCAGAAAAACCAGATGGTGCCCAGTCACCACCGAAGACAGCTGTGATGGGGCACACAACGTTGAGTCTCTGTGGCAACACAAGACAAAGGGGGGTGCAGCTCAAGAATTCTACTAAAAGACCAGAGTTTATGGTCTGACAGCCTGGGGGATCCCTTAGGTACCTGGAAGCATGGCCCCAGTCCTGCTGCTGCCCCTGCCCAGAAAATACTACTGAGGTCAATCAACTCTTTGGACAAAAACTGGGCTGGACTCGGGACACAGTGTAACTACATGGTTTTTGTACTTTATGGTTCTATGAATTTATAGGATGCTGTCCTACTTGTCTCTTTTTTAGATGGGAGAGAAAAGGGTGGAGAGAAGGGGACAGAAGATTGTTGGGAGGATATGACAAGTATAGAATGAAAAGGAGGAGTGTGCTGTTACTACGCATGGTGAACAGAAGGAGCCGTAGATAGGAGGGCACGTGAAATTGACTTGGACTGTATACTCTCACTTAACCACAATAAAAAAAATTTCAGAGACAGGACATCCTTGTTGGAAGACCCTTTATTAAGAGATAATGTGTTAGGAATATAACATAGGTAACATAGTAAGATTTTTTGAGCCAACACATATTTGATAAAATTTACATATGTGAGGCAGGATAACAGATGATGTAACCAGAATTCTAATGAGTATAGACTGTATATTTAGCATTCATAACACTAAACACAATAAACTTTTAAAATTGTATTTAATTTCCAGTTCCTTAATTCCATTTAAGCCACAAGTCTTTTAAAAAAGACTCTTTTTGGGAAAGGAAGGTTCCCAGACTCATATACAACAACATTCCCAATGCATCTTCTTTAATCCCCATATAATAAGATAATGAAAACAGTATGAAGAAAATGTTATAGAAAGATGAGGTCTCCAGAACACATTTTATTTCACTAACCAAAATTAAAAACAATAAGCATTACAAAAGTGCTTTAAAGGGACAATTCCCTATAGTTATAAATCCACATGGGCTAGGTATGGGGGAAAAAAAGCCTGTCAGAATGATTGCTGTAGACTGCCAACTATTCCCAGTAGTTCAAGACAAAGGATTTTTCAAGACTTGCCAAACTATGAATCCAGGGTACAAAGATATTTCTAGAAGCTAAAAGCTTTTTCCTAAGTTATATTCTGCTAGGGACAAAAAGTCAGTGATGTTATTTAAAATGCCTGCTGAATGTAAACATTTCTTTAACTTCACAAATGCATAATACGATCACTGGAGAAGCAATCTGAAGCCGAAAGTGTTAAGAAATTATTGTCCTTACACTTAAAAATGTCAAACTTAAACTCTCTATTTAATAAAATTTTAACTGTTTATTCCTTGATAGAAATTCTATCATCAAAGAGCAATAGGCTTTAACAAAATATAGATTTCAACATTTAACTGTTCGACATTCAGCCAAAATGTCTTCTTAGTTCATCTAGGATGGATGGATGGGTGGCTGGGTGGCTAGATGGGTAGACAGATAATACAGGAATGTGTATGCATTTAAGTCAAGGATTGAATTGTGTCACCCCCAAAATGTATGTGTTGATTTGACTTGGTTAGGAGTTCTAATATGGTGCCCTTCTTCCCATGTGTTGTGAATCCTGCCTCTGTGATATTGATGATGGAGAATGTTTTGCAGTTGTGTTAGTGAGGCAGGACTCAAGCTTGTGGAATATAAGGGAGAGAAGTGAGCTGAGGAAGGTGGGAACCTCACACCACCAAGAGAGAAGCACCAAGAGCAGAGCACGTCCTTTGAACCCGAGGTTCCTGTGCCAAGACGCTGTCACTGGATTTAGACTCAGTCTACTTGCCTGTGATAAATTCTCTTACTGAATGGACTTAGAATTTGTAAATGGATTTGCAGCTTAGCGGACTGTCTCAATAAAGCTTCTCTACATGAAACCTTCCACTCGTGGTATTTTCCGTTAGAGCAGTACCCGGTGACTAAGACAATGCATAAATGTAAATATGCAGACATTTCAATACCTGCAAGGGTGTAGTGAAAACTACTTATGTGTTTCTAGTGGTTTTTATATAGGAACAATACTTTGGGAAAGCAATCTGGCAGTAGATGTCAAAAATATACTTTTTGATTCAGACAGCCCAGTCATCTCCTAGGGATAGGGGATTCAAAACCATGAAACATCACTATGCATGCAGATATTTACAATATCAAGATTTTCAATATCGTAAGATTGGATATAATCTAAATATTAAAAAATTGCTGCAAGACAATGTATTCATCTTTTTCTACTTGGAGCACTCATCATCAGTTAGGTTTTTGCTTAGTTAATTCTGGCCTTGAGATCCTAATTCTAATGTCACTTCCTGAGAAAAGCCTTCCCCAAGTAACCAACCAGAATAAAGCCTTTTTATTATATGTTATCAGAAACCCTGGTGGCATGGTAGTTAAATGCTAAGTCTGCTAACCAAATGTTGACAGTTCAAATCTGCCAGGCACTCCTTGGAAACTCGATGGCGCAGTTCTTCTCTGACCTATAGGGTCACTAAGAATCAGAATCAACTCAACAGCAGTGGGTTTGCTTTTTTAGTTTATTATATGTTATCACACAGCATGTTCTTTACTGCAGTTCATACTTAACATAATTTTATTTGTGAGCTTATTCAATAAACATCTACCCATGCCCCAATAAACAGTACTTACATAAGGGTAGATACCATATTTTGCTTACCACTGTATCTTTGAGGCACAAAATACACATATAATAAATATTAATTAACTGATTTAATTAATTAGGATATTATAAAGATGATGTGAAAAAATGTTAGGGGGAGAAGTATATAGGATGTCATATGCTAACATAGAAGAAAATAAAATAGGTATGTGTATGGTATCCATATATATATATGTATGTTGTTGTTAGGTGCCATAGAATTTTGACCTATAATAGCCTTATGTACAACAGAATAAAACACTGCCCATTGCTATGGATCTTCACAGTCATTGTTATACTTCTTTGCATTGTTACAGCTCCTTGGTCAATACGTCTCATTGAGGGTCTGTATTTTTTGTTGACACCATACTTTAGCAACTATAATGTCATTCTCCAGGGAGTGATCCTTCCTGATAACACATCCAAAGTATTTCAAAGTTTAACTGTTCTTGCTTCTAAGCAGCATTCTGGTTGTGCTTCTTCCAAGATAGATTTGTTCGATCTTCTGGCAGTACATGCTTTTGTATGCATCTGAGATACTTGAACATATCATGGCTTCATTCAGGCACACCTTAGTCCTCAAAGTAACATCTTTGCTTTTTAGCACTTTGTAGAGGTCTTTTGCAGAAGATTTGCCCAAGGCAATATGTCATTTGATTTTGTGACTCCTGCTTCCAAAGAGTTGATTGTGAATTCAAGTGAAATGAAATTTTTGAAAACATCAATCTTTAGTCCACTTACCATGTTTTTAACTAGTCCAGTTGTAAGGGTATTTGCTTTCTCTCTTTTGAGATGTAATCCATGCTAAAAGCTGTAGTATTTGACCTTCATCAGTAAGTAATTCAAGTCCTTTTCACTTTCAGCAAGTAAGGTTATATAATCTGCAGAGTACAGGTTGTTGAAGAGTCCTTCTCCAACCCTAATGTTGCATTCTTCTTATACAATTCAGTTTCTTGGATTATTTGCTTAGCATACAGACTGAACAAGTATGGTGGAAGGAAACAATCCTGATACACATTTTTCCTGACTTTTAACCACATGACATCCCCTTATTCTGTTCAAAAGACAGCCTCTTGATCTATGTACACTTTCCATGTAAGCACAATTAAGTGTTTTGGAATTCCCATTCTTCACAATGTTACCCATAATTTGTTATGATCTACACAGCTGAGTGCCTTTGCATTTTTCATAAAATACAGTAAACATTTTTCTAGTATTTTCTGCTTTTAGTCAAGATTTGTCTGAAATCAGCAGTGATATCCCTTCTTCCATAACCTTTTCTGAATCCAGCCTGTATTTCTGACTGTTCCCTGTTGATGTTCTGCTGCAACCACTTTTGAATTATCTTCAGCAAAATTTTATTTGCATATGATATTAATAATATTGTTTGACAATTTCCACATTCTTTTGGATCATCTTCCTTTGAAATTGGCACAAATATGGATCTGTTCCAATCAGCTGGCTAGATATGTATATATTTGGCATATATACAACAGATTCGAATAAGTTAGAAATATTAAAACTGTTTTATTAGGATGACAGCTATGTAAGTGATTTTATCCTATAAAATTTCTTCAAGTGTCCTTATAATATTAAATTATTTTAAAGTTATATTTGAACCAAACAAGTAATACCCTAGTTTTTAAGGAATCTCCTTAGTTTGAGGAAATAGTACTCATGAATATATGGTAATTTATCCAGAATAAGGTAGTGCTTTGGAATCATAGGAGTCTACCTTAAAAAAAAATGATATTAAAAATAAAAAGCCACACAAACTAATGTAACATGAAACAAATAGAAATGAAAGCTACAAATTAATTCATATGTTGCTTCATCAAACAAGCTTTTTAATGCAAATAAGCAATGAAGATACTGTTTATAATGAACTATTATCTGCAATTCTTTAAAGTGTTAAAGAGCAAAGATATCACTTGGAGAACTAAGGTGCACCCAGCCGAAGCATGATTTTGTCAATCACTTCAACATGCATGCAAAAGCTGAAGAACGAATTAGGAAGACCAAAGAACAATAGATGCCTTTGAATTATGGTGTCAGTAAAGAACAGTGAATATACCATGGACTGCCAGAAAAGATGAACAAGTCTGTTTTGGAAAAAATACAGCCAGAATGCTCCCTGGAAGCAAGAATGGTGAGACTTCGTCTCACATACTTCAGACAGGTTATCAGGAGGGACCAGTCCCTAAACAAGAACACCATGCTTGGTAAAGTAGACTGTCAATGAGAAGAGTAAGATCCTCAATGAACTGGACTGACGCAGTGACTGTAACAATGGGCTCAAGCACAAAAACAATTGTAAAGATGGCGCAGGACTGGGCAGTGTGTCCTTCTGTTACATGCAGGGTCACTATGAGTTGGAACTGATTTGACGGTACTTAACAACAACATTATTTGCACAGGACGGAAACACATTGCGTGAATAATCCTAAAGATACACTGTTCTAAAACACGTGCACAATCACTTCACATTATCTCTTTTCACATGTTATCCAGACTCACTTCTTGGCTCATGGTACACTTGAGCAAAAACAACATTCTGGAAAAGAGAGGCTTCTAACAGCATATTTGAACATTGTTACAGGTGATAACCTATGACTGGCACTTATAATTTTTACTTTTCTAATTAGCCTTGAAATTGTTGAAAGCCAATGAAGTTGTCTAACTTTCCAAAAGTAAAGTTGAATTTAGACCTCACAGGGTTGTCATGAACAATGAATAAGTAGTGCATGTAAAGCATATAGCCAGTGTCTGGCAACTTTCAATAAATGTTAGCTGCTGTTTTCTATTATTTATTACCGGAAGATTCTAAAAACTATTTAGAATGTTAAGTATTTTCACATTTGCAGTGTAAATGTTATTATATTTCCTAGCAATTCAATTTTCCAGAAGCAGAAAAAAATATAACCTTTTACCTTTAGTTGTATAGAAGTAGCTGCTTTTTTTGCTTGAGTTAATGCATGTAACTGCTGATGGTCTACCGGCTTGTATTTGGTCTTTCTTATCCCATTTTTCATATGGAATTCTAGATTATCTATTTGTTTTGAAAAACAGAAAAATGACAAAGAAATCACATTATTTTACTGTCAGATACAGTTATGGCAGCATGTTGATGTCAGCTTTTATTTTTGAATATTTTAAACCTATGTAAGAAATAATATAACATTCATGTTTTAACCTCTTTCTCTAGAAACTTAAAACACAGCATTACTACTATATTCTTTACACAAAATTACTTCAAGAAGGGCATAGAGATACATTTAAATTAGTATACTGACAATTTTAGAAAATTATAATGCCAAGATACAAAGTACATCTACTGTTGTCATTCTTTGTACATAAATTTGATGTCCACTGTAAGTATTTAAGCAATACAGTATTATGAATCAAATTAAGGAAACAGATTTTTTTATTATGTTAAAATGTATATAGAAAAAGTTTTCTAGTTCAACAATTTTTACATGTATCATTCAGTGACATGGATTATATTCATCAGTTGTACAATCATTATCACTATCCTTTTCCAAATTATCCTACCACCATCAACAGAATTTCAGTGCCCCCTAAACAATGACCCATCATTCCTTTCCCCTTCCCACCCTTGGTAGCCACTAATAATCATTGGTCTCCATATATTAAGGAGCCCTGGTGTGCTGTGGTTAAGCACTCACTGTAAATTAAAAGGTCAGCATTTCGAACCCCCCAGACACTCCATTGAAGAGAAATGCCACAGTAGCTTCCATGAAGATTTCAGCCTTGGAAACCCTATGGGGCAGTTCCATGCTGCCTTGTAGAGTCACTATGAAATAGAATCAATTTAAAGGACACAGTCTGTATACATTTGCCTATTTCGTGCAATATTTCTCCTTTTACGACTGACTTACATTACTCAGCATAATGTCTTCAAGTTTATTCCATGTTGTAATACGTGTCGGGAACTGGCAAATCTTTCTATATGACTAGAAAAGGAGCTTTCCATTATTAAAATTTTAAAAATCGACATTACAATTTTATATGATATCTAAAGTGCATAAATCTACTGTAAATCATAAAACTGAACTGCAAGTAAAAACAATACCCGAGATATTGTTTCTCTGAATCTTCATGAATGGTTGGTCTCTTTGACTCATGTTTTCTATATCCGCTAAGAAAACAGGAAACAGCCAAGATGTCACAATGGTTATCTTTAAAACATTTTTAAATATACATTAATTAGAGTGTTTTTATAGTTTAGGACTGAGTGCCATAACTTCATGTATTTTATTAAAAATTTTTCCCTTCTTTACTCATAGAAGCCTACCTCTGTTTTTTGGTTCTGTTTTGTTTTTTCTTCTGTGCTTTTTCCTGTTCTTGGTCTCTCCTTCTAGTCTCCTTCCTCTTAATTCCCCTCTGTTGTACTGATCCAGAGACTTAAAAATATTTTGTGATTAGAAAGTTGTCTGTCTTTTAACTTGAGTTAATGTGGGGAAAGAAACTACATAAGGACCAAAGCAACTAGCCAACTTCCTCACTGTTTCCATTATACAATATAGCACCTGTGGTAGAGAAGGAGTTTCAGTCTAGGCCCCTCTGCTAGAAAGGACCTGTTGTTCAGTTGTGAGGCATGAGCCTGCAGACAGACTCCAACTGCCACCTCCTTCAATGTCAGCCTCAGTGGCAGAAAGTAGCTCCATCAAAGCATACCCAGTGACTGACCAAGGCAGGGGTATTAAGACCTAGCACTTCGACCCAACATGGGACACTCTGACAGGCAATATTCACACCAGAGCTCCCTGTCAGTTTAGCTGAGACTTTGTGGGACCTGAATTATAAGTGATTTCTTCATCTGCCCAATCCTGCTTCCTCCCCATTGCTTCCTCAAGGTGGGTCAGTGCTAAACCTCTTACACCCCACCTAGTGTCTATTCCCTGAAAATCTGATCGTTGACAGCACTAAACTGAACTGAAATTTATTTAAAGAACATATCATCTCCAAGACACACAGACTAGAACAAGTAGTTCTTTAAGTAACAGTACCCATTTATTTATAAATTTTTGTTTCCATACACACAAAGAAAAACCACTCAGGGAAAATGCCAAGACGCTTTTACAGTAATCTAAACTTTCTTAGTGAAAGAGAAAGGAGCAAAATTCATGACTTTGGGAACCTTGTTCAAGTTATCAAGAATTGTGATAATTGCCCACCAGCTTTTGGAATATAGGGATAATCCAGTGTGCAATTTCTATAGCCTCTGGTCAGGGAAGTCTTTTGTCAAGCCTTTAACAACACTGGCAATCCTTCCTACAGGCTAGTTTCCACGGATACTCATATTCTATCCATTGTCCGGACCTACTGATTCTTCTTTCATAGTTGTATCTTAACTCTCTACAAGAGTTAAGCCACCATCACCTACTGCCAGGCTGAAAAGCCACCAACAGCTCCAAATTATCTATTTCCAGTTTATACCCTTATATATAGTTCATTCTCCACACCGAAAAGTCATCTTTTAAAAAATCTAATCTGACATTGCTTGAAACTCTTCAGTAATTTCCAATTACCCTTTAAAACAGTCTCCAGACTCCTTTAAATGGCCTATAAGGGTTGTGTGATCTCACCCAGGTTCATCTTTCCACCCTTGTGTCATTGACACATTCTAATAATACTGGTCTATTTCTCACATTCACCAAGTTCGTTCAACCTCAAGGCCTTCCCCCTCCCTGTTCCCTCTGCCTTAAAGATGCTTTCTTTCTCCTTCTGCCTGGTTGGTTCCTACTCATCCTTCACCTCAGCCTTCATGTCACCTCCTAGGAGAGATAGAACTTCCATATCCAACATCTAAAAACCTAATACCCTTATTATTTGTTCTCATCCTATTCTTTTCGTTTCTATGATAATAGACACCATCGTTTTCAATTGCACGTAATTTTATGTCTGTCTCCTCCATTACACAGGACTGACTATGTTTTGTATCCAACTATATCCTCAATGCCTAACCCATCATTTTATTGTTAGGTGCCTTCAGGTTGATTCTGATTCACGGTGACCTTACAACATCACGTACAACAGAACAAACCACACACCTGTTCTGTGCCATCCTCATGATCATTGTTATGCTTGAATCCATTGTTGTAATCACTGTGTTAATCTATCTGAATGAGTCTTCCTCTTTTTCAATGACCCTCTGCTTTATGCAGTTTTGATGTCTTTCTCCAGGGACTGATTGATCTCTTCTGATAACATGCTCAAAGTGTATGAGACATAGTCTCACCACCATGGCTTCTAAGGAGCATTCTGATTGTACTTCTTCCAAGACAGACTTGTTCTTTATTTTGCAGTCCATGGTATATTCAATATTTTTCACCAACATCGTACTCAAAGGCATCAGTTCTCCAGTCCTCCTTATTCATTGTCCAGCTTTCACAAGAATGTCAGGCAATTGAAAACACCATGGTTTGTGAAGGTTAAGACAGTACACAGTATTGGGAAAGCCAGTACAACTTGTACAAAGCAGAGTCACAAAAGATCCATAGACTTATCTAAATTCTCTGAGGGACCAACTTGCTAGACTGCAGCCTGGGAAGGGACCACGGTCTCAGGGAACATCTAGCTCAATTAGCATAACATAATTTATAAAGAAAATGTTCTATGTTCTACTCTGGTGAGTAGTGTCTGCAGTCTTAAAAGCCTGTGAACAGCCATCTAGAATACTCTCCTGGTCTAATACCTTTGGGAGCAATGGAAAATGAAGAAAACTACAGAAACAAGGGAAAAAGGAGACCAAAGTATTAATGGACCACATTTACAATGGCCTAGATTCAGCAAACTGAATCTAGTGCAACTACAGAGTGCCTGGTTACCACTATTGACTGCTATGATACGGATCACAACAGAGGGTCCCAGATAAGCTGGATAAAAATGTAGAGCAAAATTCTAACTCAAAAAGAAAGACCAGACTTTCTGGCCTGACAAACATTGGAGAAACCCTAAGAGTATGGCACCCAGATACCCTTTCAGCTCTGTGACGAAGTCACTCCTGAGAGTCAATCTTTAGCCAAAGACTGGACAGACCCATAAAACAAGACTAAAGGAGCGCTCTAGATCAGGGACAAGGACTAGAAGGCAGGAGGAGATAGGAAAGAAGGTGAAAGGAAACCCCAGGTTGATAAAGAGAATATCGACCTGTTGTAGAGCTGTTAACTAATGTCATAAAACAATATGTGTACTAACTGTTTAATGAGAAACTAGTTTGTTCTGTCAATTTTCACCTAAAGTATAATTAAAAAACGAAGGAAAGAAAACACTATGGCCTAGATAATGAACATCTTCGTCTTCAAGGTGACATTTTCACTTTTTAACCCCTCAATGAGGTCTTTTGAAGCAGACTTGTCCAATGCAAACTGCCTTTTGATTTCTTGACTGCTGCATCCATGGGCATTGTGGATCCAAGTTAGATGAAATCTTGACAACTTTCATCCTTTCATCATTTAGCATGACCTTGCTTACTGGCCCACTTGTGACAATTTGTGTTTTTTTTAAGGTAGTGGTATAATCTTTACTGAGGTGCTTAATAAATACTCACTGAAGAAATAAACAGATAGTCGCTGGTAGTTGCTTATCTTTTAGCCTCTCAGAAGTGCCATAAGAATTCCTAAGTTGATACAGCCTTCCTCTTCCTACCACAAACTTTGAATCTTTATAACCTTTAATAGCATAACCTACAGACAAGTTCTAAATGTAAATGCCCTCAGGGTGTTATCAGGTGAATTACATGAGAGAAGTGAGGAAGCATAGACCACAGAAAGTGGTAAATACATGAAAAATTGAAGTACATTCCATGGGCAAACATAATCAAATACAGAGAAACAAAGCAAGACTCCATTACAACTTTATGCTGCATTCAGCAACCAGCTGTGAACTCTGGTCTGCAGCCTCAGCCCTAGTTTGCATTTCATTCTCCCATTTATAGTTTAACTGCTCAAATTTGTGATGTTCATTTAGTAGGGGACCTCAGCAGTTTAGTCAATCCTCAGTGGAGAGCCAGCTCCTTTAGATTTAGGATTCATTTTTCTTGGCGCTGAGTTTCAAAATCTAGTCTCTGAAGCAAAATGGGATCTTCCAGATTCTCTTTTGCCTCCCTTAGTCTAACTGTTTAATTTGATCTTCTCCTGGCTTACAGAGAAAAACTATGCAGCCCACACATTTCTCACCATTTCTACACAATTCAAATTTTAATTACTACCATAAGAATCTCACATTATGGCACATTCTAGAAATTAAAATTACAACAGAAAATATGCTGTCTTCATGAACTTGAAGCTTAGCTTGGTTCCAACTAAACAGATGATCAAGTGGAAACACTTCTTGACTTAAATACTTCCATCTTTATACAAAAATCATAAATAATTACTAGTCACTTCTCAATGATGTTAAGGGCCTGTTAAGAGTAATGAAACTTAAATATTATAAAATGAGTATAATGGTAGTGTTTCTTGCTAGAGAGACTTAAATTAGCATTTGGACATAGACTCTGAAAAGTTCACAAATAATTTGTGTAACCCAAACTTCTCATTTTGACACTTTAGAAGATGGAGACCAACAAAAATGACCAAGATCACACACTTAGTAGCAGAAAAACATCAGGTCCAGCATTTCACATTCATTATCCTAAACATCTTATTTAATGTCAACAGTCACACATTTACATAAAAATATGAATGTGTCTAGTTGTGGGGTGCTATTCCAGACACTCCTGGTGTTCAAATAACACCGGGCATATGCCGTGTATCACATTTCTAAAAATCAAAAAAATTCAAAGTATATTTGCTCCCACATATTTCAGGTGAGAGATTATGAAACTACTTTAAAACAAACATTTCCTGACTCCCAAACAAGTACATGTCGACCAGGCCATTTCAGTTTTCTACTTACCAGTGAGAAATTCAGTGGCTACTTCAGCCTGTAGTTAAAATGTTTTTGAATGAATAACTGTCATTCGAACAGAATTTTTCATGTTAAATAATTTAAGAGCACTTAGTTTTAAAAATTATTTCATGTTCACATTATGTGACATTTCAGAAATTGCTTATGAGTGTCATCAAAATGTAAAGACTTCTATATCAACTAAATTACTAAAAATATTTTAAAATTAAATATTTTACAAGTAATTTCTTAGAGTATAGAAAGAACACTTCGATATATAATGCAGCAACAGCTTCATTATGGCTAGAGTTAAAAAAATATTTCAATATAAAGTTAATTTTTATAGATTTGATAAAGAATCTCAACTTCTTAAAAAATACATGACTCAACTAGTCTCTAGAAAGCAAATGAACAATCAGGAGATGAGGGGGAAAAAGAGTAGAAAATTATTTAAGCGGCAGTTTTTACAGTGTTAAAACCTATATTTCCCTCTCTTTCCCAAGAAAATCTCTTTTAATACACTGAGGAAGAAAAAGTCACTTAGGCTTAAAATTGTACAACACACAGATAGCTTGTTAACTTTAAGCTGTTTAACAGGATAGATAAATGGATTAGCCAATCACCCCATGAGGGCAAGTCCTCCAAGATAATAGGGACTCTACCAAATCAAACAGTATAAAGAACAATACAGTATCAAGAAATACCTTGGACGTAGTATCAAATTATAACTTTTTACATGATGAACGCTCAAGATATTTAAGTGTTAGTTCAAATACTATGGTCAAAGTTTAACTTTAACATAATTTTTCAAACACACAAAATTATCTTTTAAATCTTAAGAAAAATGGTATGTATTATTTGCATCATGAAACATTATGCATTGTAGCTACATCAGGTAAAATTATCATCCTGAGAAAATAGTTAAAGATCCACCCCCCATCCCCAGAAAAAAAAGAAATAACCACTGCTGTCAAGTCAATTTCAACTCATAGTGACTCTGTAGGACCGAGTACAACTGCCCCATAGAGTCTGCAAGAAGCATCTCGTAGATTTGAACTGCCAACCTTTTGATTAGCAGCCATTGTACTTAATTGCTATGCCACCAGGATTTTCAAATAAAGATCCCCGTTATATAATGTATAGCTTATAATCAACTCAAATACATGACAAAATATCTCACTCCAAATAGCAGCCAAAACAATAAAAACAAAATTATCTAGGAATAAAAATAAACAAAATTTGCAGGATAAAAGTTTACTAAAGCGAGTAAGAGAAAACTTGAATACAGAGAAACAATTTTAATTTTGCTGAATAAGGTATTTAACATTGATGACTTCTACACAGTAGGATTACAACTGACTCTGATTTCTTCTTTTTTGCTTAAGCATAATTTCTAAGTTTTTACTTTTTTATAAGAAGAAAAACAGATTTTAAAAAATACTAAACAGCATTTTTACTAAGATATTGTTATTTCACTCTATCTTGGAAAGAAGTTATCATGATTTCCATGTTTTATCAGATAAAAAGAATTGGATTCAACCCTTCAAAAAATAACTTGTAAACATCTGAGTATAATCTCCATATTGATACTGAATTGATTTATTTATATGTCATTATTCCTTTTAGATTAAAAGAAAGAAAATATAAAAATAAATTTATAGAATGTTAGAAAACTTTAAAAAGTATGCTAACACTAAAATATTTAAAAGGCCATTATTTTAACACTATATGGAAAGTAAGTAATAAATACTTTAAACTACTTTTTCAGTAATGAAAGTAATAATGGTTAAAACAGCATCAAATTTTATTAAGATTATAAGGTTAAAAATAAAAATGTCCAACCCTTCTCAGCCCTAATAGCCCAGTTGCATTTAGTCCTGGTGGTCAGCTCATTTCTTTTTAATTTTTTCAAAGATTTTCTTTACATATACAAGTTCATGCATACATCCCAATCTTTCACAAATGGAAACATGATATATAGACACATATCATTCTATACATATATATGTACCTTTAATAGCTGTAAAGTGGCCTATTTTAAACATATATATATACGTACATATGTATATATAGTTACAGACCATGATTTAACCAGTACAAGAATCTAAAAAAAATTTTTCAAAAATTGTATCCTTTTTACCACACCAAAAAAAATCCATAATTAGCCAAAAGAAATCTATGAAATTTCTGTCCTTTTCACAATTCATACAAATTTGCTTACAAAGCTACTTCCACATATAGTTCAATCCTTATGAATTTGCATATTTTTATGTCTGTAAGAGCTCAAAGAAGAGATTCTAAATCATCTTTGCTAATGAAAATGATTCAAGTACAAACCTACTTACATGATTTTCCAGTAAAAGTCCAAGTGGTGGAGTCAGATGGAAAGAACAGAGTCAATCAAGGTAAAAACATCTAGCACTCAGGTTCTAAGAGTCTTCAGAGTTCTAGAGAGAGTGACTGGAATAACCACAGTGGCATCTCTATGTCCTCAAAGCCATCTTAGTAATTCCAAAAGCCTAAGAGAAAATGCATATTTACAAAGTTGAAGGCAAAATACTCAAAATAAAACAGAAATTTTCCAGACATTTGAGGGAAGAGTGGATGAATTCACACAGCATGCACTGACTGCCCTCTGATTAGAAGTCATGCCTGGCAGTTATAAGTTTTGGGGGAGCAACTTGGAAAAATGAAGTAATTACTTATTAATAAATACAGTTTTATAACCCCCCACCCCCAGCACAAAGGAATAATAAAAAAGTGTTCCTCTGTTGACCTGCCATTTTGGACATACTCAAACAGGTCTTACAATCTTCTTCAGATACAATATGGAAATACACTTTCCCAACTTATATAGCTGGTCTTTAGGTAACAGAACCAAATTCTTCCTCTTAGACCCCTTTACTTTTAACCTTTCCATCACTAGAGAGGTATCATACAATTCACCCTCTCCAGATCTTTTGCATGGATTATTTTACCTGGTTTCTTAGGCCCATCAGCCATCACACAATGGCCTGAATAAAAAAACCCAAAGATCTCAAAGAGCTCTTTTCTTAGTTACCTAGTGCTGCTGTAACAGAAATTCGATAAGCAGATGGCTTTAACAGAAATTTACTCTCTCATAGTCTACAAGGATAGAAGTCTGAATTCAGTGTGCCAGCTCTAGGTAAAGGCTCTGTTGGCTCTGGGAGAAGGTCCTTGTCATTAATATTGGCCTGGTCTAGTAGCTTCTCAGCACAGTGACCTCAGATCCAAAGGACATGCTCTACTCCTGGCTCTTCTTTTTTTGTGATAAGAAGTCTCCTTCTTTTCTACTCAGTTTACTCTTTTATGTATCAAAAGAGATTGACTCAACATAGTACATAATCCTATAGGTTGAGTCCTGTCTCATTAATATAATTGCCTCTAATCTTGCCTCATTAACATCACTGAAATTAGGATTTACAACACACTGGTTAATCACATTAGATCACAAACTGGTGGACAACCACCCATTACTGGGAATCATGGCCCAGTCAAGTTGATACATACTCTGCGGAGACACAATTCAATCCATAAATATTTCCATATACCAAAGGTTTCACACTGCTTTCCAGAACAGGATTCAGTTCTGCATAACTAACCAAGTACTTCTAAATCTAATGCTTACCTTTCATTTAGTTTTGCCACTGGCCACTGGGAAACCCTGGTGGTATAGTGGGTTAAGCGCTACCACTGCTAACCAAAAGTTCAGCTGTTCAAATCCACCAAGTGCTCCTTGAATACTCTATGGGGCAGTTCTACTCTGGTCTCTAGAGTCACCGTGAGTCAGATCTGACTCGATGGCACTGAGTTATTGGCCATTACCCAATACACTAATCACTCCAGCACTGTCAAACCATTTTCAGATCCCTAAATATATGATGCTTATAGTAGACACACTGACAGCTCTCCAGAGATCACTTCCTAATCTTCATAACTATGTTACATAGTAAAGAGAATTTAATGTTGCAGATCGAATTAAAGTTGCTAATCAGCTGACCATACAGAGAAATACTATCTCCTAGATTATCTAAGTGAGTCTGATGTAATTGTAAGGGTCATTCCTTACAAGAGGGAGGCAGAAAGGACTCACAACAACAAAAGTAGAGATCAGAGAAAATTTGAAGCTGCTTGGAGGAAGGGGCTGTGAGACAAATAATGAAGGTGGTGTCTAGAAACTGGGAAAGAAAATGAAATGCATTCTCCCTGAGAATCTCCAGAAGGAATGCAGCCCTGCTGACATCTTGATTTTACCCACTGAGAACTACTTTGGACTTCTAACCACTAAAATTATACAGTAATATATGCACCTTGTGAAAACCACTACATTAGAAACAGGATCCTAATAGAATGCTCTTTCACATCCCTTGCCTTTGCAAACACTATTGTCTATTCTTGGAAAGCCTTTACCTACTCTTGTCTCTCTGTCCAACAGCTACTTATTTTTGATTCTCATTTTAAGCATCCTACTGAAGTCCCTACTAATCCAGGTGAAGTTTTTTAACTCTCTTATGAACTAGACGGCACTTGGCTTATGTTATGTTGTACCTTGTATTGTCTCTATTATTACACTTACTCATTTTTATATTTATCCAATGTTTGGTGGATAGTAGTCACATATTAAATTAAGGGATATAGATTTATTCTAGCCTTTGCAGTGAGACTGTCTCTGGTCAGTTGCCTCTTCTAATACCAGTCACTTTTTATCCTGTTAGCCTAATTTTTCCCTTAATAATACTTCTCATTATGTGTTATCATACTACATACTTATTAGTTTGTTTTCTGTTTACTGTTCACCTCTACAACAGGATGTATACTCCAAGAAAGCAAGGCCTTTAGCTGAGCATCTTTTTCTAGAGTGCCTAAAACAGTGCCTGGTATAGGTACTCAATGCACATTTGCTGACTAAACATTAAGTGACTGCATTATAGAATACAGTCTTGTCTCTAAGCATGAAAGTATTAGTGGCAAATACATATTTTTCACCTCCTCTCCCTACATTGTTTAATCTAGGCTCACTTGTATCAGATGAAATTAATGTTAACAAACTTCAAATCAAACATGGGCAGTAATCTGAAGTATATTTACAGAAGCGAGGAAGGAAAAGCATGCTCACTTTATCTCAAGGAAATGCAGCACTGACTGAGTTCATGTCGATAGCAGGTGGCAGGTACCTCTTGATCAGCTGTGCAGCTGTCAGTCATGGCATACAAGCCCCCACATCCAGAACCCTGGGCAATGCTGCTATTTATTAGCAACCTAAGGATAGCTCTTCTGTGTGATTTCTCCAAAAGCTTGAGAACAAGAAGTAGATTCCTTGCATGGTATATAGAGAAAATCCAGAACTATCAATATGTATTCTTGCGTGAAAAAAGCTGTATCATATGACGCACATCATATGATACCATTATATAAGCCTGCACAGACACAAAACTATATACATTACACACACACACACACACATATATTATATACACACACAATAAAGTAAAAAAATTCTAAAGAATGCACAAATAGACCAAAATAGAGAGTATAATGCAATCAGAGATTACTGTCAATAAAGATGCTAGCTTCAGCTGTAATGAAATCTTTGGATTTTTACAATGAGAATGTAAGAGGGGTGCCATGTAAGTTTGCAAATTCATCCTAGAAAAAGTGCTACATACCTCATTGCTGAATATCACTACAGTATACTCTCCTTAGGAAGCTATGCACTGATGCCAGTGCCTAGCCCAAACTTCAAAGCAGTTTTGGAAATCTTTTTCTGGAATGGCCATCAGAGCTGTCATTGTATTACTCTTGATGTTCTGAGTCTCATCGAAATATCTTCCTTTCAACATTTCCTTTATCTTCACATAAAGAAAAAAGTCACTGGGGGCCAGATGAGGTGAGTACAGAGGGTGTTCCAATAAAGCTTTTTGTTTACCAGCTAAAAATTCCTCACAGAGAGCTATACAATTAAATTTGTGAACTTGCCACCTTGCCACCATGCCCAATGGCCATTCCAGAAAGATTTCCAAAACTGCATTGAAGGATGGACTATGCACTGGTGTCAATGCATAGTTTCCTAAGGTGAGTATTTCAAAGGTGACCACAGTGATATTCAGAAACGAGGTGTGTAGCATTTAGAACAATTAAGTTTGCAGACTTGTCAGATCTCGAATGTATACATGATATTATTTATATAACTAAAAGTAATAAAAATGATCACACAAAGAGTTTAGCTCTAACTATTACATCTTCTATTGTAGAATTAATGCAATGACATTAGAGTTTGTGAGTAATTATCTAGTGGGTTCAGCTGGTGACAGTTGCAGAGTTTGGTCCCCCTGTTCACACACATCTTTGAACCTTCTAAAGTTGAACTATTTCCGGGAGCACTTTTACCCTAGCGAGTTCCCAAAACCCTGAGAAGTCTGGCCTGAAATATCTTGTTTATCTCTAATTTTGAATATAATTAAATAATTTTCATATAAATTTTTTGTGCCTTACAGGAGAAATTTCTTCTGACATGTCCTTCAATAAAATGACTCAAAACACAGTACTTTTCCTTTTGATTAATGGTTATAAATGCATTGCTCTTTCTCTTGATGACAAGCGTGTTTAATAAAGCAAAATTGCTAAAACTAAGGTCATAAGTAAGATTGGAGAGTTCAACAATCACATGGAATTTTGTTGTGCTTCTCACTGTTACTGTTACGGAAGTTTTATTATCTTAAATTTCAAACAGTGGCAGACATAGGGAGATACCAGTATCATTCTCTGTTTTTCCTTCCTAGCAGAATCTGATTTTGTTCAGGGCAGACAAGCAGCCATGTGACACAGCTTTGGCCATCACATAAAACAAAGGTAAGGTGGGAATTTTAGGGCAAGACCTGCTTCCTTCATGCAGACACTGCCTCTTCTTTCATATGCTTTCTCTCTTTTTCTTTCTTGGAATGTGGATATCAAACTAGACAAAGAGAAGTCATATATAACTACATAGTATTAGGATGAAAGTTATGGCCTAATTATGGCAGAAAAAAAGGTAAGAGAAGCCTATGACATGGATAACATCAAGAATCTTCTGTCCCTGCCCTGAACTGCTTCCCTTTGAACTTTTCATATGAAAAAATAAATACCCAAGCTTCAGCAAACAGGTTCTGTATACTGTCAGCCAAGCAGAATTCCTAACTGATACAGTCTGGGATAATATAAAGAACCCAAGAGATTTGGGCACCTCTGCATACAAAAGAGTATAAAAATTCTTACAGAAAAGCACTCATCAATACAGATATATGATAAATAGTACCATCATTTCTCTTCAATAGTAGCATAAGAAAATTACATTTCACAAAATTTCCTCTTTTTAGATTGTTCTGCATCCCATATTGGTGAACGGCATCTTCGGTCTAAACCCAGCAAGCTGCCATCTAAGGAATGTCAACTAGTTCCAAGGCACCTGGAACAGATGAAAACCAAGAACATCAAAGGCATGAGGAAAATATGAGCCCAGGAGACAGAAGGGTCCATATGATTGGGAGACTACATCAGTATGAGACCAGAACTAGATGGTGCCTGGCCACAACCAAAGACTACCCTGACAGGGAACACAATGTAGAGCACCTGATGCAGCACAAGAAAAAGGGAAGTGAAGATCTAGAACTCTGTTAAACAAAGACCAGACTTCATGGTCTGACATCCCAGAGGGTGTCTTGAAAACACAGCTCCTTGAGTTGCTGCTAGTCCAGAGCTGAAACCAGTACTGAAGCCAAAACTTCAGACAAAAATTGGACTAGACTTGAATATTTGATCCTTTTTAGAAAAAAATTGTCTTTATTCTGGAATGTTGTAAACCCACAGAAATATTCTTCTTTCTTACTTTTTGTTAACGAAATTAAGATTCTGAGAACTATTTTTCTTTTCTTCACTTCCCTCCCAGACCAACACTGGACACAGAGTGATGCAGTTGATGTGTGTACTTTATGGTTTAATATACATATGAGGGTGTCAAACTGGCTTCTTTCTACAGGGGAGAGGAGAGAGTACAGAAGAAGGAACAAGTGTTGGTTGAGTAGATACCGGAAGAGTGGAAAAGTGTGCTGTCACAGAGTGAGGGAAGCAGATAAAGTTGAATAAAGGTGGATGCTCAGGCTTTTATATGGCAAATTGACTTGGATTGTAAACTTTCACTTGATGACAATAAAAAAATAATCAAAAAAATTTCTTCTACAAAAGGACAAATATTGTATGAGACCCCTTCAATAAGAACTTAAAAACTGACTCATGCATAGAAGAAAAGACTCTTTGATGGATGCAAGGGTAGAGAGGAAAGGAGGGGGAGGGAGGAGGGCTTAGATTAGATACTTGATAGGAATTTGGTTGGATGAAATCTGTGACAGCACGCATTAGGAAGAAGACCAGTATTAACTAGACTGCAACACAACTTGAGTACTCCTCCCATCTTAACCTAATATTGCAAGGACAGAGTAGCTGGGGTGGGGGGCCGGGAACCATGCTCTCAGGCGAAATCGAGGCCAATTGGTACAACTAGCTTTTTGCTAAAGAGGGCTCTCCGCACCCCATTGGTGAGTGATGTCTAGGGTCTTAAAAGCTGCCAAGCTGCCATCTGAGGGTACAGCAAATGGTCCCAACTCAGCAGGAACGGATGATCACCAAAGACCAAAATTACACGGCAGAAAGAGAACCCAGAAGACAGAGAGATCCATGGGAGTGGGTGTCTACATCAACACGTGACCAGAAGAACCAGATGGCGCCGGGCCACCACCAGTGATAGCTGCAACGGAGCTCACGAAATTGAGTCTCACTGGCAACATAAAAATAAATAGGGGTGCACCCTGAGATCTCCACTAAAAGACTGCAACTGATGGCCCATAGGCTTTGGCGTTCCCCTAAGAGCATGGCCCCTGGCCCTGATGCTGCCCCTGTCCACAAATCATAACGAAGGTCAACTTTTCAGATATCAATGGATTCGACTTGGTGACACAGAGTGACTGTATCTTGTGGGCACTTTATGGTTCTAGGCAACAATAGGATATCATCCTGCTGACCTCTTACTGGAGGAAGGGGAGTGGGTGGAGAGCAGGGAATAGGAGACTGTTGAGAGAGTAAGACGTGTATGGAGCAGAGGAAAGATTGTGCTGTCACAGGGCAGGGAGAGCAGTGGAACCTGTATATAGCTGAGCCTGCAAATTTATAAGGGAATGTACATTTTCATTCAATTGTAATTAAAAAAAAAATTTCCTCTTTTGATACTCCAGTAGAATTTCATTCACAGTTTCAATACAGCTGAAAGAGAGTAAATAAAAAGATGTGTAGGTGGGTATGGAAGTCAATTGAAAAAAAGAAAAAAAAGTCTCAGAATGTTAATCCCATTTTCGAAAAGAAGAATATTTCTGTGGGTTTACAATATTCTGGAATAAAGATAATTGTTCTAAAAAGGATCAAATCCTCAAGGAGTAATTTTCTTCTAAAATGCTTACAAAAACGTTAAAACAGTATCAATCCAACACTTTTAAAATTAATAGCAAAGACATAAAAGTTTTAAATGATAGTGCCTGGAACATGGTAACCACCAGCACACTTTGAATGAATAATCAGTAACAAATATTTCTCCCCCCCATTTTTTTATTATGACAGAGTGAAAATGTACATTCCTGCATAAATTTACATGCCCACCTATATGTGCGTGTATGACTGTTACTGTCAAGGAAGAACTACTTAGACTAGGAAGTGAAGAAATAAAGATGAAGATTAACGGCATTCTGACAGTTCATATGGAGGGAAAGAAAAGCAAGAGGAACAAAAGATACAACCAAAAGAGCAAACTGTTTACTTCCTGCTTCCTCTTTCCATTTCCTTAATTTTGGGTCAATGAATCATCCTGCTTCTCTATAAAGGCCAATTTGGGGATTGAACAACTGTTTACATCTAACTTACAGTTCAAATAGACTGCACAAAAGCTGCTAGACACTTTACTGAAGGAAAGGCAGAGTGAGTAAATAAGACACCTCAGATAGCTGCATGAGGGGTGGGATCTCAGGTCTGGACAGGATTTCCAGTGAGAGGAGCAGACTGACACAGAATGAGCAATTAGTGTCCTAAAGAAAGCAGACTTCTGACGTGAGAAGAGAGGTGCGGTGCAAGAATGTCAGCTTTTTCTGACTCAATGTTCTGTTTCAACCTAATTCTGCACATAGGAAAAAAAAAGGGCAGTTCTCTGCTCTCCTTTATTTCATGGTTTCTTTCCATGTTTCTCTATACTAAATTAGGTAAATTACACTCTCATTTAGTAAGAGTTTACAGTACAGGTATTTTTAGCCATCACATGAGGCTCCTTGGAATATGAAATACATATTAGTGTGTGGCAGGGAAATGCAGAAGTTTATTACTGAGAAAGCACCTACAGTATACAATATAACACAACAAAATAGGTACTATTGATCCCATTTATAGGTGAGAAAACTGAGGCAAAGAGGAGTTAAATAACTTATTCAAGAACTCATTCAGGAAATGGTGAAATCAGGTTTCAAAGCAGATGATTTAATTCATTTCACCATACCACTGACTCCTGGGAATACTTGAGACTCTCTATACTTCTTAAAACCCCCCCAGGAAATATTAATGATTAGTCTAGTTTAAGACTTATTTCAGTATACGTCACTGCTTCCTCTAGGCAAACTAGCCATATACAATGTGGTTACAGTTCAGAGTTTTGTTCTTCTTTTCCCTAATCTTGTTTCAATTTCAGCTTCTCAAACTTTAATTGTTCTTTACTGTGATTAAGTGAACATATATAATCCAAATCAGTTTTGCATACCTGCCTACCTGCAGCTTCTTCTGCTCTCTTTCCCCAAGACAGCACACTCCTCCTTTTCATTCTATACTTGTCATATCCTCCTAACAAGCTCCTGTCCCTTCCTCTCCACCCTTTTCTCTCCCATCTAAAAAAGAGACCGGTAGAACAGCATCCTATAAATGTAAAGAACCATAAAGTACACACACCATATTGTCACATTGTGTCCCTGAGTGGTAGTCCATTATTGTCGAAAGCATTGACATCAGTAGTGTTTTATAGACAGGGGCAGCAGCAGGTCTAGAGGCCTGGTATTTTAGTAGAGTTCTTGAGCTGCACCCTTCTTTGTCTCATGTTGTCACAGGGACTCAACATTCTGTGTCCCATCACGACTGTTAGACCTTAATTTTAACATTAACAGATGTTCTTTTAACTTGAAGATCTAGGCACCACCACAAATTCAGGGTGAAACAAGTTATCCCATTTCCCTTTCAATCGAAAGAGAGCTGAACCAAACTCTACATAGTCTCAAGAACTAGCATCTCTCCATAAACTATATAACCCAGGTTAGTTTCTTCCACCTTTTGGTGCTAACATACAGGTCACTAAATTTGTCCACTTCTTCAAGGACTCCTCTTCCTCCCAACTTTCTAAGACTCTCTCCCACATACTTTACTTTATCCCCATATTCCCAGGACTGTTCAATCCACATTCACCTTCTCTCACTTTTATTTTGCTTCTATCTCCAGCCACAACAAGCTGCCCCAATCTTGTTCTAGTTTTTGCCAATCAACCCTGGTAATCAAATCAAACCCATAGTTACACTGCAGCTATTCAAAGGCCTTGTAGAAAAAGGAATGAGTGAATAAATAATAAAGAGATAAAAATACATATATGGTAGTAGAATTCTGTGTCATTCTGAAATCATTCTTAAAGCACTTTGATTCTAGAGCAACATATTTTTGCAGGTTCTTCTTGCACTATCCTTGTCCCAGTTCTGGAATGAGCCATTTTTCCAATGAGCTTTGGGTCCCATGAGAACAGTGTTTAGAATTCAAAATCTGGGCTCTAAATGTGCTCTTGGCTATCAAGATGACTCTGTTCAGAGGTCCTCTTTGCGTGCACAGCTAGGAAATACACATATACACATAAATCTACATTTCTTTTTCTAACTATATATACATACACATATATAAGTGCTCACTTATATCTCCAACTGCAATCCAACAGTCCAAGTAAAGGTTCATTCTGGGTTTCTACCTTTACATAGTTATAACTTCTTTCTGTGGCAGTGAGAAACCTGGCTTTCTTAATCTTAGGCATCTTTTACTATAAGATCAACTCCCTGTTTATAACCAATCTCTCATCTCTGATGCCACCTTTCTGCCACACAGATGCCTTCCTTTCCTAACTGAGCTCCAACAACCTGCACCAGGTGTTCCCTACCACCCTGTGCTCCAATACCCTTTCAAAAATATTTCTATCTCACCTGGACATCCCAGGTTCCACATCACCTCACTGCATGGACATTTCTACTCTGAGTCACAAAACTGATGTCAGACTTCCCGCTCCATGGTGATGCTCTTCTTACCATACTGGGGCTCTGACACCTTGAGCCAGATACCCCTTCCACTTATAAATGCTGTCTCTCACCTAATTTACGATACCCTTCACTTGGCTGCCCTTCCAAGGAAGAGATCCTTACTCTGGTTAATCTGTGGCACTTGGTGCAGGTTCACCCTTCCAAATGAATGTCCTCCTCCCTGTCTGCGTTCCAATACTATACTCTGGACCACCATGATTTGCTCCTTCTTGTAGTAAAGACACCTCACCTAACGGCTCTAGGACTGATTGTTCAAGAAAGAAAAGAGAGAGAGAGAAAAAAGGAAATTGGATAAGCAGAACATTTCCTTCTTCCCAAACAGATAATGCAGCTAAGCAAAAAACATCTACTTTGCTGTTATTACGATTTAACAGCTTTCAATTTACCACTCTAAAAATGTTTGATAAGTGAAATAATTTCTTCAAGTATTAATTTCTTTAAAATAGACGCCAGTCAACATTTTATAAAGTCTTTTTATGCTAACAAATTAAATCTACATCCGTTAAATTAAAGAAGCGATAGATTTTTAAGGACCACAGATATGGGTAACTAGTAACAAAGACAGGAAACCACAGAACCCATTATGCCCAGGAGGGAAGTAATAAACTACAGTGCTCAAGAGTATGAGCTCTAGAGTGACAGTGTTTTGACCCAGCTCAGAGATCACAGGCAAGTTCCTTAATTTCTTTGTGCCTCCATTGCATATTTGTAAAATGTAGATAATAATGATACTTCCCAGAATTATTGTAACAATTATGATAGATAACGTAAAAAATTCTTAGAAGAGTATCTGGCACATAGTACCATTGAGTCAATTCTGACTCACAGTGATGCTATAGGACAAAGTAGAACTGCCCCATAGCTTTCCAAGAAACACTGCCAACCTTTTGGTTAGCAGCCAAGATCCTAAACCCTGTGACACCAGGGCCCTTCGTATACACTAAGGACATTAAAAAGTATTAATTATTAATGTTATTACAAGAATACTCACAAATCTCTAAAAATACATCCAAAGGTTCATGACTCATAAACCCTGATTTCAGAAATAATAAACTGTAGACACTGTCACTTGAGTGATTGCTTGGCACTAATGTCATCATAAACACACAGGCACAGAAATAAGCACCAAAGTTGTATGGATGGAATTCAACTAAATATTTGTACTCTTCCTTTAAGATTGTGTTTGAAATAAAATCACACAATACTTCAATTCTCATAAAGAACATACAGACCTCCTAGTAGTATCTGTGGTCCTAAATTTAAGAAACAACTCCTTATAAAATTATACATTTTTCATTGTGTAACACAACTAACTAGTGCATTAGTGAATTAGAGTTTTGTTTAAATAACCAGGCCTTATATTTCAGTTACTTTAAATAAGTACAAAAACGAAGACAGTTTGAAGACAGAACTCGCACTAATCTACTACCCATAAATCTATTGCCTTTATGTCAATTCTGACTCCCAGCCACTGTACAGGACAGAGTGGAACTTCTCCATAGTGTTTCCAAGGAGTTACTGGTGGATTCAAACTGCCAATGCGGTTAGCAGCCTGAGCCTTTAACTACTACTACAGAACACGAAAAAATTATGATAAAGTTAATTGGGTTGACCCTAGACCAGCTCTAATTCTCATCCCATATTCCCTTAAGAGAAGGGCTAGATCATCACTCTTTCAAAAGCACTTACTGTATCTTCATAAACTAATTAAAGTAAAACTTCATTTGTCTTCATTTAAAAATAATCTCACCACAGACTAAGTGAAGAATGCTCTGTAGGATTTTATGTATTTATTTTTAATGATGTTTTCATTGATGAGAATTCATTCTGCTCTGTCTTTGTTTGTAACTGTTTTCTCAAGATTCAAAAGGTATCTTTAGCACAGTTTTCTTACATTTTATAATTCCAGAATAAAGTTTTAATGGGATACTGAAGATGAATACCCTGCCTTAAAAATGGGCCTATACTCTTTTGGTCACAGTAAATTAATGGAGTTGTCAAACTTGTCTTGGGTCAAGCTTTGCTATGGCTTGGTGGAGGAATAAGGCCCTTAATTGACTGCCTGGAAACAGAAAAGAAGGGCTGTATTGATGATCCTCACACTTCAATGTGTATGTACACTTTTTACCAATCAAGGTCATTTCTTAGCACTCATATCAGAAAAAAATCCTAGTTGCCTGATGTTTTAATGTGTTCCACTTTACAAAAGAAATTGTTTTAAGAACTTTTACCCTACTCCCATGCTGCTTCATACTACCAACCTGTTGCCATGGAGTGAATTCTGACTCATTCATTGTACACAGTAGAACTGTTCCATAGGATTTCCAAGGAGGAGCTAGTGGATACAAACTGCTGATCCTATAGCTAGTAGCTGAGTGATTAACCATGGCAGCTACCGGGCTTGGTACTACAGTATTTATAAAATAATGAGTGCCTCTTCTCATTAAATGAAAAACTTTTACAAGTGTCATGATGACTGAATACAGTGATGATTAAAATAATCTTGAAGCTTTTATTATATTACTCATTCCTCCCAAACAGAAAGCTGAGAGGAGGATTCCCTGAGGAGGGAGTCCTCATCCAAGACAAGGTGACAGAAGGATCAGAAGGCATCCCAAGCTACAAACAGCAGGAAAGAAGAGGGCTAAATACACTAGGAGGAAGGTTAAGACGGTGGGAGGATGGGGCAGGGAGATTCAGCTAGAGAAATGACACTGAGGAAGAACAGATGGGTAAGTAAAGAGTGGAGGGGTTGCAAATTAATTCCTTAGAATAGAAAACTTTAAAATTTATTACAATAGCCAAACTCTTTCATAAGCAAAATTTCTTCTCCAAATTTTTAAGCTTAAGGCCCCAAAAGGCTTGCAGTCAGTCTATTCAGTGAATAAAGCTTTAAGATACAGAGTTTAACAGCTGTCCAGCACCATGTTTCCCACTAAAAGAAAACTGGACTGCAGTGGACATGAAAATGAAGAAGAATACATGCTGACATGGAAGTCATGGACTTTTGTTTGTTTGTATGTTTGTTTGAAGATGCAGGCTCTATCCTGCCTCTTCCTTGGCTTTGTTATTCCAACTTTGTTAGTATTCCTGAACCAACACATTTTTCTCTTGCTTAAGCTAGAATGCCTTATAACTAAGACTATTGATAAATGCACTCATGCGTTGTAAATGCTTGGCAGAAAGTAATTTACTGTTTTGTAGAATCCTTCAGTATTATCACAGTACACCAAGTCTCCCAAATCACAATTTGGAGACTACCACACTGAGTCAGGACACTCTGGTGGCATAGTGATTAAGGGCTATGACTGCTAACCAAAATGTCAGCAGTTCAATTCCAACAGGTGCTCCTTGAAAACTCTATAGGGCAGTTCTGCTCTGTTCCACAGGGTCATTATGAGTTGGAATCAACTCAATGGCAGACTGTTTGTTTTGGCCTTATGTAATAGCTATTATTTCAGACTTGTTTTTATGGGCAGAGAATACAGCATGTGGATGGTATTACCGGCAAAACTTACATGTACTTCATTCATCCTTTCAAAAATATTTATTGCATTCCTGTTACATGCTAGATGTTGTACTAGCATTGGGGCTGTTAGAGTGGACAAAAGAGAGATATTCTCTGCCTTCATGGTGCTTAATCTGCACTGGGCTCACAGGCAATGAACTACAGAAAGGCAAGCTTCACTGATTATTGATGGTTGCCACTCCCAGTAATTCAGTGAAAAATACTAGTGTTCTAAATGGATATTCTCTATGTATCATGATTATTTAATTAAAACATCAATATTCTTTATGAGATGTCTACATTACTGTTTCTAAAGCCTACTATGTCAGCTCATAACTACCATAAAAACTTAAAGAACATTTAATCAAGATCATGTAAATGAATTAAACATATGGCACCAAAGGACTGAGGCTTCATCTTACACCAAAGAGCCCTGGTGGCACAGAGTTTAAGTGATCTGCTACTAAGAAAAGGGTCAGTGATTTGAATCTATCAGTAGCCTTACTTTATACTACTAATTACTGAAATTGTTTTCCTATTTTCAAAAACTTGGAGAAGTGATGTCTTTCTCTACTTCTGAAAAAACACAAATTGTTAGTAGATGTTGCTTTCCTTGACACTTAATATGATGATTAGTGAATAGAAATGACCAAAAGTTCCCTTTATTAGGAATCCAGAAACCCTTACAGAATAGTGGATAAGTGCTATGGCTGCTAACCCAAAGGTTCGCAGTTCAAATCCACCAGGTGCTCCTTGGAAATTCTATGGGTCAGTTCTACCTGTCCTACAGGGATGCTATGAGTCAGAATCAAACTTGATGGCAGTAGGCTTGGTTTTGGGTTTTCTATTACGAATCCAGAAATCTAAATAATAACTAATTTTTAAGCAGTGAACCAATGGAGTCCTGAAGTGAGATTTTTGGTTCAGTACTATGACACTGACTTTAAAAGATTATATTAAATAAAGAGTCTTGAGCTTGCTGGTCATGTAAGTACGGTTATAATCATTTATTAGAAAATACTTTTGGGACTTGGACCACAGTAAAGATAACCAAAATCATTCACTAATGTAGCTGAGCATTTCAGCCAGCAAAGTTTCCAGGGTAACAGGGGTAAAAGTAAAGATGTCAGGGGATCTGAAAACTGAAGTATAGTTTTGGGTGTGAAATCACAAGGAATACAATCTCTGATTCTTCCCTTTAACTGGCAATCTTGACTATCCCCCACAAAGCAGGAAGTGATGACCTCATAAACTCATTCATATTGTAGGGTCATAATTTACTACACACTCATACATAAGCCCACTTCCTGTATCTGAGTCATTAGATCCTTTCATCTTGAGTTCCTACCTCTAGTTTGAGGTTGCATAAGGTATCACCTACAGATACAGAAAACATCTGCTTCTCTACAGAGCATTCACCTTCCTGTATTTGTATATCCACTGATTCACTCACTCATTCAATATTTACTGAGTCTCTACTATGTTCCAGTCACTGGGTTAAGTACTAGATGTACAAAGATGAAGAAGACAGCCTCCTTATATAAAATATCACGAATAGAGAAATACAGACACAACAAAGTTTATTAGCAAATACCAGGGGTGAGTAGGGAAGGGAAAAGAGAAGTTATTGCTTTAAGAGCACTGAGTTGATTAAAAATATTGCAACTAGACAGTGGTGATGGTTGTACCACATGGATATGTCATGGAAATGTACATGTAAAAAATTTGAAATGGCAAGTGTTTTCTTATATTTATATTCACCATGATAAAAATTGATTTAAAAATAAAAATATTTAGTCTGTACTGCAGCAGCTGACAGCATATGACAGTGTCTCTAAACCTTTTATTACATACTCCTATTAACTCACTTTTAGCATGTTCAGTCAATAGTGGATATTTACTACTTGTAAATTATTACTGCTATTATAAATCACTACAGCATTACTGTTCTCTAATATCCCAGGGAGAATAAACCCTTAGGATAATATTTATAGACAGTAATAGTCATGTAGATCTGTATTTATGTAGTTTTAATTCTGTCAGATCAAATTAGTTGCTAATGTTGTAATTTTTACCTATAATAGGTCCTAATCTCATCAGTCATGATGCAGGACCAGACACAACACTGCTACCCTACAAGTCCTCACAGAGTTATCAAAGTCAGCTCCGGCTTTTTCTTGTCATTTGCTTGTCCTTACAATGCAGGTATCACCTACAGTCTAGGGAATCTTTGTATGAATGCTTTTAAGGCTGTTGTCTATTTTGCGAAGACTAAGTTCAGTGTTTTTTTTTTTTAATAATTAACATAACTACAACATTTCATAAGATGCTGAACATGAGCACGAGTGGCAGCAAATAGCAGGTAATGGGGGACTAAGGGAAGTGAAGGTGCCACAACGAACCAGAAAAGCTTTCTTTACTCTTGTAAAGAACATGTTGATGACTCACTTTTGCATATCTCACAGTCACAACTCTAAAGAGAAACTTGATTGCTAGCTCCCATACTACACATACCAAAAATAAAACCAAAAAAAACCCCAACTATTTCCTTCCTGCCCTTCTCCATCACAACTTTTGGTCACAACGTGGATAAATCACTCAATTCTTCGAACAAAAAGATGAAAAATCATCCATCAGCATTTCTTGTTTCTCATTCCCTACATCTAATCTTCACCACTCTTCTGTGAGTTTGTTTTATATAAAGAGAAGATCCAGTGTATATAAAGAGATGATCCAGTGTGCCTTCCTGCACCCTTCTGCATAGGATTGTCCTGCGCTCCACACTGCAGAAGACTGCTCTAGAGAGTGAGGCTGGGCATGTGACACCGGGATGCGTAAACGTGCTACTGGAGCACAAAGGGCAGGCAGCCTCATTTTACTTGGAGTGTAGGACTGAGGTGGAGAAAGATAGGGCAGGTGATGCAGAAAGTGAGCCTTACAGAATAGTAAGTGTTTATTACACAAAGGGAGGGAGAAGGCCTTAGAAGACATAGGCTATTCAAGTCAGGGGAGCACAAAAGCAGGATGTTTCTGGAGAAGTATGAGCAGGCACTTCTGAGTGGCTACAGGTTAGAGGTCAAGTGGCAGCCTTACATATAGAGAGAGAAATAATGGACAAAAAGAGAGTTGACAGAAATCTGTTAGCACCAAAAACACTGATGGCTTCAATTTAGAGAAGGGCAGCCAAAATTAAATAGATGAGCTGATGAGAGAGGAGATCACAGCGGTGGATAGTTTTTTAAAGACAAATCATTGAGGAACATGTCACATTAAAAGACACTGCTATACTAGGTTCTTGGAAACTAAATCGTTCTTAAGAATGTCACAGAGAGTAGAACGATTCACCCAAGAAAAGACTTTCCTGTTGCCAGATACCTGTAGGTTAGATAAATTGAATAATTAAGTAACGAATTTGATTTTAAAGGAAGTGATGGCCATTTTGCCTTTAACAGCCAAAGAGCCTGTTGAATTCCTATATCATAATATTCCTCTTCAAAGGCCTCTTACCATTCAATGATTACAAGGAACTTTGAGGACTGACTAGCAAAGTTTGGAGGGTTCAAACAGAAGAGTTAATATCATTGAACCTTATTCACTTAAAGTCACTCTCCACTAGTTCATAATTCATTTACAAAAGTAAAGCTTAGATATTATATTTTAATGAATGCATATATTCAAATGCATCTACTTTCAGAAAATTCAATCTTTTGCAGAAAGAAGATATACTACAGTTAAAACAAAGCAATAATTAGCATTGACAAATATTTCAAAATTGAGTTGAGGATTCCAAATAGCATCTAAACCACAATGAAGGAGTAAAATTTGTCATAGCTTATTTCAAAATTAAAGAAAAAGAGAAGAAAATAGAGCTATTTGGGGATTGCCAGAAGGCTGAGAGAGAGAAGACTCGTGTCACAAGGAGGCTTGAGCAAATTCTGAAAGGGTTGGCACACACGACACACAGGGGTGTTTTGGACAAAGCTATCTAATAACTAATAGCCAGTACAGAGGCTTAACAGAAGTTGCCAAATTCTCGTAACTCTTCTCACTCAAACTTGCAGAACAAAAAAATCAAGATAAAAAAGGCATGGGAATCCCACATTCCACAAGGCTTCAAGAATAGGAAGACAGACAGAAAAAGCCACAAGGACTTTGAAAGCAGTGGCCTTCTTCCATTCCCTTTCATGTGCCTTATACCCTTACAAGAAAAGGGTAGGACCCCCTTACAAGAAAAATAGAGCTTTTACTTCTTACGTAGTAAGGCTTGGCTAACTTGTATTCACCACCCTGAGAACTGAGAATTGTTTTTATCACCCTGCTCCAACAACAAAACTCTGGTGTTTATTCTCCCTCTAAAATCAGTCACCTAATTATAAAAAATTCAAACACATAAAAAGTCCATCAAAATCCTATTTCTTAGAGACAATCGTTTTGTGATTATTTCTTCAGGTTTGCTTTCTCTTTAATTATTCATTGACCCTGTTCCTTACAGTGAACAAAAAACATTTTTTAATATTATATTCTTCCTTTCAAAGTGTGGAAGATGTTCAAAGTCTATTCTAAGAAACATACCCTGCATTCTTGTACCAAGCAATAATATGGCCTCACCTACTTGAGCACACTACTCACGGCTAAAGTTAGGCTAAAATGCTAAGCTAACAAATTTGTGTGACTACTCTCTTTCCTGCCTTAGAGGCAACCAGAAACCTGCTAATCTATGAGAGAGGCTCATTCAGGTTCCAGAGTCCAAAGGTTTACTCAGGTTCCAAATGTTACCTAAGGAGTAGAAGAACTATAAATAACAATGCCTGTTCTTGATTTCCTACTGTATGTCAGGCACTTGATGTGTGCTTGGCACATGTAAGAGTCACTTACCCACTGGAGCAGTGGCCATACTTCAATACGGCCCCTTCCTCCTCCCTACTGTCCCTGGAAAATTCCCATGGTCTTGCTAGTTGTCTGAAGGATGTAATCTGATTAATCTCATGTTAACACATGAATGAAGGAAAGGTGGCTTAAATAGGGACCTTCCCAAGAGTATGCTTGCTAAAGCAAAATAATCTCTAAAGGCTAGAATTTCAGACTGGGTGATAAAATAAATTGGAAGAATTTCCGGTTGTATTCAGAGACCATTTTGATTAGGTGATCCCTAGTGAAACCTAAAATCACACAGAACAAACACGGAAACCTGTTCCCACCTACTTGAGTTCAGGCATACTACTAACCTCACCGCACTATTACACCACAGGAGAGCTGAGCAGGAAAGTCAAGGGTTTGGAAATGATGCACACCAGGATTCAAATCTTTCAATACTTGCCAGAGGAACTCCTTTGGCAAGTTGCTGCTATTGCTGCTGCTGCTGTTTTTTTAACCTCTCAGATCTCTGCTCCTGCCTGTTAAATAGGGTTGCTGAGGTGATTAAAACAGCATACTTAAAGTACATGGCACACAGTAGGAAGCCAAGAATAGTCACTGTTATTTATCACATTTCTTTTACTCTTTACATAAAATTTAATAAGCTGAGACTTTTCCCAGAATCTTCTGTTAAATCACAGTTGATGTAGTGGCTGAGCATGGTTCACCTACTGCTCTTAGTCTCTATTTTAGGTGGCCACTAGAGAACAATGCATCTTACTATACTGTGTCAACACTCACTGAAATGTAACCAAACCCATAGCAACCCTATAGGACAGAGAACTGCTCCTTAGAGATTCCAAAGAGCACCTGTTGGATTGGAACTACTAACCTCTTGGGTGGCAGAAGCAGCACTTAGCCACTATACCAGGAGGGAAATGATTAGAATGCTGCAAATTCCCCTAAGAGAAGCATCAAAGTGGAAGTCCCCAGGCCAGCTTGGTCCTCTGATATAATTAACCTTCACTTGAACACTTTAGTTTAGTTTTTTAACTTTAGTTGTAAACAAAACTCAGGAAATACATTAAAGCCCCTAATGCCATCATCTTTTTACAATTCATGTTTTAAAAAGCTCACGCTCTTGTAACAACAACTCCTGGAGTAAGTAGCAGCTGTTCTTTTTAGATAGGATATATGAACTTACCATGCCACAATCCCCACTGTGCCTTATAGTAGCCTATCACAGGAAAAAAGGCACCTGCCATGTATCATGCAGCTTGCACTGTAGTCTTGCTACTTCTGGACTTTCTCCACTAATTTTCACTTCTGGCATGATTCTTATAGGCATTTGAAGCAGTGACATCTGCCACAGAGTTAATTAAGATATTCCAGAATTACATAGTAGCGTGTTGTTATTGCTAGATGCTGTCCAGTCAGTTCTGACCCGTAGCGACCCTATGTACAGCAGAAAAGCTACACAGTCCTGAATCACTCTCAGAATGATTCCTACGACTGACCCATTGCTACAGCCACTGTGTTAACCCATCTCATTGAGGGTTTTCCTCTTTCTTGCTGACCCTTCACTTTACCAAGCATGATGTCCTTCTCCGACTTCTCTCTCCTGATACCGTGCCCAAAATACAGGAGATGAAGTTGTGTCATCCTTGCTTCTAAGATGCATTCTGACTGTATTTCTTCTTTTTCATTTTCTTATTATGCTTTAGGTGAAAGTTTACAGCTCAATTTCTCATAGAAAAACTTATACACGTATTGTTTTGTGATATTAGCTACAATCTGTACAATGTGACAACATACTCTCCCTTTCCACCACAGGTTCACTGTGTCCATTCAACCAGTTCCTGTCCCTTCTCATCTTCTCGTCCTGCTTTTATCTGCTTCTCTTGCATCTGACTGAACCAAAAAGCACGTTCCTCATATGTATTATTTTTGTTTTATAGTCCTATCTAATCTTTGTCTGATGAGTGGGCTTTGGGAATGGTTGCACTTTGGGGTTAACAGTATGTCCGGGCACCATAGTTTAGAGCAGGCTGTACTTCTTCCAAGACACATTTGTTTGTTCTTTTGGCAGTCCATGGTATATTCCTACTCTTCACCAACACTACAACTCAAAGACATCAATTCTTCTTTCATCTTCTGTATTCATTGTCCAGCTTTCTCATGCATATGATCCAACTGAAAACTGGGTGTGTGCCCAGTGTGAATCAGACAAACCTAGGTTTGAATACTGATTGTGCAGAGTATTACTTTTATGACCTCATCAGTTATTTAGCCTCTCAGAGCCTCAGATTCTTCAATTCTACAAGAGATGTAATAACCTATTCACCTCATAGAGTTAGGAGGTTTAAATAATATGCATGTTAAAACCTTTTAAGAGTATATCTAAAAAGTGACAATAAATGTTAAGTATAAGGGTGACAAAGACAACTACTACTACTACTATTACTGTTTTTGCTCCTGCTAATAGTACCACAATTGCTACTACTAGTAGTACCAACACAATTACTACTATTACTAGTTGATAAGGGTAAACAAGTTAATTGACTTTCTTATTCTCATTTCTGCCTTCTCAGGTTGGAAACTGAAAATCATTTGGAAAGCCTTAGGGTGCAAGAAGCCTCTCAAAACTGGGAAAACATAGTTTCTATTTGCTGCTGAGCAGTAGCACAATGAGGTGTGCTGCAGAATGAAGTGAGAAAGCTCCGCTCTCACAGGTAACAGAACTGTCGTAAGCCAGAGCCACACTCAAGTTTGGGTAAGAAGCCAAGAAACTGTCTCAAAATTCCCATCAAAAATAATGTTTCAGACAAGCCAACCCAGCAGACAGAACTAGCATAGGGAAAGATAAAACCTCCAAAGGTGAAGCCTTAAAGTTGCAGAGGAGCAGGAGAGATATCTACAAGTTGGTACCAAGGCAAGAAGATAAGACTTTTTTCCCCTGGGCATCACATTTGGGCAAGATGAAGATGGGAGGTTAGTGGTTAGTGAGAATGGAGGCAGAATGGCTGCAAAGATATGGAACACAAACCATGGGCAAAGCAGACAAGCCCAGACCCTCTTGCTGGAGAATCAAAGAAAGGACTAGAACAGTAAGTAAAATTCCACCATGAGAATTCTACCAGGCGAGTCACACACACCCTAAAATGACTTCTCTTAAAGCTTCCCCAAGCTGATGAAATACACCTGGACTATGCTCCTTATGTATTTAATAGCCTCAAGATAAGATCTCGATCATCAAAACAGTAACTATTCTCTATCTCTTATAAAGCACTTTCGTATTTATCATTTGATCCCAGACTAGCCTGGAAAACTGTTATTGTACAGATGAAGAACAGAAAGATTACTTAAATTGTTTCAGGGCACAAAACTTGCAAATAGTGAAGATTGCTCAAGTTTAATGCTCCTAAATCTGAATACTTGGCAGTGTCCATTTCACCACGGGAAGAAACTGCACTAATTTTACCATATGGTTTCAAGGTTAGTTTGTTACTTGATAATTTGACTTATTTGATTAAATAAATTTTGTGGCTTTTTGTTCTGCCTTTAATGCTAATGCTGCCTTGGTTGAATATAAAACAAAAAGATCAACTAAAAGGTATGCCGAAACCTGGACCAACATGGTTAAAAGACTAGTTTTCAAGGGGTGCTCCCTGAGATCCCCACTAAAAGACCTCAATTGATGGTCCAGTGGTTTTGGGATTCCCCTGGAAGCATGGCCCCTCACCCTGATGCTGCCCTTGACCATAAATCATAACGAAGGTCAACGCTTCAGACAGGAATGGACTGGACTTGGCGATGCAGTGACCATATATTGGATGCACTTTATGGTTCTATACATCTATAGGATGTCATCCTGCTGACCTCTGGCTGGAGGAAGGAGAGTGGGTGGAGAGGAGAGGAAAGGAGGCTGTTGGGAGAATGAGACATGTATGGAGCAGAGAGGAATAGTGTGCTGTCACCGGGCAGGGAGAACAGTGGAAGCTGCATATAGGTGGGTATGTAAATTTACATGGGAATGTACATTTTCACTCAGTTATAATAAATAAAATTTTTTTTAAAAAAGACTAATTTTCCTGGTGGGTCAGGCACAAGATCATGAACAGTCCCAGCTACAGATAAAAGGAATCGAATTTCACTCTTACCACTCCAGCCCCAGACCACTAGACTTGAGGACTATGGATATTTGATAACATAGCCATGAAGGGTACATAAAATCTTCATTCAAAGTATCTTCATCCTTCCAATGGATATACTAATCTACTGTTCCAGTGGGATGGAACATTAAAGTCAATAAGGAACTTTAAAAACTTGTAGGAAAACACAACTCTTAAGAATACTTTGTGCTGAGATTTAAAACTTAACTACTTAGATGTCACAGTTTCACCAAGGACTTTCCCAATTAATACTATGCTTTCAACACTGATTACAAAGTAAAACATACTATAACAAACTAGAGTAATATCTTTTTTGTGGGTCATGTGATTTTTGCTTTAAGAGATTTTCCAGAGCTGAGTACAGAACACATTTCTAAGGTTCCCAGCCTAGTGAGCTAAACAATTTGGCTTCTTCATTTTTAAACGGTCTTTTTTGAAATGAACAAATCTTAACACTTCATCAAGCTAAGAAAAGAAAAGAAAGGAAAGAAACAGTCTCTTAGGCCAGGAAAAATGCTGAGATGTGTTTAAAGATGCAAAAATTGAAGTTACCTATAAGGCTGCCAAGCTAAACTGAACTAAATGATGCTGTTGACATATGAAAAAAGTTGTAGTCTAAATTCAATTAAAATAAAGAGGTTTTTTTTTTAGAGGTTTAAGACAGTTCAAATCAAAGAAGTCCATAGCCCATGAAAATGGAACCACAGAGTCTGAGGCACAGCAGTTTACAAAGATACTATTATAGGGCTGAAATAAACAATGAGGGATTCAATATTCTAATTGACTTAGAGTGACTGAAGTCAGTCAATGGCAGGACAAAGCAAAGCAATATTTTTAACATTAGTGGTTACATTAATACATGTGAACTACAGTAATTGGCTAAAAGATATAAATACAAGTGTTTGTAGTCGTGCAGAGGGGTCTCAGGAGTTAAGTGTTTGCAGTGCAGTAGTTAAGAGCTCAGGTTCCCAACCAAAAATGACTGTCAATTCAACCATTCCTGGGAAATCCTCCAGCACAATTCTGCTCTGTACTATGACTTGGAATTGACTCAAAAACAATAAGCTTGGTTTGGTTTGAGTACAAGGGGGTCTCAAAACTACTACAAAACAATGGAATGATGATTGCATACAGCTACTGTTGGAACAGGTTGTTGACCATTACCTTGCCCAAAGCATTAGATCTTCTGGGGAGATCTAACATTTGAGTTTGATAAGGTTTGGCAATGATCCACCATCTTGGCCTAAGCACAAAGCCTTAATAACAGGCTTAGTTTCTAAGCAATGGGGTTTGAATCTGTATAGATTACATTCAGTCTTAGCACAGGTTCAGAGATTTCCTTTTAGGTCAGATGTCTCTTTTTATTTCATATCCCACATCATTCCTGCTCTTGATCAGTGATTTTGAAGATCATCCTTTCATCACACATATAGACCTACTCTCCTCCATATTGGTTTGTCAATATGTTGCTCCCAAATGGCACTTAACCTTTGTAGCATATGTCTTTCTTCTGTTTTGTGTTAAGTCTTTTTAATCTCTTAGTCAGGAACAACTGATACCTTGGTTGCCAAGCAGCTCTGGTAAACTCACTATGCTATGACATGTGGAAAAAGCTGGAAATGGAAAACCAGAAAGGAAGAACACATTCTGCATTTCACAAGCTGAAAGAACTGAAAAAAAAAAAAAAATTCAAGCCTCAGTTGCAATAGTGAAGGATTCTACAGGTAAAATACTAAATGACTCAGGGACTATCAAAAGAAGATGGAAGGAATACACAGAGTCGTTATACTGAAAGGAAGTGGTTGATGTTCAGCCATTTGAAGAAGTAGCATACGATCAGGAACTGATAGTAATGAAGGAAGAATTGGAAGCTGCATTGAAGGCAATGGCAAAAAACAAGGCTCTGGGAAAGGAAGGACTACAGCCTTCAGTATGGATTGTAACTCAACATCAAGAAAACAAAAATTCTCACAACTGAACCAGTAAGCAACATCATAAAAATTGGAGAAAGCACTGAAGTTGTTAAGGATTTCAGTTTACTTGGGTCCACAATCAACACCCATGGAAGTAGCAGTCAAGAAATCAAAAGATGCACTGTGATGGGAAAATCTGTTGTGAAGGATCTCTTTAAAGTATCCAAAACTAACGATGCCACCTTGAAGACTAAGGTGTGCCAGATCAAAGTCATGGTATTCTCAATCGCATCATATGCATGCAAAACTGGACAATGCACAAAGAACACAGAAGAAAAATTGATGCCTTTGAATTCTGGTGTTGGAGAAGAAGGTTGAATGTACCATGGACTGCCAAAAGAATCAAAAGATCTGTTCTGGAAGAAATACAACCAGGGTGCTCCTTGCAAGCAATGAGGGCAAGACTGCATCTTACATACTATGGACATGTTGTCAGGAAGGATCAGTCCCTGGAGAAGGACGTTACGCTTGGTAGAGTGCAGGGTCAGTGAAAAAGAGGAAGGCCCTCAATGAGAAGGATTGACACAGTGGCCACAACAATGGGCTTAAGCATGAAAATGACTGTGGACATGGTACAAAATCGGGCAGTATTTCATTCTGTTGTACATAGTGTTGCTATGAGTTGGAACCAACTAAATGGCAGCTAGCAACAACAATGTGGTCCGTAGCCATCTTCAGTGATCTCATTACAGGGAATGGATAGGATATGGCTACACTGGAGGGACAATCTTACCTACTTTCAGGTGGCTAATCTAAGCTATAAGGTTCCCTAATTTGGGGTTCTTAAATGTTTTGTTGATACCATAATTCTCTGACCATGATAGTATGTGCAGTTATCAATTTCTATGATAGATGCTTGTCTTTTAATTCCAATAACAAGGATTCCTATTATTAATAAAATTTACCCAGCTGGCAACAGAGACCATAACCAAGATAGCATTATTCAGTAGCCAACATAAAAATATTAAAAAAGGATGGTAAAGTTGTACACAGTACAGAAGGTAACTGAACAGCTTTTTGATGAATCTTAGCAATATCCTATTCAACATCTCTAATGTTGTTAATCCAAGAGCAACAGGAGATGTTAGTAATGGCACAAGCCCCACCCTGCCAAGCTAAAAGGAAATCCAGGATTACTCAATCATCCAGTACTACTTTTACAAAGAACTCAAAAGATTATTGTTGTGAGGTCATTCCATTGGCTACATTAACAGACTGTGAATGAAACAGTCACAAACCATGGCACAGCGACACATAAGAAAGACCTTTGTCATCCTGAGTAATCAATTATGGGATTCCTTCATACCTTCAAATTCTTTAAAGGGTTCTAACATTACTTGTCTACCGGATATTGTCTATACGAATGTGAATGCCTAGAAGAACACTTGAGGTTTTAAATGTCACTGGCCCCTTGTACCCCAAGTGTTTAGACAAGGCAGAGCTTAAGCCTATGGGTTGTCCACAGGGGTAGGGCTCTTTTGTGCAGCTATAGTTGGAACCTCTACAAAAGAAGATATACCTACGGTGTGCACAAATTATACCCTGGTTAAAATATTCAGGGTGAGAATAGTGAGCTTTAAAAAAAAAAAGTTACTACATACAGGTGATATGTTGCTATTGTTGTTAGGTGCCATTGAGTTGGTTCTGACTCATAGCAACCCTATGCACAACAGAACAAAACACTGCCTGGTCTTGTGTCATGTCCACAGTTGTTTTTATGCTTAAGCCCATCATTGCTGCCACTGTGTCAATCCTCTCATTGAGGGTATTCCTCTTTTTCACTGACCCTTCACTCACCAAGCATGATGTCCATCTCCAGAGACTGATCCTTCCTGACAGCATGTCCAAAATATGTAAGATGTAGTCTCACCACATTTGCTTCCAAGGAGCACTCTGGTTGTACTTCTTCCAGAATGGATCTGTTTGTTCTTTTGGCAGTTCGTGGTACATTCAATATTCTTCTGTAACACCACAATTCAAAGGTGTCTATTCTTCTGTCTTCCTTGTTCATTGTTCAGTTTTTGCAGATGTATGGGATGCAGCCGAAAATACTATGGCTTGGGTCAGATGCACCTTAATCTTCAAGGTGACATCTTTACTCTTCAATACTTTAAAGAGGTTCTTTGCAGCAAATTTTCCCAGTGCAATGCATCTTTTGATTTTTTGACTGCTGCTTCCATTGATGTTGATTGTGGAACTATGTAAAACAAAATCTGTAACAACCTCAATTCTTTTGCCATTTATCACAATGTTGCTTACTGGCCCAGTTGTGAGTAGTTTTGTTTTCTTGATGTTGAGGTACAATTCATACTGAAGGCTGTGGTCTTTGATCTTCACCACTAAGTGTTTCAAGTGCTCTTCACTCTAAGCAAGCCAGGGTGTGTCATCTGGATAACACAGGTTTTCAGTGAGTCTTCCTGATGTCTGATTCTTCTTCATATAGCCCACTTTTTTGGATTATTTGCTCAGCACACAGATTAAAAAGATATGGCAAAAGGATACAACCATGAAGCACATCTTTCCTGACCTGAAACCACACAGTGTCACTGTGTTATGTTCACAAGAACTGTTTCTTGATCCGTGTATAGATCCTTAAGAGCACAACGAAGTGTTCTGGAATTTCCATTCTCTGCAATGTTAGTTATAAATTGTGATTCAGAGTCAAAAGCTTTTGTATTGTCAATGAAACACAAGTAAACACTTTCTGGCATTCTTTGTTTTCAGCAAAGATCCATCTGACATCAGCAATGATATCCTTCATTCCACATCCTATTCTGAATCTGGCTTAAATTTCTGGCAGTTTCTTGTCAGCATACCATTGCAGTCACTGTTGCATGATCTTGAGCAAAATTTTACTTGCATGTAATATTAATGATATTGTTTGGTAATTTCTGCATTCAGTTGGATCACCTTTCTTCGAAGGGCATAAATATGGATCTCTTCCAGTGAGTTAACCAGGTAGCTGTCCTCCAAATTTCTTGGCATAGATAAGTTAGTACTTCCAGCACTGCATCTATTTGTTGAAATATCTCAATTGACATTCCATCACTTCCTAGAGACTTGTTTTTTTCCAATGCCTTTAGCATAGCTTCAACTTCTTCCTTCAGTACTGTCAGGTCCTGACCATACACTACCTCTTCAAATGGTTGAACTTCAACCAGTTCTTCCTGGTATAATGACTCTGTGTATTCTTTCCATCTTCTTTTGATGTTCCCTGCAGAATCTTTCACTATTGCAACTGGAGGCCTGAATTTTTTCTTCAGTTCTTACAGCTTGAGAAATGCAGAACATGTTCTTCCCTTTTGTTATTCTATTTCCAGCTCTTTGTGTATGTCATTATAATACTTTATTTTGTCTTCTCGAACTGCCCTTTGAAATCTTCTATTCAGTTCTTTCACTTTGTCATGCCTTCCTTTTGCTTTAGCTGCTCAATGTTCAACAGCATTTTTTAGAGCCTCTTCTGACATCCAACTTGGTGTTTTCTTTCTTTCCTGTATACCTAAATCTAATTCCTGTTTCCAATATTTCTGTGGACAGGCATAGTCTATAAATGAACAGTTTTCATTTAATTTCTTTATACAGTTGCCTAGCTAAAAATTACAAAATCTAGGGCAAACACAGTGTTTTACTTAAAAAAAAAAATCTTCTTTACAGTTAACTATAGGATAAATCTGTTTAGCAACAGAACAGTTCTATTAAGAAGATGCTGTAACTTAACTTGCATGGCTTGCTTAAAGGTTAGTCTGTCATTAAGAGTTAGAAGGGGAATTAAGTGATAAGCTAAAACGAGGTTAAATAAAAGGTCCTAGTTTTCTTGCACTGACTGAGAGGAGGAATGATAAACCCAACAATCAGTCAAATTCTCTACAGTAGCTACTGATTGGGCTAATTTAACAAAAGCATTTTTCTCACAAGCAATAGACAATAATTATAGAAAACATGATTTATAGAAATACACAAAAGAATAAAATTGCATACATTCAGCAAGTACAACTACTATTATTAGTACCAGACTGAGTCTAAAAATTTCCAAAGAGTAAATAGATAGTAGCTCAAACTTAAGATACAGGCCTGGCCTGAGATCTCAGGAAGTATTTACTCAGATGTTGTCTGTTTCTTGTCCCAGATTGTTTAAACACTGATTCCTTCAGCAGGCTGAAGGATGCTGAGATGTCCAAACAGAGGTAACAGCCTTTTTCAGTTGGAAGAGATGGATCTAAGTTTATTTAAAATCCTCAGTGAGAATCTTTTAATTGATTCCTTTTCCCATAGGTATAATTACAGGGCAAAATAGAAAGTATTTGGTGATTAGTTTACTTCTGTGAGTCACAGGCATTCTTTATTAAGGAGTTATGCTCTTTAGAATATTAGACTAAGGTCTAACAATACTCCAGTATGTTAGTCTAAATCAAATTAGAGTCAACCATAGCTGATTAGAAAAAGTAACATATTCCTCAACACAAGAGGAAGGATTGGGACAGAGGATAAATTCAAGGAAGAGGAAAGTTTAGCAAGCTGGTTCTTAGCTAGATTACAATGTGTCTTGGTGTTTTTCTTTTGGGGTCTACATTGTGTGGCATTTGATATGCATCTTGGATATCTATATTCTCTCCTTTAATAATTTCAGGGAAGTTTTCTGTCGGCAGCTCAACAACGATACTCACTGTGTTTTCAGGTGTCCCTCCCTGTCCAGGGACTCCAATTAATCATAGATTGTTCCTCTTGATGCAGTCTCCCATGTTTCTTAATCCTTCTTCATTTCATTTTGTTTCTTTTCTCTGATTTCTCCTCACAGATGCTGGAGTCAGTAGCTCTGTCTTCCAAGTCAGAAAGTCTGTTTTCCAGTTGTTCAGTTCTGGTTTCTTGGCTTTGAACTGAATTCACTAAATTCTTTGTTATTGATCTTTTGGATTTCAGAATGCTGGTGTTCTATCAGTTCAAACAGCTTGCTTAATTTTTCATTTGGCTCTGCTGCATTTTGTATAATGTCTAGGAGGGCTCTCTATATAACACTTTTGTATTCGACCTCCAATAGTTTTAGAAAGGCTTCTTATCTAGGAAGTTCTTTGGTTCTTTCTTTGGGGAAGTTTCTGGAGCCATGAGTGGGAGACCCTGGGGCTGGCTAAGGTTTGTTGCTTTTTGGACATCTAGAGGTTGTTTAGTTTCTCTGGTGGTGCCTTAAAAGGATCTGAGGTGCAGTCTGAGAAGGAAAGTGGTCACCAGTCACCTGCATGTACTCCAGTGACTGGGTGTAGTGGAATCTCTAAGGTAGCAGGCTCCACCTCTTGGTTGGCAAAGACATGGTCCTACTTATAGAGTCACTGGGGGGCCATCAGCTGATCCTATGGTGCAGGTCAGTAAAGGCTGGAAGAGATGCCATCAGTATGCACCACAGTTATTTCTCTAGGTAGTCTTATTTTAAAAGGTAAAAGCTATCTGACAGCTTCCAAAATCAGTCAGGCTGTCAGGTGTGCAAGCCCCTGGGAATGGAAACACCTCTATACCCATCCCCAGATACTGTGATATAGCTCAAAGTACAGACAGGCTACTGTCCTGCTATCACCCTGCTAAGCCCCACCCATAAGGCTACATTGTGCTGAACATAGCTTTTCTTCAGGGAAAGCACTCCCCAGAGTCTCCTAGCCTGGGAATTAGCCCCTGCTGAGACCTCTGTTTGGGTAACTCTGCCTCCCAGTAGAACAAGATGGTGTCCTGCACAAGCTTTCTCACCTGCTGTCAAATCGCCAAATCAATGGCAGAGGTTCAGAAAGAGACAGTGAAGGGGCTGAGATGCTCAGAGTTCAGAGCTGGGCTCTCAAAATGTAACTGTTCTGTCTGCAGATCATGACAGCAGTGTGGCTGAGCTTTGCTGCCAGTTAAGCCCAAGCCCACGGCTGCTGGCTAAGACAAAGGAAAAAAAAACTTAAAAATGTCAGTTACCCTTAGTCCACAAGAGCTGGCCATTGAACAAGGGTGGGAGTCCGCGAAAGAGAAGAAGTTTTCCCAGTGGCATGTAGTCCAAATTGACAGGCCTATGCTGTGTCCTAGGTCTTACCAGGTACCCAGAAAGCTTTGTTTAATTATCAGTACAGGCCTCAGTTTTCAAAGTAAATTAAGAAGACATACGTCTAGTCTGCCACCTTGACTCTGCCCACTCCGCAAGCTGGTTCTCGAGGCTTTTATTTGTCGTTTCCACCAAAACAATGGCAAGATAATGGCATGATGACTACTGTTAGGCAAAGGCTGTTAAACATCTCACTCAAGCTGGTGTCTTTTTACTTTCTCTTGGGGAAATTTAACACAAAGGGTTCGATAAGATCTGGTTACAGAGTCACAGTCTTCTTAAGCAACAGAGTTTGAATTTTTATGACTCAGTTAGTTAATGCCATTGAGTTGATTCTGACTCACAGCAACCCTACAGGTCACAGTAGAACTGTCTCATAGAGTTTCCAAAGAGCACCTGGTGGATTTCAACTGCCTTCCTCTTGGTTAGCAGAGATAGCACCTTACCACTATGGCACCAGGGTTTCCAGAGGTTACATTAAAACTTCGCATTAGTTAAGCCATTTTACCTCTAGGTCAGCTACCTCTCTTCATTTTATAGGCTATATCAATTCAAATTTTTCATAATTAAAAAAAAAACCCACCACAAATCTTTTTCCCCCTTGACCCAAAGTCTGCATTCAAGGTTATACAGACAAAATTCCTATCCATTTTATGATATACAAGAGATTCAGAGGAGGTGTTGATATTTTGTAAGACAGAGATTAAAGACTCTAACCTGTAAGCTTGTAAGACTGGAGCTTTAAAACAAGATGAACATGTACACACACACACACACACACACACACAACACACACCTTCTCTCCACAGGCATAAAGATGTTTATCATTTAAATCAATGAAGAAAAGTACCTGCAACACATATAAAATATCTATTACATCACCTACTAAAGTGTGTCTTTTTAGAGCTACTGATCTTCATGTGAACTAAACAATGAAGCTGTTCACAAACCTGACAGAAAGCAGCTTTTGCAAAGTGCAACAGTGAGCCACTGTCCCTAATGTGTCCATCAAAATGAACAATTAAAACGGCATTTAGTGCAAAATTTACAAAGCCTTTGTAACATAACACTGCCAAGATTATTGTTCCTTGTCCTGAAAAAATAAAAATCATCTCTTTGCTTTGGCATTAATTTAAAAATAAAATAAAAAGAACTAATTTATTTAGCAGACAAATGACTGGATAAATTTAATCAAAAGAAACTCAGTAGTCCCTAGTTCCTCAAACTGCTGCCAAGCTAACCGGCATAACAGATGCCATGGCCTGGTCCTAATAACACAACAAATGCACAAACATTCATTGTGTGGATCAAAGAGGCTTGAATTCAAATTCCAGTTCCTTATTTTCTGGTTGCATGGCTCTGGGTAAATTACTTAAGCTTAGCTTCAGTTTCCATATTTGTACTATAAGTATTACAATACTAGCTGCCAAATAGTGTAGTGATACTATACGTTGTTACAAGTAAAATCATATATGTGTATGTTTTCTCACAGTGTTTGGCACCCAGTAAATGCCCAACAGAGATTAGCCATTATTAGCTATTTTCACTGAGAAGTCTCAAAAGTAGGCTGACCATATAATTTTTTGTTCAACCCGAGACACTTTTGATGTTGATGGGGTACACTGTTAGCAATTATGGCAGCAGAAATAGCCTTCACTGCTTTCAAACAAGAACTTGAATCAGAACATATTAGAAAGGGATGATGGCTATCACCTCTGAGTAAAAATATTAGCAATGAGAAGAGAGAACTCAAGTAAATTTAAAACTTACAGTTTTGTAATGAGTTTATGCTATGATCACACTGTACACAATTGCTAGTAACAAACTTTTTTCAGTATTCTAAATTTAAACAGGTCAAATAGTTGCAACAGCACTGTCTCATTATTGAACATTTTGAAATTACAAGTTTTTAAAATTTGTATTTATCATAAGGAATTCTTAATCGTTTTTCTGAGTGGTAAACACTTTCTCATGGATTCTTTACTATAGCTTTTACCCTAGAAATTCACGTAATTTTAAAATCATGAAAAAGTAGCACAGCAGTTATTTATGTCACCATAATCAGGAAGGCAGTAGCCTGGATAGTGCACTGGAATATTCTAGTCACAAGAGAGGACCAGGTCCCCTCTCTAATCTTTGTAGAATCTTTAAATAAATATTTTGTTTCCAGAAATTCACCAATCTATTATGGAAACTCATGAGGGTGTAATCATTTAATATTTACCTAAAATGATCATGTTAATTTTGATAATTTCCTAGACAGCTTGTGAATTTTTGTGTAGGTGACCTAATTCATGCTATTTGTGAGGAAGAGGTCAGTTACGAAGTGGCAGTTAGCATCAAGATTAACAGGTCATTATGGAAGAAACTTTAAAATTTTGTCTGTTTTTGAAATGACTGGAAGAAAATAATACATTTGTAAATTTTTTGTATTTTCAGTAAGAAACATGAAGGATAAAAAAAAGTACAAAAAGTGCTATATATGGAAATGGGAGAAATAGTAAGAATAAGAAAGAGGTGATCATGAGCATTTTCATTGCATACTTTTGAGGATCATTTTAATTCTTCCACTATATCAAGTATTACATATTAAAAAAATTAAGGAATTTTGAAACCACCTCCTTTAAGAAGGTAAAAAACCTAAAAAGGCTGTTTTAAACCTACAGACTATAAAACACAATTTAAATACAGATGTGTGATGGATCACTTTTATCTGGCCTTTCCCACTATGGTCTTGTAACCTCCAGCAAAAGATAGGGTGAGATTATGCAAATAAGGTGCTTGGGACTCTTGTTGGGGTGGGACCATGCAAATATGTAAGGTGTAGGAAAGACTAAAAAAAGGATCGGTCAGTTTTGCCAACCCATTAGGCATAAAATGAGCCATCCCAGAACTGAAAATTAGAGACTTCACTACTACCAAGAAGAGATGAGGGCACAGCCCATCCTTTAACAGAGTCCCTGTGCTGAAAACCTCCTAGAGCCATGAGACAGAGAGAGAAAAAGAGAGAACTGTAACACCAGAGGCAGAGTAAGACAGACAGAAGCTGCAGCAGAAAAATGGTGGCAGTAGAACTAGGAGACCAGCATGAAATGGCACTGTGGGATTCCTGGTCCAAGGAATGGACATGCCAACCCCCAGAACAAGAGAGCTGAGAGCCTCCAGACAAGAGGCTTTCTGACAGAGTAGGGCACTTCCAAACACTTGTTGGTGGATCTAGGCATGCCCACCCACAGACCAAGAAAGCTGAGCACCTTCAGGCAAGATTCTTCCTAGCAGAGTAGAGTGCCCCAGGCACTTACTGTCAGAGTTAGTGTTGTAACTCTTGCTGAAGCAGGATAGAGGCTAGGTTGAAGGGCTGGGGACTGATGGCTGGAGAGAAGCATGCCTCTGGTGATAAGAACCTTTTCTTATGGAAGAGCTGTATCCTGAGTCATTCTTGATCCTGACTTGTAACCTATTACTTCTATAAAATTCCCCATAGCTGTGATATATATGGTCTGTGAGTTCTGTGCAGCCATTGCAACGAACTGTGAAACCCAACAGCCACAGAAAGTGCCATAGAAGGGATGGGTAGTGACAGAATTGGTAAAAGTTTGGTGACAGGAAATACTTCCAGTTTACAGCAATAACCTGTGAGCTTTTGGTGCTGATAATGATTCTCCTTCCCCTTTATTAGTGATACTATGTGATGTTCACCATGTGTAAATGAAGGAAATGGAAGGCCACAACTAAAGACAATTCAAATTCACACAAATAAAGACATAGGCACAGTCAGATTTGATCAGCAATGTTTTGGTATACAGATTGTTACTGAATTTGCAAAAGGAGATAGAAGCACAGCAAAAAAAGTGTGCAAAATATTTTCAAGCATTAAAGAACAGTTCAGTGAAAATGAATCACGGTTTTAAAACTCCCCAGACATGCTAATGAGTCATCTTATTTACATATTTTGTTATGGCAGACACAATAGGAATTGTCGACATTCATTGCATTTATTAGATAATGTATTTATTGGATATTGCAATATTTTAAAGTAAATCATTTAGAAGAAGGGCTAGACTTACATATACATAAATCATATATACATACATATGAATATGGTAACTTCTGGAATTATTTCTATGATTATTTGTAAAGAACAGAAAAACCTTAAGTAATTTATGAATGTGAAAGTAATCTAACCAAAACATGTGCCTTCTTAGTGACTGCACGATGCCTCCATGTAATCTGGCCGGCTGGACCAGTGTCTCTTACCTCCTTGATCTCACTATTTACATCTCCTCCCAAACTTGCCTACTCTGTGACCTTCTGTGAAACGGTCAGAGTATCTGTATACCTTCAGGGAAGGAAGACGCAAATTAATATCAGCCCAAGGCTGTTCCCTATGAAATGGAGGTCAGACATACTCTTACTCTCAAATCTTACAAATTCTGATACCAGCTATCCATCCCACTGTACTCTCTACTTCCCTTCTGGGTTTGAAAAGCCATTTCAATGGACACACAGAACTCATGGATCATACTCACACAAGTGATTTATTAAACAATAGGGTACAACTTGGGATCAGGATCAACAGGATAAAGGTTGGAATTTGGATCGTGAAGCATGTAGGCAAAGTCTCCCTTCAACACAGGATAGCTCTCTCAGCTCCTTTCAGCTATGCAGGCCTCATCTCAATGCCAAGGACAGGCATCTTCTTGGCCCTGCCACCTGTCACCAGCTGTGCTACTGGGCCCCTTCTGTGTCTCTTTCTGTCTTCAGAGTTACAGGCAGTGACCCACGTTATACACCCCTTAGCAGGCTTCTTGCCTTCTCATTTCTCTCTGCTTGTTCTCTCTTCTCTCCTCCTTCTGCTTCTCCCTGTTTCCCGTCTGAAAGCCCTCTGTGGTTTGGCTGCATATATACACAAACATCTCATCAAGGCATGGCCCTCCCACCCTGAACAGGAACTGACAGACCTCTAGATAGACCACAGATACTTCATTTGCATAGTTTTAACTGATCAAACCTTTCAAGGTACAAACCAATCACAAGACACGCTTCAACCCAGGAGCAGGCAAGAACTATCAAATCCTAAATTATTTACTGCTTACCTAGGAAATGTCAATCAACCTGCACAACATTAACAAACCTCTTGGAATAGAAAATCAGGGCAAAGGTAACTCCTCAGGACTTAAGGGAAAAATCTCTCATGTTGTTTTTCCAAAGAACAAAGGCAAAAGACCACATAAAGGAATTCATTTCACCTCTTCCTATTCAGATTCACATTTGACTTGAGTCTGAATCCTAGAAACAAATCATAGTGTTGTAGAAGCTGTGGTTTCTCAGAGCCTTGAAAAGTCCTGACATAGATCAGAAGGCTCTCCACATTTTTTTCTACTGTTCAAAGCCTAAGCAGAAATTTAATTATTTCTAAGAGAGCTGAAACATAAGTTTTGAAAGCAAGTTCACTGCACAAGAGGGCTTCGTACAGTGCAAATGAGAGCTGAAATTCCAGCACCCTCCAATAGGTAGGCCACAGCACCTGGTGTGAGCCTGCATCTGCGTAATTCTAATTCACACAAAAGTGTGTTCTGGATGAATGGGAGCCCTGTGCGGTAACATGACATACAGATGAGAGACTGGCCCTTCCTGATACTCCTCTTCTTGCTGTGAGCTATAAAACACTACAATATACATGTATGTAAAGTTATTGTAAACCACACACACTTGAGGTCACATCCAGGCAGACATACTACATTTCTACAGTGTGATTAATGAACCCGGTTTTATTTAGAATACAGTTGTGGCTTCCTTCTTGAACTTCTTCTCTGTCTCTTTCTCACCCTACTGCTCTGTCCTCTTCCCGCCTCCTCACTGCATCTATTTCTCCCCTACCCATGGTCGAGCCCCATTCACAGAACTTCAAAGAAATCAAGTTTTGTTTTGTTTTTTTCCTGCTTGGATGTTCATACAACCCTCAAATTCAGGTTCTAATGATCCTATCTTGTAGCCATCTGTCACCCAAGCTGTTTGTATTCTTCCCTGAAATTTCATTTTTAGAACTGGGAAGGGATGAAGAGACTAGGTTGCCAACTTCCTCTGGATTCAGCCCTTTGACTCCATTTTGTCCTAGGGCTTTTGTTTGTTTGTTTTTCTTTTCTTTTCTTTTTTTTTTAATTGTGACTAAGTGAAAGTATACAGTCCAAATCAATTTGGCATACCTGCTTATCTGCAGCTTCTTCTGTTCTCCCTGCCCGGTGACAGCACAATGCTCCTGTTCATTCTATTCTTTTCGTATCCTCTTAACAACCTCCTGCCCCCTCCTCTCCATCCTCTTCTCTTGGATCTAAAAAGAGACCAGTAGGACAGTCTCCTACAAGTGCACAGAATCATAAAGTACAGGCACCATATGGTCACAATGTGTCCCTGAGTCCAGACCATTCTTGTCAGAATAGTTGACCTCAGTAGTGTTTTCCAGTCAGGGGCAGCAGTAAGTCTAGGTGCCATACTCCTAGGGGATCTTCCAGGATGTCAGACTATTAATTCTGGTCTTTTAGTAGAGTTCTTGAGCTGCACCCCTCTTCTTCACATGTTGCCACAGGTCTACATTGTGTGCCCCATCACAGATGTCTTTGGTGTTGGCTGGGCACCATCTGGTTCTTCTGGGCACATGTTGATAGTTTCCCATTCACATGGGTCCGTCTGTCTCCTGGGCTCATTTTTCCTCGTGTCTTTGTTGTTCTTGATCATCTGTTCCAGATGAGCTGGGAACATGTGGTTTACTTCAGACGGCAGCTTGCTAGCTCTTAAGACCTCAGATGCCAATCACCAATACAGGATGCAAAAGATTCTCTTAACAATAAGCTAGTTACGCCAACTGGCTTCAATGTCCCCTGAAAGCATGGTACTCAGAACACTACCCCTGCTACTCTATCCTTCCAATATTCAGTTGAGATTAGAAGAGCTTTCAGTTTATGTTGAAGTTTAGTTAAATTGATCTACTTTCTACTGTGGGCTGTCACTGCTTTAACTTAACCAAATTTTCTATCAACCATCTAATCTATGACCAATCCTCTTCCTCCTCCCCACCCTTGTAGCCATCATTCTTCTGCACATAAGCCTAATTCTAAGTCCCTTGTAACAGGGGTCTCATATAATATTTGTCTTTTTCCCACTGACTGATTTCACTCAGCCTACTGTCTTCCAATTGAAATCAGGTTATGAGATGCTTCTTAAAAATCATCATTGTTCTTATCATTTCATAGTCTTCCACTGAGTATATGTACCATAGTTTATCCATTCATCTGTTGTTGGGCATCTGGGTTGATTCCATCTTTTTCCTATTGTGGACAGCGCTGCAATAAACATTCATGTGCATATATCTGTTTGCGTGACAGCCTTTGTTTCTGTAAGAGGTATTCTGAGCAGTGGGACTACTGGATCAAATGGTCTGTCTGTTTCCAGCTTCTTAAGGAAGTATCAAATTGCTTGCCAAAGCAGTTGAACCGTTTTGCAGTCCAACCAGAAGTGTAAGAGAGTTCCAGTCTTTCCACAGCCTCTCCAGCATTTGTTGTTTTATGTCTCTTGGACCATGGCCAACCTTGTTGTGGTAAGATGGTATCTCATTCTAGTTTTGACTTGGATTTATCTGATAGCTAATGATTGTGAGCATTTCTGCATTTGTCTTTTGGTTGCCTAGAGGTCCTCTTTGGTGAAGTATCTGTGCCCATCACTTAATTGGGTTCTTTTTCTTCTTCTTGTTGATATTTTTGCAGTACCTTGTAGATTACAGAGATGAGATGTCATTTCAACAGTAGTTGCCAAATACTTTTCCCCATTCTGTAGGTGGTCTTTTAACTCTTTTGATAGTCTTTTGATGAGCAAAAGTGTTTGATTTTTAGCAGTTCCCATTTATCTATTTTCTCTTCTGTTGTTCATGCTCTGTTTGTCAGATTTTGAAGTCTGTCTAAGCTATGTATTAGAACTTCCACTGTTGAGTATATTTTTTCTTGCATAATATTTATCATATTAGGTTTGACATTTAGGTCTTTGAGCCAATGCCCTAGGTTTTTCATTGCTTGTTTCTGGTCATCTCAACTCCCTGAGGCATCTTCTTTCTTGGATCACATTCCTATCAGGAGTCACCCTATCTCAAGATATTTATACCTTTACTATTCTACCAACAGACTCTCAACTTCCTGATCTTTCTATAACTAAACCAAAATTAAACTAAACACATTGTCATCAAGTCAATTTCTACTCACAACAAGCATATAACCAGCATCCCCCAAAATATATGGGTTTTTCTTTTGTTAATATTTTCACTTTAAGGTGAGTTTCTTGTAAGCAACATATAGACAGATTGTGTCTTTTGATCCAAGATGTCACTTGTTGTCTCTTTACTGGAGTGTTCAGTCCATTTACATTCAACATAATTATTGATAAGCCAAGTGCTGTCCAGTTTAGTGCTGTCATTTTGATGTATTCAGTTTTGTGTTGATGTTTTCTCTGTTGGTCTTACTATTTTGTTCTGGGTCATTCTTTATAGTTTGATTTTACATTCTTTTCAGTGTTGGTTTTGTGTTTGTTGAGACTCCTGTATTATGTTTCTTGATTTGATATGCTGCATATTTATTGTGCTTTGCAGCTACCTTTATCATCCCCCTTCATAGCCTAGGTTTAAACCCAACTTTAACTTCTGAATATCTTATTATTGTCCTCGTCATCTGGAAGGACAATAACTACTGTAGCATATCCCTCTTTTTAATGTGATGATAACATAATTTTCATGATATGATCACTGGATCCTGTCTTTTAATACTAAAGCTTTGACTGAGTTTTGTGCCTTACCTAACTGAGTAGGTTTCTGGATGATGTGTCTTGTATCATCTCCTAAAATAAAGAGTTAATGGTTTTGTTCTTCTAAGCAAAGAGGTTCTTTCAGTATTTCTTGTAGCTTTGGTTTGGTTTTTACAAATTCTCTGAGTTTCTGTTTATCTGTGAATGTCCTAATTTCATTTTCATATTTTAAAGACAGTTTTGAAGAAGACATAGTTCTTGGTTGGAAGTTTATCTCCCACTGTTTGTCTCATCCCACTGCCTCTGTGCCTGCATTGTTTCTAATGAAAAGTTAGATAAAAGCCTAGAATGTTACCTTTGCTTTGAGTCTTGTTTCCTCTTAGAATTTCTGCTTATGTTTCATTTTGTTAAGCTTGATTATAATACATTTTGGTGTCTTTCTCTTGGGATCTACATTGTGTGGTGTTCAATACACATCTTGGATATCTGTGTTTTCTCCTTTCATGATTTCAGGGAAGTTTTCTGTCAACAACTCAGCAACAATACTCTGTGTCTTCAGGTGTCCCTCCCTGTTCTGGGACTCCAGTTAATCATAGATTGTTTCTCTTGATAGATTCCCACATGTTTCTTAATGCTTCTTCATTTTTCTTGTTTCTTTTTTGTGATTTCTCCTGATAAATGCTGGTATCAGTAGCTCTGTCTTCCAAGTCAGAAAGTCTGTTTCCAATTGTGCAATTCTGCTTTCTTGGCCTTGAATTAAATTGTCTAATTCTGTAATTTTGTTATTGATATGTCAGATCTCAGAATGGTGGTGTTCCATTAGTTTGAACAGCTTGCTTTTCATTTGGCTCTGCTGCATTTTGTATAATGTCTAGGAGGGCTCTCTATATAATACTTTTGTACTCGACCTCCAATAGTTTCAGAAAGGCTTCTTCATCTGGGAAGTTCTTTGGTTCTTTCTTTGGGGAGCTTTCAGGAGCCATGGGTAGATTTTTCTTTAGGTGTCCAGCCAAGGTTTGTTGATTTTTAGGCATCTAGAGTTGTTTGGTTTCTCTGATGTTGCCTTAACAGGATATAAAGCACAGTCTCAGAAGGAGGGTGATAACCAGTCACCTCTATGTACTCCAGTGACTGGGCCCAGTGGAATCTAAGGGGTAGCATTCTGTATCTCCCGGTTGGCAAAGACATGGTCCTACTTATGGAGTCACTGGTGAGACATCAGCTGATCCTATGATGCAGGTCAGTAAAGGCAGGACAAGATGCCATCAGGATACACTGCAGTTGTTTCTCTAGGTAGTCTTATTTTAAAAGGTAAAAGCTACCTGACAGCTTCCAAAATCAGTCAGACTGTCAAGTGTGCAAGCCCCTGGCAATGGAGGCACCTCTATATGCATTACCAGATACTGTGATATAGTTCAAAGTACAGACAGGCTACTGCCCTGCTGTCATACTCTGCTGGGGCCCACCTGTAAGGCTATACTGTGCTGAACACAGCTTTTGTTCAGGGAAAGCACTCCCCAGGCTGGCACTGCCTCCCAACCTGGAAATTAGCCCCTGCTGAGGCCTCGGTTTGAGTAACTCCACTTCCTAGTCGAACAAGATGGTGTCCTGCACAAGCTCTCCTGCCTGCTGTCAAACAGCTGAGTCAATGGCGGAGGTTTAGAAAGAGAGGGTAGAGGGGACGAGGTGCTCAGAGTCCAGAGCCGGGCTCTCAAAATCTGGCTATTCCACCCGCTGGTCACATCAGCAGTGTGGCTCAGCTTTGCTGCCAGTTAAGTCAATGGCTGCTGGTTAAGACAAAAGAAAGAGAGTTAAAAATGCCAGTTACCTTCAGTCGGCGAGAGTCAGCCATTCAACACTGTCAGGGGTCAGTGAAAAAGAAGAAGTTTCCCATTCAGTGGCATGTCATTCAAATTGACAGCCCAATGTCGTGTCCTAGGGCTCACTGGGTGTCCAGAAGGCTCCATTTCATTATCAATCCAGGCCTTACTTTTCAGAGGGAGTTAAGGTGATGTGTGTTTATTCCCCCATTTTGACTCCACCCCCTGGGGTTTTCTTTTAAAGGACACATTAAGCAAAAGAAGTATAATGACAACACATGTACTTTTTTTAATGGGAGAGATACAGAGATACATATAATCAGGACACTGAAAGACTTACTAAATTTTGGCACTACGCATCTGAATACGGAAAAAAAAAGTTAAGACTAAACAAATATTTTAGTCAGCTAGTGCTGCTCTCACAGAAAAACCACTGAGTAGATGGCTTTAACAAACGAAAGTTTATTCTTACATAGACTGGGAGCCTACAAGTCCATACTGAGGATGTCCACTCCAGGAGAAGGCTTTCTCCCTTGTCAGCTCCAGAGGAAAGTGGTATTACATCAGTCTTTGTCCAGAGAGCATCTTGGCGCAGGAACCTCGGGTCTGAAGGACACACTATTCTCCCAGTGCTGCCTGCTTGATGGTGTAAGGTTCTCAGTTCTCTGCTTGCTTCCCTTCCATCTTTTCTAGGATGAAAGCATTAAGGGTGGGGCTAGCCATACTCCAAGGGAACTCCCTTTACAGTGGAGCAGGGATATGATCCTATGAAAGGATTTACAGTCCCACCCTTATCCTTTACCATACAGCATAGGAAACAAATCACAAAACGGAGGACAATCATAGAATACATGGAATCATGGCCCAGCTACAACAGAGATATCTAGACATGGAGCAAAGTGAATAATAAAGTGAGCTGCAGAATAGACATGAAACTGTAGTCCACGGCTGGAGTCCATCGTTAAATGTCAGGGCTTGTAGGAACTTTGCAATTATATGCAAAAAAAATTTGGGTTCATTTCCCTGTGGAGAGATAACACAGATTTCATCAACTTCTCAGAGGTCATTTGTGGCCCAAACAAGGTTAAGATGCTGAAGTAGAGTAAGTGACTGAAATATCAAAAGGACCTCACACTAAGGAATTGATAAAATCATTTCATATTGAGCCTATTTGAAGTAAAATTTTTAATTCTGTATGTGGATATTAAAATGGTCTCATCATTAATGGCAATACAGCATGGATCCAGATTGAGCTTTTGAAATACAATTCAAATCACTGCATCATGATCAAGAGTATGTAAATAGATTATTTAAAGCCATATGCCCTAAATGTTCCTGATAAGTCACAATGAGTGCCTTTAAAAATAATAATAATAACAATAAGGTTCTTAGGCTCCTATTCCACAAATATTGAATTTAGAGCAAAGAAGGGCCCTTAGGTTTTTTTTTTTTTAAGTGTTGCAGGTGACTGTCATCAACAGGAAATAGTTTTTAAAAATTTACCAAGTTGTGATTAATTGATGTCCTTGGTGGTCATCCACAAATAAATAGGATAAGAAAAGGGACTGAAGAATCATATGTATTAATTTTACCAAAGGTATAATATCATCTATTTAAAGTTGGAAGTTTTTTCTTTGTGAAATTTTGAGTAACAGAAATGATTAATAAGCCATACTTAGAACATTTTGAACTTTATAGGAATATAGCAAATATTAAAGCTGGTTTTTTATTTCAATACGTAACCAGATACAAAGTTTTTTCTACTCTAACAATTGTTCCAAACCAGGTACTAGAATATACTTACTGAAAACATTTGGAGAGTTTCATGGGATTGAACCTAGAATTTGACAAATTATCATGCTTAAAGTATTAAGAAATTAAGGGAATCTTAGTGCAAAAAATAAAAATGTTAAAAGCAGCAGCAGGGGATCAAGTAGTCTCTCTCAAACATATTATTCCATTAAACTAATAGTTTTCTCACAAAAGGAATGTTTTTCTGCTTTATTACAAATCACCCCAGGGAGAATATTTATAATGGTCACTTCAATAGGTTATTACAGTACCACTTTAATAAATACATACTGGGAGGAAATTTCTTTTTAACATATTTAGTTTTTAAAAATAATTTAAGAAAAAAATCATAATCAATTCAACTCCACAAAATATTTGTTCAGCATTTACTGTAGGGCTGACTCTGCATTAGGCACTAAATTATAAAAGCCAATTAAGAAGAAAAATCATTGCCATCAATTCCAACTCATGGTGACCCCACATGTTACACAATAGAACTTTTCCTTTGGGTTTTCTTGATTGTAATCTTTTTTTTTTTTTTTTTGAAACTTGCACGTCTATTTTATTTTCATTAGAAAAATATTACCTATTCTAGAAAATTTTGGTCCACTCTTTTCTTGATTGCTTCAGGATTCAACTTGAATAATTTTACTCAAGTAGAAGCACAATCACCTGTTTGACACGAGAACATCTTTCACATCACTAAAAATTAGTAGGGTTTAGATGAGGTGAGCTCTATGATTTCCAAGTTAACTATCATTTCCACATATTGTTTCCCTATACCTTCATTTATTTGAGTAACTCCATAGGTGAGGGAAACTTCGTCCACATTGAGTGACGTGAGTGTACATAAAAGCCATTTATAACATCAGCAACTGGATTCATCATCTAATCATCAATTCAGTGCAATTCCCCGTTGCAGGGAATTTCCATCATAAGCTTCAGACATTTTAGTCAAACTTACTCTTTGATCACAGTTGTTAAAATTAAGATGTTAATTTTAAAATATTATGACAATTCCAGACTAAACGATACTGGCCCCATTTATAGTAATGCTGGTGAAAATGGTCCTTGGACAGCTACTGCTTCAATCTCAATATGGCCTCCTTTGGGCAAAGCAGCAACTTGGTAAGCAGCTCTAGCAGGGTAACTACTCTTGAAAAACTGACTGTAGATTGCATTGACAGTGGTGAAGTCATTGATGTCAGCCAGCAACACAGTTGTTTTCACCACATTAGTATAGTCACAGCCCGCAGCTTTCAGAATTTCACCAAGGTTTATAAGGGCTTGTTTAGCTTCTTCTATCACTCCTCCTTGCACGAGCTGTCCACTTACAGGGTCTATACCTAGCTGTCCCGAAATATAGAGAGTCCTGTCGATTAACACAGCTTGACTGTAGGCACCAATGGACCCTGGGGCTTTCGCAGTACCGATCACCTTTCGGATCAAGGACGCCATGGTTAACCCTTGTGTTCAGTGGTACCCAGAAAGAGCAAACACCTGTACGAGCCCCGCTGGCTTCTCACCACACTCTTGATTGTAATCTTTACAGAAGCATGCCATTAGACCTTTCTTCTGTGACCCCATGGGATGAATTCAAACCACCAACCTATAGGTTATCAGATGAGCATAAGCTGTGACACCTAGGGATCTTTGCCACTAAGTATAAAATGATTAGTAAGGCACATTCCTATGCTCCAAAATAGCTACTCTACTCTAAAGACCTTTATTTTTCTCTGAGTGAACTGAATCAAAGGTTGGCAAACATTTTATATAAAAGGTCTGACAGATATTTTATACTTTTTAGGTTGTACTGTCTCTGTTCCAACTATTCAACTCTGTTGTATAGTGTAAAAGCAGCCATGGACAACACACAAAATGAAGAGTATAGTTCCAATACAACTTTATTTATATAAGCAGATGACTGACCAGATTGTACCCTGCAGGTTATAGTTTGCCAACCATTAGACTAAATAACTTGTGAGTACTCAGTTAAACTTTGAAATTTTTGTCATATCTGTTTACTAAAAATGTATGGATCAGGAATACTGAAAAGCAGATAGCCTAAGATAGTGGATAATATAAGAGCTACAGAAAAAATAGACTGAGGGAAAGTTGTCAAAGGAGAAGAGGTAGCGCCACCCAAACAAAAAGTAATTCATATTGAAAGGCTAAGCTGTAAAGAGCAAGTTAAAAAATGTTAAAACAACTGCACCCAAATAAAGTGATAACAGTAATAATGTGACAGACTCAAGATGGCGGACTAGACACGCGTCTCCTTAATTCTGTCTGAGAACTAAGGCCTGGACTTATAATTAAAGGGAGCTTTCTGGACACCCAGTGAGCCCTAGGACACAGCATAGGGCTGTCAGTTTGGAGTACATGCCTCTGAATGGGAAACTTCTTGTCTTTTGCTGAGCCCTGCTCTGGTTGAATTGGCCGCCTCCCATGGACTGAAGGTAACTGGTGTTTTTCACGTTTATTACTTTTTGTTGGCAGGAAGATGGGGGATGGGCTTAACTGGCTGCTATGATGACCTGCAGTACTGATGTCAACAGTGAGTGGAACAGTGACATTTGGAGAGCGCAGCTCCAGACTCAGAGTATCACAGACCCTCCACCTTCTCTTTTCGAACCTCTGCCATAGATTCTGCTGTTTCACAGGGGTGTGACAGCTTGACCAGGATGCCATCTTGTTTGACTTGGAGGCAGAATTACCCAACTGGAGGCCTCAGCAGGGGCTAATTCCCAGGCTGGGAGGCAGTATGAGCCTATGGAGTGCTTTGCCACCAGAAAAGCTGTGTTTAGCATAGTGCACCCTTACAGGTGGGGCCCAGCAGCAGATGATAGCAGGGCAGTGGCCTGTCAGTACTTTGAACTATATCCCAGTATCTGGGGATAGCTGAAGAGGTGCCTCCATTGTGTGCCAGAAGGAGGGACTTACCACACCTGAGAGTCTGACTGATAGCTTTTACCTTTTAAAATAAGACTGTCTAGAGAAATAACTGCAGTGCAGCCTGACAGCATTTCTGCCAGCCTTTACCAACCCACATCACAGGGACAGCTGATGGCCTCCCAGTGACTACATAAATAGGGCTGTATCCTTGCCAGCCAGGAGGTGGAGACTGCTACCCCACAGATTCCACCGGGCCATCACTGGAGTACACAGAGGTGGCTGGTGATCAACTTCCTTCTCAGACTGTGCCTCAGATCCTGTTAAGGCAACACCAAACCAAAAAACCAAACCCACTGCCATCGAGTCTTGTCTGACTCTAGAGGTCAGAGTCGAACTGCCCCCTACAGTTTTCAAGGAGCAAGTAGTGGGTATGAACTGCCAAGCTCTTGGTTAGCAGGCAACACCAGAGAAGCTAAACAGCCTCTAGATGTCCTGAAAGCAACAAACACTGCCCAAACATTTAAAGAAATATCCACCCATGGCTCCAGAAAACTCCCAAAATAAACAATCAAAGACCCTCTCAGATGAAGAAGCCTTTCCGAAACTATTGGAGGTCAAGTACAAAAGAATTATACAGTATACACAGTATTAAACAGTATACAAAATGCAAAAGAGCCAAATCAAAAGTTAAGCAAGCTGTTAGAATTGAAGGAACACCAGCATTCTGAAACCTGACAGACAATAACATAAACACAGAATTAGACAATTCAATTCAAAGCCAAAAGAGAAGAACTGAACAACTAGAAATTAGACTTACTTACCTTGAAGATAGAGCTACTGACACCATCACTTATGAGCAGAAATCAGAGAAAAGAAATGAGAAAAAGAAATATCAAGAAACATGTGGAACTCCGTCAAGAGGAATAATCTACAATTAACTGGAGTTCCTGAAAAGGGAGGGACACCTGAAAATACAAACTACTATTGGTGAGTTGCTGACAGAAAACTTCCCTGAAATTATAAAAGAGAACGTAAACACGTATCGAATGCCACAAAAATTAGACCCTACAAGAAAGATACCAAGACATATTATAATCAAGCTTAACAAAATCAAATATAAGCAGAAACTCTTAAAGGAAGAAAGACTCAAAACATTCAGAGGGAAGCCCTGTAGGCTTTTGTCTGACTTCTTGGCAGAAATGATGTTGGCACAGAGGCAGTGGGATGAGACATCCAAAGCCTCTAAGGAGAAACACTTTCAAATAAGAATTATGTATTCTTCAAAACTGTCTTTCAAATATGAAAATGAAATTAAGACACTCACAAATAAACAGATACTTAGAGACTTTGTAAAAACCAAACCAAAGCTACAAGAAATACTGAAACTCTTTCCTTAGAATAACAAAACCATTAACTCTACATTTTAGGAGGCAATGCAGTACACAGTATCCAGAAACCTACTCAGTTATGTAAGGCACAAAACTCAATCAAAGGTATAATATTAAAAGAAGTGATTCAGTGATCATATCATGAAAACTGTGATACCATCACATTAAAAAGAGGGATATACTACAGTAGTTACAGTCCTTCCAGATGGAGAGGAAGTTAATAAGAGATGTAAAAGTTAAAATTGGGCTTAAACTTAGATTATTAAAGGGAATCATAGAGGTAGTCACAAAGCACAATAAAGATGTAGCATATTAACACAAGAAACATAATACAGGAATCTCAACAAGCATAAAACCAACACTGGAAAGGGTAAAAAATCAACCTATAAAGAAGAATGACCCAGAACAGAATATTAAGAGCAATAGAGAAAACACCAACACAAAAATAAATACATCAAAATGACAGCAGTAAACATATATCTATCAATAATTATGCTGAATGTAAACAGACTGAATGCTCCAGTAGAGAGACAATGAGTGACATCTTGGATCAAAAGGCACAACTGTTCTATAAGTTGCTTACAATAAACTGACATTAGACTTAAAGATATCAAGAAACTGAAAATTAAAGGATGCAATAATATACACCAAGCTAACAACATACAAAGAAGAGCAGGTGTGGCAATACTAATCTGAGATAAAATAAATTTTAATGCAAAATCCACCATTGTGGACAAGCATGGTCACTATTTATTGATGAAACATTCAATACACAAGCAGGACTTAACAATATAAAAACTTATGCACCCAATACCAGAGCATCTAAATACATTGAAGAAACACTGACTACATTAAAAAATGAGATAGATCACTCCACAAGAATAGTGGGAGACTTCAACACTCCACTTTCAGTATCGGACAGATCTTCTAAAAAAAAAAATTCAGTACAGACATGGAAGATCTTATTGCCACAATTAACCAATTAGACCTCATCAACATACACAGAACATTTGATCCATCAAGAGATAACTACACCTTCTTCTCCAACGCACATGGAACATTTTCCAGAATAGGCCATGTGTTAGAACATAAAGCAAATCTCAACAAAATCCAAACCATTTGCAATATGAAGTGAAAATTATTATTGCAAAGCATCTTCTCAGACCACAAAGCCAAGAAAGTTGAAACCAATAGCAGAGATAACATAGAAAGAAATTGGAACTCATGGAAACGGAACGAAAAGCCATGAGTTACAGAAGAAATCAAGGATGAAATAAAAAAATATGGATTCAACTGAGAAGGAAAACACTTCCTACCAGACCTACAGGATACAGTTAAAGCAGTGATCAGAGGTCAATTTACATATATAAAAGCACATATCTGGACGGAAGAAAGGACCCAAACCAAAGAATTAATCCTACAGCTTGAATAAGTAGAAAGAGAGCAACAGAGGAACCCCTCAGGCACCGGAAGAAAACAGATAATCCAGACTAGAGAAGAATTAATTAGAGAATAGCAGAGCAACTGAAAAAATTGATATGACCACAAGCTGGATTTTCCAACAGTAATGTTACACTATGGAATAATCCACTTCAATGCAAAATTAACTTTTCAGTGCTAACTTTCTTTAAAAAAACAGATGTGCTAAAGAATTAAACATGAATAATATTTTTAAATGTTTAATTATACAATGTACAATAATTTGTAAAAATTAGAAATACAAATATACACAAAAATCAAAACATACCTCCTCATATCCTTTCAACCAAGAGATACTACTCATTTTTCAGATATATTAGAAGAGCTCACTCTTTAGAAGAGCCTTCAGCCGCTTTAAGCATCAGTGCTTTATCTACTCAAACTCGCTAAATTCTTCTTGTTGTTAGGTACTGTCGAGTTGGCTTCAACTAACAGCAGATAGAAACACTGTCCAGTCTTGTGCCATGTCCACAATTGTTTTTATGCTTAAGCCCATTTTTGCGGCCACTGTGTCAGTCCACCTTGCTGAGGGTCTTCCTCTGTTTCACTGACCCTCCCTTCTACCGAGCATGATGTCCTTCTCCAGGGACTGATCTTTCCTGACAACATGTCCAAAGCATGTAAGACGCAGCCTTGCCATTTTTGCTTCCACTCTTGTTGTACTTCTTGGAGAACAGATCTGTTGGTTCTTTTAGCAGTCTGTCATACATTTAACATTCCTCTACAACATCATAATTCAAAGCTATCAATTCTTCTGTCTTCTTTGTTCATGGTCCAGCTTTTGCATGTGTCTGATGCAATAGAAAATAGATTCACTTGGGTCAGGGGCATTTTAGTCTTCAATGTGACATCCTTACTTTTGAATACTTTGAAGAGGTCCTCTGCAGCAGATTTTCCCAATGCAGTGTGTCTTTTGATTTCTTGACTGCTGCTTCCAAGGGCATTGATTGTGGACCCAAGTAAAATGAAATCTTTGACAACCTCAACTCTTTCTCCATTTCTGACAGTGTTGCTTACTGGTCCAGTTGTGAGGATTTTTCTTGTCCTGATGATGAGGTGCAATCCATACTGAAGGCTGTGGTCCTTGGCCTTCATCAGCAGGTATCTCAAATCTTCTTCATTTCTAGCAAGTAAGGTGATGTTGTCTGCATAAAGCAGGTTGTTAATGACCTAAATTCTTGGAGTGCTTAATATACTCAGGTGGGGTACAGTCAGTGTCCAACCCCCAACAGCTCATCACCATGGGAATTATATCTGTCACACCACATGTAGGGTACTTGCTTAAAATCACATCACTGAATTTTCTCCACAATGCCAAGAGGCAAACCCTCTTATAACTGTGTCTATGTTAGAGACATCTGAGGCATGGAGAGGTGAATATTTACCCAAGGTCAAGCAGTTAATCAGCGATAGGGTCTCAATATGAATGCAGTGAATCTGTTCCATCATCTGTGCTCTGAATCTCTAGTGCTTCTCTAAGGAGAAGTACACATACACCTTACAGTAACTTTTCAGCCACTATTCTGACATTGCCTGCGTTCTTTGTGATACATACGAACATCCCTGCCACACATTAATAAATAATGGAAACAATGCCACAATTTAAAATAGGTTGGTGAGTAATTCCTGCTCACTGACTTATGGTAATAAGCTTGAATCTGTAGTTTGCTTTCTGAGGGTCACATTTAACCATTTAGATAGCTGACTAACCAATGGTTGTCAATCTTTTTTGGGGATCCAAACACTTTGCAATGTGTCACAAAAGGCACAGATGCTTTTCCCAATAGACTGTACATAAACACTGCATAGTGGCCCTGGAGATGTGCACTCTAACATCCTTCAGCAGAGACTGCTGCCAGGAGTACAATTGACTGACAGCTCCAGCCACTGCCCCATTGCCCCTTGGAACCCCAACTGTGTTAATAACAGGGCACATACTTCCCTCAGTCTGCTCTGAGCCAGTGGACACTAGTGCTGGTGCATATCAACCTGACACAGGATGCCTTCAACAAGCAGCTTTTGCTTGGGGACTCCCCACCAGCCCAGCTGAGAATGCCTTAGAACTGTGCTGCAGTTTGAGACATCCTACTTAACGTTTCCTTCCCTCTCTCCTTTCACAGGTGTCGATTTGTAATCTGAAGATTCTTCCTACCTGCTCTTGCTCCATTTCCTTTATTCTCCACGGGTATGTTACCAGTAAAACTTGCTTATCTAACTACTTCTTGACTTCTGTTTCTTGGAAGACCTAAAGTGATACTTTATGCAGCTTTCAGAGGATTAGTGATCCCCCAAAGTCCACTGGTGGACCAACGTGGGTTACGAAAACATCAGGTTAAAAATTTCAGCAGATGGTATGATGAAAGTCAAATGGATGACAGACACTAAGTCAATGTCTACTTTATTCTGCTGTTACACTGGCAAAATAAGAATTAAAAAAAAAATTCTAACCTAAAACAATAACCATACTTAAATATTGGTTAAATAATGATCATTTATTATTGAGAAAAAAACTAATGGAAAACAGATGATTAATAGAAATACCGTAATTGTAAAAGTCTTAAACACAGTCTTAAAAATTAGTCTTCTGAAAGAGCAATAGAGCCTGTAACACTGACACCTAAACGCAAATCACTCTGCTTTGGCTCACTGAAACATCCTACAAATCATTTAACCTTTCTGGACTCAAACCACCTTATCTATAAAATGAAGGGGTTGGATATAAAACCTCAAAGAAATGTTTCAAATTCTAAAATTCTATAACAATACATGGTCTCTCTGTAGCACAGTTAATAAATACTTTCAGGGAGGTAAAGTTAATGCTAAGGCAAACAAAATAATATCAGAAATGTCATTTCAAAGAAACTAAATGGCAATTTTAGGTTTATTGCAGTCCTCAAAATCTGGCCCCTGCCTTGTTTTTCAACCTTACAGACTAAGATCTAGCAACATTTTCTTTTTGTTCCTGGTAACTCCCAAGTCCATTCCTATATCTAGCTGTGTTTTGTTTAGAAAGCAGTTTTGGCAAAGACAAGTGTTCACATAAGGGTCGCCATGAGTCAGATCTGACTCGACGGCACTTGGCTGGCTTGGCTGTCCAAAAGAATCCGTACAAAACCAATCTTCTTTATCATAATACCCTGCAATGTTTTCTTATCTGCAGTTATCATTATTTTGTTGCTTTGTTGTCTGCCTCTTCCGTACTAGAATAGAACCTCTAAGAGGCAAACATTTTGGTTGTCTTACTATTCTATCCAGGGAGCCTTGGTGGTGCAATGGCTAAAGCAATCAAACTGCTAACTGAAAGTTCAAAACCACCAGTGTCTCCTTGGGAAAAAGATGAGGCAGTCTGCTTCCGCACAGATTACAGACTTGGAAACCGTCTGGCATGGCTCTGAGTTAGAATCCATTTGAAGGGAGTGGCTGTGGCTTAGTTTATTACTATATCCTTGCATGTAGGAAATAATAAATGTTAACTACACAAAATAATAAGTGAATGAATGTATGCATGTTAGAACAAAACCTACATTTTAACTTTTAGAAGAATGAAAGGAGCTATAAAAATCATATCTCATTCAAATTTTTTTCAGGGTTACGTAGAAGCAGAATATAGACTTGGCTTTGTGTGTTGCATTTCAAAATTAGAAACTATAACAGCCCAAATGTGAGCCAGAAGTAAACGGTGGTTTTAGCTTTGGGCTCCCTGCCCTGCCCTCTACCCCCCAGAGGTCAAAAGAATTATATGGTGTTCAATACCAAGATCATATTCTAATTAAGCTAACATGCTTAACTTACTTAGCTTTTAATATTTGAAAACAAGCATGTATCAAAATAATTCTATTGAGTTCCAAAGAATTGAAAAGCACAATGCCTAATAATTAAGTCATCAAATAGCTCAATGAAAATTTAATTACCACAGAAAGGTTATATTAAGAATGAGTCATGGTAGTTTAAAGAAACCCATTCTTTCACAAGATAATCCTGTCATTCAATTTTGTGTCCTAAAATTTAAAATAAACTCTAATTTTCTATGACAGAAAAAAAGAAATCAGCTCACAAAGAGGAGAAAATAGAGGTTTTGTAGCTTTACAGAGCCTGTCTCTGCCACTTACTATGGCTTTTGGCAATTCACTTAATTTCACTTAGCCTCAATTTGTTAAACTTGTAAAACAGAAATAGTAATGCCCACTTACACCTGTTTTAAAGACGAATGACATCTTAAAGCACTAAGTAGGCATGTACGAGATAATAAATGGCAGCTAACCAGGACAAGGAAAATATACTGACAGGATAAGGCTCTGGCCATTGAGGAGTGTGTGTGTGTGAGACAGAGACAGAGAGAGAGAGACAGAGAGAGACAGAGAGAGAAGGGAGAGACGTGAGGATTTACCCTAAAGATACACTTCCCTCTCTGGATACTGTTCCTTCACTTCCCAGCCTCTTGGGCTCTGGATTCTGGTGTCACTAGAGGGAGTAGTTAGTGGCAAAATGCAAGATCTCTTGCATAGGCCTCTGACAAAATCTCCTGAAGTGATTCCCATTCACTTCCATCCCCTGATCTCTTGAGGACTAATGAAAACCAACAGTTGACAGGGATACCAGTCAAGAAGCAACACTACTTTCTGAAAATTAACATGTATTTATTTTTATCATAAAAGCAAACATGAATTTTTTTTGAGTTAGAAACTACAGTTAAACAGAAAACCAAACAAATGATTATCTGATCACAAAGCCAATCACTAGAATGGAAGCTTTATGAGGCCAATGTTTTTTTGTCTTCCCCACCCCAGATGTATCTGCCAGAGTATCTGACACATTAGAGCACCCAATAAACCTACAGTAAGTGAACAATTGAGCATTACTAATACCTTGGTATGATCCATCTCAGTACAGACTTCTTGAATTTTACTTCTTTTAAGAACATTCTGCTATTCTTTTTTTGTTAACTATTATTGAGTAGAATGGATAAAGTAAGACACAAGGGTCTTGAAAATACATAAGCGTACAATTCACAACTGACTGAAATATTCTGAAAATAGGTCCTTTCCTATTTTGTTTTTGTTGTTACTAGGTACCATCCAGTCCATTCCAACTCATAGTGACCCTACGTACAACAAAATGAAACACTGCCTGGTCCTGCACCATGGCCACAATTGTTTTTACGGTTAAGCCCATGGTTACAACCACTGCATCAATCCATCTCGAGGGTCTTCCTCTTTTTCGCTGACCCTCCACTCTGCAGAGTGTGATGTCCTTCTCCAAGGACTGATCCCCCTTTGAAACATCTCCAAACTATGTAAGACACAGTCTTGCTATCTTGGCTTCCAATGAGTACTCTGGTTGTACTTCTTCCAGAACAGATGTTTTTTTCTATTGGCAGTCCATGATACATTCAATGTTCTCCTCCAACACCACAATTCAAAGGCATCAATTCTTTTGTCTTCCTTATTCATTGCCCAGCTTTTACATGCATAAGATGCAGTTGAAAATACAATGGCTTAGGTCAGGCACACCTTAGTCTTGAAGGCGACAGTTTTAATTTTTAACACTTTAAATAGATCCCCTGCAGCAGATTTTCCCAGTGCCATGTTTCTTTTGATTTCTTGACTGCTGCTTCCATGGGCACTGATTGTGGACCCAAGTAAAATGAAATTCTTGACAACCTCAATCCTTTCTCCATTTATAACGATGTTGCTTACTGGTCCAGTTGTGAGGATTTTTGTTTTTTGATGTTGAGGTATAATCCATAAGTGTTTCAAATTCTCTTTACTTTCAGCAAGCAATATTGTGTCATCTGTATAACACATGTTAATGAGTCTTCCTCCAATCCTGATGCCTTGTTCTTCATAAAGCTGCTTCTCTGAAGGCAAATGCAAGCAAAAACTAGAAGTTTAACTTTTTCAACCACAATAAAACAAAAAAGGAGTTTTCCCTAAAATAAATGCTTACTTACAATTAAATTCTTCCCTCTTACTATTTTCAATGAAATAAAAACTTTTTTACTTTATAAATAAACTGTTCAGAGTATATAAAATACATGAAATGATGATGCAAATCAGGCAATAATTCATAAAATGGACAGCAAAATTCACTTAGGACTTATCATGTTCACAATTCTATGAAAGTAAAAAAGGCAATCATTGACTTTTCACTAATTTATTTCTCAAACATTTATCTGCTTGGCATTGCAGAGGACATGAAACTTATTTCCACTGGGTGGAAAATGTAGAGGTGACATAATCAGTCTTATAAAATTATATACAAAGTATGTATATACAGAGAAAGAAAAGCTTTGTTGATGAAGCGATATGAGCTGAGATCGACAGACACATAAGAGTCACTCTGTGTACCTCTTATTTATAAGTTATATCTATAACCCAAGTTGAAGGGCATTTGAAACAAAAGAAACTACTTATGCTTAGATTACTACATGTGCAAGCAATCTGGTGAGCCTTTCAAGAATGTAAAGACAGCCAGTGTGGCTACAGAATCAAGAATTGGTGCAAAGTTGCAAGACAAAAGGCAGAAGAGGTAGGCAACGGTCAAAATATGTAGAGCCTTTTAGGTATTGTTAAGGATTAGGGTCATTAGCATAAACTCAATGAGACTCTACTGAGGAGCTTTAAGAAAGAAAGGGAGTGATATACCCAGATCTGCAATTTCAAAAGTCACTTTAGACCAGGGTATTGAAACCTGATTTGGGTACAGGATTAGAGGAGATATAAAGAAGCCAGATAAGAGAGTGTCACAACAGGTAACTGTAGATGAGCAGTGACATTTAGCCTGGACTAATTCAGTGGCAGTGGTAAGAAATGGATGGAATCAAAAGTTTTTTTTTCTTTATTGTGATTGAGAGAGTATACAATCTAAATTAAATTTGCATGCCTGCCTATCTGCAGCTCTTTCTACACTCATTGTCCTGTGACAGTACACTCCTTTTTGTTCTATACATGGCATGTTCTCTTAACAATCTCCTGTCTCCTCCTCTCCATCCTCTCCTCTCCCTTCTAGTAGGAGGCCAGTAGGACAGCATCCTATAGATGCATAGTACCTAAAGTACACATACCATGTGGTCACATTGTGTCCCCAAGTCCAATTCTTCCCATCCAAAGAGCAGATTTCAGTAATGTTTTCTGGTTAGGGGTAGCAGGAGGTCTAGGGGCCATGCTTCGAGGGGAACCCCCAAGCCTTTGGACCATGAACTGCAGTCTTTTAGTGGAGTTCTTGAGGTGCACCCCTCTTTTTCTCATGTTGCCACGGGGACTCAATATTGTATGCCCCAATCACAGCTGTCTTTGGTGGTGACCGGGCACCATCTGGTTCTACTGGGCGCATATTAATACAGTCACCCATTCACACTGGTCCTTCTAAGTCTTCTGGACTCTTTCCTTCATGTCTTTGTTGTCCTTGGTGATAATCTGTTCCGGCTGAGTTGGGACCATTTGGTGCCCTTCAGATGGTTGCTTGCTAGCTTTTAAGATGCCAGACACCACTCACCAATACGCAGTGCAGAAGACTTTCTTAGCAATAGGATAGTTATGCCAATTGGCCTCACTGTCCCCTGAGAGCATGGTCCCCAGATCCCTGCCCCTGCTACTCTATCCTTCCAAGATTGGGTTAAGATTAGAAGAGTTTTCAGTTTATGTTGAAGTCCTGGTATGTTGATTTTCTTTCTACTGTGCATTGTCAGTGCTTTCACCCAACCAAATTTCAATCAACGATCTATGACTAGCCCTTTACCTCCCTCCCCTCCCTTGAAGCTGTCAAAGAGTCTTTTGTTTTATACATGAGTCTGTTTTTAAATGCTTATGGTAGGGATCTCATACAATGCTTGTCCTTGTGCCACTGACTGATTTCACTCAGCATAATATCTTCCAATTTAAACCAGGTTATGAGTTGCTTCCTAAAACCATCATTGTTCTTTATCATTGCATAAGGTTCCACTGAGTATGTGTACCATAGTTTGTTTACCCATTCCTCTGTTGGTGGGCATCTGGGTAGATTCCATCTTTTAGCTATTGTGGACTGGGCTGCAGTAAACACTAGTGTGCATGTATCTGTTTGTGTGACTGCCCTTGATTCTGTAGGATATATTCTGAGCAGTGGGATTACTGGATGAAATGGAGTATCTATTACCAGCTTTTTCAGGAAGCACCAGATTGCTTTCCAAAGAGGACGTTCCATTTTACAATGTTACCAGCAGTAAATGAGAGTTCCAATTTCTTCATAGCCTATCCAGCATTTGTTGTTTTGTGTTTTTTGGATCATGGCCAACCTTGTTGGGGTGAGATGGTATCTCATTATAGTTTTAATTTGGATTTCTTTAATAGTTAATGATTGTGAGCATTTCCTCATGTGTCTTTTGGCTGCCTGGATGTCCTCTTTGGTGAAGGGCTTCTCTCCTTTGCCCATTGCTTAACTGGGTTATTTACCTCTTTCTTGTTGATATTTTGCAGTACCTCATAGATTACGGACATCAGACATTGGTCCGACATGTAGTTGCCCAATGTTTTTTCCCACTCTGTATGTGGCCTTTTAATTCTTTTGATAAAGTTTTTGGATGTGCAAAAATGTTTGATTCTTTGTAATTCCCATTTATCTATTTTTGTCTTCTGTTGATTGTGCTGTTTGTCAGATTTTGAAGTCTATCTAAGCTGTGTATTAAAACTTGAATTGTTGACCCTACTTTTTCTAGCATTTTAAGTTTGATATTTAGGTCTTTTACCCAATTTGAGTTAGTTTTCGTTTAAGGTGTGAAATATGGTTCGTCTTGTTTCATTTTTTTACAGATGGATATCTAATTTTGCCAGTACCATTTGTAAACAGACTGTTTTTGCCCAGTTGGTACTCTTGGGGCCTTTGTCGAGTATCAGCTGTTCACAAGAGGATGGTGGCATTTCTGGGGTCTCAACTCCGTTCCATTGATCTATATGTCTGCTTTTGTGTCAGTACCAGGCTATTCTGACTACTGTGGCAGTGTAATAGGTTCTAAGGTTGGGTAGTGTGAAACCTCCCACTGTGTTCCTCTTCTTCAGTAGCTCCTTGCTTATCTTCGGTTTCTTCTCTTTCCAGACAAAGTTGGTGATTTGTTTCTCCATCTCATTAAAAAAAAGTCTCTGGAATTTCTATTGGGATTGTACTGTATATGATCGCTTTAGGTAAAATAGACATTTTCACAATGTTAAGTCCTCCTATCCATGAGCAGGGTAGGTTTTTCCATTTATCTAAGTCTCTCTTATTTTCTTGCCAAAAGGTCTGTAGTTCTCTTTGAATAGGTATCTTATTTCTCTAGTTAGATTTATTCCTAGGTATTTTATTTTCTTGGAGGCTATAGGATATGGTACTGATTTGAAGATTTCTACTTCGATGATGTTTATTGGTATAAAGGAATCGTACTGATTTACTTATGTTTATCTTATATGTTGATACTTTGTTGAACTTTTCTACCAGTTCAAGTATTTTACTATTTTACTTATGGATTCTTTAGGATCCTCTGTGTGTACAATCATATCATCTGCAGATAGGGAGGTTTTTACTTCTGTCTTGCCTACACAAATGTCCTCTGTTTTTGTCTTGTCTAATTGCTCTGGCTAGAACTTCTAGTACAATGTTGAATAGAAGTGGTGAGAGTGGGCATCCTTGTCTAGTTCCTGTTCTCAAGGGGAATTCTTTCAGCATCTCTCCATTCAGGATCTTGTAGGTGGTTGGCTTTGCATAGATTGCCCTTATTGTATTGAGGAAATTGCTTTTTATTCCTATTCTGCTGAGAGTTTTTAGCATGAACAGGTGTTGGCCTTTGTCAAATGCCTTTTTTGCATCAACTGACAAAATCAGGTGATTCTTATCTTTTGTGTTATTTAGGCATTGATCACATTAATTGTTTTTCTGATGTTGAACCAGCCTTGCATCCTGGGTATGAATTCAATTGGTCATGATGAATTATTTCTTGATATGTTGTTGAATTCCATTGGCAAGGATTTTGTTGAAGATGTTTGCATCTATCTTCATGAGTGATACTGGTCTGTAATTTTCCTTTTTTGTGGGATCTTTCTCTGACTTTGGTATCAGTGTCAAAAGATTTTAAGAGGCAAAAGTAACAGAACTTGCAGATGGATGGAAAATGCAATGAGGCAGGGTAGGGAATGGCAGACGAGTAACTTAAAGGAAACTGTCCAAAATATCTTGTAAGTTTATGACCGCCACAACTCGATGGGGTGGACATATAATTCACTGAAACCCTGAAGAGGGGACAGGTTTGGGAGCTGTATCAGGATGATACAAGTCAGAAACTTGACTTTAAGTTGCCTTAGAAGTATCCAAGTAGGTAGTAGGGTCTAAAATACGGAAGAGAGGTCTAAGTCGGTAACAGAAGTTTGAGGACCTTTGGTAATCTAATTGTTGTTATAAAAGAATTTCCCAGAGAGAGGAAGTGAGACAAAGGAAAACAGTAACTAAAACAAGTAGATGATAATGTTCAAGCAGAAGACAAGGAGGCTGCAAAGGAATCTTAAAAGAATGATGAGAGGTAGAATGGCAATAAGATTAATACGGAATTTTAGAAACCAGCCGAAGTTATCTTTCAAAAAAGAAGAAGTCAACAATATTCACTGCATAAGCACACACATGCACACAAACCAAACCTGTTGCCCCAGAGTTGATTCTGACTCATAGTTAGCATATAGGACACAGTGCAATAGCCTCATAGAGTTTCCAAGGAGCAGCTGGTAGATTCAAATTACTGATCTTTTGGTTAACATTTGTAGCTGTCAACCACCACGCCACTGTGCCAAAATGCAGACTGGTGAGGATCATTCTGAGAACTTAAGAGAGTAACAACACTATTAAGAATAACAAATTAAAGTTCCACTTCTGGACACAACTCAGCATCAGGGACCAGACGATGCATCCACAGGTCAGAGAATTCCAATAAATTCTAAGCATAATAACCAGACAAAAACATATGCTGAAAACTAGTCATAAAGAGAAAATCGTAAAAGCAGTTGGGGAAAATTATACATTGCATACACAGGAACACAGATAAGAAAGATCACGAAGTGCTCGTCAGAACCCATGCAAGTTAGAAGAAAAATGACACAATATCTGTAAAGTGCTGGGGGGAAAAATCCTATCAACCAAAAATTCTATACTATGAAAATATCTTTCAAAAAAGGAAGTAAAATAATTCTTCCGACAGACAAAAGCTAAGAAATTATATTGCCAGGAGCTCTGCTTTCAAGAAACGTTAGAGAAATTTCTTCAAGTGGAAATAAAATGACACCAGATGTAAACAATATACAGTGAACCTTACAGCATACATAGAAGAAAAAGAAACTATAACGGTAAATGGTGGCAGGGGCAAAACGGAAATATGAAGTAAGGTTCATATGTGCCCCAACACTTAAGTTCATTAACTCATCCTAGAAACAGTGATGCATACCTCATTGCTGACTATCACTATAGTCAGTTTCAAAGTACTCCCCTTGGGAAACTATGTGCCAACACCAGCACATAGTTCATCCCTCAAAGCAATTTTGGAACTCTTTTTCTGGAATATCCAGCAGAGCTGTCATTGTACAAGGTCTGATAACTGAGCTTGCTAACTTACCCTAGAAAAAGTGCTTTGAAGGGTAAGTACTAGGTACTGGTATTAGTACATAGCTTCCCGAGTGGAGTACTTTGTAGGTGACTGCAATGATATTTAGCAATGAGGTATGTAGCACTTTTTATAGGATGAGTTCACAAACTTAATTGTCCAACCTCATATATCACACATAAAGTGATAAAATATCATCAAAGATAGACTGTGATGACTTAAACTATAAATCCTAGGGGAACCATCAAAAAAAAAAATTCCAACCAAAAAACTCTTAGAGATAAAATGCAGTACTAAAAAATAAACCAGAGGAGCACAGACACAAAGAAAATGATCAAAGAACACATGATACACAAAAAATATATGTATATAAAAAAGTAGGCTGAAACTCAACCATATTGATAACTATATTAAAAGTAAAAGATTTAAGCACTACAATGAAAAGCATAGCACATGGTACTAGATAAAAACAAAACCAGTTATATCCTATCCATAAGCAACTAACTTTAAATTAAAAAAATAGCTTTAAAGTTTAAATATGGGAAAAGATATACCATGAAATACTAATTATAAGTATTATGAAGTGATTATATTAATATTAGACAAGGTAAACTTTGGAACAATATATAGGATCAAGGGCTAAGGGGGACTTCTCATAAAGATATAAGGATCAATTCCTTAAGAAGACACAATAATCTTTCTTTTTCTTTATTATGATTGAATGAAAATGTACATTCCCACATAAATTTGCACATTCACCTATATGCAGTTCCCAGTTCTTCCTGCCCAGTGACAGCACACCCTTCCTCTCTGCTCTGTATATGTCCTATCCTCCCAGCAGTTTCCTGTCCCCTCCTCTTCACCCACTCCCTTTCCTCCAGTAAGAGGTCACCAGGATGGCATCCTACAGATGCATAGAGCCATAAAGTTCCCACAAGATACAGTCACTCCACATCGCCAAGTCCAATCCATTGCTGTACGAAAAGTTGAACTTCATTATGATTTATGAACGGGGCAGCATCAGGGCCAGGGGCCATGCTCCCAGAGGAACCCCGAAGACCTGGACCAGACACAATAATCTTGTATGGGTTTGAACCCAATGACAGAGTTTTATAATAAAAGAAACAAAAGCAGGCATAACTAAAAGAATAAATAAATCAATCCACATTACAGCTGGAGAGTTCACCATTCCTCTTTGTATAACTGAGAGACAGCAGATAGAAAATCAGTAAGCACATAGAAGATTTGAACAACACTATCAAGCAGCATTGCCTAATACCTAATGTACACTTCACCAATATCAGAATATTTATTTCGAGTATAAATGTAACACTCACTAAGACAGACCATATACTGAGCGATAAAATAAGTCTCAGAAAACTTACAGGGCTTAAAATCATACAGAGTGTGCCTTCTTATCAGAATTAAATTCTCAGTAAAATCTTATCAGACATCAAAAATAGGCAGATACTTGGAAAATCCTCCTAAATTTGATAATTAAACATTTTTAAAAATAGCTTTATTGATGTATAACTGATATGCAATAAACTGCACATGTCTAATGTATACAATATAGTAAGGTTTCACATATGAAGGATCCCTGATAGTAAAGTGGTTAAGAGTTTGGCAGCTAACCAAAAGACTGGCAGTTCAAATCCACAAGAAATTATCACAATTAAGGCAATGAACACATCTATCACTCTTGAAAGCCCTCTCATGCTCTTTGCAATCACTTCCTCCTGTCCATCTCTGCAGTTACATCCCAAGAAACTACTTCTGATTTCTCTCACTATGGATTACTTTGCATTTTTTGAAAGATTTATATATATAGAATCATATACTACATTTTTGTGTATGTACAGCTCTGTTATTCATTATAAGTATATAGATTTTCATCCATGGTACATGTACCAACAGTTTGTTACTCTTTCTGTTAATATACATATACACATATCAGCAAAAAATATTCCTTTTTTTTTACAATTTTTTTATTACAATTGAATAAAAATGTACATTCCCATATAAATTTGCATGCTCACCTATATGCAGCTCCCGCTGCTCTCCCTGCCTGGTGACAGCACATCCTTCCTCTCTGCTCTATATATGTCCCATCCTCCCAACAGTCTCCTATCCCCTCCTCTCCACCCACTCCCCTTCCTCCATTAACAGGTCAGCAGGATGATATGCTATAGATGCCTAGAACCATAAAGTGCCCACACAATATGGTCACTCTGTGTCACCAAGTCCAATCCATTGCTGTCTGAAAAGTTGACCTTCATTATGATTTACGGGCAGGGGCAGCATCAGGGCCAGGGTCTATGCTCCCAGGGGAACTCCAAAGCCCTGGACCATCAATTGTGGTCTTTTATTGGAGATCTCAGGGTGCACCCCTATTTATTCTTGTATTGCCAGTGAGACTCAATTTTGTGAGCTCCACTGTGGCTATCACTGGTGGTGGCCGGGCACCATCCGGTTCTTCTGGTCACGAGTCGATGTAGAGACCTACTGACATGGGGCTCTCTGTCGTCTGGGTTCTCTTTCCCCCATGTTGTTCTAGTCCTCAGTGATCATCCGTTCCTGTTGAGTTGGGACCACTTGCTGTATCCTCAGATGGCAGTTTGTCAGCTTTTAAGACACAAGACACCACTCACCAATGTGGGATGCAGAGAGTCCTCATTAATGTAATGCTAGTTGTGCCAATCTGGCTTGATTTTTTTGCCTGAGAGCATGGTCCCTGGCCCCCCGCCCCAGCTACTCTGTCCTTGCATTATTGGGTTAAGATGGGAGGAGTACTCAAATTGTGTTGAAGTCCAGTTAAGATTGATCTTCTTAAAAAATATTTTTCTATATTTGCATATGTGTATACACAGAGAGAGAGAGAGGACCCTAGTGGTACAGTGGTTAATTGCTTGGCAATAAACAAAATTCAGTGGTTCAAATCCATCAGCCACTCCACGGTAGAAAGATGAGACAGTTGGCTTCGATAAAGACTGCAGCCTCGGAAACGCTATGCAGCAGTACTACTCTGTCCTATAGGTTCAAAATCAACTTGACATCAATGGCTATACATATGTAATCACTCTGATTATATAATGGGCATAAAGAACACATTTAAAAATAATTTATGGGTAAAAATAAAAACCACAAGGGAAATTAGAAAGTATTTTGAAGTGAATGAAAATACAATATATCAAAATCTATGAAATATTATTATATAGTACTTAGAGGAAAAGTGATAGCTTAAACTGTTCACATTAAAAAAAGAAGATACATCCAAAATTAATTATGTAAGGTTCCACTTTAATAAACTAGGGGGGAAAAAAAGAGAGCAAATTAAACCCCAAGTAAGCATGGGAAAAAAATGATAGAGATAAAAGCAGAGATCAATAAAACATAACAAAGGTAGTACACTTGTTTCATGAAAGGCCAGATAATAAATATTTTAGGCTTTGTGGACCTCTTTTAGGCTGTCTGTCACAACTACTTAACTCACTTGTGTGAAGACAGTCACAGGTAATAGGTAAATAAATGGGAATGGCTATGTTCCAATACAACTTTATTTAGAAAAACAGGTAGGGAAGTAGACTTGGCCTATGGGCTCTTTTGGGGGAGGGGGGAAAAACCTATCTAAGCTACTGTTGTATGTGTCAACTTGGCTGAGCCACAATTCTCAGTGGTTTGTTTAGCATGATGTAGTGTCACCTTACGATCATTTTCATGATGAGATTTGATATATGATTACCTCCATGATGAGATCTGCTGTGAGTAAACAATCAGTAGAAATGGAGTTTGCTTGGGCATGTGTTGTTGTTGTTAGGTGCTGTCGAGTTGGTTCTGACTCATAGCAACTCTAGCTCAGGCTTGTGACATGTACACAATCATTTTTATACTTATGCCCATTGTTGCAGCCACTGTGTCAATCCATCTTGCCAAGGGTCTTTCTTTTTTTTTGCAGACCCTCCACTCTACAAAGCATGTCCTTCTCCAGGAACTGATTTCTCCTAACAACATGTTCAAAGTCTGTAAGATGCAGTCTCTCCATCTTTGCTTCCAAGGAGCACTCCGGTTGTACTTCTTCCAGAACAGATCTCTTGGTTCTTTTGGAGTCCGTGGTACATTCAATATTCTTCTCCAACACCACAACTGAAAGGCATCAATTCTTCTGTCTTCCTTGTTTATTGTCTGGCTTTCACATGCATATGATGCAACTGAAAATACCATGGCTTGGAACAGGCACACCTTAGTCTTCAGGGTGGTATCCTTACTTTTCAATACTTTAAAGAGGTCCTTTGAAGCAGATTTCCCCAGCGCAATGCATCTTTCGATTTCTTGACTTCTGCTGCTTCCAATGATGTTGATTGTGGAACAAAGAAAAATGAAATCCTTAACAACCTCAATCATTTTTCCATTTAAGATGATATTGCTTACTGGTCCAGTTGTGAGGATTTTTGTTTTCTCGATGTTGAGGTGCAATCTATACCAAAGGCCGTGGTCCTTGATCTTCATTGGTGTTTCAAATCTTCTTCACTTCTAGCAAATAAGGTGGTATCATCTGTGTAACACAGGTTGTTAATGAGTTGTCCTCCAATCCTGATGCCTTATTCTTCTTCATATAATCTTGCTTCTTGGATTATTTGCTCAGCATACAGATTGAAAAGGTATGGCAAAAGGACACAACACTGACGCACACCTTTCCTGACTTTAAACCATGCAGTATCCCCTTGTTCTTTTTGCATAACTGCCTCTTGATCCATATACAGATTCCTTAACAGCACAATTAAGGGTTTTGGAATTCACATTCTCTACAAGGTTATCCATAATTTGTTATAATCCACACAGTAGAATGCCTTTGCATAGTTCAATGAAACACAGGTAAACATCTTTTTGGTATTGTCTGCTTTCAGCCAAGATCCAGCTGGTATCAGCAATGATATCCCTGGTTCCATGTCCTCTTTTGAATCGAGCTTGAATTTCTGGCAGTTCCTTGTCAATATACTGTGATAGTCACTTTTGAATGACCTTGAGCAAAGTTTTACTTGTGTGTGATATTAACGATATTGTTCGGTAATTTGCACATTCAGTTGGATCACCTTTCTTTGGAATAGGCATAAATATGGATCTTTTCCAGTCAGTTGGCCAGATAGCTGTCCTCCAAATTTCTTGGTATAGATGAGTGAGCACTTCCAGTGCTGCATCTGTTTGTTGAAATATCTCAACTGATATTCCATCAATCCTTGGAGCCTTGTTTTTCACCAATGCCTTCAGTGCAGCTTCAACTTCTTCCTTCAGTACCATTGGTTCCTGATCATATGCTATCTCTTCACATGGCTGAAGATCCACCAGTTCTTTTTGGTATAATGACTCTGTGTATTCCTTCCATCCTCCTTTGATGTTCCCTGAGTCGTTAAATATTTTTCTCATAGAATCCTTCACTATTGTAACTTGAGGCTTGAATTTTTTCTTCAGTTCTTTCACCTTGAGAAATGCAGAATATGTTCTTCTCTTTTGGTTTTCTATTTCCAGCTCTTTGTACATGTCATTAATACTCTGTCTTCTTGAGCTGCCCTTTGAAATCTTCTGTTCAGTTCTTTTACTTTGTCATTCCTTCTTTTTGTTTTAGCTGCTCGATGTTTGAGAGCAAGTCTCAGAGTCTCTTCTGACCTTCAATTTGGTCTTTTTTCCTTTCCTGTCTTTTTAATGACCTCTTGTTGTCTTCATGGATGATGTTTTTGATGTCATTCAACAATTCATCTGGTCTTTAGTCATTAGTGGCCAGCATATCAAATCTGTTCTTGAGATGGTCTCTAAACTCAGGTAGGATATACTTAAGGTCATACTTTGGCTCTGATGGACTTGTTTTAATTTTATTCAGTTTCAATTTGAATTTGCATATGAGCAACTGATGATCTGTGCCACAGTCAGCACTTGGTCTTGTTCTGACAGCTAATATGGAGCTTTCCCATTGTCTTTTTCCACAAATATAGTTGATTTGGTTCCCGTATATTCCATCAGGTGAGGACCAGGCGTATAGTTGATATTTGTGTTGGTTAAAAAAGATATTTGCAACGAAGAAGTTGTTAGTCATTTGGGGAGTGGGGGGCATGGGCATGTAGCCTGCACCAAATGTAAGTATACATTCTGGCAAGGCTCAGGGGCTTTTGCTTGCTCTGCATCCTGCAGTCAGCTCCTGTTAGTTTGATCTCCAGTTCTCAGAACTTGAGCTACCAGTTTACCTGCAGTTTTGACTGACCATCTTGGGATTCACTCATTTTTGCAGCTTGTGAACAAAAGCCCTGTTCTCTAGCCTGCCAGTATTGGGTTTGTCATCCCCTATGGCTACGTGAATTACGAGAAGCCTCTTGTCCTGATCTCACAGACTTAGGATGTTCCAGCATCTACAACCTCATGAGCCACTTCCTTCATGCAAATTTCTATATATATTGATATGCTTTACTGGTTTCGCTTCTTTAAGGAACCCAACCTAAGGCAGTTATTTAGTGCTGCTATAATAGAACTATCACATGTAGATGGCTTTAACAAAGAAAAAGTTATTCTCACACAGTTCAGGAGGCTGGACACGTGAATTAAGGGCGCCAGCTGGCTCTAGGGGAAGGCTTTTTCTCTCTGTTGGCTCTGGGGTAAGGTCCTTGCCATCTATCTTCCCCTACTCTAGGAACATTTTAGTCCAAGGACCCTAGGACCAAAGGACCCACTCTGTTCTGTGTTCTTGGTTGTATGAGGCCCCTCTCCTCTTTGTTCTATTCTCCCTTTTATAGCTCAGAAGAGACTGACTCAAGATACAACCTACTGATTTTGATTGAGTCCTGCCTCATCAGCATACCTGTCTCTAATCCTGTCTGATTAACATCATGGAAGTTAGGATTTACAATATTTAGGATAATCAGCTCAGATTACCACACAATACTGGGAATCATGGCTACAAAAACTGATACACAACGAGGGGGCAGGGTTACAATTCAATCTATAATGAATACTAAAAAAATAGGCAACTGTAGAAAATAAATGATATCAAAATCTAGATTTTGATTAATTTAATAAAATCCACAAACTTCTAGAAAGAAGACGAAAAGTTAAAAAGATCAATTTCAGAAATGAAAGAATGGTATTCGCTACAGAACACACATACATTGAAAAAATAACAAGATTATACTATAACCAGCTTTGTGCCAAAATCTTCAAGTGTTTAGACGTAGTGTACAAAATGGTATACATTACAAAATGACTTAAGAATAGAAAATCTGAATAGCATTATATTTATTAAATTAACTATATTAATTATTATTTTTTAAAAAACTTTTCAGAAAAAATTCGAGGCTCATACATTTTCCCTAGTAAATTCTATCAAACTTTAAGGAATAACCAATCTAAAAAAGAAGTCCTTGAGAAATTAAATGAGGAGGGAATACTTCCCAAATATTTTTATAAGGCTGAAATCATTCTGATACTAAAAACAAAACAGAAAAAAAAAATACAGGAAAAGAAAATAATGACCAACGTCTCTCAAAGAACCAGGTCACAAAACTTTTTGACAACTAGCAAACTGAATCCAACTATATATACATGCATATATATGTTATATATATATATATGTAGCATAACTTAATATATATTAATGATAGCACTTAACCCACTGGTGTTTATCCCAGGAATGCAGTATTTGTTTAACATCAGAATACCAACTTAATTAGAGATATTAACGGAATAAAGTAGAAAACTATATGATTATCTCAAAAGGCGCAGAAGTGATTTGACAAAATTCAACAAACTCATGACTAAATTTTCAACAAATTAAAATTACAAAGAAACTTCTTTTAAAGAACTCATGAAAAGTTTCAGTAAACATCATATTGAATGGTAAAAGATGGAATGCTTTCCATTGCAATCAGAAATATGACAATCATGTCCAGTTATACAACTTCCGATCAACACAGTGCTGATATTTTAGCAAGTAGAATAAGGCAAGGAAAGTGAAGTACTATTTATAACAGCATCAATAGTATGAAATACTAAACAATAAATTTAATAATTATGTTAAAGACACATATATTAAAAACTGTAAAACAGTCTCAAGAGATACCAAAGAAGATCTAGAGAAATGGAAAGACATATCATGTCTGCAGATAAGAAAGTAAGATATTGTTGTCAGTTCTCCCAAAGTATTATGTATAGGCGTTGCCAACTGGATCAGTCTATAGGTTAAGTTTTTAAAACAGAAATTAACAAGCGGATCTTAAAATTTATATAGAAATACAAAAGACCTAGGTAGACAAAACAATTTTGAAAAGAACAATTGGAAAATTTACAATAATTGATTTTAAGAGCTATATAAGAGCTATAATTACAAACAGAGTGTGATATTTGTGTAAGGATGGTGTCACAGACTGAAGTGTGTTCCCCCAAAAGCGTGTGTAGCAGCTGGGTTGGACAAGTGATTCCCAGCCTGTCTGAGTGGCCTCCGCTTTGAGATTTTCCTAGGTCATAAATCCTAATTCTGCCTGTGGTTGATAGACAGCATTATGTTAGAAGAGGATTAGCATGGGACTGCAACACCTTTTGAAAGGAATTTCCTATCTTTTAGCCCTCCATTTTACAAGAGACAAAAGGCAAGGGAAGCAAGCAGCGTTGGGAACCTTATACTACCAAGAAAGCAGCACCAGGAACAGAGTGCATCCTTCAGACCTGAGGTTCCTGCACCAAGATGCTCCCAGACCAAAGACTGATGCAACACAAAGACCTTCTTCCAGAACCAGCAAAGAGGGAAACCCTTCCTCTGGGGCAGACATCCTGAATTCAGATTTGCCTACTAGACTGTTTAAGAATAAACTTTTCTTAGTTAAGTCAGTCATCAACCCTGTGCTGTCTGTTACAGCAGAATCAGATGACTACAACAGACAGACATATAAATAAATCAAGGTAACAAATTAGTCCAGAAATATGTCCCACATACACAGTAGACTGATTTTTTGAAAATTGTACCTTGGTAATTCAATGGGTGAAACAATGGTCTGTTTAACAAATAGTGATGAATGTTTGCCAGCCAAGCCAGGTGCCGTCTATTGGACAAAAATAAAACCTAGGCCTTACTCGATACCCTACTCAAGAGTAAATACAACAGCTAAAATCATAAAATGTCTAGGAAGAAACTGGAACAAAATCTTAAATTTGTAGTAAACCCAACTAAACGAAACGCTTATAGGTGAAGACTTTTCAAATAACACAGTAAAAACATGAACCATAAAATAAATAAATGATACACTGGAGATGTCATCAAAATTAAAACTTTAGCTCTTCAACAGACACTGTTCAGAAACTTAAAATGTAGATGGAACACTAGAAGAAAATATTTGTAAAACATTTAACTGTCAAAGAATTCATTATCTAGAGTATATATATAGAACTCATATCTCAAGAGTAAGACAAATGCTCCAATAAAAAAGAACATATTTTTGAGAAGAAGTTTTAGAAAACAAGATATAAAAACACCCAATAAGCTTGTGACAAGGTGCTCAACATCCTTTGTCATCAAAGAAATGCACATTTAAGCTATAGTAAGACATTACCACACAAACAGTTGGATGGCTAAAATTTAAAACATTGAGAATGCATGCTAAAAAGGATGTGAAACAACTTGAACTTTATACCTTGACAGTAGGATTACAAAATGGTATAGCCACATTGAAAAACTGTTTGATATTTCTTAAATAGTTAAACACAAAGTTACTACAGAGCTCAACAATTCAAACACAAAACCAAGCACACGTTTCCACAATGACTTGCACACAGATACTCACAGCAGCTTTACTTATTATAAACAAAATTAAAACAACTCAAGTGTTGATCAATAGCTAAATGAACACCCAAATTGTGATACATACATATAACGGAACACTACTCAGCAATTGGTGGGAAGGGGGAGAATAAACTGATGATACATACAATACAGCATGCACTCATTATGCTGAATGAAATAAGCCAGACACAAAAAATCTTCATGTTTTGAGTCTATTAGAGGAAACATACCCAATCTACAGGGACAAAGACTAGATCAGTGATTTCCTAGGGAGAAGCAGCAAGAGGAATTCCTGAAGTTATAGAAATAATTCTGTTGGTGCCTATGGGGTATATGTACTTGTTAAAATTCATCAAAAGGCCTTTTTTTAAAACAAAAAAATGGACGTCTTTGTTTTATATAAATTGTACTTCAATAAAGTAGACGTAAAAAATAATGTAGCTCATTTTCACCCTAGTATTCGATTTTGAAAGAGAAGACACAAAGAAGGAAAAAAGATAAACACGTACCAGAACACTGGCTAATTCAGAATTTATAAATTCAATTCTAAGTCTTTCATGTAATATACTGCTTATGAATGCCGGCTGTGAAAGCAGACTACCTGGGTTCAAATCCCAGCTATGCCACTGAGTAGCTGAGTAATTCTGGATAAGTCAAGTTTAATCTACTACAAGCAAGCAATCTGTGTCATACTTCAATATAAAGTACAGATAATAATATTATGCCTCTCTTACATGGTTTTTATAGGGATTTTAAAAAATAAGGTACAAATGAAACAAGATTAAATATCCTCAAATTAACTGATGAACGATAACATTTTTAAAATACTACACTAAGCAATCAGAAATATTTAATTAAAAGATTATAAAACAAGCATGGAATGCAGTAGCCTTACACATCCTGAGAGTTCTATCCATTTCTTATACGATAATGCAATACATAATTTTTTTCTCTGATGTTATTACTTGAAACAAAAATATGTTGAAATATGTAATCCTGGGCTATGTGACATTTTATGACTTGGGAATTTTGATTTACACTTTTACTCATGTATGTCTCACTGAGTTTCAAACACAATATTCATGATCTGAAAAAAGCACATATATCAATTAATCTTTTATCAATATCATTAGTATTTTTTGCCATTCTAGGAGAGTGTCAGAAAGAGTGAAATACTCATTGATTTATCTGTATGCAACATATTTCATGTTCATTAGGTATGTGCCATTATATAATTCTCTAAATATGATAAAATTTTGTCTTTATAACAGTGAAAATCTTCTTAATGTGCTTTATTTCTTAATGTGACTCTTAGGCTGGCTCTATAGAACATCAAGTATAATGTGACTTTTTAATCAAAATGGTAACCAACTTCAAAAACTTGTATACTTAAATATTGAGGTGAAAAGTATCCTTTGCATCTAAATTAGAATTATTGCTATTAACTTTGTCTGACTTTTCCTTATGAAACCTAAAAACCCACTGCTGTTGAGTCAAATCATTTCCTTATTAAAAGAGCTGTTATGCTTTAAAAACCTGCTTTGATAGAGAACAGAAAGAAGCTCTACCATCAAAAAAAAGATTTGTTAAAGGCAGTACTGAAAATAAATAATTGACTTTTGTTCATCAACAGCTAAATCTACTTTGTGGTTTGAAAGAGCTGAAAGCAGGCTACTTCTCTTAGACTGTTAGCAAAGAAATGCTTTCATCAATTAACATTTTTTTCCTAAGAACAGTTTTTTTTCCAGTTCCATCTTCTCAAATAGAACATTACATAAATAGGCCTGCCCAAAGGACAATTCATGTACTTTTTTCTCTAATGTCTTAGAGTATAATAATTATGGTATGCTAGTTTAGAATTATGGAAGGAAAAAAAAAAACATAAAAGTCATGTTTCAGACAGAAAACTTGCTTGGAGAAAAAATTATCATAGGTAACCATTCTTGTAGATTAAACGAAAGAACCTTACCCACAAATCACGCCAGTCTTCCTCTTCATCATGTTTTTTCCCAACACTTACATCCCAGGAAACAGTAGTTAAAAAGGAAGGGGTGGAGGGTGTCGGGTTGGGGGTAGTGAACAGTGTTGTGGAAAAGGCACTAAAGTGGAAGCACACACCATTCCATTCACCCAGTATCCTTCCACTGCCCAATTTTATCCTTTCCTCTGCCTATCTGCGCTGAGGTGATTAATAATTACGAAGGTCTATACGGACTGACTGAAATAAACACCAACACTTACGAAGCAGTTATTCTATGCCAGGCACTATTTACCTACTTCAACTCATTTAATCCTCACACTAATGTTTGGGTAACATTGTTGTCTCAATTTTGCAGTTGAGGAAATTAAGGCCCAAGCTCACAAATGGTCAGTTTTTAAAATACGTTTCAGTGGTAATCAATAGGTTACAATTCAATTTCAAAAACATTTAAAAAATCATAGTGTACACTTGAAGATTAAACAGAAAAAACTCAAGCTATCATGCTCTCAATAGTCAAATAATATTGTACAAGAGCAGAATAGATAAAACAATCCACCCCACTGCTGTCGGAAATCCTGGCAGCATAGTGGTTAAATGCTATGACTGCTAACCAGAAGGGCTGCAGCTCAAATCCACCAGGTGCTCTTGGAAAGTCTATGAGGCAGTTCTACTGTCTAGACGGTCACTAGGAGTCAGAACGAACTTGATGACAGTGGGTTTGGTTTTTGGCTTTTGCTTTCAAGTCAATTCCAAATCACAGTGATCTTATAAGGGAGAAGAGAACTGTCGCATAGGGCTTCTACGCTGAAAATCTTTACCAAAGCAGACTGCCACATCTGTCCCCTGTAGAGCTGGTGGTGTCCACTTCTTGCTTAGCTGAACACTTTAACTACTGTGTCATCAGGCTGCTATAGATAAAATAGTCATTTACAAGTGAAAGGACAAGAATTTTTTAGTTAAACTGCAGGATTTTTTTGTCATTCTAATATTTTATCCTTATAAAGTGTTCAAAATGGAGACTATTTTAGTTTTGAAAGATTTAGATATACACAGTGAAATATAGCAAACAACGAAATACATAGATCTTATTAATTTCTTCTTATTAGAGAATTTTGGTGCAAATAATCCTAGCTTGGAAGTTAATTACCAGTTTTAATGCTGGATCACAAGCTTTAAGGGTTTTCCAGCTCTAAAATTCTATAAAGTCAGAAAGCTGTTAACTTAAATACACATTAGATTTAAGTCTGTTTGATGAACCGACTCGACGGCACTTGGCTTGGCTTGGCTATCTAAAATAAGCCTATGAGTAAACTGTTTTTAGTGGTTTCAAAAAAGAAAGATTTCTAGAAGCTGAAAAAAATGCTGATGATCACATTAACTCTGGTATGTCAAATTATACTAGTTAATAAAGACAATTTTACCTAATGCTAACAAGTACAAGGAAAGAAACAAAACGAAGAGTTGATGTAAAGTAGACATGAAGAAACCGTTTCTGAAATATATTCTCAGATACCAAAGAACCCCTAGGTTTATGTCAGAAACAAGTTCAGTTAGCATACCACATGAAAAGTTTCAGCAGCTTACAAAGCTTAAGTTTTCTTTTTTTTTTAAGTTTTAAAGTCAACTGATGTTGATGAGAAATACAGCCTCATTTTCACAGATGTAGGATTAAGGCAATGGAAAAATAAGTGACTTTTCTAAGACTAAACAGTAAATCCTCAAAGATCTGTGGTCTGAAATCAGGCTTTTTATTGGCTATAAAAATATACTAATTCTTTGTGGGTAGATTTTTTGTTTTCCTCTGTCAAATTCTCTAATTTATAGAAATTCTCTTGGCTTCCTTTCCATTGTGTTTTGTTACATATGTTTCACTTTTACATCATTTGGATGTGTTAAAAGAACACTTTTATTAATACCAGCTATAACTCACTGACCTTTCAGTCTGCTTTACAATAATTATTAGTGCCTTTGATGATATTAGATATTTAAATGTAACTTATTGGACGTAAATGATCTTTGAGACAAAGAAAACAGCCAAGGAACAAGATTAAAATATAATCTTCCAAAGACTAATTTCTAGTACTTGGCATAGACAGGAAAGAAGAAAACAAAAACAAAATCAGGAGAGAAACAATGAGCATTTTACCTAATGAGAATCTACTACGTCTCCAAATATTTTTCACCACACATCTTTATTATTAAACATTTTTGAGCATGTTTGCAAAAAATTATTTATTGTCATTTGTGAAAGTATAAAAAGATAAAACCAAGTTCACTGCTGTAGGATCAATTCTGATTCATAGCAACCTTATAGGACAGAGCAGAATTGCCCCAGAGTTTCCAAGAAGCACCTGGTAGATTTGAACTGCCAACCTTTTGGTTAACAGCTGTGGTAATTAATAACTATGTCACCAGGGTTTCCTGTATAACTATAGTTAATTATTTATTTTAAATTCTGCAAGTGTAACATTGTGTTAATACATTATATAAATTATTAAAAAAAAAACTAGTCCAATTGAGTTAGACTCATCGTTACCCTAAAGAACAAAGTAGAGCTGCCCCATAAGGTTTTAAATAAGCACCTGGTCGATTCTAACTGCCAACCTTTTGGTTAGCAGCCATAGTTCCTAATTGCTACACCCCTAAGGTTTCCAAATTATACAATATAAACACATAAAATTCATAAGAAAAAGAAAAAAGATGACATTAATATCTTTAATGTAAGTGTTTATTAATGAAATATTAATTTTGTTGGTATTAACTTATTAATATACCCAAATCCACTGCTGAGTGAATTCTGACTCAAAGCAACCTTATAGGACAGAACAGCACTGCCCCATAGAGCTTCCAAGGAGTGTCTGACGGATTTAAACTGGTGACCTTTTGGTTACCAGCTGTAGCTCTTAATCACTACGCCATCAAGGTTTCCAACTCATTAATGTGGTATTGTGAATTCTAATAAATTTTAGTGAAAATTATGTGATCAAAGAAGCACTGGTGGCACAGTGGTTAAACATCTGGCTGCTAACCAAATGGTCAGCAGTTTGAATCCACCAGCCTCTCCAACATGTCAGAATCAACGAGATGGCAATGGGTTTATATGACCAAAATTTCTTCATTATCTTGAAAGTCTTGGTTTAATTCACAGTGACAGAAGGTTCTAAGGTTAGTATCTGCCTTGTTATAATTAGGTTCTAAGGCCAGTATCTGCCAGGGCTTCAAACCTGCTTATTCTGCTTTGAAACCCAGCTAAGAATTTTAAGGAGCTCCCAGGAAGTTATACATAAGAATCTTACCTGGGGCTTCTGTTAAAACACAGATTATGATTCAATGTATCTGCGGGGTGTGTGTGTGTGTGTGTGCAAATTCTCAGCAGGCAACTTGTTAGAAAGGTAAATTCTTAGCAAGGTTTCAAACAAGAACAAACCTGTTTAAAGCCCTGGTTTCTGTACATACTTGACTTTAAGGGCTATAATAGCTGAAATACATATGCAGATTAAATTGCAAGAAATAATAAATTGGCTTTAAGTACTTAATTATGATACTTTAATTTTACTCCCATCCACCCAATTAAGCAGAGACTGTTTCTAGTATGACCTTGAGTATATCCCTCCATTAGTTTAAAGACCATCTCAAGAACAGATTTGATGTGTTCATCACTAACGACTGAAGACCAGACAAAATGTGGAATGACATCAAAGACATCACCCCTGAAGACAGCAAGAGGTAATTAAAAAGACAGAAAGGAAAAAAAAAGACCAAACTGGATGTCACAGTAGACTGTGAAACTTGCTCTTGAACATTGAGCAGCTAAAACAAAAGTAAAAGATGTAAACAGAATATTTCAGACAGCAGCTCAAGAAGACAAAAGAAAGTATTATAATGACATGTGCAAAGAGCTGGAAATGGAAAATCAGAAGAGAAAATACATTCTGCATTTCTCAACCTGAAAGAACTGAAGAAAAATTCAAGCTTTGAGTTGCAACAGTAAAAGATTCTACAAAGAAACTATTAAACGACTCAGAGAGCATCAAAAGAAGATGGAAGAAATATATAGTCATTATACCAGAAAGAACCAGGTGGTGCTCAGCCATTTGAAGAGGTAGCATATGATCAGGAACCAATGGTAGTGAAGGAAGAAGTCGAAGCTGCATTGAAGGCATTGGCAAAAAACAAGGCTCCTGGAGTTGACAGAATATCAACTGAGATATTTCAACAAACAGATGCAGTGCTGGAAATGCTAACTCATTTATGCCGAGAAATTTGGAGGTCAGCTTCCTGGCCAATTGATCAGAAGAAATCCATGTTTATCCCTATTCCAAAGAAAGGTGACCCAATCGAATGTGGAAATTATCAAACAGTACAATTGATATCATACGCAAGTAAAATTCTGCTCAAGATCATTCAAAAGCAACTACAATAATAGATTGACAAAGAACTGCCAGAAATTCAAGCTGGGTTCAGAAGATGACTTGGAAGCAGGGATATCATCACTGATGTCAGACGGATCTTGGCTGAAAGCAAAGAACACCAGCAAGTGTTTACTTGTGTTTCATCAACTACGCAAAAGTATTTGACTCTGTGGTTCATACTAAACTATGGCTAATGTCGTCAAGAATGTGAATTTCAGAACACCTAATTGTGCTCTTAAGGAAGCTGTATGTGGATCAAGAGGCAGCCATGTGAACAGAACAACGGGCACTGCATGGTATAAAGTCAGGAAAAGCATGCATCAGGCATTGTATCCTTTCACTGTACCTTCTTAATCTGTATGCCAAGCAAATAATCCAAGAAGCTGGATTATAAAAAGAACAAGGCATCAGGATTGGAGGACGACTTACTAATAACCTGCATTATGCAGAGGACACCACCTTAACTTGCTGGAAATGAAGAAGATTTGAGGCATTTACTGACGAAGATCAAGGATCACAGCCTTCAGTGTGGACTGCACCTCAACATCAGGAAAATAAAAATCTTCACAACTGGACCAGTAAGCAACACTGTCATAAACGGAGAAAGGATTGAGGCTGTCAAGGGTTTCATTTTACTTGTGTCCACAATCATCACCCTTGGAAGGAGCACTCAATAAATCAAAAGATGCATTGCACTGGGAAAATCTGCTGCAGAGGACCTCTTCAAAGTATTCAAAAGTAAGGATGCCACTTGAAGGCTAAAATGCACCTGACCCAAGCCATGGTATTCGATTGCATCATATGCAATGTGAAAGCTGGACTATGAACAGAGAAGACAGAAGAACTGATGCCTTTGAATTGTGGTGTTGGAGAAGAATGTTGAATGTACGATGGATTGCCAAAAGAACTAACGGATCTGTTCTGGAAGAAGTACAACCAGAGTGATCCCTGGACACAAAGATGGAGAGACTGCATCTTATAGACCTTAGACTTGTTGTCAGGAAAGATCAGTGCCTGGAGAAGGGCATCATGCTTGGTAGAGTAGAGGGTCAGAGAAAAAGAGGAAGACCCTCGACGAGACAAATCAACACAGTGGCCACAATGGGCTTAATCATAAAAACAATTGTGGACATGGCGCAAGACCAAGTAGTGTTTCGTTCTGTAGTTCATAAGGTCGCTGTGAGTTGGAACCTACTCGATGGCACCTAACAACAACAATAGTAAATTTCTGTCTTCCGTGATGTCTACTGAACCCTGGTGGCACAGTGGTTAAGAACTAAGACTGCTAATTCCAAAAAACAGGTTGCCAGTTCTACTCTGTCCCATAGGGTGGTTATGAGTTGGAATCAACTCATTAGCAAGGGGTTTGGTTGGGTTTTTACTAATGTCTATCAGTTTTCCTTGCCTAGTTTTTTTTTTTTTTAAACAAAGAGTCTAACTCCATCGCAATGTCATTTGGAAAGCTTCTAATTATGCTAGAACATTGTTTCCAAATTTATTAAGTGTTTTAACATGATAGTTTTAAGGTAACATGTTTACATCATTTATTTTTAATAGATTTCTTGAAGCATAATTTACATACCACAGAATACATCCACTATAAGTACACAATTCAATGGTTTTTAATAAACATAGAGAGTTTTACAATCATCACCACCACTCATGCAGGGCTGCTTCCTTCAGGGGCTTTGAGTATAGCTGCTAGGTAACATACCAGATGTTTCATGCTTTTTTGATTTTATCAAGTTGTTAAATTCTCATGCCTCTCATTGTATTTCAGAAAAAGAGTAACCTGGATGGTTGAGATGGAAAAAATTTAGGTAACTTCCATTTAACTTGCTTTTGGCAAAGCTGAGTTTCAACTGCTTTTCCCAATATATAGTTTTACAGCAGTACGTTCTACATATGATAACTTCATGCCAAAGCACATGTAGTCAGCCTCTCTCATGCAACCCTCCTCCCTTATAACCTGGTGGGAATGAGTTCTGAGGCCTTTCTTTCTTTACAGGGGTATGGCAAAAACCTCTCCTTTTCTCTGCCTTCCAAGTTACCTCACTTTTCCACACTGAATTTCTAGTTCCATCTTTTTCTAATTATCTCACAACAGTACCAATTCTAATTTTTCATTTTTGGAAGTCAAATTCTTCCAAGGACCCCCCAAAAATGATTAATACATGTTGATTTTGTGTTAGTGTGGGAGACATTATGGAAGTCCAAGGCTTCACGGGAAATCCAGTCAGGACTATGACAGGAATTCTATCCCCTGGGAAAGAAGGCTCACGTATCTACACTACAGGTCAGAGCTTGCCATGTGCCATAATAATACACTAAAGCAGAAATCACCCTCTCCACATAAGAGTACAGTCAGGAAACTTTCAGAAAGGGCTTTAGGAAAACTTTTGAGCTGGGCCTCAAAGGACAGGGATGGATTTACATATTCAAAGAGCATGGAGAGGAATACAGTCAATTCTAAAACTACCTGACCAGAATGATTAATAAGCCCTTCTAAATTCCTAGGAAACCCTGGAGGCATAGTGGGTTAGTGCTACATCTGCTAACCAAAAGGTCAGCAGTTCACATCTGCCAGGCGCTTCTCAGAAACTCTATAGAGCACTTTTACTCTGACTTATAGGGTAACTATGGGTCAGACCCAACTCGACAGCAGTGGGTGGGTGCATTATCCTTCTCCAAAACCCTGGTGTTGTAGTGGTTAAGAGTTTGGCTGCTAACCGAAAGGTTAGCAGTTTAAATCTACCAGCCACTCAAGGGGAACACTATGGGGCAGTTTTACTCTATCCTACAGGGACACTACGACTAGTAATGGACTCATGTGTTTGATTTGGGTTTTGCTCTTGTCATAGATTGAATTGTGTCTCCCCAAAAATATGGGTAGCCATGTGGCTGGGCCATAATTCCCAGTATCTTGTGACTCTCCTCTATTTTGTGGTTACCCTATGCTGTATGTTAAAGGATTAGGGTGGGGCTGTAAATCCCTTCATTGGATCACCTCCCTGCTCCACTGTAAAGGGAGTTTCCCTGGAGTATGGCTTGCCCCACACTTAATCCTTTCATCCTACAAGAGATAAAAGGGCAGAGAAGCAGGCAGAGAATTGGGAACCTCGTACCATCAAGAAAGTAGCACCAGGAGAAGAGCACGTCCTTCAGACCTGAGGTTCCTGCGCCAAGATGCTCCCTGGACAAAGACTGATGCAACTTCGGACGTTCCTCCTGAGCCGACAAGGGGAAAGCCTTCCCCTGAAGTGGACACCCTGAATATGGACTTGCAGCCTACCAGACTATGTAAGAATAAACCTTCCTTTGTTAAAGCCATCCACTCTGCGGTATTTCTGTTAGAGCAGCCCTAGCTGACTAAAACAGCTCTTTCTCAGGCCACTAACCAATAGTTTGGCAATTTGAATCTATCAGCTGCTTCTTGGAGAAACTTTGGAGCAGTTCTTCTCTGTTTTGCCAGGTCATTATGAGTTGGAATCGACTATACAGCAAGTGGTCTGGTTTGGGTTTGATGCTTCTCAAGCTCCTAACAAAAAGGTCAGCAGTTTAATCCACCAACTGTTCCCTGGTAACTTCATAGGGCAGTACTAGTATCGCTTACAGGGTTATTGTGAAACACAGTGTACAACAATGGGTTTGTGTTTTGTTTGTTTTTATCCTCCTCAAAGGAGAAACCCTGGTTGCACAGTGGTTAAGCACCTGGCTACCAAGCAAAAGGTCAGTGGCTTCAACTCACCAGCTACTCAGCAGCAGAAAGATGTTGTAGTCTACTCCGTAAAGATTTCAGCCTTGGAAACCCTATGCGGCAGTTCTCCTGTAGGGTTGCTATGAATTGGAAATGACTCGACGGTTAAGTATTTGGCTGCTAACTGAACCTAAAAGTTGGAGCTTCAAATCCCCCAGTGGCTCCTTGAAAGCGGGATCTGCTCACATAAAGATTACAGTTTCTATGGGGTAGAGCAGTTCTACTTTGTTATATGGGGACATGGGGACACTATGAATCAAAATCAACTCAATGGCACCTAATAACAATCCCTTCTCTAACCTAAACTCATTCCAGTCCTCTCATTCCCTCATTTGTCTCCTGCCTTTGTTTTATCAGAGAAACCTTGGTTGGCATAGTGGTTAAAAGCTATGGCTGCTATCCAAAATATAAGCAGTTCAAATCTACTAGATGCTCCTCAGAAACTCTATGTGACAGTTCTTACTCTGTCCTATAAAGGTCACTACGAGTCAGACTTGATGCACTGTGTTTGTTTTTATTTTTTTGGTAAAACAAAATGATTATTAGTATCAGTGTACCTTTTGGAGCTTCCTCTTCACTGCTCCCCCCTCCTCCACAGACAACCAAGTTCGAGTTCCTCCTTCCCTTTTTCCTCTCTGTCTCTGCTCCTCTCTTTAAGGAATTTACTATTAATCATTATGTGCTAATACAAAAATAACAAATAACAAACACTGGAAAGTCACAAAGCTTTCATAACCTTGCAGGAGTCAAGCCGACTTCTTTCTCTGGTGATAATTTGAAATGTTAGTAGAAAGGTTAGTCAGATTTGCACTGTTTACTTTTGCTCTTGAGGGTGGAGCTCACCAAACTGCTTCAGTTCTTCTAACTTTGTCAAGGGCTTCACAACCAGAATAAAGGCTCCCTTTCAGAAACTTACTTCCCAGTACCAAGGCTCACAAAAGTATTGTGGTTAGGAGGCTAAGGCCATTAGCATCTCCATCGACCCTCACAGGAGACAAAGGATTCTACCTTTCACTGGAAATCCCGAATTGGGGCCTTGCAACTTTCAAGGAAAGAGCCTTTTTTGTAGGTGACAACATTATTGGTAAGAAGGAGTTCGAACTTTGAGGAGAAAAAGCAGAGTTTATGGAATCACTTCAGTTGTATTCAATAGCCAAAATTACAGTGCAAAGTGAAAAAACAGAAGCCTCAAGAAATTCACTTCAGACTGCCTTTTGGTGACAGGAAAGGACAGTAGAAGAAAATGGAAATGGAAGGCGGTTGTAACAAGGTCACATATGTGTCAGTTTCTGGGAAAAAAATGGAAAAGACAGTGTAACACATGACCTGAGATAAAAATTATACTTGATTGTATAACATCTTGAAAGAGGGAGAATGGCCTATGTTTAGGAATAGAAGTGGAACATGGGCTTGGAGGAGTGGAGCCTGGAGCAAAGGAAGTAACTATTAAACGTGAGAAATAGGTGAAAATTAAGAGTCAGGCTTAGGAGAGTTAAAAGAATAATAACGTTAGTAATGTAAGTAAAAGGAGCCCTGGTGCAGTTAAGTACTCAGTGACTAATGGAAAGGTTAGCGGTTGGAACCTACCCAGTGACTGCACAGGAGAAAGACTTGGCAGAGTGCTCCCATAATGACTAACACAAACAAACAAATCAAACTTAATGTTGTCTCATCAATTCTGACTAATAGTGACCTTGTAGGACAGAGTAGAACTGCCCCACAGTTTCCAAGGAGTGCCTGGTGGATTTGAATTGCCCAGCTTTTGGTTAGCAGTCATAGCTGTTAACCACTATGCTACCAGGGTTTTCTTGTAATGACTATAGCTGGGAAAACACTATTCGGCAGTTGTACTCTTTCACGCTGGGTTATTATGAGTTGAAAATTTACTCTATGGAATCTAACAACAACCTGAAAAAAGATCATTGATGGAAAGCGCAGCACAGCAGAGGATTGAGGAGAACAAAAAAAAGACAAGTTTTGTAGAAGTGTCCTCAGTAATGTACTGGGAAGTCATCTTACCATGTTAAAAGGGATTTGAGAATTAGTGAGGGCCGATCTAAGTTTGGATAGTATGAACTTTTAGTGGAATGAAGTGATTTCTCAACCTTATTCAGCAATACTGGGTAGTTGAAGAGCAAATTAAAAAAAAAAATCAACTGAGTATCAAGAAAAAGTTAATGCTGAGTGACAACTTACTTCACGGGATGTTATTAATAGTGACTTTAACACTTTAATCAATACACAATGAAATACGTAATATAAAAATACTCATGAAACAAATTATCTCATAAGAATTCAAAAAAGACTATTGGAGTAAGAAGTCTATTAACTACTCTGTTTCTTCTTTCTATACTAGCCTAAATCAACTCCACCCAACCACATCCCACTGTTGTCATGTGAACTCTGACTCAGCAATCCTAGAGGTCAGAGTAAAACTGCTCCATAGAGTTCCCAAGAAGTGCCTGGTAGATTTGAACTACCAACCTTTTGGTCAGCAGTCATAGCACTTAACTACTGTGCCACCAGGGTTTCCTAAGTCAAAAGGGGATACCCATATTTTTATTTGCATTAGATACATCTTCCATTTATTGTTATTAAAATTAAAAAAAATTGTAATCTCTCCATATATGGGAATGTATCTCATTTATAAAAAGTTTGCATCTTAACTTTTTTCATGACCCAACAAACACACAAAAATGTCCAGGAGAATTCAAAAGCATGAGGAGTTAATATTCACAACGGCATGGAACAGCACTGCCTAGTCCCTGCTGTCTCCTTCCCAGTTCTGGAACATCTATGGAAAAGTTCAGTTATTCTGTTCCACAGTCCAACTCTGCAAAGGATTATCAACTAAATTCACACTTAACTACAAGTTGTGGAGAGATTTTTCTTTCTCAGTCTATTTTTATAGTCTTGAATTACAGTAAGATAAAAGCTGTATAATCCAGGCTAAAATTCAAGAGAGTAGTTAGACATACATAGCTTGCACACACACTAATCTGTTTCTCTTAGCATAGTGGTTGTAATTTCCACAAGCCTATCTGTATTTTCACATAACACAGTCCCTCCAACATGCGGGACACATTTCTCAATCTTGTTATTAAAGAAGTTAATATAAACATTACCAAACGTAACCTAAGAACATCAGTAGCTATATGCTACAGCAGTATAATGCTTAAAATCTTAATGTATTAATGAAGCCCTGTTTTTTGTTTTTTTTTTAAACAGGTGGTATCTACATATGAAAGCTATTTGTAACAACAAAAAAGAACCCAGTTAGTATTGATAAACTGGTACAAAGTGCCTTTAAATGAAGGAAGTAGAGAACTCAGTATTAAATCTCAAATTTTTTGTGTGTTCTGCTTCCATGCTCCAGTTCAATTTTTTTTTTAATCAAATTGAGAGGTAACCTGGAAAACGGCCAGAAAACAAAATCCATCAACTGTAATCCATTTCCTTTACTCTCCTGTGAAATCATCAGACGGCATGACGGATTGGCTCTGTCACCTGCGTCTTTCCCCTGCCTGTAATGTCATGGGGGAAAAGCAGCACACTCTGCCAAGCTCACTGTGTAAAAGGCACACACAGATTGATGTAAATATCTTGCAAAGCGGAAGATCGGCGTATTAGTTTGGGAAGCACAGAACACACACATTATTTCCCGCAAAGACCCTTTGATATCCATCCTCCAATCTGGCATCCTGTTACCTTATCAAACTATCGTCCAAAGCAAGTTCTTTTTGAGGTTCCTTTGAGTAGCGCTGTAAGTCTGAAGACTCAAAATCGTGAGGGAAGATTCGCTGCAAGAAGGGAAGGGGCGGGGGGAGCAGTCGGGAAGAACAAGCCTAGATGGAATTCAGGTGGATAGGCGACATACGGAGAAAGCTGCTTTTTAAGCCATAGGGTGCAAACTCACCTGAAGAAAAGCTGCATACGAGTCAAAGTTCAAAGGGCACGACCTCAGGGGCTCTCCAGACCCAGAAGTGAACCGCCTGCTCTTGAGTCTCACCGTCAACAATACCTATACAGGTTTAGTTCTTTCTGCGTCTAACTCCAGGGATAAATCTTACCTTGGCCAGCTGAGTTAACTGGAAAGCAAAAAAAAAAAAAATAGCACCTTTCCCCAAATTTCAGAGCCAGGGCCCAGGAATCCCCTTGCACTTATCTCCCCCACCCCTTCCGGTGCCTGAGGCCAGAGACACCTTCATTCTCTCTTTCTTCACTTTCTCCAGGCCCTCTCGCTCCTCGCAGCATCGGTCTCTATGGCGACCTGAAACCGCAGCTCCCATTGGCCTGTTCAATATAAGGGCCGGGCCAATGGGGAGGGCCGGCCCTCTCCTTCCCACCAATGGCGCTGCAGGGAGCAGGTCCGGAGACGGCGGCGTGCTGACGTTCCCGGGAGCCCGGGGCTGGCTGGGCAGGCGGGCTGGCGGCTGGGCGGGCGGCGGCGGCGGCCTCTGGGCAGTAGAGGGGGCTCCGCCGCTGAGTCCTCGTCAACGCGTACGGGGAGGCGGCACCATGGGCACAGGGTAGCGGGGCAACTGGGCCACCGCCGCCGCCGGGGTGGTGGGAGAGCCGCTCCCCGGGGGAGGGGGCGGGAGGGGCGGGTGGCTGCTCGGCCGCGGCACTTTTTTAATTTTTCGGGTGCCGCAGCGGCGACCCCTCGGCGTCGATGTCCAGGATTCCCGGAGCGACGACGGCCGCTACCTAACCTGGAAAGTAAGTGTGCGGGCTGGCGGGAGGGCGCAGAGACAACTGCCCACGAGAACCCGGCTGTCGCCCCCACGCGCCGGAGCCGGACCTGCCCGTGAGGGGCGCCGTGGGGCGGGGGCGCCCGCCTCCCGTTACTCGGTCCCCGTCGCCGCGCGGCCGCCTCGGCTTTCCTGCCCCGCCTCGTGTTCCTGCCCGCACTCGCCTGCCTGCTCCCCTCCCCCCGGCAGGCGCACAAGTTTCACCCTCCATTTGCTTTTCCCGAAGATCACTCTCCCCAGGTCTGCCTAACACGCCGAGCACGACTCCTCACGCTGTCCTTTTCGGATGCGGAGCCCCCTGCCCCGAACTTGGCTCCGTGCTGAGCCTTTCTGGATGTCCCCTCGGCGGCTTCCCCGCTCTTGCCCGCCTGGCACGCCGCCCTGCACCCTCGACACCCGAGGGCGCTCGCTTTCCTCAGCCCTGGGGCGGTCTATCCGTCCTGGTCCCCTCCTCTCTTCCCACACCCTCGGTGTCTGCACCGTCTCCGGTTTGCCCCTTAGTCCCGCACTCCTACGGTCCTGCTCCCCCAGCCCCTCCGTCTAGTGCGCCGCTTTCCGCTCGTCGCGCATCCTCGCGCTGAACCCCTCCCGGCTTCTCAGTTCCGAGCCTTCGCGGCTGGCCAGCCCTCTGCCTCCCTGCTTCCTCCGCTCTCTGCCAGGAGTTGAAGCGGGAGCTGCGGCACCTCCTAGCAGATCGGTGTCTCTGCACGCCGCTCGCGCGGCCCAGCCCTGTCCCTGCTTCGCCCTGCCGGGGGAGCAAGGGAGCGAGCATCGCGGCCGGGATTTGACTGCGTGTTGGCGGAGTGCGACAAACAGTGAGCACGGGCAGTCGAGGTGCCGCGGCGGCCGCGGCAGCTCGGGGCGCAGCACTAGGCAGGTGTGTGTGTGTGTGTGTGTTGGGGAGGGGGGGAGGGGGGACGCTCGCCGCCCGCTTGTCGACTGGCGACAGATTGTGCAGGAATGCGAGGAATGCACCAGGGGCAGAGTCCACGCAGCCCGCAGCGGCTGCGCGGCTACACTAGCGCGTTACCGGCCCAGCTTCTGCCGCGCAGCCAGAGGTCACTGGAGCATCTTCGGAGCTGGTGAGCCCTGCTGTACCCCTCTCCATGCCTCACTCCATGCGGCAGTGAGGGTGGCCGGGGAGGGAGAGGGCGGGGTGGGGAAAGCGCGGCAGTTCTGCTGGGCTCCAGCTAGCCTTTCGCGTGGGATTTTGCTGCCGTGATTGGTCTCTAGGGCTGAATTTAGGGCCGATGGTGGTGTAGCCAAGGTTACTGATCGTTGCACAAGGCTGTCTCCAAGTTTGGTTTGCATCGTTTGGATACTGCCTGTTCTTCATAAGGATTTACTGAAAACCTGCAGAAACAAGGGGGCCAAAGGTTCTTTAAGAGTGATGAGGTTGCAGCCAATATGTTTTAGCTCTGTCAAAAAATGTCTTTTAGTGCCTGTGAACAAGGAGGTACTGCAAGGTACATCTTGTATGCATTGCTTCGCAGTCGTAAGAATTGAAAATTTTTATCTCGTCACACTGGGCTGTGTTTAGACCTCGTATAATACATATTGAATAAGAAACAGAGAAGCAGTGTTTGGGCAGCGATGGGACAGATAGAACTGTCTGGTACAGTTAAATTCGGGGCGTGTCAGTTACACGGAAGAAGTAACAGGGACACCACAGTCATATCCAATTCAAGATACAATTTATTAGTTGAGATTGCAGTTCTTTGTCTTTTGTTTGAGTTTGACCGAGAAATAAATACAGATCTACAACTTGTAAATAATGGTGATTCATTTGTGTGTAAAATTGATAATAGTATGCACTTTCGGTCAAATTTCATTTTCCTTAATGCAGGAAAGCAAAATCTTGGCAGAAGATGCTTCTGTAGAATGGTCTGAGTCTTGCATTCTAGAAAGGAAATTGTAAGAATGCTTATCATTTTGAATGTAGTGTTTTGCTGTAGAAGAATCTTCTAGTGCCTGAAAAACAGTTATAAAAAATGACAACATGATAGGGAGGACGACAAATGTACAAAATAAGTGCTTGTAGATGTTGGTGAAGGGTATGTGATTTTATTTGACATAGTTCGCTTTGGAGGTTGAGTATGCTGTAAGTTTTTCACGCTTAGTTATTTTGTATTAGATTTGAGAAAACAGTAAATTAGTTGCCCAACAAATCAGCTATCTTCCAGCACCTACTCGGTTTTGCAAGGGCGTTGTAAAACATGAGATGAGAGCTTTTTAGTAAAGGACCCAGGGGAAAGGAAAAGAGAGAAAAATACTTTGCATGGCAGAAAGATTGTGTTTTTTGGCTGCTGCTTTGTTTTTCAGGTATGTTCATAATCACTGGACCTGCTAATTTAGAGACTTAATTTCTGTACAGTAACACTGTGGAGGATATTGGGAAATGCTTGTAAATGCCAACAGGAAACTTTTATTATGTAGAAGTATCATATTACAGTAGAGTTTAAAACGTGCTTACTTGATTTGATGTGAAGATTAGAAAGTCAGAGCAAATTGAGTTTCTCTGCTGTTTAAGAATTTGAAATGACCATTCAAGTATGCAAGTATTGTATATATCTGATTGGCTGTGCCGATAGTTGCACCTGCTCGAGAACCTTTTCAATTAGAAATAAGCATTAAAAACTTTTAGGCCTATTGCTGTAGGTAAAGATCACTATATTCTATTTCTCAGATATTTTGAAGAGAAGTTTTAAAACTGATAACTCTCCAAAATTGACAATAACAAACTGTGTTTTGACCAGAGTACCTTTTTATCTCACCCCACCCCCAATGTTATGTAAGAAGAGGGTTTTGCATTTGGTGTCTTTGCGTGTTATACTGAAGATTCTAATTTAGGGAAACTTAATATCCAGTTATCTTGACCTTTACCTGGGCTGTTTTTGGAGGGAGATAGAGAGCAGAGGTCGTGATGGAAAGGATAAGAGAAGGGAATAAGTAAGTAGGGGCAGCTGATATGCAGCTACAGAATATATGTAAATTATTATGTTTCAACCACATCATGCTGAATAAACTAAATCTACTTCTGTGAGTGGCTCTGACATAATTTGAACTTAAAGGAATTATGACCAAACTCAGTTTAATGAAAACTTGAGCAGTTGTATGACCTTGAATATTTAGTTTGTCTATTTTAAATGTGAGGTACATTTTTGTTTTCTGAGCTATACACATTGGCCAAGTTTAATTTAAATTTTTGGAATCTCAGTCTTTAAAATACAGCTATTGCCAGTTTTTAAAGTGAGTAATTTCTATGCTGTTGACCAGGGATTTGATTTAAGTAGAGATGCCAGCCATCTGGTAAGCCCATCCCCTTACCCTAGTCATTTGAAACATTAAGATATTTTGAGAATATTCCATAATGTTCCCCCCCATATTTCAGCCAGAGGTAACTTCTTAACTTGCTTATATTCTAAAGTGGATAACGTACTTCACTTCTTAACTGAAAGATAAAGTATAGGTTGCTCTGGGACATAAATATCCATGGAATTGTATGTCACTTTTAGAATTCCCTTTACACCTTCAGTATACTGGTAGGTAATTACTCCCTCAATGTGTGAAATGGTTGCAAGGATGAAGTGATTGTTCTGAAGTCTTACACCAGCAGACTAGAGATTTGGGGGAAATTAAATAACTATTTAATGGCCAAACACTAACTACAAATAGCTGCAAATGGAGAGAGAGGAAACAAAACTTGAAGGATGCATGGATGTAGGGCTTCATGTACTGCTAGTAATGATGAAAGCAGTTAGTTCCCCAGTTCGTTAAGTGGTGAGAAATGTCAGGGTTCTTTCAGAGTAAGGAGATCAAGCCCTGTGTGACAAAGAGCAATAATCAAAGTGCTTGTTGATTACTGTTGAAAAGTTGCACAACACTGGGGTGTTTCTCAAATTGTCCCTTTAGTGATTCGTTGCAACTACTTTAATCTTTGGGGGCTATGTTGGTATTATTAAACTGACAATGCTATGGAATGCTGCTCCTCAGTCAAACTGAAAAACACTGTAGATATTGCAGTTTTCATTGGCCCAAGTTTTTTTTTCCTTTCCATAATTGAAATTTCTTTTTTGTTTGCTTCACCAATAAATTTTGACTGCATCACTGATCATTTTATTGTTCATAGTCTTGATAACGTAGTTTATTATGAGTCACATACAGTGATTCTTTGGAAATGATACAGTGTCATTATGGATTAGATTGTAAAATTTCAGTACTCTGAAATCCATAAATTAAGATATGGAAATGTCTGAAGTATTTTAAATCATGTTGCCGTGAAACATTTTTTACGATCTGAATAATATCTGGTGATTTGGTGGGTGCCAGTTCCTCTAGGCAGATGTTGAATCATACAGCCCCGAAAGCCGGAAACATACAGATGAAGGGCTGGGAGAGGGAGGGAGCTAGGGAAGCCAGTCTCTTTCCTCAACAGCCAAGGTACCTTTGACTTCTACAGCTATCTTTTGTAATAAATAAATACAGTGAATTGCAAATGCTCAAGGGTATTTATTCTGCTGTTCCTAATCTGCTTCTTTACTTGCCCCCACAGCACCACCAAGCATATGTCTGCTTTAAGAGGCAGAGAAAGCCCTCTTTTAGGGGCTTGAAGCCAGTTACGTAGAATACTGGTACCCAGTGTTCCAGATTACGTTTAAAGTGGGTATAGACTTTTGTCATAAAGATGATATATGTCATCTTTATGGGTTGGAGTGGGGCTGTCGCTATACTCTGTAGGATTTGGGGAACTGTCCAGGAACTTGTAATGCAGTTTTTTATAGAAACAAAAAGATGTCAAAAACACTGCACAGGCAAAACTGAAGTTCTTCCCATTGTAAACTATCTTAAATTACAAGCAAGAGAGGGAGATGAAAAGCACCTTGGGCCAGGGAAATTAGGAGACCTGTCTCTAAACCACCTTGACAAGTCATTTAACATTTGACCTATACCTTGCTTCTTTTACAAATGCAAAGTTTAGGTACATTAAGGTATATTTCAGCTCAAGGTTTTCGTAGTCCTCAGTGTCTTTTTTTATTCTGTGTAAGTTAAAAAAAAAAAAAATTCTAGGTAGGCATGGAAACCTTGGAGGTGTAGTGGTCAAGAGCTATGACCGTTAACAAAGAGCCAGTTAAACTCCACCAGGTACTCCTTGGAAACTGTGGGGCAGTTGCACTCTGTCTTATGCAGTCACTGTGGGTCAGAATCAACTCTTCAGCAGTGGGTTTGTATGATTTTTTAAAGCAAGCATGTTCATAATCATTTCCTGCCTGCTCTCACACACCAAATCCATAGCAGCAAGTAAGTTGAGTTGCTGTTTTGAAACTTTGGAACTTCTCTCATGTTCATCTTAAATAGTTTTTTCGGGGGGGGGCAGGTATTTTGGGAAGTGAGGGGAATGGATAAAGTGTAATATATTTGGTGTTTCATTCTCTAACACCACCCCACTCCAAGATTAACCATGATAATCTTTTTGTATAAGAGGCTGTATTAATTGCTTCAGACTGTTTTAATTGAGTACCACAAATTAAGTGGCTTCTAAGAAAAAAATTGTTGCTTCAAGTTTGGAGGCAAGTAGTCCAAACAGGGCCATGTTTTCTCTGATTCTGCTGATACTAGAGGATTACCTTTTTTTTTGGTCCAGACTTCTAGTCGTCCCAGGTGTTCCCTAGCTTGCAGGTGAAAAGTAATTCCATCTTCACATGGTTGTCTTTGTTTGGCATTCAAGTGTGTGAATCTTAACATATGATTAACATTGCAAAGAAAGGGAATTCCACAACAGTTAATCCTCCTCGTGAAGAACTTGTACATAGACCAGGAGGCAGTCATTTGAACAGAAAAGGGGGATACTGTGTCTTTTAAAATCAGGAGAGGTGTCCATCTGGTTTTATCCTTTTACCATACCTATTCAATGTGTATACTGAGCAGATAATACGAGAAGCTGGGTTATGTGAAGAATGTAGCATCAGGATTGGGGGAAGACTAATTAACAACTTGCATTATGCAAGTGACGCAATCTTGTTTGCTGAAAGTTAAGAGGACTTAACAAAGATCAAGACTGCAGCCTTCAGTATGAATTGTACCTCAGCATAAAGCAAAAATCCTTAAATCCTTACTCGTGGACCAGTAAACCATATCATGATTAAAGGAGAAAAGATTGAAATTATCAAGGATTTTATTTTACTTGGATCCACAATCAATGCCTATGGAAGCAGCAGGCAGAAAAACAAATGATAGTATTGTATTGTGCAGATCTGCTGCAAAATACTCTTTCAAGTGTTAAAAAGCAGTCACTTTAAGGACTGAGGTATGCCTGACAAGCCATAGTATTTTCAGTTACTTTATATGTGTATAAAACCTGGACAGTGAATAAGAGGCTGAGAAAGAACTGATACATTTGAAATATTTTGTTGGCAAAGAATATTGACTCTACCTGGACTGCCATAAGAACAGAAAAAATCAACTTTAGCAGAAGTACAGCCAGACTGCTCTTTAGAAGTGAGGGTGGTGAGACTTCGCTTCATGTGCTTAAGACAGATTATCAAGATGGAGCAGTACCTAGAGAAAGATATCATGCATTGTAAACTAGAAGGTCAGTGAAAAAAGAGGAAGATCCTCAGTGAGATGGATTGAAATGGGGGCTGCCCCAGTAGGCTGAAACATAGCAGTGATTGTGAGGGTGGTGCAGGACTGTGCAGTGTTTCATTTAGTTGTGTATATAGTGACTGTGAGTTGAAACTGGCTCAAGGGTCCCGAACAACAAGCATTGCAGTGGGAAAATCTGTTGCAAAGGACTTCTTTAAAGTGTTGAAAAATTAAGACGTCATCTTGAAAACTAAGCTGTACCTCAACTGAGTCATGATGTTTTCAGTGGCATCATGTGCTTGTGAAAGCTGGAGATTGAATGAGGAAGACAGAAGAATTGATGCTTTTAAATTGTGGTATTGGAGAAGAATGTTGAAAGTACTGTGGACTGCCAAAACAAAACGAAACAGACCTGTTGTGGAAGAAGTACAACCAGAGCGCTCTTTGGAACCAGAGATGGCGAGGCTGCATCTTACATCTTTGGACGTCTTGTCATGAGGGATCAGTCCCTGGTGAAGGACATCATGCTTTCAGAAGTAGAAGGTCAGTGAAAAAGGAGATGACTCTCAACAAGGTGGATTGACACAGTGGCAGCAACAATGGGCTTAAGCATGAAAACTATTGTGGACATGGCGCAGGACCAGGCAGTGTTTTCGTTCTGTTGTTTATAGGGCCAATATGAGTTGGAACAGACTCAACACCTAACAACATCTACTCACACTGGATTAGAATCTGCCCTGCTCTGTTATGGTCTCATGTTAACATTTTAAGATAGTCTGTTTAAAAACAAGGTACAGTTCTCAGATATCAAAGGCTAGGACTAAAACATATTTTGGAAGGGGGATTGGGACAAGAACACATTCCATCCATCGAGACCACATTCCATCCATAGGGGGAGGTTATCACTTCTTGAAGGAGGCAATATTTAGAAACAGTTAAACTGTGCTAACCAACAAGTATAGGAAGTTTGGGTAAACCTGCTCTAATCAACTCTCTGCAAAGAAACCCTTTTGCCTTCAGGTCAGTGAAGACTCATAATGACCCTGTGGAACAGAGTACACCTGTGCTATAAGTTTTTCAAGTCTGTAATCTTTACAAAGCAGACTGACACATCTTTCTGCTTTGGGTACAGCTGATGTTTGGGTACAGCCAGTGTTTTAGTTAGCAGCTGAGTGCTTAACCACTGTGTAACCTAGGCTCCTCTAATAAACAGTGTCTTGAAAAGATGAAGAATGATATTGTAACACTGCAGGAGGGAAAAATGGAAACACTTGCAAAATGTAAAACATGAGTTTTAAATATGTATACAGTTCTTGAATTTGTAATTCTAGTTGTTGTCATTTGCATTTGCTAGTCAGTATATAAAGAAAATGTTATGAAGTGTTAACATTTTATGGAATAACATGAGGCTTGTAAATTAACTCTTTAAGCTGCCTTTTCTCTCTGAACTTAATTGGGCTTTAAAAGAATAAGTTAATATTTTTAATTTGACATGAAACTGTGACAGAGCAGGAAAGACTAGAAGGGAGAAGGTTTGGAAGATGCTCACTGTAAACCGACAGTTTAACAGATGTAAAGAGACTATAGTTCCAGACCTTGTGCCACTAAGCAGGTGTGTTTCTCAGGAGCAGGTCATTTAACTCCCTTCGGGCTTTAGTTTTCTCATCTATAATATATGAGTCTGGCCAAATGCGCTCTAGAGTTGTTCTAGTAGATACTTACGTTTCACAGCTCATCTCATTTGCCTTTGCTTTTTCTTTAGTGAGAATGTACTGTCTTCTCAAGAATGTATTACAATTTACCCTCCAGGAAAACGGGAGAAAATTGAAACGTATACCTGATATTCTCAGCTTCTACAAGTGTTAGTGTTACAGTTGGACAATCTTGTGATCCCTTACTAGCTGACTCACTAGCTCTGTATCTGTTACGTGAAAGTGGTATGAAGTGTTCATGGAGTGAGGATGCCTGGTGAGTATACAATCAGCTGTCAGCAAGGACTGAGTAATGGCAACCTCCTTTCATCCTTGCTGTTTAACTCTCAGTTTGCTGAAGCCCTACCCTCTTGGACTCACTTGTTAAGAGCTAGTCCATTTGAGGCACATTTCCTGATTGAGACTTAATTTCCCAAAAGTTGGATAGGAATACACGGGAAATTTAGGATAATAGTTAGAAGAGACTACTCTTGTTAAAGTGAGAAAGAGCCACTTACCTTTCTACTGACTGGTTTGATTTATACTGAAAGGAATTAAATAACTGAGACAGAATCATTCCTCTGAAAACATTGCTATTCCATGAATATTTGATGTTCGTAGGAACTCATTGATTCACTTCTCATTTTAGAATGTAGGTGCTTTTTTTCAACTCTAATTTTTACTTATGGATAACCTTCTAGTGTTTAGAAATGGTGTTGGATTCTGAAAGGATTTTTTTTTTCTTTAATTTGTGCTTTTCTGTAAAAAGAATAAAAAAGTAATTAGTGAAGAGAGTTTCTTCAGGACCCTGCTGTGTCTCACAAAGGGAGGAAAAAAACTTCTTGTGAAACTTCACTGTGTATACGTCTATAAAACAGCAGTGTAGAAACATTGAGGTTGACTGTATCCCTTTGTTGGAGCCTAGGTGATGTAAAAGTGAGGAACTCAGCAATTAACTAAATATCAGCAGTTCAGATCTACCAGATACTGCTTAGAAACTCTATGGGACAGTACTACTATGTCCCACTTGGATCACTATGAGTTGGAATCCACTTGAGGGCAATGAATTTGCTTTTAGTATCCCTTGTTTTCAGCAGAGAAAATCATGTATTCTCATGTATACCATACTAAATGAATTTTCAGTGTCAGATCAGTTTAAACACTTGTCAGGCTTTTTAGCTTCCATACCTTTATAATGTTTTTAAACACTTAGATAGAACAGAAACCAGTAGTAACCACCTTGCCAAGAAGTGGATTACATTTTCTGATGTGTTTTCTAGATTGGGTGAGAAATAAGGGTCAATCTAGTTGCGGGTAACTTTTTAATCCTATGTACCACTAACAGTGTAAGGTATCTAGAGGCAGTGCTTCAGATACTTTTGGAGTCCTTTGTGTGAGATACTTTGTTCTGTTTCAGATGCCTCTTACTTAGAAAGATGTGTGATCCATTTGAGTCCAGCTCAGTCAAAACTTACTAGTCCCCTGATGTGTATCAGTCTCTACTATGGCCAAAAAGATTACTTCCCCCAGGGAGTTTTGTAGACTTTTGGTTTCGGTATTGGCAGTCTCTAAGGAATTTGTATTTAATTTTAGAATCTAGTTGGGAAAGACAAGACACATGAACAGGGAAACATTGTTCTTGAAAAGTTTGTTATGTAAATAAACGTGTAAAATTGTTCTACAAGTGTATGGATGACTTAATACAAAATTTTCTATTTAGTGAGTTTTAACTAATAATACTTCTTGTTTAAGTGTTTCTTAATATATTACTGGAGTCTAGATGGACAGCTGGTGCTCCTTGAATACTCTGGGGGTCAGTTCTGCCCTGGCCCGTAGGGTCACCATGAGTCGGATCCAACTCGACTTGGCTGTCAGATGGACAGCTGTGTTAACCACAGTCAGTGGCTTTATCTGGAAAAATACATGCTTCTGGAAAAAAACGTGTATCTGAAATGGTGCTTCCTACCAGTGATAGAATAGTGATTTTAGATCAGGTTTTAATCATGAACTTGATTTATTTTTGCATTGTATTTTTTGAAACACTTTACCACGTAGACTATGCAAAATAATTAGTCCCAATGAAAGTACCTTATTTACGAGGGGTCATAATTTATGTGTTAACACTTAACATGTGCCATTTTAGTAAATTCTTATTTCATTTTCTTAAGTCAGTACTTGGGGTTGTATTTTGTGCTTTTTTTTTATTCTTTATACAATTTATGTGCCTTTGTGATTCCAGACTTACTGTCTGTTATTGAAAATATTCCCTTCCGTTCCATTGTTATGAGTAAACAAATGTTTTGAAAATCTCTTGTGACATCTGCAAGAATAAACGGTCTCACAGAATTTTACCTTGAATCTTAGACTGAAGCGCTGATGGGAATTTTCTACTTTATTGTGAATTTGTCAATGACTGAATAAGGTGCAAAGTCAGCTTAAAAAGAAACTCAATAAAGAAGCAGAAAACCCAGCTGGAATACCACTAGAACTGCCATCGTGTGGGAACCTATGATAAACAACTCAGATGTTAAATGTCTCATTCAGACTGTATGCAGAGGAAGACATATGTGTCAGTCTGCCATCTATGAACAGTGTATTGGCGAGTATCAGTTTTCAAATACTGCTTGTAGGGAACTTGTTTGAGACTGAATACGACTTCCCATAGAAGGAACATGAATCCATAAATTCACTGTTCTGCAGTGTAACTGGAGTATAGAGCTAATTCATTAATATCAATTTGACATGAAAATGATTCCTAAATTAGATGCTACAGCGCAAGGACTTGACCTGTAGGTGCTGTTATTGTGTACCATCGAGTCAATTCCAAGTCATAGCAACGCTATAAGACAGGGTAGAATTGTCCCATAGGGGTTCCAAGGTAAAGTTGTGGCAGAATAAACAGCTGACCTTTTGGTTAGCAGCCTGAGCTCTTAACCACTTCACTTCCAGGGCGCCTTAGAGGTGCTGGATATCTTGAAGGAATGAATGAGTTTCAGTTCTAGTCTGGGAATACTTTTGCCCAATATTCCTGGATAATCTCTCTGCATAATATACCACCCTCCATGCATTTGCAAGCTGCTGCTGTGAACTTAGATAATTACATAGGAAAAAAAAATTTTTTTATTGTGACTGAGTGAAAATGTACATTCCCATAGAAGTTTACATGCCCACCTATATGCGGCTTCCAGTGCTCTCCTTGCCCGCTGACAGCACACTATTCCTCTGTGCTTCATATATGTCTCATCCTCCCAACAGTCTTCTTTCCCCACCTCTCCACCGACTCTCCTTCCTCCAGCCAGAGGTCAAATATTTTGAAAGATTGATTCATAGTCATTTTAACTTCATCTGATAACTATTATGAAATGAGTTTATATACTGGTATTTCTGAGACTATTAGTACTGCAACCACTCAGCATCAAGACCAGCTTGGTCAGCCTTTGGTGTGACCTTAAACAAACTTTCCGTGTCCTTCCTTTTGATGAATTAGTTATACCTTTGTCTGTTCACAGTGATTAAACATTCTGCTGCAGGGCAAAAGGTCAGTAATTCAAATCAACTAACTGCTCCTTGGAAACCTTAGGGGGCAGTTCTGCTGTGTCCCGTGGTATCACTATGAGTTGGAATTGACTTTTATTGTTGTGTTTTTGGTGTGTATACTCAGCTGATGAATTGAGGACAAAAGTAGAAATAATTTAAAGCACACAAAGCTTTCAAAGGAAAAATACTAAGAATCATGAGTACTATAAAATTATATAAATTTTAAGAGTAATAAAACGACCTATTTCCTAGCTCATTTTTATCTAATAGATGAAGTACACCTGTGATTGATTTTAATAGTGTAGTTAGAAATATATATTTTGGTGGCCCTCTGCTCACCACAAGCAATCATTGAATAAATTGTAATTTTTATAAGCTTTCTTTTTAAAAATATAATTATATGAGACCTTAGTAATTTAACCTTTATTATTATGTGTTGGTGATTTAAATTAATGGTTTTTAAAAGTTAAATTTATCGCTTTGGTAGATTACAAAAACGTGTCGCTACAATCGATTTTTTTATCTTCTGTTACTGAATGTTTTACCAATACTATGTCCATGTTTTTAACAAAATTGCATTTATCTTAAGTGGGATTCTTAAAGTTATTTTGTGGCTTGACTTCAGGTTTTTTATTTTATTTTTCCTGTCATGTTTCTTTTGATTTATACAGCTGATATATTTGATTTCTTATAACAATAGTGTGTATTAAAATGTAATTATCAATGTTGGCACTTTTAGAATTTCATCTCCATATGATGTAAATGATCAGATTTTATCTCTCGCAGTTTTTGTTTATATAAGGAAAAGATTATATGTTTCTACAGCTAAAAGAGTTGTACTGTCCACCATGGTAGCCATTGACCACATGGGCTAATTAATATTTGAATTAAAAATTTAGCTCCTTATTCTCAAAAGACAGTGTTTATTGAGTGACACACTATATAAAGGCCAAAATGTGAGCAAAATTAAAGAGCATATTGTATTTGATTAGAATGGATCCAATTGTCAATTTGAAGCCAACAAGTATACATGATACTTACAAAGCCAGAGCAAGACTCTTCGTTCTTTCCTGGAATAAAAAACATTTTCTAAAGCACAATTCTCTCATTTCTCCCTGCTTATATGATAACTGTATTTCGCCTTCTGCAAGAGAAAAATGTTAAAATTATGTTTGGCTTAAATAAAGCCTTCGTGATGGATAATTTGATTTTTTTTTAAAAAAAAAAACTAATCAGTGAGCTTTCTACCTTGAATGGCAAGCATGTTTACTCTCATGGTTACAAATACCATTAAATTACTTAACTAGTTTTATACTTTGTTGTGGAAACTCTGGCAGTGTAGTGGTTAAGTACTGTATCTGCACACCAAAAGATTGGCAGTTTGAATCCAGCAGGTGCTCCTTAGAAACTCTGTGGGGCAGTTCTTTGTCCTAGATGGTTGCAGTGAGTCAGAAACAACTCACAGCAGTGGGTTTGGTATTTGGTATCAGTTCTGCTCTGTCTATAGGGTCACTGTGAGTTGGCATCCACTCAACAGCAGCAGGTTATTGTGTATTGCTTATATTCATACTATACTTTGTCATTAATAGTTTTGGCATTCACAGTCTTCTGAAATGACAATTGCGGAGACAGATGTTGATTAATCCTAATATGAAGCTGTATAGTAACATTCATGGCGACTCTAGGGGCCGGGGTAGAACTGATCCCTAGGGTTGCCATGAGTTGGCTCTGACTCGATGGCACTTGGCTTGGCATAGTAACATTCTTCTATAACATTTGGCCAGCAAGGATTAATTCCTTTCTGTGTATTTAAATTATATGATTACCTCTTGGCACTTGGCTTGGCTCAGTGCCCTTTAATTTCACCAAAATATGATCTTCCTAACAAGTTGTGTATTTTCTGTAAGTACCTAGCATGTTCTTTATCTGATGAGCCTGTCTTTTTCTTCTTCAAAGTCTAACTCAGTGACTGCTCCTTAGTGAAGCCTTCCCTGACCTTGGCTCTGTCCTGTGTTGAAATTAAACTTGACAACATGTGCTTCTTAGCACTTTGCACATAACGTTACTACTAGCATGTGTCATGTAAGTTGTTGCTGTGTCTGTTTCCTAGTTATATTTTGAGCACTACCCAGGTTAGAACTGTGTTGTGGTCATCATTGTGTCACCTAGCAATGTGCCTGACAAATAGTGAGGAACAGCTGCTTTCTTTGTGAATGAATGAACCAGGTACTTTAGTTGTAGTCTTAGTTTTTTGTATAACCTGCTGTCGTTTGTTATTACTTCCATTGTAGTTTCATGTCCAGACTCCTTTGTCTGCTAACCATTAAGTTCCTTCATCATCAAACCTCAGTTACTCATCCTCGCTGAATCTCCCACATCAGCAAAACTAGGGTACTCAGTTTCCCTACTTCGCCCTCACTATGCCCAAGTGTTCATAGTACCCAAAACCTATCTAAAACTCTTCCTCGTGTTTTAGCTTTCTCAAACCACTGTAGCCAACAGTGTTCTCCATATGTCTTCATTTTTCTCAGGATTTTAAAGATAAACTCTTCTTGGTGGCTTTTACATTCTTAAGTGGAACTTAATTTCTGCTGTTTAACTTTTTTGTTATGTATTATTTCATCTAGAATAGTATAGCTTCTTGAAGGAGAGGTCCTTGTCTTATATTTTTTTCTTTTCCAGCTAACACATTTTGTGTAGATGTCACTCAGAAAGTAGAAGATGTGTTTGCCATTGATGTTGGCAAACAAGGTGAATACTTAAGTCAGACATACCAAGATGTATGTGAAGAAGTGGTCTTTGTTTTGTGTCTTTCATTCAGTGGTTACTTGCCAAACAGCTGCTTTGCGCCAGCTTTGCTATACCTCCTTTTCTTTTCTTTTTTTTTGAGACTTCATTTGTCAAATAAGCTGTACCAAAGTGAGGTTTTCTTGATCAAATTTTTGAGACCTCACTTGCTGCATAACTGTATTAAGTAAAGTTTTGCTTCTAAGTTACCTTCTGTTTTTATATAATAACCCCCTTAAATACTGTCCCATAAAGACAAGAGTAAAAACTGTGGATGAGAAAACATTTTATCTCTTGCAGTTTTGGGTCTTCCAATGAAAAGATTATCTTTTTAAAGTTACAGAGTTATATGGTTCACTGTGGTAGCCATTGAGCACATGGTTGTTTAATATTTAAGTTAAAAATTTAGTTTCTTATTCTCACTGGCTACATTTTAAGTGCTGAATAGCCCAATATTACTGTATTGGCCACATAGTAGACAGACTTAGAACACTTCTATTGTTGTAGAAAGTTCTGTTGGACAGCAGTGATACAGTTAGTAGTTGGGATCAGTTATAAATAATAGAACTGTGAATGTGTTTAAAGTAAGCAAAGTAACATACCTTTATGGTTTCCAAAGCGTTAACTGTTCATTTAACCCTTCTAACAACTCTGTTAAGCAGATAGTATGCTACCTTCATTTCAAAAACAAAATTATAAGAGAGTCACGGCTAGAGATGAAAAGTCTCTGGAAGATTCGGAGTTCCTACTTAGATGAAGATGACAAGCCAGCTCTTCCTGAGACATTTCTGGGGTCTCCAAGGCTAACTTGCTACTATCAGTAGCACTTTAGAAACTTGTGTCTTTAGTATAGGACATTAAATACAGAATTGTGTCTTTAGTATAAGACATTAAATGCTCATTTATACATTAAAGGTTATTAAAACATACTAAAAGTTCAAATTTGGGCTCAGTCCTCCATACTGAAATAGTAGCAGTTGTTTAGCAGTTAATAAACACTTGATTAGTGTTGTCATGGAAAGTGGTTGATATATGATCTTTTTAGTGATATTTTTACCATTACTTACAATCTTCTCAAATTGCTAAAAAACTTTATTGGACTTTTGAAGTTCCCAGTGGATTTCAGTGAGTTTCCATCAACAACCATTATTTCTGAGGCCCAGTGTTAGGTGTTGGGAGGGATGCATAAATGAGCATGGCCTTTCTCCCTGTATTTAATGTTACATGCTAAGGCTAAAACTCTCTGGAGTGCTATTGGAAACCCTAGGAAGAGTTGGCTTGTCTTCTTCATCTGTGTTCCAGCTCTGAATCTGCCAGAGACTAGACTGCGTGCTGAGACTTGTAGGAGCAACAGGCATACAAAAGGCAGGATAACTGTTCTCAAGAAGTTTGTATTAAAACTTCCTCCATGATTTTGGAGATGAAAGAAGGAAGACTATTGTTTTGAAAATCTTTGACTTGTAGGCTTGCTTTGAAAATTAAAATGAAAAACCTATCTGATACACTTAGGAATTTTGGTATATAGAGTAAGTAAACCTGTTACTAGACAACTCTGGGTTCATGCTGCCGGCTGCAAAGCCAATGTCTCACCCAGGATGTAGGGGTTAAATAATCAAAGGTTTATTTGCAAGCTGTCAGGCAAAGAGATGGAGGGCATTTTCGTCCTCACAGCCTGTCTGAATTTGTCAGGCAAGGTCAAGGGGTTTTAAAGGGACAGGCTAGTGCAAGTGTAAGGGTTCAAGATGGCTTGAGGAGGAGGCTGGGTTCCATCACTCCTGATCTTTAGGTAATCCAGGTGATAAGGGTGCCACCTGCTTCGCAATCTCCCAGGTCATTGTGGAAAACAAAATGACACTAGATGCCATCTGGCCAGCAATCCAGAAGAAGAATGTTACAAACCAAGTTGATTTCCAGTCCTCTCTGGCCTCCTGCATAATTCTTTTGTCACTTGTTAGAGCCCAGTTATCAAGATAAGAGGATTTATTCAAAACTTGTAGTTTACTGAATCTAAGATGGTGCCTCTAAGACTGAGAACCCCACTCTAGCATTGTGACCTGGGGTTTGTGGAATGTGGAAGTTGTGTTTTCCTTGGGGGTTGGGAGTGGTAGATCTGAAACAATGCCTCTGAGGCCCTCTGTCTTAGATCCTGTCCTGTGTTTTCCCCCCAACTTTTCAGGCCTTCAATTTCAAACCTATGCAAGAAACATTCAATATGTAGAATAGCACTTTGCTTCTTAACTACAGGAAGATCGAAGCATAGTCCTTCACCTTCCTCATTTACTATTACATATTTTTAAGTTCTCAGTTGATCTTTGAGTGCAGTGTCAATTTACAAAATTACATACATTCTTTTTATGGTTACTTGAATACATTTATTACAGAAGCAGCATTGTTCAGTGGCGTGAACAGTGAGGTTTAGGGAACTCTTACACGTTTTCCAGGTACCTGGAAAGCATAGAGAAGATATTTTGCATATATATCTGGGAAGCCTGGTGGCGTAGTAGTTAAGTGCTATGGCTGCTAACCAAAAGGTCAGCAGTTCAAATCTGCCAGGTGCTCCGTGAAAACTCTATGGATCAGTTCTAGTCTGTCCTATAGGTTACTATGTGAGTCAGCGTCGACTCAGTGGCACTGGATGTGTTCTTTCTTTTTTTCTGGGAAGCATCCTGTGGACTGTCAAAAGTGTACGTTACTGGTATTCCATTTTTTCCCCCCAGAGGAGAAAAGAAAAAAAATTGAAATATATAAGTTTCCCAAAGTTACTCAGCTACCAGCAGACTGGATATAATAATACCTAACATTTCTTGGACTCTTCATATTGTTAGGCATTTTCTGGGTACTTCATGTAAATGAGTACAGTCCTCTCAATAACCCTAAGGTAGAGTCTCCCATAATCCCCATTTTACTGATGTAGAAATAGGTAAAGCAGCCTGTCTAAGGTCACAGAGTAGAGACATGAACCGGGGCAGGACAGTGCAGTTCAATGAGGGGAATCTCCAAAGACAGACCTTGCTCTTCCAACCCTATTATCAAGCCTACGTCGTACCTTACATCTCTCCTGGCATCAGATGGACCAAGGGTGCAGTCCATAGCCCATGGTGTGTGATCACTGGCTACTTAATAACTTCAAACTGAGCCTCTGAAATTCTGCTTCTAGGTCACAGGGTGGTCCTCTCTCTCACTTTTTTCTTTAATGCTGACCTTATAAGATACACACATTTCATTTGATTTTAAAATTTCTTTTTGTAAAAACTGTTTCTCAAAGCAAGAAATACTCAAGAGAAATGATTTGAGTTGCTTATGTATGGATACATTTTAACATTCCATGCTTCAGACGTTTAATAGATAACCTAAATCTGTGCAATAGCTTGTGGTCTTGTTTTTCTCTGCTTTACAATACTATGTGATTGGCCTTATAAAGGAAAAGTGTAAGGTGTAACAAGTAAGTAGGTACTTTTCCTTCTCTGAATTAATTTGGTTGTAAAGGTATTAGCACTGATAGAGTTCACCTGAAGATTAAAATAAAAGTCTGTTAGACAACAATGAGATACCATCTCACCCCAACAAGATTGGCCATGATCCAGAAAACACAAAACAACAAATGCTGGAGAGGCTGTGGAGAAAGTGGAACCCTCCGACACTGTTGGTGGGGTTGCAAAATGGTCCAGCCTCTTTGGAAGGCAATCTGGTGCTTCCTTTAAAAAATGGGTATCGATATACCATTTGACCCAGTAATTCCACTACTTGGAATATATCCTACAGAATCAAGGCCTTTCACACCAACGGACACATGCAACAGAATGTTTACCGCAGCACAGTCCACGATAGCAAAAAGATGGAATCAACCCAGATGCCCAACAATTGAAGAATGGATAGGTAAACTATGGTACATATACTCAATGGAGCACTACGCAATGATAAAGAATAATGATGATTCCAGAAAACATCTCCTAACCTGGTTTCAGCTGGAAGACATTATGTTGAGTGAAAGTAGTCAGTGACAAAGGGACAAATACTGTATGAGACCTCTACGATAAGATCTCAAACACAGACTTGTGTATAGAAGAAAAGACTCTCTGACAGCTGCAAGGGAGGGGAGGGAGGGAGGAAGTAAGGGTGAGCAGGGGAGGGTTTAGTTTAGATAGTTACTAGAAATCTAGTTGGGAGAAAGTGGTGATAGCACACATTAGAAACAAGAACAACATTAAGTGGACTTCAGCATAACTTGAGTACTCCTTCCATCTTAATACTGCAAGGATAGAGTAGCTGGGACGAGGGTTGGGGGACCATGCTCTTAGGCAAATTCCAGGCCAATTGGCACAACTAGCGTTTTGCTAAGTGAGCTCTTTGCACCCCACATTGGTGAGTGGCGTCTGGGGTCTTAAAAGCTGCCAAGCTGCCATCCGAGGACACAGCGAAGGGTCCCAACTCAGCAGGAATGGACACTCACCGAGGACCAAAATGACATGTGGTAAAGACAACCGAGAAGACAGAGAGACCCGCAAGAGTGGGGCCTACATCGACTTGGGACCGGAAGAACCAGATGGTGCCCAGCCACCACCAGTGGTAGCCACGAGGGAGTTCACAGAGAGGAGTCTCACTGGCAACACAAGAATAAAAAGGGGTGCATCATGAGATCGCCACTAAAAGACCTCAATTGATGGTCCAGCAGTTTTGGGGTTCCTCTGAGAGCATGGCTCCTGGCCCTGATGCTGCCCTTTCCCATAAAGTATAACAAAGGTCCACTCTTTGGACAGGAATGGATTGGACTTGGCAATGCAGAATGACCATATATTGGAAGCACTTTATGGTTCTGTACATCTATAGGATATCATCTTGCTGACCTCTGGCTGGAGGAAGGGGAGTGGACGGAAAGGAGGGGAAAGGAGGCTGTTGGGTGGATGAGACATGTATGGAGCAGAGAGGAATAGTGTGCAGTCACCGCACAGGGAGAGCAGTGGAAGCTGCATATAGGTGGGCATCTAAATTTATACGTGAATGTACATTTTCACTCAGTCATGTTAAATAAAAATTAAAAATAAAAATAAAATAAAAGTCTGTTGCTATCAGGTCAATTCCAGCTTACAGTAACCCTACAGGACAGAGTAGAAATGCCTCATAGGATTTCCAAGACTGTTTACATCTCTACTGAAGATGACTGCCATATCTTTTCTATTATGAAGTGACTACTGGTGTTGCCAAAATTGAAACCAAGTTCATTCTGCCCATCACTGTAGCTGAAAATTCAGAGACAGCATGGGATTCCAGGAATAATTTATTGGCAGATCTGCTAGCAGTCTGGGAGACAGCAGCTAAAAGTTTTCCCAATTTGGGTTACTTTTCTAGTGTTTTTTATAGCCAAAATTCGAAGAGGTAGGGGTTTGTCAGACAACAGTAGTCAGGATTCACCTTCATTACATCTAAAAAATAATGTGGGTTAGGAAGAGGAATGTAGACGTGTTAGTCTGGCCTGAGGGTGGTCATTAAGGCAGAGAATAGAATGTAGCTAATAACCTAAGTGACCTTGGAAGAGGAATGTAGACCTAGTCCTGTCTGAGGGAGAATATTAAGGCAGAGAGTAGAATGTAGCCTAAGAAGTGACCTTTGTTAGGCCTTTACATATACTATTGAGTTTCAACCACTGGCCTTTTGGTTGGCAGAAGATAGTATAGTGTAAGTTTTTCATGGTAGTTTGTTTTGGTTCATTTATATTTTCACTTTTATATTGAGTTCCTTAAAGTTTTTGGAGCAGAGAACTGAGTAAGAATACATTTCATTGTACTTTTTAGAAACTATTTGATAAGATATATTTAAGTTTTGGCTGTCTTTAGAATGAAACTGGATAATTTAGGCAAGTTTAATTTTTTAATAATCAGAAGTGCTTAAATGTTTTTGTTAAGTTTAATGTGGTATGCAAAATGGAATTACTTTTAAATGACTAGCATTCTTTTCTTTGAAATAACAGTCCAGTTAATGGCAGATAATACAAGAAAGAAATTATCCTGGTTTGTAACTGTGAATAAGATTAGAGAAATCTTAAAACAGGCATTCACTGATATTTAGGTTGAATACTATTGCTCATGCCAACTCAACTAGAAGAGAAGATGAATCTTTCTCCCAGGATGTCTTCTCTCATATGTGTGATGAGCTTCTGTTACTACAGTGATGTGCACAATTTGAAATAAAGCATGATCCTTCATGTCAGCACTTAAGGCTTTTTTTTTGACAGTGAGCAAAATGTTAGGCATTTCAATGTGAACAGCTCTCATGATCCAGAAAATATGAGGAGACAATTTAATTGTTCTTCACTGTTAAAATTAAATCTGATACTGAATTTAATCCAGGAATCTATTTATGTAGGTTTTTTCACCATTAAAAAAATCAAACTTGCATGCCTAAGCATCTACATTGATGTAACATTCAGAAAAAAAATTTGTGCCAACTGACTTCATCCATTCTGTGTACTTCATGATTTCTGTTAATCCTGTTGTTCAACTTCACCTACTTCTCTAAAATTGGAAGCTTCCAATTGTCTGTAACTTTAGTACACTTTCATCAGCAATCCTGTGAGTTGTAAACAAAAAAATAGTAGAGCAGGAGAGTTTAATATTTTCAGTTACTTTAAATGCTGAATTTTAGGATTAGTCATTTTGATCATGCTCTTTCGCCTCACAGTTTCTGTGACCTTAGGCAAATTAATTAAATTCTTTGTGCTAGTTTATTTATTTACAGTATGCCTATACCAAAGTCTAGTTCCAGAGGTGTATTTACCACATATACCTAGTGGTGCTTAAACTTCAGCAGCACTCTCTTGTCTGGGTCTCTTCCAATAGCTTGTTATATAAATGATCAAATGTTTTTGTAAAATGTGCTACCACTGCTAACCTAAAGGTCAACAGTTCGAATCTACCGGGCGCTCCTTGAATAAGTACAGTTTGAGAGCACTGTTTTTTTTTTTCATTCTGTGGCTAGCCTTTTAATTCTGTTAATAAAGTATTTGGATGAGCAAAAGTGTTTGATTCTTAATAGTTCCTATTTATCTATTTTCTCTTCTGTTGATAGTGGTTTGTTTGAAAGATTTTGAAGTCTGTCTACGTTGTGTATTAAAACTTCCATTGTTGTTCCTCCTTTTTCTTGGAAGAGTTATCGTTTTAGATTTGATATTTAGGTCTTTTATCAGTTTGAGTTGGTTTTTGTCTAAAATGTAAGATATGGATCTTGTTTCAGTTTATTGTAGATGGATATCCAATTTTGCCAGTACCGTTTGTTCAAGAGATTGTTTTTACTCTAGTTGAATGTCTTAGGGCCTTTGTCGAATATCATCTGTTCATAGGCAGATGGTGTATTCTCTGGGGTCTCAATCTGTTCCATTGATCAATCTGTCTGTTCTTGTACCAGTACCAGACTGTTTTGACCACTGTAGCAGTGTAATAAGTTCTGAAGTCAGGTAATGAGAGGCCTCCAGTGTGTTAATCTTCTTTAAAAGTACTTTATTTACCCGGGGTTTCTTTTTCTTCCCTTTCCAAACAAAATTGGTGATTTGTTTCTCCAGCTTATTAAAAAATGATGCTGCAACTTGTATTGGGATTGCATTATGTCAGTAGATTGCTTTCGGTATAATAGACATTTTCACAATGTTAAGTCTTCCTATCCATGAGCAGGGTAGGTTTCTCCATTTATGTAAGTCTCTCTTAGTTTCTTGTAGTAAGGGCTTGTAGTTCTCTTTATAAAGATCTGATATTTCTCTGTTTAGATTAAGTCCTAGGTTCTTCATCTTAGGGGCTGTAGTAGATGGTATTGATTTGATGATTTCTTCATTAACAGTCTCGTTGTTGGTATAAAGGAATCCTACTGATTTACTTATGTTTATCTTGTATCCTGAGACTTTGCCGAACTCTTCTATCAGTTTGAGTAGTTGACTTATAGATTCTTTGAGATTCTCCGCATATGCAATTATATATCATCAGCAAACAGGGAGATTTTGACTTCTTCTTTGCCGATGCAGATGCCCTTTATTTCTTGGTCTTGTCTAATTGCTCTGGCTAGAACTTCTAGTACTGTGTTGCATAGGAGAGGTGAGAGTGGGCATCCTTGTCTAATTCTTCTTTTCAAGGGAAATTCCTTCAGTCTCTTCATTCAGGATGATGTAGGCAGTTGGTTTTGTATAAATGGCCCTTACTGCGTTGAGGAATTCTCGGTCTGTGGCTATTTTGCTAAGAGTTTTTAGCATGAATGGGTGTTGGACTTTATCAAATGCCTTTTCTGCATCAATGGACAAAATCAGGTGATTCTTGTCTTTTGTGGTATTTATGTGGTTGATCACATCAATAGTTTTTTTGATCTTGAACAAGCCTTGCATCCCTGGTATGAATCCCACTTGGTCAGGATGCATTATTTTTTGAATATGTTGTATTCTATTGGCAAGAATTTTGTAGAAGATTTTTCCATATAGATTCATGAGTAGTATTGGTCTGTAGTACTCCTTTTTGGTTGGGTCTTTCCCTAGCTTTGGTATCAGGGTTATGCTGGCTTCATAGAATGAGTTTAGGAGTGCTCCATCCCTTTCTATACTGTGAAATAGTCTCAGTAGTATTGCAGATAACTCTTCTCTAAAAGCTTGGTAGAATTCTGCAGTGAAGCCATCTGGGCCTAGGCTTTTTTTGGTTGGCAGTTGTCCTAGTCACCTGGTAATGCTCTAACAGAAAATACCACAAGTGGAAGGTTTCAAGAAGAGAAGCTTTATTGTCACAGTCTGGTAAACTGCAAATCTGGTAAAAAGTTGTAAGTCCATTCAGAATGAGAAATCATCACAGTCCGGTAAGCTGAGTCTAAATCCAGTGAGAGCATCTTGGCGCAGGAACCTCAGGTCCAAAGGATGTGCTCTACTCTTGGTGCTTCTCTCTCGGTGATATGAGGTTCCCAACTTCCTCAGCTCACTTCTCTCACTTATATTCCACAAGCTTGTAGCTTGGGTCCTGCCTCAGTAACACAACTGCAAACCATTCTCCATCATCAGTATCACAGAGACAGGATTCACAACACATGGGAGGAAGGGCACCATATTAGAACTCCAAACTAAGTCAAATCAGCTCATACATTTTTGGGGGGATACAGTTCAATCCATGACATCCCACCCTTTGGCACCCCAAAAATCATATCATTAGAACACACAAAATATAGTCATACATAGCACAGCAACAGTTTTCATTCATAACATAGCAACACTTTTCACTTATAACACAGTAACAGTTTTCATTAGCATACACTAGGCAGATTATCAGAACACATTACATTAAACATCATGGCTTCAAAAACATTATTTCACACTCTGAGACATTTTATAATCATTCTCTTCAAACTCTTGGTATTGGCCATACTCTCCAGATTCCTAGTGGAGGCACCTGGGCTTCATCTTGGCCTTCCAGGCCCACTTGGACAGAACTCTGCCCTGTTGGCTTTAGGTGGACCCTAAGCCCAATATAGTGGTAATTCCACTCCCACAAACACAGAAAGCCCTCGCTCCACCCTTTCATGGCCATACCTTCTAAGACTCAGTTCGCTGCTCAGCTTCTTGCCAACCTGGGGCCGCAACCCCGCATCTTCATCACCTGGTCTCAGCTTCTGCTTCTAATGCCCTCATGGCCTGGGCCTCAAGGCCACATCTGCCCTACATGGGCAAGTGTTCCAACCCTCCGTAGCTCTGTAGCTCCACTGATTCAAGTGCCTGGAGGCACCCCACTCCATCAAGTAGCCTCCTGCCCACAAGCACTCAGTCCTCTTGTTCCATGGGTCAGCAAGTCTAGCTCCACCTATTCAAGTTCTGAGAGGCACCCCACTCCACCAGGAAGCTTCCTGCACGCAGGCATTCAGCATTCTCGTTCCGTGGGTAGGCTCCTGGTTCTGCTGCTGCCAGTTCACTGCTGCTGTTGCTTTCCTCACCATCTGCTGCCCTCAGGTACTAACAGGTCTCATGGGTGCCTTCTTTCATACATTCACAGTCTAAGAAAAAAAGCTTCCACGTTTTAGGTATTTGTTAGAGCAGTACCCCACTCCCAATACCAAACTCTGTCCCACTCACCTGGCACTGCTCTAACGGAAAATACCACTGGTTGGCAGTGTTTTGATGACATTTTAAATTTCTTCCTTTGTGGTGGATTTATTCTGCTTCACGTTGTGATAATTTGGGTAGGTGATGTGAATCCAGGAATTGTCCATTTCCTCTAGGTTTTCAAATTTGTTAGAGTACAGTCTTTCATAGTATTCTTTTATGATATTTTTGATTTCTGTTGGATCTGTTATGACAACTCCCCTCTCATTTCTTATTTGAATTATTTCTTTCCTTTCTTGTCTTTCTTTAGCAAGTTTAGCCAGTGGTTTGTCAGTTTTGTTGATCTTTTGAAAAAACCACCTTTTGGTCTTTTTAGTTTGTTGAATTGTTTTTCTAGTCTCTAATTCATTTAGTTCTGCTCTGATCTTTATGATCTGTTTTCTTCTGGTGCATGAGTGGTTCCTCTGTTGCTCTCTCGTCTCCAAGCTGTAGGGTTAGTTCCTTGATTTGGTTTCTTTCTTCCTTCCAGATGTGTGCATTTGTGGAGATAGACTGACCTCTGAGCACTGCTTTGGCTGTATCCCATAGGTTCTGGTAGGAAGTGTTTCCATTATCATTGGAATCCATGAATTTCTTTATTTCATCCATGATTTCTTCTATAATCCATGGTTTCTTGAGCAAGATGTTGTTCAGTTTCCAAGAGTTCTGCTTTCTGTCTATGTTTTTTCTGCTATTGATTTCGACTTTATGGCTTTATGATCTGAGAACATGCTTTGCAGTAATTCAGTGGTATGGATTTTGTTGAGAATTGTACTGTGTCCTAACGCGTGATCAACAGTGGAGTATGTTCCATGTGCACTAGAGAAGGTGTAGTTGTTCGCTTATGGTTAGAAGGTTTTGTATATATCGATGAGGTTTAGTTGGTTAATTGTGGCAATAAGGTCTTCTGTATCTTCACTGAGCTTTTTTCTAGATGATTTGTCCGGTATTGAGAGTAAGGTGTTGAACTCTCCCACTATTATTGTGGAGTGATCTAACTCTTTTTTGAGTGTAGTCAGTGTTTCTTTGACGTATTTAGGTGCACTGATATTAGGTGCATAAATATTTAATATAGTTACGTCTTGCTTGTGTACTGAACCTTTGAGCAATAATTAGTGTTTATCTTTGTCCACGATGGTGGATTTGACATTAAAATTGATTTTGTTTGAGATTAGAATTGCCACCCCTGCTCTTCTTTGTTCATTGTTAGCTTGATATGTATTCTTCCATCCTTTAATTTTCAGTTTGTTCCTATCTTTAAGTTTCAAGGGAGTTTCTTGTAGACAACATATGGATGGGTCATGTCTTTTGATCCAAGATGACACTCGATGTCTCTTTACTGGAGGATTCACTCTATTTACATGAATGGGTCATGTCTTTTGATCCAGAATGTCAGTCGATGTCTCTTTACTGGAGCATTTAGTCCATTCACATTCAATGTAATTATTGATAAGTATGTGTTCAGTGCTGCCATTGTGATGTGTCTATTTTTGTGTTGTTGTTTTCTCTGTTGTTCTTATTAGTCTGTTCTGGGACACTCTTTTTTGTGAGTTGATTTTTCACCTTTTGCAGAGCTGGTTTTGTAGTTGTTGAGACGCCTGTGTTACATTTCTTGATATTGTATGTTGCATCTTTCTTTGCTTTACGGCTGCCCCTGAGATCCCCCTCAATAAACTATATATAAACCCAATTTTAATTACTACCAGTCTTGTGATTCCTCTCCATCTGGAAAGATTGTAAAGATTGTAGCACATCCCTCTTTTTAATATGATGGCACCATAGTTTTCATGATGATCACTTTATTGTTTCTTTCAGTATTAAAGCTGCGATTGAATTTGGAGCCTTCCTCAAGTGAGTAGAATTCTGGATGATGTGTTGTTTTAAAATATAAAGTTAGTGGTTTTCTTCTTCTAAGCCAAAGCCAAGAACTTCTTTCAGTATTTCTTGTAGTTTGGGTTTGGTTTTTACAAAGTCTCTGAGTTTCTGTTTATCTGGGAATGTCTTAATTTCATTTTGGTATGTGAAAGATAGTTTTTATATATAATTTTTTTATATAATTCTTAGTTGTAAGTTCTTCTCCTTCAAGGTTTTCAGTGTGTCATAACACTGTCTCTGAGCCAGCGTGGTTTCTGCTGAGAAATCTGACATAATCCTACAAGTTTCCCTTTGAATGTTAGCTTTGTTTTGAGTCTTGCTGCCTGTAAGAGTTTCTGCTTATGTTTCATTTTGTTAAGCTTGATTATAATATGTCTTAAGTCTTTCTTTTGAGATCTAGATTGGGTGGCATACAATATGCATCTGGGGTATCTATATTCTCGTCATGATCTGGGAAGCTTTCTGTCAACAGTTAAGCAACGATACTCTCTGTGTTCTCAGGTGTCTCATCCTGTTCAGGGACTCCAACTAATCAAAGGTTGTTCCTCTTAATAGAGTCCCACATGTTTCTTAATGCTTCTTCATTTTTCTTATTTCTTTTTTCTGATTTCTGCTCATAGACGCTGGCGTCACTAGTTCTTTTTTCCACATCAGAAATTCTTTTTTCTATTTGTTCCATTCCGTTTTCTTGGCTTAGAATGGAAGTTTCTATGTCTTTGATTTTGTTCTTAATCTGTTGGATTTCAGAGTACTGTTGTTCCATCAGATTGAACAGCTTGCATGATTTTTCGTTTTGTTCTGTTGCATTTTGTATAAGGTCTAGAAGGGCTCTATATATAATCCTTTTGTATTCATCTTCTGATGATTTCAGAAAAGTTTCTTCGTCCGTAGAACTCCTTGGTTGTTTTGTTTGGGAGCCTTCTCAAGTCATGGGTGATTTCTTGTATGCCACAAGTGTCTGTTGCTTTTTCGATTCCATGTGAGTGCGTAGAGGCTGGGAAAGATACTGTGTGGATGGATTGCAAATGTTTCTCTAGGCTGTCTTAAAATGTAAAACAGAAAGTATCTGACTACTTCCCAAGTCAGTCACGTTTTCTGGTGTAGAGGTCCCTCTTCATAGCTGGCAAAGTATGGACCTCTATATCCAACCCCAGACGATACAAACTAGTTCAAAATACAGCAGTGCTACTGCCCTGTTGGCCTCTACTAACAGGGCCCAGCCTTACGTGACACTATTCAAACTACTGCTTTTCTGGTAGAAAAGTGCTCTCCTGTGGGTAGGCTCTGGCTCCCAAGCTAGGAAATAGGTCCAGCTGTGGCCACCGTATCTAAGATGGCATCCTCCCCATGTTCAGTAGATAGAGGAGCTAAAAGTGCCTAGAGGTAGTGATTCCTCAGCCTCTGTTGCGGGGTACCCATTGTAGGCGACACTGTGTAAACTACCGCTTTTCTGTCAGAGAAGCACTGTCTTGTTTGCAAACACTGGCTCCCAGGCTAAGAATTGCCTAAGAATTAGGTCCCGCTAAAATCTTAGTATCTAACATGGCATCCTGCACATAGGCACTGCCGGTTCCGTACAAACCATGCTGAGACTGAAATAAAAAGAAAGGCCCAGATTGGCTAGGTGTACAAAGTCCTAAGCCTGCCTCTCAAAATATGGCAATTTTGCCTTCCTATCCCTCCAACAGTGTGTCTGAGACTAGCCACTCGGCAAGACCCAGGTCTGTCTGCCGGCTAAAACAGAGAAACAAAGGTGAAAATGGTGTGTTACCTTCAGTTCATGAGAGCCACGGCTAGTCAGGAGTGGGAGTCAGCAAACGAGAGGAGGTTTTTTGGTCAATAGTATGAAGTCCTAGTTAACAACCCTGTGCTGTATCCTGGGGCTTACTAGGTGACTGGATGGCCCCATTTGATTATCATTTCAGGTCTTGTATTCCAGAGGGATATAAGGAGATGTGTGTTTAATCCGCCATCTTGACTCCGCCCCTCTTTTTTTTTTAATATTAGAGCACTTAAATTCATTGAAGAAACACTGACTATACTCATAAATGAGATACATCACTCCACAATAATAGTGGGAGACTTCAACACTCCACTGTCAATATTGGACAGATTGTCTAGAAAAATGTTCAGTAAAGGCACATAAGACCTGATTGCCACAATTAACCAACTAGACCTCATCAACATATACAGGACTTTCTATCCATCAGCAGACAACTACACCTTCTTCTCCAGTGAACATAGAACATTCTCCAGAATAGATCATTTGTTAGGACATAAAGCAATTCTTAACAAGATCCATGTTGTTGAATTAATGCAAAGCATGTTCTCAGATCATAAAGGTATAAAAGTCAAAATAGCACAAAAAGCAAGTGGAATGCACGGATTCCAATGAAAATGAAAACACTTCCTACCAGTGCCTCTGGGATACAGCCAAAGCCATGCTCAGAGGTCAGTTTATCTCCAGAAATGCACACATCTGGATGGAAAAAAGAAACCAAATCAGAGAAATAACCCTACAGCTGGAACAAGTAAAGAGAGAACAACAGAGGAATCCCTGAGGCACTAGAAGAAAACAGATTATCAAGATTAGAGCAGAACTAAATGAATTAGAGAACAGGAAAACCACTGAAGAAACTAAAAAGACTAAAGGTGGTTTTTTTGAAAAGATCAAGAAAATTAAGAAACCGCTGGCTAAACTTACCAAAGAAAGACAGGAAAGGAAACACATAACCCAAATAAGAAATGAGAGGGGAGTTGTCATAACAGACCCAGCAGAAATCAGAAATATAACAGAATACTATGAAAGATTGTACTCTAACAAATTTGAAAACCTAGAGGAAATGAACAAATTGCTTGATGCGTATCACCAATAAAATTATCACAAGCTGAAGCAGAAAAACTTAATAAACCTGTAACAGAAGAAGAGTTTGAAAAAGTCATCAAAAAACTACCAACAAAGAAAAGGTCAAGCACAGATGGCTTCACTTCAGAATTCTACCAAGCTTTTAGAGAAGAGTTATCTCAAATGCACCTAAGACTATTTCACAGTTTAGAAAGGAATGGAATACTCCCAAATTCATTCTATGAAGCCAGCATGACCCTGGTACCAAAGCCAGCGAAAGACCCAACCAAAAAGAAGAACTAAAGGCCAGTCTCACTCATGCATCTATATGCAAAAATCTACAGAATTCTTGCCAGTGGAATACAGAAACATAGCCAAAAAATAATCCATCCTGACCAAGTTGGATTCATACCAGGGATGCAAGGCTGGTTCAACATCACACAAGCAGTTAATGTAATCAACCACATAAGTAACACAGAAGATGAGAATCACTTGATTTTCTCTATTGATGCAGAAAGGCATTTGATAAAGTCCAGCACCCATTCATGCTAAAAACTCTCAGCAAAAGAGGCATAGATGGCAAATTCCTCAATGGAATAAGGGCCTTTTATACAAAGCCAACAGCTTACATCATCCTCAATGGAGTGAGACTGAAACAGTTTCCTTTGAGGACAGGAACTAAACGGGGATACCCCTTCTCACCTCTCCTATTGAACATAGTACCAGAAGTTCTAGCCAGAGCAATTAGACAAGACCAAGAAATAAAGGGTATCTGTGTTGGCAAGGAAGAAGTAAAAATCTCCCTGTTTGGAGAGGATATGATTGCATACGCAGAGAATCCTAAAGGATCCATAAATAAGCTACTCAGACTGATAGAAGAATTCAGCCATGTCTCGGGATACAAGATAAACATAAGTAAATCAGTAGGGTTCCTTTATGTGAATAACGAGATTATTAATGAAGAAATCACCAAATCTATACCATTTACTATAGCCACTAAGAAAATAAAGTACCTAGGAATCAATCTAACCAGAGAAATAACAGACCTTTACAAAGAGAACTACAAGTCCTTACTACAAGAAAGTAAGAGAGACTTAGTGAAATGGAGAACCCTACCCTGCTGATGGATAGACTTAACATTGTGAAAATGTCTATTTTACCCAAAGCAATCTATTTATATAATGTAATCCCACATGACTGAGTGAAAATGTACATTCACATATAAATTTACATGCCCACATATATGCAGCTTCCACTGCTCTCCCTGTCCGGTGACTGCACACTATTCCTCTCTGCTCCATACATGTCTCATCCTCCCAACAGCCTGTTTTCCCCTCCTCTCCGTCCACTCCCCTTCCTCCAACCAGAGGTCAGCAAGTTGATATCCTATAGATGTATGGAACCATAAAGTGCTTCCAATATATGGTCACTCTGCATTGCCAAGTCCAGTCCATTCCTGTCCGAAGAGTGGACCTTTGTTATAATTTATGGGCAGCATCAGGGCCGGGGGCCCTGCTCTCAGAGGAACCCCAAAACCGCTGGACCATCAATTGAGGTGTTTTAGTGGAGATCTCATGATGCACCCTGTTTTAGTCAGCTAGGGCTGCTCTAACAGAAATACCACAGAGTGGATGGCTTTAACAAAGAAAGATTTATTCTTACACAGTCCGGCAGGTTGCAAGTCCATATTCAGGGTGTCCGCTCCAGGGAAAGACTTTCCCCTTGACGGCTCTGGAGGAAAGTCCGGTATTGCATCAGTCATTGTCCAGGGAGTGTCCTAACGCAAGAACCTCTGGTCTGAACGATGCGCTCTGCTCCCGGTGCTGCTTGCTTGATGGTAGCGAGGTTCTCAAATTGTCCTTGGTTCTTTTTCCTTTTATTCCTTGCAAGCTAAAAGCATTAAGGGTGGGGCAAGCCATACTCCAGGGAAACTTCCCCCATAGCAGGAATTCACAGCCCCAGCCTAATCCTTTAACATACAGGTTAGCAAAACCACACAATGGAGGACATTTCCAAGATACTGGGAACCATATCCCAGCCACGTGGCTGCACACATTTTTCCGGGGACACAATTCAAACCATGACACACCCCATTTTATTCTTGTGTTGCCAGTGAGACTCCTCTCTGTGCGCTCCTTCGTGGCTATCACTGGTGGTGGCGTGGCACCATCTGGTTCTTCCAGTCCTAAGTCAGTGTGGGCACCCACTCTTGTGGGTCTCTCTGTCTTCTCAGTTGTCTTTACTGCATGGCATTTCCCTACTCGGTGAGCATCCATTCCTGCTGAGTTGGGACCCTTCGCTGTGTCCTCGGATGGCAGCTTGGCAGCTTTTAAGACCCCAGACACCACTGACCAATGTGGGGTGCAGAGAGCTCTCTTAGCAAAACGCTAGTTGTACCAATTGGCCTGGAATTCGCCTAAGAGCATGGTCCCCTGCCCACCACCCCAGCTACTCTATCCTTGCAATATTGGGTTAAGACGGAAAGAGTATTCAAGTTATGCTGAAGTCCACTTAATGATGTTCTTTTCTAATGTGTGCTATCACCGCTTTCTCCCAACTAGATTTCTAGTAACTTATCTAAACTAAACCCTCCCCCGCTCACCCTCGCTTCCTCCCTCCCTCCCCTCCCTTGCAGCTGTCAAAGAGTCTTTTCTTCTATACACAAGTCTGTGTTTGAGATCTTATCATAGAGGTCTCATACAGTATTTGTCCCTTTGTCGCTGACTACTTTCACTCAACATAATGTCTTCCAGTTGAAACCAGGTTAGGAGATGTTTCCTGGAATCATCGTTATTCTTTATCATTGCGTAGTGCTCCCTTCAGTATATGTACCATAGTTTACCTATCCATTCTTTTATTGTTGGGCATCTGGATTCATTCCATCTTTTTGCTATCGTGGACTGTGCTGCGGTAAACATTCTGGTGCATGCGTCTATTGGTGTGAAAGGCCTTGATTCTGTAGGATATATTCCAAGTAGTGGAATTACTGGGTCAAATGGTATATCGATATCCATTTTTTTAAGGAAGCACCAGATTGCCTTCCAAAGAGGCTGGACCATTTTGCAACCCCACCAACAGTGTAGAAGGGTTCCACTTTCTCCACACCCTCTCCAGCATTTGTTGTTTTGTGTTTTCTGGATCATGGCCAGTCTTGTTGGGGTGAGATGTTATCTCATTATTGTCTTGATTTGAATTTCTTTGATAACTAAAGATCGTGAACATGTCTGCATGTGTTTTTTGGCTCCCTGGATCTCCTCTTTAGTGAAGTGTCTGTCCATCTCCTTTGACCATCGCTTAATTGGATATTTTATCTTCTTCTTATTGATATTTTGTAGTATCTTACAGATTATGGAGATCAGGCATCGGTCTGACATAGAGTTGCGAAATATTTTTTCCCATTCTGTGGGTGTTCTTTTAATTCTATTAATAAAGTCTTTGAATGAGCTAAAGTGTTTGGTTCTTAATAGTTCCCATTTATCTATTTTCTCTTCTGTTGATTGAGATTTCTTTGACAGATTTTGGAGTCTGTCCTCATTTTGTATTAAAACTTCCATTGTTGTTCCTACCTTTTCTTGGATGAGCTTTATCCTTTTAGGTTTGATATTTAGATCTTTTATCCAGTTGGAGTTGGTTTTTTATCGAAGGTGTAAGATATGGATCTTGATTCAGTTTATTGCAGATGAATAACCAATTTTGCCAGCACCATTTGTTGAAGACACTGTTTTTACCCCAGTTTAATGTCTTAGGGCCTTTGTCGATTATTAACTGTTCATAGGCAGCTGCTGTCATCTCTGGGGTCTCAATTCTGTTCCACTGATCGATCTGTCTGTTCTTATACCAATACCAGGCTGTTTTGACCACTGTGGAAGTGTAGTATGTTCTAAGGTCGGGTAATGAGAGGCCTCCCAGTGTGTTCTTCTTCTTTAGTTGTACCTTACTTATCCGGGGCTTCTTCCCTTTCCAAACAAAATTGGTAATTTGTTTCTCCATCTCATTAAAAAATGATGCTGGAACTTGTATTGGGATTGCATTATATAAGTAGATTGCTTTGGGTAAAATAGACATTTTCACAATGTTAAGTCTTCCTATCCATGAGCAGGGTAGGTTTCTCCATTTATCTAAGTCTCTCTTAATTTCCTGTAGTAAGGGCTTGTAGTTCTCTTTGTAAAGATCTGTTGTTTCTCTGGTTAGATTAATTCCTAGGTACTTTATCTTCTTAGGGGCTATTGTAAATGCTATGGATTTGATAATTTCCTCCTTAACAGTCTCGTTGTTGGTATAAAGGAATCCTACTCATTTACTTATGTTTATCTTATATCCTGAGACTTTGCTGAACTCTTCTGTCAGTTTGAGTAGCTTACTTATAGATTCCTTGGAGTTCTCTGCATATACAATCATATCATCTGCGAACAGGGAGATTTTAACTTCCTGTTTGCCGATGCAGATGCCCTTTATTTCTTCGTTTTGTCTCATTGCTCTGGCTAGAACTTCCAGCACAATGTTGAATAGGAGAGGTGACAGTGGGCATCCTTGTCTAGTTCCTGATCTCAAGGGAAAGTCTTTCAGTCTCTCTCCATTCAGGATGATGTGGGCAATTGGCTTTGTATAAATGGCCCTTATTGTGTTGAGAAATTTGCCGTCTATGCCCATTTTGCTAAGAGTTTTTAGCATGAATGGGTGTTGGACTTTATCAAATGCCTTTTCTGCATCAATGGACAAAATCAGGTGATCCTTGTCTTTTGTGTTATTTATGTGGTTAATCGCATTGATTGTTTTCCTGATGTTGAACCAGCCTTGCATCCCTGGTATGAATCCCACTTGGTCATAATCGATTATTTTCTTGACATGTTGTTGTATTCTGTTGGCAAGAATTTTGTTGAAGATTTTTGCATCTAGGTTCATGAGTGATATCGGTCTGTAGTTCTCTGTCTTTGTTGGGTCTTTCCCTTGCTTAGGTATCAGGGTTATGCTAGCTTCATTGAATGAGTTTGGGAGTACTCCATCCCTCTCTATACTGTGCAATAGTCTCAGTAGTATTGGGGATAACTCTTCTCTAAATCCTTGGTAGAATTCTGCTGTGAAGCCATCTGGGCCCGGACTTTTTTTGATTGGCAGTGTTTTGATGACCTTTTCAATCTCTTCTTTTGTGGTGAGTTTATTAGGTTGTTCTGCTTCATGTTGTGATAATTTGGGTATGTGGTATGAGTCAAGGAATTTGTCCATTTCCCCTAGGTTTTGAAATTTGTTAGAGTACAGTCTTTCATAGTATTCTGTTATGATATTTTTGATTTCTGTTGCATCTGTGGTGACAACTCCCCTCTCATTTCTAATTTGGGTTATTTGTTTCCTGCTTTTCTTTAGTGAGTTTCGCTAGTGGTTTATCAATTTTGTTGATCTTTTCAAAAAACCAGCTTTTGGTATTTTCAGTTGTTTTTCTATTCTCTAATTCATTTAGCTCTGATCTAATTTTTATGATCTCATTTCTTCTGGTGCCCAAGGAGTTCCTCTGTTGTTCTCTTTCTACTTGTTCATGCTGTAGAGTTAGTTTCTTGATTTGGTTTCTTTCTTCCTTCCAGATGTGTGCATTTATGGAGATAAACAGACCTCTGAGCACTGCTTTGGCTGCATCCCATAGGTTCAGGTAGGAGGTGTTTTCATTCTCATTGGAATCCATGAATTTCTTTAATTCATCCTTGATTTCCTCTAGAACCCATGTTTTTTTGAGCAAGATACTGTTCAGTTTCCAAGAGTTCCACTTTCTATCTATGTTTTTTCTGGTATTGATTTCAACTTTTATTGCTTTATGATCTGAGAAGATGCTTTGGAGTAATTCAGTGGTATGGATTTTGTTGAGCATTGCATTATGGCCTATCACATGGTCAATTCTGGAGAATGTTCCATCTGCACTGGAAGGTGTAGTTGTCTGCTGATGGGTGGAAAGTTCTGTATATATCAATGAGGTTTAGTTGGTTAATTGTGTCAATGAGGTCTTCTGTATCTTTACTGAGTATTTTTCTAGATGATCTGTCTAGTGATGAGAGTGGAGTGTTAAAGTCTCCCACTATTATTGTGGAGTCATAACTCTCTTTTGAGCATAGTCAGTGTTTCTTTGGCATATTTAGGTGCTGTGACATTAGGTGCATAAATATTTATTATAGTTAAGTCTTGCTAGTGTACTGAACCTTTCAGCAATAGTGTCCCGCTTTGTCCATGATGGTGGATTTGACATTAAAATTGATTCTGTCTGAGATTAGAATTGCCACCCGTGCTCTTCTTTGTTCATTGTTAGCTTGATATATATTCTTCCATCCTTTAATTTTCAGTTTGTTCCTGTCTTTACATCTCCAGTGAATTTCTTGTAAACAACATATGGATGGGTCGTGTCTTTTGATCCAAGATGACACTCAGTGTCTCTTTACTGGTGCATTCAGTCCATTCACATTCAATGTCATTGTTGATAGATTTGTGTTCACTGCTGCCATTGTGATATGTTTATTTTTGTGTTGATGTTTTCTCTGTTGTTTTTATTAGTCTGTTCTGGGACATTCTTTTTTGTGCGTTGATTTTTCACCTTATTCAGAGCTGGTTTTATAGTTGTTGAGACTCGTGTGTTAGATTTCTGGAAATGATATACATCTTTGTTGTGCTTTACAGCTGCCTCTATGAACCCCCTTAATAAACTATTTATAAACCCAATTTTAATTACTACTAGTCTTTTCATCTTCCTCTCCATCTGGAAGGACTATAACGACTGTAGTACATCCCTCTTTTTATTATGATGACACCATAGTTTTCATGATGATCACTAGATTGATTCTTTCCATATCAAAGCTGTGATTTACTTTGGAGCCTTCCCTAAATGAGTAGAGTATTGAGTAGTGTGTCGTTCTAAAATATAAAGTTAGTGGTTTCGTTCTTGTAAGCCAAAGCCAAGAACTTCTTTCAGTATTTCTTGTAGTTTCGGTTTGGTTTTTACAAAGTCTCTTGAGTTTCTGTTTATCTGGGAATGTCTTAATTTCATTTTCGTATTTGAAAGATAGTTTTGCAGGATACATAATTCTTAGTTGGAAGTTCTTCTCCTTCAAGACTTTGAATGTGTCGTGCCACTGTCTCTGTGCCAGCATGTTTTCTGCTGAGAAGTCTGACGAGAGCCTACAGGGTTTCCCTCTGAATGTTAGCCTTGCCTTGAGTCTTGCTGGCTTCAAGAGTTGCTGCTTATGTTTCATTTTGTTAAGCTTGATTATAATCTGTCTTGGAGTCTTTCTTTTGAGATCTATATTGGGTGGCGTTTGATATGCATCTGAGATGTCTATATTCTCTTCCTTCATGATATCTGGTAAGTTTTCTTTCAGCAGCTCAGCAACAATACTCACTGTGTTCTCAAGTGTCTCACCCTGTTCAGGGGCTCCAGTTAATCGAAGTTTGTTCCTCTTAATAGAGTCCCACAGGCTTCTTAATGTTTCTTCATTTTTCTTGTTTGTTTTTTCTGATTTCTGCTCATAGACACTGGCATCAGTAGCCCTGTCTTCCGAGTCAGAAATTCTTTTTTCCATTTGTTCCATTCTGTTTTCTTGGCTTTGCATGGTAGTTTCTATGTCTTTGATTTTCTTCTTGATTTGTTGGATTTCAGAGTACTGGTATTCCATCAGATTGAACAACTTGCTCAATTTTTCATTTTGTTCTGCTGCATTTTGTATAAGGTCTAAAAGGGCTCTGTATATAATCAATTTGTATTCACTTCCTGATGCTTTCATAAAAGTTTCTTCATCTGGAAAACTCTTTGGTTGCTTTGTTTGGGAGCCTTCTGAAATCATGAGTGATTTCTTGTATGCCACAATTGTCTGTTGATTTTTGGGTCCCATGTGAGTATATAGAGGCTGGAAGAGGTACTGTGAGGATGGATTGGAAATGTTTCTCTAGGCTGTCTTCAAATGTAAAGCAAAAGGTATCTGACCAGTTCACAGGTCAGTTAGGTTTTCAGCTTTAGAGGTCCCTCTTCTCATCTGACAAAGTAAGTGTTACTGTATCGAACCCGAGATGATAACAAACTAGTTCAGCATACAGCAATGCTACTGCTCTGTTGGCCTCTGCTGACAGGGCCTATCCTTAGCCAACACTGCGTAACACTGCGTCGAGTACTGGTTTTGTGATAGAAAAGTGCTCTCCTGCGGGCAGGCTCTGGCTCCCAAGCTAAGAATTAGGTCCAGCTGTGGCCACCGTATCCAAGATGGCATCCTCCATCCAGGCAGCAGACAGAGGCTAAAGATGCCAAGAGGTAGTGATTCCTCTGCTTCTGTTGCAGGGCTCCCAACGTAGGCAGCACTGTGCGAAATCACTACTTTTCTGTCAGAGAAGCGCCATCCCATTTGCAGGCGCTGGCTCCCAGGCTAAGAACTAGGTCCTGCTAAAATCTCGGTACCAACATGGTGTCCCGCACACTGACCACGATGCTTCGCACAAACCCCACTGAGGCAGCTACAAAACGAAAGGCTCAAGTGGCCAGATTAACAGAGTCCCGAGCCTGGCTCTCAGAACATGGGAATTTCGCCTGCCTATCCCCCCTGCAGCGCATCTCAGTCCAGCCGCCAGGCAAGGCCCAGCTCCGCCCGCCAGCCGAGACCGAGGAAAAAAAAAGTCAAAATGGTGCGTTTACCTTCCGTCCGTGAGAGTTGGGTCTAGCCAGGAGCGGGAGTCAGCGAAAGAGAGGAGGTTTTTTGCTGAGTGGTATGAAGTCCCAATTAACAGCTCTGTGCCATGTCCTGAGGCTGATTAGGTGATCGGAAAGCTCTGTTTGATTGTCAGTTCAGGTCTTGGTTTCCAGAGGGATAGAAGGAGAGGTCGGCTTAGTCTGCCATCTTGACTCCTCCGGTGACATTTTTTAATCAGATGGAGAAACAAGTTATCAAATTTGTCTGGAAAGGGAAGAAACCCCGGATAGGTAAAGCACTACAGAATACAACAACACACTGGGAGGCCTCTTACTACCCAACTGTAGAATGTCTTACACTGCCACAAGAGTCAAAATAGCCTGGTACTGGTAAAAAAAAAAAAAAAAAAAAGAGAGAGACAGATTGATCAGTGGAACAGAATTGAGATCACACCACCTGCCTATGGACAGTTTATATTCTCCAAAGGCCCTAAGACATTAACTCAGGGAAAAAGCAATCTCTTCAACAAATGGTACTGGCACAGCTGGATATCCATCTGCAAAAAATTGAAACAAGACCCATATCTTCCACCTTATACAAAAACCATCACAAACTCGATAAGAGACCTAAATGTCAAATCTAAAACAATAAAGTTTATCCAGGAAAAAGTAGGAACAGCAATGGAAGTTTTAATACATAATGTAGATAGACTTCAAAATCTGTCAAACCACAAACAGCAGACAATAGCTAACTGGGAATTACTGAGAATCAAACACTTTTACTCATCCAAAGACTTTATTAATAGAATTAAAAGGCCACCTACAGAATGGGGGAAAATATTTAGGAACTACTGTCAGACTGATGTCTGATCTCCATAATCTGTAGGGTGCTACAAAATGTCAATAAGAAAAAGATAAGTAATCCAATTAAGGTTTGGGCAAAGGAGATGGACAGACACTTCTCTAAAGAGGAGATCCAGGCAGCCGAGAAACACATGTGGACATTCTAACAATCATTAGGTATTAAATTCAAATCCAAACTACAATGAGATACCATCTAATCCCAACAAGTTTGGCCATGATCCAAAAAATGCAAAACAACAAATGCTGGAGAAATTTGAACTGTTCTGCACTGTTGGTGGGATTGCAAAATAGTGCAACATCTTTGGAAAGCAATCTGTGGCTTCCTTCAAAAGCTGGATATACATATACCATTTGACCAAGTAATTCCACTGCTTGGAATATATCCTGAAGAATCAAGGCCATTCAAACCAACTGATACATGCACGGGAATGCTTTTGCTGCACAAGCCACAACAGCAAAAAGATGGAATCAACCCAGATGCCCAACAACAGAGGAATGGATAGGTAAACTATATATACTCAGTGGAACACCATGCAATGATAAAGAACAAAGATGATTTCAGGAAACATCTCACAACGTGGTTTCAATTGGAGGACATTATGTTGAGTGAAAGTACTCAGTGACAAAAGGACAAGTATTGTATGAGACCCCAACGATAAGAACTTATAAACAGACTCATGCATAGAAGAAAAAACTCTGACAGCTGCAAGTGTAGGCGGGGTAGGGAGGGCATAGTGGGGAGAGTTTAGATGAGATAGTTGATAGAATTTGGTTGAGTGAAAGCTATGACAGCATACATGAGAAAGAACAACATTATTAAGTGGACTTCATCATAGCTTGAGTACGCTTTCCAACTTAACCCAGTATTGCAAGGACAATGTAGCCGGGGTGGGGGGCTGGGGACCATGCTCTGAAGCAAAATCAAGCCTAGTTGGCACAACTAGCATTATGCTATTGAGGACTCTCTTCAACCCACATCAGTGAATGGTGTCTGGGGTCTTAAAAGGTGTCAAGCTGCCATCTGAGGGTATAGCAAGTGGTCCCAACTTAGCAAGAACAGGTGATCACCAAGGACTGAAATGACATGGGGGAAAGAGAATAGAGAAGACAGAGAGACCCACATGAGTGGGTGACTACATCAACTCGTGACTGGAAGAACTGGATGGTTCCCGCCACCACCAGTAATAGACGTGATGGAGCTCACAAAGTTGAGTCTCGCTGGCAGCACAAGAATAAAAAGAGGTACACCCTGAGATCTCCATTAAAAGACTGCAATTGCTAGTCCATGGGCCTTGGAGTTCCCTTGGGAACATGGCCCTTGGCCCTGGTGCTGCCTCTTTCCATAAATCATAGTGGAGGTCAACTCTTAGACAGGAATTGATTGGGCTTGATGACGCAGAGTGACCATATCACGTGCGCACTTTATGGCTCTGTGCATCTATAGGATGTCATCCTGCTGACCTCTTAACTGGAGGAAGGGGAGTGTGTGAAGAGGAGGGGATAGGAGTTTGTTGGGAGGATAAGACATATATGGAGCAGAGAGGACGAATGTGTTGTCAGTGAGTAGAGAGAGCAGTGGGAGTTGCGTATAGGTGGGCATGCAAATTTATATGAGTATGTACATTTTCATTCAATCATAATAAAAAATGTATTTAGACATTTGGGTAATTCCTTATATTAAAGATAGTCCACAAAATCCAACAGACTTTAGTATGTGTTTTTTTTGAGGGTAGAGGGCAGGAGTTAGTAAGTTACATTAGATTCTCAAAAAGTTTGTTGCACCTTTCTCTTCTGCAAGAAGTAGGATCTAGTTCAGTAATTGAAAAGAGGAATCATTTTCTTCTTAGCCTAAAACATAAGAGCACTTGCTTCCTTCTTCAAAGAATGGCCTGTTGCTTCTTAGAGATGATCAGGAAATCATTAAAGCCTTGCAGAAACGCATGTGACCATATGTGAGTAACGGAAGATTTTAGGCTTGCAATTATCCTGCCGGTTGTCATCTACATATACAGTCAAAGCAGTACTATAGTGTCACATTATAGTCTTTTTCCTGTACCTTTGTGGGCTCAAGTGTTAATATCAAGTTAGAGACATGATATTTTAAAGTTTAGGAAATAGCAATTTTTTTGTTAATTATGATTGAATGAAAATGTATGTTTTCATATAAATTGAATGCCCTCATATATGCAGCAGCTCCCACTGAGAAAGTAGCACTTCTAAAAGCTTTTTTCTGATTTTAAAAGTAATCCATGCTTATGTAGAAAAATCTCTGAATGCAGAAAGTTCAGAAGAGAGTAAAAGCTACCTATCCAGAGGTGACCACTGTTAGCATTTTATTGTATATACGTAGTATCTATGTATATATTTAAAAGAACTGAGATTGATGCCTGTCATCTCATTAAAAATTCTCTAAAATATAATTACTGATGCTTAACACAGATTACTTTTTTATGGTTGGGTATTCTGTGATGTATTTGATTGATACCTTATTGAACAGTGTTGTTTTCTGATTTCTTTCTTATTCTCAGTAATGAATATCTTTCCTGATTTATGACTACATGAAAATTAAGCCACAGATATTGTATCTGAGGTTCATACTGCTAATGAGGTTAATGCTTGTACAGCAATAAACTTTTAGACCTAGGAAGATTGTTTGAGAGCACTGTATGCAGTGCCTGCAAAGAGCTTGAGATCTGGAGAGGTGATCACTCATATGCTTGCTTGTTATATGGTGCACTTTCCTTAGTGATCATTCATGTTTGTCTGCCTCCTGATCTTACTTAAAGGGAGTGGGGCTTGCCTCCCAGGTTTCTCATGAGCTGCCTCCATGATAAATGCCAGATCGCTCTCTGAAGTCCACATCTCTGTTTTACTTAAATTAATCAGCATGTTTAGAACTTTCATTTGCTGTTCTAGTGGCCACCTTATATTCGGCTACCGTATAGGAATACTTTGGGAGTCGTGATTTCAGGATGAGTGGCAGGAACCAATGACAGCTAAGTGATATCTTGGGACTCTGTGTTACAGATACAACTTTTGTCATCCATTCTCAGGCAGGCCTAAGTCTTAAAGTTGAATAGAGAGTGGCATCTGATTCTTATCCAGAAGCCTAAACCAGATGCTGTGTTAATATCCAAAAGTTGGTACCCAGATTGCAAAGGTTGTAATCTTATTCAGAGTTAACATCTCTATCATTTTTTATGTATATGTATTTTAAATTTTTTATTTTCCTTTAGGTAGATGTTTAGAGAGCAAATTAGTTTCCTCTTCAGTAGTTTGTACATAAAGTGTTTCACGACACTGGTTGTATTCTGTACAGTGTGTCAGTACTCTCTGTTTCTGACTTGGGTTCTTCATTGTTGTTTATTTGGATTTTATGCCTTCCTGCCTTCTTATATTTGCTTTTGGAAAGTGTTTTCCTTTTGATCTCTTTTGACTAGTTATTCCAAGGAACATATTCCTCTTAGATGGTATTGTTTATTTTATGAGTGTCTATAGTTTAGCTGATCTCTGGGAGTGGCTTCATTTCCTAGTCAGGTGTCTCAGGACCATAATCTCAGCAGTTCCTTCATTCTCAGGTAGATGAGTAAGTCTGGGCTTTTTTGTGAATTTGATCTTTTTGTTCTATATTTTTCTTTCACTCTGTCCAGGACCTTCTTGTATGGTCCCAGTCAGAACAATTGGTAGTGATACGCAGGCAACATTTAGTTCTTCCTTCTGGTCTTAGCATTGTGTAGACAGTGGTTGATGTGGTCTGTGTGTCAGTAAGTCCTTTGGACTACTGCTCTCTTAAATCATTGTTTTTTTTGCCCTTTGCTCTGGACTGAAAGAGACCAAGACTCCGGATGCTACTCACTAAAGCAGGATGCAGAGCACTGTCTTTATGCACTGTGATAAATCAGCAAATTTATTTAGATGTTCCTTGAGTCTCTGGTGCTTTGCCATTGAGCCTAAGAACTTTGTCCCACAAAGTGTTTGCTTATTTCTAGGAAGTTTTTATTACTGTACCTTTTGTGTGTTCTATTGTCTGTATTAATATACATGTAGCACCTACAGTTATGTATGTAGAAATGTCCATAGTCAAGCCTATGTTTGCAGGTAGGTGTGCTTCTTATACCCTCCCACACCTCTTTAGAATATATAAACCCCCGTGGCATAGTGGTGAAGTGCTATGCCTGCTAACCAAGAGGTAGGCAGTTCATATCTGCCAGGTGCTCCTTGGAAACCCTATGGGCCAGTTCTGTTCTGACCTGTAGGGTCACTATGAGTCAGAACTGACTTGATGGCACTAAAAACAACAACCTATCTGTATATCCTTTTGTAAGTTGTCAGTACAGTTGTTGCAGGATTATCTGTGCTTTGTTAGTTACTGTAGTTGTGCTTTATTCTTGCATTCCTCTCAGTGTCTTCTGTTACCTTGGTCATGTTGTACTGACTTCTCTCATGTTGTTTAGCATCTTTCCCTTCACCAGTATTAACATGAGTCTTCCATCTGCTCAGAAATTTCCACACCTGGTGACCATAAAAGAATGTTTTTTGTTTGTTTTTATTTTTCTTCTCTAAATGTTTTGTTGTTACTTTATAATAGTGATCTCATATAATTTGTCTTTTTGTGATGGACATATTTCACTTAGCATAATGTCCACCAAATTCACCTGCATTGTGAGATGTTAGATTCATTGTTACAGTTTATAATTGCATAGTATTCCATTGTGTGTATGTACCAATTTGTTTATACATTCATTTGTTAATGGTTACTTAAGTTTCCATCTTTTTACTGTTATACATAATGCTGCAATGAACATAGATGTGTGTGTCTATTCGTGTTATGGGTCTTAATTCTTTAGGGTATATACCTACCTAGGAATGGGACTAAATGGTGTTTCTAGCTATTTTTGTTTTTTTTGTTTTGGATTATTATGAAATTTATTACAAGTATGTAACTTAGCAAAACATCTTAAATGTCAGATTGATATTTATGTTTACAAAATATTTTATTGTGCTTTAAGTGAAAGTTTGCCATCCAAGTCAATTTGCCATATAAAACCTTGCCCACACACCTCTGTGCAACTGTAGCTCCTTGCCCCTCACTGTAACAGCACACTCCTTTCTACCCTGTACTTCTGAATTCGTTCAACTAACTCCTGTCCCTTAATAACCTCCACCCTCCCATCTCACCTCTAGAGAAGAACTGTTCCAACAGCCTCATGTATGTATTTAAGCATACATTTCATCAGCATCACTCTGTGTCTCATAGTCTTGGAGAGTTAGTTTCAGCTCTGGGCTAGCAGTGCGTCCAGGCCCAGTGTCCACAGGGGACCCTCCATGATGTTGCATCGTCACATCTGGTCTTTTAATGGAGTTCTAGATCTAGCCCCCCACCCCCCATTTTTCTCCTGCTACATCATGGACTCTACTTTCTGTTCCCTGTCAGGGCAGTTATTGGTGGTAGCCAGGAACCATCTAGTTCTTCTGGTCTTGTGCTGATATAGTCTCCCATAGGCCCCTTCTGTCTGCTTGAGCTCATATTTTCCTCATATCTTTGATGTCCTTTATTCTCCTGTTCTCCAGGTGAATTGAGATCAGTTGATGCTCCTTAGATGATAGCTTGCCAGCTTTTAAGATCCCAGATGCCACTCACCAAAATAGGATGCTGAACATTTTCTTAAAAAAATTTGGTCTGCCAATTAATCTAAATGTCCCTTGAAACCATGGTCCCCAGACATCTGTCCCTGCTACTCTGGCCTTTGAAATGTGCTGTATTTAGGAAACCTCTTAGCTTTTGGTGCAGTCCAGCAGTGTTATTCTCCCTTCTGCTGCATGTTGTGACTTCCTTGACTTAACCCGTTTCCTAGCTACTTTCTAATCTCTGATTATGCCTTTCCCTCCCTCCCCTCCTTGTAACTGTTAAAGATTATTTTCTTCAATGCTTAAGCCTTTTTTTGAATCCTTATAATAGTGGTCTCATATAGTATTTGCAATTGACTGATTTCACTCAACATCATGTCTTCCAGATGACTCCATGTTATCAGGTATTTCCTTAGGTCATCATTGCTCTTTATCATTACATGGTATTCCACTGTATGAGTATATTATAGTTTACCTATTCAACTGTTGATGGCCACCTAGATAGATCCATCTTTTTGGTATTGTAGACAGTGCTACAGTACACATTGATGTGTCTGTAACTATTTATCTGACAGCCCTTATTTCTCTAGGATATATTCCCAGCAGTGGGATTGCTGGATTGTAGATTTCTGTTTCTAACTTTTAAAGAAAGCGCCAAATAGATTTCCAAAGTAGTTGTACTGTCTTACATTCCCCCTAGCTGTTCAGAATAGTTCTAGTCTCACCACAACTTCTCCAACATTTTTAGTTTTGTTTGTTTTTTTTTAATTAATGTCCGCCATGCTGGGGCAACATAGTATTTCATTGTAGTTTTGGTTTAGTTTCTCTAATGGCTAATGATCATGAGCATTTCCTTATGTATCTGTTAGCTGCCTAAATGTCTTGTTTGGTGAAGTGCCTGTTCAGGCCTCTTTAGGTTGCTCTACAGAAGTAGAGCTGCTCTAACAGAAGTAACACAAAGTGGATGGCTTTAATAAAGGAAAGTTTATTTTTACAGAGTTCAGTAGGCTCCAGGTCCAAATTCAGGATGTCTGTTCCAGGGGAAGGCTTTCCCCCATGTCAGCTCTGGAGGAAAGTCCTGTATTGTATCAGTCATCAGTCAGGGAGCATCTTGGCACAGGAACCTCAAGTCTGAAAGACAGGCTGTTCTCCCTGTGCTGCTTTCTTGGTGTGAAGTTCCCAACTCTGTGCTTCTTTCTGTATCTTTTTATGTGTTGTAGGATGAAGGGATTAAGGTTGGTGCAAGCCTTCCTCCAGGGAAACTCCCTTTACAGTGGAGCATGGAGGTGATCTAATATTCCACATAGGAAAATCACAAAATGAAGGACAATCATTAAATATTGGGAATCATGGCCTAGCCACACGACTGTACACATTTTAGGAGGGATGCAGTTCAGTCCATAACAATGTCCTTTGCCCTTTCTTTAAATGGGGTTATTTGTCTTGTAAAGATTTTACAGTACCTTGTAGATTATGAAGATTATGTGCTGATCAGATTCAGGGTTGCCAGTTTTTTTTCTACCATCCAGTAGGTAGTTTTTTTCCTTTTGGTGAATTCTTTGGATGAGCATAAGTGTTTGATTTTTAGGAGTTCCCATGTATCTGTTTTCTGCTATTTATACATTGTTAGTAACATTTTGTAGTCTGTTTATGCTGTGTATTAGGGCTTTCAGCATTGTTCCTATTTTTCTTCTATTATTTTCATTGTTTTAGATTTGATATTTAAGTCTTTGATCCATTTTGAGTCAGTTTTGGTACCTGGTATGAGATACGGGTTTTCTTTCAGTTTGTTTTGCAAATGAATATCTGGTTTTACTGACTCGATTTGTTGAAGAGACTGTTTTTCCCTAGTTCATAGACTTTGGGCCTTTGTCAAGTATCAGCTGCTCATGGGCTGATGATGCTATATCTGGATTCTCTATTTTGTTCCATTGGTCTGTGTACCGCTATGTACTGCTGTCAGGCTGTTTTGACTGCTGTGGCAATATAATAGTTTCTCAAGTCACGTAGTGTGAGGTCACCACTTCGTTCTTCTTCAGTAATGCTTTATTTATCTGGGGGTTTCTTCCTTTCTGTATGAAGTTGGTGACTTGTTTCTTCATCTCATTAAATAAATGCCATTGGGATTTGTGTTGGAATTCCATTACATGTATGGATCACTTTGGGTAGAAAAGTCATTTTCATGATGTTAAGTCCTCCTGTCTGATGACAGGGTAGGTTTTTTCACTTATGTAGCTCTCGTTTGGGTTTTTGCAGTAGAGTCTTTTAGTTTTCTCTGTGTAAGTTTTTTACATCTCTGGTTAGATTTATTCCTAAGTATTTTATCTTCTTGGGGGCTACTGTAAATGGTATTGATTTGGTGATTTCCACTTTGATGGTCTCTCTGTTAGTATAAAGGAGTCCAACTGATTTATTTATGTTTCTCTTATATCTTGATGCATTGTTGTATACTTCTATTAGTTCCAGTAAATTTTTTTGTGTGAATTCTTTAAGATTTTCTGTGGATAAGATCATGTCGAAAACCCTGGTGATGTAGTGGGTTAAGTGCTACGTCTGCTACCCAAAAAGTCAGCAGTTCACATCTGCCAGGTGCTCCTTGGAAACTCTGTGGGTCAGTTCTGCTCTGACCTCTGGGTGTGCCAGGAGTCGGACCTGACTCTACGGCAGTGGATTTTAGTGGGTAAGATCATATCGTCTGAAAGTAGAGATACTTGTACTTCTCCCTTACCAATATAGATGACCTTTATTTCTCTATCTTGTCTGATTGCTCTGGCTAGAACCTCTAGTGTTGACAGTGGATGTCTTTGTCTGGCTCCTGTTTTCCAGGGGAATGTTTGCAGCTTCTCTCCATTCAGGATGATGTTAGCTTTTGGCTTTGCATAGATAGATCCCCCTTATTATGTTGAGAAATTTCCTTTCTATTCCTATTTTGCTATGAGTTTTTAACATGAAGGAGTGTTCAGTGCCTTTTTTGTATCAGTTGATAAAATCATGTCATTGTATTGTTATATTTATGTGACTAATTATAGTGTTGAACCATCCGTGCATACCTGGTATGAATCCTACTTGGAAGTGGTGGATGGACGGACGGACAGACACATTGTTGAATTCTATTGATTAGAGTTTTCTTGAGTATTTTTGCATCTAAGTTCATGAGAGATTAATTTTCCTTTTGTGTGTTTACCTGGTTTGGGTATCAGGGTTATGCTCGCTTTATAGAATGAAGTGTTCCATACTTTTCTGTGCTGTGAAGGTATTTCTAGCTTTTTAAGGAAGTGCTGTACTCTTTCATAGTGGTTGTACCACTTTACATTTCTGCCAGCAGTATATAAGAGTTCTGGCCTCCCTACAACCTCACAACATTTGTTATATTTTTTTGGTTAGTGCCATTTTTTTGCAAGAGAGATAGTATTGTAATTTTGATTTGCACCTCTGAAGTGGCTATAGGATCTCTATGAGTCACAATCAAGTGGACAGCAACAGGTTTTTATTATTTTTTTAATGGCTAATTGTGATGAGCATTTCTTCATGTATTTGTTAGCTGCCTGAGTATGTTTTGTGAAATGTCTGTTCATATTCCTATTCAAGTTATTAATTGGATTGTTTGGTGTTTTGTTTTCAGGGTGTTGAAGCTTTTTAATAAATTTTAGAAATTAGACCTTTGTCAGAATGTTGTGGCTAAAAAATTTTTCCATTCACTAGGTTTTTTTAGTTTTTTGAAGAAATCTTCTGATGAGTATAAGTGTTTAGTTTTTTGGGAGGTCCTGTTCAATCTTCTGCTGTGTATTTTTAATTATGTCTGATACTCTATCTTTATGTATTTGATTTTTAAAGTTTTATATTTTATGAATTGTTTGGCCTGTGTATTTTGTAATAGACTTTTTTTTATTTTCAAACTTCAGTAAAGACTGAAAACAGACTTAGAATGTTACAAAATCCAGATGTAGCCCTTTGTTTGATAATGAGAGATCTTTGAAAAAGTGGACCCAAACAGTTGTGCATATTCAAAATGTATATTTTTCTAAAAAGTAAATAGAAGATACGCATTTTTTCCCAAAGGTTTAAGGAAAGTTACCCATATGTTCAGTGTAATATAAATCAAACTGTTGATCCCGAAATCATTCTCACAGTGCCATCAAAGAATTAAAATGGTCCTCATGCTATTCCTGGACTTGTTAACTTGATGAAATGGCCTCACCCAAGAAATTCTTTCTGCTTCATGTTAAATATCGAGCTTTAGACTTGAATGATTGATTCAGTGGTGTATTGTACTCTCTTCAGTGAATAAGGAAAGCAAAATAACTACATTATTGAATATCGTTTTGGGGCTTAGAAGTTGTATAGAAGCAATTTATGAAGTAGTGAATGATGTTAAAGAAATTTGTATCAGGATATGTCAGGAGTCTTTTGTTTCCAGCATATATCCTTACTGTCCTGTTGTGTAAATCTCTGAATTAAACTTGGAGGGGCAGAAAAGCCTATTCACCCTGCCTAACTAGCCACATAAAATCTCTTGAATTATAAAGTGGAGCCCCTGGATGGTGCAGATGGTTAAAATAATGAGCTGCTAACTGGGAGGTTGATTATTTGAACCTACACAGTTAGATACACTCCTGAAGAAAGTGTTTGAAGATCTGTTTCCACAAAGTCATGGCCATAAAAATCCAGTGTAACTCTGAAACACCATTGGGATCACCATTAATTGATGCATGGAATGAAGTTCATAGCAGTTACTTTGTCGTGTTTTTTTGGTTTTAAGTGATACAGCTAAATCTTACCATAATATTGTTGCTTTTGGGTGCCATTGAGTTGATTCTGACTCATAGCAACCCTAGTGGAGAGAGTAGAACTGCCTCCATAGAGTTTTTTATTTTGTGATCTTTGCAAGAGTAAATCAGCAAGTCTTTTCTCCTGCAGAGCTTCTGGTGGATTTCAACCCCTCACCTTTCAGTTAGGAGCAGAACATTTAACCACTACACCATCAAGCACTTAGTGGGGTACAGAAAAAGTTCAGTTCTGTGAAATGTGGGATCAGATTTCTGCAAGGCTGATGAAGTCAACCAAAGCAACCCTGCACAGCAAGCTAGTTAGCCACAAATTCTCATTTCTCAAGGCCAGTTGTCTGGATTCACGTTGAAATTTGTGTAGAAGTGGAATACTTTATCATAAGCTTTTACTATAATTTGTTCATTATGAAAGTTTTTAACAGCCTTTATAGGTACTACAAACCCTGGTGGTATAGTGGTTCAGTGCTGCAACTGCTTACCAAAAAATCACCTGTTCAGATTCACCCGGTGCCCCTTGGAAACTCTATGGGACAGTTCTACTCTGTCCAATAGGATCACTGTGAGTCAGAATTGATTCAGTGGCAGTGGGTTTGGTTTTTTGGTTCACAGGTGCCACAGTTGTGTCTATGCTAATTGTGTTGGTGACCGGAAGCAAATTCAGAGAAGCAAACAGATGTTGTTTGTTAGGTGTTCCAGTGTAAAGTGAGTAGACTCAGTAATCGAAACCTCAAATGCTAGTTATGTATCTCTCGGTAATAGCCAAACCCTAAGGACTGAAGTCTGAACCTGAGATATCATTGTTTGGCAGAAACCTCTTCTAAACTTTTAGATGTTTACATGTAAAATCCTGTGGATTGAGTGGGGCCCCCACCCCCCAAAACATGTTTTGTAAATCACAAACTTCTAAGCCTCTGGGTTGTAATGCCATTTGGGAAAGGGTTTCCTTTGTTATGTTAACGAGACTGTTAGAGGTATAGGGTGTCTTTTTCAACCAGTCTCCTTTGAGATATGAAAAGGATGGCTTAAGCACTGAAAAGGAAGCATAAACTGAAGGGAAAATACATACTACTTGAATATCAGCAAGGAACCAAGAAACAGAAGCTGAAAAGAGGCATGGACCTATCCCCAGAGCCAACAGATGAGATTTCTCTGCAGGCATTGTCCTAAATTTGGACTACTAGCCTAATTATGGCATTGGTGAAGAATATTAGCTATATCATGGGCTATTGGAAGCCTGAACAAATCTGTCTTGGAAAAAGTATAGCCGGAATGCTCCTTAGAAGCAAGTATTGTGAGGCTTTAGACATGTTATTGTTACCAGGTGTCTTTGAAGATCTTCAGGGGCTCTTATCAGACCTGTGAAAAAAAATAACTTGGGGAGCCTTGCTGGCCCACAAGAAAAATCTTTATTGGAAAATGAAAGCACATCAAAATAGGACAACAGCGGAGTGTATAGCATTCTAGCAGTCTGTGCCACTGAGTGAATTTGGGGTTGGGTTTTTTATCACCTTTCAGTGCCCAGGGTATACCTGGGGACAAATCAGCAGTGGAGATCTGAAATATTTCCGTTTGCGTGGCAGGCGGCAGAGGCCCTTAGTTGTGCAGGCTTGCAGACTTCAAGGTGGTTCCTGCCATGGGGGCTTTTGGGACTGAAAGCATAATTTGTTATGGGGTGTTGTGTGTGCTGTTTCTTATCCTTGCTTTCAGTTTCCCAGTCTTGATTTTAGCTCTCCAGTGCCCCCATTGAAAAGATACGTTGGTTACCTCTGCCTCATCTGCACATGCCTCTGAATTTGTTCTAAACTGACTTTTCTGAAAAAGAACTTGAGGGATAATTTCATGAACTTGTTCCCAGGTGTTAGTGATGAGTTGTTTGTCACTCTGGGGTATTCCAAGGTATGGCTAAACTGCCCTTCATGTCCCTGTCTCGTTATTAAGAGGGACCTTACATTTTGGGCATGCTATCAAGAGGGACTAGTCCTTGGAGAAGGGCATCATGCTTGGTATAATAGTAGGTCAGTGAAAAGAGGTAGACCCTCAGTGAGAAGGATCAACACAGTGGCTACAACATGGAACTCAGACATAGCAGTGATTATGAGGATGGTGCTGGGTAGGGCAGTGTTTTCATTCTGTTATACATGGGATTGCTATAAATTGGAAGTATTCAACAGCATCTAGCAACGGCGTTCTAAACGGAGAAGCTAAATTGTTTGTTACAGCCACCTTCTTGTGGTATTTCTGTTATAGCAGCGCTAAGAAACTAAGACAATAAGTAAAATACACATGGGAGCTAAATGCATGTTATAAATTCTTCATTTGTAGTCTGCCCTCTGTTTTGTGCACTAGTGAGAGGAGGAAAACCTGTTGACAGCAGTAAATGGTGGGCCGAGCTGTTTCAAGGGCACCGAAGACTTGCTGAGTACTATAGGTTTACTACAGTTGCATGGAAGAGCATCTTAGGCGAGACAGTTTCCTATCAGCTAATACAGCCAGTAATTCAGGACTGTAACCATTCCCTACCACCCCCATCTCCACCCCACTTCTCATCCCCTCCCCTCAAAAGGCACATACACTGAAAAGAATCTAGGCTAATTGAGGTGAAGATGTGTTTTGTTTGTCTGTTTTTTGTTTTCTATGCATAAAGAATGAGAAGAAACCATTCCAAAGTGAATGAATGAATTTTGCTGCAGCAGAGAACAGCAAGGAACAAACATGTAAGGATAGCGAGCTGTCAGTCTTAAGGCAGAGTGCCCTGAAGTTCTGTCAGCATGTTGATCAACGGAAATAAGCTCAGATCCAATTTTAATTAACAGTGTCTTTATCAAAAACTGATTATAGCCCTGTACTACCTAAGCTAGTTATGGAGAGAAACACATTTGATGACTGTAATAATGGATGAGTATTCAGAACCTGCTTCCTACATATGTGGCCAAACAAACCAAAGACAAAGTTTATTTCCTCAGTTTTTGTTTTCTGCAAAGGTGTTCTGGTTGAGGCTAAAGAAGCATTTTTAGTGTTCTAAAATAGTGTGGTAGAGGTTTGAGATTTTAATTTTTTTATTTATTGTGATTGAAAGTGTACAATCCAGTTTAAATTTGCATGCTTGCCTATGTGCAGCTCCTTTTGCTCTCCTTGCCCAGTGACAGCACGCTCCTCCTTCTTAAATTGGCAGTTTTGTTTTTGAAAGGGTATGATCTGAAGCTTAATACTTACCTCATTTCAGCTACATGAAGTTGCTGAATAGAAGAGGAATTCTAGCTTTATCGCAGATTGTAAGGACATAATCATTATTAAGATAATTTTTAGCTTTTTTTTTAAAAAAAGGTTTCAGAGAAATTAGTTCAGTATCTTAAAAGTAATTGCATAAGTTGTATATTTTGTTTCTGCCAGTCAGTGAGATTGTTTAAGATGGAACCCTTATTAGATTGTTTAAGTTGGGATGCTCAAAAGAAGATGACATACTGTGATTTTTAGCTTTACATGTTTAATACACATAAAGGATTATGCTGACAGTTTGTGGTCTTTAAGTTCCTTGTACTAAATGCTATTAACACATCTTAAAAGTATGACCCTAACTGCTAGACTAATCAAGACAGATGGAATCATCAGTAGGCATGTATCATCTGCCTTTGTCCATTGTTCTGCCTTTACAAAATATCTCGTCTTTTTCGTTAAAGAAATTGACTCCCCAAAGTTATTAGTGATGGTTTAATTGCTGATCACTTTGGTCAACCACAAAAAAATTGTGAAATACCAGCATAGTATCTTTTTTTTTATTGTGTTCTAAGTGAAAGCTTACAATGCAAGTCAGTTTCTCATACAAAAACTAACACACGTATTATTGTATGACCCTAACTGCTTTCTCCACACTGTGACAGCACAGTCCTTCTTCCCACTCTGTATTTGCCATGTCTGTTCAGCCAGCTCCTGTTTTCCTCTGCCTCCTGATCTGACTTCTGGACAGGAGCTGCCCAGTTAGTCTCTTGAATCACCCTCTTTAGCAGTATCATTTTTATGTGTTATGTATACCAGGTCAGTCTTTGTCCGAAGAGTTGACTTCTCATTTCAGTTCTGGGCTAACAGGGAGTCCAGAAGCCATGTCTTCCAGGGACCATCCAGTCTGTCAGACCATCAAGTTTAGTCTTTATTACTAGAGTTCAAGTTCTGCACCCTATTTTTCTCTTGCTCCACCAGGGACTCTTGTGTTCCCTGTCAGGGCAATCATTGGTGCTAGCTAGGTGCCATCTAGTTCCAGTCTTATGCCGAAACAGTCTCTGGTTTATGTGGCTCCTTCTGTCTCTTGGGCCCGTGTTTTCCTTATTACTTTGATATTTTTCATTCTCCTTTGCTCCAGGTAATTTCAGGCCAGTTCATGTTTCTTAGATGTCCTTTTGCTCCCTTTTAGGATCCCAGATACCACTCACCAAAGTAGGATGAAGAACATTTTCTTAATGAACTTTGTTATGCCAGTTGACCTAGGTATCCCCTGAAACTGTGGTCCCCAGACCCCTGCCCTTGCTACCCTGTCCCTTGAAGTGTTAGGTCATACTCAGGAAACTTCTTAGCTTTGGGCTTTGTCCAGTTGTTCTGACTTCTCCGGGCCTTTGTGCTGTTCTTCTCTTCACCTAAAACCATTCTTGTCTACTATCTAGTTAGTCAGTATCCATCTGCCTTCGTACCCACTCTCATAACCATCAAAGAATGTCTTCTTCTGTGTTTAAACCCTTTTTTTTTTTGAGTGTTTATTGTAGTGGTCTCACACAGTATTTGTCGTTTTACAACTGATTTCACTCAGCATAATGCCTTCCAGATTCCTCCATGTTATATGTCACAAATGCATCATCTTTATCATGGTGTGGTATTCTGTTGTATGACTGTACCGTAATTCATTTATTCATTGTATGTTGATGGGCACCTGGGTTAAGTTGATCTTTTGCGTGTTGTGCTCAGTGTGGCAGTGAACGTTGATGTGCATGTGTCTATTCATGTGACAGCTATTCTCTAGGATGTAGTACAAGAATCGTTATTGCTGGATCATATGCTATTTCTATCTCTAGCTTTTTAAGGAAGGATCATATCAACTCCCAGGTGTTTGTACCACGTTATATTCCTACAAGCAGTATCTTAAGTGTCCCAATCTCTTCACAACTTCTCCAACATTTATTATTTTATATTCTTTGGATTAGTGCTAGCTTTCTTGGGGCAAGATGGTTTCTTAGCGTAGGTTAAATTTGGATTTCTCTAACGGCTGATGATTGTAAGCATTTACTCATGTATCTGTTAACCATCTGAATATCTCCTTCAGTGAGGTGTCTGTTCCTATGCTTAGCGCACTTTTTAATTGGTTTATTTGTCTTCTTCCTGGTGGTGTTTTGCCTTATCTTGTAGATTTTAGAGATTTGACACTGATCATATTTGTCACAGCCAATCTAGAGGTCGTCTTTTACTCTTGCAGTGAAGTCTTCAGATGACCTGTTTGATTTCTTTAGGAGTTCCCAGTTCTGTATTTTCTTTTCTGGAGTTTGTGCATTGTGAGTAATGTTTTGTATTCTGTTTATGCCATGTGTTAGGGCTCTCAGTGTTGACCCTACTTTTTTCCATGATCTTTATCTTTAAAATTTTATAATTAGGTCTCTGATCCTTTGAGTTAGTTTTTTTATGCATGGTGTGAGTTACGGATCCTTTTTTTTTTTTGCAGATGAATGTCCAGTTATGGCAATACTGTTAAAGAAACAATCTTTTCCCCACTTGATGAACTTTAGCCATTTGTCGCATATTATCTGCTCATAGATGGAGACATACACATGGATTCTCAATTCTGTTCCATTGGTCTATGTATCTCTGTTACAGTACCAAATACAGGCTGTTTTGCATACTGTGGCGCAGGTAGTGTGAGGCCTCTCACTTCGTTCTTCTTCAAGAATGCTTTACTAGTGTGAGACCTCTTCCCTTTCCTTAGGAAGCTATTGATTTTATCTCATTAAAAAAACTGCCATTGGAATTTGGATCAGGATTGCATTGTATCTATAGATTGCTTTGAGTAGAATAGACATTTTCAAAATAATTGAGTCTTCCTATCTATGAGCAGGCTATATGTCGCCACCTAATGTAGTTCTCTTTGGGTTTCTTGCAGTACTGCATTGTAGTTTTCTTTGATAGCTCTTTTGCATCTTTGGTTAGGTTTATTTAAGTATTTTATTGTCTTGAGGGCTGTTGTAAATGGTATTGATTTGGTGATTTCCTCTTTGAGATTCTCATTGTATGACAAGAATACAACTGATTTTTCTGTGTTCATCTTATGTCCTGATACTTTGCTATTAGCTCCAATAGTTTTTTTGTGGATTCTTTAGGGTTTTCTCTGTATAAGATCCTATCATCTGCATGTGTAGATGCTTCTTCCTTCCCATTGTGGATGTGCTTTATTTTTCTAGCCTGAGTGCTCTGGCTAAAACTTCCCATGCATTGTTAGATAAAAGTGATGACAAAAGGCATCCTGGTCTGGTTATTATTCTCAAGGGGAATTCTTTCAGGCTGTCTCCATTTAGGATGCTGTGGGCTTTCTAAAATCCCCTTGTTATTATGTTGAGGAATTTCTCACTTGTTTCTGTTTTGCTGTGAGTTGTTAACAGAAATGGGTGTTAGCCAAGCCAAGCCAAGCCAAGTGCCATCGAGTCAAATGCCTTTTCTACATTAATTGATAAGATCTCCTGGCTCTTGTCTTTTGTTTTATTTAGATGATTGGTAACATTGTTTTTGTAATGCTGAGCCATTCCTGCATCCCTGGTGTGAATTCCACTTTGTCATGGTGATTATTTTTTTGATATAGCTTGTTTAATTCTGATGACTAGAGTTTTGTTGAGCATTTTTGCATCTAAGTTCATGAGACATGTTGACCTATGATTTTCTTCTTTTGTGGTGTCTTTACCTTATTTTGGTATCAGGGTTATCAGCATATATTTTGGTAATTGTTGAAAAATATAATTTGACCTTTTGGGTTTAATGACACTGGAGTTTTTGTTGGTACGGTTTTTATTGTGTATATGAAGAGAAACATGTAAAAGTGCAGGAAATACTGTAATGAGTGCCCATGAAAGTATTATCCAAATTAAAAAATCTTATTTTGCTGAATTTGCATAAGACTTTTGAAGCTCATGTGTATTTTTTCCTTGTGTTTTTATTTCTGCTACATATATTTCTGTAAACTTCAGTGTTTTTTTGTTGTTGTTGAAAGTCTTTGTTATGGTTATTATTTCCTGTCATTTCACCCTGTTTTAGAGTTAGTGAATCCCACCCACTAAGTACTTAGATGGAAGGGACTTGTTCCCCTTCCTCTTCTAGCCAGTATTCTCCAGGGGTGATGGTTATTTTTCTTTTGCCATCATTAGGAGCTGAGTAAGCTGCTTCCCCCCCCCAAAAAACTTTTCAGCTCTCCAAGAAGTTATATGTTAAATTTAGCTAATTTTTAAATTAGCAGAGGTTTAAATTTTCTTTTAAGTATATTCTTATTTAAGTTTCTATAGACAGTTTGCTTCTTTGTCCTTAAAATGTGAGTCATGTTGTCTATATCAGTTTGGAAAAGATTTCAACTAAGAGCAATGGGTTAAGGAAAGACACTTCATTAATCTATAAAGTGGTAATTCTTAGTCGTCAGTGGCAGCTGAGTAGGAGTAGATAAATATAAATAATTTCTTTATTCTTTAATCTCTGACTTAAAAAAAAAAAATTTAATTTCATTAAAAAATTCAGATGATCCAGACAGGCAGCTTCAAGTCTTTTTCCCAAGTTATGAAATAGAAATGTATTAGTTCCCTACAGATTCTGTAGATATAAGCAAATTTGGACCTTTTCCTATTGGGACTTGCTTTATTCTTTTCCTGTTTCTTTGTGTAAGTTTAAGGAGAGTAATTGCAACACATTTCTCATGTTTACTTAGTGGTGAAGTTTCAGGGCTTGCCCACACCTTACCTGTACAGTTCTGCTTTTCCCCTAGCTTCTATCAGGGCTGCCTGTGTTGCTTAAATCTCTGTCTCTTGGGTTCCTCCTTTGTCAGAGAAAGAGAATGGGAGAAAGAAGGGGGGCTCACTCAGTTTTTCTTCTCCACCTTGGGTACAGGACTGCTGCTCCTTCGCAGGGAAAACCAACTTGCAGGCCTATCCTACATCTCCAGGTCAGCCCGATAAACTTTTCTGAATGTTGTTTTCTGTTCAGCCCAGAGATTTTACTGTATCTATGAAATACTTCTTGTGTGTTTAATTTTAAGTAACCAGCAACTTTTAAAATTTGCCTCTTACATAGAATCATTTATTTGTAAACATTACTGCTTGTAAAAGTCATATACTGAAATAGTATTTGTTCAAGTGAAGGAAACATCTCCAAGAAGTTTAAAGGAAAGTTATATAGATAAAGAATGAACATATTTTTCAACCAGGAATTTAAGGGCTTTTTTAAATTGAGATAATTTAGATTTCATAAAATTAGCCCTTTTAAAGTATACAATTAAGTAGTTTTTAGTACGTTCACACAATTAAGCAGTTATTACTGCTGTCTAATTATAGAACATTTTCAGAAGTCCAAAATAAAAAACCGTATACCTATTAATAGTCACTTCCCATCCATCCCTCCTTCCCCCAGACCCTGGCAACCACTAGTTTAGTATCTGTTCTATAAATTTGCTTCTTCTGAACATTTCATGTAACTGGAGTTATATATGAGGACTGCCAATTAAATTCACAAGCTCATCCTAGAAAAAGTGCTATATATTCTCTTTAAGAAGCTATGCACTGATGCCAGCACGTAGTTCACCCTTCAGAGCAATTTTGGAACTCTTTTTTGCTGGAATGGGCATCAGAGCTGTTGTGGTATTACCCTAGAGGTCCTGAATGCCCTCAAAATGTCTTTCGGTAATTCCTTTATGTTTGGATAAAGAAAAAAAATCACTAGGGGTCAGATCAAGTGAGTAGGCAGGGTGCTCCAATACAGTTACTTGTATACTGGCTAAAAACTCCCTCACAGACCACTATACAATTAAGTTGTGAACTTGTCACCATGCCACTGTACACAGTGGCCATTCCAGAAAGAATTCCAAAATTGCTTTGAAGAGTCCACTAGGTGCTAGCATCAGTGCATAGCTTCCCAAGGGGAGTACTTAGAAGGTGACCATAGTGATATTCAGCAGTGAGGTATGTAGCACTTAGAACAATTAAGTTATGTCCTTTTGTGTCTGATGTTGGTCACATAACATAATTTCAAAGTACATGTTGTAGGAGGAATCGGTATATCATTCCTTTTTATGGCTGAATAATATTCCATTGTATGGCTATACCATATTTTGCTTATCCATTCATTTGTTATGGCCATTTGTTTGTTGTCACTTTTTGTCTACTGTGAATGGTACTGCTGTGACCATTGGTGTCCAGGTTCTTATGTGGACGTATACTTTCAATTCTCTTGGAATTACTAGGTCATATCATGACTTAGTATTTAACTTTTGAACAACTGCTATGCTATTTTCCAAATCAGCTATACCGTTTGCTGTTCCTGCCAACAGTATATGAGAGTTCCAGTGTCTCCATATTCTCACCAACATGCATTTTCCAACTTTATAACCATTCTAGTGAATGTTACTTGGCATCTCATTATAGTTTTGATTTACATTTTCCTAGTGATTAAAGATATTGAGCTTCTTTTTATGTATTTATTTGTCATTTGCATATCATCCTTGGAGCAATGTGTACTCAAATCTTTGCCTACTTTTTAAAATCATTTCTTCTATTACAAGTACTTTGATCACTTTTGGGAAGAATTTTCTAGGATTAAATAAATGATAATGTGTGGGTGAAATACATGTGGAGAAGCAGCCACTACAAAATGTAAAACTGGTTATGTAAATCAACATAATCCACCCATAATGTATTATTTAAATGGAGTCAAATTAGCTTATGGCTTTAGTGTTTGATTTTAAAGCATTGTTGTTAATATTAGTGATATTTTGCTATATTCTAATGTAATAACAGTTAAGATTGTAGAGTTGATATCTAATTTGTCATCCCTTAATTATTTGTCTGTGCTGTCTGATATGGTAACCACTAGATACATTTGGCTATGTAAATTTAATTTTAAGTGAATTAAACTAAAAAATTTTGCTTCTTCATTCATGGTAACCACATTTCAAATGTCAGTAACCACATGTGGCTAGTTCTAATATACAGGGCAATGCAGGTACACATTTCCATTATCACAGAAACTTCCGTTGGATAGTGCTGGTCTAACATTACTCTACGGAAAATGTCAGTGCAATTAAAAAGAAATTACTGAGTCGGCTTAAGCCAACCGGTTATGACATGGAATTAATTCCTATTCCTGGTGGGCCCTGTGTGTGTCCAAGTAGAATTATGCTCCATAGGGTTTTAGGGGTTAATTTTTTAGCAGTAGATTATTGGGCCTTTCTTCCAAGGTGCCTCTGGGTAGACTCAAACTGCCAGCCTATCAGTTAGGAGCCATGTGTGTGATTGCATCCTTCCTAGACTCATAGAGAAAGTACAGATCACTTTATTAGATAACAGTGCATCTATTCCTTTAATTCCTGTTAACATTGTCTTTATTGTTCTGCATTTAATGTGTCTTTGTAGCAATCTTAATACCTCTGTAGTCATTTGTAACATAATCTTTTTGTTTTTGTTGCTGTTGTTGGTCTCCAAAGGGATCAGATTGGGTTCTCTTCTTTTAAAGATACCTATAACACATTTAAAAAACCCCACTGCTGTCAAGTTGATTCTGACTCACAGTAAGTGTATTTAGGACAGGGTAGAACTGTCCCATTGGGTTTCCAAGATTATAATCTCTAGGAAAGTAAACTGGTACCTCTTTGTCTCAAAGGCACCTTATAGCTCATTGGAAACACCTTAAATTTTTATTTGTTGGTGACAGTGTAAAAGGAGAGAATCAAGTTCTGAAAGTGTGTGGTTTAAAGATTCTTAGTTTGCACACAGACCAGCTGATTGTATTTTAACTAGCTTTCCCCTCCATCTGATGTGAAAATATCTGATGTGAAAATATTGAATATTTGTGACTACGTTCTGAATATTGGATGTCGAAAGTAGTCATTTGGCCCATCTCTAATAAATCATTAGATGCTGGATATTCACTAGTGTGTCCTTAGAAAATAAGTGTTCTGAGTTGCGGAAATTGGTTATCTTTTGGGAAGTTGAGGTAAGCATTTAGAGGTCCGTGAGTGGTATATTCTTTCTTTCTTTTTTTTTTTAATTATTCTTTGGTATTTCGTTTTTGTTTTCCGGCTCTCATGGTGGAATTAACGGCACTTGGCTTGGCTTGGCTCTCAATTGTTTATTTTTTGTTAATAGATTTTGTCACAATTCCTCTAATTCAACAGATCTTTTTTCTCCTTTTTCCTTTCTGTATTACAGCTGGATTCCTCTTCCACTATGTGTGTTTTCATTTTGCCCACTTATTCTGTCCTCATATTGTTGAGATTTGGATCTTTAACTTGCGGTACTTGATCCCTGACTGTCAACCCATAAACTTTATGAGGCTGTGTGGTATCCTGGACATTAATTAACTCTAGCTAGGTGCATTAGCCACTGCATGTCTGTTAGCTTGTCATACTTCGGTAGCTTGTGTGTTGCTGTGATGTTGGAAGCTTTGCCACTGTTGTTTCATATACCAACATCATCACCATCAATGGACAGGTATTAGCAGATCGTTCAGTCTAAAGCGTAGTAGGAAGAAGGACCTGGAAGTCTACTTTTGAAAAAATTTGGCCAATGAAAATCTTCTGAATAGCAGCCAAGGATTGTCTGATACAGTCCAGAATATAAACCTGTGGTTGGAAGGTACTTAAAATATGACTGGGGACAAACTGACCCCTTAGAGTAGAGTCATCCTTAGTGACATAGACAGAGTCAAGCTTTTGAGACCTTCATTTGATGATGTGGCATGAATGAAAATGAGAAGAAACAGCCACAAGCATCCTTTAATAATGGCAACATAGAATGTACCATTTGTGCAACTAGGAAATTTGAAAGTTATCAGACATTTGGAATACATAAAGATCTATATCCTAGGCATTAGTAAAGTGAAAACTGATAGTCATCATTTTGAATCAGACAGCCATATGGTCTATTATACTGGGAATGACAAATTTAAGAGGAATGGCATCATGCTTACTGTACAAAAAAAATTCCAGATTTATCCTGAAGTACAGTGCTGTCAGTGATAGGTAAGTATCTGTGTGTCTATAAGGAAGGCCAGTTGCTACAACTATTACTCAGATTTATGCTCCAGCCAGTAAGGCCAAAGATGAAGAAATTGAAGATTTTTACAAATTTCTTCAGTCTGAAATTGATCAGACATGCAATTAAGATGTACTGATAATAACTTGGAAACAAAAAAGGGTGTATAGTTGGAAAATATGGCATTCCTGATAGAACAGTGCCACAGATTGCATGATAGAATTTTTACTTCTTAAGTACAAATACTTCTATTTTCAATATAAACAGCAGGTATACACATGGACCTTGTGAGATGGAATATACAGAAATCAAATCTTCATATGTGAAGTGAGAAGATGGAAAAGCTCAATGTAATCAGTCAGAACAAAGCCTGGGGCTATGGAACAGACCATCAGTCATGCACATTCACGTTAAAATTGAAGTTGAAGAAAATCAGAACATGAAGCATGACCTTGATTATATTCTACCATTATTTAGAGACCATCTGAAGAACAGATTTGATCACTGAACACTAATGACCAAAACCAGACAAGTTGTAGAATAACATGAAGGGTATCATACCCGAAGAAATCAGAAGGTCATTAAAAAGGCGGGAAAGAAAGAAAATATCCGAACAGATGTCAGGAGAGACTGAAACTCACTTTTGAATGTTGAGTAGCTCTTTAGCAAAAGGAAGAAATGAAGTGAAAGAGCTGGACAGAAGATTTCACAGGGCAGTTCAAGAAGACAAAGTACTAAAATGAAATGTGCAAAGAGCTAAAGATAAAGAACCGGAAGGGACGAACATGCTTGGCATTTTTCAAACTGAAAGAACTGAAAAAAAAATTGAACCTTGAGTTGCAAAACTGAAGGATAATATGGTGGTGGTTGTTGTTAGGTGATGTCAGGTTGGTTCAGAAAGATAATATGGGGGAAATGACAAATGAAGCAGGAAACATTGAAGAAGATGGAAAAAATATACAGAGGCTCTATACTAAAAAGAATTAATGGACTTCTGCCATTTCAGGAGATAGTATATGATTAAGAATTGATAGTGCTGAAGGCATTGCTGAAAAATATGGCTTCAGGAATTGAGGACTGTTTGAGATGTTTCAACAAATGAATGTAGTACTGGAGGTACTCAGTAACCTATGACAAGAAATTTGGAAGACCACTACCTGGCCAGCCAAGTGCAGGAGATCCATATTTATGCTCGTTACAAGAAGGTGATTCAATACAATGCAGGAAGTAGTTGAGTAGTATTAATATCACATACAAGTAAAATTTCATTGAGGATAATTCAAACATAGTTGCAGCAGTGCATTGGTAGGATACTTTCAGAAATTCTGGCCAGATTCAGAAGATGCTATGAAATTAAGTTTATTATTGCTGATGGATCTTGGCTGAAAGCAAAGAATTCCAGAAAGGGGATTTACCTGTGTTTTGTTAACTGCAGAGGGATTCAACTGTGTGAATCAATATTATGGATGACATTTTGGAGAGTGAGAATTCCAGAACACTTACTTGCACTCATGAGGAACCTGTATACAGAACAAGACGCAGTCTTTCAAACAGAACAAGAGGAAACTGTATGGTTTAGAGTCAAGAAAGATGTGTGCTAGGGTTGTACCTTTTTACTATACTCATTCCATCTTTAAACTGAGCAAGCAATCTGAGAAGCTAGATCATATGAAGAAGAATACAGCATCAGGATTGAAAGAAGATTCATTAACAACCTGAGATATGACACAACTTTGCTTGCTGAAAGTGAAGGTAACGTGAAGTACTTACTGATAAAGATCAAAGACCACAGCCTTCAGTAGGGATTATATCTCTAAGTAAATAAAACACAAATCCTTACAACTGGATGAGTAAGCAGGATCACAGTAAATGGAGAAAATACTGATGTTGTTAAGGATTTTGTTTTCCTGGTTCCACACCAGAGCCTATGGAATCAGCAGTCAAGAAATCACACAATGAGTTGCATTGGGAAAATCATCTGCAAAAGACCTCTTTAAAGTATCAGAAGGTAAGGATGGTACTTTAAGGACTAAGGTGTACTTGACCAACTCCGTGGTGTTTTCCAATGCCTCATGTGATCGTGAAAGGTAAATAAAGAAAGTGGAAAGCCAAAGAACAACTGATGCCTTTGATTTATGATGTTGGTGGAGAATATTCAGTTGACTCTCACATTTAGAAGAAATGCTACATCTTGGACCATAAATATCTCTGGTACCTGGAAAAGGAAATGCTTGGTAAAGTAGAGGGTCGGTGAAAAATAGGAAGATATTCAACAAGATGTGCTGACACAGTGGCTTCCACAATGGACACAAGTGTAAGGATTGTGAGGATGGCCCAGGACTAGGCAGAGTCTCGTGCTGTTGTACACAGGGTCACTATGAGTTAAAACCTACTCAGCAACACCTAACAGCAAGTACGTTAGTGACAAAAGATGTAAAATCTTATTCTCCCATCCCTGTGACAGTTTGGAAAGTAAGCAGCATTTTGTGCATTGAGATGGTACTACCTGAAAAAGTGATTTTTCTGTATTTTTTGGTAATAGTATTTTGAGACTTCTTAAGTCCCCCAACATTAAAAAAAAAAACTGAAAAACTAAGTGACAACTTTCAATAGAGTTATTTTTCTTAACTCTTGAGTTTATCAACATTTGAAGGGTATTGAATATGTTTGAATTTAGACATGTACAGGCAAAACCAAGATACGGAGAAGTCAATAGATAACCTGAAAGGAACTGTTTTTTATCATAGCTCTCCAAAGTCTCTTAAAACCAACCAGCAAAAATCAGACACAGCTTATTTGAGATTTTTTTTTCCTCATTTATTGCCTGGCTTACTAATTAATTTGTATCATGTGAGTGTGTAAACTGTAAACAGTAAGCATAATAGGAATGTGAATAACTGCACATTTTCGCAGCCTCTTGATCTGAGCTAACCCCATGTAAATTCTGCATACCTTTGAAACCTGAAACTTTGAGGTTCTGCACTGTGGAGACTGTGTTAGAGATTTATGGTCAAAGAGGTGGCATCTCTTCTTAACATGCGTATAGGTATCTAAGGATCATTTCCCCCTTTGTTTGCATAGTCAGTGGACTTTTAATGACTGAAATGCCTGGTCCATGTTGGATATACACATATATGCCTTTCCCAAAGATGGCCTTACTTAATGAGTCCTCTGCTATGGTTCCTGGAAAAAGATGGTAACAAATGACCTTCATACCAGATGAAATTTTAGACTGTTATGATAAATGGATGATTGTGCTTTATAAGTGAGGTGTTAGCATGGGTTTTTTTCTGAGATGTGGTTACGTGTATATCTGGTAAACAGGAGATTGTCTGGATCTGTAAATGCTGTCAACTGCTAATAAGCAGGGCATAAAAGAGTCCTGGTGGTGCAGTGATTGAGTGCTGGGCTATGATAAACCAGCAGTTCGAACCCATCAGCTGCTCAGTAGGAGGAATACGTGGCAGTCGCTTTCCATAAAGATTACAGTGTTGGGTGCTTTCCATAAAGATTACAGTGTTGGAAACCCTTTGGGCAGTTCTGCTCTGTCCTATATGTCACTAGGAATGACCCCACATGGGCTTGTTAGAAGGGAACTGCTATAGTAGAAAAAGTTTGCAATTGGTAATCAGAATAAAAGATACTAAGGTATTACTACTGTCAGGTGTCTAGCCTGGCATAGTTTTATCTCATCCCTTATTTCCCACATGCCAACTTTTTTAAAAAGAAACATAGTAAATTCGCCATCTGCTTTTGTTACTTCCTTTCTTACATGACTTCCCACTGCTCTGTGATACAGACTGAAAGCCTAACAGGGCATTCATAATCTGACTTGTCTTCCTCTGTAAGCAGAGCTTGCAAACTGGCAGCCTGGCCTGGACAGAAGTCCAGATTTCCAGCTTCTCTGAAAATAATAGCCATTGTTTATTGAGTGCTGACTATGTGGCAGGTACTCTTCCACACATTTTTACTAAATTAGCTCATTTAGTCCTCATAATAACCCTATGGGCCAGACATTATTCATGGGGACACATAGTTATCCAAAGTCACATCTAGGAAGTGGTAGCACTGTGATTTCAAGGCTAGGTTGCTGGAAAACATACATTGTTGGTCATGTAGAACTCAGTTTTTGATGTATAACTGAGTTTAGATGAAACTGAAGGCTTACAGGGCAAAGTTTTGAATGACCATGAGACTCGTAAGGTCTACAGCATCATCCAGCTTTTTGAGTAGTTTTCCCACTTAGTGGGTTGGTGACAGGTCAAGTAGAAAGTTCAGAACAGAATGAATGAATGTTCCAAACTCTCATTAAAATACAGTTCTTTACCACACCACAAGACAGCCAAGCCAAGCCAAGTGCCGTCGAGTCGGATCTGACTCGCCATGACCACAAGGCAGAGAATGAACTAAATAAGCCATAGTAAGTATCCGCTACCTGGTGAATTGAATTTAGAAAGCAGTCTAAAGAGGTAATTGAAGGCCGTACCGATCTGTATCATCAGCAAACATCATTATCGTGAACTGTGGAGTAGAAGTGAGTAAAGGTCATTTTGTTTTGCTTAGAGTGGTCCCTCTTGAGCGGGAAGAGCTTAAGGCTACGAGGTCTGCCAATTAAGTTCACAAACTCATCCCAGGAAAAAGTGCTATATACCTCATTGCTGAATATCATAACAGTCACCTTCAAAATACTCCCAGTGGGAAGCTATACACTGACACCAGTGCCTAGTCCACCCTTCAGAGCAATTTTGGAACTGTTTTTCTATGTGGTCATCAGAGCTGTCATTATTAATTACCCATGATGTCTTGAATGTCATCAGAATGTCTTCCTTTCAGTATTTTATTTATCTTTGGGAAAACAAAAAAGTCATTAGGGGGCAGATCAGGTGAGTAGGCAGGATATTCCAATACAGTTATTTGTTTACTGGCTAAAAACTCCCTCACAGACAACTGCACAATTAAGTTCACAAACTTGCCACCTTGCCAGCCCATGCAAGGGCCATTCCTGAAGGAGTTCCAGAATCGCTTTGAAGGGTGAACTAGGCTTTGGTGTGGATGCATAGCTTTCCAATGGGAGTACTTCAGAGGTGACCATGGTGGTGTTCAGCAATGAGGTATGTAGCAATTAGAACAATTAAGTTCATGGACTTAATTATCAGACCCCATAGGTCATAGACAATAAAAGGTGTGAGTTTAGTTTTAGTCCTTGGAGGATGACTAAGACACTTTGGACACTGGTCATTTTCTTCATAGCTGTGCACACAATGGTTATAATTATGATAACCTTTTTAACATTAAAAAGTATCTCTCTTTGTAATCATGTACCTGTTACAACCCTGTAGCATGTTTCTTATGAAGCATTGCATGGACAGCTTTATATGACTGTGAAACAAGTTTATGTAACTATAAACAAGGATAAGACAGAAAAAACAGAGAAGTGGTCAGAGCTTAGAATTCTTCACTCTGTGTTTTAACCTGGAGTAATGATTTCAGTGCCAGCATGTCAGTTTGTGCTGTACTTGAAAACAGTTGCAAGTGACAGTAAAGAGGATATTTTTCACTGACATGAAAACTTTTTTCAAAAGTGTATTTGTTATAAACCATAGTGTTTCTGTGTTTTCTTATTTACCAGTGTTCTTCATAACCTTTTGGGAGTAGATGATATTATCTAATTAGGTATATTTTATACACTAGAAAGCAGACTAGGGGTAATCTGTGATTTGCCTAGGCTTCTGTAACTAATGAGTACTAGAATCAAACTCCAAACTAAGTTTTCTGATAGAAAAAGAAAAGTGACGTGACTTTAAGAGAGTATCTGGAAATAGGAGCAAGTGAGGGAGTCTCTGTGTCCTAGAAAGAATGCTTACCTTCGTTTCTGCTGACTACTGTTGTGGCTTAGAGAAGGCCTTACATCTCTGAGCCTTAGTTGTCATGTCTGCTGATCTCATCTCATTATTTTTCTGAGTACAAGCATATCTGAGCTTCTCTCTCTCTCTGTCTTTTTGTGTTTATTGTTTTGAGTAACTGCTTAGAGTTACACCTTTTGTAGTTGGCAAAGACAGTTTTAATGTGGTCACACTATGTTAATCTTTTTTGAGCTTGTGTCTCTGACAGATTGAGAAACTTGCAAAGCTAAAAACTATTGATAAGAGTTTTCAGAACTGCTTGCTAGAGTGAAATGATCTTTGTCACTTTCTCTATAGTGCATGCATTTTGTTCCTCCTGTGGAGGTGCTGTGACATGTATGAAATCAACTTTTCTATGCTCTCAAATGATGTTGGTGTCTAATATTGGGATTTCCCCTTGCCCTTGGGCTTCCTGCCTTAGCTGTCTGCTCTTCTGGATGCAGACAAGTGGTTTCTTGCTGAGAGCCCAGATGCTAGGGGTGTAAAGCTCAGGCATAAAAACAAGTATTTAGAACCCTTTCCCAGTCTATTCAAAAGGTGTATTTACTGAGGTTCTTCAGTGTCAAAGACTATTAGAAATTTAGTTCTGCTCACTCGCTGTACCTAAGCCCCAAGTTGTTCATGTGATTTGGAGCCCTTGGGTAGTGCATAGGGTTAATGTGCTTGGCTGTTAACCAGCAGGTTAGGGTTTGAGTCCTCTGGAGGCACCTCAGAAGAAAAGTCTGGCAGTCTGCTTCCCAAAACACAGCCATTCAAAACCCTTACGGAGCCCAGTTCTGTTATGACAACACATGGATCTCCATGAGCTGGGATCAACTCAGTGACAACTCACTTGGTTTGTTAATGGTTTACACAGTTTTTTTGTTAATTTAGAATCAAAGGAAATAATTTTTGAAGCTATGCTTGTTAAGACAAAAGTATATATGTTAAAAACATAATTAAGTACAGCAAGACTTTTCTGAGAAGAGTAGGAGGATATTAAGGTGAGATGAATCTGAGTTCCTCAAGTCTGGCTCTTGTGCTAATGAGCTCTAGAATCCTGGCCGTAACCTCCCATCCCCAACTTCAGTTTCCATCTATAAAGAAACAACTGATGGTGCAAAAATTGTTTATTCAACTCATTTAAGGAAATAATTAGAGAAACTCGTATTCTCAAATTGTCTTTTTAAATAGACACATAGAGACACTAGCGCAAACACTGGGATACCCATAAAATATTTTCAGTTAATTGAAGAGTATGTAAATCATTAATACCAGATGGCATCTTCCTAGGATCTTTGAAGGGTGAAATTGGAATGCTTATAGCCAGAATGTATAAATTCAGCTTATAGACAGTTACATGCCAGTAGATTGGTAGACAGAAATGCAAACATACTGGTGCAAGGAGATTTAAAGCATTGCTTGTCCATCTTTCTTTCCTGCTAGATTGTGCTGTTATGTCTGTGATAGTGGACCTAGTTACCAAATTGTGTGAAAAAACCTTTGGAGGGGAAAACAACTGATAGCTACAAGGAAAAACATACTTATCAGATTTTTCATTTGGGGGAGTAGGTTAAAAGATACAGAGGTAAAGTAGATATATTTTTCTTAGCCTTTCAAAAAGCCTTTAAGAAATTCCCACTTTTGCTGACTGTTTTTAAAGATTGCTGTTGGGTTTTAAATGGTGAGTGTAGCTGATTTGTCACAGATGGTAAAATTTGGAAATGGGAAATAGCAAGTAGGGATAAGTGGGGTTTTTTTGTTTGTGTTTTTTGAGGAAGAAATATAAATAGCAGGGTCCCTCAGGAGTCAGTGTGGTAATGATTCTAAGAAGATGACACGAGTCACTACATTTTCAGTAGTGACTGAAAGTCTGATGGAGCTGCCTCCTGTACGTTCTCCCTGTCTCTGAGTTCTCCCCACTTTACTCACATTTGCTAGTCTTTTATTTTATAAAAATGTTTTAGTCCTTAGGGCTGAGTTGTTCATACATCCCAGTTGGTGGTCCTTTGTTGTCATTAGTTTAAACTGGATTTCTTTCTTGTTTATTTGTGGATTCCTTTTTATCCCATTTTGCTACACGTATCTCTTACCACTGCCCACAATTATCTGATGTGTTTAGTGTGTATCCTTTTGTCATTTTATGTTCTGTCTTGTATAATATGTATTTTATATAAATTGTTGCATAAATAGCATTATTCTCATTCAGCGAGGATTTTCACCCAGCAGTTTGTTTCAGAGTTCCATCCTTTAGCACTATGTGAAGACCTGGCCTGTTGATTCTGATTGCAGGTGGGTATCTCATGACGTACATCTATCCCATTTTATCTCTCTCTCCATCATGGGCATCAAGATTGTTCCCATCTCCACTGTCACAAAGAGGCTGCATGTCTCTCAGGACCTGTGTGACAGTTTATTTCAAAATATACTCAGGACCAGAATTCCTGGTTCGTAGAGTATGAATAAAATTAATTTATATAAGCCTTGATATATACTCTCCAGAATGGCTACATCCATCTTCATGTCCTCGTACCCCACCAATACTTGCTATGTTCCAGCTTTGTTAACTGCTGTTGAGTCAGATTCTGACTCAATTCAAACTCCATGAACATTGGAATGAAATACTGCCTGTTCCTCTGCCGTCCTCGTGATTGGTTGCAAATTGGACTGTTGTGACCCATCGGCTTTTCATTGGCTGGTTTTCAGAAGTAGATTGCCAAGCGTATCTTCCTAGTTCATCTTAGTCTTGTGGCTTCACTGATTCTCAGTATCATAGCAACACCCAGATCTCTGCTGACAGCAGTGGCTGTGAATGGGGTGCACTCACTGGTGGTCACACCTGGATCTCCTGCTTGGAAAGCCAAAAATGCTACCATTTTGTTTTCAGATTTTTTACTCCTAACCTTTGTCCATTTTTCTGTTCAGGTCCTCATCTTATTGGCTTGAAGGTCATCCTGATATTGTGGATGTTAGCTCCTTATCAGGGCACTGAGAAAATCCTTTCCCTGTCTCTCATCTGCCTTTTAACTTTCCACTGGTTATTATTCATTGACACACCTATTGATATAAAATTCTTCAGAAGTCTATTTTGGCCTTATGGCGTATAGATTTTATTTAAGTCTTTTTTGCTTCTAGGTCTCAAAGATAGTCTCTGGCATTTTCTTTTTCTAACTTGATGGTTTTACCAGTCACAATTCAGTCTTCTCCATCTTGAGTCCACATCATCCTCCCTGATGAAAAGCCTTCATGTAGCTGAAGTTACCTACAGAATAAATCCAGAATACTCTCAGGGCGTATGAAGCCCTTCACCATCTGTCTCTCATCTTTATTGCCGTTTATGTATGCCACATGGCCTCTTACTCACTTTGGGTGTCCAAGTACTTGAAGGTGATGCTTTTATGGAAATGCTGTCTGACTGAAAAATGACCACTGTGAAATAATTCAAAAGACATTTTTCCTTTTAAATGATTTTAAAGACTTGAAAGGAACATTCCTTTTGTTCGTATATTTTACTAGAAATCCTTCTATATAAATTATAAAGTTAGTACATCCTCATTGTTTTGGGAGTCAGATAATACAGAACATTCAAAGTTAGGAAATGAAAAATTCTGAACCCCAATCTTATACTTTTTTTTTTCCTTGACCGGTGTTTCTTAACCTTGCTATACATGGAATCATCTAAAGTCTTTCAAAAGTCTTATTAGCCATGTATGTCATGGTGTGTATCTGTGTATGCTACCAAGTGTTCAGCCCAAGTAGGCCAGAGTCACTGGTAGTGGGAATCAGGCATTGGATGTTTTTAAAGCTCTCTAGGATAGCACCATGTACCAAGTTATATAAACTGACCTTTATAATTCTTTACATAAAAATGGATCATACCTAACATGTTGTTCAGCATCTTTATTTTTTTCAAGTGTTTATAAGTGAGGTTTAAAATCCTGCATTTGGTTTTAATGTTTAATTGCATTAATGAAAGTCAGTGCTGTCAAAGTGACTTCCAATTCAGAAGTGACAGAGTAGAACTGCCCCATAGGATTTCCGAGCAGCATCCAGTGGATTCAAACTGCTGACCTTTTGGTCAACTGATCTCTTAACCACTGAGCGACCCAGGGCTCCAGGTGTATTGAGTAATTACACTTAAATTTAGTATATTAAATTCCATTTAATTTGAAAGTGTTGAAACTTACTAATCAAGTTGGGCACCATTAAAGAGTAGTTTTTTTAAGTGACTAAATGTTTCAATAAATAAGTCACTTTTGATTTAGATATTAGTAATTGCATATAATTCTTCCCTCTTTAAGAGTCATAGCGTGTTAAAGCTCATGACTGATGGCCCAAGTCCTCATGGGAACATTGTTTGCATTGTGCCAAGTGGCAGAATTAGTCCTGTGTTCACGAGAAACTGAGATTTGTAAGAATTAAAGCAGCCCCAAAATCAATTTACTGAATTTTTCTCTTTTTATTGAAAAATTGTCTTTTATCCTATTTCTTTCTTTCCACGATCTCCTCCTTAAACATCTTGTGTCTCCCCAGATTTTAACAACAGCAGCTTGTCTTGACCTCCCTGAGTCGAATCTCTTGTTCGCTTCACAGTTAAATAACCTGTAGAGCCTCCTTTTCCTCAGCTCCAGCTCTCTGCTCAGCCAGTCACACCGTGGCTTTTCCTCTCACCACCTTGCTCAAGCTTTGCTCATGAAGATACTTTTGACCTTTCTGGAAGTTTTTCAGACCTCGTCTTACCAAGCTACATCTGGCCCATTGATGCTCCTTGGTGAAATTTCTTTCTCTACCTATTACGATACTATTTTTTTCTGTGTTTTCTTTTTCTTACTCCTACTTATTCAGTTCCTTTTCTAGCTAACAGTTTTTCTCCTGCTTTTTTAAGTTATTTCTTTTTCTAAAATGTTATATATTATAGTAGAAAATATGAAATAAGACCACCCAAAATACCCCACTTAGCAGTAGCATAGTTTCTTTATGAAAATAGGATTGTGTTGTATATACATAATCATTATACATAGCCTTTATTTCCTCCCTCCCTAACAATATTTACTTAGCATGTTGTTTCTCTTTAATGTTTATTGGTGTTTTTATTTTTTAATTTTTTTTAAAGTTAATAAGCGTATAGTTACATCAGATAATACTGAAAGGCCTGTAATAAACAGAAAGTGTTCTTGGACCCCATTTTGTCTTAGTCTGTTTCCCAGGGGCATACAGTTTCAATTATTTTAGCTATTTCTTCTGGTACTCATTTCCCTATTATGAATAACTTGATTATATTATCTGTAGATATTATGTCTAATTATGGTAGGGAAGAATTGCTGTTATGCACTTTTTTCTTCTCATTTTCCTAATAGTAACATATTAGATCATACTAATTTTTTTAATTACATGATTATTTGTTGTTGTCTGTACAAATATTATTCACCAGTGAACCAAGCCATCTTCTGTCTTTCTTTTTGTGTAAGCTTTTTTCCCTGATGGAAATACTTGTCTCATTTTCACATTTTGTCAGTTTTATTTTAACCTATTTATTACTGAATCTTCCCATGCCTTCCTTTATCCTACTCCTATAATTTTCCATGTCAGTCGACCTAATAAATAACCAGTGGTTCCATTTTTTATTTTGACCTACCTTCTTTGGACCAGCCTGTCTTCCTCTTCGAGGCTAGCTCTCAAGGCCTGCTTCACAGTGTCATCATGCCTCAGTAACCCATCAAGGGACAGAAAGGACCCTTAACTCTCCTGCATGTTAGGGCAGAAGTCTGGGTGCTAGCAGATTTGGGGATTTGACAAGGTCTCAGGAGGTCCGTAGTCCCTGTGCCTCAAGCCCTTGCTACAGTGATGACACTGAGTGTGGTCCGTGGCAGCCTTTGGATGGGTGTGTGTGGTAACATTCTCTCCTCCTGGATGTTCACGGGGATCACAGTGCCACGGCTGGCCCATCAGCCGGACGAGGAGCCCTTTCTGTTAATCTACGTATTTCTTTGTCATCTGTCCTTCCCCCGCTATAGACACCTTCTCACAGACACCTTCTCACAGTCTTCTTTTATTCTCCTTTGCTATTATTGATTACATTACTAGTGTTTCTTGGTCCTTTGGGAAGAATAGGATAGAATCCAGGGGTGCGAAATTCATTTAAAATGAAGCTGACATTCTCAGACTTGCTTAGGAAGTAGACAGACTCTTGGCATTATAAAAATCAGATTATTTTCTTTTTAAAATTTAGGAATGTTAAATGATTCACTGATACAGAAGGAAAAGTTGTTTAACTTAGGATATTTTTCATTATATTACAACTCAAGGGTGTAATATGCAACTTAAGAAATTGTGCTTTGATTTCAGTGCTCTGGGACAAGATGGTGTGTTCATTATGTGAATTCTAAAAATTATTTCACATCAGCATTAATTTATTTTTTAGTTTTAGGTTGTGGATGAAGAAGTGGGTTCTGTTCAACCAGAAAAATATATTGTAAGAAATTGACCTTTATACAGTCTTACTTGAAGTTACCTTGAGATACCAGCTGTGCCAAAAAGATGCTGTGAACTAGAAAGTTGTTCGCAGTAGTATGAATATGTAACTTAAAATATATTAGTTATTTGGAAGTAGATGAGCAAATTATGAACCTGAGTATGTATAAAGTGATGATTAATAACATTAATGATGATTTGTTTTGGAATAAAATATTTGAACTAGGCAATCACAGGTAGTAAAAACATTGAAATATGATACTAGATTATTCCATTTTTATTTAGGAGACTTTTTAAAGGCTTCATTGAGGTATAAATATTTTCATTATAAGAGCAAATAAACCAAACCCACTGCCGTAGAATCAGTTACAATTCATAGAGACCCTATAAGACAGAGTAGCTACCTCAGAGAGGAGCAGTTTCCAAGGAGCACCTGGTAGATTTGAACTGCCAAGCTTTTAGTTAGCAGCTGCAGCACTTAACCACCGCACCATCAGGTTCACTGTGAGTTGGAATTGACTCAGCAGCACTGAGAATTTTCAGTATAGATAAAAATTGTTTAATCTTCTTTTAATTTGTACATCAGTTGGATTTTTAAGTAGAAATTTTGGTTTGGTTTTGCTGTTCGTTTGCCCTGTAAGTTTGTACAGACATTGTAACTATTTTGATTGCTTTTCCTTAACAGTGAAATGAGGAAAATTCCTGTCCCTAGGGTCTTTGCAAAAAACTGAGTGAGATAAAATAAATGGCCGTTATATAGAAGAAAGAAAATGCTCTCTTTTTGTTAATGCAAGAAAGCTATTTAAAGCAATGAGTTACCATTTTCTCACAGATCAGACTGACAAAGATTGGAAAGAGTAATAGAACTTGGTGTGGATGCAGACTGGTGCTTATTGCCTTGGCTTGTTTAGAGAGTAGTTTGGCACTAGTCATCAGCAGCCCACCACTTCTAATGTACTGGAAGGAAGTAATCACTCAAGTGAATAGATTGTTTTCTGTTGAGTTGCTTATAGTATTATCAGTTGTAAATCTAAATACTCATTTAATCCATCATGTATGATCCTCTATGTAGCCATTAATATTAGTGGTACATTAAAATAAAAAAATTCTAAAAAGATATGTTTGTAGTTTTAATTTTTCATTGTAAATCAGTGTCACTTTAAACATGTTTTTTTTCCGGGTGACCGCAATAATATGCTAATTTCTGTCATTCTGTATTGGGCTATATTTGTGTTTATGCCTTTTTAAATGGCCTCCCTACTTCCCTTGACTCTTTGCCTATTTTATATAAGTTCTCTCTTAAATTTCTTCTTGCTTAGTAACTCTTTTGTTTCTGTTCATTCATGCTAGATATAAGTCACATGTTGTTGCTGTTAGGTGCTGTCGAGTTGGTTCTGACTTAGTGACTCAGTGACCTAGTACACAACAGAACAAAACACTACATCACTCCCACAGTCATTGGTGCACTTGAGTCCATCGTTGTAGCCACTGTGTCAGTCCATCTTGGTGAGGGTCTTCCTCTTTTTCACTGACCATCCACTTTAACAAGTATGATGTCTTTCTCTAGAAATTGATCCCTGATGACAACATATCTAAAAGTATGCAAGACACAGTCTCACCGTTCATGCTTACAAGGAGCACTCTGGTTGTACTTCTACTAGAACAGATCTCTTTGTTCTTTTGGTAGTTCATGGTACATTCAGTAGTCTTCTCCAACACCACAATTCAGTGGTGTCAATTTTTCTTCTGTTCACCTTATTCATTGTCTAGCTTTTGCATGTGTGTGACGCAGTGGAAAATACCATGGTTTGGGTCAAGCGCACCTTTGTCTTCAAGTTGACATCTTTACTTTTCAACACTTAAAGAGGTGTTTTGCAACAGATTTTCCCACTGCCATGTGTCTTTTGATTTCTTGAGTGCTGCTTCCATGGATGTTGACTGTGGAACCAAATAAATTGACATCTTTGACAACCTCAATCTGTTGTCCTTTCGTCATGATGTTGCTTACTGGTCCAGTTGTAAGGATTTACGTTTTCTTGATGCTGAGTGAAATACAATCCATACTGAAGGCTCTGGTCTCTGATGTTCATCAGTAAGTGTTTCAAATCCTTTTTACTTTGAGGAAGCAAGGTTGTATCATCTGCATAATGCATGTTGTTAGAGTCTTCCTCCAATCCTGATGCCTTGTTCTTCTTCATATAGTCCAGCTGCTTGGATTAGTTACTTAGCATGTAGATTGTGCTTATGAGGAGTGTGTACGTGGATCAACAGGCAGTCGTTCAGACAGAGCAAGGGGACCCTGCATGGTGTAAAGTCAGTAAAGGTCTGTATGAGGGTTGTGTGCTTTCACCATACCTAGGCAATCTGTGTAAGTCTCATGGAGAAGTTATCTTCTTTCTAAAAAAAAACACGCAAAAACTTTCTAGTTCTTTAAAGAGTAACTTTAGAAAATGGTCTCAGAGTTATTCTGGAACTTACAGGGTAATGGTTAGGAGCCTGAGAGTCAGGTAGACCTGAGGCTGAATCCAGATACTATCACTTAACTAGCTTTGGGACCTTAGACAAATGATTTAACTTCTCTGACCTGTTTTCTCAACTGTGAAACAGGGATAGATTACATAATTAATGTTTGTAAAGTGACCAGTGTCCTCTCTATTCATAGTAAGTATTCAGTAGATTAGAGCTTTTAAGCTTTTCAGAAATGAAAGTGAAGGCCACAAATCTTACGTCAGATACTGGTTCAACTTTTAAAATGCCAGTAAACATTTGCCTGCTCAGTGCACAGTCAAGAAGTCAACAAATGAGTCAGTGAAACAGAAGTGTAGGGCTGAATTCAGAGGATCACCTAGTGTTTTGGAAGTGTTAATGAATTTAGATCTGTAGTGAGACAAAAAAAAAGAATGAGGGATAATAATGGGGGAGCAGGCAAGGAGAACAACTCTTACCTCCTGACTAGCCCCAACAATATGAATCATGAACAGATAGATGACTGCCTTGAGGTATGGTAAGGGTGTACACCTCACCCGCCCCGCCAGTGATACCACAGCATAAAAAGGATTCCAAATTTTACAGCTTTTTTGCATTTAAAAATGAGTATAAAATCAGAAGTCACAAGATGTTTAAAATAGACAAAAATTCTGTCCATATATAAAATGTGTTTTTACAGTCTTCACAAAATTTTTCTTCATGGACTCTACATTTTGGTACTTTGATTCCGAATTTTTGTTGTAAGATACTATGAAAGTGTTAACGTTTTATCATGTTGTTTTAAACACTGCTGTCTAAAAAGGTTAACTGCATTGTGAAATAGAAGTTTGTTTCTTGAGCTTCAGCTTTTTTTTGTTTCCCCCAGTATTGCTTTAGTGTAATTAGGCAGTCCCCGGATTATGAATGTGTGCTTAAGGGCAACCATGTTTAAGAACAGACTGCCATAAAGCCTATTACATTGAAAATTTGAGTCACATACATATAGTGGTTCATAATAACAAGCACGTGTACTGCTTTGTGATGCTAATGAAAACATTATGCAGTTTGGAAGTGATTCTTAAGTGTTTTGTGTATGTAGAAAGGTAGAATATATACCATATACTAAGACAAAAGTTTGACCAGCTGAAGCTAAATAATAAACATGTACTATTCTGATTTACCTACAAATTCAACTTAAAGCCGGTATTAAGAACGGACTTCAGTTCCTAACCCAGGAATTGCTTGTTAGTCATTGGAGATTTAGCTTAGCCAAACTATGCTAATATTAGCCTTATAGTTAGCCCCTCCCCATTTGTTTCTTTTAAATATCAAGAGGTCCTCCAATGTTAAACCAAAAAGATATAAGGCAAACAGGCTGTTTTAGGATTCTCCACACTCTGCTTTTGTCTTACATACACTCCTGCTCCTTTATTCGTATAATGGTGTTGATTCTGCTAGCAGGAGGATGGTTGTGCGTTGCTTTTTTTTCTCCAGGGATAGGGCATTTCTGGTGACCCAGTCATCCTGCCTCTCCTAATCAGCCATGGGTGTCTGCAACACAGCCAGTGGTGCCAGCCACACAGTCTGTGGCCAAGTAAGAGAGCTGAGCTCCCTAGCTCACCAGGGATTGAGCCCACGGGGCTGATGTATCAGTGCAGTGCCCCTGGGGCCCAGACATGAGCAGAAGTGTGTACAGTAAGAGCAGTCAACACCACCATGAAAGAGGCTGCCAAAGGGGTGCCTTCAGAGATGCGCAGTATCAGTTACCGTAGATATAAGTAGTTTCCTATGGTCGTTAACAGTGAGGGCTTGTGAAGCTTAATTTTAAATGCATAAGACTGAATGACCCATTTGACACTTTTTTTAAATGAAAAAATTAGTCCCTTTTGTATGAGCACCATAGATGAGTTTATTGCCTGTGAATGTACATCTCTACCGTCCATGTAGGCAGTGTCCCATTGGGACCCCTACCTGAACTCCAACCAGATCTAGTATCCATACTGCTGAGCAACCGGACCCATTGCCTTCTGTCAGTAAAAGTCTGCTGTTGACCCACCTTGATTTTATAGCTAGTTCTGAGAAATATGTGACCCAATTTTGTCTCCAGCAATAGGGAAACTGTAACAGCCCTGCATTTAGCCAGATGATATTTAACACAAGTGTCCACATTTGAGTTAGAGTATCAGAGGTTGTTGTTCTAATAATCCTAAAGGATGATTGGGCTGGTGTCCAGTGCCCTGGAGGAAAACCTGTATTTGTGCAAAAGGCCCAGCAGAGCACCTTGACCCCTGCTACAGTTAGAAAGCTCAGTGGTGGCCCGGCTTTGGGATAGTGTCCTAAATTGGGCCATTTTTTTAGTACTTGTTCTTGATCAACTCGGAAATGAAATCAATTATTTCTGAAAGAAATTTTTTAAAAACTGACTTTGCCTATAGATTCTTAGACTTCTTGAATAACGTGAATAATAAAGGAACACACAGAATATAAAGGTGCAGATTGAACAGTCACCTCTCCAGACTTGAATCTGTAATTTTTGTTCCTGTTATCATGTACAATAGCATATTGCAGAAAGTGAGATAGCAATCTCCCAGATATGCTAGAAGATTCTGGTTAGTGTACTAATGCTAGAGAAAGTACTCATGAAAGTCATCCTCAATAGTAAGTCATTGACACTTTCATGAGCAACTTATAAAGTAGTTTAGTATATTTTACATTCATAACTAATCAGGGCAGGCTAATCTTGCATGTTTGTTTCCTAATTACTCTATTTTTAGTACTCCCATCATTTCTCTTCTACTGCCAGAAGCTGGGACGTTCTAACCGCACTGCAGTTCACACACCGTAGAACACTGGCAAATGTAAGGACCCCAGTCAGCTCATTGCTTGTGTAGGAAAAAAGCAATCATCCTGATAAGTGCCAGTAATGACATTGATTATACCAGTCAAGGCCTATTATTAAGCATGCAAAAAATATTCGTTTGCCTTACAAATATGTTTTTGTTGTTTGGCAAATATGCATAATGGAAAGAAATAAAAAAAAAAGATAACCCACCCTCCTGAAAAAACCTGAGTTCTAGAAAGATATGGCACAGAAGGCTTTACATTATGTTTTGTTCTCTGAGCAGCAGAAAATGCAGTGCTCATTTAACTTAACCCACAAGGCAGTGAAAAGTGTAAGCCTGAAGATGGTAAAGGCCTCTGTTTTTCACAGGAATATTTCCGAGTCAGTCTGTGACTACTCCACCCACAGAGCCCATGACAGCATTGATGAGGTTTAGGCAGCTCTCTTGCATTGTTAGCCTGGGGTCTCTCCTGACCATACACAGGAGCTCCAGGAGGTTAGACCTCTTTTGAGACTTGAAACTGGGTGGGTCAAAAGTAGCCTGTGGCTGCTGACGTTGTGGTTTCACATTGGGTCCTTTCTGTTTCCCTGCTCGTCTTTTTGACCAGGGTAACCTACCAGGTTTGCAAGTCCAGCATACCCAGACTAAACTGTTATCATCGCATCTTCAGAACTCTTATTTTTCTTAGTTGTGTTTATGGCACCAAGCATAAAACTTGTTAGATCGTATTTGATTTCTCCTTCCGCTGTTCTCATGTCCAGTCATCAAGTCTTTCTGAGTCACTTTCTGTAATATTTCTCAAACCTCTAGTCTCAGTTCAATTCCCACTACTCTGTTTCCTCCTACATGAACTGTTGGGACAAGCTCCCAGCAAGGCCTCCTGCCTCCTCTTCTCCTTAGGCAACCTAACACAGTGGCTAAAATGGTCTTTCTGAAACATGAAAGTGATGACATCTGTCCTGCTTAGGTATTTGTAGGGGAGCCCTGATCTCATTGTGCAGGGTCAGGCTTCGTACCCTTATCTGCAAGACCAGGCACTTCTGACTCTGTGTTGTATTGCTCAGAATTTACCTCTGCCACCCTTCAGACACCCTGTTTGTCAGCCAAACTGAAGTGATAGATGAGCTCAGTAGTGTATCAGACCTCTGCCTCTTCTTCCTTCCAGACCACACTTTCACTCACTTACACTCGCTTCTTTCCATCCTGCAAGGCTTGGCACAGTGTTTTCTTTCCACAGTGATACCTCGTACACATGTGCAGGCACCATTTCCAACTTTATTTGTACCTCGTTTATGACAGAAAACCAAACCAAACCCTCTGCCTTTGGGTCGATTCCAACTCACAGCCTGATGGTGATACTATAGGACAGATTAGAACTGCCCCGTAGAGTTTCCAAGTGCTGACCCTTTGGCTAGCAGATGCAGTACTTAACCACTGCGCCACAAAAGTTTCCTGATTTATGACAGTTACTTTAAAACTCACCCTTTGCTGTTGTATCAATTCTGATTCACATCAACTCTGTAGGACAAAGTAGAACTGCTCCATATTGTTTCCAAGGAACAGCTGGTGGATTGACATCGCTGGTGGATTGACCTGGCCAGCATCTTAACTCTTAACTCGTGTCACCAGGATTCCAACAGTTATTTTAGGTACTTTTTATTGGGATGTTTATAATTATGTATCTTACTATTTACTGCTGAACTCAGATTGTTGGGGATAGAGTTAACTTCTGATTCGTTGTTGTATTTCTAGTAGCACCAGAAATGGTAGCCTGCACATGAATTAATGAATAGATCCAGAGATCTTAATTTTTTAAGATCCTTATCTGTGTTTTTGTTCTTTCCCAAAATACCTTTGATATACGATAATTATTGTAGAACTGTGTAGGAAGTGATGTTGAGAAAACCATTCTTGGCCAATTATAATGAAAGTTAACCTTATGTGTGTTTTAATTTATATTTGTCTGATTTTGTGAGAATTTTTGAAAATGCTTTTAATAATCTAATACTCAATAACATTTATTGCATTCCATTTACAAGCAGGGAACGTTAGTCTTGTTATAATAGAAGTAGAATACAGACATCTCTCCCCTTTAATTCCTTGCAGAATAAATCTATAAAACACATTATGATAGAGTACGTTAAATGAAAAGATTTAAATATATATACACGTGTGTGTGTTTTAAGTAGTATGTGGGAGTCTGTGTGTCCCAAGGGTTGACTACCTTGATAAATGATTCACATTCTTTTGTTAAATGGAAAAGTTTCCTAAAAGATGGAGCATTTCAGATACCCTCATTTAATATTAGAAGGAAAGAAATTTAGACAGATGCAGATATATAGGGGAAGTTATGGGCTGAGGAGAAGGTTCTCCTAGTATGAGCTAATATGACAGTTGTGCCTTTAGGCTCTATGTAGTCTTTTGGTCAGCAGCTCTGTTCTGGGCAGAATGGGCTGCAGTGGGTTATGACAGAACTGAAATCTTGATGCCTGTCCACCGTCCCTGCTTGTACTTTGCTGCTTGAAGTTGCCTCTAACTTGTAGTCATTTTGTAGAGCTGTTGCTTTGTCTCAGACCTCAGAAACCAAGGAAAATTTAGCATGGCTTCTAGACCTGGGCACAGATGGGTTTTAGATTGTATTTGGCAAGTATGGTAAATGTCTTGGTAACTCCCCACGAAAGGGTCCTGGCTAAGCACCACTCTGCAAATACTGCCCTCCCTTTGGGGAGGCTTCACTGCTCTCTGCTGAACCAGGCTGTCTTGCTTCCTAGGCAGTGGCCTTGCGTGGGCTGTTTGACTTCTGAGACATGTTCCCAAAAAGACTGCATTACTAAAGATAATCTCTTACTTAAAACAACAACAAACTAGTTGTTTATCGTTCCCTTGCAACCAACTCTGCTTTTTTGACCTCCTTGGGCATCTACAGACTTAGCTCAAGATGAACATTTTATTTCTAATTGCCACTTGCCGGGTTGCTTGATGTATTTCTGTTTCTCAGCATTCAACAGATGCCACATTACTCAAAGCTGCCCTTTGATGCCCTGTCACTGTTTTCTGTCTCCCTGCCCCCCACAGCCTCACTGCTGGAGGTTTTCTTGTAGCATCTGCTTACTTCTCCCGGTGATACCATCTATAGCACATGTCCAGTCAACTGAGCTAATTTGCAGTGAGTGTGGCTTAAGTGCCAGTGACCTGGCTGTGCTCCAGAATTTTACCACTCCTGCCTTGACATCTGATGTTGTTGTTTGGAAAAGGCAAATTTAGGGCTGAAGCAAGTTTTCGTAGCTGTGTGAAAGGAGCATGAGTATTATTTCAGTCTTTAAACTCCCGAGTTAGTTTTGATTCATTTTCATATTGCTTTCTCTCAGTATAGGCACAGTTTCATCTCTCAGTATAGGCACAGTTTCATCAGGCAGATTATTTGGATCTTGTCAAGTTTTCTAGTTTAGGGCAGGCTGTGACCTTGATGTTCCCCTTGTTTTTCAGTGCTTGGTATTGTTAAGTCTTTGAAATCATTTGTGATCATGCAGGTGCCTTCTGAGTATTGCACTTCAGGAGCATGGCTTTTGGCTTTCAGCAGTTTCTGGACAGTATTTATCAAGTGCATTTGATGATGCTTACAGCCTTGTTGAGGTTTCCCATGGACTGAAAGCACTTAAGTAAAAGAGTAAGATGGAAGCCATGTATCTGACTTTGCTTTACTGTGTCTGGAATGAAAGTACAGACCATTCATGTGAACCAAAAGCCTGTGACAGTGAAATCTCAAATGTTTAGTGACTACAGCTGGATAGTCTTATCTTAGGAAGAGTTTTATAATCCAAGTTGGCTGATGATGTGAACTTAACGAATACTTCATGTTGGTTCCTGACAGTGAAGTATTGATTATATTAGTGGCCCCAGGTCCCTTGGAACTCTGGTCCTGATCTCTTCTGAGATTGGTGCCTTCCTAACTGATAAAGAGGGGTCCCCCAAAAGCTTTCAAAACCAGTTAGAGCCCTCATCCCTGGACACTGGAAACCTTAGTACCATGACAAAAATGTGTCACCTGCAGGTCTCTGCTCCTTGCCTGATAGCTCAGGTGTGTTAAAGTTCTATCAGGTCTCCAGCTGAGGTGTCATGGGTCACCACACACACATCTACCACCACCGGACTTCACTGTAGTCTTGTACCCTGTAGGGTGCTTCAAGTAGGTTTCACCTCATAGCAACCCTGCGTGACAGATACAGTTGCCCCATAGAGGCTGTAATCATTGTGGGAGGAGAGCACCAGGTCTTTTTACCCATGGAGTGGCCTGTGGATTCAAACAGCCAACATTTTGGTTACCAGCTTAATTGCTTAACCATTGTGCCACCAGAGCTTCTTGCAGCCTGACTAGTCTTCTACAAAACATACAACTTCTCCCAGTCACTGCTGCCTTTTAGGGAAACATCCACTGTACATGGGGCAGTTGGCTACAAAAGTTGGTTCACAGAGTTGTGCTAACTCACACGTTTATAGGTGCTGGTAGTGATGCAGACTGTTTACATTCACTACCATTTCTGCAGGGTGCTGGAGATGGCTTTTGTAAGAATAAAAGTAGACCTATTCATGAAAGCAAAGATTAGTAAGCTCTCTATGTTTTAAAATAAATTTTTGGCACAAATCCGTGAGGCCTTCTGCTCTGTAGTCTTCTATTTATATATTTAAGAATGCTGTGGGAATTCTTGGTAAGACATGTTAAAGACGTTAGGCCCTAGTATATACCCCTCTTAGCTTTGCTGTCCGCATCTGTTTTGCATAAATCCAGTTAGATACTCCCCTCATAGGAATTCTCTAGCCTAATTGGAAGTTTGAACCATAACACATGTGAAGGAATTGGAAACGCTCCTGGAAGTGACATTTGTCAGATGATATAAGCAGTATTTAAGTAGTCAGCTGTACTTGTCGTACTTCTGATATTTTACGGATGCTTGTCAACACACTTATGAGATATGTCTGAAGGATTTTCAGTGATGCTTTACCTCTAATTTGTTTCATATTTAATTGGTAGCTGACTGTAACATTTCAGATTCCCGTGATTATCTTTTTATCTCTAATTTTCTCATCCTCTTAGGATTAAAAAATATTTTGATGATTTATAAACAAATACGTCAATGACTGAGGGAACTTGCTACTAAAAGTAATTTTATAAAGAATTTTTTGTAAAATGAGGTCATGTTCTCATGTATATGAATTCATAATTTGCCAAATCATATTAAAAGTGGAGATACATTCGTGATTTTTTTAACCAAGCTTGAGAAAATTAAAATCTTCTATTTCATGTTGAAGTTTTATGTTAAAATTTTGAAGGTTTCAAGTATTTTAAATACTGTTTTTCAATTGGGAAATTTAGGAGCTACACAAAAATTATACCTTCTATTTAATTAGAAGTCTGTTTCATCTCAAACTGAATATATATTTTTAAATTAATTATTGACAATATCAAGTGCAACTTTACTGTAGTCAAGAAAATACTGATTTTAAACATTTTTACTGTAAATTTATCTGTAAATATGAAACAAACTATATCTTCACCTTTATGTATATAATTATGCTAATGTTCTATTTTAATATACTACCTCATATTTTGTTACTTTGGAACAGTGGTTCTTAACTTTTAGCATGTACTGGAATCATCTTAATAGCTTGTTAAATTGCTGGGCTCTGCTCCTAGGGCGTGTTCTTCAGCTGGTCTGGGGTATTTCTGGTACTGTTGGGCCACACATTGAGAATGATTGACTTTAGAATTCTAGTAATCTATTGTGATTTTCAAGTGTAATGAATTTGAGATACAGTACAAACAACCAATTTAGGGACAACTTGTAGATACCCTTTAATGTTATGTTAATTTGCCCTCATTATGAAACAGTTGAGCCAAGCCCTGCTCATTACAAATTCCAAGTCACAGTCATCTTCACTCCTGCACAAGCAGTCTTCAAATAGTTGAAAATGGCTTATCTAGCCTTTTCTTTTACTGAAAAAGACAAAACCAAACCCAGTGTCCATCGAGTCAGTTTCTGCTCATAACTGAAGTAAGGCTAAATAAGAAATGTATGCACCTGTTCTAAGTTATCTGCAAACTTGACTTACAGACACAGGAATGGGTCTTGTTCATAAGGTCAGAAAGTTTTACTATAGACTTTATGGTTCCTGAAGTTATGTAACAGAGAACTGCCAGAGACTAAAACGGGATTCAGAAGAGCATATGTAATGAGGGATATTATTGCTAAAGTTGGATGGATCTTCCCTGAAAGCACAGAATACCAGAAGGATGTTTATCTGTGTTTCATTGACTATGCAAAGCCATTCCACTGTGTGGATCATGGTGAATTATGGGTAACATTGTGAAGAATGGGAATTCCAAGACACTTAATTATACTCATGAGGAACCTGTACTTAACACCAAGAGACAATCATACAAAGAAAACAAGCGGATACCGCATAGTTTAAAATCTGGAAAGGTGTGTGTCAGGGTTGTATCCTTTCGCCAGACTTGCTTGGTCTATATGCTGGACAAATAATCTGAGAAGCTGGACTGTATGGAGAATGGAGCATCAGATTGGTAGAAGATTTATTAACAACTTGTAATATACAGATGACACGACTTGTGAAAGAGGACTTGAAGTACTTATTGAGGAAGATCAGAGATTACAGCCTTCAGTATGGATTGCCCCTCAGCATAAAGAAGACAAAAATCCTCACAACTAGACCAATAGGGAACATCATTATAAGAGGAGAACAAAATTGAAGTCGTAGAGGATTTCATTTTACTTGGATTCACAATCATTGCCCGTGGAAGCAGCAGTCAGAAAATCAGTGATAGATTGCATTGCAAATCACTTCTTTAACGTATCGAAAAACAAAGATGTGTCACCTTGAGAACCAAACAATGGTATTTTCACTTGCTTTCATATACATGTGAAAGCTGAACAAAGAAGAAAGTCTGAAGAGATTTTGATATATTGGAATTACGGTGTTGGCAAAGAATTTTGAATACAGCATTCCTGCCAGAAGAGTGAACAAATCTTTTCTGGGAGGAGTACAACCAAAAGCTCCTTAGAAGTGACGGTGGTGAGACTTCATCTCATGTACTTTGGACATGTTATCAGGTGGGGCCAGTCCCTAGAGAAGAACTTTAGGCTTCTTAGAGTAAAGGGTCAGTGAAAAAGAGGAAGACCCTCAGTGGGTCTTGAGGTGGATTGACACAGGGCCTCCAATAATGGGCTGAAGCATTGCAGTGACTGGGAGGTTGGTGCGGGACCAAGCAGGCCTCTTTGTGGTTGGGAATGAAGACAGCCCAGTAGGGACAGCTCTAGGTTTTATGTCTTTATTTGTTGGTGTTACTCTATGTTGTTCAATAAAGAAGGTTAAGAAAACAGAGAATTTAGGAAACCACTCATCTAAAAAGATCCTCAAGTTCCCTCCCATTTCTAGAGTTCTGTGGTGCTTTTCTTGTATTTTTTCCTCATGTGTATGTTGCTACAGTATAATTTTGCCATAAACTGTTTAGATATGTGGCTCTTCTGTGACCTCAGGGCTTTCTGACAAAAGTGCTTCTTGACTACTCTTGTATTTGGTACAGAGTTTCTGTGTTTCTACTTTGTTCAAATATTTTTTGTTTCCTGATTTTTAAAAAATCTGATCAAGAGTAGATCCAGTTATTCAGAATATGTACATATGGCTGTTAGTTTTTAACCTTTTGGTAAAACTTTGTGAATTAGAATGTTCTAAAACAAGTGGGAGAATAGGAAAAGACTGTTAGAGTAGAACTTTTCCCCACTTCCCTTCTGACTAGAATGTTTACGTGAATGTTGCCAAAAAGTCCTGTAAATGTGATTTCCCCTTATGTGCTTTTAGGATGGATGAGCAAGCCAAATGCTGGTTAAAATATTTAATTTTTAAAATATGTTATTATAATAAAATATATATGACAGAATTATCTTAATTATTTTTAAGGGTGCAATTTGGTGAACTTGGCAGCCATCACCACTGTTTCTACAGTGCTCATCACTCTAAACAGACGTTCAGTACCCTGTCAGCAGTAACTCCCGTTTTCTCACCCCATTGCCCCATACACATTAATAAACTTTGGCCTCTGCATTTCTCCATTTTAGGCATTTCATATAAGTGGGCTCCTATGGTATTTGTCCTTTTGTGTTTGACTTATTTCACTTAATGCTTTCAAGTGTCAAACACATTGTAGCTTCTATCAGAAATTAATTTTTGTTTATCACTAAATACTATTCTGTTGTATCTGTATACCACATTTTGTTTATTCATTCATGTGTTGATGGGCACTTGGGTTGTTTCCACCTCTGACCTATTGTAAATATTGCTTCGGTGGACATTGGTGTATGAAACCCTGCTTTCAAGTCTCACTTTATTTATATGCGAAAATAGATTTGATGAGTCTTATGATGGTTCTATGTTTGACTTATCAAGGTACTGCCAAACTGTATTCCACTGTGACTGTACCATTTTATATACTCACCAGCAATCCATTGGGAGTTCCAGTTTCTTCATATCTGTACCAACACGTGTTTTATAATTTGTGATATCCTCAACAATATGAAATAGTGTCTCATGGATTTGATTTGAATTCCCCAAATAACTAATGATATTGAGCACCTTTTTCATGTATGTATTGAAGAGCTGTGTATCGACTTTGGTGAAATGTCTCTTCGAATCCCTTGTCCATTTTTTAATTGGGCAGTTTGTCCTTTTGTTGTTATGCTATAGGATGTCTGTATATATTCTGTGTATTATATTCTTTATCAGATACATGATTACAGATTATTTTCTCCCCTTCTCTGGATTGTGTCTTCACTGTCTTTATAATGTTGTTTGTCTATTTTGTCTCTCGTTGCACATGTTTTTGGTGTCATATGTAAGAATTCATTGTCCAGAAGTAATTCGTTTTTGACTAGGGAAAAAAAATCAAAAGTGGTTGATAAAAGAACTGTTCAGTATTTTTTAAGATAACCACAGTAACTTTGTGGTCATTTTTCATGGCTACATCAGTGTTAGAGGACATATTTTTGTAGTAGTAGTAGGTTGCTGCACTACTTTTATCGCTCGTGAATAACAGTATAGAATTGTAAAAAGTAAGGAGTGGGAAGTGGTTGAGTGATTGACCTGGTCAGTGAAAAGCCTATTCCATCCAGCCATAGACTATTTTCTTCTTTCTTTTCTCTTTGACGTTGAGGTGGCATGCCATACACATCCTGGTAGTTGTTTTTTTTTTACATTCTGTAAATTTATCTTGCTCTATGTGTCAAATTTGCAGTAGTGCAGATTTTTGATTCATAAGTTGGCATCACATACTGATCAGGATACATAAATTCAAGTCTAGAGAGAGAAATGTTTCTTGATAAACCTCTACATGACTAACCAGGGAAGGCATAAAGATGAGTTTATGCTGCCAGTGGAGTGGCATTGTTGTGATGTAATTTCAGTAGCTGATCATAGCAGCTGTCCGTTGAAGGTAAGTTGAAAGCCAGCTGATTTAGGTATTACACTGGTGAAAGATCAGCAAAGGACCATGGAACTGGGACTCAGTCATGGCAACATGACACCATCCTGTCTGCTCTTTCTGACGTGTTTCACTTGGACACTTCCCTGGCTTAATCCCTTGCTTAACTTTTCCCATTTGGGAAACTTTTTTTTTGGAGGAGTGAACTGTATGTTTCAAAGGAGGCACAGACTTGCTGTTTCTTGGTTAGTGTTTTAGTCAGCTAGTGCTGTTCTAACAGAAATACCACAGAGTGGATGGCTTTAGCAAAGGAAAGTTTATTCTTACATAGTCTGGTAGGCTACAAGTCCCTATTCAGGGTGTCGGCTCCAGGGGAAGGCTTTCTCCTTGTGGGCTCTGGAGGAAAGTCTGGTATTGCATCAGTCTTTGTCCAGGGAGCGTCTTGGCACAGGAACCTCAGGTCTGAAGGATGTGCTCTTCTCCTGGTGCAGCTTTCTTGTTGGTGTGAGCTTCCTAATTCTCTGCTTGCTTCCCTTTCCTTTAATTTCTTGCGGGATGAAAGGATTAAGGGTGGGCAAACCACACTCCAGGGAAACTCCCTTTACAGTGGAGAAGGGAGGTGACCCTATGAAGGGATTTACAGCCCCACGCTAACCCTTTAGCATACAGCATAGGAAAACCACAAAATGGAGGAGAGTCACAAGATACTGGGAATCATGGCCCAGCCACATGGCTACCCGTATTTTTGGGGGAAACAGTTCAGTCCATGACAGTTAATATCTTTTTTCGGTTCCTCTGTGACTGTCTGATAACTAAAGTGAACATAGATGTCTTGCCCATTTTATAAGTTATTTTGTTTATCTTACAGATACCAAAAGAGCAGTTAAAATACATTATATGTTAAAATACATTGTATTAAGCAGTGATGTCTAGTGTTATACAACAGTGATGTTTGGGGCTTACGGATCCATAGAAACTCCTTGAATGTGTTCAGTGGTGCTAGAAAAGCTCTAAGGATATTTGTTGCTGAGAATGCCAGGGGATGTGAACCCATTGCTCTCTGTGGTAAACTTCTGTCCACAATTGAAAAAATGCCTGAATTCGCCTCCAGTAGCAAACATGGTTGTTAGATTATGCCTCTTTCCTTTACTAGGTACATGTAGTCTTTCTCATCCCATCAAAAATAGAAATGATGTGTCCAGGAAGAAAAGTCAGAAACCAATATGTATCCCAGGTAATTCCTAATTCCCACTGACGACTCCAGCATGTGTTTTGTAGGTTTAAAACTGATATATTGGTAGAAAATTAATACTAAAAAATCTAACTTCTCTCAGTGCGGTGGTAGTAGTTAGACAGAAGAGAGAATTTCTGGGCTATAAAATAAACAGATTGTCTTTTTAATTTCTTTTGCTAGCCCATTAAAGTGCCAGCTTGCTCTGTCTTTACCAACCATTAAGTGTCCCTTGTGTATCATGGTACCTCTGATGTTCACACTTACATGTTACTGTAATTCTTAGGAGTCATGAATGTACATACTTCCTTGTGGACAACTGGTACTTTTAATACAGACTGTATAATTCTACTAGGTTGAATAGGCATCAAAATTTTATGTTCACGCCGTTACCTTAATTGTAGAGCATCTATGGAAAGTCATCTAACATGTGTTCTCTTTTTTTGCACTGCCAGGGTGTTCTAAATATTTATCAATCATTACTTATTTATACTCTGTAATGCCATACCTTGCTGATAAATGTTCTGCCTTCCAGAGGGAATTATTCAGGTAGTTGACAATAGGCTCTTCATTATCTAGGAGAAATATGAGCAAATCCGTATCAATGTATCAGTAAACTTCAAATCACAGATTATGATCTTCACATTAATAAAGGTGAGGTTTCTCCCACTCCAAGAATTAAAGTGACATGAAAATGAATCCACAGAACTTTGCAGTATCATAAATTCAAAATACTTATTTCGGGGGGACTTAATTTTATCGTATTCATTTAGATTCTGATCAGTTATGAATTTGTGATCAGTTTGATAGGCAGAAGTTTTCTTTGTACTTTAAGTAAAAGTAAGATATTTTACCACAGCTTTAGAATGACCGCATACTGCCTTTAATCTATTAATTAAAATAGGGCACAGATATCTACATTTTTTGTTAGCAATAAAGGTGTATCTTGAAGGTGCAGTGTAATACAACAGTCTTTTCAGTTTTGTGAAAACAGTGTTTACATGTGCTTTCAGTAACATTGGTTAACTTCTCATTATATCACTTTTCTTGCCTTCTACGCATACTGTTCTTGCCACCATTGACTTAGGCTCCTAAATTTCTTTTTTTTCCTTTTTTTTCTTGTAAGTATACAACCGAAATTATATTTGCATGCGTACCTGTCTGCAGCTTCTTCTGCTCTCCTTGCCTAGTGACAGTAAACTCCTCTTCTTTGTTCTATGTATGTCATATGCTCTTAACAATCTCCTGTCACCCCCTTTCCACCCTCTCCCCTCCCTTCTAGTAAGAGGCCAGTAGGACAGCATCTTGCAGATGCACAGACCCATAAAGAACACACAATATATGGTCACGTTGTGTCCCCAAATCCAGTCTATTCCTGTCTGAGGAAGAGACCTCAGTAATGTTTTCTGGTTAGGGGCAGCAACAGATCTAGGGGTCATGCTCCCAGGGGAACCCCCAGGCCTTCAGACCATCAATTACGGTCTTTTAGTGGAGTTCTTGAGGTACAGCCCTCTTTTTCTCATGTTGCTGCTGTGACTCGACATTGTGTACCCCATCATGGCTGTCTTGGGTGGGACTGGGCACCATCTGGTTCTTCTGGTTGCATGTTGATACAGTCACCCATAATTCACATGGGTCCTTCTGTCTTCTGGGCTCTTTTTCCTTCATGTCTTTGTTGTCCTTGCTGATCATCTATTCCTGATGAGTTGGGACAATTTGGTGTACCTCACATGGCACCTTGCTAGCTTTTGAGACCCCAAACACCGCTGACCAGTATGGAGTGCAGAATACTCTCTTAGCAAGTAGGCTAGTTATGCCCATTGGCCTCACTGTCCCTTGAGATTATAGTCTCCAGACCCCGACCCCTGATATGCTATTCTTGCAATATTGGATTAAGATTAGAAGAGTTTTCAGTTTATGTTGAGGTCCAGTTAAGTTGATCTTTCTATTGTATGCTGTCAGCACTTTCAGCCATCACCACATTTCTGCCAACTACCTAGTCTATGATCAGCCCTCTCTCTCCATCTCCGTCTTTTCCCTTGCAACCGTGAAAGAGTCTTTTCTTCTGTACATGAGTCTGTTTTTAAGTCCTTATAGCAGAGGTCTCATACAGTGTTTGTCCTGCTGCTGCTGACTGATTTCACTTAGCATAATGTCTTCCACTTGAAACGAGGTTATGAGATGCTTCATAAGAGGATCATTGTTCTTTATCATTCCACAGTGTTCCTTTGAGTATTTGTACCATAGTTTGTTTATCCATTCATCTGTTGTTGGGCATCTGGGTTGATTCCATCTTTTAGCTGTTGTGGACTGCGCTGCAGTAAACGTCAGTGTGCATGTATCTGTTTGTGTGACTGCCCTTGATTCTGTAGGATATATTCTGAGCAGTGGGATTATTGGACCCAATCGTATGTCTTTCCAGCTTTTTAAAGAAGCACCAGATTGCTTTCCAAAGATGTTGTACCATTTTGCAACCCCACCAGCAGTGTAGGAGAGTTCCAATTTCTCCACAGTCTCTCCAGCATTTGTTGTTCTCTGTTTTTTGGATTATGGACAACCTTGTTGGGGTGAGATGGTATCTCATTGTAGTTTTGATTTGGATTTTTCTAATACCTAATCATTGTGAACATTTTGTCACGTGTCTTTTGGCTGCCTGGATGTCCTACTTAGTGAAGTGACTGTCCATCTCCTTTGCCATTACTTAGTTGGTTTATTTACCCTCTTTTGCTTATATTTTGCAGTACCTTGTAGATTATGGATATCAGACATCAGTCTGACATATAGTTCACAAATATTTTTTCCCATTCTGTGGTTGATCTTTTAATTCTTTTGATAAAGTCTTTGGATGAGCAAAAGTGTTTGATTCTTAGTAGTTCCCATTTATCTGTTTTCTGTTCATCGTGCTTTGTTTGTAAAATTTTGAATTCTGTCTAAGCTGTGTGTTAATACTTCCATTGTTGACCCTGTTTTTTTCTTGCATGATCTTTATCATTTTAGGGTTGGTATAGGGTTGCCATGAGTTGGATCCGACTGATCACACTTGGCTTGGCTTATTTAGGTTTTTTATCTACTCTGACTTAGTTTTTATGTAAGGTGTAAGATATAGGTCTTGTTTCATTTTTTTTGCAGGTGGATACCCAATTTTGCCAGCACCATTTATTACACAGGCTGTTTTTACCCCAGTTTACACTTAGGGTCTTTTTCAAATATCAGCTGTTCATAAGAGGATGGTGGCCTCTCTGGGGTCTCAGCTCTCTTCCATCGGTCTATATGACTGTTTTTCTACCAGTACCAGGCTGTTTTGACTATTGTGGCAGTGTAATACGTTCTAAGGTCAGGTAGTATGATGCCTCCCACTGTGTTCCTGTTCTTTAGTAGTGCTTTACTTATCTGGGATTTCTTTGCTTTCGAAATAAAGTTGGTGATTTGTTTCTCCATCTCATTAAAAAAGGTCACTGGAATTTGTATTGGGGTTACACTGTGTATGTAGATTGCTTTGGGTAAAAATAGAAATTTTCACAGTGTTAAGTCTTCCTATCTATGAGCCAGGTAGGTTTCTCGAGACGTTCATGTAAATCTCTCTTGATTTCTTGCGGTAAGGTCTTGTAGTTCTCTTTGTGTAGGTCTTTTAATTTCTCTAGTTTTATCTTTTGGGGGGCCATAATAAATGGTATTGATTTGGTGACTTCTTGTTTGATGATTTCTTTGTTGGTATCAAGGAATGCTGCTGATATGCTTATCTTATATCCCGATACTTGGCTGAACTCTTCTATTACTTAGAGTAGTTTACTTATGGATTCTTTAGGATTCTGTACATATACCATCATGTCATCTGCAAATAGGGAGATTTTTACTTCTTCTTTGCTGATGCGGATGCCCTTTCTTTTTCTTGTTGAATTGCTCTGGCTAGAACCTATAGTTCAGTGTTGAATAAAAATGGTGAGAATGAGCATCCTTGTCTAGTTCCCATTCTTAAGGGGAATTCTTTCAGTCTCTCTCCATTCAGAATGATGTGGGCAGTTGGCTTTGAGCAGATTTCCCTTATTGCATTTAAGAATTTCCCCTCTATTTCTATTTTGCTGAGAGTTTTTAGCATAAGTGGGTGTTGGACTTTTCTCAAAAGCCTTTTCTGCATCAACTGACAAAAATCAGATGATTCTTATCTTTTGTGTTATTTATGCAGTTGATCACATTAATTGATTTTTTTTTCTGATGTTAAGCCAGCCTTGCATGCCGTGTATGAGTCCAGCTTGGTAATGATGAATTATTTTTTTGATATGTTGTTGAATTTTGTTGGCAAGGATTTTGTTGAAGACTTTTGTATGTAGGTTCATGACTCATATTGGTCTGTAATTCTCATTTTCTGTTGGATCTTTCCCTGGCTTTGGTATCAGGGTTCTACTGCTTCATAGAAAGAATTTGGGAGTATTCCATCCTTTTCTGTGCTGTGAAATAGTCTCAGTAGTATTGGAGTTAATGCTTCTCTGAAGGTTTTGTGGAATTCTCCAGTGAAGCCATCTGGGCCAGGACTTTTTTTGGTTGGTAGTATTTTGATGATTTTTTCATCTCTTCTTTTGTGATGGGTTTGTTAAGCTGTTGTCCTTCTCCTTGTGATAATTTTGGTAGGTGATACGAATCTAGAAATTTGTCCATTTCCTCTAGGTTTTCAAATCTGTTATAGTCTTTTGTAATATTCTGTGACATCTCCCATCTTATTTCTTATTTGGGTTATTTCTTTCCTCTTCTGTTTTTCTTTTATAAGTTTAGCCAGTGGTTCATCAATTTTGTCAATCTTTAAAAAAAAAAAAAGCTTTTCATTTTGTTAATTTTTTTCCACTGTTCTTCTATTCTCTAATTGGTTTAGGTCTGCTCTAATGTTTGTTATCTGTTTTCTTCTGGTGGGGGTTCCTCTGTTGCTCTCTTTCTCCTTGTTCAAGCTGTAGGGTTAATTCTTTGGTTTGAGTCATTCCTTCCGGATGTGTGTATTTATAGAGATAAATTGACCTTTGAACACTGCTTTTGCTGTATCCCATAGGTTCTGGTAGAATGTGTTTTCACTCTCGTTTGACTCCATAAATTTCTTTATCTTGTCCTTGGTTTCTTCAATAGCCACTAGCTTTTTGAGCAAGAGGGTGTTCACTTTCCATGAGTTCCAATTCCTATCTGTGTTTTTTCCATTGATTTTGACTTAACATGGTTTCATGGTCTGAGAAGATACTTCACAGTAATTCAGTGGTTTGAATTTTGTTGAGACTTACTTTATGTTCTAACAGATGTTCTGTTCTGGAAAATGTTCCATGTGCATTGGAGAAGAGGGTATACTTACCTGTTGATGGATAGAAAGTTCTGTATATATCAATGAGGTTTAGTTGGTTAATTGTTGCAACAAGATCTTTTTGTCTTTACTGAGTTTTTTTTCTGGATGATCTGTCCATTATTGAAAGTGGAGTGCTGAAGTCTCCAACTTTATTTTGGAGTGATCAATCTCATTTTTCAATGTAGTCAGTGTTTGTTTGATATTTTTAAGTGCTCTGGCATTGGGTGCATAAAGATTTAATATTGTTAAATCCTGCTTGTGTATTGAAACTTTCAGCAATAAATAGTGGCCATCCTTGTCCGCAATGGTGAAGTTTACATTAAAATCTGTTTTATCTGAAGTTAGTAATGCCACACCTGCTCCTTTTTGTATATTGCTAGCTTGATATATATTATTCTGTCATGTAATTTTCACTTTGTTCATATCTTTAAGTCTAATTGTGATTCTTCTTAGCAGCATATAGATGGGTTGTGTCTTTTGATCCAGAATATCACTCGTTGGCTCTTTATTTACAGGCTATGTACATTTGGTGTAATTATTGATAGCATGTGTTTGTTGTTGTTTTTAGGTGCCATCAAATCGGTGCCAACTTATAGCAGCCTTATGAGCAACAGAAGAAAACACTGCCCCATCTTGTGCCATGTCCACAATTGTTTTTATGCTTAAGCCCATTGTTGTGGCCACTGTGTCAGTCCATCTCGTCAAGGGTCTTCCTCTTTTTCTCTGACCCTGATGTCCTTCTCCAGGCACTTATCTTTCCTGACAGCATGCTCAAAGTGTGTAAGATTCAGTCTTGCCATCTTTGCTTCAAAGGAGTACTCTGGTTGTACTTCTTCCAGAACAGATCTGTTTTTCTTTTAGCAGTCCATCATACATTCAGTGTTCCTGTCCAGCACCACCATTCAAAGGCATCAATTCTTCTTCTGTCTTAGTTGTTCATAGTCCAGCTTTTGCATGCATATGATGCGATTGAAAATACCATGGCTTGGGTCAGGTGTATTTTAGTCTTCAAGGTGACATCCTCACTTTTAAATGCTTTGAAGAGATCCTTTGTGCCAGATTTTTGCTGTGCTATGTGCCTTTTGATTTCTTGACTGCTGCTTCCAAGGGCATTGATTGTGGACCCAAGTAAAATAAAATCTTTGACAACCTCAGTCCTTTCTCCATTTATGACTGTGTTGCTTACTGGTCCAGTTGTGAGAATTTTTGTTTTCCTGATGTTGAGGTGCAATCCAAACTGAAGGCTGTGGTCCTTGATCTTCATTGGTAAATGCCTCAAATCTTCTTCATTTCCAGCAAGTTTGGTGGTGGTGTCTGCATAACACAGGTTGTTGATGAGTCCTGTCCTCCAATGCTCATGTCTCATTCTTCATTGTATAATCCAGCTTCTCAGATTATTTGCTCGGCATACAGAGTAAGAAGATATAGTGAAAGGATACAACCCTGATGCATGCCTTTCCTGACTTTAAACCATGCAGTGTCCCCTTGTTCTGTTCACACGACTTCCTTTTGATCCATGTACGGATTCTTTAAGAGCACAATTAGGTGTTCAGAATTTGCATTATCCGTGATGTTAGCCATAGTTTAGTATGATCCACACAGTCGAATACTTTTGCATAGTCGATGAAACACAAGTACACATCTTGCTGGTGTTCTTTGCTTTCAGCCAAGATCTATCTGATAGCAGCAACGATATCCCTGGTTTCATGTCTTCTTGTGAATTTCTGGCCGTTCCTTGTCAATATATTGTTGTAGTTGCTTTTGAATGATCTTCAGCAGAATTTTGTTTGTGTGTGATGTCATTGATATTGTTCAGTAATTTCCACATTCAGTTGCATCACCTTTCTTTGGAATGAGCATAAATGTGGGTCTCTTCTGGACAGTTGGCCAAAGAGCTGTCTTCCAAATTTCTTGTGAAGTATGTGTTTAATGCTGTAATTTTGATGTATTTATCTTCATGATGGTGTTTTCTATGTGTTCTTAATATTGTGTTCTGGGTCATTCTTCTTTATTGGTTGACTTTTCATCTTTTTCACGTTTGGCTTTGTTTTTGTTGAGACTTCTGTATTACATTTCTTGTTTTGTTATGCTGCATTGTTATTGTGCTTCCTGGCTACCCCAATGATCCCAGTTAATATTCTAAGTTTAAACCCAATTTTAACTTCTGCATATCTTTATAACTGCTTCTCTGTTTGAGAAGACTTTCACTACTGTAGTATATCCCTCTTTTTAGTGTGATGGTGTCATAATCTTCATGATATGGTCACTGGTTCCCTTTTAGTATTGTAGCTTTGATTGAGTTTTTTGTGACTTCCTTAACTGATAAGGTTTCTGAATGCTGTGTCATGCATTGTCTCCTCAAATACACACTTAATAGTTTTGTTTTTCTAGACAAAGAGTTGCTTTCAGTATTTCTTATATTTGGGGTTTTGTTTTTACGAAGTCTCTAAGCTTCTGTGTATCTGCGAATGTCTTAATTTCATCTTCACATTTGAGAGAGTTTTGCAGGGTGTATAATTTTTGCTTAGAAGTTTTTCTTCTTCAAGGCTTTGAATTTGTCATCCCACTGCCTTCTTGCCAACATCGTTTCTGCACAAAAGCCTACAGGGTTTCCCTCTGAATGTTAGCTTTGCTTTTAGTCTCACTGTCTTTAAGAGAATCTGTTTATGTTTCATTTTATTAAGTTTGCTTATAATATATCTTGGTGTCTATCTTTTGCGGTCTTGTGTTTATGATGTTTGATACATGTCTTGCTTATCTATGTTCTTTCATAATTTCAGGGAAGTTTTCTGTCAGCAACTCAATAACAATACTCTCTGTGTTTTCACCTATCCCTTCCTGGTCAGTTACTCCAGTTAATTGTAGATTATTCCTCTTAATAGAGTCCCACATGTTTCTTAATGCTTCTTCTTTTTTCTTATTTCTCTTCTCAATTTCTCCTCATAAATACTGGTATCAATTGCTCTATCTTCCAGGTAAGTAAGTCTGAGACTTTCATCTCCTCAATTCTGCCCTTTTGGCTTTGAATTGAAGTGTCTAATTCTGTAATTTCATCATTGATTTGTTCAATTTCATCATTGATGTTCCATCAGTTCAGATAGCTTGCTTAATTTTTCATTTTTCTCTGCTGTATTTTTTTTTTAATCTCTAGGAGGGTTCTGTATATAATTCTTTTGTACTTGTCCTCTAGGAGGGTTCTGTATATAATTCTTTTGTACTTGTCCTCTAGGAGGGTTCTGTATATAATTCTTTTGTACTTGTCCTCTGGTAGTCTCAGAAAGCCTTCTTCATCTGAGAAGTTTTAGTCTTTATTTTGGGAGTTTTATGGAGCCATGTTGCTTCTTTAAATGGTTAGAGATGGTTTGTTGCCTTCAGGGTATGTAGAGGCTGTTTAGTTTCTCTGTTGTTACCTCAACAGAAGTTGAGGCATAATTTTGAGAAGGGAGTTGGTCACCAGCTGCCCTTGTGTACTTTAGTGACTGACCCTAGTGGACTGTCTGGGGAGGCAGGCTCCACCTCCTCATTGGCAAAGACTACACCCTACTTGTGGAGTCACTGAGGGCCTGTCAACCAACCCTATGCTGTGGGCCAGTACAGGAAGAGATTCCATCAGGCTACTCAGCAGTTAGTTTTCCAGGCAGTCTAAAAATTTAGGTGCTAACCGACAACTGCCAAAATCATTCAGGCCATCAGGTGGAGCAGGCCCTACCTTCAGGCTGACAGCAGAAGCACCTCTTCTGCCGTCCCCATATGCTATGATGTAATTCAGAGTAGGGAGGGGTGAAGGTCTTGTTGCCATCTTCAGCCAGGCCCTACCTGTAAGGTAATACTCTGCTAAACACAAACTTTGTATTGGAAAAGCGCTTTCTACAGTGGCACTGCTTCTCAGCTTGCAAATTCAGCCTTGCTGAGGCCTCCGATTGGGTGACTTTTCATCCCTGCTGACCAAGATGGCTCCCAGCCAAGCTACCCTTCCTGCTGTGAAACAGCAGAATCTATAGCACAGCTCAGAAAAGAGGGGGTGGTGGGCAGTGGAGCCCTCATTCGGGAGCCAGGCTCTCAAAATGTGGCCATTCCACACACTGTCTGTCTGCTGTGCTATACGCTGTTTAGCACTGCAGTTCAGCATATTTGCTGGTTCATGCCATCCCCTACTACCTGGATAACAAAAAGCAAAGGAAAAAACATCAGTACCTGCAGTGCACCCAAGGAGTGAGTCACCAGGAGTGGGGCGTAGCACGTACTGTCTCATGCCAGAGAGAAGTAAGTTTTGTCTTTAGTAACTTGTAGTCCAATCTCACAACCCTATGGTGTATCCTAGGGCTCCCTGCGTGCCCAGAGTGTTCCATTCAGTTATCAGTCGAGGTCTTAGTTTTCACAGGGAATTGATAAGTTGTGTGTCTAGTCCGTCATCTTGGCTTCACACCCCACCCACCCCCCCAGATTTCTTATTTGTGGTTTAGAGTTACTGTTGACAATTTCATCTTGTAGATAATTCTTTAAAATAATGCAGTGATCATGGCTAACGTTATTTACTAATTTAGCCAAAAAGTAGTTTAAAGGTAGTTTTAGGGGATTATTTTAGTTCATGATTTAAAAGTTATGTTAGAGTGATAGATTCTGGGAATCCTTTGATCTCAGTAGGTAGAGTAATTGAATTCGGTTATGAGTTCTTAGCCATTTAATCTGAAGTCATAGGAGTTGGTAGTGGGTGGTTTGGTGATGTTTAAGTATACTGAGACAGAATCAAAACTTCTGACAACAGATTTTTACAATACTGCTGCCATTATAGCTCTGATTTATGGGTTCATGTAGAATGTGCGTGTCAAAGTTATACACTGGGTCTTCAGTTGAGAATTTAGAAATACCAGTGTGACCACGTTGTGACATAGGTTATGTTATCTCCTGTTAATGGAATGTAACTTCCTGGACTTGTGGTTAGTTTTCTGAGTTCTTTAAGAAATTCAAAACCTTCACTTCAAAAGAAACAAGTTACTTGACTGAGAAGACTGAAAATGAAATCTCATTCTTTTTAACATTTTTAGTGCCAACTAATGAACAAAAGACTTCTTTAAGGAAGCAGGTTAGGTTGTTCAGTAGTTCTTTGTCTTTAAATATGAGCCATCTAGTATATTAAATATTTTTCAGTAAGTGCAGCAGCATAGTGCCAGTTTCTGTTTCCACCTCCCAGCGTGGTAAAACCAGTTCTGTCAGCAAGTGTTTTATTAAATGTCCCAGGGCATCTTTTAGACAGCATAGAAAATACATATAAAGCAGGGATCATAGTCTCACTGAACTTAAGTCCAAGTAGATGAGGGGAACATTTTGAAGAGCAAATACAAGTGGATAAATGGAACATTGTGTGTTAAGGTTTTTTAACTAGATTGATTGGTTCTGCTAGAGCAATGGAGTCATCTTAAAAAAAAACAGATAATTCAGGAACTCACTGAGGTAATGCATTATTTACAGATATGGTTGTGTATAGTTCTCAAGATAATTTTTAAAAATGTGTGTACAGTAAGAAGAATTGAGACAGTGGTCTTGGTTTCATTCTTAGGATTTGAAATGATGGAAAGTGAAATGGCTATGCTCAGAAAGCGGTCGAAAGGATGGGAATGGAGCTCTGAGAGGGACAGCATGGAGGGATTTATTGTACTTCCTCAGCTTCAGTGGCTGGTTGAAGGCCTCAACATGAGAAGAGTATGAGAGTGCTCGCTGTTTGGGGACAAGCGTATGCACAGGGAACCCTTCAATTTTCCTGCAGACTTTTACCTCTGATTTCTTTAATGTGGTATGCCACTGTAGCTGCCTCTTCTGATCCCTCATCGTTTTTAATTCTTGAAAGTTCAGCTCAAAGCGTGTTCTGAAACATCAAAAAGGTAGTCAGGGAAGGTGTCCATGAGCCTGAGTGGTGTGAGGGAGTAGCCCTGTTGAGATGTAGGCAGGAGAGGACAATGCAGGGGCCTGCAAAACCTATGTTAGAATCGTCTTCCAGTGTGTTCCTTACCGGTGCTCACAGATCCTTTTCTAAATACTTTTGGTTGACATTATTTTATACGAATTGTGTTTGTTGATCAAGAGCTTCCTTTTTGGTTAACTTGAGGTAAAAACTAAACCAAGAGTGCTGTTGTCTGCTCATTTCTGACTCATAGTGACCCTGTAGGACAGAGTAGAACTGCCCCCATACACTTTCCAAGGAGCGCCTGGTGGATTCCAGCTGCCACCCTTTTAGTTAGCAGCCATAGCACTTAACCACTACGCTTCCAGGCTTTCCAAATTTCAGATACACAGTTTTACTAGTACTTCCAAAGAATAACATTTGCTCAGTTACGTATGTCACCTGGCTGAATTTCTGCTGGAAAACAGTGGTAAATTGTATTTATCAGAGACAGACCAGTTAGAAAGATATATTCAAGGTGACACATTTCTGTTTTGCAATTTTGTTTTTATACAAGATTTCATAAAAGTGTTTATTGTTCCTCTCAGTAAGTGTATCACACACAAACATAAGATATTCTACTCTGAATTGATCTCAGTGGATTTTTTTAAATCCTTGACGAAAACATATTTAGTCATAAAGATGGATAGTATTAAAGCTAGTAGATAATGCTGTGGTATGTACTTTATTTCAGTGTAAAAAAATGGTTCATTGTCTGGAGAGGGGATAGTCTGGTTATTTATTAAAAATTTGAAGACAATTTTGTGTTCTGTATTCATGTGCATATGAGTTCTTGGGGTGATGAGACTAGGCAGAAAACCTTGTTTATTTTAATGAAGATAGATTTTTAAAATGTGTAAAATGGGAACAATTGCCTAGATGCTTTCTGGATGTTGTATATGCAAACCTGTACTATGTTATCCTGGTTATTGGTTTTAAAGTTAAGTTTTTGCACTTTAGATGAAACTTAAATGGACTGTTTGGTGACAGCAAAAGTTTTTAGTAAATTGTTAGACATAAATGATATTTCAAACTTAAGACATGGCACTAAAACTGTTGACTTAGAGAGTCTTCAAAGAATAGATTTTAGCTGACACACATAGTCACAACCCAGTGTATGACCACAGTGATTGCACAGCAGTGATAGGTGAGATTTGAAGAACAATTGGCTTTTAAAATATTCTTGGGTAGCTCTTTCATTGAGAACACATTATGGTTGTCAAGCTGTGATGTGCCCACATGCTTGGCATACTTCATCATGTGTAACCTTACGCAGTTTTGTGTAAGTATGTAATTGTGTGGATTCATCATATTCTAGCATGACTAATAAACATGTTACTCTTGATGACTGACCTTTTCATTTGTATAGGTTTCACGTTAAGTCTTTCCTAAAATTCTAAATTGGGGGCGGAAGAAAAAGATTGTTTGCAATTGGAATGAACCTAGCTGCATTGTTGTCTGAAGTGAACAACTGGTGTTACAGACAAACAAAACAAGCCAGTTGCCTTTGAGTTGATGTCGACTCACAATGATCCCATGTGTTTCAGCGTGTCTATGCTGTAACCTTTTGAAAGTAGATCTAGCCATTTTTCTGAGGCCCCTGTGGGATTTGAACCAGCAGCCTTTTGGTTAGTAGTAAGTGCTCAACTGTTGACAACACCTAGGGCCTCTTAGTGATACCAACAAAATCCAAACCTGCTGCTGTCAAGTCAGTTCTGACTCTTAGTGACCCTATATGACGAGGAGAACTGCATCATAGAGTTTTCAAGACTGTACAGAACCTCCACATCTTTCCCCTGCAGAGTGGCTGGTGGGCTCAACCTGTCTACCCTTCAGTTAGCAACTGGGCACTTAACCACTCTACAACCAGGGCTCCTCAGTATAGATAAGACCTCTCCAAAATCACATCACAGAGCTTTGAAGTCACTATCATTCTGAACTTGTCCTCAGTTTTTTCAGTTTGGGGAATAATAAAACTAGGATGTTGTTTATTAATTCACGACCAGGAGGGAGGACCACTTCCTAATTGCCAAAATATTTGAGTGTCCTCTTTTGAGATAAAGGTAGCTAATGCGTTGGTGAGTATATAGTCCTGTCACAGGAGAAAAACTTCATGTCAAGCCTGTCTTTTCTATGCTTCATACTAACTGTCCCTTTCTCCAGATGTGACAGTAATTATGCCTGATGGATCATATTCACTTTCCACTCTGTTCTGGATATGAAACTCTTTTCCTGGGTTATAGTTTTTTTGTTTGTTTTAAAGAGTCTATGTAGACCTCTTCAGAGGGGTACATTTGGTGAATCTTGGTTTATTTTCACTTATATTCAACATTCTCATTATATTGACTTTTCTAATTTTATTCTCCCAGAGACAGGCTAGTTCTCTTCTGATGCAGCCTTTGAGGAGAATCTCCCTGCTGTGTCTGCTTAGGAAACCCTGGTGGTATAGTGGTTAGGTACTACATCTGCTAACCAAGAGGTCAGCAATTCAGATCTACCAAGTGCTCCTAGGAAATCCTGTAGGGCAGTTCTGCTGTGTCCTGTAGGGTCAGTAGGAGTCAGCATTGACTCGATGGCACTAGGTTAGGTTGTTTCGGTTTGGTATCAGGATATACCGTATAATGATATTAAAACAAAGATGGTAGTGATCTTGAGGACTTAATATTTGTCTTCGCTAATGCTCCTCCCAGACAAAGAAGAACAGTGTTTGCTAGAGACACAGACACACAGACACACACACACACAGCTTTCTCCATCCTTGCTGAGCCTCCCAGATGTCCCAGTATTTTTCATTCCTTCTTTAAAGTTGACACCATCTGTCTCTTTACTCCCTTTGACTTCCCACTGAGTGTTAACTAACTGTAGGTCATTTTACAACATTCACTAGGGCAGTGGTTGTTGTTGCCTGTTGTGTGCCCTCAAGTTGTTTCTGACTTACAGCGATCCTATGTAACAGAGTACAGCTGCCCCACAAAGTTTCCCTCATAGGCCAAAATCTTTATGGGAGTAGATCTGCAGGTCTTTTCTGCCACAGAACCTCTAGGTGGGTTCAAATCACCAACTTCTCTGCCAGCAGTGGAGTGTTTAACCATTGTAACACCAGCATTTTTTAGGGCAGTGGTACTCAATTCAGTTTAACTCTTTGGCTCGACTTTTAGCATCGTCTTTGGCAGTTTTTAAAGCCCATCCCTTTCCATGCCTTCATGGTTTCGCCCTATCTCCTCATTTTCCTCTCGCTTTTTCTCCTCCCCCGCCTCACGCTGCTTTAGACTGTTGACAGCTCTGTAAGTACACTGTGGTGCTTCACACCCTTTTGCCTTCGTAGTAACTCTCACCTCCCCTGAAGACTCCCCTTCGCCATGCCTGACTGATCTCACTTCTACGGTGCTGTGTTTTGTATGTATTTGATGTTGTATTTCTCACACTGTCTTTATTCTTGTTTTCTTGCTAGACTGTGAAATCCTTCAACTCCTTGATGGTCTTGAAGCCTAAAACTGCTTGGTATATAAATATTTTTTTAATGAAAACACAGAAATACTATCATTCTTTCCCTCAGTTTACTTCCTTCTTTCACTGAATAAACACCTGATTGAAGACCTATCATGTTTTGGCTACTGTTTTGGATGTCGAGAATACAGCCAGGTGAAAACAGTCCCTTCTCTCACTGAACCTGGAGTGAAGGGCTAGAGGATACAGGGCAATGAATAGGAGGTTATAGTACAGTCCATACATGCTCCATCTGTGAACAACAAAATCATAGAAGCTCTGTAAGGGCTGTCAGTTTTCTTGTGCTTTCTTAAGAAAATTGGCAATGTTAAATGTGAAAATACGTTGGGCTGCTTGAAAAAAAAAATGTACCATTAAGCATTTGTAGTCTAAGCTAAATGAAAGAAACTCTGAAAGTAACTATCATCCTTCTAACTTTAACTTGCTGAAGTTACAGCAGAAAGAAAGATTGTTACTACAGTTCTAAACAGTTCTTTTTTAAAAATATGTGTTTCTGTTATTTAGGATTGTCCCTGTTATTCTGAGGAGCTACTTGAGATACTGAAACTTACCAGATATGTCATTGCTTAGTACAGCATTGAAATCAGTGATTTTAATGATACTCCAGTTCAGAACTTTAGCTCTCCTTTTAATTGTACTCTTCAGAAAAGCACCTTACAGATTAACATCTGTCCTAGATTGGATATGTTGTAAACAAATTGTGTTTGTGTTGTTCACAGATTTTAAACAAATATCCCAAGTTGGGAGTTGATCTCCCCAACCAAAGTACTGGTGAATACCGTGTATATAGTCTATTTCCACATGAATATTCAGGTGTGACCTGGGGATTTGGGAGCCGGAGTAGGATTCCTTTTCTGGAAAATAACTTACTGTTTCATCTGGAAAATTTAGTTTTCCAAGAAACTTACAACTAAAATACAGCTTGGTGCTTAATTTTGTTATGAGGACTCTTTATTTAAAAAGAGTGTAGAATTTTCTGTACCATTTACTGTAAATAATTTAATATTTATTTTTAGAATGTTGATATTGGAAAGACTGGAAAACCAACATTTCCTCATTCATGAAAGTGATTATCATATTGCACAGTTTCCTCAGCTACATTCCTCAGATCGTTAATAAGTAGTCCTCAAAAAAAGAGGAGGTCTGTGATCTACTAAGGATGAGAAATGTTGGGTTAGATGAGATTAAATAAGTTCATTTTGCTCAGGATGCTCAGTCTTTAAGGTGCTCCGCATCAGGGCTTCTCACACTTGAAGGTGTACACTTAACAGGGAACTTATTAGCACGAAGACTTTGATTCAGTAGGTTTAGGGTAGGGCCTGAGATTCTGCATTTCTTCAAAGTGCTTCCAGTGCATCTGGTCCGTGAATCACACTTTACATTCAAAGGTTATAAAGGATCTTCCCAAGGATGCATACTCTATAGCATTTCCCAGGTTTACTAACAATAGAAATCTTATTTGAGGGGTCGTAGGAGCCCTGGTAGGTCAGTGCTGACCAAAAGTTCAGCCATTCAAATCTGCCAGCTGCTCTTGGGAAATCCTGTTGGGCAGTTCTTCTCTGTCATACCAGGGTTGGTATAATTTGGATTTGATACAACAGCAACAGGGTTAATTTGGTTAGGAGTGGTCCATTGAGGACACTTAGAGAAATGTAATACATTTAAAATGGACTGTTTAAAATTAGAAATTAATGCATAATTTAAGAAGAAGTCTAGTGCAAAACTTCTAGGTTTTTATCTGCCAGACAACCTATGTAGATCCCAAGGCACTGAAAAATCCTTTAACTAGACCCTGTAGAAACAAAATATAATGTGCTAAAACAACAGCCACTGTGTATGATAGAATATTACCAAATTGTATACTTTTCTTATTTTTTAATAGACCTTCTAAATATTATTAAATGTGCCAGTTCTTAATTAAACAATTTTTACCTTACTCACTAAATTGCTGTATTTCCAAATCCCTGTATGTGCTATGCTAGGGATTCATTAGTCCTTAATCTTTGTTAACACAAGCATTTGAGAGGAAAAGCTAATGATAAAGGCAAATCTTTTATTGAAACAGCTGGAGGTTTGATACAGTTTACCATACCCTTAATTGCAAAGATATAAAAACAAATGTCTATACAGGTTTTTAAAAATCTGTTGAGCCTAAAACAGATTTTTAAATTAAAAAAAAAGAAGTTTATAAAAATAATTACACATTATGGGTGGCTTTTTCCCCATGAGTCATTTCAGCTTCACCTGGAATAGTTTCCCCATTTAAGCATGCATGTTGAGGCATTCTTTGAGCACCTGCCGTCTGTATTTGAGCTCTTAGTTACTCATTTATTTATCTAAAGCTTTAATTTGTTGATGGTTAATTTGTTTTGTCGTCCCTTTTAGACTATAAACTGGATTTGGAGGTCAAGTTCTTATTTGTCTTTATGCTTCAACTAATACCAAGTTAATAATATAGTACATAATGAGTAGGATATCAGTAATGTAGTAAATTGGTATTGTTGGTAAAACCAAAAAACACCACTGCTACCATGTAGAACTGCTCCACTGCTCTCCTAACTACTGTGTCACCAGGGTTTCCATTGCCATTAAAACCAACCCAAACCCACTGCCATCAAATTAATGATGACTCATAGTGACTCTTAAGACAAAGCAGAACTGCCCCATCGAGTTTCCAAGGAGAACCTGGCAGGTTTGAACTGCTGACCTTTTGGTTAGCAGGTGTAGCACTTAACCACTATGCCGCCAGGGTTTTCTCTGTTGTTAAAACCAAAAAACGAAACCACTGCCATAGAGTTATTTCTGACTCAGCAACCCTGTAGACAGAGTAGAATTGCCCCATAAGCATTTCCAAATAGTACCTGGTGGATTTCAATTGCCAGTCTTCTGGTTAGCAGCTATAGCACTTAACCATTACACCATCAGGGTTTCCCCCCTTGTTAGGTGCTGTCAAATTAGCTCGACTCATAGTGACCCTAAGTACAACAGAAGAAACACTGTTTGGTCCTGTGTCATCCTCACAATCGTTGCCATGCCTGAGCCCACTGTTGCAGGCACTGTGTCAGTCCGTCCCACTGAGGATCTTCCCCTCTTTCACCGACTCTCTGCCTAACCAAACATGATGTCTTTCTCCAGGGACCAGACCCTCCTGATAACATGTCCAAAGTATGTGAGTTTCTGTCTCAACACCCTCGCTTACTAGGAAGATTCTGCATACTACTTCCATGACAGATCTATTCATCTTTTTGACAGTATGTGGTATCTTTAGTGTTCTTCATAACTCTAAAATATCAATTTAGTCTTCTGCCTTCACGTGCAGTTGAAAGTATTGTGGCTTGGTTCAGGCACACCTTGATTCTCAAAGTGACATTTTCATAAATGTAGTAAATGATACCATTATAAAATATTTCAGTATATAAAACCTAAGTTTTTAATCTTATAATACTTAAAAAGTTTAATTTTTTTCTTTATCCCTGTCTCCTGCCTTGATGACTCTGTCATTTAGTATTAGTTATCCATTATGAAACAAGTCACCCCAAATCTTGGAGATCTGAATGGTAACTTTTTTTATTTCTTACAATTCTGAGTTGCCCTGAAAGTTCTGCTTATCTTGCGTGGGGTCACTCAGTTGGTTGCAGTCAGCAGGTAACTTGATCAGAGAGGAATTTCTCATAGGTGTCTGAAGTCTCGTCTGGAATGGAATGGCTGGTATCTCCCGGCCTCATTCTCTATGGCATCTTTTAATCCCAGGCTTCTTCAAAGTGTAGTGACCTCAGGATTCCTAAAAAGAAATTCCAAGTTTGTTTAACATTTAGCCATAGATGTTACAGAGAGGCACATCTACCACATTCTGTCATCAAAGCAATTGCAAGGCCAGCTGCTGGTTTGAGTATGGGGTACCATGCTTCACCTCTTTCCAGGAGGAGCAGCAGAGTCACAGTACAAAGGAGCCTAAATGTAAAGGTAGGAAGGACGTAAGTAAATATTGGGTTTTTTTTTTCCTCCAGATCTGTCAATTTCTGAGGTATATAGTTGGTTTTAGTTTATCTTTGAATTTCTACCAGTTTATATTTTATGTATCTTAAAGCTGAAGTTTTAGGTATATGAAGTTCGTGAATAGTCAGTGTACACTGTGGATTCTTTTTCTCACTTTGAAATTTCCCTTTATGTTTTTTTCATACTTTGTTTTGAATTCTGTCATTTTATATTTTGTTTTTTGCATACTCGAGTGTTTTATAAAATCAAAACTGGGTAACTTTTTGCTTTTTCTAGGAAAATTTAATATTTACTTCTGTTAGTTTTCTTCCCTGTTTTGGACTTGTTTTCTCATTGCTTACTTGTTTTATTTCATTTTCCCCTTCCCGATCCAGAATCAATGAAGATTTCTTTTATACCCTCCCCACTGATTTCTTTAGAAGTTAAACATATTGTACACAGTCTAGCCATCTTTGCTTCACGGAGCACTCTGCAAGTACTTCTTCCAGAACAGATCTATTTCTTCTTTTGGCAGTTCATGCTACATTCAATATTCTTCTTCAACACCACAATTCAAAGCCGTCAGTTCTTTTTCTGTCTTCCTTATTCATTGCCCAGCTGTCTCATGCATATCAGGTGATTAAAAATACCATGGCTTGGGTCACATGCACCTTAGTCTTCAAGGTGACTTCTTTACTTTTCAACACTTTAAATTTCTAGAATGCTAACTTTCTTATCTTAAACAAAGTAAAAGCACCGTTTCTGTTATTTCATGGGGTTGTGAGTTGGGGAGAAGTGGAAACATGTTCATATTGCCTCTTGATCAAGTTATTAGCCTCCCACCCAAGGTTAATTGCGTTTTTACCTTATTGATTATCTCCGTCTTACCTCTGTACAACCTTTAACGTGGCAGGCGGTGCTCAGGATTTACCATGCTTCCCAGTTTTTCTCCTTTTCCCTTTTTTATTGTATGTGTTGGCAGTCAGGGATCTCTGAACCCTAAAAAAATGAAACTGTACTACATTCCAATAGATTTTTTCTTTCCTTTTCTTGTTCTTTGTAAGAAATGGATACTTACTGGAAAAGTTGAAAATACCAAAATGCAGTCCTTGTTTATCCAAGATAGAATTTCTAGTTTTTATTAACAATTTTGCGTGAAGGTTATCCAGGGGGCACATGTACACTCTTGGAACTGGGGGTACAAGTACGATTGACCTTAATGTATTAACCATGTATTGTTTTCAGAAATCATTAATGAATAGTATATGAGATTGAGGACATGATACTTTGTAACTGCAGGTACCTTTTTATTTAAGTGAATTCCTTCTAGGCACTTAAGAAATTATATTTAGTGTAGTTATAAAACCAAAAGACATTTAATTCTCTTTAATATGGATTCTCTGTTATTTAAGCTACTAAATACTATTACGTTCTTTTTATTAATTGATAAATATTCTTAATTGTTTCTGGATCACAGCTAATAAGAGGATACCATAGATGTATTCCACTATACATAAGGGGCCTGACTACTAAGTCCACAAATTTAATTGTTGTGAGTGCTACATGCCTTATTGCTGAGTATCACTACATTCATCTCTGAAGTAGTCCCGTTGGGATGCCAGCGCCTAGTTTACCCTTCAAAGCAAGTTTGGAACTCTTTCTAGGATGGCCATTGCACATGGTGGCAAGTTCTCCTACTTAATCGTATAGTTGTCTGTGAGGGAGTTTTTAGCCAGTAAACTAATAACTGTATTGGAACACCCTTCCTAGTCACCTGAACTGGCCCCCAGTGACTTTTTTGTTTACATGAAGATAAAGGAAATATTGAAGCCATTTTGATGACATTCAGGACATCAGAGGTAATACAGAGACAGCTCTTATGGACACTCCAGAAAAAAAGTTACAGAATGGCTTTTAAGGGTGGACTAGGCCCTGGCGTCAGTGCATAGCTTCCCAAGAGGAGTATTTAGAAGATGACTGTAGTGATGGGATATGATATCATGTATGGAGCACTTTTTCCACAATGAGTTCATGAATTTAATTGGCATCCCTCATATTAATCTGTTATTTTTTTCCTGGTGAGGGGGGAGCTGTAAAAGCTAATAAGTACATGACACAGTTTAAAAGAATATTATAAAGCAAACCCCTCTGTCTTTAACTACTGCACATGTCAGGGTAGAGCCTCCAGAACTCTCTGTGGTCATGTACCCACATAGGTAGCCACTCTTTCAACTTTGGTGGTAAACATTTCATTGCTACCTATTCATGCATTCCTAATGGCTTCATTTTGCTTTATAAAAAAAATTTGCATGATTGGGATTCTGGTTTTATTCATTTGTATCTTAAGTCATTTATTCCCCTTATGGTTATGAGCTGTTCATTTTATTGCTACAGGTGAAATATATTGCAAGAATGTAGTGAAATACAGTTTTTTTCCATTCTAATGTTAGTAGTCAATTTGGTTGTTTGCAGTTTATGGCTTTCCTGAAGGGTGCTGCAGTGAACATACTTGAATATTGTTCCAGGTGCTGGTATGCGAAAGTGTCTCTAGAAATCAGGAATAGAGTTACTGGACTGTGGCGTGTGGGTGTCAGCATCTGTACTAGAGGATGCCAAAATAAATTCCAAAGTGTTGCTTATCAGCAATGTGGGATAGTTGCCATTGTTCCAAGTCTTTACCTAAATTTGGTACAGTGAAATGGTGCTAATTCTGATGGTTGTGTACTGACAATGCGTTTTTCTAGTTACTGAGATTAAGCACCTCATTATTGGCCATCTCAGTTTCTTCTTTCCTGCCTTTAGGCTGTTTTTATGTCAGGTTTATCTTGCATTGATTTCTTGGTGGTAAAAATAAAGTCATAAGTCAAAGCACTTAATGGTTACATGTAGTTTATTCTCTAGAATTACTATACTCTTTGGCATATGTTATTGTTAAGTGCCATCGAGTCAGTTCCAACTCATCAAGACCGTGTGAACAACAGAATGAGACACTGCCCCATCCTGTGTAATGTCCACACTTGCTTTTATGCTTAAGCCTATTGTTGCAGCCACTGTGTCAATCTGTCTGCTCAAGGGTCTTCCTCTCTTTCACTGACCCTCTGCTCTGCCAAGCATGATATCATTCTTCAGGGACTGATCTTTCCTGACAACATGTCCAAAGTATGTAAGATGCCCTCTTGCCGTGTTTGCTTCCAAGGAGCACTATGGTTATACTTCTTCGAGAACAGATCTGTTTGTTTTTTGGCGGTCCATGATACGTTCAACATTTCTTTTCCAGCACCACAATTCAGAGGCATCAGTTCTTCTTCTGTGTTCTTTGTTCATGGTACAGCTTTCGCATTCATATGATACACTTGAAAATACCATGGTGTGGGTCAGGCACATTTTAGTCTTCAGGTTGAGATCCCTACTTTTGAATACTTTAAAGAGGTCCTTTGCAGCAGATTTTTCCCATTGTAGCGCCTCTTTTGATTTCTTGACTGCTGCTTCCATGGGCATTGATTGTGGACTCAAGTAAAATGAAATCCTTGACAACCTCCATCTTTTCTCCATTTATGACAATATTCCTTACTGGACTGGTTGTGGGAATTTTTGTTTTCCTGATGTTGAGGTGCAGTCCATACTGAAGGCTGTGGTCCTTGGTCTTCATCAGTAAGTGTCTCATGTCTCATTTGGCATGTAGCTCCATTTTTAAACTATGTCTTACCAAGAAATTAGGAATTTTTGGATGAGCTGCCTGATAAGAAGTTTTATATGTAACTACATCTAAACCTCGTAGACAGTTGTAGATTTTGGTAACACTTCTATCTCTATGATATTTTTAAAATACAACTACTACTCCTTCTAGAATTCTAGAACAGATTCCATATGGTGCTGAAGGTATTTTAACTTTTCAGACATAATCTTAATAATTTCCCAGTATTTCATTCTTTTGTTCTGTAATATCTGTACCATTTTTTACAAAACAAAACAAAAACCCTATCTGTACTGCATAATAATACTTATTTTTTTCTGTTTTTACTTTTACAATCTTTTCATTTAGTGCTTATATAACTTGTTATCTTGATTATTAGAATATTTATACTTTGAATCAAATTAAAATTTTCATACTTATTTTTTGTTCTTCATTAAATTTTTTTCTTTAGTTTGTTCTTAGTCATTCATATTTTATCTGATTAGTTTTGAAGTTGTGGTCAGTTAGTCATAATAACGTATTTCCAAGTGCTCAAAATGAAGTCATGAGCTATATGAGGTAATCCAAAACAGTAACTGAAAAGAAGAGGCAAAAGTAGGTAGAACCCAATTTATTTTACTCGATAGATCAAAACAAAAGTTTCCTTGGTATATTTGATCAAAACTTTATCAGTAAGGAGATCCAATTCACCAAAAAATAAAAAATAAAATAAAACAGTGCCATGTCGGTTCTGACCCATACCAGTCTTATAAACAGAGTAGAACTGACCCAGAGAGTTTCCAGGGAGCACTTGGTAGATTCGCATTGTTGACCTTTTGGGTAGCAGCGATAGCACTTAACCACTGCACCACCAGGATTTCCAGTAAGGAGACAGCAGCAAGCAAGTAGAGGAATGTCTCTTATGAGTTGATTTCTCTCAGGAAGATGTAGCCAACAGACGCTTTTGTGGATTACTATCACCTGTGGTAGGAGCCCTGGTGACACAGTGGTTAAGCATTCAGCTACTAGTAAAAAGATCAGCAGTTCAACTCTACCAGCTGCTTCTTGGAAAACCCTGTGAGGCAGTTCTCTGTCCTGCGGGGTTGCTGTGAGTCAGAATCGACTTTGTGGCAGTGGGTATTATCTGTGATGAAAGAGATGAGAGAGAGAGAGAGAGAGAGAGAGAGAGAGAGACATAGATATTGCTAAGAAAGCTCCTGATAATTATGGTAGAATATATGTGACCTACAACCTAGATCAGAAATATTGTGTGTTAACACTTAAACTAAAAGCTCAAGTGCAATAGACACATAAAATTACACTTAACAGTTTCACATATGTGTCTTTGTTTTCAGTGAAAATTTTAGTGAAAACACATAGTTGTTCATAAGCAGCCTTCCTCCAAAAAGTGTTTTAGAAGACTCATAAGAATGCAGTCTATGAGAAACTAGGTAATTGAGAGCTTCTAAAAGTCAAACACTTAGGCTCATCAAACGACTTTACCATAAAAAGTAAAATGAGCACCTACAAACTGGGAAATAATTTTGGCTGTGACTTGTATGAGAAGGGTGTCATCTTTGAAATCTTCAAGATACCACAATACCTCAACAACAAAAAGACAAATAATTCAGTTTAAGAAAATAGGCACAGGATATGAACAGATATTTCACCAAAAAAGACACCCATGTTCATTGCAGCACTATTTGTCATAGCAAAAAGATGGAAACAACCGAACTGCCCATCAGCAGATGAATAGATAAATATGGTACATGCACAATGGAGTAGTATGCAGTGACAAAAATGATGAAGCCATGAAATATCTTACCACTTAGATGAATCTAGAGGGCATTATGCTAAATGAAATTAGTCACAAAAGGATAAACATCATATGAGATGTTTGTTACAAGCACTCAAGAGAAAGTTTAAACACAGAAAAAAGTATTCTTCAGTGGTTACAACAGTGACTGCCCTGATGGGAACACAGCAGAGTCCTGGACAGAGCAGGAGAAAAATGCAGACTAGAACCCAATTTCATGTAAAAATACTAGGCTTAACGGTTTGACAGAGATGGGAGCAACCCATCAAAGTATGGTCCCACATGAGGAATGTGCTTCTTCGTTCAGTCAGATATATGGGCAGCCCCTGCTGAAATACAGAATGACAAGGCAGGAAGGGATAGAAACTGGTCAGATGAACAGAGGGAACCTAGAGTGGGTAAGGGGAACATGCTGTCACATTGGGAGGATTGCAGCTGAACGTCACAAAACAATATGTATATACATTTTTGAACAAAAAGTTAATGAGCTGTAAACTTTTACTTGAAACACAATTTGAAAAGGAAAAAAATGCAATCCTACTGTATGACACAAAGAGTCCTGGGTGAGAGGAAATTTATTAAGTAAAAGCAGAAATAAAATGAAGACACAAACATATACCAACAGGTGAGAGTTGGGCACGAGTTGATCTCTGAACTTGGTGCAGCTAAAGCAAGGAGAGAAGCAGGGCCTCCTAGCCCCCATTCACTGAGGAGAAGCGCAGCATCCTGGCATTCAGGTACCTTTTTACAGAGACTGTGTGACGTGGCAGGCAACATTCTGAAAACTCTTGAGGAATATGTACATCAACTGACAATGCAGAAGTTTTCTGTTTGTTTTAATATAGTGTCAGGCTCAAGATGGAGACTTCAAAATTTTTTTTCTTCAAACACACCCTTACCTCTGTATTGCTATTATGTGATCATCTGGACTGTGATTAAAGACCTCTCATAATGGAAAGTGTGCCACCTTGAGAGGTGTTCAGTTCTTGAAATTCTGAGTTGTTAGCATTAAGAAAAACTTTCCTGAACTTGCCTATGGTCCCAACCATTAATTCTGATTCATAGTATTAAAGGTATCAGCTAAACTTAATTCAGAATATAAAGATAGCATAGTAGTGTATCATGATAAAAGTGGTTGTGTAACCATTAGCTTTCTATAATTTAGTAATGTGAATTTTATGGTGAAAATTGTAATCATGATTGCACGTGGCTGTCTTTTAGAGGTTTCCAGATATCTGCTTGTCTACACAGTTTACACAGACCTTGTCTTCAGATCAAACTGTCTCTTCTAGTTCTTGACCTGTCCTCCTCTGTCTTCTGCAAAGCTCTAAGCTAATGAAGAACAGTAGTGGTGTCATTTGTTCCTTCCGTATTCTGTGCCTGGAAATAATGACTGAATACCCTTAGCATCCCAGTCATCCTCTTTTAAATGGGATACACTGTTTCCATTCTGGTGAGTGTGCTACCCCTAACTGGAAGTGGGTGTGTTCCAAGGAGTCTGAAGAACTGTGTACCCTTGCTTGTTCCCTTCTTCAGGAATTGAAATACTTGTATCAACAAAGCATTCAATTGCCTCAGCTTTGGGGCAGTTTTGTCTCACTTGTGGTTCACTAATTTCATTCTTGAATCTGAAGTGCCCAGGTTTTTTCCTCTAACTTGTTGCTGAGCTAACGCAAACACAGGATGCTACATTTATACCTGTTGTTTGTGTCTCACTTAAGGCAGCTCATTGCTGTAGCCTTGCAGTATGTTTTTTTTTTTTTTTTAATCACCTGGTAAATTAAATGCTGTTTGTCATTCAAGAATTTGAACATGCCCTGTGTATTATCTTTTATATCATAGCTAAAGTTGTTGTTTAGGATTGAGTCAAGGCCAGAGCTGTCTGGCAGTATTCCATTAGAAATCCTTACAGGTTATTATGTATCAGTCAGCTATTTACAGAGTGCTGGAGTGAGCAGTTGCCCTTCTTTGAGCCCCATTTCTCTACTGATTGTCATACCATGAGTTACGTTAAACATGGTACGGGCCTCACTGGATTCTAGATAGACTGTATTTCCATGATTATGCTATCCAGGATAGATACTACAGCAGCTTAACATGGCTTCTCATTTGTGTGTTCCTTTTTGGTTTTCACAAATCATCTTGGATAAATTCCTTTTAAGAATCTCACCCAACAACCATGTCTAGCTCTCTAGTTTGTAGCCTGAAGAGTCTACCTTTTCCTTTTAAAAAACAAGTCATGGCATTTTCCTGCTTCCAGCCTTCTGGCAGCTCTTCCGTCTTCTGTGATTCTCCAGAAAATTCCTCAAAATGGTTACTGGCCTATTAGTGAGGTTTGATTTTTGCCCCCTAGGTTTCCATAGTGTGATTGCTTGGTTGAATGGAGGCTCAGTGAAAGAAAAGGAAGATGCTCAGCGAGCGGGACTGACGTAGTGGCGGCAGTGAGGGGCAGTGAGGGGCTTGAGCACACACACAGTCATGGGCGTGGTGCAGGGCCGGCAGTGTTTTGTGCTGTTGTGCATGGGGCCCCTATGAGTCGGAACACCTGGTGGTGGCACCTAGGAATAACAGTAATGTGATTGCCCAGGTATGGCAAGGTGAAGTAACTGCAGGAACAAAGGCTTAATTTCTAAGTCTCTTTCTCCATAGGAAGTGCTCATTGCTTTTTTCCTTATTAATAAAAAGAAGTAATAATATCACTCTTTAAATCAGGTGTTAGCTTCATTCCTTTCAACTCTTTTAATGATCTTTTGTTAGGAAAACTATAGGCAAATGGCAGAAAGTCTCAGTAGCACCCTAACTTGTCAGTCTTATGACGTCCCTTCCTTGCCCTATGTTGATCTTGGTGATTTAGGACTGTTCAGAGATGACAGATGGGGAAGCTCCTGCTGCAGCTTCAAGGATGCTTGGGTGCTGTGATCATCATTCCTCCTGTGAGTTTTAGTGATCACCTGTGATGTGTTGTAATCTTTGAGGAATCAGAGACTAGGAAAACATACCTGTTTGTGAAAATCTAAGTTTCTTAGCATCAGAGTAGTTTTCTTCCCAAATTGTAACTTTTTTGTATTGTCTTTAGTGTTTTTCCATTGGTTTCATCTTGCTGTACTTTGCCTAAGGATCCCTGGTTGTCACAGTGATTAAGCATTAGACTACCAGCCAGAAAGTTGATGGTTAGAACCCATCAGCCTCTCCATGGGAGAAAGATGTGGCCGTCTGCTTCCATAAAGATTATAGCCTTAGAAACTTGATGAGGCAGTTCTACTTTGTGCTGTGGGGTTGCTGTGACTTGGAAGTAACTTGAGGCAATGGTTGCACTTCACCTTGGTCTAATATGTATTTTACTGCCTCAACTAGATGATGAACGGCTAAAGGACAGTGACCTCATGCGTGTGTCTTAGTGACATCTGGACAGAGTAGTACTGAGAAAATGCTCATCTGATTACATTCTTCCTGGGCAGCTAGGGTCATCAGAATAATTACTGTGAAATTAAGTAATGCAACATAATTATAATTAATTCTGTATGTTTCTTTAAATAGTAAGGCTTAGGATCTGACTCGACAACACTTGGCTGGCTCTCCTATTTATGACAAAAATTAATAATTTATTCCCCGGTGACATTTCTATTTCTCCTTTTCCCAAATTCTTTTTGTTAACTGTATTTTTGCTTCTTGTTTCTTATCTTCACACATTGGTTGTTTCATGATATTATACACTTGACATTTAAGATTTTTGGTTCTTGGCATTATTTATTTCGCTGTTGCATGGTAACATTTTTGTTCTTTGCAACCATCTGTTTAGTTTAAGGTGTGTAGTTTTTCAGTGGTGTAGAATCCTTTCATGTCTCTAGTTGCCTCAAATGCTAATCTAGAATATATGTGTGGCGTTTTTTTTCTTCATAGACCTCATGTATTTTCTTTAATGAACACTGGATAAATATAAAAAAAAAGTTTGTTGTTTGATATTTTAAGTGTTTTATTTCAAAGTAATCGTACCAATCATGTTGAGATATAAAGATTACCATAAAAATCATTCTGTTGTGTTTTATTCTTTATAAATCAGGAAACCAAACCAGTGCCACTGAGTCCATTCCAACTCATAGTGACCCTATAGAGCAGAGTAAAAGTGCTCTATGGTGTTTCCAAGGAGGGCCTGAGGAGTCAAACTGCCAACCTTTTGGTTAGCAGACTTAGCACTTAACCACTACACTACCAGGGTTTCCATGCTTTATAAAGTAAGCCTATGTTTAACAAGTGAGGCTTTGAGAGGTGGCAGCTTGTCCAAGAGTACCTAAGTTTTGATCCTAGATCCGCTTACTCCAAGCCTGTAACTCCTCTTACTTTAAGTACCTGAGATCCTCCTCTTCCTCACCGATAAGGGTCCACTGGGCCCTTCCTGTACAACATGAAAATGGCAGCTGTCTCATTGTCAGGAGGAAGCACAAACTCATCAGACCCATTGCCCGCTTCTGTGTATTAACGGTGCTAGAATAAAACAACTGCTGGTAGAAACCAAGAATTCTGAACCCATCTCCGTTAACATGGAGGTCAAGAGAGTGAAGGCACAGGATGGGGTCTCAGGTGGCATGCCCTTTGTCTTTTACTACTGGGTCCTGATTTGGGAAATAAACAAGAGGCTGATACTGAAATTTGAAAGAATAGGGATACTACAGAATTGAATACTGTGGAAGTTAATTGATACTCAAATTAAAATACAATAAAGTAATTTTTAGGGAAAAAACAAGAGAAATGTTCAGTGCAGTATTTATGGCCTTGGATGTTCATATGTAATTTGTACAGTGTATGGTGTCATGAGCATCCTAGTACATGGGACATTTGCATAATGTCTGAAATGAGATAGTGGAAAGAAGACAGATGTCCATCCTTTTTTTGTATAGTCACTTATTTAGCAAATTGGGCACTTGCCATAAATGTCAGGCACTGGGCTAGTCTCATAGTACAATAAACTGTCATGGAAACAGTAGGAGAGGCTGACATGTGAACAACATGTTAAAACATGTACCGTACTCTATGTGGGCATCTTTTTCCAGTCCTTCAGTTTTGTATAAAGTCTGAATCAGGTCAGTAAGTCTCCTGGCAAACACTCAGCTCTCAGTATCTGTTATCTTAGGAAAGGCACTCCATCTCCTGCCAAGAAGCTATTTTTCTGTCACATGCTAGGTAGGGGCCTGGAAAATGGATTCTGTTTTATCACCATCTCTATAGCTACAGTCACACTCGAATATTCAGATTCTTTTGAGGAAACCAAATGAGCTATATACTTCTTTACCGAGACAATCCTTGTTGCTAGTTATTAATACATTGCATTTACTTTAAATGTAGCAAACTTTTATTAGCTTATTTTCAAGTTTTCTTTGATATTTAATTCCTTTTTTAAAAAATCTATTGTTATGCTTCATCTGTAGTAAGGAAGCCCTGGTGGCATAGAGGTTAAGAGCTACAATTGCTAACCAAAAGGTTGGCAGTTTGAATCTACCAGGCACTCTCTGGAAATACTATGGGAAAATTCTCTTGTGTCCTGTGGTGTTACTGTAAGTCAGCATTGACTGGATGGCAGTGAGTTTGGGTTTTTCATAGTCCATAAGAGGAAACCCTGGTGGCATGGTGGGTTAAGTGCTATGTCTGCTAACCAGGAGGACGGCAGTTCAGATCTGCCAGGTGCTCCTTGAAAACTCAGTGGGGCACTTCTGCTGCGACCTTTAGGGTTTGCTATGAGTCGTGCCCACCTCGATGGTGATAGGTGGTGATAGTCCATAAAGCGATCTGTTTCTTCCTCCAGATAACATTTCTAGATTTTTTTTTAAGTGTCCATATACTTCTTTGAAAACTGACCTCTGTAGCAACCTAGAGTGTTTATTATTATTTAGTTTCTCAATAAGATAAATAGTTTTATTTACGTGTTCATTCCTGGTGTGGAAAAGTAGCAACTGAACAAGCTTCTATCAACTGATTGTCTTGGGTATATTTTTAATTAAGAGCCCTTTCCTCAACCTTTTTCATGCCATTCTGTATTGTGAAAGTTGCTTAAATACTTGGTAAGTATTTAGTAGTAGTGGTAGTAGTAGCAGTCAGTAGTATTTTTGATATTATTTTTAGTAGTCACTAGTAGTATCTGTGGTTTTGCCCTATATGTTACCTTTCAGAAATCAAATAGCTTTAAGGACATATGATGTGTTTTGTAGAAATGGAAATGTTGCGTCTACAGTAGTTAAATCCTTAGCTTCTTGCCAGTTCCTACACAGAAGCCTGTGAAAAAGTGTTAACCGTTTACCTGTTTGATTGCAGGAGGAATGCCAGCTCCTGAGCAGGCCTCTTTGGTGGAGGAGGGGCAACCACAGACCCGCCAGGAAGCTGCCTCCACTGGCCCAGGAATGGAACCCGAGACCACAGCCACCACCATTCTAGCTTCTGTGAAGGAGCAGGTATACCCTCTTAGTCCGATTCGTTATTTCTTCAGTACCTTTAAAATTAATCTTTGGATGTGCTTTAAATTTGTCTAATGTCCTTGACACCTTCACGTTTTCTAATTATAAGGTGTTTATATCCCTGAGTACATTGGGATGACTGGCATGTAGAGCCGCTCCAGGTGCATATCCGGAACATGCAGGATACTTGTGCGTCTGCAAGTAAGGACAACATTGATGGTGATCGGTGTCTCTGTCTCTCACACATTGCAGAGTGTGTGCATGCACGCAAAGCTTGTAAAGCATATCTTGGAAAGCTGACTTTCATGTCAGGATGCTGGCAATTTGATGACTGTAAGATTCTTAGATATTTTGAACATTGATTTTTGGGTAAAGGCTATATTTGTTGTGTTTGTCTCAAAGTTTATTCATTTTGTCAGCTAATGTTCTAAAACTTGTCTAACTGTGCCGGTTTGCTTCACTGTCATGTTTATGTCGATTTTTTTTTAAGGTACTAATACTGTTTATCCTTCAAAGCCAAGTAAACTTCTAAATTAGATCTTATCTGTTCAACTTAGAGAAATTGGAATTCTAGAACCTAATTTTTTAACATTTGCAAGCTTGATAAGGTAAATGTAAATGGAAAACTCCAGGAATAGTTTTACCTTCTGTCCCTCCTTTAAAAAACAATGCCCTCAATGAGAGTGGTACTGTTAGAAGTAATTTAACACAATTTTTTTTTAAGCTTATGATTAACTTAGTGGATCTTTTATTCTCAAGATTTAAAAAATTAGACATTTTGTATTTTCAGAAATGATTTTTCAGAAATCAGTATCAGCAGTTCAAATGACTAATGATGACAAAGCATGAAGAAATATTTAATACCTCATTATTTTACTGTTTGTTGTGGCTTTAGGTATGTGGTATGAAAGAACTCTAGGACATGTGCCTGACATTAGAATGTTTTCAGGAAAGAGGACTTCATAACTCATTGTAGTAGTAAGGTGTCAAAATATTTTGCATTCCTCACTGAAATTTCAAGTTTTTAAACATTTTATAAACTAAGAATTTGAGAAGATGCAAGAAAATTATAGTCAGTGCTGTTTTTATTTTCCACTGAGCTGTAGAAAATTTACGTTTATATCTCCTTGAGGGGGAAAAGAAAGAACTCCTTTTCTTAAAACACTTCAGGGTTAACCATCTTTGATGCAAAGGGCTATGAGAAGGCTCTTATTTGTTGCAGGCTATTAGCATTAACTGCATTTTTTTGAAGATGAGGATAAATTTATCAAAATGACCACAGTAGATTTAAAGGTAGAACTGCATACAGTAAACAGAGCAATGAGAACTTTGTACCTTGAAACCAGATACCCTGCAAACTGAAGAAGATACGGCCACCTGTTTTGAAGTTGGTGCACTAGAATTCTTTGATCATGTTTTGTATGTGAAAAAGCAGTCTCTTTGGATGAAATGTATAGTTATTAAACAGTAAGAAAAATGGAAAAGAAAAGAAAAACATGCCTCAGTGCTATTCAGTGTTTGTATCCATGGGGTGATAATATCAACTCTGCTGATTTCAAAAAGCAGACCTTGTTGGGTGGCAGCCATATCTCAGGAACAAAATTTTTGTTAGGGTGCAGAAGGAAGGGACACTTTTAGTGTGATTTGACAGGTGCCTGGGTTCCTGTTCTGTCTCCATTATTTGCTGAATTGGAAACCTCTGTGTGCCTCAGTTTCCTATCTGTAAAATGCTACAGCCGAGTGCCATCAAGTCTGCTATACGGATAATAAAAATTATTGTGGACCTTAAATTAATGTATATAAAATGCTTAAAATATGCCTAGCACCTTGTAAGTGTTCATATTAAGGACTAATATTGTTATCATCATCTCTGTATAAGAATTAAAATATCTTTAGGAGGGTCTGGTGATTTTACTTTTTAAGCATATGTAGGCATTCAGCGAACCTTCTTTGGGACATTGATGTTGGTAGCTGACTTCAGGTTGGGTTCTGACTCACAGCAACTCTGTATAGCAGATCAAAAAACTGCCTAGTTATTTACTATGCCTACAGGTTTTGAAATGCTTGAGCCACTGTTGCCACCACTGTGTCAGTCCACCTTGTTGAAAGTCTTATTTTTCGCTGACCCTCCAGTTTACGAAGCATTATGTCATACTCCAGGAATTAATCCCTCCTAACAACATGTCCAAAGTATGGAAGGCATAGTCTTGCTGTCCTTGCTTCTAAGGAGCCCTCTGATTCTGTTTCTTTTGGGGGTCCATGGTATATTCAATATTCTTCTCCAGCACCACAATTCAAAGGGATCAATTCTTCTTCTGTCTTCCTTATTCATTGTCCGTCTTTTGCATGCATAAAGCAGGGTTGAAAATACCATAGATTGGGTCAGGTATACCTAAGTCTTCAAAATGACATCTATACTTTGCAAAATTTTAAAGAGGTCTTTTACAACCAGTATGTGCAATGCAGTGTATCATTTGATTTCTTGACTGCTGCTTTCATGATTGTGGATCCAAGTAAAATGAAACTATGACAGCCTCAATCTTTTCTGCACTTATTAGCATGTTTCTTACTGGTCAAGTTGTGAGGATTTTTTATTTTTTATATTGAAGCGTAAGCTATACTGAAGGCTGTGGTCTTTGATCTTCATCAGTAAATGTTTCAAGTCCTCTTCACTTTCAGCAAGCAAGGTTGTTGCATCCATGCAATGCAAGTTGTTAATGAGTCTTCTGCCAGTCCTGATGCCCATGTTTCTTCCTTCCTGTAGTCCAGCTTCTTGGATTATTTTGTCAGCATATAGATCTGAATAGGTATGGTGGAATGATACAACCTTGATGCACACCTTTCCTGACTGTAAACCATGCAGTGTTCCCTTGTTCTGTTTCCATAATTGCCTCTTGATCCATGTACAGATAGATTCCTCATGAGTTTAACGAAGTCTTCTGGAAGTCCCATTCTCTGCATTGGTACCCATAATTTGTTATGATCTACACAGTCAGATACCTTTGCATAGTCAATAAAACGTAACAAAACATCTTTCTGGTATTCTCTGCTTTCAGCCAAGATCCATAGAGCAGTGATAACCCTGGTCCATGTTCTGTTCTGAATCTGGCTTGAATTTGTAGCAGTTACCTGTCAATGTACTGTTGCAGCCACTTTTGAGTGATCTTTAGCAAAATTTTACTTGCATGTGATATTAATGATAATTTCCTTATTTGATTGGATCACCTTCCTTGGTAATAGGCATAAATATGGATCTCTCCTAGTTGGATGACCAAGTAGCTGTCTTCCATATTTCTTGGCATACATGAGTAAGCACTTGCAGTGCTGCATCCATGTTTTAAATATCCGGTGCTTTCAGTACAGCCTTGACTTCTTCCTTCAGTAGCATCAATCCCCTCTTGAAGTGGTTGAATATCCCGAGTTCTTCTTGGCATATTGACTGTTATACTCCTTTCACCCATTTAGTTTCTTAAAATCTTTCTGAATATATAGCAGTGACTATGTTGTGACAGTATTTTACTTCTGAATGGCATTAAACCTTCAAAATTTTATCATACTGGTCTTACAAATCAGAAAAAATTCATGTATATGAGACAAAGAGCCTGTGAAAATAAATTTTATTAAGACACTGATTTAGGGCAACTGCAATTATAATGTCAAGGTATTTGTTTAAAGAATAGCAGTGCAATGGGTTTTTACTTTTTTTTTAACATTCTCCAGAATTTTAAGAGTCAAAGTCTGATTTCTCCTACAGAAAGAACACGCAGCCACTGAAGTACCTGACATAGACCCTTTGGGCAGTTCACGGTAAGTAGTGCAGAAGGAAGTGGCAAACAACCAGTAGCAATCTTGTGAACAAATCATTAGTCTGTTAAATATCTGAAACTGGATTCAAGGTGGTGTGAAAAGAATAAAATCCACCTCTATCAGACTGTTTCCTTAGCATCCTCCTGTGCTAGGAGCTATTCCTTGTACCTTGGCATAAAGTTGGAATCATGTTTTCTCTCTTTTATGAAATGATAACCTTTAACAATTGATATTAATTACATAAATACATACTTTTGCAAGTATAGAAAAATTTTCTGACTCCAGCTGATTTAAAAAAGAGCCAGCTTCTGTTCAAGTGCTACCTCCTTTATGAAGCAATGTTCACTCTAACTTGAAGTCACATCTCTCATTTGACCTCCTTTAGCACTTTATACTACTGCTGTGACTCTGTTGGGTCCCCCCTCCCCAGTTTATTTTGTTGTGTTGTTGAGAATGTACTCAAGCTTATACCTGTTTATTTCTATAGATACCATTGATTTATGGTTTTGAAGTTGTGCAGCTTTTCCCGCCTTTCTTTTCTGAATTGTTTCTCCCGCATTAACAAAAACTGACTGCCCAGAAGGATCCTAGCTAGTCTTTTGAGTTGTTGTCCGTTTCATTACACATAGCTAGTTCTTAAAAGAGTGTAACACTCGAGGCAGACCTTTTTTTTTCACTAGTTAAGTTAAACTATTGCTGAGTTTTAAGATAACTTCAGAGGATATTTTTGGTTTCAGGTCTAAAGATTACCTCAGGGCAGTAGTTGCATGGTTTCAAACAACCTCCATGGTGCTAGAAAGTCTAGAATGCATGATAATTTTAAATTCTGTATTTCCGCCTTTTGATTTGGATCCTTCTGTCGACTATGATGAAAATGTTCAGTAATGGTACCTGAGCACTGTATAGCTCTTCTGGCCTTATGACAAAGGAGGCAGTAGCCATAGAGGCAATTAGGTATAGTACATGGAGGCAGTTAGCAGCACATTCCATTTCCTCCCATTTATTCTTGACTTGCCTTCTTCCTCTGTTGCTCTCAGCAAATAAGACCAGTTGTTGTGCCGTGGATGGCTGCGTGCCAGCTTTTAAGACCCCAGGTACTATGTAATGAACTAGGAGGTAGAACAGAAGCACTGAATGGGTTATTAGGTTAATTAACTAGGATGTCCCGTGAAACCAAGACCCTAAACCTCATAACCAAGGAACCAAATCCACGAGGTGTTTGGATGTACATAAGCTGCCCTCGGCACCCAGCCTTTTTTTCCCCGCTCATTGCTGTAAATATTGTTATCACACAACTTTTGCCAACTCACCTTTTCACAGGTTTACAACATATTGACAGCAACTGCAGTAATCTACTACATAACCCTACCCTTAATCAGTGTGATTTTTCCATCACAGTGGAAACCCTGATGGCATAGTGGTTAAGTGCTACCATCTGCTACCCAGAAAGTCAGCAGTTCGAAACTGCCAAGCACTCCTTGGAAATTCCATAGGGGTAGTTCTACTCTGTGCTGTAGGGTCGCCGTGAGTCAGAATCGACTTGGTGGTAGTGGGTATGTGTTGTATATGTCAACCCCCTTCCTTTCCCTTCCCTCTTTCCTTTGGCAACTACTAATAGTTTCTGTACATTTGCCTTTTTCTTGTCTTTTTATGTGAGTTTATGCAATAGTTATCCTTTGGTGATAGACTTACTTGACTCAGCATAATATCTTGAAGCTCCATCCATGCTATAGCATGTATCAAGACTTCATTTTTCTCACTAGCTAAGTAATGCTCCATTTTATGAATGTATCATGTTTTGTTAATTATTTCCTCTGTAATGGGCATTTAGGTTGTTTCCACTTTGCAGCTGTCATGAATATTGCTGCTGGTGTGAACATCTGAGTCTTTGCTTTCAAGTCTTCTGAGTCTATACCTAGGAGTGCAGTTGTTGGATTATATGAGAATTCTATTGTTAGTTCTTTAGGGAACTGCTGCTGTGTTTTCCAAAACAGCTATACCATGTGGTATTCTCACTACAGTGGATAAAGATTCCAGTTTCTCTATATCCTTGCCAACATTTGTTATTTTCTGCTTTTCCCTTTTGAAATCTTAGCCATCCTAGTGGGAGTGAAGTAGTATTTCATTGTGGTTTTGATCTACATTTCTCCTGGCTCACGGTGCTGATTATCTTTTCATGTAGTTGGTGGTCATCTGAATATCGTGTTGGGTGAAATGTCAAGTCACATTCTTTGTCCATTTGATGATTGGCTTATTTGTTGTTTTCAGAGTTTTTTATTTATTTTGATGATTAGATTTTTGTTGGGTATGTGGGTTTCAGAGATTTTCTTCCAGTTGTTAGCTTTTTTTTTTTACTTTTTTTGTAGATGACCAAAAGTTTTTAGTTTTTTTGAGGTCGCATTTATGTATTTTGTCTTTGCTGTTTGTACTTTTGTTATTTATAGTAGATCTTCCACTGTTGAAAGCTTGGCTTCACTGCATTGCCCTGCTTCTTCTAAGAATTGTGTGGTTTTAGTCTGCTCTGCTCCTGACACTAATTCATAGTAGTACGAGGTCCCCCACTGTCTCTGTAGCTTCATTCCTGCTTCAATGTCCAGTACAAAATCTTACACATAAAATCCTCCCCCACCAACACGACTGCCACTCACCCTTCTTCATTCATACTATAGAAGCAGAGTTTACAGAATGGAGGAACATCATACAATACAATACAATAAGTCATCAGTCCACTTTGAGTTGGCTTTTGTGTATGGTGTGAGGTATGGATCCTGTTTCATTTTTCTGCATGTGGAAATCTGACACCGTTTATTGAAACGGCTGTACATTCCCAACAGAATGGACTTAGCACCATTGTCAAAAATGAGTTGATGATAAATGGGTGGGTTTATTTCTGGACTTTATATTCCACTGGTCCATATGTCTGTTATACCAGTACCAGGCTATTTTGAATACTGTAGCTGTATACAAAAAAAAAAAGCAAACCCTGACATCAAATTGATTCTGACTCACAGTGATCCTATTGAATAGAGTAGAATTGCCTCATAGATTGTCTAGGGAGCACCATGAGGATTCAGTCTGCCCACCTTTTGGTTAGCAGCGCTTGACCATTATGCTACCAGGGTTTTCATAGCAGTATAGGATGTTTTAAAATGAGGAAGTTTGAGTCTTCTCTTTCAGCACTGCTTTAGCTATTGGGGTTCTCTTGCCATTCCATGTAATATTGAGGATTGATTTTCCATTTCTATAAAGAAGGCAGTTAGAACTGTGATTGAGATTGCATTGAATCTGTAGATCACTTTGAGTAGCATTGACATCTTAAGTATTCCAGTCCATGAACACAGAATATCTTTTCATTTATTGATGTTTTGTTTAAGCTCTCTCTGTAGTGTCTTCTAGTTTTTGTTGTTTAAACTATTTATCCCTGGTGAGATTGATTCCCAGGTATTTTATTCTCTTACATACTGTTGAAAATATAAATGCTTCCCTAATTTCCTTTGTAGATTCCTCATTATTGATATATAAAAACCCCACTGATTATATTTTGTTGACCTTATACCCTGCAACTTTATTAAGTTCTTCAGTTGTAGACTTTTTCTTATACATCTTTGGGATTGTCTTTGGAATCAAATCATTCACAGATAGCGATAATTCTTATTTTTGAAATATGGGTACATTTTATTTCTTTTTCTTGCATTACTGCTCAGGATGCGACTGCTAATATAATACTGAATTGAATTAGTGAGATCAGGCATCCTTATCTTGTTTACTCTTTTAAGGGGAAAGCTCTTCAACTTTCTCTATTAAATATAATGTTGGTTGTTGCTTTTCGTATGTGTCCTGTGTCATATTGAGGAATATCCCTTCTAATTTTGTTTAGGGTTTTCATCAAGAAAGTATGTTGGATGTTACCAAATGCTTTTTCTGTATCCATTGGCTTTTCAAGTGGTTCTTCTCCTTATTTTGATGTGGTATATTACACTGATTAATTTTCTAATGTTGATCCATCCTTGCATTCCTCAAATAAATCCCACTTGTTCATGGTGTATGACTTTTTAAATATGCTGTTGGATTCTGTTTGCTAGTATTTTGTTAAGGATTTTTGTGTCTGTATTCGTAAGAGATAGTGTCCTGTAGTTTTCTTTTCGCATGATATCTTGCCGGCTTTGGGTATCAGGTATGTATTTGTTTCATAGAGTGAATTAGGGAGTATTCCATTCCTGCCTTATGTTTTTGAAGAGTTTAAACAGTGTTGGTGTCAGTTTTTCTCTAAATGTTTGGAATTTCCTAGGTGTCGTGGATTGAATTGTGTCTTCCACAAAAATGTGTGTAGCAGTTTGACTAGGGCTTGATTGCCAGTATTGTATGATGTTCCTCCATTCTGTAAACCCTGCTTCTATAGTATGAATAAAGAAAGGTGAGTGGCAGTCATGTTGGTGGGGCAGGATTTTATGTGTAAGATTTTGTATTGGGCATTAAGGCAGTCCCTTGAGATAAAGGAAAGAAGCTACAGAGACAGCGGGGGACCTCTTACTAGTATGAATTAGTGCCAGGAGCAGAGCAAGTCCTTTGGAAAAGACTCGGGGTCCCTGCACACCAGAAACTCCCAGTTTAGGGGAAGGTTGATGACAAGGACCTTCCTCTAGAGCCAGCAGAGGCGGCCTCCCTGGAGCTGACACCCTGAATTTGAACTTTTAGCCTTACTGGACTGTGACAAAATAAAATTTCTTAAGGCCGTCCACTTGTGGTATATCTGTTAAAGCAACACTAGATCACTAAGACACCAGGGAAGCCATGTGGTCTGGGACTTTGTTGTTTAGAGTTTTTTGATTACTAATTTGACTGTTCATTTGTTACAAACTTTTCTATGTCCTGTTGAGTCGGTTTGGATAGATAGTGTGCTTCTAAGAGTTTGTCCATTTCATCTGGGTTATCCAATTTGTTGCCATACAATTACTTACAGTACTCTGTCTTAATTTTCTTTGTTTCTGTCTGGTCAGTTGGAATGTCCCTACTTTGATTTTTTATTTTGTTTTTTGTTTTTTTTTTTTTTTTCATCTTTTTGTTTCTTGGTCATTCTAGCTAAATGTGTGTTAATCATATTGATCTTTTTAAACAACCAGCTTCTAGTTTTATTATTTATTTATTGTTTTTCTGTTCTGATTTTGTTTCTCTGATCTATGTAATTTAGGGATAGATTTGCTCTTTGTGGTAGATTTAGGGATAGTTTGCTCTTTCTAGTTCATGGAGTTTTCAAGTCAGGCTATCTGAGTTTGTTTTGTTTTTTTAATACAGTCAGTTATTGGTATAACTTTCCCCTTTGAGTGCTGCCTTCACTGCATCCCAAAAGTTTTGGTATGCTGTGCCTTCATTTTCATTTGGGTCCAGGAAATTTGTGATTTGTTTTGATTCTTGACCCATTGGTAGTTGGATATTGTGTTGTTTAATTTCCATATGTTTGTGTATTTTCCAAGTTTTTTTTTTTTTTTTTCTTTTATGGATTTGTAGCTTTACTCCATTGTGGTCATAGAAAGGAGTATTTTGTTGTTTTTTGGTTGAAGTGTTCTATATATATCTGTTAAGATATATTTCTGTTTAGGTTGAAAATTTGAGCCCAAAAGACTGAAGGGGACATGTGATCCAGAGACTATATCCACACAAGACCAGAAGAACTAATGGTACCAGGCCACCATCATGCCTGCCTTGACAGGGAACACAATGTAACCTCCCTAATGTAGCAGGAGAAAAAGTGGGGGTACAGATCTAGAATTCTGTTAGAAGGCCAGAGTTTATGGTCTGACATCCTGACAAGAGTCCCCCAAGAACGTAGCCCCTAAATTCACTGTTAGTCCAGAGCTGAAACCAGTACTAAAGACCAAAACTAGCTCTTTAGACAAAAATTGATGAGACTATAAGAAAGGCTTTCAAAGCAGTTGCTGTATAGAAAGGAGATGAGGGGTAGGTGGAAAGGAGGAGACAGAAGTTAATTGTATGAATATGAGAAGTACAGGGTAAGGGGAAAAAAAAGACGAATCTGCTGCCATTGAGTTGGGGTCTGACTTATAGCAACCCTGTAGGTCAGAGCAGAACTGCCCCATAGTGTTTCCAAAGAGCACCTGGTGGATTTGAAATGCCTACACCTTTTGGTTAGCAGACGTGGCACTTAACCCACTATGCCACCAGGTTTTCCAAAAATGTTTATACAGTGTTTTATATGGCAAGTACATTGTAAACTTGAACTTAATCACAAAATATATATTTTTTAAAGTTATCTGTTATGTGTAGTTGGCTAATATGTTGTCCCAGTTGTCTGCTTCCTTGTATTGAAAGTGGTGTATTGACTTCTCCAAACATTATTGTAGTGCTGTCTGTTTCTCCTTTCAGTTGTCAGCGTTTGTTTTATGTATTTAGATGTTTTGTATATTTAGTGTTTGTTTTACATATCTAGATGGCCCAATACTAGGTATATATTAATGATACACGCTGATGATTCTTAAATCTTGATTAATTGACCCTTTTATCACTGTTTAATGACCATCTTCATCTCTTGTGGCAGATTCTGTTATACTTGTTTTATAATAAGATTGCTAACCTATCTCTTTGTTAATATTTTTATGGAATATTTTTTGACATCCTGTCACTTTCAGCCTGTTTCTGTTGTGACATTTTAGGCGGGTCACTTTTAAACAGCATGTAGTTGGACCATGTGAGTTTGTTTGTTTTTTAATTTGTTCTGACGCTGTCTGCCTTTTGGTTAGGATATTCAGTCTATTTATATTCACTGTAACTACTGACAGTGATTTCCTTCTGCCATCTTGTTTCTTGTGTGTTTTAAGCCTTCTTTGTCTTTTGCCTTTACTACTGTTTGCTTTAGTGTTTTGGTGTTTTCTTGTAGTGAGTGTTTTTTGATTCTCTCCTTTGCTTTTGTGTATTTTTTAAAAATATTAGTGATTACCATGAATATTACATTTAATAACTTGTATTAAACCATTCTAAGAGAAATTGGTACCGACTTAAATAACATGTAAGAAGTTTTGTATTTATGCCATTTTTTTTCACCGTTTGTTGCTGTTGTCACTAATTACGTCTTTATATTTTCTTTGTCCTATTACATAATTTTATCCTTCTCCTTCATATATTTTTATTAAAAATGTAAAGGACAAGGATTTAGAATTACCAAATATGACTACTTGATTACTAACCTTTTCCGTATCCATGTATTTCCCTTTGTTAAGAATCTCTCTTTTGACGTATGAGTTTGAATTGCTTTCTCCTGGTTTTTTCCCTTGCATCTATATAGCTCACATTAATAATTCTGTAGGGCTGTTCTGATAGATACGAATTCTCTCAGCTTCTATTTGTCTGGGAATGTTTTAATTTTGCCCTCATTCTTGAATGATATTTTTGCTGGGTGTATTATGATTAGTTTTTTTTTTTTCTTTCTTTCTTTTTTTGAGCGTTTTAAATATATCATTCCATTGCTTTCTGGCCTCTGGTGTTTTTTGGGGAAAATGGGCACTTAATCTTATTGAATATTCTTTGGATATGTCTGTTTATGTCTCTGTCACTGCCTTCATTATTTTTTTTCCAAATGTTCTTTATCTTTTTCATCTCCTTCTGGAATACATGAGTCACAGGAATTTGTTGTTCCATAATTCCATTCAAGTGTGCTTAGCCTTTTTGAGCCTCTGTGCTTATTGCTGTTTTCCATCTGTAATTTATCTGTTTTATTATCTAATTCAGAAACCCTGTTGGTATAAAAGCTGACAGTTCAAATCCGCCAGGCATTCCTTGGAAATTCTGTGGAGCAGTTCTCTTGTCACTGTGAGTCAGAATGGACTTGATGGCAGTGGGTTTGGGTTTTATTATCTAATTCACTAATTCTTCTGTCTGATTAAATCTGTTAGTAAGTCCTAGTATTATTTCTTATTTCAGTCCCTTTTAGTTGAACTGCTTCTCTTTATAGATCCTCATTTTGTTCTTGCATTGTTTTTGCTTGTTTCTTTTAGCATTTTGTCTGCATTTTTCCCTTAGTTCTTTAATAATATACAGTGTTATTGTATTTTTGCTTTTTATTATTATTATTATTACTTGTTCATCCCTAGCTGTACTTGAACTCCCTTTATCATGTATGTTTGGAGAGGCCATTGTTTTCTCTCTCTTTGTGTGTCTTTGGGATTTTGTTCGGGCACTGGAATTTGTTAGAATGCTCACTGTCTCTGTTTTTCTCAGCATTGGGTATTTTTGCCTACATGACTTTCTGCAAGAAGTTTTTAGGTGGACAGAGCCTTTGACCTTTGCTTACTGTCTCCTTTCCCTCTCTGTGGCAGTTCCTTCTTCCTTCCTGGTTTAATTGGGATTTGAAAATTCCAAATCTTTTTTTCCAACTTTCAGTCTCACCGGACACACCAGAGAAAATGCTATGGTCTGTCTGTCCACTCGTGGGCACCGTCACTCAGCCGTGATATTGTGTACTGAGGAGTCTGTCTACCAAGGGCGCAGTCCACGCTCTCTGTGTATTACTTCCTTCCCTGCTGTTTCAACAGTCATGTTTTTAGTTAGAATGGTTAAAGCTGGTGAGCCCTCTTGGGGCTGGTTGTTGCCCTCTGGTTTTGCCAGAGATTTTTCCTTTCCTTCTCTATAGAGGCTGATTACATCTGACCTGGCATTCAGGGTAAATACAGGCTGACTTTTGTCTCTTGCAGCAAAAAGGCTTACACTCCCCAGGACTTCTGAGGATCTGTTGGTTTCAGAACTCCTGTGGTCCTGTGGTGGCTGGTAGAACAGTCTTACTTATGTGGCCCACCTCTGATTCTAATGTAGAGAACCTTATGTAGGAGTTCATATCAGTCTGGAAGCCAAGAGTTACTGGCTGTACTTTGAACGACACCCAGGGAGGTCTACCTTGTTGCCATTTGAGCGTGCCACCAAGTATGTTAGCTGTAGGTGTAGCTTCAATTCAAGATGCCTGCTTGCTTCCACATAGCAGCCTCAGTCACCAGTTCTCAGCACTGACTTGAAGGGTGGGAAAAGGGCAGCCAGACCCACACTCACCTCCAGGGAGGTCTGTCCTATTTTTGTCAGAGGCCTGAGCTGTGGGATTACACAAGGAGGGACGTACAGTGCTAACTGGGAGCAGACTCCACTGCAGGGTCCACTTATGGGATTTCACAGTAGGCTTGCAGATGACAGTTAGATTTCTTTTTAGCATTCCATGTTATATACAGTAATTTTTGCCAACACCACAATTCAAAGGCATCAATTCTTCTTCAGTCTTCTTTACTCATTGCCCAGCTTTTACATACACATAAGATAACTCAAAATACTATGGTTTAGGTCAGCCTCATCTTTGTTTTCAAGGTGACATCTTTGGTTTCTCTTTCATACTTGAAAGAGATGTTTTGCAGTAGATTTGCTCAGTGTACTCCATCATTTGATTTCTTGATTGCCACTTTTGTAGGTATTGATTATGGATCCAAGTAAAATGAAATGTGTGACAGCTTCCGTCTTTTCTCTGCGTATCATGATGTTGCTTGTGGGTCAAATTGTAAGCATTTTTGTTTTCTTCAGGCTGAAGTGTAGTCTGGACTGAAGGCTGTGATGTTTGATCTTCATCAGTAGGTGCTTCAAGTCCTGTTCACGTTCATCAAGCAGGGTTAAATCATCAGCATAAAGCACATTGTTAATGAGTCTTCCTCCAGTCTTAATGCCCCATTCCTCATACAGTTCATCTTCTCTGTTTATTTGTTCAGCGTACAAATTGAATAAGTATGGTGAAAGATTACAGCAGTGCTTCACACCTTTCTTGTGTTTGAACCGCAGGACATTACCTTCTTCTGTTGAGTAACTGCCCCTTGATCTCTGTGTAGGCTCCTCATGAGCGCATTTAAGTGCTCTCAAATTCCTGTTCTTTGCAATGTTAGCTACAATTTGTTATGATCCACACAATTGAATGTGTTTGTATAGTCACTAAAACACAGGTATACATCGCTCTAATATTAATATAACTATTATCCAAGTTTATGTACCAACCACTAAGGCCAAAGACGAAGAACTTGAAGATTTTTACCAACTTCTGCAGCCTGAAGTGGATTGAACATGTGATTGGAATGTAAAAGTTGGAAACAGAGAAGGATTGGTAGTTGGAAAATACGGCTTTGGTGTTAGAAATGGTGCTGGAAATCTCATGATAGAATTTTGCAAAACCAGTGACTTCTTCATTGCAAATTTTTTTTTTCCACTAAAGTAAATGTTGACCATACACATGAACCTCACCAGGCAGAATATACAGAAATCAAATTCACAGTATCAGTGAAAAATTAAAATGGGTAAGTTCTGTGTCGTCAGTCAGAACAAGACCAGGGCCAGCTGTGGAGCAGACTGTCAGTTGCTCATATACAAGTTGAAGTTAAAATCGAAGAAAATTAATACAAGTATACAAGAGCCAAAGTACCACTTTGACTCTTTGTATCCCTGTTGAATTTAGCCAAGCCAAGCCAAGTGCCGTCGAGTCGGATATTTAGAGACTGTCTAATTTAGAGACACATTGAATACTAGTAACTGAAGACCAGACAAGTTGTGGAATGACATTAATGACAGCATACATGAAGAAAGCAAGAAGACATTAAAAAGACAGCAGAAAAATAAAAGATCTTACTGAGTGTATGACAGAAGAGGCTCTGAAGTTTGCACTTGAACATTCAATAGCTAAAGCAAAAGGAAGAAACGATAAAGTAAAGGAGCTGAACAGAAGATTTTGAAGGGCAACTTCAGAAGACAGAGTCAGGTATTATAATAACACATGCAAAGAGCTGGAGATAGAAAGCCAGAAGGAAAGAGTATACTCTATATTTTTCAAGCTGAGGCAACTGAAGAAAGAATTCAAGCCTCCAGTTGCAAAAATGAAGGATTCTACTGAAAAAAAATTGCATAATGACATGGGATGCATCAAAAGAAGATGGAAGGAATACAGTCACTGTTTCAAAAGGAATTGATTGATATTAATCTATTTCAAGATGAAAAACTGATGGTACTGAAAGAATTCCAAGCTGCACTGAAGGCACTGGCAAAAAAAAAAACTCCAGGAATTGATGGAGTATCAATGGAGAAGCTTCAGCAAACAGCAGCAGCACTGGAAATACTCACTCATCTATGCCAAGAAATTTGGAAGACAGCTACCCAGCCAGCCAACTGGGAAAGATCCATATTTATGCCTATTCCCAATATAAGTGATCCCACTGAATGTGAAAATTATTGAACAGTATTATTAATATCACATGCAAGTACAGTTTTGCAGCTACAGTGGTATAGTGACGGAACTGCCAGAAATTTGAGCTAAATTCAGGAGAGAATATCAAACTAGGAATATCACTGCTGATGTCAGATAGAACCTGGCTGAAAGCAGAGAATACCAGAAACTAACCAAGAGAGTCTCGTAAAATGGTACCTACAAAAGTAGTTACTCAGCTATATGTTGTTATCCTTAAGAAAACTTGAAGTAAGCTATGCTCATCTTGATCCAGGAGCTATAAATCTAGTTTCTGCTTGCTGCAAATTAGAACTTTGTTTCATATTAATGATCAGATAATGACATAGGCATTGTAAGTTTCATTTCACATCTTTCCAACTTAATGGAGAACTCAAGTTTGGAAATAAACTTGGTTTTCTTGGTCATCTCAGAAATTACCCACTAGCATCTTGTATATTAAGTGATAAGGACAATTCATAAAGAAATGTTTTCTAGTTAAGAATCATGCTTTAAGAGAAACCAAAAGTCACCCTGTGGGAATAACAAAAGTAATGTGACTGATATCCTTGAATCTGAAATGATAGGAAGTATCAGTTGAAGTTCAGCCACCAGTTGATTTTAATCATTATCTATCATCATATGTCAGGTTCTGCTGTTCTGGTCAACCCCTAACCAGAATCCAGAATCCCAAGATGAATGTAGAATTTAGAAATGAGGGTTTTTTTTTTTTTCCTTTTGTATCCTCATTGTTTTCAAATAATTTAGCAAATTTGATGTTGATCTCTCATCTACCTTAATGTTCCATGTTATTAAGTGAATAAAGAGTATGACCAGCTATTATACTGTCAGAAGGCCCTGCCTTCTCCTGTAAAAGCATTCCAATAAAATGATTGATGTATCCTTGAAATGGACAGAACACCTGTGGATGGAGAATAATTGGAATTTGATAAGCCACTGTCTGTAGCCAAAGCCATTATGCCACCCTTTTGCCACCCTACAATTCAGTCAGATATATCAGAGCACTTTTTCCACAGGTATGAGGAAGGTCTAATCTAAGGGTCCAGTGTACAAGAGAAACTATACAGGATATTATCAATTGATGGAACATATCATAGTTTTTTTTAATTGATAGGATGTGATCATAGCTTTTGTTGTAGAAACATTTTTTGAAGTCCGTATGTTCAATCATAGAGATAACAGGTGTTAACAACTTGCTGTCTGTATATATAGTGCAAGTTGATTTGTGTTCTGTAAACTTACAAATATGATTCTTATTAGACTGTTTTGTCACAGTGTTGCTGGAATAGTTGAGATTTCTATTTGAACTTAGCTCAACTTCCTAGGCATTTTAACTGTTACTGTTCTCCCACAAGCCAGACTTATTTTTGGTTTATAATTTAAGCTTGAAATCCAGAATTAACACAGAGGCTAATCCAGAGAGCATGAAGCAGTAAGCTAAGTATAGAGTCGGTAAATGTACTTATTTTATGCATGCTCTTCTTTCTGTGGTGAGGTCTGAAACTCAGTGCTGTATGTATTTCTGTTGTTATCTTTGGTGAAAATTGCAATATTCCTTTTTATTTTGTGCCAGGCTTTCATAGAAAATACCTCCTTTTCAAGATAATAGTATGTGGGTTTTGCAAAAATTTAAAATGCAACCCTCAGTGTGTCTATATTAATTTCAGTAATATTTACATATCAAAGAGTTAAATGAGAATCATTAGAGTTCCTTAATTTTGGAAGATAAAATAAGAAAATTTGGAGCCCAACTGTGGCCTATTAGTATTACTTCATTTTTACATGGATATGTTACCTTCAGTAATTATACGCCCTTCCTGTATGGCAGTATGCCCAGAACTGAACAAATTCCAGTACAGTTATTAACTTTATTCCTTCAAAACTGAAGCAGCTTGACTGTTACTCACCTGCCTTTGCAACTTCCTTTTATTTGGCCCCTAAGTTTATTTACAGTAAAATAGTTTTCTCTGACACACCTCGACTGCATGCAGAGGACTTTGAAAAGACAAAATTTTTATTTCGGCCTCAAGCAATCATAGCTTGTGGCCTAGCTACAAGTGCTGTAATATAAGTGCAGTGCCTAAAACTTGTAAGGTTTCCTATTAATAAATCAGCGACTTAATAATTTTTTGTGTTTGTAGCTAACCTGCAGTGACAGTATTACAGTTGCCATGTAATCTATGATAAAGTCTTCCATGCCTTAAACTGCATCATCAAACACAGATTAAGATTTAATCTTAGTGATTTCTGTGAAATTAGCAAATTGTACAACTTCACCTCCTTTAGTATTATAGAAATTAGATTCAAAATAAGGTTAGGAGGTAGAGCTGTTGTGGTACTATTTGGCCTATGTTTAGGCATCCTGAGCCATGATCCTTGGCTTCAGGGGATACATGGACCATAGTTAAGATTTCATGTTTGTCCTTAAGTCTTAATGATGCAGTCAGTCTGACCCAGTGAATAACAACCTTTGAGGCGCTCCTCCATGCCACGTATCTCTGTAGTTACAGAATATTACAGAGTATGGCTGGCAGACTTAGTTTTTGAATGTGTAATAATGTCCAAGCCAAGCCAAGTCCCCTTGAATCGGAACCCACTCATAGTGACCCTAGGGGCCAGAGTAGAACTGACCCCCAGAGTATTCAAGGAGCACCTGGTGGATTTGAACTGCTGACCTTGTGGTTAGCAGTGCTAGCACTTAACCCACTACACCACCAGGGTTTCAAAGCAACATAAGAAATTAGACCCCAAGTTAGCTAGCTGCAAGCGTATACATTCTTACATCCTTTCACATTTTCTGCTAGTCTGGTAAATCATTAGCTGGACCCTTTACCTACATGTCCCTGGATACATTCTGAGTTACTATATTTGTTCTGTTTGATTCATTTGTGGTATCCTTTGGTATATTGACACTGCAGTTGATTTTGAAGAGCCTTTAAATTCTAGGGATTTGAATAGTCTTCATTTGGCTTTCGCATGTAACTGGATCACATGCAGAGATGAGAGTGCATTGTAGTGTTCCAAAATATTAGTTGAGTTAATTAACTAAAAATGTAAACATGCTCACTATCACCCTGTATTTAGCTTAGGTGTGTTTTTAATTCATTCACAAATATTTGTGGAGAGCCTACTGTAACAAAGAACTCTGTCATGGAAAAGGGAAACATGCAAAAATGATCTATTTTATATAGTTTCTACCCTTAAAAAATACAGAGACACAAACCAAACTATGCTTTTTGTTGAGGAATAATTGGCATATTATGAAAATTCATTAACTGAAATGACAGTATCCACTACATGTATGTTTTCCTTTTGTATTTAAGTAGGCTATAGCTGTGAATTGTGTAGTTAGCTTTATTAAAACTTATTAACGTAGGCATTTTAAACTTTAATTTTTACCTTTGAATTAGCATTATCTTTCATTTACATTTGAAAGTATTATTCCTTTGTCAAAATTAAAGCCAAACTTGACTTTGCATGTTTGAAATGATAATTTCGTTTTCAACTGAAGGGCCTCTAGTTCACAATTCTAGTCCAGAGTTAAATTATGAATATATGAAATAATTTTCCCCCTGTACATGCAGACTGTATGCTGTTAAATTTGAAATGAGTAACTGCTGAGTTGGTGAGATTAAATGGATGACAGGATCATTCAGCAGTGAATTTTCTGCTCTGCATGCTCATATTTCTTTTTAGAATCACTTCTGGAGAAAAAATTATTTCAGAAAAATACATTTCCCCTCAGGCATAACTAAAGTTACTCTACAACTGTAGAAAGCACAGTCTTTTCAGTGCCTATCTTTGTATTGAAGAGTTTTCAGTTTCTAAATTGCTGTTTTGTTACTTTTGCAGAAATGGGCCTATGTGATCTAATTTATCTGTTTCTATTTTGTGTGTGTATTTTTTTTCTAAGTGATCAGATACAGTTATACTTCTGCAATATAATTTGCTTTGATTTCACTTGTCATTCCTAAGAAAAGTCAATTAAAATGTAAAGGTTTTTTTTTGTAAGTAGTTAAAAGACAATTGCTGTGACTTAGCTTTTAGACTCTTTAAGTTGTATGAACTCAAACTTTAATGGGGATTGCTATCTGATAAATGGCTTTTATGTGGCTTGTCTCATCACAGCTTTATAACTCACTAAGTTATTGAGTGGGTCTGTGCAAATCAGGTATATAAGGCCCACTAAGGGAATCAGATAGCTTGATAATAATGCAAATATAGTACATGAGACCCTTGTGTGTGGATGGGGGGGGGGTGGAACTATGCATATAACATGCGTGGAACCTAACAAGGGGATTGGTCAGTTTTACCATCCTGCATAGTTAGTTTAAAACTAACCATCACAGAGATGAAAACGGGAGACCTCAATACCACCAGGAAAGAAGAGCTAAGAGTATAATGTGTCTATTAGACCTGGGATCCCTGTGCTGAGAACCTCCTAGACCCAGGAGACAAAGAGAGGAAGCTGTAATATGCCAGGAAACAAGAAATGATGGCACAACAGTAGCAAGACCAATAGCAGAAGATGGCAGAAACTGTGACTGATACCAGATGACTGCAGTGGGGCTTGCAGACCTGTGGAGCTAAGAACTGTTATGTTTGCCTTACCAAGTCCCCAGCTGGGCCTGGTAGCAGAGAGCAAAAAGAATGTGTCCTGATCAGGAACTGTATCCTGAATTGTTCCTGTTACTTCTGAGTCATTGCTGCTTCTGAGTTGTACCCTGTTACTTCCCTAATAAACCACTTAACTGTGAGCATGACTCATGAGTTCTGGGGACCCAGACACCGTAGGGAAACTACTAAGGGGAGAGGGAATAGATGTTAGAGACAGTGGAGTGGTAAAGCAGTTTGGAAAAGATAGACATTTCGGGCATCTTTCGGTTGTTGTTGTTGTTGTGATTGTTTTTATTGTGATTAAGTGAAAGTATACAATCCAAGTTAAATTTGCATGCCTGCCTCTCTGCAGCTCCTTCTGCTCTCCTTGCCTGGTGACAGCATGCTCCTCCTTTCCATTCTATACATGTCGTATCCACTTAACAATCTCCTGTCCCCTTCTTTCCACCCTCTCATCTCCCTTCTAGTAAGAGGCCAGTAGGACAGTATCCTATAGATGCATGATACCACAAAGTACACACACCATGTGGTCACATTGTGTCCCCAAGTCCAGTCCATTCCGGTCTGAAGAGTTGACCTCAGCAATGTTTTCTGGTCAGAGGCAGCAGCAGGTCTAGGGGCCGTGCTCGCAGGGGAACCTCCAGGCCTTTGGACCGTCAGTTGCAGTCTTTTAGTGGAGTTCTTGAGGTTCACCCCTCTTTTTCTCATGTGGCTACTGGGACTCGACATTGTGTGCCCCATCACAGCTGTCAGTGGTGGTGGCCAGGCACCATCTGGTTCTTTTGGTTCTGCATTGTTACAGTCACCCATTCACATGTGTCCTTCTGTCTTCTGGACTTTTTTTCCCTCATGTCTTTGTGGGACATCTTTAACTTATGCCTCCTAGGAACCAATTTTGTCTTGGTCCTTATAAATTAGTCATTTACAATTAATTGTAAAAATAACAATTTACAAGCAGATAAAGTATATTTTTGAAACTTGAAGACAGTTATTATAGTTGTAAGCAGTCACATTTCACAAACGAAAATGACTGTCATGAATTCAGAAATAATGTTCTTAGAATTCAAGACATTTCACTATAAAGAATTTTAATTTTTATTTCATTTCCTAGAATTTTTGTTATGATAATTTCTGTAAAGCAGCATGAAATTGGTAAACTTGTTTGTCACTTGGTAACATGCACCTTGCTGTATTTTATTTGCAAGTTTTCCTAAAAGCGTTCTTAAAACCTAAATCAAGACCAAGGTCTTTTATCACTGCCTCTAGCCTTCTAATAAACTTTTCCAGAAAATTAACCATTGATATATCCTTCACAAGGAACTGTGGTGGCACAAGCATTTGGCTGTTACATATTCACCGCCTTGGAGACCCTATGGGGCAAGTTCTGCCATGTCTTCTGAGGGTGAATCAGTTTGATGACAGTGATTTTGATACAGTACATGTTCCAGATTAAGCATTTGGGCATTCTGGTATTACTCTGTTAGAAATCCTTTTTCATCACAGAAGTGGTATAAGCTATCATTTTTCCTCTATTTAAACTACTTAAACTACTTCCACAGATTCTCTCTGTTCCTTTTTTTTTTTTTTAAATAGAAAAGAAATCTTTATTCTCAATTGAAGAGTAAGTTAACACCTTTTTTTCATTCATAGATACCTTATAATTTTACAACTATAGCTGTTGGTAGGCTGAAAGACTTAGCAGATTTTTTTTTCACATTGCACATTATTTTCCCCTTGATAAGATGTTTTTTGTTTTTCTATATTGTAAGCTCTTAAGAGTAGGATCTTGATTTTTCTTCTGGTTAGCAAGCCAGCAAGTATAATGAAAAAGTGAATTCTTGTTAAATTACTATGTGAAACATATGTTTTAGTGATTGCTGCTACTAGCATTCTGAGCTATTTCATTAGAAGATTTGAAAGTCTGTAGGCAAGGGTATGAAAGAATACAGCTGTGGATACTAAACAAACTATTATTACAGGTAGCTCATCTGATCTACACTACAGAATTGGAAAAAGGTATTTTATTGATGTAAAAATGTTTTCTCTGCTTGAATATTTTTTTAAAAATCAAAAGGTCTCTTAATCCTTGATAAAAATTTTTTTGGGTTTCCTTGAAAATTTATGAAGGTAGTCATCCTATTGTCAGAGTTGGAGAAGACTCACCTTTTATTATCAGGTTAGTAGAACAGGGTTATCTGGGCTGTATCTGCCTGATGTAAGAACAAACATCTTCATTCCTTTACTATGTCTGCTGTGTTTCCTTCCTTTTTTTTTTTAACCCCTGTGTAACTAGAATACTGTCTCTTCTTTCTCTACTACTGCTACCATTCTCACCACAAGCACTGCTACTACTGACAGTTAGTTCTAATATGCACACTGCTGTAGGAAACCAATGAGAAATTGTAAAAAGACATTGTCCTTGTCATTAAGATAAATGAATCATTGATCTCTATAAAATGGATAGAAAGTCATTAGGAGACTAATAGCCAAGATTTATTGAGTGTTTACTATGTGCTAGGCATTATGTTAGAGGATTTCAAATATGTGGCATAAGAACTTTATGGGTAAATGTACTAAAAATCTATTGGGGTATTTTTTTGAGGGGATTTGCCATTGAATAATCCTCCTTTTTCGGCTCCTTGTGAATTTTCTCCTGTAGTAGATTTGCTGGGAGAATGTGTATTATTGGACTGTATAATATCCTTTCAGAAAATTACTTTTCCCTTTAATTAACCGGCATGTTTTCTATTCATTATAATTAAAAATTCTGAATTATTTGAGCAGGCACTATTATTATTCCCATTTATATATAGGAAAACAGGAGTTTAGAAAAGCAGAATTGACAATTAATAAGTAGAGATCTGGGATCTGTATCCAAATACTCATACTCCACAAATGCGTGTTAAATGTAATTAAAATCTGCAGTGGACTCAGTGAAGATAAGAATTAATTAAAAGGAAAATTGAATCGTAGACAGCAAAAGGTATGTTTGAGTTGTTTCCCTGAAATATAGAAGAACAAAGATGAAAATGATTTGAGAAATGCTACTAGACATGGCAGCTTTAGAAAGTAGATCTAATGTAACGATTATGGATGTTTTTAAGAAGATTTAGTGTAGTCAGAACAACAGCAATACTCAAATACAATTTAAAAACAAATTTCCTAGGCAGAAAATACAGCTTTTAAAACACAGATTCAAAGGGGTCACCACGGCCAGACATCACCTATGGAAGAGAGACCTGTTTAGGAGTTACCTTGACAGAATTTTATATTTACAGAGATAAAAGGGAGGGAAAACGTCAACAATCCAGAAAAAAGAAATGTTACCTGCAGAAGATTAACAATTAAACTGGCCTCTAGCTTAGATGACATGTTATGTTCCAGAAGCCTGTCAGGCAATGTGTATAGGGTTTTGAAGGAAAAATGCATGTAATCCTAGAATTTTATACCCATGTAAATTGTCTTGAATTTGTGAAGGCAATAAGAAGTCATTTGCCAGACAGGCAAGGGCTCATGAATGTATCGCTCTTGTACTCCATGCCTGTTTTGGTAATTGAAGGAGCTAAATTTAAGATTCAGAAATAGAAGGTCATGGTATAAAATAACTAGTAGATCTTAGTAAAGATCTGAACTGGAAGGCAGTGACTATTAAATGTTGCCAATTATATGTTACCTTTCTTCTTTCTGTACTTGCTTTTTTATTGCATTCAAGGTACATACTCCTCCAAATAGTTTCAATGAATGGGTTATTATATTGGATGACTAGTGCAGTTGGCCATAGGTACTGCTCTGATCCACCCCTGGTAATAGTGGCTAGTCTTTATGCGAGTTTTGGGCATGCTGTTGTGCAGGGAGGATTCTCAGTTAATGCAGAGTTCCATTAAGGAATTTAGTGGTGTTTTTCATTGCTGAAGTCCTTGAGATGTTCTGCAACTATAAAACTTACGTTGAATGGCTTGAATCCTGGGTAGTTGATTTTATTAAATTGACAAAGACTTTAAAAGTGAAATCTGTATTTTCGTCTGGAACCAAATTCCTATAGATATTTTCTTTTTTTGAGACACTACATTGTTTTGATTTTGCTTAAAATATAACTGTTGGCATTATGGTGTTGTAGGTGCTGTTGAGTCAGTTCCAACTCATAGAGACCCTGTGCCCAACGGGATGAAACACTGCCTGTCCTGCACCATGCCCATAATCATTTTTATGCATAAGCATGTTATTGCAGCCATTGTGTCAGTCCATCTTCTTGAGGGTCTTCCTCTTTTTCACTGACACTGTACTTTACCAAGTGTGATGTCCTTCTCCAGGGTTTGATCCCTCCTGACATGTACAAAGTATGGAAGAGGCAGTCTCACCATCGCCGCTTCCAGGGAACACTGGTTGTACTTCTTCCAGAGCAGATCTGTTTTTTCTTTTGGCGATCCATGGTACGTTTGGTCTTCTTCTCCAGCACCACAATTCAGAGGCATCAGTTCTTCTGTCATCCTTATTCATTGTCCTTATGATAATGATATTAGTTATGGTAAAATATGTGTGTGCTTATAAAAATCTCTTAACAGAGTTCTTAAATGTTTTCTAGGCTATGACAGATAAAAGTTATAGCCTAAGCACAGAAAATATAAGTAATAGGAATTCTGTAGGTTCTGTTAAATGAGTGAATAAATAAATAGAATCCATGTAGTCACTTCAGATCATTAAGGTAAAGTTAAAAAAGGTACAGTTAACGTTAACAGAAAGAGTATAAATGGCTGTTTTGCATATGAATAATTTTCTATTGTAGCAGTAATCACTGAAATACAAATTACATTAATTGAAAATATATCTGCCTGTAATAGTGGCACACCACTTGTTTGCCAGTATGTCGTACTGTGGTGTCTTATATATTGCTGTGTATATGCTGGAATCTATGCCACCAGTATTTCATACCACCAGGGTCACCCATGATGGGCAGGTTTCAATAGAGCTTCCAGACTAAGAGTATGACGAAAGGCCTTAGTACCTGCTACTAAAAGTTAGCCAAGAAAAACCCTGTGGATCACAACAGAACTTAGTCTGGTTACCAATTACAAAGATGGCATAGGGCCAGGCTGTGTTTCATTCTGTTATATGTTAAGGTCATGGTAAATCAGAGCTGACTTGATGGAGACTAACAGCAGCAAGATAATACTGACAAAGCTCAAATCAACGATAAAATAGTGTGTACGTAGTGATGTTGGTCTTTTCATACAGTATTGGTGAGAGCAAATTAAAACAACCATTTTTAAAAATATTTCAATGATTTGTAGACAAAAAACCCACCCACTGCTGTTGACTCAGGTCCAACTGATAGCATCCCTAGAGGAGAGAGTGGAACTACCCCAGAGAGTTTCCAACGAGCACCTGGTGGATTTGAACTGCCCGCCTATTCGTTAGCAGACATAGCGCTTAACTCCCTAATACCACCAGGATTTCCTCCAATCTGTAGATAAAGTCTTATAAAGGTTGTTTGGCATAATAATAATTCTGGGGACACTGAGAAAATTAATTAATGCAGTGATATTATTCATAGTAACCATATTCATTTAAACAATCTATCCTGATTGTTCAGTATGAGTAGAATGTTTACATTGTAGTACATCTATAGGTTGATCTTTTATATGGCCATTAAAAATCACAATTGAAATTTTTATGCCATGTAGAAATGTTCAGAATACAAATGAAAAATAAGGTGTATAACCATACATGTAGAATGACCAAGTATTTTTATAGAAGTGCGTGTTCATACACACATGCATATATAATAAAAGGATATAGTGTTGAGTAGCTAGCTGTCTTTGGTAGATGCATTTCTCCTGTGTTTTCCAAACTTTTTACAGAGAAAAGCATGTATTAATAAAAAATCTAGAGCCACAAAATATAATAACTAAAATTCGAAGTAACCCATAGACTGAGGTTGACAGAAGGAAAAATAGATTTTTATATAGGTTGTGAGATTTGGAAAGCTTATCACATGCCTCAAGATTGAAGAACTGGAATGGTCTTGTTTACCAGAAGGAAACAATCACCTTGACCGCGATAGCAGTCTTCAGATCCGGAAGCTTATCACCACACAATAGTAAACAACAGAGGCTCCCACATTCACCTCTGCATTAGCTGTGTGACCTTGAAAACTTTACTTCTGGTGGGGCCTGTGCCCTCACTTATAAAATGGTACTTCCAATCCTACTGAAATAGTAAGTGCTCACCATTCATTAACTACTGTTGTCATTCTTGAGAAATGTAGAAAGATTGTGGAAGCAGCAGGTTCTAGCCCAGGGCCACTTAGGAGGAACTAGATCCAGATTGAGAAACACCCAAAGATGAGATCAGGACTTAGAATTGGCCCTGTGGAAAGGACTCCGGTGAAACAGGTGAGGCGGTGGCTTTTATTATGCTTTTGTGGTGTCCCATAGACTGATGATGCTGCTGATGGTGGTGATAGTGGAAAGGAGGGGGACTGTCAGTGTCTTTCTGGACTTATGGAGATACAGGTGGTGTCATTTTACAGTAATTTTGCAAATCAGGCATTTGCTGATCTCTTTGAAAACTGTATTCCGGAATCTCACAGTGAGATTCCTCAGACAAATCTTTACTAATTGCCGTGGAGGAATTTCCATAAAGTATTATTCAGAGAAGGAAGATAAGAGAGGAGTATATAAAACATGCTGTTTTTTGGATTGCCCATTCTAAGATATGAACAAGGATGCTTTATTCTATATTCCAGAGCTCAAAATAATACCTGGTGTTACATGGCTGTCACTACTTGTTGATTGCATAGCTAAAATTCTTTTTCTCATTACAAATAGTTAGTTTGGGGGTGGGGGAACAGAGAGGAAAGATACCCAAAGTTTTTTTGTTTGTTTTTTTTTAATTTCTCAAGACTTGTGTATGGTAACTTGTGCCTGATCCTTTTTTATTTCAAAATCAGTAGCCAAAACACATTTGTCCAAAAATGAATGTTTTGTTTCAAAAGTGGAATGGTGGTTCTTGAATCTTGACTAGAACCACACTACACTTTAGCTGCTTCTGCTTATTTAGACGTTGGCCCCTGCACCCGAGCAGCCTGGTGACAGTAAATCGAGTACATCGTGAAACGATGTCGTATACTTGTCAGACACTTGTGTGTCTGTGTGTGCATTTGTAGAGGGGAGGGTGAAAGAGAGGTGGTGTGGCAACATCTATACTGATATATTTTCCAGCTTTTAAAATGCTTCCAGCATTATTTCATTGAAAATACAGCCTTAGTGAGTCATGTTGGTGCCTGAAGAAATACTGGTGCTTTTGCAAAGAAGTCAAGAATTTGTCACTGCTATGATGCCGCATACCTCTAATCTGTTCTTGCCTTCTTGAACCTGGATGCAATCCAAAATCAATTGTAATCACTCTGACTGATTTATTTGAATTCGCAGAGCTCACATTGGCATACTCTAAATGTTCCCTTATGATATATTCTTATAAATAAAGGAGGAGGTAAATGTAGTAATTGCCAATGTAGTAATTAGGATGATCTTATTTTGTGACTAGATCTATGCAAAACGTAAGAAGCTATTTCTAATACAACTCTTGTGTTTATAAAATAACATCTCAGCTTCAAATTTCCCAATCCTGACAGAATTAGAAATGCACGGAAAGGTAGAGTAGTAGAATGACTGCAGAGTAATTGCAAAGTACAAAAACTGGTTTGCTGTTCTATGACTATCTTAGTTAGCACTTAGTCTGCCCAGTATAAGCCCTAAGTAAGGTTTTAAAACGTCTTGGAGAAATCGTATTTATCAGCATATTTTGATTTCCATAGCAAATTAACATTGGCAAGTTGGAAGGATAAGCACACTGAAAAGTCCAGAAAAATGTCAGAAGGTCCACCTGAGAGTGAGGGCAGGAAGTTATCAACAAGGAGAACTGAGCTCATACAGCATCCCTGTTGCCACTCATTTCTGCAAGGTCTGACACTCTGGAGGGTGCTGCTGGGTGGGCTGGTTAGCCCCATCAGCCAGGCCATACAAACAGCTTCCCCAACCCCTGGCAATCTCCAGAAGAGGCATGGCAGCCCTGGGGGCTTCTATGTGTCCTGGTGATATCGCTGTGCAATAGTGAACATTTTAAACATTACCCTCATTATTATTTGTTCATCGTAATTATCCAGTAATCCTGACTCATCAGTAACTTAGATTGTTTCATTGTACTCTTCTAAAGAGTTCAGTGAAGTGTTTTGTTACATTAGGAATTAACCTTGTTATGGTTGGAAGAATGCAGGCTTTGATGTCAAGCAAACCTGGGTTCAAATTTAGACTCCCACAAGTAACTTTATTTTACTGGACAAACCCCTTAACCTCCCTAGCCTCTTCGGTAAAAGTAGAATGATAATGCCAATTTGTGTGCTATTGTGAAGTTTCAACTAGGTAATCCATTTAAAATACTAATTAAATGCTTGTTACTTAATAGGTGGTCAAGTCACCATTCAGAAGCAGCACTAACACATGAATAGTGTTCTGGGAATATTGAGGTTTTATCATTTTTCGAGGTTTTTAGAAATAAAGGTGGTGTTCCAATCTAATTGCCCTTGAAATTGCTATAGCAGTGCGAAGCCACCCACCCATTGTGTTGTTTACTTTGTTTGTCCTTTATTAAGTATATTTTTCATCTTTATCAAAAATCTTCATTTCCCAGTTTCGTTTCACTTAGGCTTGATAATTTGAGACAGTCTCTTTTCTGCTGTTAGAACCTGCCCTGGGACTATAACCTCAAATGCATTTGAACATTCTCTAGTGTAAAATAATCTAGATTCATTATTGTTACAGAGCTCTCTGCTACATACAAGAAGCCATGGACTGTTTTGAGAATATGCACTATCTGAATGTAAGGCGTAGGTATTCTGCAGGGGTGTAGGGTGAGTGCTGATATAATAATAGACTCCAGGTACTGAAAACATTATGGAGAGATAGATAATGCACTGTTTCAAAGTACTTAATGAAGATTCCCAAACCATCTTACTGAAAAGTATCCATTCATTTGCTTAGTTAACTTTCCTAAGAGGAATTATTCCTTGAGAGTTCCTATCTGCATATCTCCATAAGTTAATTAATTTTGGTTTTTAATATGAGTCTCCAAGTGCTCTGTAATATGTTATCTTCACATATCCCTTACTTGTCTATAAAGCATGTTTGCAATTCCAATCAAACAGATGGCAAAGATGAAACATTACAAATAAGACAAATACTGCTAGACTTGGTGCAGTGCAATGAATCACTTTTATATGGTCTTGCCGTGGTCTTGTAACGCCAACTGAAGGACTGGATGAGACTACGCAAATAAGGTACTTGTGGCACAGCAAGGTGTCAGCATAACCAGGAGATGGATGTATGATGGCACAATGGGCTTCCTGGCCCACAGAGCAGGTGTTCGTAGTGGGTATACTGACCCATGGAGCAAGACAACTGAACGGCTTCAGATAGGTGGCTTCCTAATGGAGTGGGGTGTTGGGTCACTTGTTGGTGCAGCTAAAGAGCTTGGAAATACTTGTCAAAGGAGGACAGAGGCTGAGGGCCAGAGAGAGGTCTGCCTGTAGGCACAGTTGACAGGAGACTTTCTTGACCAAAGAACTATATGTGTGTTGTTCTTGGTCCTAAATTGTAACCTGTTACTTTCCTATTAAGTCCTGTAACTGTGACTATGATCTCTCCATTCTTTGTGGCCATTGCAATGAACTGTTGAACCCAGCAGTGGAGCAGAGAGTGCTATGAGAGAGACCGTTGGTGTCAGAATTGGTAAGAAGACTTAAGAGTAGAGGTATGTTTGACCTCTGCATCACAGGAATCAAGTTGATGCTGATGGTGATCTTCCCTCCCCCTGGTAAAGTTAGAGAAGGTCTCTAACTCACCATGCCATTTTTACATGTGGCAATCCCTAACTCTTTTTTTCCTAACTGGAGACTAAGGAATAGTGGTCTGATATTGTGATGTTTTGTTGAGTGTCTCTACATCAAGCACAGAATTTAACCTTTATAATTATCGTTAATATTATTCACTGTCCATGGCATTGACCAGGCACTGGTTATAGATCCTTTCATTTAATCCTCTGAAAGTCCTCTAACTTTGTTGCTGTTATTATTCCATTTTACAGATGAGGAAGTTGAGGCTTAGAAAGCTTATAAAGCGTAACGGCACTTGGCTGGCTGGCTGGCCAGAATTTAAACACCAACTAGAAATAGAAGCCTTCATTCCTAGAATGAGTCCTGCTACATAATAGACACTCCATTGATAATTGCTGAGTGACTGAAAGTGCACAAGTGCTTATACCTGGTAGGAGTCCACATATTAACCAGGGATTCAATTCTAGATCTGTCTCTCACCTAAAAGCCTATGGCTAAAGTTTTGCTGTCCCACCCCTTACCCATCAGCAGTGTATTAGACAGTTGAAGAGAATCAAAGGATGTGGAGAATGTGGTCCCAGATCCAACAGAAATGCTTACAACCTGATAAAGGTTTGCAGAATATCATTAGCGTAGCAGAGCATCACTTTACAGAATAGGATCTGAGGCAGTTGGGCACTAAAACATCTTTGCTGTTAATCTCTGTGTTAATTAGGCTTCAAGTTAAGCTACTGTAACAGTGAGATACCAAAATGCCATGGCTTAAACAAGATGGAAATATATTTCTCTATCACAAAATAGGCAGTAAGTAGTGGTCCAGACTTAAACAGGGAAGCTTTGCCATGTAGTTTCCCTCCATGGGTCTAGGGTAGTTCCCAGTGCTCCTTATGTCCCAGGTCCCGCTGGCGGGGAAGGAGAAAGGCGAAAGGAATACACACATTCCTTCTGGAGAGAATAGCCAGGAAGACATTCATTCCTCACATCTTACATACTTGGTCTCATGGCCACAGCAAGCAGATTTCTCTATTTGGTATTTGAAAAAGTGAAGTGCTATAGAGTGTAGAATAAAATTTATTTTCTTTTATTTGCTAATTTTCATTTGAAAGTGCTTCCTTTATATATATGTGGGTTTGTGTGAATTAAGAACATTTTTACAGTCTATATCATGTTGTCATTAACACCCAGAACTTTCACCTCTATTCTGTTCTAGTTACTGCACAGCCCCTCAGTCCCAGCCCACATGAGAGCACTCTTCCCCTTTTGTTCAGAACTTCTTGTGACCTTTTGATAAAGGTCTAACGCTCCTTACCCAGTCAACTTGGTTGCAGCAAAGTGTGCCACAGACAACCCCATGTACATTTTTAAAGACTTGTTCACCTCCAGTATCACTATGTTTTGTATGCTTGTTTTAGTCAGGTGGGGCTGCCCTAACAGAAATACCACAGAGTGGATAGCTTTAACAAAGTAAGATTTAGTCTTACATAGTCCAGTAGGCTGCAAGTCTATATACAGGGTGTCCACTCCAGGGGAAAGCTTTTCCCCCTTGTGGGCTCTAGTGGAAAGTCCAGTATTGCATCAGTCTTTGCCCAGGGAGCATCTTGGTGCAGGAACCTCAGGTCTGAAGGATGCAGTCTTCTCCCGGTGCTGCTTTCTTGATTGTACGAGGTTCCCAATTCTCTGCCTGCTTCTCTTTCCTTTTATCTCTTGTAGGATGAAAGGATTAAGGGTGGGACAAGCCATACTCCACGGAAACTCCTTTTCCAGTAGAGCAGGGAGGTGATCTCATAAAGGGATTTACAGTCCCACTCTAATCCTTTAACATACAGCATAGGAAAACCACAGAATGAAGGACAGTCACAAGATTCTGGGAATCATGGCCCAGACACATGGCTACCCATATTTTTGGGGGGACACAAGTCTATCCATGACAGTGGTCCAGATCAGTCTTTGGGGAGCTGGCCCCAGTGTGCTGGATGCAGTTCCAGGTTAGACAGTCTGGGAGCCATGCTCCCAGTGGGCCCTCCGTTCAGAAGCAACGTCAGGTGTGGTCTTTTGGTAGAGTTCCAGCTCTGCCCTCTGCTCCATCACCTGCTGTGTCCAGAGCTCCATTCCGCTTACCCTATCCTGGCTGTCATTGGTGGTGGCTGGGCACCATCTAGTTTTTCTGGTCCCATGCTGAAGCAGGCTATAGCTCATACGACCCCTTCCATCTGGTGGACTCCTGATTTTTCCTGTCCTTGATGTCCTCCGTTTGCCCTAGTTCCAGGTGGATTGGGACCATTTGGTACTATTTAGATGGCAGCTTGCTAGCTTTTAAGACCCCAGTTGCCACTCACCCAGGTGGTATGTGGAGTGATGAGAGAGGGAGTGAGAAAAACTTTGGGTATGCAAGTTAGTCTGGACGTCCCCTGAGAACATGGCCCCCCGATTCCAGACCCCATTTATCTGTTCTTCCAAAGAGGTGGTCCATATTAAGGGGACAGTTGGATTTTGAAGTTGAGTGTTGTCGGTACCCCACTTCCGGTGTGTGCTGTCACATCCTATACCCTTCCCTAGTCCTAACCACTATCTAATTTGTAAAAAAAAAAAACCCTCTCCCTTTGTACCCCCTTCCCTTGCAACTGTCACATACTGATTTCTACTGTGCTTAAGTGATGAGTTGCATCCTTAAAATAATGGTCTCATACCAAATTTTGTCCTTTTGTATCTGGCTGATTTCACGCAGCAAAATTTCTTCTGGATAGTTCCACCTTGACAGGTATTTCTCTAAGCCATCATTGTTTCTTATTTCACAGTATTCCATTGTGTGATTGTACCACAATTTGTTTAACCATTCATCTGTTGATGGTCATCTAGGTCATTTCCAACTTTTTGCTGTTGTGCAGAGAGCTGCAATAAACATTGGCATGCAAGTATCTGTTTGAGTGGTATTCGTTATTTCTTTGGGATATTTCCAAGGAGTGGGATTGCTGGCACATATGGTATTTTTATTTCTAGTTTTTCAAGAAAGCCCAAATTGATTTCCATAGTGGTTGAACCATTTTACAGTCCCACCAGCAGTGTAGAAGAGTTGCAATCTCTCCACATCCTATCCAGCATTTATTATTCTGTGTTTTTTGAATTATTGCCATTGTTGTTGGGGTGAGATGATATCTCATGGTGATTTTGATTTGGATTTCTCTGATAGCTAGTGATCGTGAACACTTCCTCATGTGTCTGTTTGCAGCCTATATGTCTTCTTTGGTGAAGTGTTCATGTCATTTACCCATTTTTTTACTTAGCCAAGTGCCATCTAGTTGGATCCGAGGTTTTGCAGTATCTTGGAGATTACAGAGATTAGGCAGTGGTAGGAAATGTGGTGGACAAGTATTCATTCACACTCTGTAGGTGGTCTTTTTTTCTCTTTTTATGAAGGCTTTGGATGAGCGTAAGTGTTTGATTTTTAAGAGTTCCCAATTACCTATTTTCATTTCTGATGATTGAGGGTGGTTGGTGTTTTTTGGCAGACTGTTGATGCCATAGATTAGTGCTTCCATAGTTTTCCCAATTTTTCCTTCCAAGAATTTTATTGTTTTAGCTTTTATATTTAGGTCTTTGATCCATTTTGAGTTAGTTTTTGTGTATGCTGTGAGATGAGGGTCTTGTTTCATTTTTTGTGCAGGTAGATATCCAATTATGCCAACACCGTTTGTTGAAGAGAGCATCTTTACCCCAATTCACTGTCTTTGAGCCTTTATCAGATATCAGCTGTTCACAAGTGGTTGAAGTTCTGTTTGGATTTTCGATTCTGTTCCATTGGCCTCGTGTCTGTTTTTGTACCAGTACCAGGCTGTCTTGACTACTGTGGCAGTATAGTAAGTTTTAAGGTCAGGAAGGGTGAGGCCTCCCATTTTGTTCCTCTTCTTTGGTAATAATTTACTTATCCGTGGCTTCCTTCCTTCCCATCTCATTAAAAGAAGTTAATTGGCATTGCTTTCTGTGTATAGATTGCTTTGGGTAGTATAGACATTTTCAGAATGTTAAGTCTTCCTGTCGAGGAGCAGAACGGACTTGTAGTTTTCTCTATTATAGGTCTTTGACATCTCTGGTTAGATTTATCCCCAGGTATTTTATCGTCTTGGAGGCTATAGTAAATGATAATGTTCTAGTGATTTCCTCTTTGGTTGTCTCTTTGTTGGTATAAAGGAATCCCACTGATTTATGTATGTTTATCTTGTATCCTGATACTTTGCTGAAGTCTGCTATTAGATCCAGTAGTCTTTTGGTAGATTCTCTATGGTTTTCTAGATCATATCATTTGCAAATAGCGATACTTTGACTTCTTCTTTGCCAATTTGGAGACCCCTTGTTTCTTTCTTATGTCCATTTGCTCTGGCTAGGACCTCCCCAACAATGTTGAATAGAAGTAGTGACAGTGGGCATCCTTGTCTACTACCTGTTCCTAAGAGAAATGTTTTCAATTTCTCTCCATTAAGTATATTAGCTATTGGTTTAGTGTAGATCACCTTTATTTCCTCTAGGTTTTCAAATTTATTAGAGTGTAATTTTTCATAGTATTCTTGTATGATTCTTTTAATTTCAGCAGGGTGTGCTGTGATATGACCCATCTCATTTTTAATTTGGTTGGTTGTTCTCCTGTTTTTCTTTTGTCAGTTTGGCCAATGGCTCATCAATTTTGTTGATCTTTTGAAAAACCAGCTTTTGGACTTGTCTTTCAGTCATTTTTCTCTTTTCTATTTTATTTATTTCTGCTCTAATTTTAATAATTTGCTTTCTTCTGGAGCCTAATAGGTTCTTTTGCTGAAATCTTTCTAGTTGTTTAAGTTGATGAATTAAATCTCTGATTTGTGCACTTTCTTTTTTTTTTTTGGATGTGTGCCATTTATTGAGATGAATTGACCTCTAAGCACTGCTTTTGCTTTGTCCCATAGATTTTGGTAGGATGTGTCTTCATTCTTATTTAATTCTTTAAAATTCTTTATTGCATCCTTGATTTCTTCTATTGCCCAGTAGTTCTTGAGCAAAATGTATTTCAGTCTCTGTGTTTTTTGTTTTATGTATCTTTTTTCTGTTATTGGTTTCTAGTTTTATGGTCTGAGAAAAAGTATTGTATTACTTTAGTATTTCAAATTTTATTGAGTATTGCTCTGTCACCTAATATGTGGTCAGTTTTGGAGAACTTTCCATAAGTATCGGAAAAGAAAGTACACTTGGCTTCATCAAGTGTTGTATAAGGTCAAGTTAGTTGATTGTGTCATTTAGATCCTCAGTGTGTTTACTAAGCTTTTTGGTGGATGTTCTGTCCTCACTGAGAGTGGTGTGTTGAAGTCTCCTACTATTATTGTGGAGCTGTCTATTTCAGTTTTCAGTGCAAACAGTGTGTGTTTTATGTATTTTGGAGACTTGTCATCAGGTGCATATGTAGTATGGATATGTCCTCTTATTGAGAAGGAGTGGTCACTCACTTGTCCATTCTTCCCCAAGTTGCAGCAGCCACTGTTTCTGTTGCCTCTGGGTTGGATGAGGACTTCCGGGATTATCATCCAGTGACTACCTAGCCACTGGGGCAGTCACTCCCCTTACCCCAGGTCCTCTGAGCCCAAGCCTCCCAGGTGCACTCACCTCCAGTGGCTGCCTAGCCACTGAGGTGATCATCCAACTTCTGGAGTAGCCTAAGTCCAGGCCTTTCTGGGACACTTGGCTCCAGTGGTTACCCAGTTACTGGGGTAATCACCTAACTCCTCTAGGGTCACCTGAGCTTAGGCCTCCCCAGCACACCTGGTTCCAATGGCTGTCTAGCTGCCGGGAGAGTCACACCCCCTCCCATTGGTTACCTGAGCCCAGTCCTAACTGGCATATGTGGCACCAGTGGCTGCCCAGCCATTGGGCAAGTCTCTTCCCTTCTCCTGGTTTACTTGAGCCCAAACTACTGTGGTACATGTGACACTTAGAGCTGCCTAGCTGCTGGGACAGTCACTTCACTCCTCCAAGGTCACCTGAGCACAAACCTCTCTGGTGCACTTGGCTCCAATGACTGTCTAGCTGCTGGGGCAGTCTGTCCCCTCCTCCTGGTTCAGCTGAGCCCAAGCCTTCCCAGTGCACACAGCACTAATGGCTGCCTAGCTATTGGTGCTCACTGCCCTTTTTTCCATGGTTGCCTGAGCCCAGATCTCCTTGGAGCACATGGCTTCGATGGCTGCCCAGTTGCTGGTGTGACCACTCCAGACCTGCCTGGTTGCCTGAGCCCAAGCCTCACTGACCCACACTGCTCCAGTCCTCTCCCAGCCTTGAGTACACTCTCTCAGCAGACCCTCTCCCCCAGCTGTGGGAATTCAGAGCTTCCTGGCCCATTGGCTCCAAGCCCCAACCCAGGTCTGCCAGCAGCCGTGACATTCACTCCACCACCCACCCCCCAGGTCCCAGGATTGCACTGCTCCATAGCTGTGGGGCACCTGGACTCAGGACTCCCAGTCCCACACAGGACTAAGGCCTGCTTTGTAGAGCATACTTGCATGCCCCTACAGCTTTACCCTGGGATACTGGGAGTCCTGGCCTGCCGTCCTTGTGTTCCCTTCTCCTCCAGCAGAGGCCTCCCACCCTTTTGCTGCTCTGAGTCAAGCCTCTGTCTGGTGGGTCTGGCTGGACACTACCAGACAAGAACAGTCTTGTCCCAGACTGTTCTAACCTGAGTGGGAGTCTTTAGGGCTGGGCTGGGGGCTGTAATGCTTAGGCGGGGGCAGGTCTCTAGTTAAATTCAAGGTTCCAGCTCTTGTTTCTTAGCTCCTCTTGGTTTCTACGATTTGCTGCAGGCTGGTTTTCTCCCCACCCAAGTTGTCTTCAGTTCATGGAGAGTCTCTGCCCAGGCCATGGTTGAGGGCTTCTAAGATTTTGCTTTCATTCCGTTTGCACTAAGGTTCTCTAAGCACAGTTCAGTCTTTCTAGATTGCTGTATTTGGTGGATTTCATTAATTTTCAGGTTCTTAGTTCTTTGAGAATGTGTGTTGTTTCTCTACCATCTTGGTTCTGCCTTGAAAATGCTTCTTTATGTTTCTTTGTTTTAAGTTTTAATATGCTGATTTTTAAAATTCTATAAATATTGCTTAAATTAAAAAAAAAATCCTCATAGAGACCTTTGCATGCTGTTGCCACTTCATAAAATAGTAATCACAATTGCTAAATATGTCCAGTATGAGTAATTAATGTCGCTCTGAGATCTTAAATCTTCGTTTCTGCTTCTTGTCAGTTCCTTCATTTGGAAAAATTACTGTACTACCCTAGTGTTTTAAATTAAATATATTTTTATGTCATCATCAAATTTCTCTTCAGAGAACTCAGTCTCAAGTTACATTTATAAGTATGTTGAATACAGGATTGTTTCCCATTGCCTGAAAACTTTTTCCTTCTACAGTTTATAATTGGAAATGCGTAAATTTCAAAGTATAATCTGCACTAAAGCCTTCTTTTTTCAGGGAACAGAAGAAGCTTTCCAATCTCAAATGTTTTGAGCCACTAGAGAAGAAAAGTGATTTATGTTTTTCAACTTCATATTCCTAATGTAATGTTAACTCCCATTTCCTAGAGTCAGTTGAGACTTACAGTGCCCCTGTGGGACACAATAGCACTGCCCCCATAGGATTTCCAATCAGCAGCTGGTGAATTTGAATTGCTGACCTTTTGGCTAGCAGCTGTAGCTCTTTAACTACCGCACTACCAGTATAATGCCAGGTGTGTTGAAAATAAAGCACTCAGGTATTGACTGACTAAATCATATTTACTTTTTTAAAGTTAAAATATTGCCCATTTCAACCTGCATGCTTTAAAGGGTAAAATGAAATGTTTAAAATGTTTTGACTATACTTACTGCATTTAACGACTCCTCAAACACAAAGTAAGTATCCATACAGTATACCTGCTGTCTTAGTTGTCTAGTGCTGCTATAAGAGAAATATCACAGAAGGGTGGCTTGAACAAAGAAAAATTTGTTTTCTCACTGTTTAAGAGGACAGAAGTCTGAATTCATGGCACTAGCTATAGGGGAAGGCTCCTTTTGGTTCCAGAGGAAGGTCGTTTTCTCTGTTGTCTGGTACTGGGTGATCATCATATGGCTTGACATCTCTTTCCCATCTCTGTTCATTCCCCATCTGTATTTATTCGCTTGCTTGCTTAATCTCTTCTAAATCTTAAAATGAAATGATACAAACTTGCTTCCTAAAAGTGAAGAGGATTTGAAACACTACTGATGAAGATCAAAGACTATAGCCTTCAGTATGAATTACATCTCAACATGGAGAGTTGGACCCAGTAAAGGAGCATCATGATAAACAGAAAAGATTGAAGTCGTCAAGGATTTCATTTTACTTGGGTCCACAATCAATATGCATGGAAGAAGCAGTCAGGAAATGAAATGTTGCATTACATTGGGCAGGTCTGTTGCAAAGGCCTCTTTTTAAAGTGTTTAAAAGCTAAGATATCACCTTGAAGTCTAAGGTGCACGTGACCCAAGCCCATGGTATTTTCAGTTGCGTCATATACATACAAAAGCTAGACAATAAATAAAGAAGACAAATGAATTGACACCTTTGAATTGTGGTGTTCGGAAGAATATTGAATATACTATGGACTACCAAAAGAACTAATAGATCTGTCTTGGAGAAGGTACAACCATAGTGCTCCTTAGAAGCAAAGATTGAGACTATTGTTTTAACATACTTTAGGTGTATTATCAAGTAGATCAATCCCTGGAGAAGGACATCATGCCTGGTAAAGTAGAGGGTCAGTGAAAAAGAGGAAGACTCTCCACAAGATGGATTAACACAATGGCTGCAACAAGGGGCTCAAGTATACAAGGATTATGGGCATGCTGCAGGACTGAACAGTGTTTTGTCCTACTTTACTAGGGTTGCTATGAGTCAGAATCCATGTGATTTAACTGTTGGTAAGTCCAAAGAGATGGACTCAATGCATAGCTTAAACTAATCCTGTTCATTGCCATAGCAAAGCGCATTCCAAAATGAGATTCTAACCACAATTCTAAGGGTAAGGATTTACCACACAAAGTTTGGGGTAACACAGTTCAGTCCATAACACTCGAATACATTTGCTTACACATATCTACACATACATATGCCCACACATACATATGTGCACTTATTTGGAGATCAGTGTCCCTAGCAATCTCAACTCCTTAAAACATACTGAAAATGCCTCTGAATTCCCACAGAGCTCCTGTTTTTTGCTTTTGGGGCCTTCATTCGGAGCTTTAAATACTTGAGTTTAAAATACATTCTTTGGTTACCCGACTTGGGTCTGTCAGCTTTGTGTTCTTGTAGAGTAGGTTTCTGTGGTGCAGACTTGGTTGGTAGCAAGGAGGGGAAGAAAGACAAAAGATGAAGATCACAATTTAGAAAAGGAATAGTGACAGCACCAGCTGATGGCCCCATGGCAAGGGAGGAGACAGAATGACTGAAAAACAAGTCAAGGCTAACTGTCATCAAGGGGTTGTACATGCTCACAGAGATGTTCTCTAACTTCTTGAACTGTATGTGTTCCCTGTGTTCTGTTAACATGTCAGAAAGAAGTATGTAAAACTTCAGGAATGTTCAGTATTAGAAAATGACATCTGAAGGATAAGCTGTGGGTATCCAGAAATTTTACCCCAGTGGAACAGCACTTTACTGAGATAACAGAGAAATGAAAACTGTTCAACAGTGTGAAGGATCGCTGTAACCAGTTCTTGAAAGTATGCATTACAAAGCCAAAATTCACGTGGGAAAACAGACTAGTTCTACTCATTTAGTTATCCTGACTCAGAGAGACAATGTTAGGGTTCTATTGGAAGAATAAGAAGTAATTGTAGTTTCCTCTGTGCTTACTACGAGGCAGACATGCAGGTGACGTCACTACATGCACCTCATTCCTTCCAACCGAGTAATAGGAACTTGGAGAATGAGTCATTTTAAATATGAGGCAGGTTAGATGTGAAGGGGCCAAGCAGCCATTGACATTTGCTTAGATCATAAATGCTGGACAGGAATTTCCACTGAGCCACCAGTGGCAAAGTTGTTCTCTGATCAGCATACCATGTTCCCAACAGGGTTGACAAGAGCCGGGAGAGCTAGACTTAAAGCCACTTCCCACCGTGCCCCTCCAGGCAAACCACATGGTGTTCCTGAGTCTTGGTCTGACTGGTATATGATGGGGATGAATAAGAAATTGGATGCCTGTTGCATAGGGTGTTGTGAGACTCATGTGAATAAAAGAACTTAGAAAGCCTCATGTTGTGGAAATCATTGTTGTAAAGCATTGTTGTGAAATCTGTACAGTTGGCAAGAAGAGAAGAGTCTCCATTTGGATGATAATATTACGTGATACTGTGCCCTGAGAAACAAGTATTAATGTCATTTAGGTCTCAAATATTTTCCAGTTAGGCATCTAAGTTTGGTTCTCACACCGTGTGTTTCATTACATACCCCACCCAGCTCAGCAATAAGAGTGTTGACTGTATTGTATTCATTTCACTACACTGATGTAACTTCACTGATGGATTTAAGAAAAAAAAAAACCCTGTTGCCATCAAGTTGATTGTGACTCATGGCAACCCTGTAGAACAGAGTAGAATAGCTGCATAGTTTCCAAAGAGCCTCTGGTGGATTTGAACTTCCAACCTTTTGGTTAGCAGCTACTCATAACTGTGTTTCTCTGAGACTGCTGCATCTGCCCTCTTGTCCATAGATAACTGTTTGTTGAGTTCATGCTACCACCTGCTGGGACTTTAGGAGAGCAGAAACCGTGTCAAGAGAGAGCTTCCTTTACCTGTAGGTGGAACAGAGCTTAATGAATAAAGCTCACCCCTTTCATCCAGCTCTACTCTGTCCTATAGTGTCTCAGTGAGTTGGAATTGACTCGCTAGCAGTGGGTTTCCATCCAGAGACCACTGCCCTCTGAGGTCTCCTACTCAGAGTGCCAGATTCTGCTTCCATCCTCCCCAGGTGAATGTACGGTGCCCTGGGAGTTCTTAAAGAGCAGATCTGCCAAGGTCTTCCATATTACTTGGGACCACTGGGCTCAAGATAATTGAGCATTACTTCTGAACAGGTTTTGTTACCTTAGGAAGAAGCCATTCATTGCTTCTCCCTCTAGGGGCATGGCTTCCTCACCAGGCTTCTGGGCTTTCTCCCTCTCCCTCTGTATCCCCTTATTTAAACAGCTGTTTCCTTTTCCTGATCCCTCAGCTTTTGTCTTCTTGATGGTCCTAGCAGCAGTAGTGTCACCTTTTGTCTGTTCAGAAAAAGGGGGGTAAGGAAGAGTTTTGAAAAGTTGAGATGTGAGTAAGTCTTTTAAGTTGTAAACTGCTAGAAGGCAGGTGCCCTTGTTAAGCATTGTAGGGTAATAATAAAATTTCATGGGCTTAAGGATTTTTGTAGTAACAGACTGCAATTATTGTGGAGTCTAAGCAGATGCAGAAGTTAGAATTAGTGAACATAACGTTTTCCTAATAATGCCTGCATTTAGTGTATTATTTTCACACTTATTTAAGCCACCTGCTTCTAGCAGTTTTTGGCAATATCCATGGATAATTAATAGCTATTAATTTACACACACACAGACACCCCTGCATATTTACCCCGTAGGTTCATGATTGATTCAAACTCTATAGATTTTCTGAACTGTGAATTGTTGATGAGCTGTCACATACAGTTTCTCTTGTGATCACTGAAGGAATATTTTTATGCAGTACCCTTGACAATACTTCAATGAGAAGCTTAGTTTTTGTACGATAGATTCTGGATTGTTTTTGCTGGTTTGGGTCTTGCAGACACAGAGTCACACCTTCACATCAGCCAGTGTCCTTCAGTCCTCTGTGCATGGAAGGCCTTTTAGTGTACTGAGACTGTCAGAGCATTTTAAACTGTATGCACATCTATGTCACTATGCTGAGATTTGTTTGAACTGAATTTTGTTTAAATAGAAAATTCAAGGGGATACATTACAAGTTGTGTTAAATAAAACAATTAAGAGAAGTATTTCAAATATCATTCTTGGTTAAGAGCCCTTTGTTGTATGAAATTCTTTCCCAGTTCATGTTGTTATGTAGTTTTATTTTTTTCCTGTGTCTTTTTTCTTCAAATTTTTGTATTACTTGACCACAAACTGCTGTGGCAGTTGTCTTTTATAATTGAGTTCAGAGAAGCCTGCCAACAGCAAATGCTCAGATGAAGATGGCTAAATGGCAAAAAACAACATTTCATATTTATATGTAATGCTGTTGAGAATTTTTTTCTAAGTGATCGCAAGATACTTGAGGATATGACCTTCTGAATATGTACATAACTTGGAGTATATGTCTAACCATGAAATTTTGGTTGGATGAAGTAGCAACAAAGGGCATGAGCCAAAGAAATGTAGCAGTAGGCAGCTGTGATTAAGTATCAAACTCAACTTAATTTTACTTTTGAGGAAGAAATTCCCTCTGAGGCAATGTGCCTTTTATTGGTTTGAAGATAAGCAAAGAAAAGCAGCATAGCGAACCTTGGGCACAGTTTGTGAACTACAAGCAGTGGGATGTGATTTACGGGCAGAAGGACAGTACAAAAAAAGGCCTGAAGCATATCACAGAAAGGACTGAGATGGCAGAGCTCAGGTAAGTAAAAGGTAAGAAATGAACTGGATTCACAAAGTACAAGGCTAGAATAAGTCTAAAAGGACCCACCACCACACACGCATGCAGCATGTGCTCACACACACATGCATGTGCACACACACATACACTGTTCGTTCTACCAAGGAGTCTGAACAGTTTTAAAAAAGGCATTTTTTTTTTTTAATTTTTATTTTTATTTAACATAACTGAGTGAAAATGTACATTCGCATATAAATTTACATGCCCCCCTATATGCAGCTTCCACTGCTCTCCCTGTCCGGTGACAGCACACTATTCCTCTCTGCTCCATACATGTCTCATCCTCCCAACAGTCTCCTTTCCCCTCCTCTCCGTCTACTGCCCTACCTCCAGCCAGAGGTCAGCAAGATGATGTCCTATAGATGTATAGAACCATAAAGTGCTTCCAATATATGGTTACTCTGCATTGCCAAGTCCAATCCATTCCTGTCCAAAGAGTGGACCTTTGTTATAATTTATGGGAAAGGGCAGCATCAGGGCAGGGGGCCATGCTCTCAGAGGAACCCCAAAACTGCTGGACCATCAATTGAGGTCTTTTAGTGGAGATCTCATGATGCACCTTTTTATTCTTTTGTTGCCAGTGAGGCTCCTCTCTGTGAGCTCTGTCGTGGCTATCACTGGTGGTGGCCGGGCACCATCCAGTTCTTCTGGTCCCAAGTCGATGTAGGCACCCACTCTTGTGGGTCTCTCTGTCTTCTCGGTTGTCTTTACCGCATGTAGAAAAGGCATTTTTTAACACTTAGCTTCCCTACTGACATGGTAGCCAAGGGGATGGTGGTTCACAGCATGGACTTTGGAATCTGACCAGGCTGGCTGGAAGCATACACCAGTTTTTAAATAGTAAGCATTTATTTAACAGGGTTGCTATATGTCAGAATCAACACGATGTCAGCAGATCTCGTTTTGGTTTGACATTAGATAAACCAAAAAAAAAAAAAAAAGAAAGAAACCCAGTGCCATCAAGTCAATTCTCACATTCTATAGGACCGAGTGGAACTGCCCCATAGAGTTCCCAATGAGTGCCTGGCCAATTTGAACTGCTAACCTGCTAACCTGTTAAACGCCATAGCGTTTAACCACTACACTAGCAAGGCTTTCTGACGTTAAATCGGGTAATAATTTATTAACAATGTTTTGAAGATTTTTTTCATGAAGAGAACTACTTCTGAAATGCAAATTTGTGTTTTTCTGAATATTTTCAAGAGGAAAGGAGTACTAATAGAAGGAAAGACCAGCCTGAAATATGTCTTAACATTAAAACATAATAGCACAAGTCTTATATCAAAAGTAGCAGACATACAATAAAACTACAAATCAATATCAATAATGTAAATACAGAAATATTTGAAAACCAATATCTCAATAATGTAATATAGAAATAATACCAAATGCAATCCAGTCCAACAATATATAAAAAGACAAATATGTCATGACTGAGTAGAGTTTATCTCAAGAATGCTGGGTTGGCTTAACATTTGAATATATTATGTAATTCATCATATGAATAATAGAAGAAAAACCACACTGTAGTCTCAATAGATAAAAAATATCTCAACAGAATTCCACACTCACTAGTGATGAAAGATCTTGGCAATGTAGAGTAAAGGAATAACTATTGAAAATTTTGCAGCTAATACCATACTTAGAGGCTCCTTCTAGGATTTTAGCCAATGCAGGAAGGTAAGAAAAAGACAAAAAAGACACACAGATTGGGAAAGAAAAGTAAAACTGTCCTTTTCGCAGAGGATGTAACTGTATATGTCAGAAAGTTCTAGAGCAGGTGTTGGTAAGCAGCAGCTTGTGGTCCAGATTCAGACTTTTACCTCTTTTTGTATTAACCAAATAAAGTGGATTTTATCTTTTTAAAATAATTAGAAAATAAAAGAATTATGTTTAAATTATATGACATAAAGATATCAGTGCCTATAAATAAAACTTTATTAGAACATAGCCACATTCATTTATTTACATAACTTTCTGTGACTGGTTTAATTCTACAATAGCAGAGCTAAATACTTATGACAGAGTCTGTATGGGTGGTTAAGCTTAAAATGTCTGCTGCCTGGGCATTGACTGAAAAAATTTTCCAGCCTCTAACGTAGAGAATCCAAAAATAAGTGAATTTAACAGTGTTTAGAATGTTATGGAAGTCAATTGCATTTGTGTCCACTACCAATGAAAAAATGGAAAATAACATTGAAAAAACTTTGTCAGCTCAACAGCAGTTGGTTTGATTTGGGTTTATATTAAGCCAAGTGCCTTCGAGTCGGATCCGACTCATGGCGACCCTAGGGGCCAGGGGGTTTATATTAGAAGTATAAAATAACAAGGGGTAAACTTAGCAGTTTAAAACAGACAACTCTACAAGCACTGTTGAAACAAAAACAAACATGAAAACTTATACCATGTTCATTAATGAGATTTAGTATTAGATGTCATTTCCCCCACAGTTGATTTGTAGATTGACAGCAGTCATAATCTGAATCCCAGGAGATACTGTAAATTGAGAAGTTTATTGTATCATCTCTATGGAAAAACAAAGGCCCTGGGATAATGAACAAAGTTGAAGGCTTTATATACCACTTAGTTTCAAAACATACTGTAAGTGCACGTTAATCAAGACACTGGTATTGTCATGAAGAGAAACATTTAAATCAGTGGAACAGAAGAGAAAATCTAGACATAGACCCACACATATATGACTAGTTATTTTTTTGACAAAGTAATTCAATAGGGAAGATATAGTCTTCACTGAAAGGCACTGAAACAACTGGATATCCATGGGGGGAAGAGGAATTTTTATTTCACACCACATACAAAACTGTTTTGAAATAGACCTAAATGTAAAAGCTCAAGTTACAAAACAAAAGACAGGAAAAATCTATGCCATCTTGCAGTAAACAGTCACTTAAATAGGATATGAAAACAAAAATAATAATAAATTGGACTTGGTCAAAATTAAAAACTGCTCTTTGAGGTGTGCCATTTAGAAAATGAAGTCAAGCCAGTGATTTGAATAATCATTTTACTTTGTGTGTGTGTTTATTTGTATCCTAAATAAATGAAAACTCTTATGACTCAAACACAACGTAATTTAAAAGATTTGGAAAGAGTTCTCCAAAGAAGCTCAACGAGGGATGAATAAGTTCATGAATTGTTCACCGTCATTCATCATCCGAGAAATTGAATCCACAGAGTGGTTCCACATAGCTGTTGTTAGTTGCAGTTGAGTTGATTGCACCTCACGGCAACACTGTGTGTGCGGAGTAGTAGAAATGCTCCACAGGGCTTTCAAGGCTGTAATCTTTTGGAAGGTGATCAACAGGTCTATGTTCTGTGGTGCTTCTGCGTGGGTTTAAACCACTATCCTCTCGACTACCAGTCAGGCACTTAACTGTATCACCCAGGGACCTTTGAGACTTAACCTGTGGCCCACCACTTGTTTTGTAAGTAAAGATTTAATGAAAAACAGCCTACTCAGTTCTATATTGTCCATGGCTACATACATGCTCAAGTGGGAGAGCTGAACCATAGTGACAGAGACGGTATGGCCCAAAAGTCTAAAATAGTTACTGTCTGGTCAGTTATTAAAAAAAAAAAAAGTACTATATACCCAGTAGAATGAGTAAAACTAAAAGATGTAGAATGACAAGTATGGCAAGTCTTTGATATAACTTTAATTTCTTAATTTCTTATATGTTCCTTAATGGGCATTTAAGATGGTAAACCATGTTGCAGAACAGTGTGGTAGTTTCTTACAGTTAATCATACACTTACCAGTGACCCAGCAATTCTTCTGGGTATAATCTGAGCGAAAAAAAAAGGTTTGCACAAAAACTTGTCCATGATTGTCCAAACTAAACCAAAATATGTAAGTAACCTAACTGCTTGCCAGTATGTTGCTTGTAACTCGCAGCACTGCCTTAGGTCAGAGTAGAACTGCATCATAGAGTTTCCCAGCAACAGCTGTTGGATTCAAGCTGCCAAACTTGTGGTTAGCAGCTAAATTCCAGAGCTTCACTTCCATATTAGAAACCTTAGTTATGTCTTATCAGTGGACAGATGAACTCTTACATTCATGCTTATACTTATGCTGCTTATCAAGAATAAAGGAACAAAACCACTGACACACAGCAATGTGAATCAATCACAAAAGTGGTGACTGAAAGAAGCCAGAATAAAAAAGCCCATACCCATTCTTCCATTTGCATAAATTTTAGAAGTAGCAAAACCAGTGTATAACAACAGCAAGGAAATCATTTGTCACCAGAGATAAGGGGAAGAAACAGTATTGCAAAGAAGCTGGGCTGTTGCAGTGGGGTGGAGGTGACAGACGCTCTAGTTACCCTTGGGGTTGCAGTTTGTTATGAGTACTTGTAGCAAAGCTCACTCAAACTCTGTACTTAAAAATGTGTCCATTCTGTTCCTGTAAATTATACCTCAATTGTATTGATTTTAACAGTGAAACATTAAAGTGTTTTTTAAAAATCACTGTAAAGCTTGACAGAAAACACATGTTGATGTTTTGCAGAGCACACTGTTCTACCTTCAGCATGTGGCACAGTATTAGGCACTCTCAATATTTTTAATCAAATGCCCCTGTAAAAGAAATGACACAACCTAACCGCCCAGGAGTGGCGAAAGGAAGGTAGATGAGAGCTCTAGTCCATGCCAGGATTGGGTGCAGCTGTTGGATATAGTTCTTTTCAAAAAAAAATCGATCACTTTAACGTTTATTTTTATATTGGAGAGAAATTGCGCATAATCTGCTATGGCTAGAATTACAGACACAGTGTTTTGGATGATAGGGATTCAGATGATTAACTGGGCACTTGGCCTTGGCTAATACAGGAAATGCTGTTACCAAAATAAGGAGCCTGTGTAAGTAGTAGTAATAAAATCAAGGGCCTGGATTATGGAAATAACATCTCATGCTTGAGGAATATTTTAACACTAGAATAGTTATGTTCATATTTACTTAAGAAGAAACAATTGGTGGATAAGTAAAACTTGAACACTTGGAAAAATTTAATGTTTGTGTTTGGCTTCTGTATGTTAACTCTGAAGAAATCGTTCAGGCTTATACAACTCCCTAGATGTTACGCTGTCAGTTTTTACCTGGAGGATACTTTTATAGGAGAAGATGATTTTTTAATTTCATCTCTGAAAAATAAAACTGAATCAATGTATTCTACTTTCTAATCCTTCTAAATTTTGTGTGTGGTGTTTATCACAGTATTTGGAGGCAGAGGGTTGGGGGATCCTCAGTAGCCCTGCTCTCAAATCCCTGTGGGGATTTTGGTGCTGTAAGTACGTATCCGCCACCCTCCCCTCCAGGTTTAGACTTCTTCCCCTGTGCTTTGCTATTCAGCACACTGGAGACTGCCAAGCCTACTGGGACTACGAAGTGTATTTGTCCCTGTACACTTACTTCAACCTTTTTTTACCCTGAGAACTCATTGACTCACTATGAAGTGCTTGTGCATTTGGATTATTGTTTTTGTGTGTATGTGTTTTGACTAACTGTATATAACAACAGCATCAAAAAGTGATTTTTTAAGTTACAGTTTGGTGACATTTTGTTCAGCTATCAGCACTGTCTGTTTCCAGAAGTTTTTATCACTTCAAAGAGAAATTTAGTACCCCTTATGCAGGTGACTTCCCATGAGCTGCATTAAGGAAAAGAATGAGGTTACCCTCCCAGAGACTCCATAAGCAAGGCAACTTGACCTTTTCTGGGTGTTCGTAACAGAGAAAATAGGTTAGAGTACCTTGCTGTTTTTGGTCTTTTTATATCAAAAATAGGACTACATATTCAAAATCTCTGTTCAGGAATCACTATCTTTTAGAATAATTATAGAAATACAGCTACCTGGTTGTCATCATTTGTCCTTGTCACTAAGGAGTAATAATCATTCTCTGATAGAATTACGGTTTGCCTTTAAAAGACAAACAGTTTCCTGTCTTACTGCTAAGATTCCCACCTGGCCTGTGGTCTTTGAGTCAGCTTTACCAAGGCAATTAAATCGACCACCAAGGACAAGATTTTTATTTGGTGATTAAGACTTGAGCTGTTCACCTGTAAGTTGTCAGAGAAAGGGCATTAATTTGTTTATTGCTTCCAGTGCTTCACAGAATTCCGCTTTTCTTCCCTAGAGTGACAGATGCAAGTAGGGGAGCCTATCTCTTGTCTGAAGTCAACTCCCAGGGAAATGTAATCATATTGGTGGGGGCTTCTCTGCCTACTGCTCCACTAAAATCTGTCAGCCAGTATTCTTCCTTTAGCCAGTCCTTCCTCACCCCTGTCCTTCCTTACTCCAAAGAGAAATTGCAGAGACATACAGCCACCTAGACTAAGGAAAATGAGGTTTTTTGTTTGCTAAAATAGAGGTGTACTTGTTAAAAATCTTGACCTTATGCAGAAATAATTTTTTAAACCCAAGTATTTATACAGTAAAACTTGTGAAACCTGGAAGGAGCTGTGTAAGATAGAAGCCTATCAAAGAGGGAAAATTCAAATATTTTTCACTAATATAGAATGATAAGAAAAGCAGTAAAAGCTATACCCTGTCAAAAGCAGAAAACTTGAGAGACTCAGAAAAACAGGACAGTGACAGTAAGTTCCAGCTCTCACTGGTTTTACTGTACTAAGCTGTATTAATAACCTAATTTTTAAATTGTTTGCCAAGTTATACATACCTCTGAATGGAAAAATCAGGATGAATATTTGATATTAGCATAATAACTTTAGAAATATATTTTTGCAGCTTTTTATTGCAGTAAGAATAACAAGATTTTTTTTTTGAAACAGCGATATTCGATAGCTATTGTAACACTTTTTCCTAGACTTGGAATAAATTAGTATGTTGCACCTCCGTATTATTACTGTGATGGTCAGAATAATTGGAACTGAAAGAACGGTGATCCTTGTTATATAGAGGCAGAAAACTTCGCTGAATTTTTAACAGTTGTGTGGAAAGCAGAATTTATAAATGATGAGCTTAGATGTTTAAGCTGCAGCCTGGTTTATTCTTCCTGCTTATAGTAAAATGCAGAGCTGTTGTAGGCTTTAAGAAAAATCATGAAGTTTAGTGTAGCAAAAAAGTTTTATTCAGCATATATTCAACATGGCAAAATGGGAGAATGGACAAGCACACTGCCACAGCCATGTCTGCCTCAGTTCGAAGAACATTACAGGATCATCAGTGTATATTAACATTACAAATGGGCAAAACCATTGAAAGTTTCACCTTAACAATCACAGGTACAGGTTTCAGTAGTGACAGGAGGGTCTTCATTGGTCCAGAAAATTTTCTATTCACTAACTGCTAATAGAAAAAGATAGGAGTGGAAAGTCTTTTGTGTTCTGTTGAATGGTTTGTATGAAATGTGTATTAGAAGATGTTTTCTAGCTTTTGTCTTTGTATCTCAGGGCCCAGATAATGTGTCTTTGTTAATTCTTGTGTGCCCAGCTCAAGCTGGGTCATGTTTTATGTGCTTAAGCACAGAGAATAGTAATTCTAGTGTTATTTCTTAAAGCAAAGGTAAGAGAGAAATTGAGGGAAGAGCTATTAACCAAAGATGAAAGTAGCACATGATGATTTGGAAAATTCTCAGTTTTTGAATATTGCAAAAGATGCTAAAACTAGGGAAGTCACTTAGGGAAGTGGGCTCTGGAGAGAAAGCCAGTGGTATGGTTGGCAACCTTTGGATCAAGCTGGAGAGATCACCAAGCGAAGTGCTGTTGAGTCGGATTAGGCATGTGATTTATGGATCACCTCAGTCATGTCAGCAAAAACCGGAAATGTACATGAGATTATCCACAAAAGATATGTGGAGAACCCTCTTGTCTAATGGCTTGGGTCCCCATGACATACGCAAGTTCTTTAGAATGTTATGTGAGTAGAAAGAAACACTGCAGCTTGTACCACAAAGAATTGAGACAAGATGACGTGAAAGAAATTATCATACTTCCAAAACTACAGGCAGAAAACAGGCTGATAAAACTGCTCAACTGCAAATCTGTGATACTCTTCAAGAAAAGAAGATGGACTCCAAGACCTGAGCCTGAGGCCGAGAGAAGAACCTCAAGGCGTAGAGGGTTGTTACTAGGCTTTCAAACCGCATGAAGTTTGCCCTCGGGAATCTTGAAATTGCTTAATTTGGGTGACTCCTTTTTCTCTTTAATTTATCCCTTTTGGAATTGGGGTGTCTCTTCCACGTCTGCATCATCATTGTATTTTGGAGCCATATAACTTATTTCATAATTTTATAGTTCCACAGATGGAGAACAATTTTGTCCTAGGATAGTTCATACCTAGGGTCTCACCCGTACTTTATTTAAATGGGGAGATTGAAGACTGCACAGCTGATCAGATTTGAGAATTCTGGTTAATTCTGTAATGAGTTGAGACTTTGGGGAATGTTTTAGTGGAGTGAATGTATTTTGCTTGTGGTCAGATAAGAATATTCTTGGGCCGGAGGGTGAACTGTAGGGGTAGAATAATGGCCCTCCTCCCAAAAATGGGATTGCTGTGAGTTGGAATAGACTGGATGGCAATGGGGTTTTGGGTTTTCCAAAAAATGCCAGGTCTTAATCTCTGGAACCTGTAGATGTTACTTTATTTGGGTAAACAGTCTTTTGTGGATATGATTAAGTTAAGGAAAATATCCTGGATTTTGGATGGATCCTGTTTTAGGCTGGGTTTTCTAGGGAAGCAAAACCAGTAACACATGTAGGTACAAGGAAAGATTTATAATATAGATAGATAGATAAAGATATAGGAAACAGCTCACACAATCACAGAAGCTGAATGTCCCTAGTTCTGGCACAAACCTCACGTGGCCACGGAAGCTGAGGAACCCAAAGTCAGCAGGTCAGAGACCAGAGTTCTAGATCACTGGTTGTGTAGGTCAGTGGATCCCAAGCTGGTGGCGAGACAGAGCGGCAGAGGCTGGCAAACCCAGGATTGGCAGGTCAGGGAGCAGGACTCTCAAGTGCCGACTGTAAGGATTGATGAATCCAGCAGCTGCTAGCTCAAGTCCAGGAACCAGATGCCACAAGAAGAGAGCAGGAGTTCCTGGCTACATGAGCAGACCGACAGTGGTAGTGGAAGGTCAAGAGATGAGAGCCAAGGGCAGGAAGCCACCACAAGCCCCTCCCTGCCACTTAATACATCAGCCGAATATGGAATAGCCAAGTTGACATAATCCTGACCACCACAGATTGTAATGCCATCACTAACAGAGAATCAGAGGGAAACCTGACAACTGAGCACACAGAATAGGAAAAGGCAACATGACCAAGGTAGAGATTGGAGTAAGGTGGTCATGTCTCAAAGAATGCAGCCAGCCAACAAGTGCTGGAAGAAGCCAGGAACCAGTTCTCCCATAGATTCTGTGGAGGAAGTGCTGCCCTGTCTACACCTTGATTTCAGTCCAGAAAACTGATAATTTTGGACTTCTGGCCTTCAGAACTGTAAGAACTAAACTCAGGTAGTTTTAAACACCTAGTTTGTAGTAATTTGTTGTGGTGGCCACAGAAAACTAATACAGTGCTCTTGTTATATTTACACTTAAGTGTTTGCTTTGTTTTCCGTTTGAATTTGTTTTATTCCAGAATATTTCTAGGAACCATCCACCATTTAGAGGAAACAGTAGACTCTACATGTACTTTTTTTTTTTAACCCTTGAAGAAAGGATTCTGATGACCAAAATGGAAATTGTTACCAGGTAGAAACCCCGGGTTCTTACTCAGCATGACTCCCGTGGCCAGTAAACCAGAGACCAAGGAGGAGAACAGAACGGCATCATTATTTCACTATGCAAGAGATACTGTCGTTCAGGGCTTGTTGGTGCCTAGATTATTCACCAAAGGTGGTAGGCAGATTACTTTCAAAGGGGTGTACAATTAAGGAGTTCATATGAATTGCTGAGCGACATTCTTAATTAAAACTACTCAGGGGCAATGGAGTTTACAGCAACCCCCAACCAAAAGCAAGATTCAAGTGCAAAACTGTAGGGGGCTGCACAGCATAGGAAACAGATTTTGCAATACAGCACTGTAGGGGAGGAAGCCAGGTAAAGAATACAGCACTGTGGGCGCTCTGTCTCAAAATATTTAAAATGTTCACATGTTGTGAAGAATGTACTGAACAGCTTGTGTAGAAATTACTGAATGGGAACCTAAGCTGCCGTTGTATATCTTTATTGAAAACAGAATAAAATACTATTTAAGGAGAAAAAATATTCTATAATTGCACTGCTTTTGTTGACTTAAAAATAGGATATCTGATTCTATGTATATTGTTTCATCTTAGAACTTTTTTACATTTTTTGTGGGAATTCGTATTCTTGGTCTGTCTTGGGTACAAATAATTTAACAATATTACTTTATGTTCTACTAGGACTTCATATATATACACACATCTGTATGTGTATGTACATATATGTATCTGTACATATATGTTTTATATATATACCCATTGTCTTAAAAGACCCTGGCATTTTCGTGGCTTTCTTAATCAGGTATGCACTTCAGTTGAGACTAAAAATGATTGTAGTTAAAAGGAAGTATTAGGCAATGGCTTATGTTCAAGTTATATAAATAATAAAATTACATTCTTTCAGCATTTTTATTAAGCACTTGTCATATTTGTTAGCATACTGGAAGGAGTACAGTGATAAGAGATTTTAAAAATCATTGTCCTTACCCTCATGGAAGCGGCAAGTACTTGCAACTCAGATTTAGAGATCCTATTAATCTGATTTTTGTTGTGTTTACCTTCCCACCTCTCCTCATAGTACTTGACTTACCAGGTTTATCATATCATGGAGACAGGTAGACATTAAACACATAAACACCCCAAATGTGTGTATGTTTGAATTGAGTGTGATAAATGGATATAATATCTATTCTGTTCCTTCACAGCATTTCTCCCAGTCAATTCGAAGATAAAACACCTGTTGGTGAACATAAGAATCTAATAAAGGTCACTTAGATTATTAAACTACTTTCCATCCCCTGCCCCAAATCAGGTTAACAGGACTACGTTCTTCTCTGTCTCCAGGGTAGAAAGCCCGTTATTCGAAAGACTTCAGAGAAATAATGATATTTTGGGAAGTTTACACTGTTCAATAAGATGTAATGGAATCTTGTGACTCCCTGTTTCTATTCTGTGACAATCTTTAGATGTCATTCCCTTTGAAATCTGGCTATAAAAACCTCTGAAAATGTAACCCAAGCAGGATAGGTGTTTTGGAGAAGCTAGCCTCATTGCCCCCAGGTTTGCCAGCTTCTCTGTTAATAAAGCATTCCTTGAACCCTTCCCATCTCTGAATTTTTGGCTACAGTGACAGTCCGGACGGAGTCCCTTTGGCTCAGCAGCACACCTTGTTTGGGTTTACTTGTTTAATACAATCTCTAAGAACTCAAAACAGGCACACTTTGTGGCCTTTTTCACTTGTTTTTCCCCTAGTTCGGATTAAGTTGATTTCTCACTTCTGATTGTGATTCAAATATTATTTAAAGATAGTGTGGCCTTCCCTGACCACCATATCTAAAATTTCAGCCTCCTTCCCCTCCAAAAAAGTTGTTCTGTCTTCGTAAACTACTCTGTTTTTTCTTCTTAGCATTTACCTTTGCTAATGAGCTGTTTTATTCATTCATCTTGTTTGTTCTCTGCATTCACAATTAAAATTTAAGTTTGATAAGACATCAGTTTGATGTCTGTTTTGTTCTCTGCTGCATCCCCTGTTCCCAGTATAGACTAGAAGCTCAATAAATATTTGCTAAAAAGGATGAAAAATAATATGGGATGAACTTGGGGACGTGGAAGATAATGTAGGACCTTGTAGGCCTCTGAAAGAATTTTGGATTTTATTCTGAGTGGAAAGGGTTTTAAGCAGTTTTCATTTTAAGGCATCATTCTCACTGCTATGTGGCAGATGCATTGAAGATGCAAAGAAGTAGCAGAGACCAGGTAGAGGCTGTTGCAGTGTTAACACAGAGACGATGGTGGTTTCTGTTACTTGGGGTCTTTGAAGACACTCAGGGGTTCTTGTCAGACCCGTGAGACAGAATTACTCTGGGAGACATGGCAGGCCCACAAGAGAAATCTTTATTGGAAAATAAAAGCACTTTGAAGTGGGGCACCAGCAGAGTATATAGCACTCCAGCAGGCTGCACCAGTGAATGAATGTAGCTTTTGATTTTTGTAGCCCATCTAAGCTCAGAGTGTAGCTGGGGACCACACATCAGCAGTGGATACCTGAAGAACTTCCTTTTTCAGATGATGGGCACCTTGACTGCATGTATGCACTGACGACAAGAAGGCTCCTGGCACAGGGACTGCTGGGACTGGTGGCAGGACTTACTGTGGAGTGCTGGACCTGTGCATGCCTCTGAATTCGATCTAAACTGGCTTCTCTGGAAAACAAAAACTCATTCCTGGGTGTGGCTAATAAGAAAAGTTGCTTAGCACTGTGGAATGTTCCAAGATGTTCCATGGTTAGACTGGCACTTTGCATCCCTATCTCAGTTTATACTAGGTGGAGGAAAAATGAGGTGGAGGGATTTGGGTGGGCATACAGTGAAACTGGACTTAATGGGTTAGAAGTGAGGAGTGAGGGACAGGAGAAATGGCAAAGATTACTTTTCTAGCTTGAGTAGCAGTTGAGTGACAGCGTCATCTGCTGAGATGTGAAGAATTGGCCTTTTCTTTACATGGGCATGTATAGAAATATTCTCAAGTATGTAAGTGATAAAGTTCCTTACTTTTTTCACTAGTCATAAATTTCGTAAGTACTACATGATAATTTCTACATCCATTTAGCTAAAGCTGTCAGATCAGAAATCACTTAAGCTAAATCTAATTCTATAGCACACACCATACTCTCTTTTGTTTTCAAAATAATGTATATAAAATAAACTTCTCTAAAATTATAAAGCCATAGGTTGCTTTTTCTGAGGTTCACAAGCCCCTGTGAAGTTGTACTGCTTGACTTTATCACTGAGGTCATTTCTGTCTCTGAAACAAAGTGCTCATTTGATAATCTCAGCAGGGTGTTACCTAGGTACAGAATACAAAGTCTGGTCCTCGATGACTTTTTTCTTTACCCAAAGATCAAGGAAATACTGAAAGGAAAACATTTTGATGACATTCAGGACATCGAGGGTAATGCAATGACAGCGCAAATGGCCATTACAGAAAAAGAGTTCCAAAATTGCTTTGGAAGGTGGACCAGGCACTGGTATTGGTGCATAGCTTCGTAAGGGGAGGACTTCAGAGTGGCTGTAGTGATACTCAGCAATGAGGAATGGAGCACTTTTTCTAGGATGAGTTTGTGAACTTAATTGGCAGAGCTCATAGGTAACTTAAAACCTAGTTGTTGGCTGTGACTGCCAACTAGAAATGTCATATGAGTCCCCCCTCCCCCCCACCCAAGTTCCAAAGCCCTGTAACATGAAGATATCTCCTGATTGTATACTGGAGCTGGAATCTGTAACACTTGTACAGCAATAGCTTGGAGATGTTATGGTTTCAGTTGCAGATCACTGCAATAAATGTCACAAAAAAGTCACATAAGTTTTCAGTTAGCTAGTGCATATAGAAGTTATTTTTATACTGTAGTCTCTTGAGTATGCAGTAGCGTTATGTCTAAAAATAATCTACATACCTTAGTTAAAAAATATCACTAAAAGATGTTAACCATCATCTGAGCCTTAACTATAAGACAGCGTGAAAGATTTCTCTGTAACGTGATGCTCTTCAATAGCATTTTACCCAGTGTAGAATTTGTTTTAAAACTGGAGTCAGTTCTCAAACCCTGCCACTGCTCTATAAACTAAGTTTATGTAATACTCTAAATCTTATGTTGTCATTTCAACAGTGTTCAAAGCATCTTCACTAGAAGTGGATTCTATGTTGATAAATCATTTTTTTTTTTTTTTTGCTTATCTGTAAGGAGCAACTCTCAGTTCATTAACCTTTTATCATGAGATTGCAACAATTCAGTCACATTTTCAAACTACTAGTTCTCTTGCTAGTTCCACCACATCTGCAGTTACTTCTCTACTGAAGTATTGAAACCCTCAAAGTTATCCATGAGGCTGGCGATCAGTTTCTTCCCAGCTGTTGTTAATATTGATATTTTGGCATCATCCCATGTTCTTTATGGCATCTAGAATGGTGAATCCTTTGCAGATGGTTTTCAGTTTACTTTGGCCAGAACCATCAGAGAAATCACTATCTATAGCACCTATAGTTGTAAGAAATGTATTTCTTGAATAATGAGACTGTTGTTGTTAGGTGATGTTGAGTTGGTTCTGACTCATAGCAATACTGTGCACAACGGAATGAAACGCTGCCCAGTCTTGTGCCACGTGCACAATTGTTTTCATGCTTAAGCCCATTGTTGCAGCCACTGTGACAGTCCATCTCGTCAAAGTTCATCATCTTCATCACCAACCCTCCGCTCTACCATGCAGATGTCCTCCTCCAGGGACCAAGCCTTCCTGACAACATGCCCAAAGTATGTAAAATGCAATCTTGCCATCTTTGCTTACAAGGAGCACGCTGGTTGTACTTCTTCTAAAACAGATCTGTTTGTTCTTTTGGCAGTTCTTGGTACTTTCAACATTGTTTTCCAACACCACAATTCAAATGCATCAATTTTTTGTCTGTCGACTGTGTTTATTGTCCAGCTTTCTCATGCTCATAATGCAGTTGAAAATACCATGGCTTGGGTCAGGTGCACTTTAGTCTTCAAGGCACACTTTCAATACTTTAAAGAGAACCTTTGCAACAGATTTTCTTGTTGCAATGCATCTTTTGATTTCTTGACTGCTGCTTCCATGGCTGTTGATTGTAGACCCAAGTAAAATGAAATCCTTGACAACCTCAATCCTTTCTCCACTGAGACAATGTTGCTTACTGATCCCAGTTGTGAGGATTTTTGTTTTCTTGATGTTGAGGTGCAATCCACACTGAAGGCTGTGGTCCTTGATCTTCATTAGTGTTTCATATCTTCCTCACTTCCAGCATGTAAGGTGGTATCATAATGCAGGTTGTTAGTGAATCATCCTTCAATCTTGATGCCTCATTTTTTTCATATAGTCCAGTTTCTCAGATTGTTTGCTTGGCATACAGATTGAAAAGGTATGGTGAAAGGATACAACCCTGACACACACCTTTCCTGACTTTAAACCGTGCAGTGTCTCCTTGTTCTGTTCACACAACTGCCTCTTGATCCATTAACAGATTCCTTGAGAGTACAGTTATGAGTTCCTGGAAGTCCTGTTTCACACAGAGTTAGCCATAAATTGGTATGATCCACCCAGTCGAATGCTTTTGTGTAGTCAGTGAAACACAGGTAAACATCTTTCTGGTATTCTCTGCTTTCAGCCAAAATCTATCTGATATTAGCAGTGATATCCGTGGTTCCACATACTCTTCAGAATCCAGCTTGAATTTCTGCCAGTCCCTTGCCAATATTCTGTTGGAGTCGCTTTTGAATGATCTTGAGCAAAATTTTTCTTGCATGTGATATTAATGATATTCATTAATTTCTGCATTCTGTGGGATCACCTTTCTTTGGGATGGGCATAAATACAAATCTCTTCCAGTCAGTTGGTCAGGTAACTGTTCTCCAAATTTCTTGGCATAAACGAGTGAGTACTTCCAGTGCTGCATCTGTTTGTTGAAATATCTCAGTTAATATTCCATTGATTTCTGGAGCTTTATTTTTCAACCATGCCCTCAATGCAGCTTCTGCTTCTTCCTTTAGTATCATCAGTTCCTGATCATATGCTGCCTCTTCAAATGGCTGAACATCAACTACTTCTTTCTGGTATAATGACCCTGTATGCCTTCCATGTTCTTTTGATGTTCCCTGAGTCGTTTAATATTTTCCCTGTAGAATCCGTCACTGTTGCATCTTGAGGCCTGAATTTTTTTCTTCGGTTCTTTCAGCTTGAGAAATGCAGAATGTTTTCTTCCCTTCTGGTTTTCCATTTCCAGCACTTTGCACGTGTCATTATAATTTTTTGTCTTCTTCAGATGCTCTTTTACATTTTCTGTTTAGGTCTTTTACTTCACCATTCCTTCCTTTTGTTTTAGCTGCTTGATGTTTGAGAGCAAGTTTCAGAGTGTCTTCTGACATCTAGTTTGGTCTCATTTCTTTCCTGTCTTTTTAATGACCTCTTTGATGGTCTTTGAACTGAGGAGGGTTACTCAGGGTCATACTTTTGCTTCTGTGGACTTACTCTAATTTGCTTCAACTTCACTTTGAATTTGCATATGAACAATTGATGATCTGTGTCACAATCAGCACCTAGTCTTGTTCTGACTGCTGATACTGAGATTTTCAATCATCTTTTTCCACAGATGTAGTAGATTTGGTTCCTGTGTATTTCATCAGGTGAGGTCCATGTGTACAGTCATCATTTGTGTTGGTTAAAAAAGGATTTGCAGTGAAGAAGTTGTTAGTCTTGCAAAATTCTATCATGTATTCTCCACCATTATTTCTGTCACCAGGGCCGTATTTTCCAACTGCAGATTCTTCTTTGTTTCCAACTTTTGCATTCCAGTCATAAGTAATTATCAATGCATCTTGATTGCATGTTCAGTCAGTGCAGTCTGCCCAGAAGTCTGCCATGGCTGCAAAGTTCAAACTAGTCCTTGATCCATGGGCTGCAGAAGGTTATGTTGTGTTAGCAGGAGTGAAAACATTAATCTCCTTGTACATCTCCATCAGAGATCGTGAGTGACCAAGTGCTTTGTCAGTGAAAGGGGTCTTTTTTTCTGAGCAGCAGGTCTTAATAGTGAGCTTAAAATACTCAACAACCCATGTCATAAGCATACATGCTGTCATCCAGGCTTTGTTGTTTCATTTGTAGAACACATGGTAAGTAGATTTAGTGTAATTTTTAAGGACCCTAGGGCTTTCCAAATGGTAAATGAGCAATGGCTTTAACTTAAAGTTCCTAGCTGCATGAATAAAGAAAAAAAAAAGTTCTGTCATGTTGATGCCAACTCATAGTCAGCCTGCTTATCCATTGAAGATTTCAAGCTATAGCTGTGAAAGTCATAGAGGGCATCTTCCAATATAAGACTATTCCATCTGCATTGAAAATCTGTCATTTACTGTAGCCATCTTTATCAATTATCTTAGCTACTTCTGAATAACTTGCTGAAGCTTCTACATGGATAGAGCTGTTGCTGCTTCACCTTGGATTTTGATGTTACGAAGACAATGTCTTTCCTTAAACCTCATAAACAAGCCTCTGTTCACTGCAGACTTTGCTTCTACAGCTTCCTTACCTCTCATAGAGTTCAAAAGCGTTAGGGCCTTGCTGTGGGTTTAACTTTGGTTTGAATGCATGTGTGGCTGGTTTAATCTTCTATCCAGAATACTAAAATTTTCTCCATATTATTCATATATTCACTAGATTAGCACTTTTTATTTCCTTCAAGAACTTTTCTTTGTCATTTACAGCTTGTATGTTTGGCACAAGAGGCCTAGGTTTTGGCCTATCTTGACTTTTGGCACACCTTTGTCACTAAGCTTAATCATTTATAGCTTTTGATTTAAAGTGAGAGGCATGCACCTCTTCCTTTCACTTGACCACTTAGAAGCCCTTGTAGGGTTATTAACTGGCCGGATTTCAGTATTGCTGTGTTTCAGGAAATAGGACTGAAGAAAGGAAGTGGCTAGTTTGGTAGAGTAGTGAAAACACACATTTATCAGTTGAGTTCACCATCTTATATGGCTGTGGTTTTTGGTTCCCCCAAAACAGAATAATAACAGAGATCACTGAGTACAGATTACCATAACATATAATAATAATGAAAAAGTTTGAAGTACTAGGAAGATTACCAAAACATGACACAGAGACATAAAGTGAGCACATGCTAGTGGAAAAATAGTGCTGATAGACTTGCTCAACACAGGGTTACCACGGACCATCCTTCACTTTGTGAAAAAAAGTATGTAATGCCTCATAAGTGCAATAAAATGAGATAATCTGATGCCAGGCTGGGGCCACTTGCATACTGGATATAAACTCCTCCACACCAAACGACAGGTGACTGCTAGTTACCATCTGAGTCCTAAGACCTATACTTGTACCTAAAGCTAGACAGTTGTACACAAACGCGTAACTCTCCTTCCGCTTACAGTGTACAAGTTTATACCATACCTCTGAACTCTAAAGATAGTATCTGTCTTACCTCACGTTGCCTGTATCTCATTCATTGTAGGAGTCCACCCTTGCTTATTTATCCTGGTAGCTCCCAACTCTTATCCCTATGTTTCTCCATTTAGCCTCTTGTCCAGATTTATTGCAACTTTTCTTTACATTCTCCCAAATTTCTTCTGTGCCCTCTGTAACTCCTGCTCTGTGGTCAGCCTGCTCTTCTGTGCCTGGCTGTACCATGCAGAGATGTATTACTCAGTAAGCAAGTTAGGCATGGTTTACTGATCAGTGGTGCCCAAGTTCATGTGTTTTTTACCACATCAAACATGTGAAACCCATGTGAAATTGTGCACTACTGATTAGTGGTTAGTAATTAAACACAATTATACCTGTGTGTATCTTGCTTATTGGTTAATACATGCCTAGTACCACCCTCTCCACTTACATCGCTGTCCTTTGCCTGTCCACTTTCATTGCTGTCCTTTGCCTGCCTTCTGGTTACTCTCCCTTACTCACTGAAGACTTAGTTTCTAGGTCATGGCCACTTTCTTCACCTCATCTCCTGCCACAGTCTAGGCTGGTCAGTCTAGACCATTCATCTTTTCTCTGCGGGTCAGAATTTTAACATCCACATCTAGAGTAACCTTTTTCTTTAAGCATTATATTCATAGACCACCAGTTCCTGTCCTTTAGCTCAGTTCCTTGGTTCTTACCCAGAAATAATTCATCACCTTTATCAAAATCTCCTATCTTTTGGTTCTCCCACTTTCTGTTTACTCTGACCAACCTGGCTCTCACAATACCAAATTTACATGGTCCAAGAATAGGGAAGGTATGGTTCCTTGCAGAAAAATCAGAATGGTGTATCTAGAAGAAAGATAAAATGATGCAGATATCCACTGTATAATATTGCAACATGCCAATTTCACATTGTTTAGTGATTATTTGCTATTTGTTTGTTTGAAGTCCATATAGTCTATTTGCGTGACTAGATGCTGAGGAATTGTTGGCTTCATAAAAAGCTATGTTCAGTTAAATAAGTATGAGGACATGTACTTTCCTAATTGTGCTCTAGATAGTTCAAGGAGCTTCCCAGGCATCTTAAGGAGGCTTAGTACAACATCAGCAACAATGGGAAAAAAGAAAGAAGTGTCATATACCAATTTTATATGCTTGTAAATTAGCTATACAGATTGTTCAGTCTGTTCTTCTCTGGAGCCTGTCTGTGTTTGTAATTGGGAGCCAGCTGTCCTACTTCCCAGCAGGCTGTGGGAAGACCACCTTTCCCATATAGCAGGTGTATTTTAAGGAAGTGCAAACTGATTTCAATAATAAAGCAAAATGTAATTGGGAAGTCAAATCTGCTGTAAGAACATCACACCACTCATTACAAAGCCGAATATAAATGATTTGGATTAGCTGCACACCGCTGGATGGCTCTGTTAGCGTAAATAACTGAGAATTGGTTGTTTAAAAGTATCTCCCAGTAAATGCTCTTCTGTCCCATGGTTTAAACATTTCCACAGTATTTTACTGTGTCCCAGATACCATCCACAGCCTTCTGGGAAGCAGTAACAAACTGTATGCAGACGTGAAGGTGTTAGTAACTCACACTGATCTGCATTTGCTGAGTTGCTTTTCTGGTGGTAGTGGCTGGTGATAGTGACTCACCTGGTCACACTTCAGTCATGACATAACTTGTAGGGTGGCAAATGTTTTGAGCTGTACAATCAGTGGAGTACTATTTGGCAAGTATTGCTCTGGCCCTGGGTACATTGTGCCATTGAGCAGTTTCCGTTAACCCAGTACGGCCCAGCATCTTTCCTCAATCATGGTAATGTATTTAAAATACTAACAAGTTTGAGTTTTTATTTTCGAGCTGATGTTATGATAAAGTCATCTAAAAGAAAGGTGTCAGGTAGTTGTGCAGGAGTGTGATTTCAGTTCTGGCCAAAGTCACCATTTTTCCAATGATAAATACCGCTAGCCCTACTGGGTTAATACAAACTGCTGAGTTGTGTCAGATGCCCAAGGCCGGTGCAGTACTTGCCACCCCTGTCATGCCCTAGTTATACCTCTGTGTACAGTCCACAAACATGAACTGCATTTTTCTCTGTGGCTTGTTTTTTAATATATTATCTGTATTCTTTCCCAGCTGAGCCAAAAGGCCAAATTCAGTTATTATCTATTGTGAGACCGAGGTGTTTTTTTCTGTAGTTTGGCCACTGTTGATGTAACTGGAAGTACTTTAATACTCCTGATCAAATACTAAAGACAGTATGCTTATATTCTGCCATAATCACAATGGAGAATTAAATACTATCAACGAGAACACAGATGCAGTATTCACCAGTGATAAAAAGTAATGCCGTATTTATCATGTTACTACACTGTAACATTTGCAAGTACTGATATAGTTTAAAGATGTCTCTCTTGGCACTTGGCCTGATGGCTCTTGTTTTCTAAATACAGGGGAAATGGTCTATGTACACTTAAACACATTGAAGTGTGAATGTATACATGAAAAACATTTTCACATAAGTAGTTTTATTTTTTGAAGTTCTTTGACTACGCCAATGGCATACAGTTTAGTTTAACCACTTGATGTATCATAATCAGGAGTGTGAATAGGCAATCAAATACTTCCGTGAAATTCTGCTCCCAAAAGAATTCATGGCAAACCTGTTGCTGTGGTACAGTCTCACCTGGGACTTGTTTAGCTTCTTTCTCCATCACATATATTGATAATAATGAGCCTAAAAACAGAAATCCTCATAGAAAATTCAGAATGAAGAAATTCAAGTAGATAAGTGAAGCAGTGTAGATGAGTCTTCCTTCTTTTTTCACTGCACTTAACGAGTTCTTATTTGTGATCCCAAGAGCCATGAGATCCACTGAAGGTATTACTATCTCACTGTAGAGCAAGCTAGATGTTGGAGAAGGGACTGTTTCTCGCATGTGAAACCATGGAGAAGATAGTCTCTTAATAACTACAAACTTCTGTTTGTCCCTGCCCAGCTGCCTTCCTACAACTGTGGAAGCAGTGTTGGTTAATTGAGGTCGCCTGGATGCTATTTAGTAGTGCCATCATCCTTAGATAATACCAGAGAAAGACTTATGAATCACAGTTATTAAATTGGAGGAGGTGATCTCGTCAGAGTAAAGTAACAAACCAGACAGTGAGACCTTTGATGGATTGCATAGGTGTGTAAGGTTTGTAGGAAATTTTTATCTTCCCTGTCTACATCAAAATCAATTTCACTGCCCCACTTTGAAGGTCATGATGTGCAGCCAAAAAGATAGAGTGGTAAAGAGTACCAACTCTGGAGTCAGACCAACTTTATATTCCTACTTTGCCACCTGCCAGGTGCATGACCATAGACACTCAGGGCCTCCATCCCTAAAATGAAAATAATAATGCATCATTAGTTGTAGAAATTCTGTAAGAAGTACTTAGTATATAGAAGTCATTCATTAGGTATTGTGCTCACATTTATGATATGCATATGAAGCATTCATGTAGTGTCTGTCTGGCTTATACTACCAAACCCATTACTATTAAGTTAATTGTAACTCAAAGTGACCTTATGGGACAGAGTAGAACTACCCCGTAGGATTTCCAGAGCTGTAAATCTTTATGGAAGCAGACTGCCACGTCTTTCTCTCACAGAGAGGCTAATGGGTTGGAACTGCTACCGTTTTGGTTAGTAGCTGGGTACTTAGCCATGCATCACCATGGTTCTTTGGCTTATAGTGGGTGAGCAGCTGATGAATGATTAGCTATTAGCTAATATTATAATCCATTAAATGAATCTGTGCTGGATACAGACTTACTGAAACTATAAGGAAATTGTTAAAATGATATTTATTCCTTTTTTTTCAGTCATACAATGAGGTGTAGTAGAGAACAGAAAACATCCAAGCTCTTCTATACACTGTCCTCAAGTGCCTGTCTTCATTATTGCTGGGCCTGCAGTAATCATCCCAGTAGCCTTTGCAGTGGAAAATGGGCTGTGATGAAACATGGTGCTATGCCTACCAGCTTAGTGTGTGGTGCTGAGAAAATGCTAAGATTTGTCAAACTTAATTTTTACGAACCCTTTGATAGTCCTGACATTAATAACCCAGTACAATTAAAGCACCTGATTTAATTATAATGCATTTGTTTTAAAAAAATAAATGTCATAGGTGCATATTTAAAGTGATGGTTTAGGTTTAGCTCCAAGGAGAATGATGGAATAGAATCCATAGGCCTTATTTATCTTTTCTCTGTGAAGGGTATTCGGGAGGCCTGGATTTGAAGAGGACAGCTGCTTGGAGATTGTTGTAATTTGTGTCCTAGAAATTAAGAAACCAGTTTGAGAGTAAACTGAAAAGTTCCTTTCTGGATGTGTTTAGGTAGAAATGACTGCGAGTCACCCCCAGATACCCATTAGATGACTGGGCACATGGGCTGGGATCAGGGAGATCAGAGCTGAAGATACAGATGTGAGATCTGTAACCACCGAGTTGCTCCTTGAAGCCATGAAAAAGCCAGCCAGGAAGAACACAGGCACTAGGGTGAGACTTAGGGTATGAGTCCCCCTTGTCCCCTGTGTCCATGGGACAGGAAGTGAAGGGGCTGGGAGGGTGTTGTGTGTGTGTTTAAGAGCAGCTGAAGAGAAGGGTAGCAATTCCTTCTTCATAGGCACAGTTTCCGTGTGGCTGCTACTTCACTTTGAGTTACTTTATTTCAGTGTCGGAATAATAAAGGAGAGCTAGATATTTAGTCACCATCCCTATTCTGTTCATTGGTGTTGGTATTTGGATATCTTTAGGAGGGCTGTATAAAGAAAAACTGCCTTTTGGCTTTTATTGAGATTAGTTATTTCATAGTTTAATAAAGAGAAAAATATGGCATATGATAGTAACAAGAAGCAACTGTTTTTCTCTCAATGATATGTCGTGAGTGGTGCTTCAGCCACTAATTTCTTATGATTTTATGTGTAAAATTGGATCCTGTTCACATGAGGGTTAAGAGAGGAAAAAAATGACAAAGCAGGGCCATTGAGAACATAATAATGAGAAATTAAAGAGGTAAATTGTTAACCGAGTGGTAAAACAAATTGCACGATGCTTAGAGCTTGGTAAAAGTGGAATCTAAGATGTCTGTCTACACTCCCCATTACTTCGTGTTCTTTCTCAGGAATTGAAAATGTATTCAAGCTGTTGGTAAATGAGCCTTTTGAGGAAGAATATGGTATATTTTACAGGGCACGAGAAACAGTGCCCTGGTCATGCAGCTGCTAAGTGAAAGGTCAGCAGTTTGAATCCACCAGCCACTGCTTGGGGACCCCACTGGGCATTTCTATCTGCCCTGCAGGGTCACAGTGGGTCAGAGTCAATTGTTTTGTAGTGGATTGGGGGTCAGAGTCAACTGGATTGTAGTGGGTTTGGGGTGTGTGTGTGTAAACAGTTTTACACTGTACAGAGCATTTAGCATCTCATTTATATACTCAGACCAGTTCCTCTCTGAAATAGGTGTTACTCCATTCTACAGATGACTAAACTGAAGTTTGGAAATGTTTAAGTGACTTACTCAGTGCTTCTTAGGTAGGAAGTGATAAAGCCCAGATTGAGATCCAGCTTGGTCCTCAAATGCTGTGCTGATTCCATCTGTGTGACAGTCTACTTCAAATCATATGCCTTTAGAGTATGCCCTTCTTCAAAAAATCAGTAGACTATTCAGTAACATTTACAGTGCTGAGCCCCTTTGGCAACACGAGAAAAAGAGGGGTACAGCTCAAGAACTCTACTAAGAGATGACAGTTGATGGTCCGACGGCCTGGGATATCTCCTTGGAGCATGGCCCCTAGATCTGCTGCTTCCCCTGTCTAGAAAACACTACTGAGATCAACTCTTCAGACAAAAATGTTCTGGACTCAGGGATACAGTGGGACCTCATGGTATATGTACTTTTTGGTACTGTACATTTATAGGATGTTGTCGTACTGGTCTCTTTTTAGATAGGAGAGAAGGGTGTGGAAAGCAGGGGACAGGAAGTTGTTAAGAGGATACTAGAAGTACAGAATGCAAAGGAGGAGTGTGCTGTCACTGGGCAAGGAGAGCAGAAGGAGCTGCAGACAGGCGGGCATGCAAAATTAATTTGGATTGTATGCTTTTGCTTAATCACAATTTTAAAAAAAAGTAAAAATAAGTAAAACTGAAAAAGAAAGACTGGTAACATCCAAAAATTAGGAAAAATTCAGACATTGGGCCCATAGCATTTCCACTGAGTGACTGGTAGATTAGAACTGCTGACCAGATTCTGCTTAGCAGCCAAGCTCCTAACCACTATGCCATCTGGACTCATATTAGAACATGGCCATACTCATCCATTTATGACCCTGTCTCTGGCTGCGTTTGTACAACCAGGGCAAAGTGAGTAGTTGTGACAGAAACGTAAAATATTTACTATCTAGCCCATTATCAGTAAGGTTTGCTGACTCCTGTTCTAGGGTGTTAGTTAGAACAGGAATCTGTTATTAGACATTTTTCTTGAGCCTTGAAGATCATGAAGACTTTCACACATCTTAGCTCCTTTGATGCTTCCACCAGCCAGCAAGGCAGATGGTGTTTACCTTGTACCAACAAGGAAATGGACACCAAGACAGGTGTTCTCATGAGTGCCATGCAGCGTTTCGTGGTTACCAGCCTTCTAGGTACCTAATTTTAGTTGGCATCTTAAAAAGGGCGTTGATTTTGACATTCTACCTCAGATGTTATGCCTCAATTCTTCACTATTTTGAAGAGCAGCTGCATGTCAGGCTGAGACCATCCTGTTCCGATGGCCTCCGCACAGACTTAATTACAAGCACACAGAGTATAGACAAAAGAATGTATGATCAGGTGGGCCTTTTAAATTATGCAAGGAAAGACCGTGTTGGTAGCTTTCATCCTTGCCGATAGATACAAGATCACCTTTTCACTACCGGTAATGATGACAGGAGGAGGGAAAAAAGACATTCCAACTTCTGAATTGGATTAGTTGCAGAATTTTGCTTAACTATAGAATTTGGCGTAATACAGAATTTTGGTGTTTTTTAAAAAAATTATCTCATTAACTATTACTTTTGACAATTATTTGTATTCTGAATACCTAATCAAAATTAACAACAGAATGACCATTCTTTCAAACTACTAGTAGTTTATCGAATGGAAAAGGAACCGTTTGATATGTGATATCTAATTGACATGACCTGACACTGTTTAAAATTCAGTGACTCTGCCACGTTTAATTTTGTGATTATACCAGTCATAAATTATTTCCTTCCTTCACTTGTATGCAACCGTCAGAAGAAAATTAATTAAAACTATAGAGTAAGCTGAGAAGCGTGTTTCTAAGCATACCAATTCTTTATGCAAGAGTCCTGTGGAAAATATGTACTGTGGAATCAATTAATTAGTTCATTGTACAGCATACGTTTTCAAATAAGATGTTTATTACTATTATATTTTGTGCTTTTTATGAACACTAATTCTTAAAACATTCTCTTTGGTAGCTCTGCATATGTAAGTGTTTTCAAAAGCAGCTGCCTGGCTTTATTTTCCTTAATAACTTTTTTTGGAGATAATACTGTGTCATTACATATTGGATTTTCATCATTTCTTCCTAGCAATTACACAGTCCTATAATATTAGATATATAGAATGTATACATCTCACATACATTCTAATATTGGTGGCACCATGGATAAGCACTTGTCTGTTAAACATAGGATTGGCAGTTTGAACCCAACAGCTGCTCCATGGGAGAAGGATGTGGCAGTCTGCTTCCGTAAGTATTTATAGACTTGGAAGCTCTGCGGAGTAGTTCTCCTTAGTCCTGTTGGTTGGTATGAGTCAGAAACAACAGTAGTAGAGGTATGAAATGTATTTAACCAGTCCCTCATTGATGGATATTAGGTTGTTTCTACTCTTATTTTGTTGATTTTGTGTACTTTTTCAAGTTTATTTCTAGTGTCACCATTGCAATAGATGAGCCAGTGGGTAGGTATATTTTTTTTGAAAAAAAAAAAAGAAACCTTTTTTAAATCACTGTTAAATTAGCCTTCACAGGGTTTAGTCACTTTGCATTCCACCACAACTTTCTCCACAACCTCGTTGGTGCTGTGTACTTTTCAGTACCTGACAGGCTATCAAGATACGGTAAACTAAATAATTCATTAATAGCTTCAAAAAAGTGAAGGTATCAGTTCTTCCAACTGGAATAACCTTTTCAGGTGTCACGGTTTCCAAAGTGGAGTGTGGTCCAGTGCTGGTTGGGTTAGCTTCTGTTGAGTCAGCCCCAAACGCGACCCCATGAACACCAGCACTGCACCATCCCTGTGAGCAAGTTCCACACGGATCTTTGTGATTCTTCGGGTTTGCATCAGACCTTTCTTCCTAGTCCGTCTTACTCTGGAATCTCTTGAAACCTGTTATAGCATCAGAGGAACACACAAGCCCACACTGACTAAAAGACAGTGGTTATACATAATCTGTATTGGCAATTGGTACTCAAATAATGGTTTGTTTCTCTAGCCCTTTCATGTTTTTCTTTCTTTTCACTTTCTAAATTAGATTTTTAATTTTAAAAGACATGTCCTACTTGTAACAGGTAGGATAATATAAAGGGAAAATAGAAAAATGTGATAATCTCTCCATTCTTTTCTCAGTCTACCCCTTTGAAGTATCCATGCTTACTGATCTGCTGTGTCTCGTATCACAGCATTCTCCACACTCAGAAAAAGCTGTGTACACACATGACTTTTTATTGTTTTACAAAAATGGGATCATACTCTGGTCTTCAGCTGGCTTTTTCACTTAATGATATAGCTCTTCTGAGTTAGATCCTCTTAACTCTTTCAGCACTACACTATATGCTGTCATGGGAGATGCCAGGATTTGTTAAACGGTTACTCTAGAGACGGGCATTCAAATTGTGTCTAAGTTTTTGTCACAAGTAACAGTGCTGTAGTTAATATTTTAAATATACTTCAACTTCTATATCTAAAGAGTAGATATCCAGAAATGGAATTGCAGGGTCATGTAACATATATGCATTTTTTATAGTAATAGATTATGTACAAAGTCACATTCCCAAGAGCAGGATATATAAGCACCCGTTTCCCTGACACCTCACCAGCCCTGGATGATCATCTTGCAATAGCGCAAGTGGGTGCCTTTTACAAAGAGAAATTTGTTTGTTCACAGTCTAATAGGCTGGAAGTCCAAATTTGAGCAGCAGCTTTAGGCGAAGGCTTTCTCTCTGTGTCAGCTCTGGAGGAGGTTCCTTGTGGTATGTCAGTCTTCCATTGACCTGGAAGCTTCTCTGTGCGGGTACCTCAGGTCCAAAGGATATACTCTGTTCCTGGCATTACTTTCTTGACTGTGTGAGGCCCCCATGTCTCTCTGCTCACTTTTCTCTTATTGATCTTAAAAGAGTTTGGCCTAAGACACAACCTAATGTAGATCTCATCAGTGTAACTGCTACAAATCCCTCTCGTTACATCATAGTGATAGGATTTACAACATACAGGAAAATCACATAAAATGCTGAACAGTCATACAATACTGGGAATCAGAAACTAGCCAAGTTGACAGATATTTGAGGGAACATAATTGAATCCATGACAGTGGTACTGCTTTTGAAATTTTTTGCTAATACGGTGATGAAGAATACCATTATTCGATTGACTCTCTCCTGACTAATGAAATTGAGTCTTTTTTTCTTGGTATTTATTATTTAACATAGTTCATCTTGGGTAATTTGATTGTTTTATCTTTTTATAAAAAATTTGGTTTTATGAGATTTTATTGACCTGTTATGCTGTGTGTCACAGATACTTTTTCTCATTCTCTGGCCTTTTGAACTTCTTTAGATGACTTTTGACGTACAGACTTTTTAATGTAGTTAAGAATGCCTGTGTTTTCCCTTATCGTCTTTGAAATTACTTATTTTAAAAGATTTTAATCATCTTTATATACTCTTGTTTTCCACATTTATTATTAAGTGAGGAAGGGAGGGACATGTATGAGATAGGGACCTAGTTTCTTTTTTTCCCAGATGGTTAGCTAATTATACTAGCAGCTCTTTTCCTAGTGAATGAACATTTCACCTGTGTCGTAATTAGTATGTTCCTCTATGTATTTGCATTCAGTACTTTAATTTTTATTAAATTCCAGAGCTTTGATTTGAGGAGAAAGTTCTGAAGCAGTAAGGTCTACTACAGTTGTAAATATAGTCTTCAGAAATGAATAATAAGACAATCTTATTTATTTATATATTTTTTTAGTTTGCTGTAATGATAGGAGCAGGGATTTGAAATTTTGCTCCCAGCTTCTCACTAATTTTGTGACCTTGAGCAAGTCATTTATTTTGCCTCTCTAACCCTAGAGTTAATACAGTTAAAAAATTAGTCTGGGCCTTGTAAGGATTGGAGAAAGTGTTTAGAGAAAACCAGATTCATAGTTATCATTCATTAACTAGTACCTCCTCCTATTATTAGTGCTTTAACAAAGTATCAGAAAATGAGGTACTCAATATCAACCTGACAACAGGTTGATTTTTTTCCTTCATAATTCCTTCATAAGTATGCTTATATTGTGTGCAAGAGAAAAAAAATCTAAATGTGGTAATTCAGAAATTGTTTCAGACAAGTAAATTAGTGTGAACAATAAAAGTAAACATATTTGTATGTGGGACATCTTTTTCTCAAAGCTTTCTTGTTTTTGCTGGGAGCCCATTGTTTTTAGGTATATAGACCTAACAGAAGATATAAAAACATTAATTATCTGCCTTTTAGTTACCTAGAGTATATGGCTATTAAATAAGAGTACTTATTGAAAAATACATTGAAATTTTTTGTCTATAACTACTCAGAGCTGGATATTGAGGAGAAAGCAGGAGGGTCAGAGAAAAACAGAGAGACGTGAAATATGTGTGGGAACACAAAGGATAGAGCACACGTGAACCTGAAGATTAAAGTGAGCCTTACTCTAGACTGAGATGCTTTGAGTATGGACCCATTCCAACCAAAAAGAAAAACATCTGTTGCCATTGAGTAGTTTCCAGTTCATACTTACAGCTGTCACTAAACAAGCTCCTGTTCTGTCCCAATAGTTGAATGTTCCTTGTGAGTCAGCTATGGCTGTCAGTAATACGTGGAATCTTCTTAACCTTGTTCTTAAGAAACACAGGATATTTCTGAAGGTTTAGAAAGGAGTAACAATGTTAGTGAAACCATGCAGGTAAAATTAAAACATTAAGAAGTCAAAAACTTGAAAGTGCTTGTGCTTGTCAAGCCAAGTAACAAGCCCTAAGTAAACATTTAGTTGGCTAAGGCACACTAATAGTCATGCTATTATTTTAACACTGCTTCCCTACACATAGACTTCAGCCATAAAATATCTGCAAAGAAGAAAATACAGTTGCAGAAAAACACTTAGAAATGAAAAAAGTACACTTATTAAGAAAAACTAAACTAGGTGGTATTTGTTTGCTTTCCCACTGCATTTCATTAAGTTAGCAACCAACCCTTAATCATTTTTAAAATTAGCCTCTTATTCTCTGGTTCTGTTTAATTAGATCTACTGAAAAATGAAAGAGTAAATGTAGTCCTTTTTTTTGGTATTTTTATATTATTTGCTTGTGTTTGTAATAACTAGTCCATGTAGAGCAAGTGTGAGATTGGTCATTTATGCTTCTGAGTTTTCCATTTTAGCAAATAATGATATATATGCATTATTATCATCAGCTATACAGTCAGTTAACCCCCAAAGAAGCATCTAACTTTAGGTGATATGCGTCATTGGTCTGAATAATTTAGAGATCTGACTCAACGGCACTTGGCTTGGCATGTACTATAAAACCATATAAACTGTTAATGTAAATTATTTTCATAACTTCTTAATGAATTTTACACTTAACAGCTAATAAAGTATATAACACCTCCTCAGAAAAACCTATTGTCAAGTTGGTTCTGACTCATAGCGACCCTATGGAACAGAGTAGAACTGCCCCATATGGTTGGCAAGGATTGTGTAGTAGATCTGAATTGTTGACCTTTGGGTTAGCAGCTGTAGCTGTTAACTACTACACCAACAGTGTTTCCAATAAAATATGTAAAGCATTGTATTTTAGAGAAAGTTCTATATGTTTTTAACATTAATTCTTCTAAATTATTACCTAGTTGGAAAACGAGCAGCAAGCAACAGTTGTCTTCAACAACTGCAGCTGACACTAGCTCCAGGCATCATTTACTCATTTACTTCTATTTTCCTTAGTTGAAAGTGGGGAAAAAGAAAAACACCTGTTGCCTGGAATCAAGTTCATTCCAGCTCAGGGTAGAATTGCTCCATGGGGTTTTCTTGGCTGCAGTCATCATGGAAGCAGGCGTTTTGCAAAGCCACTGGGTGGAATCAAGCCACTAACTTTCATGTTTAATAGCCTATCATCACCCAGGGACTTTATTCAGTAGCATCAAGCATCCGTTCTCCTTGTTTCCTGTCATTCCCTTAATATTTATTTTACTACAAGGGTTTTCCCAAATACAAAGAAATTGTAAACATGACTGAGTAAAACCTCAATTAATGGAACACTTAACTGTGTGGGGGTCAGTTCTGCCCTGGCCCCTAGGGTCGCCATGAGTCGGATCCGACTCGACGGCACTTGGCTAACTGTGTTTATATATACATACATTATACTTTTTAGGAGAAAAAGTGAAAGTAAAAGAAGACATTACTAGCTTAACAGTTAAAGGTATTGATAGACTGGTGATCACATTTTCAAAACTGATGTGCCATACTGGCTGCATCCTGTTTTTTTACTGGTAGGGGGACCCTGATGCTCGAGAGATCAGGGAATTAGTCAGGTGGAGGCAAGTAAAGGCCAGAGGGGAGACAGGCCGGTAGCATGGGCACGTCTTCTTAACAGCAGTAAACCACCGTTGTGGACGCTTCATCCGTACTTGACCATACAATAAAAGCTTCCCTTTTTTCTTTTAATGTGAACCTCTCTTCTGTATTTTGAGCTCCTACTAAAGAATATTTGGTAGTATAAAAATCCCAAACAAACCTGTAGTTCCAATTCATAGTGACCGTATGGGGCAGGTTAAAGTTGCCTCGCAGTGTTTCCGAGGAGCACATGTTGAGTTTGAACAGCTGAAGCATTTAACCACTATACCCCCAGGGTTTCCTTGGTCCTATAGTTATGGATAAAAGTGTAAACCTTATAAAATAAGTGTAGAGCTGTCTGTTAACACTTTTCTGTTTGTTACCTGCTTCATTAAAGCTGAAGGAAAGATAAGTGCCAGAACCTGGTATATTCCTGTGTGGTTTGGCAGTAGAATAAAACAGCAGAGCTTAATGTTCCTCTCCTGTTAGAATATTAACTTGTGCAGCAACAACAAAAAGTAGATTTATAGCTGTGCTTGTATTTTTTTATTTTTTTAACTTGAGAAGATTTAAACATTGGAAGGACTGGGTACACCCTAGGGCAACTAATCCAGAAGTATGTCCTAATGATACGTCCCATTCATGTCTTGATAGTGGTACAGGCTCAGCAGCTTCTGTCTGTAGTGTCCTGCCCTGTGTGAATATTCATTCTGGCCAAAAGGTGTTGACATTTTGTTTTCCAATATTAAAAAAGTAGTTTTAATATGGAGTACTGTGTTATACCGTTTAATTGCACTATCCCTAAAAATAAATGAATTTTATTTTTTGGTGTTATCTAAATTGTGTTCTACAAAACCTTGTTTCTTGAAATGTTAGCAGTTATTCCTTGAAAAAGAAATCGTGTGCTCAGATTTAGTGAGTCAAAGAAATATTAGGTTAAGCAAAGGTAGGCTGATTTTCTTCCAATGGACTTCTCAGCTTTTAGTATGCTACTGTTGCTGTGGATCTTCATGGTGTGCAGTGTGGTATGCAACATTTCCTAAACCTACTTCAACTCAGACCTTTCTTTTAAGGGAACACCCATTAAAATCTTGTACAACACTGGTATCCTCAGAATACAGGTTGAGAAAGGCAATGTGAGCTCAAGTCTTCTTGATTTTATATTTCCTTTAACAGAGGGAGCTACCAGTACAAAGGGGATAGACATTTCTGTATTAACTGCATTGATTAAAGGACAAACAGACATAATAACGATCCATCAGTTACTAAGTAAATTATAGTAAGATGGTCAGGACATTTGGTCACCCTAGAGTGCAACCTGGTTAACAGTTACGGTGGAGATTTTCAGAGGTCCAAATACCCTCTGAAAGTATAGCTGCTTTTGATTTTAGTACCAGCCTAGATTAGCAAATGACATTGGAATGTTTTTGAGGATTTCTTATTAGCTGCCAAATACTCATTTTTACAGTGACTTCTTAGCCCTGGTTCAGCACCCTAAAACGTATGATCCTAACCATCATATAGTCATCTTTTGAAGTCAGGAAAGAGAAAAAGACACTATAGCATGCCCTGGGAACAGGACACAGTCTGCCCAATCTCTCATACCTTCCAAATTTTACTTGCTGTTATTCTGTGAAAATTGAATTTTAGTGACATAAAACACTCTTGTTTTATGTATGCATGTCTGTCTGTCAGTGAGCTAATGCAGAAAAGTAAGTTACTCATTTCTGAAAGACTTTTAGGCAGCAGTGACTGAAATACTTTCTTACCTACTGATTACGGCAAGTAATAACCATTTTCACTTTTTTTTTCCTTTGAGTTTAATCTGTACTCCGTGCTTCCCATAGGCATAGAATACAATGTTGATCTCCACTGCATCATACCTCTGCAGTTGATGTGAGATGGTTTTTGGTACACAGCTGAACATTTTTTAACGTTATGTACTTTAATCTGTATTAGGAAAATATATATAAAAGCTTGAGAATTATTATTTCAATATCTTGGCCAATATTACATTTTAAAAGTCAACTTAAAGAAACATACTTAATAAAAGATTAATATAGGTCAAAGGGCAAGGAAACAGAGATAAAAGGATAACCAGAGGAGTCCTGAAATCTGGAAGGTGTATTTTCAGATAAGGAACATTTGAACAGATTTATAGATTGAGAAGAAGCTGAAGATTTGAGAGAGAAAAGGGGAGGCAGAGAGGAAATTGAGGACCTACCCTAGACAAGAAGGGGATGTTCCCCTCAGTAAACCTGGGAGGGAGCTGAGTATTAGTGTGGATATAGTGTCAAAAAGTCAGTGATGTCACAGTTAGTGGCCCAGTATGAGTGCCTGCTGTATTTCCTAACTGTCATCGTTGTAGTCGCAGTCATCTTTGCAGCTGTTCCTGAATGCTTAGTGAATCGATTAACTCAAAGTGAGTAGATACTGATGAGGAAAATGGGCAGTGGATATTGCTGCCTGAGGGTACAAGCCTCAAAGGAAAGTAAGTTTGCACATAAGAGTAATGTCCTTTACTGTTCAAGAAAAAAGAGAGAATGTAACTTACTGGTATTAGGAATGTAAGAGGTGATATGACTGCAGATCTTATTGGCATCATGGAAATAATGAATGATATTATAAATAGCTTTTGGTTAATAAACAGAGATAGTAAGGAGTCAGTAAGTGTGGAATGTGGAAAAATGCATAGTCTTACCAAGCAAGAGCTATAGAAAAAAGTATTTTCTTGCAAGAATCACATTTTAGTCAGAGCCCGTAGTTGGAGAATATTCTGAAAAAAAGGAAATTTTAAAAAGAGTTTATACATTGGGATGAGGCTTCCACAGGGCACAGTTAGAAAGTGTCCAGAGATATATTGCTACTGTCAACATGAGACTTAATGAGAATGATAGTAATCAGGAGACAAAGGAGAATGAGCATGCCGCGTTTTCAATGCTAACAGCATGGTGCTGAAAGCTACTTGGGGCTTCCAGAAGCAAGAAGAAGGTGATGATAGCCTAGAGGCCAAATGTGCAGTTTTCCTAGTATTTCTGTGGAAAATGAATACTGAATTATCTTTTTTTTTTGCACTAAGGAACCTGGCAGGTTGTGTATACGTTACTAATTAGGAAGGCAAAAAAAAGGTTGGAAAGGTAAAGCTTTCACTCCAAGTGAGCATAGAAACAAAAATTCTGGAACTCTCAAATCTAGCATGAACAAGAACAGCTAACCAAAGCAATAATCATGAGTTTTTTTCCAGAAAAAAAATTTTTTTTAACAGTCTGACAGATTTAAAATAAGTATATTTCAGGTGTGTTAAGAGTAAATATAAGGAAGAATTTGTCATAAAGCAGCCAGATATTTTGAAATAAAAGCAGTGATAAATGAAACAAGAACAGGTAGATACAAAAATGACCACTTAGAAATTTTGGAAATGGAAAATATTGTCATTGAAACAAAAAGTACAGTGTATGGGATAATCTAAACCCTGAAAAGGACACAGAGAAATAATGGAAGTGTTACTGATATACTGATACACTGATTCCCTCCGAATACAGATGAAAGATACTGAGAAAAAAATATGAAAAAAACTACTGTGAAACCATCATTTATGACAGTATAGTTGAGTCAGTGCAATACTTTTCCACTGAATGAAACTAAATATGCTAAGTAAAAATGTGTGTCCTTTTTAAAGCAAAGCTAAGCTACATAGAAAATAAGAAGTTCAGAGAAAGCAAAACTGAAATGAAGTTGGAATCTTGAAGTAAGTAAGAGATAAACCTGGCTTTTACCCTCAATGTATCTGCTTGCCAAATGTAGGTGACTGAGCTTGCCTTTCAGTGGCTGTGTAAGGGGCTTGCCCAATATGAGTCTAATGAGAAGTCACATAATAGAAGTCTGACTTCATAAAGTTATATTAGCATAAGGGTGAATGGCAAAAACCATTCCCACAGAAGAGACTAAGCAGTGGCATTTTCTCTTTTTGGCCTAAGTGCTGGCAATAGAGAATTTATGATACTGGTGAGATTCTAAAACCTAAGTGGCTAGTAAACATATGAAAAGATATTGATAATCTGAGAGATACGAAATAAAATACATGCCATTCTATGCCTATCAGATTCCTCTCCTTAAAAATAATTAAGCACAAAACTATAAATTAATGTTGGTGAGTATGTGGATAAACTGGTGGCTTGAGTATAATTTAATACTTCTACTTTGGAAAGTAGTTTGGCGACTGTCAGACAGAGATGAAGATACACATACCTTTCGCCCCACCAAACCAAATCTGTTGCTGTGAAGTCATTTCCAGCTCCTAGCAACCGTAGGGGACATAGGGTTTCAAAGGCTGTAATGTTCTACAGAAGCAGACTACCACATCTTTCTCCTGTGGAGCAGCTGGTGGGTTCCAACTGCCAGCCTTTTAATTAACAGATGAGAGCTTAACCACTGTACCACCAGGGCTCCTCCCCTTCAGGCCAGCACACAGCAGTTCTAAGTTTCTACTTTGGAAATTTAAAGTATCTCATAATATTTCAAAATTGGGAGAGAAAAACTCTTGTCAGTGTATAAAAAAATAGAACTCATTTACACAAAGATACTTATTTTGCAGCATGCGTATTATTGCATAAAATCGGACAAGATTCACCTTGATGGGAGCATGTGACTACATTGTGCTGTAGTTGTACCATGGAGTACTACTGCTCAGTAAAAAAAAAAAGATCTACATGTAATTTTTTATCTCAAAGTCACTAAGCAATAAAAGCAATCTGCAGAAAAGTGTCCACTCTACCATTATTATAAATTGTTTGAACAGAGCAAGAGAATATTTTATTTATGAAGCTATAGCTCTGTGGCAGTAGTAATATAGAATATTCATGCAAATAAGAGACACCAAATTCAGCATGATGGTTACTTCTTGGGAGGGATGAATAGGGGAATGGAATCCAGGAGAGAGAAACCAGCAGATTTCATTGTATCAGTACTGTTTTATTTCTCACAAAATCTGTAGGTATGTAGCAAAATGTGAAGATTTGCAATAGCTGGGTAAAATGCATAGCGGCTTACATTTGAAGTATCTCACAGTATTGCAAAATTGGGAGAGAAAAATTCTGTCATTGTGTAAAAAACCAAACTCATTGCCATCAAGTCCCTTCCGACTCAAAGGAACAAATAGGACAGAGGAAAACTACCCCATCGGGTTTCCAAGTAGTGACTGGGGGATTCGAACTGGCACCCTTTGGTTAGCAGCCATAGCACTTAACCACTAAGCCACCAGGGGAAAGTCCAGTAACTAGGTGAGAAAGCCTTGGCCAGCCCCAGGGAAGCTCTGGAGAGAATAGGGGCCAGGCCCTTAAATTCCTGCCTCACTGAGCACCTGGATGTAATCTGCCCAGAGCGGTATGCCCTTGGGAAAGGGTGTTCTGTACAGCTTTGGCACCCGTGAAGGAGCTGACAGATGCAGGCTGCCTGCTGACAACTGGAGCAGAGTCCTTCCTTAGGCAGTGCCACTCTGCCCACCTTATAGGCCAATCATGTATGAAAGCTGTGTCGTGACTTGAACTGTGTTCCCTGCCCCCCAAAATGTGTGTAGCCACATGGCTGGGCTATGATCCCAAATATTTTATGATTGCCCTCCATTTTATGTTTATCCTATGCTGTATGTTAGAGGGTTGGGGTAGGGGGACTGCAAATTCCTTCAAAAGATCACCTCCCTGCTCCACTGTAAAGGGAGTTTCCTTGGAGAGAAGGGTTTGCACCACCCTTTATCTTTTTATCCTACGAGAGAGAAAAGGAAAGAGAAGCAGGCAGAGAGTTGGGAACCTCACCCCACCAAGAAAGCAGCACCAAGAGCAGTGCACATCCTTTGGACCTGAGGTTCATGTGCTGAGATGCTCTTCTTGAATTTGGACTCAGCCCACCGGACTGTGATAATTTCTTTTGTTGGAACACGCTTGTAAATAAATTTGTGGCTTACTGGACTGTGACAATAAAAGTTTCTCTACTTGTACTTTTTCTGTTGGAGCAGTACCAGGTGACTAAAACACTGTGTCTCTCATTAAGTATCTGTTTACGTTCTCTGTTTAAAGAGGTGAGTTAAGTCAGTGACCGTACCACCCTGAATGTGCCAGAGTTTGTCTGATCTCGAAAACTAAGCAGGGTCAAGCCTGGTTAGTGCTTGAATGGGAGACCACCTGGGAATACTGGGTGCTGTAGGCTGGGAGCCCTGGTGGTACAGTGGTTAGAGCTGTGGTTGAAAACCAAAAAGTGTGCGGGTTGCAATCCACCAGCCACTCCTTAGAAACCCTATGGGGCAGTTCTCCTATAAGGAGTAATATCACAACAAAGGATATGTTGATTGTATTCGTTATATTCAGTTACTAGATAGTACTTAAAACTCCATGCTTTACTGCTTCATGACATTCTACTTTGGGGCTTTTAATGAAGTTCTACTTGTAAGAAATAAGGGCCCATGATAGGGGGAAGGATTTTGATGGAAGTAGCCAGTGATGTTCAGAAGTATGATCTCCGTGGCCAGTAGAGATACAATGTGGACTTTACTCTGTCCATAAGAATTGTAAATAAAATAATGGAGTACACTGTAAATACATAGGCTTTCCTGGCAACCCAACAACTAATTTACTTCTATAGCTGTGCAAGATGCAAGAAACAAGGGTTAACATACCTAATTTATCTGAAAGGTCTTTATTATGTGGATATTAGCGAATTCCCAGAGGGGTTGCAAAAACTGTAAACAAGCTTCTAGGAACAATGTCCAAGTCTGTACCACAAAATTGGTCTGAAAAAAGAACTATTGGCACTGCCACCAAGCACTGGACACAGGTGTTTGTATGGCAGTTGTTTCCATGCCAGGAACTTGACCTTGAGGCCTGTTTCAGGGAGAGCAGCAAGAAGATGGAAGAGAGCAAATGAGCATGGTCTCAACACAGGAGACAAAGTTTGGAATGCAGGAATCTTCTTAGCTGAACCAAAGTCACACATCGGTGCTGCCAATGGAAGAAATTCTGCGAAAGCAAGTTCCTACCTCCTTCTGCCTTGAAGCAGGAAATTCCCCAACCATTCATTTGAAATGGTGTTCTCACATTCCAAACAGCCACAAATGTCCACAACAACTTTTTTTTCTTCTAAGAGTGGATTTTTTTTGTTTGTTTTTGTACTGTGTTCTAATCTGGAACATATCTCCCACCTACTATTGTAATCTCTGGCTGTCCCAAAATGAGGAAGCAGTCCATAGTCCCTGATAGCCATTGAAGAGTCAGAGCACCAAGGTAGTATGATAGACGGTTTAGGGAATATTCTGGGTTTCACTGACAGTTGTTTCATGGCCCAGCTTGGTGCAGACAGACCGTCTTATGGGATATGTGTGTAATAAAAAAAATTGAGTCTACTACCTGGATGAATGAAAATATATCACCAAAAAATGATACTATTTAAGTGCAAAGAAAAAGTAGATGTGAGGTAAGCATAATACCATTTGTCTTAAAATAAATTCATTTAGCCAGGCATTGAGTGTTACACTTTTGTGTCTGTGTGGTCTCGTGCTGCTGAGCATTGAGTAAAGCCAGTGGTCTAGAAATTGTTAGGCAGAGGCAGACATCGCTCTGTTCACCTAGTATGATGATGGTATACGGCATCCTTGGGCCACCCATGATTCATTCAGGCCCTGCCCAGTAGGCCTACACCAAAGGGATCATTAGAAAAGGATTCTCAGTATCAGAAAGCCATAAGAAGGTCACAAATTATTCCTTAAAAATTATTACTATAAGAATGGTTTGTGGAATTTGGAAAGCCAGTATTATCACATAAAAATGTACACCTTATTCCACAGGAGTTAATATACTTTTTGACTGAATTTTATTTTTTTATAGCTAACAAGTTTTAACATACTATAAATAATATTTTAAGCAGTTTTTTTTCTGAGTAGTTTTGGGTGTTGGTGTTTACATGCCTGGCGTTTTGAAGTAGTAATCATTGTCAAATTAAACTGACTTGCAGTTTGGTGTTTGCTTTGTGTAGACTTGTAGGTAGGTAATGTGGCACAGGGGAGCCTTAAGTGTTATTGGAGATGTTATTTGTGGCTTAAAGTCTTTGCAATATACTTGATTTGATCTGTAGCTTTACAGCGTGGCACACATCTTATTAAAGTCCTGTCGAGCTAACAGTGATAGAAATGCAAATAAAGTTAAAACAGCTCTTTTAATAGAACTCATTTACCTTGGTGATGTAGCATAGATTGCATAAAGTAATTTGTTTAGACTCTAATTTTTTAATACAGTTTTAACCTCTGTATCATGGCTCAATCTTTGTCATTTTTTTGTTAAGCTCTCCACTGCCCTGATACAGTAGCTCACAACTGTGTTTAAGACTGTCAAAATTTTGTTGCTCATATGGTAAACAAATATAGCAAGACTGTTTCTGTGGAATTGGAATGATGTTTGTGTGTTTGCTTTCCTTACCAATTAAAAAGGCTTTGTATCAGACGTAGTAAAGTGATGCTTACAGGGATGTACATTTTTTTTTAATGCTGTGCTGGCATTTTGAGAGAGACAAAACTAGCCATTGAGGATGAAGAGCTTCGATTGTTTGTTGTGCCCTAAAGTGGAAACAGCAAGTCAGGTCTCTGGAAACTTGAACCTTAATAGGACACTGTGACGAAGTAGCATTTAAAAGATGTCTGTGAGAGAGCTGCCCCCCATACATAACACACAAAAGGGGGCAAATGACAATCTACATGTTTCCAATTCCAAACAAAGGCTGATATGCTATTACCTTTAAGTTGAACAAGCTTATTTAGGTCAACAATTGCATCAGAAAGTCGAATTTCTTAAAGCCACACTAAGTGTTATGTTATGGATATGTTCCTGTGTTTCCTGTGATGTACAGTCATTCATAAATTGCCTGAGCAGCAAACCTCGGTGCCTTAATGCTTTTATTTCCTTGAATCATAGGAACTTCAGTTTCAACGACTCACCCGAGAACTGGAAGTGGAAAGGCAGATTGTTGCCAGTCAGCTAGAAAGATGTAGGCTTGGAGCAGAATCACCAAGCATCGCCAGCACCAGGTACAGGGCTGATGGCTTTATCTCAGCATGCCCTCAAGTTACATGCTTTATTAAGTTTCCTGGGATGCAGTAGATGTTTTTATTAGTATTGTCACTGTTAACTTTCTGTGCTCAATTGATGCCCAAAATGTCAGGGTTTTTTTTTTTGTTGTTCCTAATTTTGAGAGTCTTCTTGCAGTATTGATTATCCTTCAGTCCTGTGCTTGAAGTGGTTTTCGTGGTATTGGTAAGCTTCTGCAGTAGTATCTACTATGTTGCTCTAATGCTGATAAACTTGAATTCTCTTATGTAGACACAGTTATGAAATGCATCTCACAATTAATTGGTAATCATTTGGTAAAACTAACTTCATATTGGCTGGTGTTTTGCAGATCTGGCATGAATGTTTTTTTGTTGTTGTTACTGATGTTTTAATGCCTTCAATTTACTTTGGGTATTTCTAGAACTCTGAAGAACTACAAGAGAAAAAGAGTTACTATATAAAATAATTTAGTGAGTACTAATACAGTAAGCGAACAGTACATTACTTATCCAAAAAAAACTCTGTAGTCACAATTGTTTTTTTATGTAAATAGCATCTTTCATGCTGTTTAAAAATACCATTGCTATAAAAATCAGTCACAAGAGCTAGTTGGTAAAGTAATTGCTTATCCTGTCTGTAGATTTCTTTCTTAATAATTGTATGTTCTTAATAAAGCCTGATATAAAACATTCTGTTACTTGCATTTTTAAGCTTTGTTTTCTTATTTGCATACTCTTCATAAGTGTGCCCATAATAGCTTGTCTCTCAGTTGTTTCTAATCCTTAATTGTTATGCTTGTCTTCTGTTACTTGTTGGTGAATGGAACTAGGCTTGTAGATTATCTGTTCTAGCTAATTGTTGCTATGAATTGTAAAACCTCTTAGGCTGGTAAGTTGTTCACTTGAATTTTTTTTCTCTCTGACCCTTGACAATTGTGTATATTGATTTGGTTAGTGAAGCATAAAGCATACAAATGAAGTCAATAGAACTTTTAAAACACAAATATAAAAGCATGATCTTTTTTAAATATTCAGAGTTTAAATTCCATTCAGTTAAAACAAAATATTATGTATGTCTTTAGCACCAAAAAGGGCAGGTTCACAAACTCAGTAATACAGTATTTTATTTTTCCATAAGTGTAGACCATCTGCTTTGGAAAAATATAATTATTACCCTAATATGAAAACTAATTCAGTGTTTACAGACTTCATTTCAGACTTCTTATTCTGGCAGTCATCTCATAGTGACCCTGTAGGACAGAGTAGAATTGCCTTTGGAGGAGTTTGATTAGCAGCCACAGCTCTTAAGCATTATGCCACCAGAATAATGAGGTATAATTGACTTGATGACAATTTTGTTTGTTCATTCATTGGTTGGTTTTTATTGTAGCAGCATACCTAACTAAGCTAATAAAAATTTGCCTAAAACTCTTAGAAATAATTGATAAAATACAGCAGTAATAACATTTTTTAAAAAGCCAATACTTGGAGGAAAATGCCAAAGAGAAAGGATGATAACCAAGTACTAGAGATGGAGAGGGAACTGACAGCTAGAGCAGGCGCACTTGAGCTGCCTCTGCTACAGGTCTGGAGGCAGTTTGTCAGACCAGTAATGACTTGGGTCCTCAGTTTAACACCCATCCAGGAACCAAACAATGAGATGACAGGCACCATAATAGGCAACTGGGAACCTTTTATTTTTTTTTTTTAAACTGAATGAAATTTTAAGTAATTCTGAGTATTTAAAAAAGATCATAATTTTATATTTGTGTTTTTAAAGTTCTGATCATTTTATTTGTATGCTTTATGCCTCACTTCATTTTTATTGGGAACCAGCAAATATTAGTGACAGAGTACTAGTGACAGTATGTGTTTTAAAGATTTTTAACATGTGGAATTAGCTAATCTAACTGTACGACCAAAGAATGAGGCATTGGGCATGCTCAAGATGGTAGGTTTAAGACTAAAACTATGGCCTTTTTTAAGCCATGGTCTTCAAAGGGATATAACACACCCTTAGCCTTCCAACATTGCTTGTTATGTGGGTGTGGAGTCCTGATACAATGATCCTACATTGTTGAGAAATCTCAAGCTGAGAAACTAGCACCATTATAAATGAGTTCACAGTCAGAAATTTAAAACACAAGGCAAAAAAACTTGACAATAAGAATCAGCAGACAGAAGAGTAAGATTTAAAACTCTTAAAAACTTACTGTCGCTGGAACAAGTCTGGGAAGCAAGGGAGAAGGAAGATACCAAGAATTAGGCATTGGCTGAATCTGAAACTTCTCTGGAGCAAACATGACAAAATATGTTAACATCTGTTAAATAAGGAGTACGTCTATTAGGTTATTTCTGTATTTTCTTAAGTTTCAAAATATTAAATAATGTAACAGCTTTTATTTTAAAATTTTGCTTGATTGTACACTTTGATTAGCTAATTCCTTCATACATTAACAATTGTAAAGCACATACTGTCACTAATACTCCCTGTTACTAATTTTTGCTGGTTTCCAGTACCTACTATGGTGTCTGGCACATCGCTAGGGCTCAGCCAGTAAATGTTGGGTGAACTAACTGGACATGCAGAAATGGGAGCACAAGGCTGACAAGAGGCAGGGGAAAGTGTGTACAAAGTTATATATCCCCCACTGCTCTACTCTGTGCTATAGAGTTGCTGTAAGTTGCACTTGACATAATGGCACCAGGTTTTTTTTTAATTTGGTGGTTGTAACCGGGAGCATGAAGAGGCTTCGTGACCTAACTGGACCTAGAAGGTTATGAGGTTGGGAAGGGTAAAGCTGGCATCTAACTCTGGAGAAGCTGGAACCACGGTGATAATAAACTTGACCTCCAGTGGATCTATAAAAACTTGTTGAAAATTATTCTTGTTCAAACAGGCCATTTTACTGACAATGTAGTATGTAAAATAGAGTGAAGAGAGGCCAGGCAGTAGGACAGGAATATATTATGCAATCTTAAGAGTTATAAGTATGGCGAATTTCTTCATTCAGTGAACTCTAATTGAAATAGTAATTGATATGCTGGGACTGCCTGGCTTGCATCTGTTATTGGATTCCTACGTATCCCTGAAGCTACAGCTAAGTGCTCACCTACTCCTGCCTTGTGGCCTTACCCATGTTTCTCAGAAGAAGTCATCTCTCTTCTTCTGAATTCTTGTAACTGCTTCAGTGCTTGTCTTAGCTCCTCACAATGCCTAACACTCAGTAGGTAGACACTGTCATGGATTGAATTGTGCTCCCAAAACACAGATGTCAACTTGGTTAGAGCATGATTCCCAGTATTGTATAGTTGCCTTCCATTTTGTGATTTTCTTGTGTCGTAAATCATAGTCTATGCCTGTGTTTAAAAAGGATTAGGGTGAGACATGACACTGTTACTCAGGTCACATCCCTGACCCAATGTAAAGAGTTTCTCTTATTATGGCCCGTACCACCTTTTATCCCACAAGAGAGGAAAGGGAAGCAGGCGGAGAGCTGCGGGCCTCATAACACCAAGAAAAGCAATGCCAGGAGCCAAGCATGTCTGTTGGACCTGCGGTTCCTGCACTGAGATGCTCCCGGTCCAGGGGAAGACTCATGACAAGGACCTATCTCCAGAACCAGTCAAGAGAGGAAGCCTTCCTCTGGAGCCACAGCTCTGAATTCAGACTTTTAGCATATTGGACTATGAGAGAATAAACTTACCTTCTTTAAAGCCATCCATTTGTGCTGTTTCTGTTATAGCAGCATTAGATGACTAAGACAGACTCCCAGCCCAATGTTCACTGAATAAATAAGGAGTCTCACTGAGTTCATCAAGTTTGTAGCTCATCAAGTATAAGTATACTTTACCACTGGGTTTTCCACATTGCCTCTCTGGGTTTCTATCTACCCCTTTCTCCAGTTTTCCCTCTTCAGAGTTTTTAGTGTGTGTTTTGGTGAACTTAAGACTGTTGACAACTATACTGCTCTGTGACCACCAGGTGTAGGACCTGGGAAGGAACCATTAGAAAACAAGTTTTTTTGTGAAGAGAGCCAAGGTTTTTATTGTGTCCTTTTTGAGATCCCCCCTTGTGCTTTCTAGTTCCCAGTCTCAGAATCAAAATCTGAAGACTTAGGAAAACAGAAATTAACTGTCTGGCCTGTACTCCTTTCCTAGTAACTGTTCCCTATTCACCCAAAGGAAACTAAAAGTAGATTGCTGCTAATGACATGAAACTTTTGGATCAATTTATTGTTAACAAAAAATTGAGTTTAGTAAGTAAAGTGGAGAAATTTAATAATTAGCTGTCTTTTCTATTTTTTTATGTAGATATTTACATTAGAGTTGGTAAGGTGAGCTATAAGATTTTCCTAACCCAAAGATGACCTTAATAACTCAAAGAAAGGTGAAAGTTTGTTTTTATTTACTTTTTTAGTTCTTTAGTGTATTCTATTTGACTTTACCGGCTTTATCGTATGAATTTAAAAAGAGTGGTAGCATAAGGGCCTATTTAATAAATGACTGTTATGTTGGACTAAAAAATGTACTGTGGACTCTCTAAAAATGAGTGACTCATCTCTTTCACACTTGTCCCCGAGGCTAATTTTTAACCCTTACCATTGTTGTCATATTATAGGTAGCAGCACCAGGCTTCTATGTATTTTTTAGACCTAACAGGATTTATCCCAAAAGTAAACTTCACAGTTACTATAGTCAGTTTACACACTGCACATGGTGGCAAGGTGGCAAGCATACAAACTTAATTGTATAGTTGACTGTGAGGGAGTTTTTAGCCAGTAAACAAATAACTGTATTGGAGTACCTTCTCTGCTCACCTGATCTGACCCCCAGTGACTTTTTTCTTTACCGAAATATGAAGGAAGACGTGTTGATGAGATTAAGTACATAAAGGGTAATACGATGACAACTCTGAAAAGAGTTCCGAAATTGCTTTGAAGGGTATTCCATGTTTAAAACTTTAAAATCTTGGAATGGTTAAAGTGAAATGGATTAGTTTTTATAGCAATGACTTTGAATTAATTCAATGAATCGGTGAATTAATTGGATATACAGAAATGGGAATATGGCTGACAAGAAGAAGGGAAAAATTGATTACTTTTCCTATTAATGATTTTTTGCAAGCAGTAGTCTTCTAGAAACCCTGGTGGCATGGTGGTTAAGTGCTACGGCTGCTCACCAAAAGGTTGGTCATTCACATTCACCAGGCACTCCTCGGAAACTATATGGAGCAGTTTTGTGAGGTATGACAATTAAGTTCATGAACTCATCCTAGGAAAAAGTGCTATGTACTTCATTGCTTAATATCAATACAGTCACACTCTAAGTACTCCTCTTGGGAAGCTATGCACTGACTCCGGCATCTAGTCTACCCTTCAAAGCAATTTTGGAACTCTTTTCCTGGCATAGCCATCCAAGTTGTCATCGTATTACCCTTTATGTCCTTAATCTCATCAACACGTCTTCCTTTATATTTCGGTAAAGAAACAAGTCACTGGGGGCCAGGTCAGGTGTGTAGGGAAGGTACTCCAATACAGTTATCTGTTTACTGGCTAAAAACTCCCTCACAGTCAACTATACAATTAAGTTTGCATGCTTGCCACCTTGCCGCCATGTGCAGCAGCCATTCCAGAAAGAGTTTGAAACTTTCTTTGAAGGTGGACTATGCAATGGCATCAGTGCATAGCTTCCCAAGGGGAGTACTTCAAAAGTGACTGTAGTGATATTCAGCAATGAGGTCTGTGGTACTTAGAACTGTTAAGTTCGCGGACTTAATTTTCGATCCTCGTACTCTGTGCCATAGTGTTGCCATGAGTCAGAATTGACTCAAAGGCAGCGGGTTTGGTTTGCTCTCGTGAGTAGCCTTCTACACTAAGTAGTAAAAGTCCCATTTCTGATATGATTTTTCTACTTGTTTTGTCTACTATAATAAAAGCTTTAGTAATGCTAGCAATGTCAATATATAATGATCTTTGATCTGGAATTAGTGGTTCCTGTATTCACAGATGGTAAAGCAAACTAAAAATAATCATTGCAGCCTTGAGAAGCCCAGAATCACTTACCAGAGAAGTTGCAGCATTTCTGCATTTCTGCTTTTGTACCAAGTGTGCTATAGTTGGAAATCCTGGTGATACAGTGGTCAAGTGCTACAGCTGCTAACCAAAAGGTCAGCAGGGCAGATCCACCAGCCACTCCTTAGAAACTCCATGGGGCAGTTCTTCTCTGCCCTGTAGGTTTGCAGTGAGTGAAAGTTGGAACCTTGGATTGTGTAAATGGTTAACATGCTCACTCACCAACTCAAAGGTTTGAGATTTGAATCCCCACAGATTTACCTAGAAAGAAAGGTCTAGCAGTCTACTTCTGAAAATCAGACACTGAAAATCTTACGCAGCACGGTTCAGCTCTGATGTGCATGGGGGTTATCGTGAGTTACGATTATTCAGTTGACAACTGGTTGGTTGGATGATCAAATGCTGTGGCTACTTATGCATTTAATATTTTACCTTATTGAAGCTAGTATGGTATTAGTTAATGGAGAAATTACAAGCTTGCTGCATTTGTACTGAGCATACTATAGCCATATGTGTATTTACGATTCTGCCTTACTCCCAGAAGTTTTTGAAACATGTTTCAAAAATACAAAAACTAAAAGTTAAAGGGATAAATTAGGGCAAAGGGAAAATAAAGTTTAGAAAAATAAAGTGAAGCCAGGCTTGAAATAGCATACAGAAACATATGGTGTGGCATTGCTTGCATTGGTTCTGAGTGTCCTCTTAGCCATGCTGAAAGAGAGAAATGCTAATGAGTTACTTCATTCAAAGTGTCCTTAAGAGAAAAACAAACCAGGTTATTCAGGGATATCCACTGTTCCTGAGGCTAAGACTTGAGTGGAGTCCCCTTTAAGAGACAGCCGTGCAGTGGCACAAATAACAACCAGAGTGGTCTTTTTTCACTAATTCAAAAATCAGGCTCACAAGACTTTTTTCCATTGCCAGGTGAAATGTAAATGGATGAAATAGCACCTTGCTAAAAAAAATTCTTCAGGGAGCCCCGTTGGAGTTTGATGCGGAGATTGTCCGTAGCCTGTGTAATTAGATGGATAAGTTGCAGGCCCTTCAAACAGGCATCCTGCCATGACTATTTCTGTCTGCAGAGCTTACAGTGTCCTGGGTGGCAGTGCTGCCCAGAGGTGAATGAGATGTCCTATGTCTTGGGCTGCCAGTCACTGTGCAGGTGCCAGATGTACATGTCTTAGCAACAGATACGGCCCTCGGGGGTTCTGAAGCATGCACAGCTCATCTCAGGAGAACTTCAGAGCACCAGAGAGCCTGGGAGGGAGGTTTTACCCTTGAAACAACCTTTCTCCGGGGAACTAAAGCAATAACCTGTAAGCCCAAATTTTGATGAGCATGGGTTTTGTGCTTTTTCTTCCTGCAGTAGTTCTCAAATTGGTTGAATTTAGGTTCCGTTGAATGGAGTGACAAGACAAGTGCCCAACCGCCACAATGAAGGACCTGCCTGGAGTCTCGGCTTCCCTGCTTCCCCAGGACCTGCTCTGCTCTCCTGCACTCCCAAGGCACTGAAAGGGGTTAGAGATGGCCAAGGCAGTATTCTTAACTTTTTTTTTAACTGACTGTAGGGTTAAATAATGTTCATTTTAAGTAATTTATAGAGATGAAGAACGTATAAAGAAAAAAATCCGTAATTCTACCATGAGAGATCACTACTTTATCTTTACATCATTTGTTAAAATATGATTTGCTTAACAATAAAACACACTCTTTTTATTGTACAGTTATTTTGAATTTTAACTAACTGGCACATAGTTCTGTAACTACCACCACAATCAAGATACAGAACTTTTCTATCACCAAAAAAGTCCCTCTACAATTTTGCCAGGCCTACATGATAATGCTCAAAGGTTTCCACTTGCCTGAGGAATTCCCGGTGGGGCGAAGAACTTGAAGCTGGGCCATCAGCCCACAGATGCTAACATAAGCAGCAGTTACAGACTACTCAGCTTGCAGATAGATATAAAGATTTCTGGGTGACAGTTATGACCTGTGTTCACCTACCATGCATGTGTCTATCTGTCATACTGTGGTGGGTTTCATGTTGCTATGATACTAGAAGCTTTGCCACTATTTCAAATATCAGCAGGGCCACCCTTGGTCGATATGTTTCAGTAGAGCATCCAGACAAAGACTTAATGAGGAAGAAGGACCTGGCTATCTACTTGTAAAAAAAATTGGGCAGAGAAAACCATATGAATAACAGCAGAACATTGTCTGATATAGTGATGAGCCCCTTGGTTTTTAAGACACTCAAAAATACAACTAGAGAAGAGCTGTCTCCTCAAAGTTGAGTCAGTTTTAAGGCCGTGGATAGAGCAGAGCTTTCAATACCTGCCTTTGCTAATAGAGCACAACTCAAAATGAGAAGAAACAGCTGCACACATGGGCCTCAGCAGTGTTAGTCGTTCTGTTGTACGTAGAGTCTCTGTGAGTTAGAACTGACTCAGTGGCATCTAACAATGTGTTCATATTTCATGCAAGCAGAGAAATTACAGCTGTGGTTTAGCTTGTCACAAACAAAATTATGGGAGAATAAAATATGGTTAGAATTCAAGATTGACTGAACTAAAATATAATCTCTTAGAATTCAAGAAATTCTCTGACATAGTATAGGATTTCGAAACTGTTCCAAGTCTCCACAGTTGAACTGGAACCTTGCTGTTGCTCAGGGATTCTTCAGCATTGTCCTACACTTCTCCGTGACTTCAAGATGAAGTGCAGTGGGTGAAACAGTTCTTTGAGGGAGATAAACTGTGTTTCTAGCTATTTTATGTTCCACATCATAGTTTGACTACTCATTAAGGTGAAACTATAAATTTTCATTTCTACTCAAGTTAAGAAAGCATGCCTAGGAGTGGGCCTGTTTAGTATCTGTGTAAAATGTTAACGATTTTTGGAAGTAAAGTAGTTTTACCATTTTTTTCTGCTGTTTTCCACATTGTTTTAAAATGTATTCTTTTGCATGCAGTCAGTGTCTTCATGCTATTTGTGCTTTAACTCCTGTTGCTGGTCTTTGGGACTTATTCTAGAACCAAGGAAAGACACTGTCTACACAACTGCATGAAGGGAGGAAGTGGTTACCAGTAGTGCAATTAAATAGCTTCACACTCAAAGATTGTCACCCTTTTCAGTTAGTTTAATGCCCTGCTAAAATAGATTTCCTTATGGTTTCAAAAAAGGGCATACAGTCTTGACAAATAGCCTTCTTATCACCACTTAAGGAAAGAACCCTGTTATTTTTTTATGAAAAGACTTTATTTCCCACTGCCATTCAAACTGTTTTTTTGGACACTTTACAGGATCATCTGCTGGTGCCCATCAGGCTTTCATTGATACTATTAAACATTCTAAAAATGTTTTAGGGCTGATAGTAACAGAAAATACTTTTTCATGGTTCAGATCTCTCTCTTAAGTGACTATTTTTAATTCTTTGTGAAATAAACCTCCTCAAATGACATACTCTTAAAAAGTGAAGTGTCTTTTAAAAAATTGAGGTTTCTGCCTTGACAATATATTACTTATTTAATGTACCACTTCAAGGAGATACAGGATAAAGCTCTGTCCCTTTAAGTTTCAGTGTTCTCGCCAGACAAAATTTCAGCAGCTTTTAGGTGCACAGTAGGTAAAACTCTTTGGAACTCCTGTGACGTTCATCCAATTATATAGTTCACCAAATTTCTTTTCTTAGTAGTGTAGTAGCCATGGGAGACTCTGCTAATGGTCAAACAAATAAAAGTTCTCTGACTATTTCTCATTGAGACAAAATAGAGAATAAACTAATACTTGAGTGTACTTATCAGAGATCTTATGGACCTCTGCAGTGAATATTTATTAAATAAATACCCTTATGATCAAATTTAGTAATGTCATGTGTCCTGGCTAAAACTTCTGTTGTAAATACACTAAAGAAGACCTCATTTAAAGTATAAAAAATCAGCCTCCAGCTGACCTGCAGCTCTACAGAAATTGTTTGATTTGGAACAGTCTGCTCAACCACAGGTCTTCCAGAGGCCATTTGTAATTACTGCCTGTCGTTGCTGTTCCAGTCACAAATTTCAACCCCACAAACCGATTCCATCTGGGATGTACAAGTCCGAATGGTAACTGTCGCTTCCCACTTGAATTAAACTTGTGTAAATAAATCTTCTCTAGGGCAGATGACCCTCCCAGGTAATTCAGCCAGTGTTCCATTTAACTAATTCATTTTAAACTAAGAATATGGCCATATAGAATTTATATTTTAAACTGGAGAGTTTTCATAATAAAGGATCCTTTACAAGCCTAGGACATAATACAACAAAAATGTTTTAATCAGTATCTTCAACAAATGGTGCTGACAAAATTGGTTATGCATCTGCAATAAACTGAATCAAGATCCATATCTTACACCTTATACAAAAACCAACTCCAACTGGATAAAAGACCTAAATATCAAACCTAAAACGATAAAGCTTATCCAAGACAAGGTAGGAACAACAATGGAAGTTTTAATACACAATGAGGACAGACTCCAAAATCTGTCAAACGAACCACAATCAACAGAAGAGAAAATAGATAAATGGGAACTATTAAGAATCAAACACTTTTGCTCATTCAAAGACTTTATTAATAGAATTAAAAGAACACCCACAGAATGGGAAAAAATATTTGGCAACTCTATGTCAGACCAACGCCTGATCTTCATAATCTATAAGATACTACAAAATATCAATAAGAAGAAGATAAACCATCCAATTAAGCAATAGGCAAAGGAGATGGACAGACACTTCACTAAAGAGGAGTTCCAGGCAGCCAAAAAACACATGCGGACATGTTCATGATATTTAGTTAATAAAGAAATTCAAATCAAGACGACAATGAGATACCATCTCACCCCAACAAGATTGGCCATGATCCAGAAAATACAAAACAACAAATGCTGGAGAGGCTGTAGAGAAAGTGGAACCCTCCTACACTGTTGGTGGGGTTGCAAAATGGTCCAGCCTCTTTGGAAAGCAATCTAGCGCTTCCTTAAAAAAAATGGATATCGATATACCATTTGACTCAGTAATTCCGCTACTTGGAATATATCCTATAGAATCAAGGCCTTTTACACCAACGGACACATGCACCAGAATGTTTATCGCAGCACAGTCCACGATAGCAAAAAGATGGAATCAACCCAGATGCCCAACAACAGAAGAATGGGTAGGTAAACTATGGTACATATACTCAATGGAGCACTACGCAATGATAAAGAATAACGATGATTCCAGGAAACATCTCCTAACCTGCTTTCAACAGGAAGACATTATGTTGAGTGAAAGTAGTCAGCGACAAAAGGACAAATATTGTATGAGACCTCTATGATAAGATCTCAAAAACAGACTAGTGTATAGAAGAAAAGACTCTTTGACAGCTGCAAGGGAGAGTAGGGAGGAAGGGCGAGGGAGGGAAGGGTTTAGATTAGATAGTTGCTAGAAATCTGGTTAGGAGAAAGCAGTGATAGCACACATTAGAAACAAGAAAAACATTAAGTGGACTTCAGCATAACTTCAGTACTCCTTCCATCTTAACCCAATATTGCAAGGATAGAGTAGCTGGGGCGGGGGGGCGGGGAACCATGCTCTTAGGTGAAATTGAGGCCAATTGGCACAACTAGCGTTTTGCTAAGAGAGCTCTCTGCACCCCACATTGGTGAGTGGCGTCTGAGGTCTTAAAAGCTGCCAAGCTGCCATCCAAGGACACAGCAAATGGTCCCAACTCAGCAGGAACAGATGCTCACCGAGGACCAAAATGACATGCAGTAAAGACAACCCAGAAGGCAGAGACCCACAAGAGTGGGTGCCCACATCAACTTGGGACCGGAAGAACCAGATGGTGCCTGGCCACCACCAGTGATAGCCACGACGGAGCTCACAGAGAGGAGTCTCACTGGCAACACAAGAATAAAAAGGGGAGCGTCCTGAGATCTCTACTAAAAGACCTCAATTGATGGTCCAGCGGTTTCAGGGTTCCCCTGAGAGCATGGCCCCCAGCCCTGATGCTGCCCTTACCCATAAATTATAATGAAGATCCACTTTTTGGACAGGAATGGATTGGACTTGGCAATGTAGAGTGACCATATATTCAATGCACTTTATGGTTCTGTACATCTATAGGATATCATCCTGCTGACCTCTGGCTGGAGGAAGGAGAGTGGGTGGAGAGGAGTGGAAAGGAGACTGTTGGGAGAATGAGACATGTATGGAGCAGAGAGGAATAGTGTGCTGTCACCAGACAGGGAGAGCAGTGGAAGCTGCATATAGCTGCATGTAAATTTATACGGGAATGTACATTTTCACTCAGTCATGTTAAATTAAAAAAAAAATCACAATAACTATAATATACAACATAGCTACGAAAAAAAAAAATGTTTTAATCGGAATGAACAAATATTCCAGAGCAAATTACCTGTGCTCTTAGACGAGACATTTAAAATGTTAAATAATTTGGATAATATGATTGGGAGGAACCACAAAAAAAGATCCAGTTTTGAGTTATCATAAAAAATTATCTTAAGGCTATTTTTACACACCTGTTGATATATGGAGGCAGCCAGTTGTATTAATTTTCCTAATCAATGATGGAGAAAGTACTTTTTAAAATTCAGAGGCCCAAGCATCTAAAATATATGTACCATGCCATTATTTAATTATCTTTTAAAGAACTGTTCTAATTAAAGTAACATTATTTCATTTTTTTGTAATTTTTATAGTCCATGTTCTGTAATTACCATTCTTAAAATACGGAGCAGTGATGAATTACTGAATCAATGCAAGAATTGTATCATTAGTCTCCAGTCTTACTCATTAGTGTTTTTTGTTTTTTTAAACCTTGTGTGTTTATTGAAAAATTATAACAGAATGTAAATAGTTCATATAGGAACTTTCAAGATGCTTCTTCTTAAGTTTAGTACTTAGTAGACATTAGTAATTCCTTTTTACAGTTTCCAGAAAACCGGGTGGTGTACTGATTAAGTGCTATGGCTGCTAACCAAAAGGTTCACAGTTTGAATCTGCAAGGTGCTCCTTAGAAACTCTATGGGACCATTCTCCTCTGTCCTATAAGGTCACTATAAGTCAGGATTGACACTGTGGCACTGGTTTTTGTTGTTGTTGTTATTGTTTGTTTGTTTTTTAACCATTTCAGAAAAAAGCAATGATGCTTTTAACCCAGTATTCATATTACTAGCATTTTAGGATTTTGTTTTATTTTTTAATGTTCTTTTTGATGAGAAATGTTAAAAATTACTAAAAAGTACAGAGAATAATAGAATAAAATTTCAGGAGTTTACCACCCAGAAGAGAAAATTGTTGGTATTTTGTTAATAGATAAATTTGTATAATTTCATGGAGAGAATAGAGATTATCATTTTGTCTGTTGGCATATACTGTAGGTATGGATATGGCTGTAGATACACTTGATTTTACTTCCCATCAGCACAGAGGAAGGTTTCTTCTGTCTAAATTACCTTTGGGATAGGATACTGACTTCTTACATGGCCCTTCTTTAATTTCTGTCTCATACCATAATGACATATGTGTTTGTCTCACCTTCTCTCTTGGACTGAAAACTGTACACTGGAAGCTTCACATTTGGTGCCATTTTTGTATTGTCCACTCAGGCTAGCATCAGAGATGGCACATGGTAGATGCTCAGATATGTGAGTGTTTAAAGACTGCAGTAAAAATGTCAGCTACTTACTGTGGGCTGTTATCCTGAGTGCACTGTTTATAATAGTTCATTTAAGCCTTACAGCATCCTGATAAAATAAAACCATTTGCCATGGAGTCAACTCTGACTCTTGGTGACACCAGGTGTTTCAGAGTAGAACTGCACTCCCCAGGGTTTTCAGTGGCTGATTTTTCACAAGTAGCTCCTCAGACCTTTTTCCCAAGTGCCATTAGATGATCGTGAACTGTGGACTTTTCAGTTAGCAGTCCAACGTGCTAACTGTTTACACCACCAACAACTTCTCTTGTAAGTTATTTTGTTGTTAGTTGTCCTTAAATTGATTCCAACTCTGGCTACTCCACTTGTGCAGACTAGAACTGCACTGTGCAGTTTTCAAGGCTATGACATTTTGGAAGCAGCTCACACCTGTCTTGAGACACCTCTAGGTAGATTCGAACTGACACCCTTTTGGCTAGTACAGTGCTTAATCATTTGTGCTGCATAAGAACTCCCCTTGTAACAGTGTAAAAGTGATTGGTGGTGCCATCTGACCTATAATTTCACAAAGGTAAAGGGCAATCAAGATCAAGAGCCCAAGGGTGATTCCTGTGAGGCTGAGGTCAGACATGCCTCCTCCCTCTGTTCTGTCTTGACTGCTTCTCATACCCACCATCTTTCCCACAGTGCTCTCTGCTCTTTTGCTGTGTTGGAGAATTCGTTGCAATAACAACACAGAACTCAAAGATGATACTACTATAGGGATTATTAGGGAAGTAACAGGTCACAGTTGAAATTCAAGAATGCTCAGGATACACTTTTTCCATCAGGACAACCTCTTCCAGCTGTGCCTGCAAGCACGTGTTTATCTCCCACCCTCCCATCTCCTCTTCCTGCCTTTCTCATCCTCCTCCCGTCTCCCACTTCCCTCTTCTCCTCTCCGTGTCTACCCCACCCCACTCCCAACTCTCAGCACTACAACGTAGTGGTGTGTAATAGGACCATGATTTATCAAGCAGTCAGGTCAGCCCATCTGCAATGACTTAATTTATATTTCAGCCCCTTGCTGTCCAGAATTTGGATGTTGTTATAAATCCTATATTTTATTGCTGCTGTCGGTTTTGGGGCTTGTGTACTTTAATCTTTTTCAGTTTGAGAAATGTCAAAAAATGTGAAGTACAGAAATTAGAATAACAATAATTCAAGTATTCACCAATCTAGAGTTGAAAATTTTTGATTATCTTACTAACTTCTTATAAATATTAAAAGTAAAATTAAAATCTCTTCTGCACCGTCATTCCCTGTAATTAACCTCAAGTGTTGAGTTTCCTCTTCATCTTTGCTTGTTCTGATGTGTAGCTTGGCTTAATTTTGGTTCAGTTGTTAGCTTTTTAAATTTCTTTTTAAGCTAAAATAACACTGCAATGCATTTATTAAAATAATACAGGTCCTAGTAATTGGTATTCCAAGATAATGCATATTAATCTGTTTTTATGAAACAGTTTTTTGTATCATGACAGGTAATCAAAAGAAATAATCTATGTGTGATATGTAAACGTGTGTGTCGATGAATCTTGGATGAAAGCAAAGAATACCATAAAGATTTTTACATGTTATTGATTATGCTAAGACCTGCGACTCTGTGGATCATAACAAATTATGGATAACATCATAAAGAATGAGAATTCTGGAATACTTACGCTCATGAGGAACCTGCACATAGACCACAAAAGCAGTCATTTGAAGAGAACAAGAGGATACCGTATGATTTAAAGTCAGAAAAGGCATGTTGTGTGTCAGGGTTATGTCCTTCCTTTCACCATACTTAATCTGTGTAATGGGCGTATAATCCAAGAAGCTGGACTATATGAAGAAGAACACAGTATCAGGATTGGAGGAAGACTCATTAACAATCTGAGACTAATAGATGCCACAGCTTTGTTTCCTGAAAGTGAACAGACTTTGAAGCACTTACCGATGAAAATAAAATGCTGAAACCTTCATTATGGTTTACACCACAACATAAAGAAAACAAAAATCCTCACAAGTGGGCCAATAGGCAGCGTCAGGATAAATGGAGAAAATATTGAAGTTGTCAAAGATTTCATTTCACTGGATCCACAATCACCTCCTATGGAAGCAGCAGTCAAGAAATCAATATACTATATTGGAGAAAGATGTCACTTTGAGGCCTGAGGTGCTCCGCACAAGCCATAGTGTTTTCATTCACCTTGTATATGTATGAAAACTAGGCAGTGAAGAAGAACTGACACCTTACAATTATGATGTTGGTGAAGAACAGTGAATATACTGTGGCCTGCCAGAAGAAAGAACAAATTTCTATTGGAAGAAGTACAGCCAGAATACTCCTTAGAAGTACTACTGCTTAGAAGTGTGTGACGAGACTTCACCTCATGTATTTTGGACATTTTATCAAGAGGGACCAGTCCCTAAAGAAGACAGTATGCTGGGTAAAGTTGAGAGTCTGTGAAAGAGAAGATAACCCTTTGTGCAATGACTAACACAGTGGCTGCAAGATGCGACACAACGATGACTTTAAGGACGGTGCAAGACCAGGCAGCGTTTTGTTATGTTTTACACAGCCTTGCTGTGAGTTGGAATGGACTGGACAGCACCTAACAACAGCAGATTTTCTCAATGCACTGCATCTTTTGATGTCCCAACTACTGCTTCCATGGACATTGATTGTGGAACCAAGTACAATAAAACCCTTGAGAACCTCAATCCTTTCTCCAGTTATCATGATGGTGCTGACTTGTCCAGTTGTGAAGATTTTTGTTTTCTTGATATTGAGGTACAGTCCGTACAGAACTCTGTGATCTTTGATCTTCCTAAGTATTTTAAAACCTGTTCACTTACAGCAAGCAAAATTGTATCATGTGTGTAATGCACGTTGTTAATGTGTTTTTTCCCAATCTTGATGCCCTGTTCTTCATATAGTCTAGCTTCTCAGGTTATTTGCTGGGCATATAGCTTGAAAAGACACAGGAAAAGGGTACAACTCTGATGCACACTTTTCCTGACTTTAAACCATGCATTGTCGCCTTGTTCTGTTTGCATGACTGTCCCTTGATACCTGTACAGATTCCTCATCAACACTGTTTTAGTTCATTGGTACTGCTCTAACAGAAATACCACACAGTGGATGGTTTTAACAAAGGAAGATTTTATTCTTTCACACTCCAGTAGGCTTAGAAGTCTAAATTCAGGATATCCACTCCAGAGAAAGGCTTTCCCCCTTGTCAGCTCTAGAGGAAAGTCCTTGTGTTGCGTCAGTCTTTGTTCAGGGAGCATCTTGGCACAGGAACCTCAGCTCTGAAGGACACACTCTATTCCCTATGTTGCCTTCTTGATGGTGTGAGGTTCCCACCTCTCTGCTTGCTCCCTTTCCTTATATCTCTCTTAACATGAAAGGATAAAGGATGTTGTGAGCCACATTCCAGGGAAATGCCTTAGGAAGGGATTTACAGTCCCACCCTAATCCCGTTTAACATACAGCATAGGAAAATCACAAAATGTAAAATAGTCATAAAATATTAGGAATTATGGTGCAGCCAAATGACTACACACATTTTCTGGAGGGACACAATTCAATCCATGACATCCCCCCCTTTGCCTCTCCAAAAACATCTTTGAAATATGTAACACAGTCATCCAATCATAGCAAAAGACTTAGCAAAAAACATGTCCGTCTCATATTGCTACCAAAGTCTTAAAGCAGTTCTGAGTCCAAAATACAAAGATTTCTCTATAACTGTGAAATGGACAATACAAGTTATCTATCTCCAAAGTACAGTAGTAGAACAAGAAGGCACAAGCTATGTGTTTCCATTACACATGGGAAATGTTGCAGGGAAGGAAGATATTAATAGGCAACAAATAAGTCAGTAGAATACATAGCATTAGCCCTCAAAGCTTTGAAGGTAATCTTCAGAGATCTGAAATACTTGTCCCAGCAGGGCACATGTGGGCCTGAAGCCTGGGCCATGAGGCCATAGGACGTAGGAGCTGAGACATTTTACACAGTACCGCTGCTTCACAGACTCTAGGTATTGTCCACACTCCAGATTCTGAGTGGAGACTGCCAGCCCTGTGTCCTTCTAGGCCCACTGGGACAGCAACTCTACCTACTTGGCTTTAGTGCACCCTAAGCCTAAATGAGTGGCATTTCCACCCTTACAAACACAGGAAGCCATGGCTCCACCCTTTCAAACCCCTGAGGTCATGGCCATGCCTTTTGAGATTCTGGCAGCTCAGCTTCTCATGCTCTTTGTCTCTTCAGCTTCTACTTCCTACAGCCTCAGGGCCCAGGCTTCACGCCCCGCATGTGCCCTGCTGAGGCAAGTGTTCCAGAGCTGTGTAGCTCCAGTGACTCAAGTGCCTGGGGGCACCCCACTCTGCCAGGAAATCTCTCTGCACAGCCACTCAGCTTTTTTCACTCTATGGGTCAGCTCCAGCACTGTCTCTCACTGGTCTGTTTCTGCTGCTGTTGTTTCTCACCGTCTGTCACGGATTGAATTGTGTCCCCCTAAAAATATGTGGAGCATGTACCTGGGCCGTGATTCCCAATATTTTGTGATTGTCCTCCATTTTGTGATTTTCCTGTGCTGTATGTTAAAGGATTAGGGTAGGACTGTAAATCCCTTCATAGCATTGCCTCCCTGCTCCACTGTGAAAGGAGTTTCCCTGGAGTGTGGCTTGCCCCATCCTGAATCCTTTCATACTGCGAGAGATAAAAGGAAAGAGTGGCAAGCAGAGAGTTGGCAACCTAACACCATCAAGAAAGCAGCACCAGGAGAAGAACATGTCCTTCAGACCTGAGGTTCCTGTGCCAAGGTGATCCCTGGGCAAAAACTGATAGAATACCAGACTTTACTCCAGAGCCAACGAAGGGGAAGTCCTTCCCCTGGAGTGGACGTCCTGAATTTGGCCTTGTAGCCTACCAGACTGTGTAAGAATAAACCTTCCTTTGTTAAAGCCATCTACTCTGTGGTATTTCTGTTAGAGTGACACTAGCTGACTAAAACACCATCTAGACCTTCTTTGGTGTTAATAGTTCACCTCAGTTCTTTCTGAATCTTCTATCTGTTCAGAACTGCTTCCACATTTTTTGGTATCTGTCAGAGCAACACCCCACTCTGTCAGTACCAAATTTAGTTTCAGCCAGCTAGTGCTACTCTAACAGAAATGCCACGAGTGGATGACTTTAAAAAGAGGAAATTTATTCTAACACAGTACAGTAGGCTACAAGTCCAAAAGGATGTCTGCACCAGGGGAAAGCTTTCCCTCTGCTGCCTCTGGAGGAAAGTCCTTGTGTTACATCAGTCTTTGGTCAGGGAGCATCTTGGCACAGGAACCTCAGGTCTGAAAGATGCGCTCTATTCCTGGTGCTGCTTTCATGATGGTGTCAGGTTCTCAATTCTCTGCTTACTTCTCTCCCTTTTTATGTCCCGTAGGATGAAAGGATAAAGCGTGGTGCAAATTACACTCCAGGGAAACTCCCTTAGCAAGAGTGTTGCAGTCCCACTTTAACCCTCCTTTAACATAATCGTCCTATCTGTTAGCCACAGGTAGAGATTACGATGTATAACATAGGAAAATTACAAAATATTGGGAATGATGAACCAGCCAAATGGCTACTCACCTTTTGGGGGGGATGCGCTTAGTTTGTGACAAGGACAATTAAGTATTCTGGAATTCCCATTCTCTGAAGTGTTTTCCATAATATGTTGTAATCCACACAGTTGAATGCCTTTGCATAGGCAATGAAATACAGGTAAACATCTTTCTGGTATTTCTCTGACATCAGCAGTGATGTTCTTATTTTCATGTCCTCTTCTGAATCTGGCTTGAATTTCTGGAAGCTCCCTGTCAATGTACTGTTGCAGTCTCTTTTGAATGACCTTTAGCAGAATTTTACTTGCATGTGATGTTACTGATATTGTTCAGTAAAGTCTGCACTTGATTGGTAATAGGCTTAACTACAGATTTTTTTTTTCCAGTCACTTGACTATGTAGCCATCCTCCAAATTTAGTGGCATAGTTGAGTACACGTTTTCAGTGGTGCATCCATTTGTTGAAATATCACAACTGATAATCCATCCATTCAGGCAGCCTTGCTTTTTGCCAGTGACATCAGTGTAGCTTTTGCTTCTTCCTTTATCACCATCAGTTCCTGATGATATGCTACCTCTTGAAATGGTTGAACATCAACCATTTCTTGATGGTGTAATGATCGTTGTTTATTCTTTACATCTTCCAATGCTGTTCATGAGGTTTTCACTGGCTAATTCTTTCCAGAAGTAGACTGCCAGGTCCTTCGTAGTCTGTCTTAGTCTGGAAGCTTAGCTGAAACCTCTCCACCCTGGGGGACCTTCCTGGTATCTGCATACTAATGGCATAGATTCCAGCACCACAGCAACATGCCAGCCCCCACAGTACAGGAAGCTGACAGACAAGTGGAGGACAGGATGTAATAATAGGCCCAGAATTAACAGCTTAGAAAAGGTAGCAGCTCAGTAGATGATAGTAGTATTAACAACTTTTCTATTTCCTCACTTATTTTAGTAACTCTACATTTGTATTTTTCTGCAAATGTTTATGATATTTTCCCTGAATTTAGCCTGTATTTGTTGATGACTTTGCTTGCCTGCCCCCCCCACCCCCCCCACCATGGATACAAAACCTGCTGCCATCAAGTCAATTCTGACTCATAGCAATCCTACAGGACCAAGTTGAACTGCTCCATAGAGTTTCCAAAACGGTCTGAAATTTCCAGTCCAGCAGGAGGGACCAGTGTGCCTACCTAACTAAATAACAACATGACTTAGTACCAGCATAATATATATGCCTGTACTTTATTATGCTTAATTTTATGAACAGTTCTCTGTTGTCACAGTTTATCATCTGTCCTGATACTACCTCAAGAGATCTTATATTGGTGTCTTTGAGTCTTATATACTTAGGTGAGAGCATTTCTTTATAATTGCATGGTGAGGAAGAGAACAATAGCTATTGAATGCCTACTGTGTAACAGATACTATGCTAGTAAATGTTTTGGACCCTTATCTCCTTGCTTTTCTGCAGTTTCATGTTTTGTGGTTTGGGTGTTAGTATTATTATGTTTTGGTTTTGTCTATTATTGTACACCTGAATGTAACATATCAGTGACTGATATTTTTCCTTAAAGATAGTGTTATTCTGTTGGGTTTCTACTGAGTACCAAGAAGTGATTGGGGAGGACTTAAGTACCCACACTTTGTCTTGCCCTGCCATGACCCCAGCTAGACATGGAATCTAGGTAATAATTGTACTTGCAGAGATAATTGTAAAGTCTCTAGCCTCCAGCCTCACCTCCTTTCCTGTGTAAATACTCTAGAGTCACTTCTGTTTCTACTCCTGGTTCATCACAAAAATGTTTCAGAATATCATGTACATATTAATGGAAAAATTCTGTGTAACAACTCAGAAAGACATGTTGCCATGACTGCGTTTTCTGTAGTTAATTATTTTAGGGCAAAAAGTTTACCTGTTTGTTTAAGCTGCATGATGAAATGAAAGAAGATTGGTGCTAAGCCCACATCCTCAGTATCATTTGGTAGGATAAGGACACTTCAGTGGAAAGAGTAATGTGTGCGATGAGGCGTCACATGAACCCTTCAGAGAGCTACTACTATATGCATCTCTAAGCCAGTGATGTGGGGGGGAAAGGAAATTGAGAATGTGATTGTCTTCCTAAAGGTGAGGGCCATCTATTAGTGCCTTTTCATCAGTTAATCAGCTGGCAGTGAAAATGAACATGGCATGTCTGCTTGAGGGGACTGGGGAGGAACGACTGACAAGTTTGTCAGACTTTGTAGTTTCTGGATTGTTGTTATAGCTGTCTTCCCTGAGGCTTCACAGTCTATTTAATAACAAATCAATCTAATCTGTTATTTTGCATAGATTTTTCTCCTCTGCTGTTTTGTTACTACACAATTAAATGTGAGAAAACACTCTAAAACTGAAGAGGAGTAAAAGCCTGTGGCCTACACACTTTTCACAGCCAAAAAATCTCATATTAAATGATTATGCATTTTAACCACTGTCGAATGGTTTAGATACAGCATTTGGTTTGCATCAATGGACTGTTTATAATCCAAGAAAGAATGTCCTTGGGGTGTGGTGTGTGCATGTGTGTATAGTTCTTCTAGCCTTTTTAAAAACTGGAATTTAAAAAATAACAGCCAAATATTTTAAGATCCTGTGAAGATCTCTGCTTCAAGGCAGTCCAAGTCAGTTAAAGTGCAACCTACCCCTAGTGTTAGGAGGACATTATCAGCAATAGTAAAGTGCTGTATCTACCAACCAGAAGGTTGGCAGTTCAAATCTGCAAGGCACTCCTTGGAAACTCCATGGGGCAGTTCTACTCTGTCTGTAGGGTCTCTATGAGTTGGAATTGACTCGACGCACTAGGTTTTGAGACACAGAGAAAAATTAAGTAAAATTATCCACGATGATGCTGCAAGAACTAGTATTCAGAAAATACAAAATATAGGTGCATATGTGCTTTCTAAGCAACAGTAGCAAAATTATTTTCAGTAAACATTTGTAAATGGTAAATGAAATAGCACTGTATTATATTCCATATGAACATAATACAGACAGAATTATTTTATAGAGTCGAGCAGTATGTTAAGAATAAGTCTACCAGTGAGAATCTTAGTTGAATATTGCAGCCCCTGATGAAATAATGGATCTAGAGCAAAGATCACAAAGAACTGCTAAGATCAGTCAGTGAAAAGATGCTGGGAAACTTCATGGTGGATGCAGCAGGCTGACAGCATCAGAAACCGCTCACCTATCTCAGATTAATATCATGTAAGAGAAATATTCAGACATTATGGCCTCCTGATGTGATACAGTGGGAGAGGGACAACTTAACTTGTGATTTTTCTTGTCCCCAAATTAAAACTATATCTGCATAAACATCCACATATAAATGCCAGTGCATAGGAAATACCAAGGACAAGAGACTGTGTTGAATGTTACTGCTATAATACGTCAGAGCCAGGCTGTGGGAAATCGTACAGGACAAATGGAAGGATTTTAAACAGAAAAAAATAAAGAATGAGAAACTATACATTGAGAGTTCAGAGACAACCAGATACAATAAATGTGTAGACCTTGTCTTGGTCATAATTCAAGCAAACCAGCTTTTAAAAAAAAAAGAGAGAGAGAGAGAAAGGGAATTTGAGTACTGACTACACAATTGTTGATGCTAACAATTTTATTGTTAAGTTTTAGATATAGTAATGTTAATTGTAGTTAATGTGGGTTTGTAAGAGTGTCTGTGGAGGGAGATACATACTAAAGTATTTATTGCTACAGTGATAAATGGTCTGGGATTGACTTGAAAATAGGCCAGTGATGTTGAGGTTATAGATGAAGTTGACCATATATTCCTTTTTTTTGTTGAAGCTGGGTAATGATTGGATAGAGTTTTGTTATACTGTTCTTTTTCTTGTTTTGCTTTGTTTTTTATGTTTTTAAGTCTTGGCTTTTACATCTTTAATAACTAAAAGTTTTAAAATATTAGATGATCTGTACTTAATTTTCTGAGGAAATTTGATTTAAAAATTAATTTGCTTCATGTTTACAAACTTAAGATGGATATTTTCTTAAAACGTGAGTTATAGAAGTTCTTTTCAGAAGTTAGACTGTAGTTATTGTTAGTTGCCATGTAGTCAGCTGAGCTCTGATTAGAAGCGCCCCTGTATATACCATAATGAAACATTTCCTGGTCTTGCACCAGCCTCGTGTTTGTTGGTGTGTTCAAGTCCATTGTTGTGGCTGCTGTGCCAATCTGTCTCCTTAAAGGTTTCTTTTGACTTTTTTCCTTTACCAGACATAATGACCTTTTCTAGAAGTTTAGTCCTTATGACTTGTCCAAAGTAAGTGAGTCAGAGTCTCACCATCCACACTTTTAGGAGACATTCTGGTTGTATTTTTCCTAAAAGTGATTTTTTCCTTCCTTTGCAGTCCATGGTATATTCAGTCTTCTGCACCAGCGCCACAGTTCAGGCACGTCAATTCTTCTTTTGTCTTTCTTTTCCATTATCCAGCTTTTGCAGATATATGAGATGGTTGCAAAGATCAAGACTTGGACTGGAACTTAGCCATCAAAGTGACATACTTGCTTTAAAAAAAAGAAAGCTTTAAGGCAGTCTTGTGCAGCAGATTTGCCTGATGCAGCACCTCATTTGATTTCTTGACTGCTGTTTCCATGGACATTGATTGCTAATCCAAGTAAGATAAAATCATTGACAACTGCAGTCTCTTCTTTATTTATCCTGATGTTCTTTATTTATCCAGTTGTGAAGACTTTTGTTTTCTTCACATTCAGGTATAATCCGTACTAAAGGCTCTAGTTTTTGACTTTCATTGGTAAGTGTTTCAGTCATCTTCATTTTGGCAAGCTAGGTTGTGTTATGTGCACATTGCAGATTAATGTCATTTTACAGTTCTGATGCTTCATTCTTCATATTGTCCAGTTTCTCAGATTTTTTCCTCGTGCAATTTAAATAAAGCTAAGTGCTGTCGAGTCAGATCCGACTCACAGCGACCCTAGAAACCAGAGTAGAACTGCCCTCTAGAGTATTCAAGGAATGCCTAGTGGATTTGAACTGCCGACCTTGTGATTCGCAGTGGTAGCACTTAACCCACTACACCACCAGGGTTTATGAGGTGAAAGGATATAACCCTGCCTCATTGAAGCCTTTTCCAATTTTGAACTATACTATATTCTCTTGTTTGTGTTCAAATGACTGCCTTTGATCCACATACGGGTTCCTCACGAGCACCATCAAGCATTCTGAAAACCCTATGGATCATATCAGAAAGTTTAAATAAACGGTATTTATTAGCCCATTTTTTAATTACGTATATTATGAATCTACACAGTATACTTAATAATGTGTTATATATTTTGCTTTTAACATACACTCCCTCTAAACGTTTTTCATCAGTAATATTTACTCATTATAACAGGGAATGGGGGAGGGAGAAAAAGTCCAAAATGAAAGGTAAAACTGAGTAACCACTTCCTCTATCATGTTGCAAATCATTGTTCCACTCCAGGTTTGTATTTTTTAGAAGAATATTAGACATTAATATTATGAATTTAAGGTGGTCTTCACTTAACACTTACCTGTCTATTTGCCATAGAGAGTACACTGAATATTTTTCAACAACGGAAAACTGTGGCTCACCCGCTGTATATTGAGAATGCTGTTTTCTTTACCATCGTCATCATCATCGTTTGCCTACTCATGCTTTTTCCAGTTTTGTCCCATTTGTAATTTAGAAATCTTGCACCTTTATGCATTTGAGATAAATGAAGAAGTAGAAGCAAAGTGGACGAGAGAATGTGGGACAAATTAAAACCCCGTATAGGGTTGCTATGAGTCGGATCCAACTCAACAGCAGTGGGTTTTATAGCATTGCTGTGAGTCAGAATTGACTCGGACACTATGGGTTTGGTTTTGGGGGCTGCGGGAAGGCTTTTCAGACAGAATAAAACATTCTAAATTCACTTTCTTAGGCCCTTGATATCTTACTATATAGAAATGTATATGCAGTGCCAAATATTGACTGTATCCTTACTGGTCCATTCTTTTTCCAGCATAGCTGTGGACGATTCTGGGTCTGTTCTGTATACTACGTGTTAATTCTTTTCCTCTTTAAGCACTTAAAACCATTTACTTACATAGTGTATTTGGGAACAAAGAGCTATAGTGCTGTTATAAGGAGAAACAATTTTTTTTAAAGCAGAAATATAAGAAAGATATTCTTTTCCTGTTGCTTATCAGCTTTAGCATTATATAAAAATACAACATTTCAGTTATTTTGAGTACTTCTGAAAGAAGCCCTGGTTGCGCAGTGGTTAAGTGCTGGACTGCTAATCAAAATGTCAGTGGTTCTAACCCCCCAACAGCTCCAAGGGAGAGAGATGTGGCTGTCTGCTTCTGTAAAGCGTGCACCCTAGGAACACTGAGGGTTAGTTCTATTCTGTCTTGTAGGGTGTCTCTGAGTTGGAATCAACTTGTCAGCAAACAACAACACACGCTTCTAAAAGAATACATTGATGTATACTGCGTTTTTTGTTTGTTTCCCCCTTTTCTTTCAAATGAAAATATTTTCCCCTTTAGAGGTCTAGATAGTATAGAAATGAGGGAGACAGTAGCATTTTGTAGACCACTGACAGAAATGGCTTCCATTAGACCATCCCTATTCCTAGGTTATGGTAAAACACATGGGAGAGAGTCTGGTGTTTAGTTCAGCCATTTTGCAATTTTCATCTCAGCTGCTTTCACTTTTCCAAATGTCATCTGAAATGTTAGGAAACCTTTCTATCCTCGTCTCTGCTTTGACTGGTTGAAACACCGGTTGTAGGATGGACTCAAACAGAAGTGACACTTCCCTGTAATTTGTGGAGATACCAGAGGGAACATTTGTCTCATTTTTTGTCAAGTGTTACATTCTCCTTGATCTTTCCCTTCCGATATGGTCTTCTGGATATTTTATTCATAGATTCAAAGCACTAACACACAAATGCTTCTGTCAAAGAATAGGTATCATCATTTTAAACATGTTCACCTGTGGTCCCATGAAATTTTATTGTCACAGAGCCTGTTCTCACATTTCCTGTGCTTCTAATATTTCACTGTGCGTCAAATTATTCATTTTGTCTTTAGAAGACTGATTACATTATTTATTTACTCGTGTCTAACTTTTTCTTGGAATGCATTGTAGACAACTGTTATACTCGTTGCAGTCGAGTTGATTTCAACTCAGAGCAACCCTTGAGGACAAAGCAGAAGTGCCCTGTAGAGTTTCCGGGGCTGTGAATATTTACAGAAACTGCCACAGCTTTCTCTCTCAAAGTGACTGGTGAGTTCAAACTGCCAACGTTTGGGTTAGCAGCTGAGCACTTTAACCACCGCACCAGCAGGGCTCCTTTAGACAGTTGTTTTAAGGATACAAAAATATAACAGATTAGTGTAAGGGAAAGGTGCAATGAAGAAATGGGAAAACAAATTTGAGAATAAAATAGAGCCAGTAATGAGACAATTCATTACAATGGTGGTGTCACATTTTTCCCTAGACTGTCTAGCAGCTGACAAGCAACTGAGAATGCATTTTTGTACTATACTTTGCTTCCCTATTGCTTGTGATTTTTTTTTTAAGACAAAATTGTAAAAACACATTCTGGCTTTTATATAGCTTGGTTGTGTTTTTCAGATAAGATGTCAGTAAGAGGGAAATATATAGGTCAGACTGTGGGCCTTTGACCTCTCCTGTGTTCCATGGCGTATCAGACCTGCCTTGTTTGTTCCTTCTATTCATCACACCAGTGACTGACTGGGTTTAGAGTGGAGATGGGTTGACACGGATCCATCACCACTAATGGAAGAAAAACTCAAGACCCATGTCCTATTAGTGATGAGTTAGGAGCAGCTACATCCTATTTGAAGATGGTAATTTTTATTCAAATGTCGTTTCTTTTTTCTAATCTCATTATAAAATCCTTCGCCCTGTAGCCTTTGTTATGCCTTATTTAGTTCAAGTTATAGACATGTACCATTTGCAAGGTCAATCGAAAGTCATAAAATGTGCGCACAAAATAAATTACAGCTGTGGGCCTATTGCTACATTTTTGTCTATTCCCAGGTGCTGAGATTTGGGGAATAGTCTTCAGAAGAGAAATGACTACTGACTGTACAGATTGAAAGCCAGGAAGAATTAATAAGTGGTAATTTCTCAGGAGAGTGGCCTTGTGGTTGGGAGCACATGGCTGCCAAATGAAAGGTCTGTAGTTTCAATACACCAGCCACTCTGTGAGAAAAAGATGTGGCACCCTTCTTGTGTAAAGATTTCAGTCTTGGCGACCCTACAGGGTAATTCTGCTATGTCCTGTAGGATCATATGAGTCGGCTTCATGTTGATAGCAATGGGTTTGATTTAGATTTTGAATTTCTCAGAAAGAAGGAAATCAGTCCCCATCCAGTAGAGATACCATGATAAAGAAAAAGAACACAGAAAGGAGCTTTAGGCAGTAAACAACCATGAATTTGAAGGAATATTTTTGGTTTGTTTTTACAGAAATGGATTGTGAATGGACACTTGGATATTAAATTTGGAAGAGACACCCTAAAATAAAGTTAAATACTGTTCTGTTGGCTTTGAACTGCCGACCATTTGGTCAGCAGCTATAGCTCTTAATCACTATACCACCAGGTTTTCCGGAAGGCTGATAGATAGCCCAAAATATAAATAGCCCTGTCTATCTATTAGCCCGCCGGAAACCCTGGTGGGATAGTGGTTAAGTGCTACATCTGCTAACCATAAGGTCAGCAGTTCGGATCCACCAGGCACTCCTTGGAAACTCTTTGGGGCAGTTCTACTCTGTCCTATAGGATTGCGATGAGTCAGAATCAACTCGACTGCAGTGGGTTTGGTCGGTTTTGTATTAGCCCTCTACCTTCCCTCCTTGCTTTAGCTATATAAGACAGTTAACCTTCATTATCTGTTTTATATAATGGGCTTCCTGTCTTTGACTAGACTATTTAAAGGATTAAGAGCTAACCACATGTGTTTGGGCAAGAATAATCATAACATATTGTTTAATTTTGTCTTAGTTATTCTGTAACTGCTGTATTTATTCTGTAATCTCTGTTCACTGCAGAGGATTTCTTTCCTAGTGCATCCTTATCTAACTAAAAGTGAGAGATGAGATTCCTGTTTCCAAGCACAGAAAAATCAAAACTAACTGTAACCTACCAGGTACTGTTGGTAGGTGGTATGAGTTCTTCAAATATCAGAAGATGTTTTACAGCATTAGACAGCCCTCTTTTCCATCTCAGTCTTCTGTGCTCTACTTCTTACCGTTCCAGTTATAGGTATAAATGAGTTCATGGATGTTCTTGCTGAGGACCAGTATAAGGAGAAATTTGACAAGCCTACATGGTGAATACATTGAAGGACCTAGGTCTTCCACAGGGATTATGATAAAAAAGTGGCATTCTCAAGCATGCGTTCAGCTGCACCAAGGACTCAGAAACTCAGAATCAGCTTTACCTAAGAACTTGCTGGAAAGTAATGGATCATTTTACACACACATTGAAAGGAAAGAGACTGAGCAAAGTTTTAAATGTACCTAATGAAAAGGCAAAGGAAAACAATATTAGACAAAATATTTTAAATATGTTACAATATTAATCTCCATATCATAGTTAAAGATTTGATTATAATTAATGAACATATAGAATTCTAAATGTTCAGTTGGATGGATTTTACCTTTAAGGTAATTTGTTTTATGTTTACCCTGTAACACTCCAAGTAGAGACTGAAATGTGAGAGTCATTAGTAGTTATTTTGACAGAGTCCTGGCAAAAAAAATCTCAGATGTATAATGGGAAATGTGGAGTGCCCTGGGAATTTTGGAACCCAGTTTCCATGTCTAAGAGGATTGTGAGTCAGTTCATTAAAAAATAATTTATAATGCCTAGAGGATAGCGAGGTGTTAAGTAATTGCAGTGTGAATTCATTGCACCAATCTTCCCTCCCCTAAAGGCCAGACAAGCTAAGTTTCCTTAAAACAGAACAAACTGAGAGGTGAACCTTGAAATCAATTAAAAAGTAAACTTACGAAATGGGGACATAAATTTTTAAAAAGATACTGTAATGAACCAGTTGAGCCTTGCCAGAAGTTTTGACAAGGAAAAGTAGAATCCAGAAAATCCACACACTTGCTAATGGGAGAACTTTGATTAATAAAATAGTAAAGTCTACTAATTGCAGATGAAAAAGTAGAAAGGTAATTTTTGGAAATGAGAAAAGCACATATTGAAAATAAGTCAATAATGAATCCACAGAGAAAGAGAGAAATGCAGTTTCGAATTTCTTTATCTGAGCTACTTAGATTTCATCTGTGAACCTGTGACGGTTCTTTAAATCTAATTCAGGTATTAATATGCATACAAGAAATGTAGAAACTTTGTGTGGACCTCAGAACTTAGCAATCAGGGCTCCAAATAGTAAAGCTAATGGGAATCTCAGGAGTAAAAAGAAAAAAAAGGCAAGTCAGGCCAAATACATTTTTTATATGTTTATATTAAATTTAATATACATATGATCACTAAGTGGTCACCAGTTAATTGGCTACGTCCAAGAAAGGAAGAAAACTTAAGAATCCGTCTAACATCAACAATGGTATCTTTCATTCCATGTGCTCATCTGAACCGAGCCTGAATTTCTGGCAAGTAGATATAGAGAGATTTCTTACATATGATTATTATATAGTGTATATAATATTTCATATATACATACATATATATATATAATTTCTTTAAGATGACTTAAAGCATTAAATTTCACAGTGTTACCATGTTCTAATTTCAGACCCAGGACTGATTCTTTTTTTAAAGGCAGAGTAAGTAACTCTTGGATCTTAACCCAATTCGGCCTTGTAGGAGAGCAGCAACAGAAGGTTGGTATAGCAGTGACCGAAAGAGCCCTACCTGGATGCCGGAGAAGGGGAAGGAAATGCTATGTTAAGAGTTGCCACATGGCTCTATCAAATCCTCCACTGCCCGTTCCCCTGGTATTTATTCACTGGTGTCTACTAAGGTAGGCTGGTGTTACTTACTGAAGAACCAGGAGGCAATTGGACACTGACTTAATGAAGCAGAACATTTTCAAAAATATTCCTGTATTATAGGAAGTGACCAAAAAAAAAGTGAAAATACACTGAGTATTAAATTTCATGGGAAATTTTTATATATGTACACACACACACACACACACAGTTATATATATATATATAGTTATATGGTACTTGAATGCTATTCTGGAACTTACGGAATTCTGAAAGTTTCTAGACTTATTTCCGTGCACGTTCCACCCCCAAAATAGCACTGGAAGTGTGAAGCAGCCTGGGATGTGAGAGAAATGTGAGTAATTGGAAGTGGCAAGAACGTAAAGTTCGTTTGGTGAAAGGTGAGAAGTGAGAATAGCCAAACAAGAAGGAACCAGGTGGTTGAGAGCCTTGATTTCCATACTAAGGTATTTGAATTTTATGATCTGTGGAGCTGTTGCACATTACATCAGAAGAATGACATCAGATTTCAGTGTTTGAAAAGCCACTATAGCAGCAACATGGAAGAGAGCCTGGAAAGATGAGAAATCAACGCCAAGAAGACGAGTTAGGAGACAGACTGAAAAAATGATCCATCTCAAGGAGGGTAAGAGGACAACAGTTTGAACTGCAACAGTGGTTGTTTGTTTTAAGTATAGTCAGGTTGTTTCCAACTCATGGTAACCCTGTGTACCAAAGGAACAAAATGCGGCTTGGTCCTGTGCCGTGTTGGTGATGGTTGTCATGCTGCAGCCCACTGTGGGAGCCACCGTGTCAGCCCATCTTGTTGAGAATCTTCCTCTCTTTCACTGACCGTTCTGGCAAGCATGACGTCCTCCTCAAGGGACTGGCCCCTCCTAAAAGTGTGTACCAGGTAGGAGAGATGAAGTCTCACCATCCTTCCTTCTAAGGAGCATAAATGAGCTGAACAGAAGTTTTCAAAGAGTGACTCAAAAAGATAAAGTATGATAATGAATATGCAAAGACTTGGAGTTAGAAAGCCAAAAGGGAAGAGCACACTCAGTGTTTCTCAAGCTGAAAGAATTGAGGGAAAATTTAAGCCTTAGGTTGTAATATTGAAGGATTCTATGGGCAAGATATTGGACAGCACAAGAAGCATCAAAGGAAAATGGAAAGAATGTACAAAGTCACTGTACCCCCCCCAAAAAAATTAGTCAAAGTTCAACCATCTCAGGAGTTACAGTATGATCAAGAACTGATGTTGACAATGGTAGAGATGACTCAAGAAGGTGATGTTTGAAGACCGCTCATGTGTCAGATACTGTCTTAGGTTCTAGGGATATATCTGTGAACAGGGCAGACTCCACTACCCTCATGGGACTTACATGCCGAGTGGGTGGAACAACTGATAAAATGACTCATCGTTGTTTCATTTGAAATTACTAGGTGGTAATAACTAAGCAAAGCCAGTTTAGGGGAAAAGAGTTCCAAACATTCAATTTGAAGTGTGTTATACCCAGTATCTAGGAGCCTTGCATGTCATTGACTTTTAACTGGAAGATTGACAGTTCAAAGCCCACAGAGTTGGCTCAGAAGACAGGCTTGGCAGTATACTTCAGAAAGTTAACAGCATTGAAAACTCTGTGGAACATTTCCACTCCCTACACATGGGATTGACATTAGTTGGAATTGACTCAGTAACAGCTAAGAACAACGACATATCTGATGTGCAGTGGGAAATATGGGTCAAATACAGGTATAGGAGTTAAGGAGTGAGGTATGGATTCTTTTTAGGGAGTTGGTGTGTGTTCATTGAGATTAGTTTTATGACACCATGCAGTGTCAAATCATTTGCTGTCAAATCAATTCCAACTGAGGGCAACCTCATATATTTTTTTACTGTAAATAACAGGATGCTCTCTGGCTTGTTTAAGCAGAAAAGAAACTTATTAAAAGCTATATGTGAAGGCAGATCCAAGATGGCAGAGTAGTCAGATGCTTCCTGGGGTCCTTCTTAACACAAGAACCCAAAAAAACAAGTGAGCTAAGCAGCTACAGGAGGGAGAGATATTTCCAAAGCATCAAGGAGTTTTGCCAGTCCTGACCTGGTGGGAACTGATATCCCGCAGCTGGATCGGCTGGCATGCACGCAAGGCAAGCAGTGGTGTTCAGGATAAGTTTTCCACATACAAAACAGACTGAGCAGTGAAGAGTCTACTCAGTCCTCTAGAACCAGTGGAAAGTGGTGCTTAGTCAGCAGAAGATAAGTGCATGTGTTTAACCTTTTGAGGGGATCGAAAAATACCCCTTTTGGAGAGAACCTCGCTCCCATGTACCTGCCCCCTCCCCTCTCTGCACTAGGCCACCAGCAGTGATAGCCACATCCCCCATACTGGAAGAAATACCTTTCACATGCCCCATGCCATTCTCCCAGCCTTGAGGAGGAAACAAGCTAACAAACAGAAAAAATTAATATGCCAGCTCCCCTAAATCAAAAACGCTGGACAGGAACAGCTCCTTTGGCTAGACATAGGCACAAGGGATCCATGTACTTGGAAGGCCTTTGACGCCTGCACAGACCTGTGTGGGCTCATTTCAGCAGCATAACCCCTTATCAGCACGGTACAGCAGGATGTCCATCTGAAGCATGACCAGCTGTGCCAGCTCCACAGTGAAGGGGCAGGTTCCTGATGTTTGATACCACTCTGCCCCTCAGTCACAGTCCTCATGTCCCCCTGTCTGGTGACTGCACTCATGCCACCTAACCCCCTGCAAAAGGAGTCTAAGTGGAGCCTCCTAGTTCTTACCACCGGTGGCATCAGGTGCCCATAGTCTGGCTGCAAAACTCACCTACGTATGCACTTGAGGGAACAGGGATACACTTTGCTCCCAGACACTCAGGACAAACCTCAGCCCTCTGTATTGCTCATTGCAGGGCCTCCTTCTGCAGACAAATACCTGTATCTACTTTAGTTACCCCATCCCACCTAGGACTATAGATGACCAGCTACGTGGACATGGAACTGAATGCGTACAAGAAAAGTAAATAGCTCTGTGGTCACATACCTAGTAATGGATCTAATCAGCAAAGACCTCTTTGGCAGCAAAAGTACTGTTTGCCTCATTGTTAGTGTGATTATTGAAGGTACTTATCTAGGGTTTAGAAAGAATAACTTGACCTGCTTGAACAAGGTAATAACTGATCATGTATATATACATGATCTCTCAGAACGCTGAAGAATTTTACTTTCTCACAATTTGTGTTGTAACAAGAATGTGCATTAAGCATATGCTATGCTCTAGGCGTATGCTAGGCACTCAACTTGAAAAGATGAGCAAACTAACCATAGCCTTTGCCCAACTTAAGCAGTTTTGCATGAATTATATTCTGTTTTCTATAATTTAAACATATTTAAAGGCTTTGTTTCAGACTCAGAAGATAAATGTTTATGATGGCCCCAAGAAAATTGAAGTATACCTCATACTAAACACTTCTGAAAAGTAGTTTGTTTTAAGCTTTGTGATGGTTAAGGTTGTGTGTCAACTTGACTGGGCTATGATTCTTAATGTTTTGGCAGTTATGTAATGATATGTTTGTCCTCCATTTTGCAATGTAATCACATCTGTGGCATGATCTGACGTGATCAGTCTCAGTTGGAAGTTTCCTTGGGGGTGTGGCCTGCATCCACTGTACATGGGTGTTCTAGCAAAGCTTGCTGCTCTGGATCCTCCAACCAGCTTATCATCTGACCTCCAGTTTCTGGGACTTGAACCAGTAGCCTCCCATATTGCTTGCCTGTCTTGAGATTTATCAGTCTACAGCTTATGAGCATGGTCTTAGATTGATCAACCCCTGCAACTATCTGAGTCAAAAGAAGCCTTCAGCCTAGTCTCTTACCCCACTGCATGAATTTTACACTAGAGATCTCTACAGCTGCATGAGCCATTTTCTTGAGAAAAATTTCTATGTCTACGAGGTCTGACAATTAAGTCCATGAACTTAATTGTTCTAAGTGCTACCAACATACCTCATTGCTAAATATCACTATGGTTATCTTCAAAGTACTCCCCCTCAGGAAGCTATGTACCAATGCCAGTGCCTAGTTAACCCTTCAAAGCAATTTTGGTACTCTTTCTTGAATGGTCATTGCACACAGTGGCAAGATAGCAAGTTCACGAATTTAATTATATAGTTGTCAGTGAGGGAGTTTTTAGCCAGTAAACTAGTAACTGTATTGCAACACTCTCCCTACACAGCTGATCTGGCCCCTAATGACTTTTTTCTTTACCTGACAATAAAGGAATATTGAAAAGAAGATATTTTGCTGTCATTCAGAACATCAAGGGTAATATGACAACAGCTCTGATGGCCATTACAGAAAAAGAGTTCCACAATTGCTTTGAAGGGTGGACTAGACACTGCTGTTGGTGCATAGCTTCCCAAGGAGAGTACTCAGAGGGTGACTGTAGTGATGATGATATTCAGCCATGAGGTATGTGGTACTTTTCCTAGGATGAGTTCACAAACTTAACTGGCAGTCATCGTGTGTGTGTGCACGTGCGTGTGTGTGTGTATGTACATGCTTCACTGGTTGACCTAGTGGTTAAGAACTCAGCTCCTAATCAAAGGGTCAGCCGTTCAGATCCACCAGCCAGTCCTTGGAAACCTAGTGGGGAAGTTCTACTCAGTCTTACAGGGACCCTATGAGCCAGAATTGACTTGATGGCAATGGGTCGGAGTATGTGTGTGTGTGTGTGTGTGTGTGTGTGTGTGTGTGTGTACACATATATAAATGCACACTTCACTACTTTTGCTTCTTTAGAGAACACGGTTAAGACAACTTGTATTTTAATATTGGCATAAAATATGAACGTTTTGATGAGAACACAGTTGGGTAATATTAACCTTGTTGCTTAAAACATTAAATAATAGAACTAAGTAACAAAACAGGTTAAAGAAAAATTGAAATTGAGTGTAGGAGACTATTTCTGGAGCCATAAGATTCATATAACCTACCCTGACCAAATTTTTTCTTCCGTACCAGCAGTCCCTGTGGACATCAGTTAAGCATGCCGTGGATAAAGGGACACTCACATGCTCCAGAAGATTAGCGTTAACTGATTGACTCTATTCACTAGGACTGTGTCTTCCCTGCTCAGCTAGTTCAGGATCCTAGATGTGAACTTGGTGAAGAAAAGGCAAATCACTCACAAATTGAAGTGCAGGAAGTTTTTACTGAATCCCCGGGTTTCAACCACCAAGAGTTTTATTGACTATGTAATAATTTTGGGGACAACACTAAGAGTTAACAAGAAGTCAAAATTGTAGAACCCTGAAAGGATTTTGATACTCATCTGTTCTGTCCTTTAATTTACAGAGTGTTTTCTTAAGCTCAAACCCACACACATTTTTAAAAGTTATTATATGCTAATTACTGCAAAACTAATATACTGTGTCTAGTTTCAAAAAGAATAAAAATGTATAAGTATATAAAAATAAAATCCTGTGGTCCAACTCCACAAAAATAACATCTGCTAGCACTTCAGCTTTTATTTTTCTAGAATTCTTTCTAGGCATATCTCAGTATATATGTGTGTACATGTGTGTAAGGTACAAAAATGGGATCACAAGCTGTTCTGCAGTACACAACAGCAGTTAAACACCCTGACTTTGGAATCAGATCATCCTGGGCTTAAATCCTGGCTTTCAGTTGCTAGCATAAGACTTTGGCCAGGGTCCTTATCTCTAAATTAAATATAATAATGTACCTGTTCATAAAGCTGTTAAGAATAGTAAAGGAAATATTATATGTGAAGTGCTTAATCTGTCATTTCATAAAAGTACTTCTGTTGTCCTGTGTTGTACCACACTGACTCCTTATTACCATCATTAGATTGAGGGTAGGAGACAGGCACAAATACATTCTGTGCAGTTTTGTTTATTTGTTTGCCTCCTTAAAGTAAGTACACTGTACACTGGGAAAAATAGTTAAAATTTTATTCTGGCTTATAAAACCTATCTAACCATTTATGTTCTTCTGTAAAATTCTATTTTATGATTAAAATTTTTGGAAGACAAAATGCAATTCAAAACTGATCTCATTAACAAAACGTAGTAAGTGGTGGGTTCTTTTGAAAATAGTAAAATGAATGAGCTTCTTATCAGTGTCTTCTATTTCATCTTAATATATGTGCAGTTTTCATATTACCACAAAAAGTAGTGTAGTACATTGTATAAGTAACATAGATACCCTACTTAGTTGTACTGTTTTATCTTTATTTAAGAAGAATTTTATATTACTTTATAACTTGCATTAATTTCCAAGAATAAATACATTTTTGGCCCAAATTGATATGGAAAGCTAAACACTGTCTAAAATTAGCTTAATTAAAAGACTAAATTTGTTTCAAGTTTTTATACTTTTCATAATTTAATGCAAAAACTAAATGTGTGTATACAAAACAGATGTAGAGTTAAATTTTGTGATGATGGAAGTAAATGTTCTCCTTTTTTTCTGCAGTTCAACTGAGAAGTCATTTCCTTGGAGATCATCAGGTATGGCCTTTTATTACATTTTTAAAAAAAAACCTCTGTGTGTCACACCTACTACAGAAGCAGTTTCATGGCTTGCTTTCTTAATTTTCTGCCTCTTGGTAAAATAAGCCAAACAAAGCCTTTAATACTAACAGTATTTGGTTGCTTTGCTTTGAGTTAGTAGATTTTAATATGCCTAATTTTTAAACAGAATAGATTTGTACCTGTCAGCTATAAAAAAGTTAAAGCATTGGACAGCAACATTTTTAATGTTAATCTGATACCTGAAAATTATCTTTTCCATGAGAAGGAAACACTGAAATGCCCTCAGAAAAGGCTATTGTATAATCTTAGACAACTGACTAATCGTTTATATAAATCATAGTCTTGCCTGAAGAGTTCATTTTCATTATGTTTCCAGATCTATAATATTTGATATTTTGTAATGTAGTCTAGTGTAGTCTGCTAGTTTTTAATATGATCTTTTTATCTTTTTGTCCTAAGTTAACCTCATAGAAAGGATGAATTTGTCTTATGAAGAGTGGCCTGTCACTTTCATAGATATTTGATGTCTTCATACTCAGTATTGATTCAGCAAATGTTTGTTGACCACCATCAACTATGCACATTGTTGGGTAGCCAGTGATGGCCATGAGACACATATGTCCCCTCCCTTACCGTGGAGCACTAGTGTAAAGCGTAGTGCCAAAAACCCCGTGCAGTTTTTTTAAGTGCTACAGTAGACTTCAGTATCTGTATACTTTAGTGCTTTTCAAACAGGACTTGAATTGAGTAAAATTCAAGACTACCGAATGCCTGGTATCTGATCTTACCTAAATCAGCTGCCAGGATTCTGTTGTTACTTACGGTACATTCAGTAATACATTTAGTGTTTCACAAAGAAACTATTTCTAAGAAATGTATTGTTCACACAAACATGTGGAAAGCTACCTAACAGTGGAATATAAACTATAGCTTAATACAAGAAGAGAGACATATTGAAATAATATGTGATAGCTAAATAAGTGTTATGTGGGAAACATTATTCTTAGTGGACAACTCACTTGAGAGACAACTTTGCAGTGAAGGTGGCCCTGGAACTTAGGACTTTTGGTGGCCAGTTGGTGGAGAGGACGTTGTCACTGAGCCACAGAAGAGAGAGCAGAAATTTCATGTGGGAACATTTTAAAGTGGTTTGGGAAATGTGACAGTGTGCAAAGGCTAGGGAACTCTATTGGATTGGACTGTAGAGGTCTGTGAATAGAAGTACTGTAAACTCCCTTGCACATGTAGGGGGCCTCTAAAATTCATGTGAACAGAAAGTCACAAAATTAAAACATCCTTCAGGAGGAATAGCAAAACTGTGAACTAGAAGGAGGAAAAATTAGTGGCCATGAGACACTTGAAAGTGTATTGCAGAATTTAGAGTGTGGGATAATCTAAACCAAGATTCCTAGGCATTTAGAGACTATTTGGATGTGGAAGGAGTAGACCGTGGTCACATGGAAGTTTTGAGTTTGAGAAGATGGTAAAACCATTAAAAACAATTGGGAAAGTGAAGATGTAGAGAGCCAGCTTTAGAGCAATGTGAAAGATTTCAAATTTCTGTATGTTGCATTTGGAATGATTAATGGGCAGGGAATGGAAACATTTAATAAGCATTTAGAATTGAAAATAGTAAAGAATGCCCCTAATTAAATGTGGGAAAAAACATGTCAGTTAAACTGATAGATCTGTGCATATTAATCCTGAGTTTTGTGGTTTAGGCTTATAGACAGAGTGCTGTGGATAAGGAACAACCAAGTCTGAGAGAGCAAAGCTACAACTCAGGATGACAACCTTGGCTGAGCGAAAGCTGCTACTTTTCATACTCCGGGTATAATGAGAAAATGATAGCTAGCTGGAGCTGAGAGAGGGGAGGTGGCTGGCTCACAATGTTTTCTCCCCACTTTTTCAGAGATCTTAAGTTTGATTTATACTTAGGACAGGAACTATTACTTTTCTGTTCACCAGGTATCCAAGGACCTGGCACAGTGCCTTGTATATAGGAAACCATCGGTAATGAACCACATGAGTGAATATATGTATGCATGCTTGGATGAATAAAGAAATGTCATCAGGGTATTTGAGTATGTGTACGTACACACACGTAAAAGCTTCTAAGCCTTTGGAAAGTATCACTCTCTCTACCTCAGTGCCTAGGAAAGTCTAACCTTTAGTATAATAATACCCTTAATGATTGAAAGGAGCAAATGTTAATTTAGTATGACAGTATACGAGGTCTGACAAGTCCATGAACTTAATTGTTCTAAGTGCTACATGCTTCCTTGCTGAATATCACTGCAGTCACCTTTGAAATACTCCCCTTGGGAAGCTATGCACCACTGCTAGTGCCTAGTGCAACCCTTCAAAGCAATTGTGAAACTCTTTCTGCAATGGCCGTTGTGCATGATGGCATGGTAGCAAGTCTGCAAACTTTAATTGTATAGTTTCCTCTGAGGGAGTTTTTAGCCAGTAAACAAATAACTGTATTGGAACACTCTCCCTGCTCACCTGATCTGGCCCCCAGTGACTTTTTTCTTTACCTGACAGTAAAGGAAATATTGAAAGGAAGACATTTTCATGACACTGAGGACATCAGGACACTCAGACAGCTCTGATGGCCAATCCGGAAAAAAGAGTTTCTAAATTGCCTTGAAAGGTGGTCTAGACGCTGGTGTCCAGTACATAGCTTCCCAAGGGGGGTACTTCGAAGGTGGCTGTAGTAATATTCAACAGTCAGGTACGTAGCATTGTTTCTAGAATGAGTTTGTGTGCTTAATTGTCAGCTCTCATACACCTGGAAAAACGATATGGAGCAGTTACAAGTTTTTTAAATTCTCAGAGTTATAATACTCAAAGCGTTCTTTTGATTCTTTACAGTGCAGGTAAAACCTTTGCAATCAAACAGGACATTAACCCCATTAACCACAGCATGACAGGTCTGCCTTTGTGCTGGATCCATCCACTTACAGTTGTGGGACATTAGCAGTCACTGTTGTCTTTCAGTTCTCTATCACTCTGTTGTTGTGGTAGGATTCTAGGTAAATTTATTTTTCTTTCTTTCTTTCTTTCTTCTCCTTTCCCCTTCCCCTTCCCCTTCCTTCCCTCCCACCCCCCGTGGTGTAGTAGTTAGTAAAGAGCTTGGCTGCTAACCCCAAGGTAGTGCTTTATTGAGATAGAATTCAGATAAACATTTCACTCATTTAAACTGCACAACTGTGGTTTTTATTACATTCGCAGAGTTGTGCAACCTTTATCACATCAATTTTAGTTATTTTTATGAACTCAAACATTGTACCCGTTAACCATCACTCCTCATTTCCCCTCATGCTGTCTGGCTTTATGTCCATGTCCAGATTTGGCCTGTTTGGGGCATTTCATATAAATGAAATCATATACCGTATGGTCTTGGTGACTGGCTTATTTTACTTAGCACAATGTATTCACAGTTCACCTATGTCATAGCATATATCAGGACTTCATTTCCTTTTGTTGACAAATATTTCATTGTATCAGTATACCACATTTTATTTATCAATCAGTGGTTATATGATGGATACATGGATTGTTTCCTACTTCTTACTGTTATGAATAATGCTAGTAGGAACATTCACATAGAGATTTCTGTGTGATGTTCTCTTTTTCCCTTTGTGTGTGTGTATGTTACCCATTCAGTTTGGTGTGCACCTGCTGGTGATAGTACCAGGTCACGTGATGACTGTGCATTTCACTTGGAGGAACTACTAGACGAGTTTCCACAATGGCTGCACCATTTCACCAGCCCAGCAGCTGCATATGAGGGTCCTAATTTTTCTATATCCTTTTAAACACTTGCTTTTGTTTTTGTTGAATATAGATATCCTGTTAGGAATGAAATATTATCTCATTATGGTTTGGGTTTGCGTTTTCTTTGTGGCTAACCTAGCTTTTTTCCCTTAGTTAACTTTTAGCTTTCTCTCTTCAAACAAGGGTGAAGAATATAAAGCTTGTTCTATTTTAATGTGCCCGGTTACCTTCCTGTGTTAATTGTTGGTTACTTTTTAAAAATAGTTCTCTTCCTGATTGAAAATATGATATACCAATCATAGACTATTTGAAAATACTGAAAAGTATAAAGAGAAAATTAAATTACTTATCATCAATATCATTACTTAATCTTTCTGTACATGTGTGTTATGTGTTACTTTATGTTTTCTTTTTAAACAAAATTGGGTTATACTGTATGTGCAGTTATATTTGCTCCTTTTTCACATATTATATAACCATTTACCGTTTAATATAAAAGTCTTCTCTAGCTTTATCTTCAGTACTGCATAATTGATTTATTCTAGAGATGCATCTTGAACAGTTGCCTGGCACATGGTTGTCAGTGCTTAAGATAACCATCCTTGCCCTCTTAAGAGTTTCAGGTCTAATGGAGGTGAGAGATGCTAAGCCAGTAACTATATATACCGCACAATTAGTGGGGAAGTGCTGTAAAGGAAAGCTATAAGTATATACCATACTTATTATATCTCTATTATTGGACATCAAAGTTCATTTTAATTGCATAAATGACATTGGGGCAAACATCCCTACATGTAAAATTACATCCCGCGCCTTTGATTTACCTCAGGCTAGATTTTTAGAAGGAAAATTACTGAGTTAGATTTTGTGAATATTTTTAAGGCGTTTAATATGTGTAACCAAGTTGCTTTCCTGAAAGATTGTAATAATTTTTTCTTGCTCTAGTTATGTGAGCTAGATGAGAAGCCATAGTGTCTCTTTAGTGTCATTGTTTGCATTTTTAATCATCTGGAAATAAAATATCCTACATTCTTTCACCACCACCAGAATAGTTGGTATAAAGTGCTAGTTTTTTCTGCTGCTTTTACTATAACATTTTTTTCTTTATCATTTTTCAAGCAGAAATACTACGTGTACTATGTAAACTATCTTGTTTTTAAAATGAGGCAGTGTTACCTAGCATGAGGGAGGAGTAGCTTGAATGTGAAAAACATTTAAAAGGTCTTCAGGCTACTTTGTCTGTTTTGTCTTTTGGGCTTTCTCAAAGAAACATCTTTGTTCATTTTCTTGTTGAATAAGAAGTTATGCAAAAGAATTTAAGACTGAAAGGTTGTTATTTTGGTCCTCATTTTTCTTTAATATCTTAAATCTTTGCTTGCAGACCATTTTTTCTACATTTTTTACTATTACTTTTACAAATTTGACTTGAAAAGCTTAGCACTTTAAAAGCTTCTCAGCATTAAATAAGGTGAATTTGTTAGAGGGCAGTAGTTTGATTGCTGCTTGGAAAAGACCTCTACCTACTCTTGTGTTTTCAGGATATTCTATTCTGTTGAAATGCCAGAACCTGAGACCACTTGCTGAAGTTTCTTTTTAAATAGCTAACTTTTTGCAGCATCATCTTCCAGGGAAGATCTAAGAATGCCCTAGGAGAAAAAAGATGTACGTTTCTTTATGATTCATTTTAGGAGACTTTGGCTTGCTTACTTTTTGAGGTTGTGTGGTTTGTTTTTATCCTGTAGTAATGATGAACGTGGGAGAAAAATGTGCCGTTCTGCTTTGGTAAAGACTGACAGCCTTGGAAGCCCTGTAGGGCAGTTCTACTCCGCCCTGTAGGGCAGTTCTACTCCGCCCTGTAGGGACACTATGAGTCAGAATTGACTCAGTAGCAGGTGGCTTTGGGTTGGTTTTCTTATGTGAAGAGAGCCTCTGTGAAAGTAAAAAACCAGAACTCCTCAACTCATATTTTAAAGCCTATAAGCTATAAGATAGTATTTCCAAGAGTAGAGAAGATCTACCCATTATTCTCTCAGGTGAGCTGAGAAGAAGTCTTAACGAGAATTTTCCCTAGAAGTAATACAGTAGTTTGAAGCATTCATACTTTATCTTAATTTACCTTTTGCATTCCCTCCACATTTTCTAGAGTATTGACATTAGATATTTGCTCTCTAAAATCATAAAGCCAAGCCAAGTGCCATTGAGTCAGATCCAACTCTTGATAAAGGCACATCTTTTTGTCTTTTATGAGGAGGAGGGTTTATTGTTCTTTGCTTCAGCTTTGTCTTTTCCTTAGCCTTACATTTCTTAGAAATATACATTTTTGTTTTGTTTATCTTTTTATATGCATTCTGCTAGAAATGAGTTGAGGAAATATTATGCTAGTGTTTTCTTCCATTTATTTTATTAGTGAGTCATTTTTCCATTGTTCTCTTTATATCTCTTAATATTTTATTTATACAATCCCGTATATTTCATCAAAACTTGAGATAGCTTTCAATTACATATAAAATGAAATAAATATCAGAATCACAGAAAATGTAAGTTAAAATATAAGTAAAGGCTTGAGAAAAGTAAAAATGCAAATATATGCACATAAAATTGTACTATTTCATCATGGAAAATATTATTCTGAACGTTTTTACAGAAAAGTCCTTGGGTTTACCTCTTGAGAAAAATCAGACCAATTCAATCATAAAAATAACCTTACACAGAGTATACTGCCCACAGGAAAGAGGGAATATATTGAAACCGTAGTCTATAAATTCATTTGTCAAACTGATCATTGCTTGTTACCTAACTCTTCCTGCCCCATTCTGTAAAGTAAATTTTGCTGTAAGTCATAATTTCAGTTTTCTTGTTGGGTAAAGGTCAGGCGGAGATGGATGAGAGCTTAACCAGTTGCTAGATTCAGTACTTTAAGTGTAAAATACGTGAGGGGGAGAGAATTAGCCTCAGATTTGATAGCTTTGCTGACCCTGCCCTCCTCCTGCAGATTACAAAGAGCCCAGAGCACTGCTATATTCCCAACCAGCCAGAGAATCAACCTTACTATTTTTAATGCTGACATAGTTTCTAAAAGAAGAAAGTTTTCAAGCAGTAGTTGTAGGAGCAGATATTAATGCTTATTAAGTGATAGGGAATCGGTGTTCATGTGTAAGAAATCAGAGAGTAAACAAGAGGTCAGTATCTGTGGTAAAACAGAGGACACAGGAGCATTTGAAAGTGAGGGGAGTTTCTGGTTGGCCCCAGAGTTATTAAGAGGTTAATAGAGTTAGATGGGTTTTTTGCAATCGGTAATAAAATAGATGAGAAAATGTAGCAATCCCTTGTCCCGTGTATATTGAAGTACCATGATTTTCACATTCTGTACATCCAAATCTATTGCACTGACATTAGTAGTTAATGCGTACAACTAAATTTAAGGCTTTATACCAAACCTGTTGCCACTGAGTCACTCCTGCTTCATAGCAACCCAACGGGATCAAGTAGAACTGCCCCTATAGGATTTCCAAGGAGCAGCTGGTGGATTTGAACTGCAGCTGAGCTCTCAAACATTGCACTACCAGGGTTCCTAAGGCTTTGCAGGGGCTGGGTTTTACATTTTGTTTGTATATTAAAATTTTGTTTCTAAAAAGTATGAATACAAGTCCTTGCCCCTCTCCCCACTGGGGTGAGTTTAACACACACACACACACATTTATGTAACTACTAAAGATAAAAGATAAATGCAAGACTAATCCCTAAGTCAATTTATCTTTATTTTTCCTCCATCTGGAGCAAATAATTTACAGCACAAAAAGGCATCAACATATTGTAGGACATGAACTTAAATGGAAACACTTTATACCTCAGTAGAAATTAACTGAATTTATAAAGGAGATATAGTAAGAAGTTAGGTTGTATTGTATATATTTATAAATAGACTATTACATCATCTATCACATATAAAGGACTGTTACTGAATACTTCGGAGATAATGATTTGTTGTGGCTATAAGCTGTACAACTACATAATTTTATCATATATTCCTTCATGTTTCTCCTCTGAACACTGGAAAGAATAAGAATCTCTTTTAAAACCTGCCTTAGAATCAAAGGTTTTCCTGCCTTATTTTTAGCTCACTTGACTTTAATCTCCCTCACTTGTGGCAGGCCATCTTCTTGCCACAGTAACTACAGTGTGATAGTTTTCTGACCGCCACCACAAAAGCTTTTCTTAACTTGGTAAATTTTGTAAAAATAAGACAAACTTTATTCAAAAATAAAAGTTTAGAAGAGTTTGTGGTAAAAGGGAAAAAAAAAATCCCTTTATTCTCTCATCTTCACATACCATAGTGACTACCCCCTACATCTGAATACATGTACCCAATATGTAGAAGAAAATCTAGATTAGAACATGCCAAACTGTTCATTCAATTTGTGTGTGTGTGTCTTGTGTTAGGGTTGGTTGGTTTTTTGTAAAGAATGCATTGTTCTTTAATACAGGGTTTTTGTTAAAACTGTGTGTATGTTTCTCTGTCCATTTATAAAGATCTGCTTCCTTTTGTAATGACCAACTGGTTTTCATTGTTTGGAAAATTTGTGCAACCAGTCCTTTATTAATGGACATTTAAATTTTTTCCAGTTTTTCACCTTGACAAATAATAGTAGAGGTTTTCTGTGTTCATCTACTGTCTCTGTAGATTAGATTTCTGTAAGCTGAGCTGCCTGAGCAGGGCAGTTTATATTTTTGTTTTGGTGAACAGTGTCCGATTGCCCACCCAAAATGCTTAACAATATAAACTCCTGCCTATACCAACCATCATGCTTACCTATCTTAAGTGTTACCAGAAGTATAAAAATTCAATAAACTATTAAGCTTTAAAATGTCTTTTTCAAATTTCCTTTTATCACAGGGTTTATGTAAGCATTAAACAGATTAAATCATTTAAATCTCATCTTGGAATTAAATAAAATCACATAATGTTTTCTGTTCATTGCTTTTCTGCTGTTTTCATATGTAGCTAAAAATGATCCAGTACATTTTTACATCAACAAAAATACAACAACCAACACCAAAACAAGCAAAAAACAAAACTATTTTGTCACCATTAGAGGTAATTAAGAGTACCAGCACTCCAGTGCAGAGGTTCCCAAACTTTACTGCACTTTAGGATCACCTGTGGAGTTGATTGAAAATCCGCATGCCCAGGCCTCACCCTACACAGTTAAATCCAGCAACCTGGGATGGAAACCAGGCATCACCAGTTTTTAAAGATCCCCCATGTGATTCCACTGTCTGAGTTTGAGAACAGTGCCTTACTCTAAAACCAGCAATGAAAGAGAAGAATTCAGAGGTTACCCTGCCTGTCCTCTACAAGCTGTGTTCAAGGGTTGCCAGACAACCTAGCTGTTTCAGCTGTCTAAAGAATTATGCTATAGAAGGTTTCTAACTGATAAATGTAGGCAGAATAATAAAACTTAAAAATGGCCACCTTGCAGCACTTAATGAAATAATTGCTTCAAGCAAAGATTGCCAGTGGATACCAGAATCTGAGTTTTCAACCTTGGCTGCATATTAGAATCAGTTAGGTTCTTGTTAAAAATGCCAGTATTCAGGCCACAACCCAGACTAAATAAATTGATAACCCTTTGCGGGACTCAAGCAGCGGTAGTTTCTAAACTCTTCTTCCCTCCTCTTATCCATGGACTGCCTCGTGCAACCAAGGTTGAAGACCGCTGTGTTAGGAGAAAGGTTGAGGTTGAACTTGACAATCAGGCCCCCACCATCAGAAGTGGCTAGTCTGACAGCACTGAAGGTTGTGAAGAACATAGCACCGTCTATAAAGTAATATCCCCCTGGAAATTTAACCTGCAAGCTTTTAGCTCTTTCTGCTTGTAAGAAAATATTGGGGACAGAGGGTTCTGTAAATGACACTGTGAGAAAATCATCAGACAAATCTAGAATGGGGTACATCCTACAGGTTTGTTGTTGTGGTCTCCTATGGTTTAGTGAAAACGAGTAGATAGAAACTTCTTTCTAAATTAAGGAACTTAAGGAGCAATAGCAGTCCAGTGCAATCAGTGAGCCTTATTTGAGTCTATCTAGTACAAGCCAACTGTAGAAAGCTATTTCTCACCCCTGAAACTATCACCCCCAGACGCTCTGCTAACTCTGAACTGAAGCCACTCCAGAAGTCCACCCTTCAGCCAAAGATGAGACAAGCCTATAAAACAAAACACTGTCGCACGTGAGAAACGTGGTTCTCAGTTCAGTCAGGTGTATGAGACCAAAATAGGCAACACCTGGTCAAAACAAAGGTGAAAACTCAAAAAAGGGACGGGAGAACTGAGCTGCAGTACATCAGGAACCTAGAGTGGAAAGGGAAAGGGGGAGAGTGCTAACACATTGCAGGGATTGCCACTATTGTCACAAAACAGTGTATGTGTAAAATTTTTTAATGAAAAACTAATTTGCCCTGTAAACTTTTAAGTCTAAACTCATTACTAGATAGCGTTATGGAATAACTTGTTTTATAGAGTCTTTATTTTATAGGTATATCTATGAAAGTATGTAGAGGTGCAATGACCTGATGAGAGAGATTTGTTTTAACATTTGTAAGGGAGAAAGAAGTAAATGGAGCAAGTCTGGCATAATGTTGGTAATAAATCAAGTAAGGGATGCATATGAAGTCTCATTACACTTTTCTCTGTGTTTATGTTTGAAATTTTTAATTAAAAACACTTAAATACAAATTTTTAAATCAGAGAGTTGGAAATATTGGGGTTAAGTTAGCCTATCATAGTGACATGTTTTAGAGCCAGCAAAATGTTGACAGTGCTCTGAAACTTGGGGGAAAAGTCTGAGACTCATCACTGTCAAGTTGATTCCAACTCACAGAGGACCCTGTGGGCAGGTTTAGCCCTAAGGTCGACGGTATTGAGAACCCAGCTATCAGAGGACATGAGGTTTCCAGCCAGTGGGCCTTAACTGTGTTTTTCCCAGTGGGGATTTTATCAAGTGTATCCATGTTAAGCAAGATTACCACTGCAGGAATTAGCCTTTCCAGTAGGGTAGAACTATGAATTTATCACTGCATACATGCCTAAGAACTAGCATTTTGCTTTAGCTCACATCCAAGTATACCTGAATTTTTCTAAGTCATGTATACATGATATTTCAACATATCCCCAAATAATTTAAATATACAAGTTAGTATGAAAACCGGTACCCAGTTTCAGCCTTCAGTATTTTATATATGATACAAGCATACTGTGTAAATTTTAAATTTTCTCATGTTTTGGTGATAATGTGAACAAAGGTTACATTAATTAAAATAAAATAGAAATTGGTCAGCCTGAAAGCTTGTTTTTCTATTCTACCTCTTTAACACATGGAACTGCAATGTCTCAGTTTACAGTTGTTGCCTTGGGAGACAGTTGGAAAGTTTACCTTCTACAATTCCACCCTTCATTCTTATGCCAGAATTAGGCAGCCCTTACCTTTGTCTTAGTGATCTTCACTAAAAAGACAACCCATTGAGAAAATACAGAACAACAACCTCACTTGAGGGAAAAAAAAAAATTTGTTTTCATGGTAAATATTATCTTTTAAACTTTAAAATTTTTTTTTTTTTGACATGCGCCGTCTATCTTGTATCTTCCACTGTCAAATATTCCCATTCTCCACTTAGTAAATCTTCTAGCGTTATTTTCAAGCATTTGGATGTATTTTCCATAGCCCACTCACTGACTTTACACCGCATTGAATCCCTGACTTATGATGTCTTCAGTGATAAGACGGTACAGGAAACGAGAGCCCCACGTTCATGTATGTGCACCTACATGCTAAACACAGTGCTGTATGTTTGATATGTGTAGTCCCCTTTTCAACTGTGTATTTCTTAACTCTGTTTTTCTAGTTGTCATTGTTCAGGTATGGCTTATACATTTTTTTAAGCGTGGTTTGACACCTATATTTTTGTTAACACTCAGAGTGCAAACATGTAATAAACACTCATTTTAAAATGACTATTTGTGGAAGTTCGTATTTAGTTGACTTTTCCTGAAAACTAAACAACTTTTGTAGAGGGTCAGCAAAAAAGAGGAAGAAGATCCTCAAGGAGCTGGGTTGACACAGTGGCTACAACAGTGAGGGCCAACGTGGCAGTGATTGTGAGGATGGTGCAAGGCCAGGCAGTATTGCCTTCTGTTGTACCTAGGAGTGCTGAAAGTTAGAGCTGACGTCTCAGCGCCTAGCAACAGTGACAGTATTCTTGGACAGAATTCAGGACTTTTAAAATATCTGTGAGCAAGGTAGTGCTTGTCTTAGTTATCTAGTGCTGCTATAACAGAAATAAAACAGGTGGTGGCTTTAACAAGCAGAAATTTGTTTTCTCACAGTTTAGAAGTCTGAAAGTTCAAATTTAAGGTGCTGTCTCTAGAGGAAGACTTTCTGTCAGCTCTGGAGGAAAATCCTGGTCAATTCTTAGTTTCTGCTCCAAGGCAGACTTCGTGTGGCTTCACATCTGTCTTCCCCTGTGGCGTTTAATCAGTTTTTGCATCTCAAAAGAAATTGAATCTGCAAACCAGGACGGGGAACAGAAGCACTAAATCTGTTACTAGGCCATTTAATTGGGATGACAGTAAACCTCCAAACTAATAAAACAAATCCCCTGAGGTATTGGTCTTGCATTAGCAGCCTCAATCACTACTCTTTGGGGGGGGGGGTCATTATTATGAATATATCTATCACACAACTTTTTGCCAGTTCAAGTTATTGACAGCAGTAAAATTAATCAGCTTGTTCATCATTAACCTTCTTTTTCCCCTTTCCTTCTGCCCCTGGTAACCCACTAATAAACTTTGTTCACTATACATTAACCTTTTTTTTGGTCTTTTTATGGAAGTAAAGTCATATAATGTTTGTCCTATGTGACTGGCTTATTTCGCTTAGCATATTATCTTTGAGCTCCATGCATACTGTAGCATGTATCAAGCCTTCATTTTTCCTATTGGCTATGTAGTATTATGTTGTATATATGTTAAAACCACGTGTTGTTTATCCATTCACCTATTGATCAAAATTTGACTATCGTGAATAGTGATGCAATGAATATTGGTGTATGTGTATCTTTTTGAGTGTCTGCTTTCTTGTGTTTGGGGTATATGTCTAGGAGTGGAATTGCTGGATCACGTAGGAGTTCTGGAAACCTTGGTGGCCTAGTAGTTAAGTGCTACAGCTGCTAACCAAAAGGTCGGCAGTTCAGATCTGCCAGGTACTCCTTGGAAATTTGATGGGGAAGTTCTACTCTGACCTATAGGGATGCTATGAGTCAGAGTGACCTCAACAGCACTGGTTTTGGTTTTTTTTTTTTTTTTTTTTTTTCTTTTAATGGAAGTTCAATTTGTAGGTCTTTTGTTTGTTTGTTTTTGTTTTTGAGGAACTGCCACACACTGTTTTACACAGTATTTTGTATTCCCACTAGCGGTAGATAAGAATTCCAGTTTTCCAGTATCCTCGCCAACATTTGTTACTTTTGGGGGGTTTTTTTGTTTGTTTCGTTTTGTTTGAATCTTAGTTATCCTAGTTGGAATGACATGGTATCCCATTGTGATTTTGAGTGAACTACCTTCTAGTTCATTACATAGTACCTGCAGTACTTAAATGCTTGTAAGCAGCCATCAGAGGCACAACTGATCTGTATTGACTGGCTGTAACAGAGGAAGAAGGCGAGTCAAGGGTAAGAGGAGGATATAGAATATGTGGCTAATTACCTTTGTGAACAACTCCTTCCTTTGCCTTGAGACCAGCAAGAGTTGAATGGTGTCTGGCTACCATTTTGCAACATTTTGATCAAAGATTACACAGAAAAATCTTGATCAAAAGAGGAAAACAATTTCAGATTCTCATAGACTGTAGACTCTCTGGCAACATAGATGGTGGGTAAATCTCTGAAGTAAGTTTTAAACCTTAAACCAAAAGTATCCCCTGAAGTCACTGGAAAACCAACAGTAGTTTAGCATAGCTAATAAAAGAACAAGACAAAAAAGGTCTGCTTTAAGCATTATGCTCTTTTTAATAACTGTCTGTATGAGGTCCTCCATGTTGTTTCTAAGCTAACAACAGCTACTTGAAAGATAGGAACCTTAAGGTGTAGTGAGTTTCTGTTAATACAAGAAGAACAACTCAAAAAAGGAGAGTGAGAATGGTTACACACTTAAAAAGAATATAATCCATGTCACTGCATAGTACAAATCCCCCCCCCCCAAAAAAATCCATTGGTGTCAACTCGATTTCGATTCATAGCAGACTCTAGGGCAGAGTAGAAGTACCTGTAGACTTTTCAAGAAACAGCTAGTGGATGTCAAATGCCAGCTTTTTGTTTAGCAGCCATAGTACTAAACCACTACACCACCAAGGTTTCCAGTGTACCTATAGGAGCTATTAAATTAATGTATGTTTTGGTATGTATATTCTTAACCACAATAATAAATAAAATTTAGAAGGAAAAAAATGTGATTCCCCTCCAGAACGGAAATCAACTAAAGATTCCCTAATCCTGTCTCAATAACATAACAAACACAACTCATTCCTGAATGGAATTATAACCAGAGTCATCAATTTCTATTCCTGTTGCCATATAGTTAGTTCTGACTCATAGCAACCCTATAGGACAGAATAAAACTGCCCTACAAAATTTCCAAGGAGTGGGTGGTAGATCTGAACTGCTGACCTTTTGGTTAGTAGCTGAGCGTTTCTCCACTGGGCCGCCAGAATTCCCACCGCAGGCATAGAGGTTGGGATTTACCATATTTGGGGGCACACAATTTAAGCCATAAAAGCACTCCAGTGATGTTTTTTGTTGTTGTTGTTGTTGTTAAGTGCTTTTGAGTGAGTTCCGACTCATAGCGACCTTGTGTACAGCAGAGCGAAACACTGCCCAGTCTTGCACCATGTCCACAATTGTTTTTATGCTTAAAACCATTGTTGAAGTCACTGTGTCAGTCCATCTCATCAAGGATCTTCCTCTTCTTTGCTGACCCTCCACTGTACTAATCATGATGTCCTTCTCCAGGGTCTGATCCTTCCTGGTAACATGTCCAAAGTATGTAAGTCACAGTCTTGCCATCTTTGCTTCCAAAGAACACTCTGGTTATGCTTCTTCCAAAACAGATCTGTTTTTTCTTTTGGCAGTCCATGGTACATTCAACATTCTTCTCCAACACCACAATTCAAAGGCATCAATTCTTCTTCTCTCCTCTTTGTTCATTGCCCAGCTTTTGCATGCATATGACACTACTGAGAATTCTGTGGCTTGGGTCAGATGCACTTTAGTCTTCAAGGTGACATCTTTACTTTACAATGCTTTAGAGAGGTCATGTGCAGCCGATTTTCCCAGTGCAGTGTATCGTTTGAGTTCTTGACTGTTGTTTCCATGGGCATTGATTGTGGACCCAAGTAAAATGAAATGCTTGACAACCTCAATCTTTTCTCCAATTTGTAATGATATTCCTTACTGGTCCAGTTGTTAGGATTTTTGTTTGGTTCATGTCGAGGTGCAGTCCATACAGAAGGCTGTAGTCTTTGATCTTCATCAGTAGGTATTTCAAATCTTCTTCACTTACAGCAAGTAAGGAGGTGTCATCTGCGTAACGCAGGTTGTTAATGAGTCATTCTCCAATCCTGATGCCTCATTATTCTTTGTGTAATCAAGCTTCTCAGATTATTTGCTCAGCATACAGAATGAAAGTATATGGAGAGAGGATACAATCCTGACATACACCTTTCCTGGCTTTGAACCATGCAGTTCCCCCTTGTTCTGTTTACACAACTACTTCTTGATCCATATGCAGGTTCCTTAAGACCACAACTAAGTGTTCTGGAATTCCCATTATACACAATGAAGTCATATGAGCTACACAGTCAAATGCCTTTGCATAATCAATGAAACACAGGTAAACGTCTTTCCGATACTCTCTGCTTTCAGCCAAAATCCATCTGACATCAGCAATATCCCTGGTTCTACATCCTGTTCTGAATCCGGCTTGAATTTCTGGCAGTTCTTTGTCAATATACTGTTACAGTTGTTTTTGAATGATCTTTAACAGAATTTTACTTGGGTGTGATAATGATGTTGTTCAGTAATTTCCACATTTGGTTGGATCACCTTTCTTTGGAATGGACATAAATGTGGTTTTCTTCCAGTTAGTTGGCCAGGTAGCTGTCCTCTAGTTTTCTTGGCATAAATGGGTGAGCACCTGTAGCACTGCAACTGTTTGTTGAAATATCTCAGTTGATATTCCATCAGTTCCTGGAGCCTTGTTTTTCACTAGTGCCTATAACACAGCTTTGACTTCCTCCATCAGTACCATTCGTTCTCTTCAGATGGCTGAACGTGGACTAGTTCTTTGTGGTATAATGACTGTGTATTCCTTCCATCTTCTTTTGATGCCTCCTGAGTTGTTTAATACTTTCCTTGTAGAATCCTTCATTATTGTAACTTGAGGCTTGAATTTTATCTTCAGTTCTTTCAGTTCATACAGAAAATGTTTTTCCCTTTTGGTTTTCTATTTCCAGCTCTTTGCACGTGTCATTATAGTACTCTATTTTGTCTTCTCGAGCTGCCCTTTGGAATCTTATGTTTAGGTCTTTTACGTCATCATTTCTTCTTTTTACTTTAACTACTCGATGTTCAAGAGGAGGTTTCAGAGTCTCTTCTGACATCCAATTTGGTCTTTTATTTCCTCCTGACTTTTTAATGACCTTTTGCTCTCTTTATGGATGATGTCTTTGATGTCATTCCACAAATCATCTGGTCTTCAGCCATTAATGGTCAACACATCAAAATCTGTTCTTGAGGTGGTCTTTAAGCTCAGGTGGATGTATTCAAGGTCGTACTTTGGCTGTTGTGTACTTATTCTAATTTTCTTTGGTTTCAGTTTGAATTTGCATATGAGCAGTTGATGGTCTGTGCCACAGTCAGCACCTGGTCTTGTTCAGACTGCCGACATGGAGCTTTTCCATCACCTTTCTCCACATATGTAGTCACTTTGGTTCCTGTGTATTCCATCTGATAAGGTACATGTGTACAGTCACTACTTGTGTTGGTTAAAAACGGGCAATGAAGAGGTCATTAGTCTTGCAAAGTTCTGTCATGCCATCTCTGATGTTATTTCTATCACCAAGGCCCTATTTCCTGACTACCGATCCTTCTTTGCTTCCAACTTTTGCATTCCGGTCACCAGTAATTATCAATGCATCCTGAGTGCGCGTTCTATCAATTTCAGATTGCGGAAGCTGGTAAGAATCTTTAGTCTCTTCATCTTTGGCCTTAGTGCTTGTCATGTAAATTTGAATAAATAGTTGTATTAACTGACCTTCCTTGTAGGCGTGTAGTGATACTGACAACTAATACACTTTTCAAATTTATTATTGTAGAAATCAAAAAAAGTATTATGCCAGTATATGCAGATATAATGCATGCTTAACATAGGAAATTGAATCTGGCCAGACATATTTAGAACAAAGTTTGAAGGAAGCTAGAATATATACTTCATTAATGGTTTCTATTTTCCAAGGCTTTTCACATATTTTCTAGATGAGTAAAAATGTTTAGAGCATTGTCTTAATGATAGTTAAAAGTCACCATAATTATGTGCAGCACCCGGAATTCTAGATATACTCAAAGAGAACCAGACTAGAAATAATTTCAAGAAATATAGTTGTTGTTTACCCAAAAGCGAAGAGATGGCGGGGAGGGAAAGAGAAGTAGATCAGTGGAAACAGTAAAAGCAGAATGGAAATCATGAGAATAGCTGACATATTGTGAAAATTGTAACCAATGGTATGGAACAGTTTGTATAAAATTATGAAGTAGAAACCAGTTTGCTATGTAAATTTTCACCTAAAACACAATAAAATATTATTTTGAAAAAACAAAATGACGTGACAGAAAAATACAGTTTTGCCCCCTTCGCTCAGGTCCTTCGCCAGAATCCAACTGTTAAAGGATATCATCTGTGGATAGTAGTTTATACTTGAGTCAACAAACTCCAAGTATCAGTAATAAATATCCTTAAACTGTCAGAGAACCTTCTGTAGACTAAAGAACAATTGTCGTGGTTCATGATTCTGTCTCCTTCTTAATTAGTGTTTCTCAATCATCTTGTTCCCTTTGATAACAATGTCACCTGCTATAGAAATGAGTCTTGTATCGGATAAGATACTGAAGAAGAAGAGTCTTGCAGGGGTGGGAGGTGGGCATCTCATAGGTCCTCTGTCAGAATATGACCTGCAACTTTACTTCTCAGTTATAGGAAGCATCAGAATATTTCTGCCCTTTGCTAGAAAGTAGGCTCCCTCCTGAGCCTGTGGTCCTACGGAAAGAAAGAGCTTCATGACCAAACAAAAACCAAGTCCCCAGAAGACAAAGTTTTCTATTCATGTTTTTTAACAAAGTTTTGTCTCTCTGAATATGATGAACGAACTTCAACTTGCAGGCCAGAGGTACAAAAGAAATGTGACATACTTAATTCACTTAACTGTCAAGAGAGTATCATTTGCCTTAACTTTGTGTGCTACAACCATCCCAAGAGTCCTACTAAAACAGACGCTAGACTGTCTTTTATGTAAGAACAAACCCCTAAGCTCCCTAGTAGCTCACAGCAGTCACAGACGGGGAAACCATAGTACAAGCTTAAAGCAAGCTGTGCTGTGAAAGACTAAAAGCCTCTTTACTAGTCTCGAAGCTCTTGTTTCCATGGAGATTTTACACACAGTACAAACCTCCTTTCACATGGTATGAACAGCAAGACACACAGATTAATAGAGCAGAGGCATTTTAATGGTTTCAAGTTCTTTAGGGAAGCCTCAGACTTTTTCCTGAGTCTGTTTTTATGTATACTTTATACATATTTGGGGCTATACATCTCAGACAAGGTAGAATAATGCATTTTGTATTTCAGCTTTTATCATGAGCTTAGTGAGGTAATAGTGTTCCAGATTCCCGTTGCCCAACAACATTCTTGGTCCTTATCCATTAATGTGTTTTTTTTAGATATAACCCACTTTTTCTAATGACTACCTTAAAAGAAAAAAAAAAAAAATTGGTTCAGCTAGATGAAATATAACAGAAAAGAAGGACAGTGCTTCCAGTAATCTCACAGTCTTGGGTGCAGATGGAGATTTATTCTACCTTGAAACTTGTTCAAGTTCTCTATTTTTAGATGTGCATTTTTCTGGTAGATGTTAATTTGATGTTTGAAAATGCCCCATAGTATATTTCTGGTGTCCCAGAAAACATACTCTGATTTTTTTTTTAAAGTAACATGTTTTCCTGTCCACAGATTAAAGAAGGAACATTCCCATTCTATTTATCGTATCTACATAAAAAAATGTCTTCTGATTTTGTGTTCTGATCTTGCTAGATCACAACATGCCTAGTGACATGCACCTGTTTAATTATAGTTTATAGCATAGGTCATGAAATGATTAATGATCCCATCTTATGTGTATCTCCTTTCTCAAGTGGATTTACCTAATGTCTTCTTCTATTCCCAACAGCACATATTCTTTTAAAAGGTACTTAAAGCAAGATTTTATAAATAAGGTATAACTAATAAATATGTGTCTTACCTTAACAACTATAAGTAGTACTTTAATAGTTAGGAAATGAGATCTTTTTATCTGAATCCTGGTGGCTGTGCATGGATGGATTTGCACTTGTCTATCCAATTTGTAAATTACTACTCCTCAAAGAAACAGTAAATAATGTAAAACTGTTTCAAAAATGCTTTTTCTTCACTTTAATGTTTTAAAAGAGATTTGAGGATCCAGTTGTCTTTGCAGATAGCTACATACCATAACCACTGGACTCCACTGTGGTGGTGTTTAGATGCTGTCTCATCAGTTTTGACTTGTAGTGACTGTATGTACAACAGAATGAAATATCTCCTAGTCCTGTACCATCCTCACAGTTGATATGTTTGATCGCATTGTTGCAGCCACTGTATCCATCTCATAGAGGATCTTCCCCTTTTTTGCTGACCCTCTACTTTACCAAACATGGTGTCCTTCTCCAGCAGCTGGTTCCTCCTGATAATATGTCCAAACAAAGTCTTGACATCCTCAGTTCTAAGTAGCATTCTGGCCTCTTTTCAAGACATTTGTTCATTCTTTTCGCAGTCCGTGATACCTTTCACGTGTACATGAGGTGATAGTAAACACCATGGCTTGGTCAGGTGCACCTTAGCCCTTAAAGTGACATCTTTGCTTTTTAACACTTTAAGTAACTCTTTTGCAGCAGATGTGCCCAATGCAGTACATTGTTTGATTTCTTGTCTGTTATTTCCATGAGCATCAGTTGTGAACCCAAGTAAAATGAAATCCTTGCAACTGTCAATCTTTTCTGCATTTGTCATGATGATGTTTTTTGTTCCATTTTAAGAATTTTGTTTTCTTTGTGTTGAAGTGTAATCGATGCTGGAGGATGTACACTTTCATCTTAATTAATAACTGCTTGCAGTCCTCTTCACTTTTGCTGGGCAAGGTGGTATCATCTGTATAGCACAGGTTGTTAATGAGTCTTCCTCCAATCCCGGTGTGCCTTCTTCTCACAGTCCAGTTTCTTAGATTATTTGTTTAGCACATAGACTGAAGAAGTGTGGTAAAAGATACAACCCTGATGCACACCTTTCCTGAGTTTATATGATGCATTATCCCCTTGTTCTTGTTTGAATAATGCTTCCTGATTGATGTACGGGTTCTACATAACCACAGTTAAATGTTTTGGCATTCTCATTCTTTGCAGTGTTATGCGTAATTTCTCATGATCCACACAGATGAATGCCTTTGCACTTGGTCAGTAAAAAGCAGGCAAACATCTTTCTGGTGTTCTCTGCTTTGAGCCAAGATCCATTTGACATCAGCAGTGATGTCCCTGGTTCCACATTCTCTTCTGAATCTGGCTTGAATTTCTCAGTGTCTGTCAATGAACTGTTGCAACCTGCCTTTACATGATCTTTAGCAAAATTTTACTTGTATGTAATACTGATGATAATGCTTGCTAATTTCTTCTTTTTTCGATCACTTTTCTTGGGAATTAGCATAAGTGTGGATCTCTTCCAGTTGGTAGGCCAGGTTAACTATCTTCCAAATTTCTTGGCATAGAGCAGTGAGCATTTTCTTTGCTGCATCTGTTTGTTGAAACATCTCGTTTGATATTGTGGTAATTCCTGGAGCCTTGTTTTTCCCAATGTTCTCAGTTTGGATTGGACTTCTTCCTTCAGTGCCATCGGTGATCATATACTACCTCTTAAAATGGCTTAATGTCTGCCAGTCCTTTTTGGTACAATGATTCTGTGCATTCTTTCCATCTTCTTTTCATGCTTCCTGTGTCATTTGGTATTTTGCCATAGAATCCTTCAACATTGCAACTTGAGGCATGAAGTATTATCTTCAGGTCTTTCCGCTTCAGAAGTCCCAGCCGTATCCTTCCCTTTTGGTTTTCTAACTCCTGTGTCAGCCTAGTCATTACAATACTTTACTTTGTGTTCTCAGGCTCCCCTTTCAAATCTTCTGTTCAGCTCTTTCACTTCTTTATTTTTTCCATTCACTTTAGCTACCCAGTGTTCAAGAACAAGTTCAGAGTCTCTTCTGATGTAGATTTTGATCTTTTCTTTCCTATCTTTTTAATAACCTGTTTTCTTGGTGTATGCTGTCCTTGATGTAATCCCACAGTTTATCTGATCTTCCATCATTAGCACTCAATTCATCAAATCTGTTCTTGAGGTGATTTTTGAATTCAAATGGGTACATTCAATGTCATACTTTGACATGGCTGTCTTGTAATTTTCTTCAACTTCAGCTTGAACTTGCGTATGAGCAATTGATGGTCTGTTCTATATTCGGCCCCTGGTTTTGGTCTGAGTGATGACATTGAGCTTTTCTATCATCTGTTTCCTCAGTCAGTTTGACTCCTGTGCATTCTCCCATCTACAGGTATACCCACCATTTATGTGTTTGAAAAAATCTGTTGCCAATAAAGAAATCATTGGTACTGTAAAATTCCGTCGTGTGATAATCTAGCATCATTTCTTTCATATTTTCTATGTACTGGTCCTTTGTTTCCAGCTTTCACATTGGAATCCCCAATAATTATCAATACATCCAGATTGCATTTTCTGTCAATTTTAGACTGCAGAAATTGATAAAAATCTTCAATTTGTTCATCTTGGGCCTTAGTGATTGGTGCATAAATTTTGATAATAGTCTTATTAACTAGTCTTTCTTTTAGGCATATGGGTAATATGCTGTCATACTTCCAGAGAGATCTCGAAATGTTCTTTTTGACAGTAAATGTAGCCTCATTCTTCTCTAATTTGTCATTCATTGACATAGTAGGCCATATGATTGTATGACTCAAAATGGCCAATACCAGTCCATTTCAGCTGGTATCAATATTTATGCAGTCTGTCTCATTTTATGATTTCCATTTTTTTAGAGTCACACTTTGTACATTCCATGTTCAGTTATTAGTGGATGTTTATAGTTGTTTTTTATTTTGATTCATGCTCTCTCTGCAAATGAAGGTCCCAGAAGCTTGACTCCATCCGTGTCATAATGCTCTTTCCCACTCGTATTTTGAAAGCTTTCCAATGTAAGGGGCCCATCTTCTGATCAACCAGTATTCCATTGCTATTCATAATGTTTTCACTGGCTAACTTTTTCAGAAGTAGACAACTAGGGCCTTCTTCCTAGTCTGTCATAGTATGGAAGCTCAGGGGAAACGTGTCCACCTTGAGTGTTCTCCTGGTAGTTGAATAGCAGTGGCATAGCTTCCATTGTTGTCAAAGCAATATGCAAGTCCCTGCAGTGTGACAAACTGAATATCTTTTTTATAGTGTAGAAATTGGTTGTTTTATAGCTCATATTAAATAAATCTTTTTGCAGCTTTTTAAAACTTTAACTTTTGTATTTTATGTAAAGATCAGGTACAAAATTTATAATCTGTTCCCTAAGCATGTCGTTTATTTTAGATATTCAGATTGGATTCTGGGAACATGAGAATTTAGTATTTTTAGCGTTATAGTTACCTACCATCTCAGTGTCCTTTTCCATAATCTACTTTCTGCTATGCTGTGTTTAAAAACACAAGAATTTTGTTCAGAGTCTAGCATTAACATGTATAGATTATATGATTACATTACACTTGGTATAATTTTTGTTTCATGTTTTTTGAGATGCACTCCCTCCTTCCTTGTCAACAAGATTTGGTTCCAAAGTTCAGGTTGTTGTTGTATGAAAGTTGGTGTTATACAAACATGGAAAATGGTCACATCAGCTCATAAAATAGAGGACAACTGCATCATTATGTGTCTACCAAACCACTGAGAATTGTGGCCCAAGCAAGTTAACACATAACCTTAAACATCACAACCAGTGTTATTCTTGCCTTGCACCTCAGCATTTATTACTGCTAAATGTGCCTCAATACATAAAATTGTTGGATAATAGGATTTTGTGATTTTTACTGTTATCTTAAATGAAAAATATTAGATAATGAGGTAGTCAACAGTGTTGGATAACAAGTGAAGAGAAGCTATACTCATTCTGTTACGTTTTAAGAAATTATTCACTCAGTTTATGCTTGCTCTGCCCAAGATTATTCATTTAAATAGTTTCTCTTAAAGAAGATTTTAAATGAGCACATGGCTTAGGAGAAAATGTTCTACTGAGTGAAAAGATTTCTAAGGTGCGTATTCTTTTCCTGTTTAAATAATAATTTCTAATAGTAAGTAAGGAAACCCTGGTTTCATAGTGCTTAAGTGCTGTGGCTACTAACCGAAAAGTTCGAGGTTGGAATCCACCAGACACTCCTTGAAAACAATGGGGCAGTTTTACTGTGTCCTCTAGGGTCGCTATGAGTTGGAATCTACTCAGTGGCAGTGAGTTTGGTTTAATAGTGAATAAAAGGAGCCTTGGTAACACAGTGTGTAAAGCACTCAGCAGTGAACAAAAAGGTCAGCAGTTTGAACCATCTGGTTGTTCCAAGGGGTAAAGATGTCGCAGTTGGCTTCTGTAAACAATTTTCATTTCTCTTGTTAGATACCATTTCACACCATCCTTGGCAATCATTGCTGTGTTTGAGCCCCTTGTTACAGCTACTACATTAACCACTATATTTGAGGGTATTCCTCTTTGTCACTGACCCTCTACTTTGCCAAGCATGATATACTTCTCCAGAGGCTGGTACCTACTGATAACATGCCCAGAGTGTGTGAGACAAAGGCTCTCCATCCTTGTTTTTAGGAACATTCTGGCTCTACTTCTTCCAAGACAGATTTGTTTGTTCTTCTGGAAGCTCACAGCATATTCAGTGTTTTTCTTGCCAACACTATATTCAAAGGCATCAACCCTTGTTACGTCTTCCTTACTCATTTTCTAGCTTTCATATGTATATGAGACAATTGAAAATCTCATGGGTTCTCTTAGGTGTACCTTAGTTTTCAAAGTGACATCTTCGGTTTTTAATACATGATAGAGGTCTTCTGCAGGCAATTGGTGCAGTGCAGTGTATCATTTGATTTCTTGACTGCTGTTTCCATGGGAGTTGGTTGTGTATCCAAGTGAAATGAAATCCTTAACACCTTCAATATTGTTTTCCATTTATCATGATACTCCTTATTGGTCCAGTTGAGAGGGCTTGGTTTTTTTTTTTTGTTTTTGTTTTTTGTTTGTTTGTTCGTTTTGTTTTCCTTTATGTTTAGGTGTAATCCATACTGAAAACTGTAGTCTTTGACCTTCATCAGGTTCTCTTCACTTTCAGCAAGAAGGATGTGTCGTCTGTCTATCAGAGTTTATTAGTGAGTCCAGTCCTGATGCTGTGTTCTTCTTCATAGAGCTCATCTTCTCAGATTATTTGTTCAGCATACAGATTGACTAAGTATAATAAAAAGATACAACCCTGAGACACGCATTTCCTGATTTTAAACAATTTGGTATTCCCTTATTGCTCAAACTGTCTCTTGGTCTAAGTACAGATTCCACCTAAGCACAGTTACATGTTTTGGATTTCCCATTCTTTGCAATGTTATATATAACTTGTTAGTATCTTCACAGATTAGTGCCTTTGCATAGTCAGTGAAACACAGGTAAACATCTTCCAAGTATTCTCTGCTTTCATCCAAGATACGCATGACATTAGCAATGATATCTCTCATTCCACATCCTCGTCTGACTCTAGCTTGAATTTCTGGCAGTGTCTTGTCCATGAACGGCTGCAACTACATTTGAATGAGCTTCAGTAAAATTTTACCTACATGTGATATTAATTATATTATTCCATAATTTCTACATTCTTTTGATCACCCTTCTTTGTAATGGGCACAGATAGGAATTTCTTCCAGTAGATTGGCTGGGTAGCTGTCTTCTAGATTTCTTGACATGGACGAATGAGTACTTCCACTGTTGAATCCATTTATTGAAACATCTCAGTGGGTATTGCATTAATACCCAGAGCCTTGTCTTCTTGTCAGTGTCTTTAGTGCAGCTTGGACTTCCCCAAACCGTTGTTTCTGGATCATATGCTACCTCCTGAAATGGTTAAATGTCCAACACTTCTTTTTGCCACAGTGATTCTGTGTATTACTACAGTCTTCTTTTGAAGTTCTTTTGTTGCTCAAATTTTTCCCATAAAATCCTTCAGCATTATGACTCAAGGCTTCAGTTTTTTTTTTCTTTTTCTCAGTTATTTCAGCTTTAGAAATGCTGAGTATATACTTCTCTTTTCGTTCTCTAGCTCCAGTTCTTTGCATGTATCATTATAATACATGGTCTTGTTGAGTCACCCTTTGAAATCTTCCTTTTACCTCTTTTACTTCACCATTTTTTCCATTCTTTTTAGCTGATCCTCCTTCAAGAATATACTTCCATAAAAGATTATGGCCTTGGAAACTGTTTGTGGCATTTCTATCTTAAAGGTTCAGTATGAGCTATCAGCGTTGGCTTTGGGTTGTGATGGGGGAGTTTTGCTTTGTTTTGTGATCATACTGGATAAAGAAAATGGTGAAGAACCTAAAACACTGACAATTTTTCATTTCCATGGTGATATATTTTTCAGATTCTGTTACTGTACATCAACTGGGTTTCCAACTCAAAAGCTTTGATATATCAGTGTCTCAGGTTTCGTGTTTTACTGAAGTTGAACCTAAGAATCATCTAAACTTCTTCTCCTTTAAAAGCGCGTGCATTTTTCCACAATAGGAATCTTGAAGTCCCAGTGTTACATCAGGGTCTATAGTTTGTTGCTATCTTACATTTGCCTTTCCATTGTTTTATTCCTTCAACATAACGGAGTAGGCTACAGCTTTGCTCTGATTTTCACCATCATCTTTGCAGTTATTGCAGCCACCCTAGTTCCCTGGAAAGCTCCTCTAGCCTAGCAGATTAGTAAATATTTTATTTATCTTTTAATAAAACTCCTTCAAGAGTTACCACATAAGCATAATTGGAAGTCTAGAAACTCATACTAGAGGACTTACAGATGTAGCAGATTGCTTTCCAGTAGTGTCAGCCTGACAGGACTCAGATCATGTTTCAGCAGTACCAGGGAAGCCATATATAACTTGTAATCTTTATTGCAATTCCCAACTTAAGAATTCAGAGCTGTTGCAGCACTCTGCAATCTAGAAGTATACTGTCAAATGATATATCAGGAGACAGGCTTCTAAAAAATCTGTATTAGGAAAGCTAGCAAATCTTGTTAGAGGCTATGAAGCAAAATCTTGGATTGAATTTCACATCGATTTAAAGGTTTAGAGTGTAATGGGATTTCCCTGTTCTCCCGTAAACCTTGTATTCACCTTCTATGCTAGCTCAATCAGCAATGCCTGAAAATTTAACTTGGCCTTAAGTAACCTAACTTCATTAAACGCAATAACCTAAAACCATAGCACAATACATGAATCAGCGTAGCTCATAAGGAAAGCTGATATTGTTAATGGGAATTTGTTTGCTCAGCAAATATTTACTGAGCAGGGTAGTGCTATATACTGTCCTGAGGCTACAACAATAAACCAGGCAAAAGTCCATTAAAAAAAACAGAGAGAGTCTAGCTTTCTCTGTTAAATGGATTCTGCTTAGATGTTACTTCCTATAGGAGACACTTCCTAAACTCCTTTTCAGCATACATGTAACTGTGTGCATATAGATAGTCTGTCGTTATAATTGTGTTCTAAGGGCCTGGCCCTTACTAAATGGTTTAAGGAAGAAAAAACTAATGAAGGTATCGAAGTCCTTACAATTCTGTTTTGAACTCAGAATATAATATGGACTTAATTTAGTTCTTCGACATGAGAGTGAAGCAGCGTTCCTAAAGAAAGGTTGTTAGCAACATAAAAGTTCCGTTTGAGGGGGAGGGCCTGCAATAAAGATAATCACAACATGGGCAAATGTAGTTTGAAGGCAGTGGAAGAAAGGGGACGTTCAAGTGGAATTGGGAAAAAGTGGCGTGTTCAACACCACCTAAATTTACAGTATAAAAAATACATTGGTATGGAGAAGAAGGTAAACTGGGGTGTTTTGTTCATTCACGTTTGAGATGGCTAAATGGTCCAGCTGTACATAAAATAATCAGAAAGATAGATTTGTCTAAAAAAGAGTAATCAGGTTAGATTTATCTTTATTCATTTGGAAAAAGAAGGAAAGAAGCATATGGATAAGAAAGTTTTCTTGTTTGTGCCATTAAATATTCTGATAATTTCTTTTACTGTAGACACTGTAAAATATAATATAAAAACTTAGCTCTACCTTCTGAGATTTCATTGCCAATCTCAATAATATGGGCACTGTATAGGTTTTTAGTTTAATAGTTTGGGATATGGGAGACTATTTTGTAGCTACTTGACCACCCTCTCACTCACAGTACCTCAGTCCTCTTAGAGGAAGCTGCCCTCTGAGAGGTGAGTTTTGCAAGGGATAACAAGGTCAATTTTCAGATTTTGATTTAATGTGGTATATAAGTTAATTTAGGGCTTGTAATCAGTATGAACAACATTCATGAAATTCAGCACAGTACCAATAAACTGAATAATTTTGTGACATGCTGGTAAGATTCAAAATTATTGTGTGGTTTAAGATGGAAATTCTCCATCTTATCATGTTATTAACAGATGTCCAAATCTGTTTTTACACAGGCTTTTATGTAATATTGTCATTAGGTTTAACTGATCAAATTCATCTTATTACAGATGTGCCAAATACTGGTGTAAGCAAACCTAGAGTTTCTGACGCTGTCCATCCCAACACATATCTCATTCGGACAGAGCCAGAACAAGGGACCGTCTACTCTCCAGAACAGACATCTCTCCATGAAAGTGAGGGTCTGTTGTATTATCTTTTCAGTATTAGATTTTACCTTTTAATATTTTCTTTTTGAGAGTGAGTATTAGAAGTGTTTAATAAATATCCTACGGTTTCACTCCTGTAGGATCACTGGGTAACTCAAGAAGTTCAACACAAATGAATTCTTACTCTGACAGTGGATACCAGGAAGCAGGAAGTTTCCACAACAGCCAGAATGTGAGCAAGGTGGATAATAGACAACAGCATTCATTCACAGCATCAGCTAATAACCATTTGGTGAGAAATTCAAGAGCTGAAGGACAAACTCTGGTTCAGGTAAGCCAAACACATCAAGATTCTTTTAAAGACAGACTATGAGTTGAATATCTCTTACAAGTATTTCTTAGTAAAAGTAAAAGTAATATGTACAATTTTGAATTTTATAGACTGGATAAAGTAACAAAATTGTCTTTATTCGAGTCTATGGTGTTAAGGAATTATTAGGCATGAAACCTAAAAATATATTAGCGTCTATTAAGTATTTCCTGTAAGTGAATTCTGATAAATTCCCACACAGAAGAGTAATTCTTCTGTAAGCAACAAGTTTGGCATGAGGAGAGGAGTGTGGGCAGAAGGTGGTACATTAGGACTGGGTGGAATGTTTTAGTCCCTGCAGGAATCTGAGTTCCTAAAAGTAAGTAAATCTAAAATACGCCACAAAGAGTTCTAGAGAGCAGAGCCCTGTTCCCACACCTGTGTATTAATGGAACTAGCTCATTGTCTCCGAAACCTGTACCTTCATCGCTAGAATTATACCATGAAAACATATTTCTTACTATTTGCTAAAATACAGATATATCCCTGCTTACAGAAAGTTATTGTATATAGACATTTCCGTTCTGTTAAGGTAAAGTTGTCTAACTCAATAGCTAAATAAATAAGTAGAACTGAACTGATACTGCATATACACTCATAAAATCTCCTTAGCTCTGCCTTTGTTGGTGCTGTCATCACAGCTGTCCACTCGTGTATGACAGGAGGAAGAGACACGGTCAGAGACATATGTAGCAGTAAGCAGTGAAGGTAGCTGCCTGTCTGGGTTCTTCAGTGATTCCTTAAAGCTGAAAAATGATAAAATGATCAAAGAAGCTAAAGCTATCCTTCTTCTAATGCAGTATAAAAAGTTTTACAGCTACATGACATGGGATGAACAAAGAATAGCTTTGACACTTTCACTCAGAAACTTAGGGGAGAAACTTGTAATTAATTTGAAATATAAAGCAGGAAATTCTGTTCTTGCAGCAATTACTTTAAGCTGCACTCCAGTTCTTAGATTTTACTTTTGCTCCTCTGCTGTTAGGATGCTTTGGTGGGAAAGTTGCAGAAGCTTTGGACTCAGCGCCTATAGTAGTTCATCTCCTTAGGGAAATTCCTATGTCAACATGTCGGAAGTCACACTTTTGAACAATAATTATTCTTTTTTTCCTAAAAGAGATCATGTTACCTTTTGAAAAGCAAACAAACAGCTTGTGCCAATTACATTTTGATACTGCAGCGGAAGAAATACATTGCAGTAGAGTCCTTAGGTTTGATTTACAGGTAACGTGGACAGTGCATTTTGTATCTTTGTTGCACCAAGTGTCACCCCATTTTGGTAGTCAGCAACTTACAGTGGGGTTTTCTTAGTGTTAGCACTATTAGGGAATCCCAGGCATAAATCTTAACCTTCCAAGTGTCTACCAATTTTGAGCCCCTAGTTTCTTGGTTTGTTGTTATTTCCTAGCCTCCCCAGATCGTCATCAAGTCCCCTTGGCTATTGGCTTTCCCAGGGTGATTGAGCCTGAGCATACCCTAGGTCTCAGAGCAGGTGTTTCAGCTAACCCAGATGCTCATGCCAGCTGCAGGCAAGGCACACCTCCTCTTGTGATAAGTGAGGGTGTACAAAGTCCTGATCTACCTCTTTCTCTTCCCTCATCACCACCACTGAAAATGGATGGGAGTTGATGACACCTGTTCTCTAGAAGTCACTAAGAAGATATACAGAATACCCAGTTACCACGATGTGTAGCACAATGTGTAGCACAATGCCCTAGTGGTTACTGTCCTTCTCAGCCTACTTTTCTGTGTCCTGTGCCTATTTCTCTCAGGCCAGTTCTGGAGTTCAGTCATCATTCTTCTTAATTTTTATACAGCACTAAGAAAGAGATCTGAGGCCCATTGTTTTCAAGTCAACCAAGTCACAGTAGGATGAGCCATGACAGAAGTGATCATCATTTTCTTTTCTGGTCATTTCTATTTGGCTAGGAAAAGAACTCACCAGAGACTCTGAACTTGACTTCTGCTGGAAAAGATTTTGGAATGCCTTTATTTGCATTTTTTTTCCTGTCCAGCAAAAGGATGCAGGAAAGAAATGGTTGAAATCACTAGAAAAGCCACACTTGAGCTTAAGAAACAAATTTGGCTAGCGCATTTGTCAGTGATGCTGTCCCTTGAGAATAAATCCACAGAGAAGAGCACCGGACCCAGACACTGTGCAAACGTTTGTTTGTTCCATGTTAAAAGCACACATTCCTTTTGTCAGTAGGGGCTGCCCATAGAGACTAAACATAGATACTCCTCTAGCAGCATTTAGATTGATGTATTCAAAAAAAATTCTTTTTATTTTGCACAAATGCGTTACCTTGGCCAAACTTTGAATCACAGGGAACAAAGTAAGTACATTTCTCCAGTGACCCTTCACACTTTTGAATTGTTTTTAGCACTTGGAATAAAATATTTGATGTATTATGAAAAATGCCTAGGCCAGAGGATAAAAATGTAATGAAAAAGGAATATTAGGTATCATCACATCTCTTTTACTCATTGATTTTAGTTTTCTGAAATGGGAAAGGTGGAGATTAAACCACATACATACACACACACAAAATAGAATTAAGAAAAACTTGGTGAGGAAAATGTAAGATCGAACTCTAAGACATGATAAGAAACAAATGTCTAAAATAAGTAAGTTCACATTCTGTAGTGAACTGTGTACATTTTTTATGTGTGTACTGACAATGGACACCAAACCCTGGATAAACCCGTCTCTTTCTTCCCCCTTTTGTCAGCCATCAGCAGCCAATCGGGCCATGAGAAGAGTTAGTTCAGTTCCATCTAGAGCCCAGTCTCCTTCTTATGTTATCAGCACAGGCGTGTCTCCTTCCCGGGGGTCACTGAGAACTTCTCTGGGTAGTGGATTTGGTTCTCCATCCGTGACTGACTCCCGGCCGCTGAACCCAAGTGCATATTCCTCCACCACATTGCCCGCCCAACGGGCAGCCTCTTCCTTCTCCACACAGAGACCTGCTTCCCCAACAGTTGTGCGACGGATTGGGTCCGTCACCTCCCGGCAGACCTCCAATCCCAATGGACCAACCCCTCAGTACCAAACCACTACTAGAGTGGGGTCCCCAATAACCCTGACGGATGCACAGACTCGAGTAGCTTCCCCATCCCAAGGCCAGGTGGGGTCATCGTCCCCCAAACGCTCAGGGATGACTGCCGTACCACAGCATCTGGGACCGTCACTGCAAAGAACTGTACACGACATGGAGCCTTTCGTTCAGCAGCAGTATGAAATTTACGAGAGGATGGTTCCACCTCGGCCAGATAGCCTGACAGGTAAGTACAAAGTGAAAGCGCTACATAACACACGGGGAGCAAGTCTTCTGCATGACAGTGACAGAAACAGAGAGACAGCAAGGTAGAAACCTGTCTGTATCTCACAATGTGCACTGTGGACGTCAGGCTTATAATTCTTGATGCATAAAGCTATATAATGCATTTATAAAACTACGTGAACTCTTCCTTTGCAGTGAATATATTTTTCCCCGTCAGAAGATTAGTGTTTAAAATGTACTTTTTTGCATTTTATTTGTGGGAATTCTAGGCTGTTTATTGTTGTTTTAATGAAAGACTTTTTTTTTTCACTCATAGGCCTACTCATACCCTTAAATTATGCTAAAATTGCTATCAGAAGAACTGCTCAAATACTTAAATATACTTTATTTGGACATGCTTTAATGGTAGAGAAAGAATACATATTTCCCCCTTGCTACCTGAGGTGTTAGCATCCTGGTAGAAAACAGATGAAACACACATGAATTATCTTCAAATACTGCTCGGATTAATCAGAATGACACTAGGTCGCTGATATTATGGCCATTCCCTTCAGGGTTTTCTTATGGAGAATTTTACATATAATAGAAAGCCTTTGTTCTCTTTTATTAAAATTCAGTTTATCTTAAATTAGTTTTTATATTTTAAAAGTAAAGTAAAGAACAGTTACCAAAAAACCACTATTCAGAATATTACGTGAGACAAGAACATCTCAAGCTCCTTTTTTGCCCTCGCTCGGTCCACCCACCAGTTAATCTATCTTCCAGGATGCTTGTGTACATATCTAAGGTAATACATTATGTGCATGTTGTGTTTTCCCCTGTACTGATAGAATTAAATTACACATTTTTTCTGGACCCCTGTTTTCCTCACTTACTGTATTTCTTCATTCTTTCTCAACAGATATGAGGTGTCCCATTTTTATCAATATTTTATAATTCATTTAGGCACTTTGTTTTATTGGGCACTTAATTGTTTTTCTTTTCATTTTTAGCTATTAGAGACAGTAAAGCAACGTGCATTCTTCATGAATATTAGCACATAGGTACTAGCTGTGGGATTCATTTCTTGATGTAGAATCGCTAGATCAAAATACGCATGCATTCTTTTTTTGCAAAATGCTGTTATGTGACCTTCCAGGAAGGTAGCACTGGTTTCCTTTTCCACCAGTAGTTTGTGTTTGTGTTACTGTCCTTTCACTCCTGCTACATGTTATGAGAATTCTTCATCTTTTTCAGTCTGGTAAGTAAAAAGCTATAGCTCATTGTTTTAAATGGGCTTCATTGGGTTATGTCTGAGATTGAAATTTATTGTGTTTGTTGGCTGTTTTATTTATTTAATTTTTTTCCTGCAAACCACAAGTTCAAGTCTTTTGTGTATTTTTATAATTTAGAAAAGCTTTTTATAGTTGAAAGAAATTAGCCTTTTGTAATCCACTTCTTAAATATCTTCCCATTTTGTACTTTTTCTTTTGATTTGGATATATTTTTATTTACAAAAGTTTTTAATTTTTTTTGTAGTTAATCTTTTTTCCTTATGACTTCTAGAAAGGTAAAGTCTTTCTGAGATTTTCTAAGTGAATAATTTTTGCGTGAGCAGTTACTATCGAGGTTGATTTTGAACTCAAAGAAATTCCTAGTAGAAAAGCTAGTTCTTTTTATTCAGGTGTCAGTGACTTGTGCTTGGTTTAAGATATCTCGGCATGAGTCTTAAATGTATGCAGCAAAATGATGTGAGAATCATTTATGAATTCCTGACTTCCCGAGAAACCCTGAAAGATAGGTTTTCTAATCCCCCCTTTGTGTATGTAGAAGGGATATGTAGAAATCTGTGATTGCATTACAGCAAAGTGAAGAACCAAGGGAAGGAGAACATAAAGATTGTCTCTGTTTATTAAAGGGCTGATCTCCTTTGGTTTAAAAAGCTTGCTTCTCTAAGGTGACTTTAAACTTTGTTTCAAGAAAAAAATACTAGATCTTGCTGGCCATGGAATTCTTTTTTTCTTCAACTACTGCAGTTCTACAGAAGCAAAAGGTTTCCCTAAAATGGTTCTAGGGAACTATTGCTTCCCACCTGACCACACAATCTGAACATGGATCCTCACTAGTGAATTCTTTCGTATATTCTTAATTCAGAAAATGACATGCTTGTCGTTGTGGTTCTTGATTTCAAAGAATTAGTAATCTTCTAACTGGCCTGAAGCGTACATTTAGTTCCTCGGGCATTTGGTGATCATAATTTAACATGATGATGCAGTGTGTTATAAACTTACTTTCTACCACAGAAAAATATATATGCCCTAAAATGTCTAGGTATAATCATAGCATGTTGAGGAAAGTTTGGAGAAAGAGTTCCTGTTGGTAGGATTTATTTCTACTGTCTGAAATCTAAAGTTTTAACTCATAAGAAATGTAACAATATAATAAATGTATTTGTATTGTTTATGGAATTGCAAATAGAAATTACTGGTTGCATAAATAGTGTGTAGAATTAGTGTTCTCCATTATTTGGAGGGGGATTTGGGCGTAAGGTAATTAAAAATTAATCTGTGGAAACACTTCTGGAAAAATTGTTTTTAGTGTCAATTATAAAATGTAATTACAGTCTTACAGTTTAAATGACTTAGTTATGGTGGACTTTCTTCACAATCATTTTACTTTATCTACAGAGGCTTTGTAATTTTGTAATTTTTTTAATACTGTGACTGTTTTGTTTTTGATGCATACACAGATAAACAAATAGTAACAGTTATGTTATTCAGAAAGATTTTTAATACCACGAAAGTACCACATACCATTATAATTCTCAGCCTTTTATTTTCCGTTGTAAAACAAAAAAAAAAAACAAACCCACTACCATGAAGTCAATTCCAACTCATGGTGACCGTATAGGTCAGAGTAGAACTGTTCCATAATGTTTCCAAGGAGCACTTGGGTTCAAACTGCTGACCTTATGGTTAGCAGATGTAGTACTTAACGATTACACCACCAGGGTTTCCAAACTACAGTTTCCCATTATAATCTGTTATGTATAATAATCTTATCTCACTAATAGTACTTTAAGGAGCCTTAATGGTACAGTGCTTAAGTACTTAGCTACTAACTGAAAGGTTGTCAGTTCCCACACACCTAGCAAATCTTACAGCTAGAAAACACTAGGAGGTGATTCTACTGTGGTTCTGTAAGTCAAAAATTGACTGGATGGCACCTAAGAACAGCAGTAATCCTTTAATAATGCAAATGTTTATAAAAGTTTTCATACTTTATGAAATTCAGTGAAGAATCCAGTCAGATCTTTGCATGGTGACAGTATAGTCTTTCAGTAATGGTGCAGAATGCCTTGTTCCTACTACACATCCCAGTGGGGTGGCTGGAGTACAGGTGTTAGGGCCTTCAAGGCATCCAGTGCTCAGCTGGCCTCTGCCCAAGTGTGTCATAATCCTCAAGATTTCTCAGTGAACCAAGAGTACCTTGGATTGCTGAGATTACTCAGGGCTTATGCATGTACCTAAGCACTTGATCACCACTGTCAAAAACTTGTACGTTTGTTCAGGATTCCCATGGGCTCCATAGAAGTTAACCTCTCCTAAACAGAAGGAAAAAACTGCCAGTGAATAGAAAGTTGACATCCTGAGATGGGAATTTTACAGGAACAGTTACAGTACCATCTCTAGACTTACATTGGCTCCCATAGACCCATAGTGGGCTCAGACTCCTCCTTTGACCGTACATTATAGAAGGCTTTGTTGATTTCAAGGACGTTTCTCATACCACATGTCATTTATCCATGAGGGGTAACTGTGGTTATTGTTGGGCTTGTGATGGCACAGCACTGACCTGTAATTTCCTCACAGAAGGTAGTTCTCTGATGGAGGTAAATTATGTTTCCTTTGAGTTCTAAGTTTCCTTGTGTTTGCAGTGAGATGGTTCTGCCCCATAATCACCCTGTTATAAAATTGTATGTATGTATAGTCTTCATTTTAGCAAATGAGGAGCCAGTAAATAAAACCCATGCTGGTTCATTTGTTTCTTTCCATTTCACATTATTGTTCAGGGTAGGTAATAATCATTCACTTTCAGCTTTGTGTATTAACTTTCTTGCTGTTCCTCACTAAGCAACATGTAATTATAACTCACATTCAGATCCATTGGCTTTTACTTGTGATAATATTAAATGAACTGGGAGTGATGCTCTCTTTTTATAACTAGTTGCTATGTTAATTAATTTCCTTTACTTTTGCACAAGTATATGCCAGTTTATTTCAAATACATGTGTGCTTTCTGCTGCTCATATTTGTAATGTAAATTTAGTTGGTGTTCTTACTGAGGAACAAGTTTTATTGGTAACAGTGGCAAATCACAAAGCTCTAAGGTACATAATCGAGAATATACTGATGTGTGTTTTTTAAAAAGCTGAAATAAAAAAAAAGCTGAAATATTTGGGTTTGAAATGTACTTTTATTTATCATGTAAGTCCCACATGTGAGCGTTAGATATTAGCAGTTTTCATCAAAGAATATTTTAGATATTTAATGTTCCTCTGCCAACTTTATACTTTTCCTTTATATAAGAGAGAAGGCAAATAAGAATGTAGTGTGTGGGTTCCTGTAAAACAAGTCTTTGTTTTGCTTTGCTGTTTTAAAGGAAATACTGTGATAGGTAATGCTTAACAAATTCTGTTAATTCACTGATAGTATTCAAGTTTTATATCATAAAATTTCCAGTGGCCTCCTGAAAAAATCCTGTGTAGAGTGATGGAGAGACCTATTATTTTTAATATCAATGTTTAGTGAATTCTGTGTTTTGTAGATGCTGTCTTAGGTGATGGGGATTAGACAGGCGTGACCCATGGCAGACTGCCTCCAGCGGCGTGATCATTTACTTGTGAGACCAGGCAGTTCTGCATGGCAAATGACAGGAATCATTGCATGCATGTGTGTCTGAAAACCTTGTAAAACTAGGAAAGGGCATTTTCTTTTTGGCTTCCAGAATGCAGTAGCATATAACTAATGAATGAATGTCAGGGTATCATACCATTCAATAATACCTTATTATCGTTTGTTAGAAATAGACATTTTTTTCTTGCTGCCAAGGGAAAGTTTATATAGATCGATATAGTGTTATTGTCACACCTGGCATCTTTCTTTTGTAAAATTTACTGGTGTTGGTGTTTAGATTTGACGTGATGCTTGGTCTTGTTAATTGGGGTTTTAATTAAGGTTTACATTTTTAACCTCTCTCCAGTTAATTTCTTTTTTATGATGTTATTTTTTCTGCTTACAGGCTTACGGAGTTCATATGCTAGTCAGCACAGCCAACTTGGGCAAGACCTTCGTTCAGCTGTGTCTCCCGACTTGCACATCACCCCCATATATGAGGGGCGCACCTACTACAGCCCAGTCTACCGCAGCCCCAACCATGGAACTGTGGAGCTCCAAGGGTCACAGACAGCCTTGTATCGCACGGGCTCAGGTGAGTGTCGGCTGTCAGTTAAGTAGTTTCCTAATCTCACATGCTCAACGTGAAAAGGATTTTATTGAGACTGGACTCCCTCTTAGAATGCAATCATGTTGCCCATTTGCTTGTCAGATAAGCAGCTGTGACAACAGGTCAATAAACGGTAAACACATGTTCAGTTAGTAGCTATTTATAGGTGATGTATTTTTTCCTTAGTTCAACCTAAGCAGTGAATATAGTGATTGTCCTGTTAATTTACGAATAAGTTAGTGAAACCATAAATCTGACTTGCCACTAGTTAGAAGCATATGAGATGTAGAAGGGAAAGCCTTTATTGTTGCATTTCTTTGTAATTTTGTTGCCTGAATGAGAATTTGGAGAAAATCCATGCATGAGATATTTGGCTGTCTTTAATGTGTATAGCTAAAGTATATTTGGCATTACCCCTTTTTAGATGTTTGATTTCCTGTGAATACTCTGATGTAGAATGTGAAATCAGTATCTTTTGTGATGGTCTCAAAATGTTGCAGAATGGAGTTAGGGGATTTATAGAAACAGGAAGCTAGTGCATCAAGCCCTTGTAGCCCTGCGCTCCCAGTTACGCTCATTTACGTCCACGCTGTAATGACTGACTGAGCTGTAGCCTGTGGCAGTGTGAGCTGCTGTACTGAGCTCTGCGACTGGGTCACACAGTCTCAAGAGACTGCTTATTTAAAAAATAATAAAACCATTAGTGCAGATTCATTAACATACCCACAAATGAACTCCTGGTAGCAATGAAAATTCCTCGAAACTAACAGCTCCAAGAGACATACCTACCTGAACACCAAAAGCCAGAAGAACATACTTGATTTGGTCTTTGCCAGAAATTGACATTGTGGTCCACAGGGGAATTTTATTCTAACAGATCATACCTTCAGTTGTTAACAGATGTTAGTGAAGAAATAGTTCATTTGTTCTTACATTCTGTAAATTAAAAAGTCTTTAATAGGATTGATAAATGAATAGTATTGCTAAAGTCTTCTAATTTTAAGAATGTGTATGCAGTCATTGGAGGAATACTTCTTGTAATAATTAGGAAATACTTGTTAAATGCAGTGTACAGTAACTGTATATAACGTCACCCTATAATTTGAAGAAGTGGCTAGGGAAGAATTTGATGTATCTTCTCTCTTGTGTAAAATAAGTTTTCCAATGTTCATAAGATCCACAGCTCTACAAATAGAATGTATATTAAAATAAGTAATCTCTGTATACTACTGAATGTTAAGTGTGGTTTCAGTTATTTACAAATTTAAGTAAATGTCTTCATTTTTATGGCTAAAATGAAGCAATGAAATTTCTCAGGTTAACCTGATTATTTTCCTATATTTTTATGAGGTTTTAAGTTATTAAATCTTAAAAAGCATATTAAAACCTGTTATATAAGCATTTTTACTCTTTCCTGCTAATGCCGTTCACATAAACATTATAAAGTATGTGTTTTGAAAGTACTTTTTTTAGTGCTAATGTGCTATATTTGTATAATCTGAAAGTAAAGTCATTTAAATAATTTCTAAAAGCTATAGTTCTTAAAAATGTGTTGGCTTTTAGAAGTACGACTTTTTAAAAACTGTTAACTTTCTAGTAGGTGTTGGAAATCTGCAAAGGACGTCCAGCCAACGAAGTACCCTTACATACCAAAGAAATAATTATGCTCTGAACACAACAGCTACCTACGCAGAGCCCTACAGGCCGATCCAGTACCGAGTGCAAGAGTGCAATTACAATAGGCTTCAACACGCAGTGCCAGCTGATGATGGCACCACGCGATCCCCATCAATAGACAGTATCCAGAAAGACCCCAGGCAAGTACCAGTTATGAGTCACCAGAATGCTACAGTACTGCAGGAGCTCACCAGTATCTTTGTTCTGATTTTTGTTTAAGGTGCCCAGTTTATTGTAATATCATGTCTAATACTTTCAGTTGTATTTCAGCCACGTAGGTCATTGAGACTAATTTCATTTTAAAGATAGATTCCTTCTTTCAGTGCTTTAATAGTAGGCTAGAGGGGTACACAGGTCTGTTTGACTGCCTGCAGCATTCATCATTGAAATACTTCACCAGGGCAACTGCCTGGGATACCTTGTTAGTCAGAAGTACACAAAATATGTGAAAGGACATCTTACCCTTTTCCCTACTTCTGACTAACTTTTTGGATAAGAGCTTCAGAAAATGTAATTTGTTATTTTAAACTATGAAAGACCAGTTTTATACTGGTTAACTCTATGGCTTTAACTGTGTCCTCTTAAAAGCTTATTGCTATTTAAGAGAGATGGTTTACAAGAAACTCTCATATCTTATAAGCAAATAGTAATTGTCAAGTTACAAATGTTTCCTCATTTTAATTTTGTTTGGCTGTGTAGAGAACATTTTTATTAACATGAGTATGAATCATGTAGTACTTGATTGATTTTTCGAAAACTGGCCTTGTCTGTAATGAAAGTCATTTAAAATATTCAGAAAGTAGAGAAAAGATAGTTAGACACTAAAAAAGAATTTTAGTTTCTGAAAGAGTGAAACTGTTAGAAAATTTTAGCCAGGTTCAGTGTTATTTTAAGGGGTATATTAGTAGTAAGATTTCACTCATTTTTAGCAACCTGGACTTACTATAACGAGTGTGAATTAAAAGCTCAAGTAAAGTTTTGGTCTAAAACTGAAAAGCTCAGTGCATTTTATAGACTTCAATGGGAAACAGACTGCTTCAGTAAACCATTTCACTTACTCCCTTTTTTGTCTAAAATACTTTAAGGTTTCTGTATACGTTTGGCTCTGTATTTCCTTGTTTGCTATCTTTTTATTATTTTAAAGATTTTTTAAATAGTTTGGGTAATGCTACTGCTAACGTAATTAAATCAGAATTACCGTTACATAGCTTTCTTTTTCAGAATGACAAAAGTGTAGGACACCCAAATGGATGCAAAATTTCAGAGTTTGAGTTACAGATACTTTAGACCATAGCTGGGCTGAACCTGGAGAGAAAACAGTAGCTGCTCAGAAAAGCAGCAAAGTGTGATTAGAGCTTTGAGTTTTAATGTGTCCCTGAAGACACTGGTTTTGACCTCCGATGTGAGTTGATTCACTCTAAACAAGGATTTCGTGTATGATAATATCCTTCATTTATTCATAGTATGATAATTTCATAGTCAAATGCATAAAACTGTTATGGCTAGCTTTGATTATATGAAACTGTACTGATAATATTATTAATGCTATATTATTATCCTGAAAAATTCTTTATAGGACTGATGAGGTTGTTGTTGCTTACTGAATTACAAGAAATACAAGGGTTTTTTTTTTTTTTTTTTTTAATCAATGTCTAATTTGGGAGCAAAATTTATTAGTAATAGAAGTTATGCTTCTAAAAAAGAGTAAAAACATTTCCTATTGAATGTCACAGTAACATGAAGAATGATCTCATTCACAGTGTTTCTTCTGAGCAGGGCCCCACCTGTGACATTCAGCAGGATAACTTCATTTATTCCTCCTTTGACCTCATCAAATATTTTGCTTCTATATATTATTATGAAACCCACCAAACAACTGTTTTGGGGTCAATTGTGTTTTGAAGAAAAAAAGATGATGTTTTATAATCACCTCAGTATTTATTATTTATAGTGTTTGTCACTTTGTCCCATAAAGTCACATTTCCATTTGGACTGTATCCTTCAGTTGTATCCTTCAGCCCGAAAAACTTCCCTTTAACCTTTCCTTGTGTTGCAGGTATGCTAGCAAAAAATTTTGTATTCTCCTTATCTGAAAATACTTTTGTTTCACTGATTTTAAGAGAATTTTTGCTAGATATAAAATTCAGGGTCAACAGGTATCTTTCTTTTTTCCTCCTGAGCTTTTTAAAAATGCCATTCGTTGTCTTTAATTTTTTGCTAGATATAAAATTCGAGGTCGACAGGTATCTTTGTTTTTTCCTCCTAGTGTTTTTAAAAATGGCATTTGTTGTCTATATCTCCGTAATTTCTAATAAGATATCAGCCAGCATTTTTTTTTCCCATTGTATACTGTGTCTCCTCTGGCTGCTTTTTAGATTTTTCTCTTTATCTTCTGTTTCCACCATTTAACCTATGTTGAGCTTCATTGAGATTCTTAAACTACTGTAGGTTTATGATTTTCACCAAAATTTGCAATTTTCAACCGTTATTTCTTTCATCTTTTTTCTGCCAGACATTCTTTTTCTGCCCCTTCTGAGATTCAAATTAAATGTATGATAAACTGCTTAATATTATCCCTCAAGATACTGAATTTTTACTGTTTTATTTCATGTTTTTCTCTATATTCTTCAGATGGTTAGACACATTTTTATTGAATTTTCACATTTTCTGTGTTTTCTTTTGCAGTCTTCAGCATGCTGTTAAGCCTATCCCATGATTCTTTTTTTATTTCAGTTACTTGTACCTGATTTTTTTCTCATAGTTTAATTCATTTGATGAGAAGCCCCATGTGTTCACACCATATGTCTATCTTTTCCTGGAAGTCTTTGAACACATTTACAATAACCATTTTAACATCCTCCTGCTAATTCCAACATCTAGACTGTGTCTGGGTCCATTCCTGTTAGGTCCATTCCTTTTTTCTCCTTGGAAAGTCAGATTTTCCTGCTTCTTCTGGTGTTCAGTAATTTTAAGTTATGTTGTGACTGTGGTAGATAATACGTTGTAAAAACTCTGGATTATTTTGGCTTTTGTTTGGGCAGACAGTTTAATTACTGACAAATCCTTTGGATCCCATGAAGGTAGGTTTTGTTCTTTGTTGGAACATGTCAATGTCAGATTTATTGTTAGTCATAGAGCATGAACCTTATTCAAAGCCTTTTTGCAATCGTCACTAAGTTCCTGAGGTCGTCACTCTGACTGGACTGATGTCAGCATCACCCAGCACTAGCATCTGTCCAGCTTTCAGTTTTGCTGCAAGTAACATAGCATGGACCTGTACAGGTACCCTACACAGGTGCTTCCCAGCCGTCACCTGAGAGGCACTTTATTCTTGTTAGGTGTCATTAGACCCTGTGCACAACAGAGTGAAGCACTGTATGGTCCTGTTTCATCAGAATCCTCATTCTGCTTGAGCTAATTATTGCAGCCACTGTATCAGTCCATCTCATTGAAGCTCTTCCTCTTTTACAGTGATTCTCTTCTTTACCAACCATGATGTCCTTCTCTTAATAATATGTGCAAAATATGTGAGATATAGTCTTGCCATTCTTGCTTCTAAGGAATATTCTGCTTGTATTTGTTCCAAAACAGATTTTGTTCATTCTTTTGGCATTCTAATGCTATATTCAGTCTTCTTCACAACGCAGTTCAAAGGTGTCAATTGTTTGGTCTTCTTTATTCATCATAAAGCTTTTGCATGTATATCAGGTGATGGAAAACACCATGGCTTGCTTCAGTTCTCCTTTAGTCTTCAAGGTGACATCTTTGTTTTTAACACTCTAAAGAGGTCTTTAGTAGCTGGTGTGCCTAATGAAGTGCATCTTTTGATTTCTTGAGTGCTGCTTCCATGGGTGTTGATTGTAGATCCAAATAAAACAAAATCCTTGACAACTTCTGTCTTTTCTCCATTTACTGTTACGTTGCTTATTGGTCCAGTTGTGGGGATTTTTGTTTTCTTTATTTTGAAGTGTAATCCATACTGGAGGTTGGTGTCCTTGATCTTCATCAGTCAGTGCTTCAAGTCCTGTTCACTGTCAGCAAGCAGAGTTGTCATCTGCATAATACAGGCTGTTAATGAGTCTTCCTCCAACCCTGATGCCTCTTTCTTCTTCATATAGTCCAGCATCTTTGATTATTAGCTCATAATCCAGATTGAATAAGTAGTTGTAAAAGGATGCCCACCTTTTCTGACTTTAGACTATGTAGCTTCCTCTCATTCTGTTCAAATAGCTACGTCTTGCTCTGTTTACGGGTTCCTTATGAGCACAGTTGAGTGCTCTGGAATTCCCATTCTTTGCAATGTTATCCATAATTTGTTATGATCCACAGGGTTGACTGCCTTTGCACAGTCGTGAAACAGAAGTAAACATCTTTCTGGTAGTCTCTGCTTGCAGCCAGAATCTATCTGACAACTAGCAGTGATGTCCATGTTTCCATGTCCTCTTCTGAATCTGGCTTGAGTTTCTGGTAGTTCTCTGTTGATACACTACTGCAGCTGTTTTAGTTGATCTTCAACAAAATTTACTTGTGTGTGATATTAATAATCTTGTTCAGTGATTTCCACAATCAGCTGAATCACCTTTCTTGGGAATAGGCATAAATATCAGTCTCTTCATGTCAGTTGGCCAGGTAGCCGTCTTCCAAATTTCCTGGCATAAATGTGTGAGCACTTCCAGCACTGCATCTGTTTGTTGAAACATCTCTGTTAGTATCTTCATTTTCTGCAGCCTTGTTTTTTGCAGCTTGAACTTCATTGCAGCTTGAACTTCTTCCTTCAGTACCATTAGTTCCTGATCATATGCTACCTCCTGAAATAGTTGAGTGTCAACCAATTCTTTTCAGAATAGTGACTCTGTGTATTCCTTCCATCTTCTTTTGATGCTTCCTGCCTCGTTTAATTTTTTCCCTGCAGAAACCTTCACTACTGCAACTCAGGGCTTAAGTTTTCTCTTCAATTCTTTCACCTTGAGAAATGCCAAATATATTCTTCTCTTTTGGTTTTCTATTTCCAGGTCTTTGTACAGTCATTACAATACTCTGCTGTCTTCTCAAGCCACCCTTTGAAAACTTCTGCTCAGCTTTTTTACTTCATCATTTCTTCCTTTCACTTTAGCTGTTCAGCATTCAAAACTAATTTTTAGAGATTTTTCTGACATTGATGTTGACCTTCTCTCTTTCCCATCTGTTTAATGACTCCTTGCTTTTTTCATGTATGATGTCCTTCGTCATTCCATAACTCATGTGGTCTTTGTTTATTATTGTTTAGTGTATCAGATCTGTTATTGAAATAGTCTCTAAATTCAGGTGGGGTGTACTCGACGTCATACTTTTGCTGTGATAAACTTATTCTCATTTTTTTCAGTTTCAGCTTGAACTTGCATCTGAGCAAATGATGGTCTGTTCCACCGTTAGCTCCTGGCGTTGTTCCAACTGATGATATTGAGTTATTCCATTGTCTTTTTACACAGAAATAGTCAATTTGATTCCTGTGTATTCCACCTGGCGAGGCCCATGTGTATAGTCACCGTTTATGTTGGTGGAAAAAGGTATTTGCAATGTGAAGAAGTCTTTGATCTTGACAAATTCTGTCCTATGATTGGCTTTATAATTTCTGTCACCAAGACCATATTTTCCAACTACCAATCCTTCTTTGTTTCCAGCTTTTGCATTCCAATCACTAGTAATTATCAATGCATCCTGACTGCATGTTTGATCAATTTCAGATTTGCAGTGGTTGGGGAAAATCTTCAGTTTCTTCATCTTCAACCTTAATGGTTGGTGTATAAATCTGAATAATCATTATATTAATTGGTCTTCCTTTTGGACATATGGATATTATCCTATCATTGACAGGGTTGTACTTCAGAATAGATCTGTAAGTGTTCTTTTTGATGATGAATGTAATACCATTTCTCATCAAGTTGTCATTCCTGTCATAGTAGATCATGATTGTCTGACTTAAAATAGCCAACACTAGTCCATTTCAGCTCACTAATATCTAGGATATTGTTTATGTAGTGTGTTTCCTTTTTTGACACTTTCCAATTTTCCTGGATTCATGCTTCATACATTCTACATTTCTGTCATTAATGGGTGTTTACAGCTGTTCCTTTTCTTCTTGAGTCTTGCCATATCAGCAAATAAAGGTCCCAAAAGCTTGACTGCATCCACGTCGTGAAGATCAGCTGTCTGCCCTAGTGTCGTAGTGCCTACAAATTCTGCTGCTAAGCAAAAGGTCACAGTTGAAATCTACTGGCTGTTCCTTGGAAACCCTATGGGGTAGTTCTGCTCTGTCCACTAGGGTCGCTCTGAGTTGGAACTGATGGATGGCACTGAACAACAACAACTTTGAGGAAGCAGGTCTTCCCCAGACTTATTTAGAATACATTTCAACCTGCAGGGCTCTTTTTCCAGTATTATATTAGACAAAGCTCTGCTGCAATTTCAGCAGAATTTTTCACTGACTCTTTTCAGAAGTAGACCCCTGTGGGTACTTCTTACGAGTCTTTCTTAGTCTGGAAGCACCACTGAAACTGATCCACCATGAATCACCCTGCTCATGTTTGAATACTGGTGGCATAGTTTCTGTCATTACAGCAATACTGAAGCTCTCAGAATATGACAAACTGACAGATGCTTTGAGGGCAGCCCATGTAGACTTCTGTCATCCCTTCTCATAGCTTCCTCCTCTGGCACCCTGCCCTACAAATTCCAAAGAGCTTAGCATTCCAAAATTGTAGCCCCTCCTTCTTCAGTTCATTGAGTGCATCGTGCCCTAGTTGGGCTCAGCTCCCTCTACTGGGAAGTGCCCCAGGCAGGAAGCCAGGTGAATATGTGGCCCCTTGGGTGTTTCTGTCCTCTTAAAGACTATGTTCTTCTGTCACGTGTTGCCTAAAAAAGTTTTCCTCATGAATGTCATCCAGTTCTATCGTTTTTCATGGTGGGAGGGCAAGTTTACTACCAATTACTCTGTTGCAACTGGAAACAGAATTCTGGACTTAGATTTTAATGGAGTAAATCCTGGCAGCCTTTGATACCAGCCAGCCAGCCTGTCAATCAATAGCAGTAATTCTGAAGGAATTTTCTCTGGTTAACTTAAAGTGTATGCAAACCAAGCATAACTGCCCACCCCCAGCTGGTACCCTTCTTTTGCTTTGCCAGGCCATCATGACACCTAGGGATGTCAGGATATCTTGACCATTACTATGTCATTTAAAGTAACAAAAATGTCAGTATGTAAATGACAGTCATCAAAGAAAAGTTTGGTCACACTGTTTATTACAGCCCAATAGTTTTTGTACCTATTTGCATCAGAAGTGGTTAACATGGCTTCAGGGCATAAAAGGGAACGTATTCCAAAGAATGTCACTGTAGTTATAAATCTTGATATTTATTTGCTTATTCATAGCTCATTTCTCAGGAATGGTAAAAATTAATAAGACATCTGTGTCATAATTCAACATTTTTTAAATATTTTAATACTCGTCATCACATTTAATCGTTTTAGCCAACCTATGAAGAAAGTAGAAATGATGGTTACATTTTTTCTACTTTATATATGGGAAAACTGGAGCACCAACTAATTGACTCATTTTCAAAATCATGTAATAATTGACAAAGCTAAGACTTAAAGCCAGGCAGTCTAATTCCAAATTCTGTGCATTATCTGCTGTGTTGTTTTGACTCTTTTGGCATTTGCTGTATTCTTCATGTTTGTTAATGATTATTTCCTCCAGTTTACCATCCAGCATGTTCCTGAAGCTGGAACTCTCAATCTCACCCTTGACTTCAGTTTCTGTAAGATCACCTGGCTGCTATGCAAAGAATGGATTTGGGAACAGAAGTGATATTTGAGGCTGAGAGAACACACATAAAACTAATAGGGTGATTTTTAGATGGAGTAATTGGAGAGATATGGTTTATATTAAATATTTTTGAGGTAACCAACAAAGTTTGCTGATGGATTAGATGAGGAAGATAAGAGAAAGAAATCAAGGATGACCATTTTGTTTCAAGGAACTCTGTGGATTACAGTGTTAATAGTATGCTTGCTACCTGACTTTTCTGGCTTTAGTACATTCTCTACTTAGCCACTGGAGTTGTCTTCCCAGATAAATGTGGTCATTTTAACACTGTCTCACTTTGGTGCTTTAAAGCCTCCATTAGCTTTCTGGTCTTTGTACATACGGTTCATATGTAAACAGCCTGGCTTTAACTAACCTATACTCTGAGTTACTAATCCCAGAGTTGTTATCTCTATGCAGCGGTATTTAATAGTTTCTGTTTCATAGAACAACAGTAAAGGTAGATGAGGCTGTGCCTGGAAAGCTGTTAGCACAGTGCCTGATACGGAGGAAACTCAATCAATAGTAACTCTTCTGAGAGTACTTGGCTTGGCTCTGAGCTTGGCATAAAAGACCGGTACACATACCCATGTCTATTCAGTGTTTGTATCTATAGCACATAGTCTGGAGCCCTAACGAAAATTCAGGAAATATGTATTTGAACAAGTGGTATGTACGTGTGTGTGTGCCGATCTGTAATGACCTGCCCCTTTGCAGTGAACTAGGAAGTTAGTATCTGAAACTTTCCTGGACCAAGAGAAACTCTGGGACTTTAAAAACAGAGCAATAAAATTATCAGCAGGTTATTAATCTTAAAGCTGTGTTTTAAAAGTTTACTCAGCATTAATTCAATTTTTGATTAACAGTTAACTTTATTTTGCAATCAAGGTTTACCCATTTGTTGTTACTGAGCCATTTTCTAAGAAACTGGTCTTCACGTCATATAAGCATCAATTCACATTTAACAAGGATTGCAGACAGTGGGCCAATCTAATGACATCAGTACATTTTGACATTCATCATGACCTAAAAAAAGTCTGTGTGCAGCATGATTGTATACTCTTTGTACGAAAAATGGTATGGCGTAGTGGTTGAGGAGACAGACTCTGAAGGCAGACTGCTTGAGTTCACATCTTGCTCTGCATTCAGTATCCCTGTTATTTTAGGAAAGTTAACCTGTCTGCCTAAACTTCCAGATCTGTATGTAAGGTTGCTATAATAGTAAATTATGTAATACTGTTACTAAAATACTGTCTGGCACAGAATAGGTGCTTGTGAAATAGACAGTTCTATTTGGTAATAATCCAATTTTATAATTACATTCCATACACATATATGTGCACATATTTGTACACATATGTAGATAAAAGGCCAGTGGAAAAAGTCAGCTGTGTTTTTCTCTGGGTTACTGGTAAAGTAGATCTCTCTGTTTCTCTGTCTGATATTAAACAGCAACAATAAATGTTAATGGAAACCGTGGTGGTATAGTGAGTTAAGTGCTACATCTGCTAACCAAAAGGTCATCAGTTCAAATCTACCAGGTAGTCCTTGGAAACTCTATGGGGCAGTTCTGTTCTGACCTCTAGGGTCACTATGAGTCGGACCCAGCTCAACGGCAGTGGGTCGTTGGTTGTATAAATGTTATGCTTTCAAAAATCATTGCACATACAGTATGTGAGATTTCTAGGCTGACGCCTGCTCTATTTCTACCACCCCTTCTTTCAGTCTCCTCAGGTATGCTATCTCAGTCAAGGTGTATTTGTTTACCTGTGCCTTGCACCTGCAATTTTCTTACATCAGTAGAGAGGCATGAAAATAGAATCAGGAGGAAAACTAGAATGGAAGAGTTACCTGTGTTAAGAATTTTCTTTGTTCCCCTGAATCTCTTTCTGTGCATCTGTGCATCTGTGCATCATGATTTCTTTAAGATCATAAGTATATGAGACTCTATAATATGTTCATCAGGGTAAAAAATGATATTTTTATATGTGTGGATATTTATAGCTTCCAATTTCTTGTCTCAGCTGAGCTGTTTTTCCTGTAACAAATGTTTTGTTCAGCATAGTCAGTTAAAACCCAGAGCCTTCCTTTCTGAAGCCATGTTTGTCTTGCACAGGGAGTTTGCCTGGCGTGACCCTGAGCTGCCTGAGGTCATTCACATGCTGCAGCACCAGTTCCCATCAGTGCAGGCCAATGCCGCGGCCTACCTGCAGCACCTGTGCTTCGGTGACAACAAAGTGAAAATGGAGGTACAGGACCCAGCCCCTGAGTGACTCAGGCAACAGTGCCAGATGCAATGCATGGGCTTTTCTAAGAAAGTACTTTGATAACCAATTTGATACCAGATATTATTTTTTACTTCTTAGCTGTGCATTTCAGGATTTTTCAGGGAAAACTAGAAAGAGTATATTGCTTAGAGTGCTTTTAGCATTTTCAAATCGTGTTCACTTCATTAGCTTATTCATAAAACGTGAACAAAAATCAATGTAACCTGCATTTTAATGGGATTTTTGAAAAATCTATTAGAGAAGAATTATAGTGTGCATTTAACTACAAGGCTCATGTATCTGGTCAAGCTGGTGCCTACATTTTAGTAAAGTTACAGGAGATTTATAGCCATTACAAATATAAAACATACAAGAATTTTTTTTCAGGTTTTTTTTGTTTGTTTTTGTGTTTTGGCATTTATAGAAATACAGCAATTCATTGGTTATTGACTAGCATTTTATAACATGCAGTTTCTTTTTTTAATGTATCAGGTCTTGTTCCCCCCTCTTTGCAGTGTCATACCGAACTGAAGCATTTATCAGCTTAGTATGTAAATCTCTGTACCCATAAAGATAGATACAGTAAATAAAGCTCAGAAATAATCAATAATGTACTGATGAATTGACAAGTGCAAGAAAATTTAGAGTAGCCTAACAAACCAATTCTAGAAATTCAATGACCTCCATCAAAAAGTCTCTTGTGTGTTGCCTCTGGGCATGCATAAAGCTTTGTAGGGTTTGTGTAATTGTTTATTGCTCTCCTGATATGAAAGCATGATCACCCACATGTGTTTAGAGAGTGCTACCTGCATTTGCACATTCACCCACTGACGTCTCCATCCTTAAAACCATAAACTCAGGAAAGGAGCATCATCTTGAAATGTCTTCTCAAATTTATAAAAGATGTATTATTTAAAAATTTTAAAGCAACCTTTTGAAATGATCTGTGGTTATCCATTTCCCTTGATCTTTCCATATTATGATTAATTACCTAACATGTTGGCCTGATGTCTAATTTTCATTCCAGGTGTGTAGGCTGGGGGGGATCAAGCATCTGGTTGACCTTTTGGACCACAGAGTTTTGGAAGTTCAGAAGAATGCTTGTGGTGCTCTCCGAAACCTTGTTTTTGGCAAGTCCACAGATGAAAATAAAATAGCAATGAAAAATGTTGGTGGGATACCTGCTTTGTTGCGACTGTTGAGAAAATCTATTGATGCAGAAGTAAGGGAGCTTGTTACAGGTATGTACAGAATGTCATCTTGTGCTGAAGGAACTTGAATTCAAAACGGTCTACAATATACCACTGAGTAGTGGCATTGTCAGGGAATGACAAGTTCTTAGTGTAGACAGTGTTGCTCATAATCGTGTTGAAGGCTGAGTATAATTTAATGATTCAGAAGGCCTTTATAGTGCTAGAGTCATTTCTGTCAGGATCAGTTATTGTATTTTGTTAATGTGTGTCGGCTAACAGAGATGTCTTACTCATGAAAGGCTGCATAAGTCATCCACTCTTACACGTTCTGTGGAAACCTTGGTGACGTAGTGGTTAAGAGTCCAGCTGCTAACCGAAAGGTCAGCAGTTTAAATCCATCAGGCATTCCTTGGAAACTGTATGGGGCAATTGTACTCTGTCCTATATGGTCACTGTGAATTGGAATGGAATTCATAGCAACCAGTTTGGTTTGGTTTATTACATATTCTGTATTAAATTAACTTGTTTTACATAGATTGGAATTCCTTTATTATAAAAACAAAATGTGCTTTATGAATTGGTAACCTCTGCTTCAGGTCAGCCAGTGTCTGAGTGCCTGGTTGTATTCCTAGACGCTTTCCTTGGCACTGGCAATATGTAGATGAATTAAAACCCAGACCCTGCGTTCATGTAGTACTAGGCTAGGGAGGAGTGCAGGTAGCCTGTGAATTGCAGCAGCAAGTGCTATGAGTTAGCAGGGATTGAGCTAGGAGCACAGAACACGGGGAGAAAGGTCCCCTGGTCCATGTGAAACCTACGATGCCTTAATGGATGAGGAAGCATTGGTCAAGTAAGCAGGGGAGAGATTTCCAGTCCCAAATAGAGGCTCAGGGTCTGCATGGCATGTGAGGTAGGAACTCTGAGGTGGAAACAGGGAGAGCTGCTTTGGCATGAAACTCACTGGAGCGAAACAAAGCCATAGAACGATGTAGGCCTAGTTTGCAGAACCTTTATGAAGAAATTACTCATTTACCACATGCAATAGGATGTATTGTAGGACAGGACAGTGATCAGTTTGGGCTTTTAAATGTGTCCTTCCAGCAGTCAGCAAGAAAGATGATTGACTTGCAGGAGACAGGCCTACTGTCAGAGAGGCCAATGAGGGGATCACTGTTCTGGAGATGACACCTTGAACTGTGTCAGGGATACAAAGGAAGGGATCAGGGTTGGGGTAAAGGAAACACAGGGGAGAGAAATAGGGCATGGTGATCAGATGTGGGGAGTGAGAGACAGAAGAATTGATGCTCACTTGTCTTGAGAGAGACTGTGAAACTCATAGTGCCAGCTAGGTTCTACATACTCAGGATTGAGATGAGGGGATGAATCCATTGAAGGGTGAACTGATGACAGCATCCTTGCAGTAGAGAACTAGTGGGGGAAATCTAAGCATTTGTTGGCCAAAAAATGGTTAAATAGATTTTAGCACATTCACATAACAAAACTATATGATGTGTGGAGAGAGAGAGAAGTTAAAATCAGTGTATTAGGGCTAAATATAACAATATTAGAATAATCTCAGAAAACATTTCCAGCATTATAGATGCAACATAATGCCATGTGTTTAAAGTTTATAAATAAGCAAGTTGAGACTAAATTATTTTTGAGTGCATGCACCTGCAATAAAAAGTTAGCTGTTTTAATTAGAATGATGAAAAACAGATTCAGGATAGTGGTTACCTCTGAAGAGGAAGAAAGGAAAACAGGATTGAGAAGCATAATCTACCTCTATTTCTTTAAAGAGAAATCTGAAACAAATAAAGCCAAATTTTAATATTTATCAAAGTTGAATGGTGAGTACCTGGGTCTTTGTTTTTTATTTTCTTTCTTATTTTTCTGTGCTTAAATACTCACCTTGAAATGTTTTAAATATGACTCTTCCCATTCCTCACTGGCTTCAACTACCAAATCAGTGCTGTTGATCTCGCCAGATATAATTCAGTAACATTTAAAAAGTAGTAAACCATGGTAAATCTAATATTTAAGGAAACATCAACCTTCTCATAAGGTGTAAAAAAGTCCAGCATTAATAATATTCTGTATGCCAAGTAAGGTATGAAATTTAAGTACCAGAAATAAAGTACACTTTACAAATAACTTTAAACTCTGGAATGGAATGCCTGCCTTAATGTATTTCCAAAATTGATGCTGCAACACCTAAGTTACATCTAAGTTAAAGCTTCATCATATTGATTTATTAGTGTGTGTTTCCTATTTGTAAAAAGACTTTGAGGCACTTCACACTCTCACACGAAAAAATAAATTATAAGTATATATACGTACATATGTGTATGGATGTACATATTAATTAAATGGAAACTTAAGACAAGCTAAACAACGCTAAGACAAAGATGTAGAGTCCAAGACGTAGGGGAAATGCAGGTCGAGAACACTGCTGCAAGACCAGACTCGATGGTCCGACTCGATGGTCCGACAGCCTCGAGGGTCCTGTGAAGACATGGGCCCTGGAATCGCTGCTATCCTGGAACTGAAACCAGCTCTTCAGACAAAAACTAGAATGGACTATGAGACATAGAATGATGCCAGTGCTGGGTGCACTTCATGGCTTAAGTACGTGTATGAGGCTGTCTGACTCCTCTCTGTAGGTTAGAGGGGAAGGTGGAGAGGAGGGGACAAGTGGTGACTGAATGAATACCGAAAGTACAGAGTAGAAAGGAGTAGAGTGTTGTCATAGGGGGCAGAGAGCATAGAGGTGTGTGTTCTGGGTTTTAGATGTCAAGTGGACTTAGACTGTAAACTTTCACTTCATCGCATTTGAAAAAAAAAGAAAGAAACCAGGAAAAATGAAGGATGCTGATATGTACATCCTAGAAGCCAGCACAGCTTCGGTGATTGCATCCGCAATAATTTACCCTAAGTTCTCCAGTATCAGAAGATTGAAGAGACAGTTATTGGTAGTACATGAGTGCTTTCTTTGTTTGACATTTCTTTTCCCTTCGCTTTGAACTTACCATGTAATGTCCTAGCGTCTTCTGACACTCACACACCTGTTTAGCCAGTAAAGCGGTAGAATGCTCCACACAACTTCCCCAATGAGGGATCAGCAATGATCCTGGGACAACCTGATGTTAGAAGCATGGCTTACACTCAAATTGGTTCTTTTTTGATTAATTGGCCAAATTTATCCAGAGTTAGTCCTTAAGCCTTTGAGTAATGTGCAGCTTTTTTCAGCTCTTCTCAGTAGGAATAAGTAAATCTTGTCTGGATTTTTGTTACTGAGGTTTCCCGTGAGAGAAACTGTTCTGACTTTTTCATGAGGTAAGCTATAAGAATGTATCAGATTTATAACAGCAGGAAGAAAAGTTTATGGACATTAGGCAATTTCTTTTTTATTTGAAAGTATATCCAGTTCAAGTAGAGCCAGACTTAACTCTGAAGGACACTTCCATACCAATTTGCCTGGGATATACCATAAGTGTGAGTGTGAATTTAGATCCTTTCCTCCATATTTTATCACTTGTGTGGGGGTACAATGCTAATTGCTGAGAACACAAGGTGTTTTAGGATATAGATCCTGGCCTTAAAGGGAGAATGTCAGTGTTACCTGATGGAAAAAGAGCTACTTCCTTAGTGGGTGGTATTGCTAGCAACAATCTCTGATATTTTGTTTTTAGAAATATCTGCTATAAGCTTTTAGGCTTTATGAAGAATTTTTTTGGCCATACTTGTATGGTAGGAGAAATTGACTTGCTTTGTAGTCTGGTGGTGTGGTTCACTGCTCCAGCTGCTAACCAAAAGGTCAGCAGTTCAGGTCTGCCAGATGCTCCTTGGAAACTCTGTGGGGCAGTTCTACTCTGTCCTCTAGGGTCACTGTGAGTCAGAGTAGACTCAGCAGCTGTGGGTTTGGCTTTGTAGCTGTATATTTTTGTTCCTAATAATTATTCTGATGTGTGGATTGATCTGATTATGAGCGTCCACTTCAAAAATAGTATTTGCTTTGGAATGGGAGTGGTCAGTGTATAGACACTTGGTACTCAGTTGCCATATGTTAAGGAGATGGATTTGAGGGCTGCCAAAGTGAGTTTCCAGCTCTGAAAATCTGTGTTGGCCTGAACTTGATTTGTATATAAATATTGTCTAGCTAATACAAAACTATCAAGACATAAATCCAGCACAGTTGCTTCTGTTTGTGTTGTATATATACACATGTTTATAAGCCAAGATTTACAGAAACATCAAAATTATTTATTCATATTTATCAGTCCTAAAACTTAATGATACCAACAGTCATTGATAGCTCTGTCGTCTAGTACTGCTGTAATGGAAATACCACAAGTAGATAGTTTCTTCGCAGTCCAGTAAGCTACAACTTCAGATTCAAGGCATCAGCTCTAGGGAAAGGCTTTGTCTCTTTGTTGGCTCTGGAGGAAGGTATTCATGATGCATCAGTTTTCCCTTGGTAGGGGAGAATCACAGCACAGGAACTTCAGGTACAATGGACATGCTGTGCTCCCAGCACTGTCTTCTTGGTGGTTTAAGTTTCCTGGGTCTCTCTGCTCACATCTCTCTTTTATTTTTCAAAAGAGATAGGCTTACGACACTGTCCAGTGGTGTAGACCTCATCAGTGTAACTGTTGCCAGTCCACGTTATTAAATCGTAGTGATAGAATTTACAACACGTAGGAAGATTCCATCAAATGACAAAAAGGGAGAAAATCATACAGTACTCAGAATCATAGCCCAGACAAATTGATACACACGTATTTTGGGGGGGCACACTTCAAAACATGACAGTTGATATTCATATTTTAGGAGTGATTGATCTCTGATACGAAGTATGAAAAACATCAAGATATCCTTACAGTGTTCTTCATTAACTCTTCCTCAAGTCAGAATCTCAAGTCATAGGGTCTCAGGGTTAGAGTAGACTTCAAAATTTGTTTTGCTCAATCAGCTACCTAATGCATGAATCCTTGTAGAGTTTCCATACATTGTAGTTGCATCATGTGTTTGAACCCAGGGGAACAGGGGGCTCACTCCTTCATGAAGATAGTTGGCATGACATGAAAAGGCAAGAAAGACAAGCCCTCAGGAGCTCATCTTGCTTAAGAATGGTGCTGTTAGAGAAGATCAGTTCAGCTCTAGATCCAGCCTCTTGGACCACTCCTAGCCGTTTAATAATGCCCAGGCAGAACCATCCTCATTAAAATACATCTGTTGCAAAGATGGGCAGCAGGCTGCTGTATGACCTCATCACCAGCATTCGCTTTCAGCTGCCTATCTCTTATAATCCCCTTTGAAAATATTTTCCTTCCAAATTTCATAGTTCAGCCAGTGGCTGACCTCAAATACCACGTGCTTTGACAAGTGTGCATGATGCTTGTCCTTTGTAGGTGTAGCCTGCGAGTTCTTCAGTGAAGATTATCGTCAACATAGCATCATGAAATGTTAAAGAACAGTGAACTGTCGTGTTCACAGTATTTTAGAATTAAAAAGATAATGTTACTTGGAAGCTGGATATTCTGTTATTCTTAATATTAAGTAATTCAACCCAGTTATCAGTCCAAAGTGTTTATTTTCTATTGCTTTGGTCCAGTTTGACAATTTTTACTACTTGAAGAATTTTAGCTATTCCTTTTAGAAAAGATCCCTCGCCTTTGCTTTAAATGTAATAATTGCTCAGGGTCTATATTTATGGCCACATTTATTTTCAGGGAAAAAAAAAAAACTTTTGCCAATGCCAAGTATATATTCCCAAGACAATATGGCTGTCATTGTTAATTAAAATAGTTCTGCAATCTGTAACATGATTCTTGTATTTTCTTCATCATGCTGAACATTTTCCAAGTTGAAGCCTAATGAGCTTTTCTGTTGGTAATAGCTGATCTATGTGGGTGCCTGGGATTTTTTTTTTCCACCCTCAATTCCAAAGATGTTTCTTGCCTTTATTGTGCTTAAATTTAAAAGCTGGATAAAGTATGGTTACTCCCAAGTTGGATTATAAAATAAATGCTCCAGAGGCCACAAGCTGTGGATGGATAGTGGGAACACCTTACCACTAAAGAAGATGCTAGAACTCATGTGCTCAAGATTGGCTTGCTCAAGATAATTAAATCGTGTTTCTAAGCTGGGGAATGAGAGGTTTGTATCACTGAGCATCCTGAAAGCATAGTTTTAATAGATTATAGAGATTGTAGATATTGCCCAAAACTTCAGGGCTTGCCTTTCAATGCAGTAAATGTCTCCAAACTATCACACACCTCTTACCGTGGTATGAAATTAACACTGGTTTGAAATACTAAAAAGTAACCTTTGTTCTTTAATAATAATAGACTTTGTTCACGTAACTGCTATAGTTATAGTATTTCCAGTTTTGCAACTGATTATGTGTCCATATGGAAAAGTAAAATATTGCTATGCTGTTTAGTTTGAAATTTTTGGATACCAGCAGTGGTTTCCAGACACTATACAGAACATGAAATTAGGCATTTTCCCTGTCTGGTGATTAGTTCCATATTTCCAGTTAGATGATAAATTACTGAGAAAATGATAGTCGTGCACTAAGGAAGGGTATTGATGGGCCAGGATAAAGTTTAGCAGACCAGCAAAACATTCTGGCAAGAACTGGTCTCATAGAATAAATAGCAGGAGCTTGGTGGCCATACTTCCAGCCTGTATGTGCCGTTACAGGATGAAATGATATGCTAACATGTCCATTTGGCCTAATTAATATGCCTCACAAATGGGCTTTACTGGGCCACTAGCATTGTCAGGAGCAGCATAGATGATTTTCAGAAATCTAGTAATTCTCCCAGTTTCTGGCCCAGTCAGTAAGGAACCCTGTCACTTGGTACACATTATAAAACAGTGACATCAAACACAGTCTCTTTCATTCCCACTGTGTTATTTGGTGAACATTTCAAACCATAAAATTGGTAATGAAAAATAAAGTGACAAAAAAAGTTGTAATTGGTTTTAAGACAAATCATTTATTTTAAATGAACCACTTGTTAATTCATACTCAAAGACTGTTCAACCAAAAAGAGCATTGAGAATCCTGCTGTGCCCCTTGTATTATACAATAGAAACAGAGGACTAGAGAGTAGCCCGAGCGAGAGAGTATCCAAGTCAGGCTCCTAATGTGAGACAGTTCTTACTTCCCTGCCTTGCCTCTGTCCTGGCCTGACCTTCACCAGGCCACCAGGGAATGCTAAATAGGAAGGGAATCTGGAGTGGGAATTCTGATTTTCAAATGTCATTTCTGTGTGTGGGGTGGGGTGGGGGGGGGGGTGTGTGTTTGTGTGTGTTTATCATCAAAAAGGAAAAGGAAGGTGGTACCTACAATATCCTTTACTCTTTGAATTTCTCCGGAAAGTACAGCAGATACCTTGAACTTTGCCACTGGCCCGGTCATATCAAACTGCTGATTGGGTTTAAGCATAAAGCTTCAGTTTGCTTAGAAAGCATGTAAAATGAGTTTTAGTTTTGTATTTCAAGATACAGCCTTGAGTATGAAAAGATTCAACCTCGTAAGTGGACTGTGACCTTTTATTCTGAGGTATTTGTTACTGAATGCTGAGCAAAACAAGGTAGTCAGAGGGGGAAACTGAGGAGGCCACGTGCAGAAACACCTTTCATAGGGATATTGGGGCACAGGAAGAAACCTAAGAAGCTGATATCTAGCAGACGTCAGGCCGGGTCCCTTAAACTCTGCAGTTCCTCTGTCTGTCTCATTCCCCACAGCTTGAGGTTGCTGGATGTTTTGCCTTTAAGCTTTGGCTGCTACCAGGTAACTAGTTTGAAGACAGTACAGTTTCAAGGTAATGAATGATTTCCTGAAACATGCAGAAGCCCACTATGAATATGTAACTTGAGTGACTTTTTGTCAGGTAAATCTCTGTGGTTGTGTAAATGGCAGAGGCTGAAGTAACCTGAAGAATGTCCAGGGTGGTAGAGCCATTGCCCATGCTGCCGTCCTCTGCCCCCTTTGTGGAGATTTGTTGACAGGGATTCTCTGAGGAGGGTTTCCTGTTCTGCAACCTGTTCTCTTTTACAAACACTTGTCTAACAAAGGGAACCAGTGTTTCCATTCCGTGCAGGTGATTCCCAGGCAGCATTTCTGAATTATAAGCTTATTTGTCTTCTGTGTAAATTCCTTTGCAGGGCATAGGACTATTTGACTAATGCTGTCATTAATCCTCTCAAGTAACCATGAAGGTTTAGAATTACCTAGAATGGAGAAAGAGATGTTGAAATGCAAATATGATTGTATAAATGGTTTTCTAGACATTGATGGTTCTTTGTAGGTCCTGTGAACTACCTTCTTTGTTCCTGAAAAATCACAAAAAAACCTTGTAACGTTATGCTCTCTGCAGACAGTGAAGATCTGTCACTGATGTACTACAGCAGGGGATAAGTGTAAACAGCAGGAGCGGGTCCCTTCTCGTTGGTATGTTAGGCTGGACCCGGGCAACCAGTTGCACAACACACAGCCTCCACTGCCTCCCCAGAGCTTCTGCCTTCGCTTCCCTCAACCCTCACTCCTGCTGAAACCAGAGGTGGTGACCACTTTCACAGAGGCTAGGCTGAGCAGACTTCTTCCTTGCTTGACACAGATTATGAGGTTCTTGTTCACCTGCTCTCAAAAGGTCAGAGCCTTGAAAAATCTATGGAGCAGTTATACTCTGCACACCTGGGGTTGCCATGAGTCTGAATCGACTCAGCAGAAACTAACAATAACAACAAATGTACAAGGAATCTCTGGGAACACCTAGATGAACAAGGCTGGGCAGGCCTGCAGGACCTGGCCCCATGCTATCTACCAGCTAAGCAGCTAGGGGTCCTCCAGCAGGGAGTAAATAGGCTACAGGAGCAGGAAGAAGAAAACCAGGCTGATAGGCCAGGAGCCAGAATGCTCAGATACCTGCACTGGTGTCACCGCACATGTGTCAGGAGTCTGCTGAAATGGTCGTGTCTTAGGACCCTGGGAATGGCTGTGCACCAGTGTTACTGCCTTCCTCAAAATCAGCAAGAGAAAGGTCTTTTTTTAATTGAAGGCAGCGCTTTTCTGCCACTCTCAGAATACTTGCTATCCTATTGTCTTAGTCATCTAGTGCTGCTGTAACAGAAATGCCACAAGTCAGTGACTTTAACAGAGAGAAATGTATTCTTTCACAGAAAAGTAGGCTAAAAGTCTAAATCCAGGGCATTACCTCATGTCGTAACTGTGATAAGGCCTCCTGAGATCAAAGGACTCACCTGTCCTTCTCAGTCTGGCATAAAATGAACAAGTATTTGTACTAGTGTTGTCCAGTAGACATATGATGGGAGCCACAAACATAATTATAAGTGGTGGTGGTGTTAGGAGTCATCAAGACGGTTCCAACTCATAGCGACCCTGTGAACAGCAGAATAAAACACTGCCCGCTCTTGCACGATGTCCACAATCGTCTTTATGCTTAAGCCCATTGTTGCAGCCACGGTGTCAATCCGTCTCATCGAGAGTCTCGCTCTTTTTCACTGACCCTCCACTCTACCAAGCATGATGTCCTTGTCCAGCAACCGATCCTTCCTAACATGTGAGTTTCCAAGGAGCACCTCGTGGATTCGAACTACCTACCTCATGGTTAGCAGGTGTAGCACTTAACCACCATGCCACCAGAATTGCCACAGTGGCCCTTCCCAACAAGAAGCCACGGAGATTAGCAAAAATCTTACTGAGGGTAAGGAGAGAATTTCAGGGACCGCATCTAAGAGGAGAAAGGGAGATAAGTTTTTGCCTGATCTTGAGTGTTCCAGTCAGAGACTGCTTAGACAGTAGTGGTGACAGAATGTGCTAGGAGCAGCAAACAGGGGTCCTGGGCTCAAAGGCCCACTTTTTTGCTTTAGTGTCAGGAGACTAGGTTTATGACAGGGACACACAGCCTGACCCTTGTATATAATCTGCAGCCTTGATGTTTATTTTATGTCTTTCACTATTAAATATTTCTACACCCACTTATGAAGAATACTTGCAGGGTAGGTATATGAAGACTGCCAATTAAGTTCGCGAACTCATCCTAGAAAAAGTGCTACATACCTCAATTGCTGAATATTACTAGGGTCACCTTCAGAGTACTCCCCTTTGGAAGCCATGCACTGATGCCAGCACCTAATCCACCCTGCAAAGCAATTTTGGAACTCTGTTTCTAGAATGGCCATCAGAGCTGTGATCACCCCTGATGTCCTGAATGTAATCAAAATGTCTTCCTTTCTGTATTTCCCTTAACTTTGGATAAAGAAAAAAGTCACTGGAGGCCAGATCAGAAGAGCAGGAAGAATGTTCCAGTACAGTTATTTACCAGCTAAAAACTCCCTCAGAGACAACTATACAGTTAAGTTTGCAAACTTACTACCTTTCCAACATTTGCAATGGCCATTCCAGAAAGAGTTCCAAAATTGCTTTGAAGGGTGGAGTAGGCACTGGCATCAGTGCATAGAACTTTCTGAGGGGAGTACTTTGAAGGTGACCATAGTGATATTCAGCAGTGAGGTATGTACCACTTAGAACAATTAAATTCGTGAATTTGTCAGAACTTACATTGGCACCAACCTGTTCCAGCAACCCCATGTATGCAGAATTGCCATATGTACCCAGACTGTGTCCCTGATCTACCCGGAGTGCTAAAGCATAGTCATGACAGCTGGCTTGTCCTGATTCTTGTGCACCAGGACCTCATCAACTATTGTCTTGTTTGCTATCCTTCACATCCCTGAGGCTTGGGTAGTTGTATTTATCCCGTGGGCATCTTCTGAAGGACCATGACTGAAATATGAACATCCAGGATAGACACTGAGGATAAAGCTAATTCATAAAAGAAAATGTCAGAAGCATGTTTAGTAGTGACATTGGTGATACTTTCTGACTGCTGCTTTCATTGCTTTTTGCAATGTTCACACAAATGTTTTTATGATAATTAGAGAAATAGAGCATAAATGGAACACTACATAAAAATGAAAGAAAGGTAGTTTGTGTATTTATGCTGCTTATGTTTATGCTTATGTTGCATATTTCTGCTGCCAGAGAACACATTTTCCAAATGTCATTTGTTGGTTTTAATGTCCGTTAATAAATACATTTTCAAGTAGTTGCTATTATTAATCAGTAAAATCAGCTCCAATTTGGGGATAAAATTATCAGTTGGACATTAGCATAGCTATAAAGCTAGCTTTAAACGTAAGCTCTACCAGAATTCTGCGGCATAGGATTTGTTTGAAATGGTGTTTTAATTAGTTTATTCACTCTTTGTCAGCAAAATGGACTTTAATTTCTCATGGTAGTGTTTTGTTGTAATTATTGGTTATTCATAATTATGTGTACTTTTTTCCTGTGGCAGAGAATAAGCAGTGTTTTCTATAATAATATGCATGGGATTCCCTAATATTGTCTAAATTACTTTGTATATGCATACTGTATGTGTGTGCTTTCAGTGAAGGTTTAAAGAACAAGTCGGTTTCTTATTCAGTAATTGATAGAATTTTTCATGATATTGGTAGCAGTCCCCTCAGTGTGTCAGCACTTTCCCTATTTGTACCAAGTTCCTCTTTTCCATTTATCTGGTTTTCCTGCCTTCTAATCTTTTCTTTTGAGCAAATGCCGCCCTTTCAGGCTTGTATAATTGATTATTCTAAGGAGCACTTTCTTCGTGGGTGTAGATGTTTATTTTATGGGCCTGTCATGTGTAGCACTGGTGGTGCGGTGGCTAAGAGCTACTGCGAGGTACAGTGGCTGACTAAAAGCCTGGCATGTCACATGCACCGGCCACTCCTTGGAAACTGCCAGGCAGTGTCCTATAAGGTTGCCAGGAGTCGGAATCAACTTGACAGCAACAGTTTGTTTTGTTTTGGTCTGTTATTTGCCAGAAAGGTGATCTCCAGGAGTGACCACAGATCCAAGGTAGAAGGGTGACCAAAGGACATACTCTCAGAGGTCAGTTAGGTCTTTTAGAATTTGAATTTTTATTGCATTTTTCTCCTGCTGTGTTTAGTGCCTTCTTATCATGATCCTGGTCAGAGTAGTCAGTAGTAGTAGCCAGACCCAGTCTAGTTCTTCTGATCTAGTGGAAGCTGTGATTTATGTGGGCCATTTGGTTCTTTGGAGTAATCGTTTGCTTGGTCTTTGATTTTCTTTATTCTCCTTTACTACAGATAGGAAAAGATCAATAGTTGAATCTTAAATGGCCACTTGCAAACCTTTAAGACCCCAAACTCTACCTACCAAAGTAGAATGTAGAACATGAACTTTATGAATTATATTAAGCTAATTGACCTAGATGTTCCCCAAGACTGTGGTCCCCGGCTTTCAAGCCCAGTAACTCAGTCCCACAAGTTTTTGGCTATGTCTAAAAAGTGTCCCTACTCTGCTCCCTGTGTGCTTCATTGTATGTATGTCTTGTAATTGTTGTTTGTTTTATTACTGTTCCATAGTTGTATATGCTACCACGTTTAGCATTCTTGTCTTTTACTCTTACATACCTCTCAGAGTCATTATTTGCCTGGATCATGCTGTGCTGACTTGCTGCATGTTTTATATTGCCTTTCCCATCACCAAAGGTAAGAATGCTTCTTTCTGTGTGTAAACCTTTTTTTTTTTTCTTTAACTCTTTATAGTAGTTATCTCATACAATATTTGTCCTTCGGTGATTGACTCATGTCACTCAGCTTAGTGACCTCCAGATTTACCCATATTGTGAGATATGCAGATTCATCATTATTCTTTATTGTTGCATAGCGTTAGTGTGTATATAGCAGTTTCTTTATCTGTTCATTGATCGATGGACATTTGTTTCTGTGTTTTTACTATTGTGAATAATGCAGTGAACGTGGAGGTGTTTGTTTCTATTCTTGTCACAGCTCCTGTTTGTGTGAGATGTATACTTAGGACTCAGATTGTTGGATCGTATAGTATTTGTTTCAAACTTTTTAAGGAAGCACCTTCCCATTTTTCAAAGCACTTGTATTATTTTACATTCCCACAGCAGTGCATAAATGTTGAAAACTTACATCCATTAGTTGTTTCTTAGTTTTTAGATTGGTACCGTTCTTGCTGAGGTGAGATGGCAGCTCTTTGTAGTTTTACTTTGCATTGCTCCGGTGGCTGATTTGGAAGCATTAGTGGTGGAGTGGTTAAGTGCTGTGGCTGCTAACAAGAGGTCAGTAGTTTGCAGCCACTAGGCAGTCCCTGAAAATCTTTTGAGACAGTCCTATACTGTCTTAGGGTCGCTATGAGTTAGAAGCAATTTGACAGCAGTAGGTTTGTTTTTTTCATTGTTGTTGTTTGTAATAGCTAATTATTTCAAACAGTTCTTCATGTATCTGTTAGCTACTGAGTGCCTTCTTTGATGAAGTGCCTTTTCATGTCCTTTACATTTTTTTATTGGATTCATTGTTGTTGAAACATTGAAGTTTTCTCTAAATTTTAGAAGATAGACCCTTTACAAATACATCATAGCCAAAATTCTTTTCCCAGTCTGCAGGTTCTCTTACCATTTTGAAGAAGTCTTTTGATGAGTGTGTTTAATTTTTAGGATATAGCAGTTATCTAGTTTATCTTCTGCTGTTTGTGCATTTTAGTTGTTTACTAGTCTATTTATGCCAAGTATTGTCCCTGCTTTTCTTCCATAGTCTTTATAGTTTTGGGGTTTTCATGAAGTCTTCAATACATTTTGAGTTAGTTTTTGTTTACAGCTTTTAAGGTATGGATGCTGTTTCATTTTTCTGCAGATAAGTGTACAATTTTGCCAGCACTGTTTCTTTAAAGTGACTTTCTGTGCCCATTTAATATACTTCAACTCTGTCAAAGATCAGCTGTGCAAAGGTCGATGGATTTACTTCTAGGTTCTCTGTCTGTGCCATTGGTCTGTGTTGTATCGTTACCAGGCTGTTTTGACTGCCTCAGTTATTCTAAAATGAAGAAATGTGAGACCACCTAAATTCTTCAGTAAAGCTTTAATTTATCCAGGACTTCTTTCCTTTGCACCTAAAGTTGGTGATTAGTTTTTCTATCTAATTAAAGAATGTTTGGGGAATTTTAATTGGATTGTGATTGTATTTATAGATTGCTTTGGGTAGTAATGATATTTTGTCAGTGCTAAGTCTTCCTATCCATAAGCATGATGTTCTTTTCCATTTATGTGGTCTTTGTTGGTTCTTGCAGTGGTGTTTTGTAGTTTTTTTTGTATAGGACTTTTACATCCGTAGTTAGATTTGTTGCTAAGCATTGTATCTTTTGCGAGGCTACAAATGGTTCTGTTTTCCTGTTTTCTCTACTGGACTGTTCTTGGTGTAGAGAAATCCAACTCATTTTTGTATGTTGATCTGTGTACACTGCCACTATACTGAATCCTTCTATTAGGTCCAGTAGTTTTCTATGGAATCTCTGGGATTTTCTGTGTATAGGATCACATCATCTGTGAACAGGAATAGTTTTGCCTCTTCTTTACCAATTTAGATCCCCTTTATTTCCCTTTCTTGCCTTGTTGCTCTAGCTAGGACTTCCAGTACAATACTGAATACAAGTAGTAATAAAGGACATCTTTGACTGGTTCCTTTTCTCCAGAGGAATGCTTTCAGTCTCCCTCCATTGAGAAAAATGTTGGGTGCTGGTTTTTTATATATGCCCTTAATTATATATGTGTTTACTGATAGTCCTTACAACAGATAGCTAATTACTTTAAATTAAATGAACATCCAGCTTCCTAAGCCACATTTTCATTTATTTTTAACTTTCTTTTTAGGAACCAGGAGATAACAGATTGAGCTGCTAAATATTTTTGAAGCACATTTTGCATTAGGATGTTGAGCCTAGAGGTTTATCAGATTGTTGGAGAATGCTGATCCTCTGGCTCTGATTTTCTTGTCAGTCTTGCTTATCTGAGAGCTGGTGTATCTTCTGTTCATTACTTGCTCCCCTAGCAACATTTTTCCTGACCCATTAAATGAAGTAGAGAGAATGTTGTTTTATTACTACTTCAGTAAGGTGGACAGCACACAGGTATTAGTAGCTGATCTTAAAAAAGGTGCTTTTTACTTTGAGTAGAAAAGCCAAGTGAATCGTTCTGTCTCTAAGGCTTTTAAGTTTAATCAAACCTTTTCATCCAGTATTGGTTGATCAGAACTGGTTGTTTTGGTTCCCAAAACTTTATTCTTGAACTTTAAAGTGGGGAAGAAAAACAAGTGACTTGAGACTTACTTTGATGTTCCCCGTGATTAGTTAAATAAACACCAAATGTTGTGGCTCTTTGTGTTACATGGTAAAGTGCAGGATTAGAGGGATAATACAGAACACAGTGAGGAATGAGAAAGCTGCCTTTGTGTGGGCCCCTTGAAGGATGTTCATTTAACTAAAATAGAATCTTCCTTTTTGTGTGTGTGAAGAGTAACTTTGAACACGTGTATGAAAATGCAGAAATGAAAGCCCGACTTTCTGTAATAGACTGGTTTTGTGGTCAGTAAATCATCTCCGCTGACCAAAAGATAGCACAGTCAGCTTGTCTACTGAAGGGCTGCGGATTTTTAAATAGTGTCACAATTTACAGTTTGGCAACATTGATTCTTTCTGTATTACAGTTTCCAGGCTGAGGTGTGTGGTAGGTTCTGGAAGGTGGACTGCCAGAGGTTTCTGCTATCCCCATAGCTAAGCCAGCATGAAACAGGTTTCAGCCACTGTCCCTTCTGGTCTTGGTGTAAAGGGGAGGCAAACCCATGGCGGCCAGTTCCCTTAAAGGTCTGATCCCTGTCAGTCTTCCTGTCATCTCCTATAGTATGGCCTTAAAGACACTTCTAAGTACTCAGTTTTAAGAAAAGGCACAGAGAGGAGTTAATGCTTACGAGCTGTGTCTTATATCAAGAAATGAAAGGGAGATCAAAAAGCAGATACAGGATATAATATTGATTCATTAACAAAAGTTTGAGCACCTACAATGTGTTCTGTGATGGTAGTGTTTGTTCCTCAGTATACTTGCTGTCTTAGCTGCTGCTGCTGCTGTAACAGAGATACCACAAGTGGATGACTTTCACAAACAGAAATTGATTCTCTCTCAGTCTACTAGGTACAAGGCCCAATTCAGGGCATCACCTCTAGGGGAAGGCTCTCACTCTCTGTTGGCTCTGGAAGAAAATCCTTGTCATTAATCTTCTCCCGGTCAAGGAGCTTCTCAGCACAGGGAACTCAGGTCCAGAGGACGCATGCTGCTCCCATGCTATTTTTTTGGTTGTGTGAATTCCCCATATCTCTGTGCGCACTCCCATCCTTTGTGTTTCAAAAGTGACTGGCTGAAGACAGAACCCAGTCTTGTAGGTTGAATGTGGCCTCATTAACGTAAGTGCTGCTAACCCTGTCTCATCAACATCATAGACATCACATAACACAAAAGAAAATCACGTTGGAGAACAAAATGGTGCGCAGTCATACAGTACTGGGAATCCTGGCCTGTTTGATGAAGATACAATTCAATCCATGACACTTGCCTAATGGAGTTTACCGTTCAGTTAAATAAAGAAGTACAAATCATCATCCTTAAAACATGAACATGCAGAATTTCTACCTATAAAATAATTAAATGGGAAGTTTAATTCATTTTGTGCAGCTTTAATCTTCAAGGTGTGTATAAAGAGCACAATGCCTGGTACAGAATAAAATTGCAATAAACAATAATGTTATGATGTTTATGCTGTGTCCAAGCCTATGTAAATATAACGGCTGATGGCTTTACTACTTACTCTTCCACTGGTCTCTGAATGCCTGAGAGAAAGAAAAAGCAGAACAAAATCCTACCTATAGTAAGGAAAGTTAATGGAGTCCTCAAATCTGGGAGGTATCCTCCTGCCAGAAATAAGTCCTAGAAGTAGCCAGGAGTAGAGGCAGGAATAACGAAAAACAACTTTTTTTGCAAAGAATCAGGCATCAAATACCAGTTTCAGCATGCTTAGGAACCACACCTCTTCTTAGTCATGTTTCTACCGTATGTTTGTGACTGAGGCTGCTGAGTCGTCTGTAGAAATATGTCTAATTTTATACCTGTAATTTATGGTATGGAAAGTGTTACTTAACGCAAGCCAGCCGTGTGTTTAACTTTACTGGAATGCATTTAATCGGTGAGGTAGAAAGTACTTCACTGGAATATGCAGCTCTCCCACATGTCTTGACGTCTGTGGACTGAGAAACTGGAAAGGTTTTGTCAGAGAATTGGGTCTAAAGACCTTAGAAATCATGCCGTACAGTCAGTGGTAGGGGCACTTAGAACATGACCCTTGGACTGGATATCCTCAAGACAGGATTCTGCCCTGGTGGCTCACTCCCACCCCAGCAGGCCCTGCGAATGAAGACCATGGGTCTGGAGTACCACTGACCTTGTTAGCAGGAAATGTTGAAGCTGCGCCCCGGCAGTATGTCTATGGCGGTCACCCCACCCTGCTGTGCCTCTGCCCACGCTGTCTTCTGTTATTTGGGTCAGGACAGACCTCCAAAGAATCATGTCTCATCTTTAGCTCCAAGGTCTTGCCCTTGATCATCAGCCCTCTACTTCTTTTCCCTGCAACATCAAATATCTTTCTTTAAACAGCATACAATGAAGCTGAGCCCTGAGAATAGATCAGTATGGAGTTTCTCTGGTTGAATGGGAGTGGAGACCTGGACCATGCCACCAGACTTCTCCTCCCCCTACCCCTAACGTGGCTGCCTCTAGTGAATCCAGAGAAACCTCTAGAATTCAGGGGCACAGCTTTTAAGCCATTGTCCAAAAATAATGTATATTGAAACTTACAGCCAATTTTATAAGACTTCTTGGAGAAATAACCCCATCTATGGCATTTAAGTTCGTGTCTTAAACACCTATAATATGTACTACTCTCTTACTAGGATCACGTCCATCATAATTACAGAAACAAACATCTGCGATGGTGGGCATAAGAAGCTTTTATAGATGCATCAAGGTCCTTACTTCTCCCAGCTCTGCACTGTCTAAATCCCCCTCTCGTCCTTCTTGTGGGGAGAACCAATCTGGCCTTAACTAGATGATCCACTGCTTATGATTGAGTCCTAAGAGGCTGTAGTTGTGGTAGAGTACTGTGCCTCAAAGGGTAGGAGCAGAGAAAGGGTAAAAGTCTTGGGGAACAAGAGAAACCACACAAGTGAGGTCCAGCAGACAAAGGCAAGTGAAAGCAGTGTAGGCACAGATGTTGAATAGAGCATGGTACCCTGGACATTTGCTCAGGATGGGGCACTAATGCCAGTCACACTTCTGGACTTTTCACTCCAGCATGTGGATGGGACAGGGCAGACCTGCCAAAGAGAAGGGATGGTCTTCACACAGTTTAGACTCACAGTTTGGTTTTTAATTATCATCAGTTCTAGCCCTTTGCTTCTGCTTCTCCTTCCTCCTAAACAGGGGCAAAAAAAAAAGGGGTCCTTTGAACTCTGTCCTAGCTCCCTCCTTTAAAAAGGACTCTCTAGCTTCTCCAGACCCTGAGAAGGCTGTGCAGACAGGTTTCAAGCTGGGTCCTTTGACCACTGTACACTGGAGCAGTAATTCTGTCTTGCCTTTGCTCCCACACTCTTGATCCATGATGTTCACGTGCCTGGTACACTCCCATGGACTTGGGCAAATTGGCCACCTCCTTCCCATCCTCAGGGGCTACAGGATTTTTGTGTGTTAATAGTTCTTTTTGATCAACCTGCCAAGGATGTGTCAGGAACAGAGGGCACTGAGGGACTTCAGTACAGAGAAAACCAGCTGTACCATGTCTCCCCCACTTCTTTCAGTCTCACTCAGGAAAATTTGTTGATGTGAAATGACATTGGGGTAGGTTTAATCTTGAATTCACTCTCATTTCTAGAAGAATAATTATTAGAAAATGTGTTATAACAGTAACTTAGTTTATAGTTTAACAGAAATTAAGATTCTTCATTTAAAATGTTTATCAATTTAAATAACCCTACAGTAAGCTGTATTTAAGGTCTGTTTCCCTATCAATCTTGATACATTTCAAAATGAGTAAATTTTAATTGTTAAAATCTGTCTCTTCAAAAACAGTGGTAACTTAGACTTCTAAAACACAAGGTAATAAACTCTTAATGTGGGAGTAGGAATGTTTAAATCTTACCTAAACATAGAATGTGAAGCAAATAAACAACCCCCATGCCAGTAAAGTTAATGCAAGCATTATATTTAAGCTTAAGCTTCCCAGTAACAAAAGCAAGAAAAGAAAGCATGAAGAAGGGAAACATAACTGTCTTTCAAAAGGCAGAGGAAAAATAGTTTTTTCCAGAATGTTAAATTCTAAAACTGGTTTGTCCCGTGGAAGATTGAACATAAAGGACAATGACGTGAACAACAAGTTTACAGAAATCACGGATATGCCCTATTTATGACCCTTTCCTGCATCAGTGTCCAAACCCTCACAGAGTAACTCATAATTTGCTTTGTAGAAGCCACAGTCATCTTGCCTGGTAGAGAATAGGCTCTACAACTTGAGACACTTGTTATTAAGATTTCATATTACTACCAGAAGCTTATATATGTTCACTCAGTACTTACTAGGGGCTGCCCTTCACCTGGTTACAAATACAGACCATAGATTGGTATTGGAACAGACTGGGTTGGCATCTAATAGTGCTAATATGTTTTTTCTATTTTGTTCCTAAAACTGCAGATCTCTAAATGATAATTTGATTTTTTTTTATCTTTTTTAGGAGTGCTTTGGAATTTATCCTCATGTGATGCTGTAAAGATGACAATCATTCGAGATGCTCTCTCAACCTTAACAAACACTGTGATAGTTCCGCATTCTGGATGGAATAACTCTTCTTTTGATGATGATCATAAAATTAAATTTCAGACTTCACTAGTTCTTCGTAACACAACAGGCTGCCTAAGGTATGTTCTTTACTGCTTCTTTCCGGTTAATTCTGTGATTAAGTGGTACATGTTGTGATAAGTATACTGATTTTAGGCAGCCTTTATTAGGAGCCCTGGTGCAGCAGTGGTTAAGAGCTCAGCTGCTAAGCAGAAGGTGAATAGTTAGAATCTACTAGCTGCTCCTTGGAAGCGCTGTGGGGCAGTTTTACTCTGTCCTGTAGGGCTGTCGTGCACTGGAATCAACTTGACAGTAACAGATTTGTTTTGCTTTGTTGGCTTTATTTTGTTAACAGCTATCAAAGTTTCCAATTTTGTTTCAAAATTTAGGCTATTAGATTTTGTTATCTTGTGGGGGAAACATTATAAGTGCAGACTTGTGACCTTAAGGAAGGTATAAATGACTCTTGTGTGAATTTTTCAGAAAGGCCCTTTCAGTGTGAGATTACTGCCAGAATTCCAGTGTTTTCCATTTTAATGGCGTTTTTCTGGTTATCACATTTTGAGTGCTAATGTATTTGCAGCCTGGTTTTTGTTTAAATTCAAAATGTAATTTTTTTTAACCTTTTTTAAAATTGTGCTTTAGGTGAAAATTTATAGTTCAAGTTAGTTTCTCATAAAAATGTTCTGTGACCTTAGTTGCTCTCTTTATACTATGACTGCACACTCTTCCTTTCCAGCTAATGGCCCACGTCCATTCAGCCGGCTCTTGTCCCTTTGTGCCTTCTCGTCTTACCTCCGAACAGGAGCTGCCCATTTGGGTTTATGTATCTACTTGATCTACATCCCTGGCTTCAGGAGTAGTTTGGGTTCGGAATTGATAGAGTCGGGGGGGGGCGTGTATTCTGATGTTACTGAGTCTCAGTCAGATGATTGAGTCTGATCTTTTTACTAGAAAATTCAAAACATAATTTTGATGGTTAAAATTTTTTTGCCTTAGAAGGGTATTCAGATTTATGTGGTTTTATAGTCTGGTTTTGCGTTTTACAAATAAGTAAAACTGAGCCCCAATACTCCCTTTTTAGTCATTAACTTTAGCTGTAAAATTTGTAAGGCCTCTTTCAAGGAGGCCTAGTATAGCTCATTACTTGCCATTAACTCTCACTGTCTCAGTTTTGACCCCATTTCCCAGCCTGACAGTGAATGCCCTGGGAGCAGGAAGCAGAAGTCCTGGGCAGAGAGGGGTAGTGACGAGGAGAGTGGACCCCAGCATCAGACCGCTTGGCTTCCAGTATCAGCTCAGAGCCTCAGCTCCCTCATCTTTAACATGAGGATAGTAATAACATCTTGGAGTTGTGAGATGCTGGCAGGATAAACGGGTGCTTGCTTAGCACAGTCTCTGACACATGGTAACACACTACACAGCATTTAAGCTGAGCCTACTAAGCGTCTGTACCCCAGAGACTTTGAGACAGGGATGACATGACTGCTGTTGCTCCAAAGCCACTTCTCCACTATTGAGAGAAGTGACTCCGAAGCCACTGATCGACTGTCCTGATAGGTGATTTGGGCTGTTACCTAGAATATAAGGAGAAGGTGGAGAAGGGAGGATGACAAGAGTCAGGATCCTGGAAAGCCAGCCAGCTCCCCCTGTAGCTCCAGTGTCAGTATCACAGGGGTGTATCATATTGCCTACGGAGGATCAGTGGAAGCAGCATCCCCTCTTGCATCTGGAGAGACTAAAGTTTCTCCTCACTTCACTTGTCAGGTTTCGGGGACAACCCAGAGGCCAGGCTCACTCTCAGGCTCTCCCTCAGTGGATCAGGGCTGTGAACTTGGAGTGAATACCTTTGTGTGTCAAGCACTCACCTGGGTTCTCTGAAATCTGTGGTGAGCAGGACTAACTAGGTCCCTGCTCTGATGAAACTAGATTGTTTTGGGGAGGACAGAAAATGGGAAACAAGAAAGTAACTTGGATGTGATAGAATCAAATAGGATAATGTAAGATTTATTGAGTGGTTACTTGGGTGGTCAAACAAACCTTACAGGTAAAGTATAAGCTGAAATCGTAATGACCTTAAGGAACCACTCACATGAGAGTGGGAGTTCAGGAGGCCAGGCAGTCTGGGGAAAGGGGACAGTAGGTGTAAAGGCCCTGGAGCAGGGATAATCTTGTGGCTAGAATTTAATGAGCAAAGGGAAGAGTAGTACTGGTTGATGCAGGATTTTGGAAATCAGACAAAAGAGTTTGCATTTTATTTCAAATACCATGGGAGACCATCAGCGTTTTAAGCAGATCAGAGAAGGGACTAGTTTCTGTCTGCACTGTAGAAAATTGGTACTGGCAAAAGTAGAGGAAGGAAGACATGGGCTGTTGCAGTGATCCAGGGGAACCATAAGAGTGGCCTAGACTAGGAGCTAGAGAGGAATAGGTGGTTACCAGTTATCTTTTTGGAGGGAGAGGGACAGGGCTGGCTAATACAAGGTAGGCAGGAAAGGGGAGTCTTTGACTGAGTCGTCAAGGTTCGTTGAAGTGCTGTTGATGATGCTAGAGAAGGGAGAGAAGAAATGTTGGCGGGGTGAGCACGTGAGCAGTATGTTTTGGCCACGTCCATTTTGAAGGAAGATGGAAGCATTGATACCATTGAATGACGGTGTTGGAGAACAATATTGAACATACCGTGGACTGCCAAAAGAACAAACAGGTTTCTTCTAGAAGTACAAGCTGAGTACTCCTTGGAAGAAAGGATGGTGACACTGTGTCCTCCATACTTCAGACATGTCAGGGGTCGGTCCCTGAGAAGGACATCATACTTGGTCAAGTAAAGAGTGTGCAAGAAAAGATGAAAGCCCTCAATGACAGTGACACAGTGGCGACAACAATGCGCTTAAGCGTAAAAATGATTGTGGGCATGGCACAGGACTGGACAGTGTGTCATTCTGTTGTTGGTAGGGTTGCTACAAGTCAGAACCGACTGGATGGCACCTGATGATACAACAACAATTAGATATCCATATGGTAATGTTGGGAAAGCAGTTGGATAAATGAGTCTGAGCTACAACACAGGTGAAAGCTAAAGATACACGTTGCCATGGATTGAATTGTGGCCCCCCAAAAATAGATGTAGCCACGTGGCTGGGCCATGATTCCCAGTATCTTGTGACTATCCTCCATTTTGTGGCTTTCCTGTGCTGTATGTTAAAGAATTAGGGTGGGGGCTGTAAATCCCTTTATAAGATTACTTTGCTACACAGTAAAGGGAGTTTCCCTGAAGTATGGCTTGCCCCACCCTTACATCCTGCAAGTGATAAAAGGAAAGGGAAGCAGGCTGAGAGTTGGGAACCTCACACCACCAAACAAGCAACAGCAGCAGAAGAGTATGACCTTCAGACCTGAGGTTCCTTTGCCAAGATGCTCCCTGGACAAAGACTGATGTATTATCGGACTTTCCTCCAAAGCCGACTGTGGGGAAAGCCGTCCCCTGGAGCAGACAACCCGAATTTGGACTTGTAGCCTACTGGACTGTGTAAGAATAAACTTTTCTTTGTTTGAGCCATCCACTCTGTGGTGTTTCTGTTAGAGCAGCCTTAGCTGACTAAAACACATGTAGAGGAGCCATAGGCCACCTAGGAGAGTGCAAATATGGAAACAAAGAAGGAACCAAGGCAGAGCTAGTCTCCCTCCTACAGGACCACGCAGGCAGGAGAGGCCAAGAAGGACAGACGGTGAGAGAGACGGGAAACCAGCGAGTGTGGTGGCCCCAGAACCCCTGGAGATAAGGAAGAGATCAACCATTCCATGCTGCTAAGATGTGACATGAGGCAAGAGCAGAAGAAAAAGGCAAGAGGTCACAGTGTCTCTAGCCTCAGAAAAGCAAGGAGTACAGGAGTCCTGGGGTGGCACAAATGGTTAAACTCTTGTCAACGAACATAAAAGTTAGCTGTTCAGACCCACCCAGAGGCACCGTGGAAGGCAGGAAGGGCTGTCTGCTTCCAGAAGTCTCAGGCTTGAAAACCTAGTGGATTTGCTTTGCACACATGAGTCAGAATCAGCTGAACAGTATCAAAACAAATAAAAGTCACTCTAAGGCCCTTTGTCTATCTAACTTTTGCAATTTCTGAATTTGTAAAACCTGAGAGTTGGTCTAGAACCCTTGTTATTGGGGCGTAAAATAAATCCTTATAACTTGGCATTAACTTAATGGAGGCAAACTGATACCAAAAACTTAAATGTGAATGATATCCAAAATGATTTTCAGTGATGTTTGTAATTGAAAAAATTAAGAAAAATGGTAGCAGAAGCAAGTGTCCATATTTAATTTGAAATGTTTATACAAGAAAGGATGTGCTTTCTCAGTTCATTCAGGAAACGTTTTAGTTACCATCTACAATATACAGAGCAGTATAAGAGACACAGGGCACTGCAAGGAGATTATGGCCTAACAAGGCAGATAAAGCAAGTGTGAAAAGAACCATAGCTTCTCTGTGGTGGGTACTTTTCTGTTTTACGTAGAATAATCCGTTTCTTCTTCCTAGCAGCCCCGTGAGATAATTACTGTTGTGTTCCTTTTTGCATATGAGGAAACTGAGGTACATGGGCCCCCAGATAATCCTACCGGAATGTTAGAAAGTTGGTGGTTGTGAGAGTTGAAGTTCACAGGCCCCGGCTTACTTCTGTGTGTGTAGGTAACAGGCCAATGGCTGTTAAAGTGAGCTGTCAGTGTATTAACAGGCCAGCTCCAGAATGCCTTCTCAGAGCAAATCCAAGTGACTGCCATCTGCTGTCCATTCTGTCAGATCACCAAGGTAAGGCATCGTGGCTGTTGACTCAGTTGCCATCTCAGCAGCTCCATGTGTCTCCATGGTTTAGGAACCTCAGCTCTGCCGGGGAAGAAGCGCGGAAGCAAATGCGGTCCTGTGAGGGACTGGTGGACTCGCTGTTGTACGTGATCCACACGTGTGTGAATACGTCGGATTACGACAGCAAGGTCAGTGACTGCCCGGCCCTGCAGAAGCGCGATAGCAGGTGACTGCAGCTGCCCAGGGCTGCTGTTTACACGTTGTGTTAATCTCCTAGGGCTGCCGTAACTAAGTACGACAAAACTGGATAGCTTTCAGTGACAGAAATTTTGTCAGTTTTGGTAGCCAGAAGTCTGAATTCAGGGTGCCAGCAGAGCCATATACTTTCCAAAGCTTTAGGAAAAGATACTTTCTTGCCTCTCAGCTTCTGGTGGCCTAGGTGTTCCTTCCTGCAGATGCATCTTTATGTAACCATCCATGCCCTGTGTCTCTATGTCATCTCTTTCATAAGGACACTACTCAAATGGGATTAAGGCATACCCTACTCTCGTTCAACCTCATCGTAACTTAGCTGAGAAACCTATTACCACTGAGTCAATTCTGACTCTTTGAAGCCCTACAGAACACAGTAGAACTTCCCAGTAGGGTTCACAAGGCTGTAAATCTTTATGGACGCCTCATAACTAGAGGGATGACAGAGACTTTAAGGGGAATAAGACTATACAGAGAAGGCAGAATGTCAGCAAAGAAAGAAATTAGGGACCATTCCACAGAAGGAGGGGAGCACTGGGAGATCAAAGGAGCAGATGGAGATGGGGCATGGGTTGGGGCTATCCCCAGGGAGTGAGAGAGTGGCATCTCTTGTCACGATGAAGATCCACAGCGGTGAGAAGAACTTAGGTTCTGGCATTTTGGGTGTACTTCTGCTGCTGCAGCAGCCCTGAAGCAGAGACACGGGGTATTTTCTCTTCCAGGGCTTGCACTTTCTATTAGCATAAAAGCAGATCTAATGATGGCTCTGCATCCCTTTGTTTAGATATTCTAAAAAATTCTAGAATCCTAATTCTTTCTTTAGATTTTTCGCAGGTCCCATAAGTAAAAAAAAAAAAAAAGAGAGAGAGAGAGAGAGTTATTTCCTGCTCTGCATTTATTTTTTAGTAGTGTTCTATACAGAAACATTTTCTGCTGATGTGCTATGATGGTTTTAATTATACGCCATGCTGGGTTTCAGACAGTGGAGAACTGTGTGTGCACCCTGAGGAACCTGTCCTATCGGCTGGAACTGGAGGTCCCTCAGGCCCGACTGCTGGGCCTAAACGAAGTGGATGACTTGCTAGGAAAAGAGTCTCCCAGCAAAGACGCAGAGCCAAGCTGCTGGGGGAAGAAGAAGAAAAAGAAAAAGAGGACGCCACAAGAGGATCAAGTTAGCATTTTATTTGACATGAAACTAGTTTCATTTTTCTGGGAGTAAGAAATCACGTATTTGGCAACGAAAATCTTTCTCATGATACGGTCTTTTTGCATAGCGATCACTAAGTCCAATAAAGATGAATATTTTCAAGTACAGGAAACTGTGTTCATTTTCCTCCCATGTAACGTGTGCTGTTTGTCTTTCAGTGGGATGGAGTTGGTCCTATCCCAGGGCTATCAAAATCCCCCAAAGGGGTTGAGATGCTGTGGCATCCATCGGTGGTAAAACCGTATCTGACTCTCCTAGCAGAAAGCTCCAACCCAGCCACCTTGGAAGGCTCTGCTGGATCTCTCCAGAACCTCTCTGCTGGCAACTGGAAGGTAAGGTATCTGCCACTTGTCCATACTTCTTGTCATCTTTGCAGTCAGCAAGATCAGCAGAGATGGTAAAAGGGGCACGGTTATTTAGAGTTTGTCTGGAAAAGGGTAGATTAAGGGGAGGAGAAATAAGGTGGGCAACCTTTGGCTCTAGGGACCTGAAGATAAGTGTAATATACCCTCTCTCCCATTAAATACGTGAAGGCTACTGAGATGAATAGATTGTGTCATTGTGTCAGTACTGTATGGGGTCTACAGGCACTGTATGTATATTGTAGGATCTTGAACCAGGACATCTATCCAGCCTAGGAGGCCAGAAAGGAAGAGAGCGAGATAGAGAAGTTTTCCTGAAGGGGTAGTGTGGCCCCAATGGGATATTAAAGGATGAGTGAAATATATCCAGCTGAATTTCAGGTAGGAAGTCAGGGAGCAAACCAGACAGAGTGGACACCAGCAGAAAGGCCTTGAGTCGAGGAGTGGCAGTGTGAGCTGTGACTGCAAATGCCTGTGGTTGCTGGAGTATAGAATGCAGGGCAAGGAGTAGCCCAAGTGGGAGCCCTGCACCCTGAAGAGGCTTGAGCTTTCAACAAGAGGGGTCACTGTAAGGGTTTAAGCAGAAGACTGATGCAGACAGGCTCGTGTGTTCACTGTTGGATTGCTTCTGTGGTAACGCAGACCAATTCAAGGAAGAGAACAATGGGGACTAGAATTCCATTTTGGACTCCATCCAGTACTGAGGTGAGGGATGATGAGAGCCCAGATCAGAGGGGAGGTCAGGCACTTACTGAGTTCACAAGTCTGGAATTTCCATTTCCCATTCTAGAGGTGTGATGTTTGCTTCTTCAGCCAGTGTGGATACTGAACGAGGGTTCTTTTGTTGCTACCATAATCAAGTTCTCATAACTTCTAAACATTAGTAGCGACTTTCCAGGTAGTCATTTTCTGCAATGTTTTCAACTTCTAGACGTTTCCAATGTGTTTTAGTAGAGAGATACAGTGTTTGTTTTGGCCACTTCCCCTAACGTCATCCCTGAAAAGAGAATGTTTGGCCACTGTGTTATTTAGGGTACCAAAAAGCATTGATAGGCTGAGTTTGTTCCATGCAGACAGCTACTGTGTTGGTTATAAATAGATAATCTAATGTTAAGTCAGAGTGGTAATTTTATTTCCTCTTGAATTTTTTTCTTCCTAGCTATAAAAGTGCTGATAACTTAGTGGTTAAGCACTGGGTCTGGGTTTGAATCCTCATCCTTCTGCTTAATAAATGGACACATAGGGAGGAAATTTAGCCCTCTGTTTTTCGTTTCCTTATCCATAGCATGGTAGTAATGTTAATGCCCACTTCATGAGCTGATTGTGAGGATTAAATGAGATAATAAATGAGTAGAACCTAAAACAATGCCTGGCACATAAATACTTGTAAATACCCTGTGTTCATTTTTAGCTTCTTATAACTAGAGGATCATTTAACAATTAAAAATAAAAGTCAAATAAATACTTACCGAAAAAAAAGACAATACACTTAGCCCTTTATAGCCACAGGTTCCACATCTGTGGATTCAGCTGATCACAAAACAAAAATATCCAGAAACAAAACAGGTTCCAAGAAGCAAAACTTGAATCTGCCACACTGAGATCACTACGCTGACTCCACGGGAATGAAGCCGTGTATAGGCATCCCCTCCTGTGGCCTCACCGTTTCACAGCTCCTTAGGCTCTCTCCAGCACCCATTGTTTGAGGGTTGTTCACCTGACATCTTGTCATCACAGGACCTAATGTTCCCTAAACAATACATCAACTGGATGAGGTATCATAAGTAACCCAGAGATGGATTTAAGGTATACAAAAGGATGTGCATATGTTATATGTAAAGGCTATGCTATTTTATACATGAGGTTTGAGCATCTGTGGATTTGGGAATCCTCAGAGGTCTTAGAATCATCCCCCATGGGTACCGAGAGATGAATATAATGAAAATAGATGTGATTTGATTTGTTTAGAATTTCTTTTCTGGTACCATCTAGGGAGTGAAAATTAGATGGCATGTTTATTTAAAATGTAAACATTATATTAAATGATTTGGAAAGTATATAAAATAGTTTGTCAAAATGTGGGACCCTCTGTAAGAAAATGTGTATGAAATAATTTGTCAAAATGTGGGACCCTCCAATGAGGTGATCATGGCCACAGCTGTTCTCAGAGGCTCTTTTGAGTGCATTGGTGCCTGCAGTGCCCCAGGAGGCAGACTCTCAGGACTGGGCTGCACTAGTTGCTCTCCAGGTGACACAGAGGGAGTTGGTTCTGTTGCAGTTTTCACAGAGAGTGGTTGATAAACCTGTCTGGTGCTTTGCCGCTATAGCAAGTCATATGTATTCCATTTCTCCCTGAAGATTTCATTTGATTTAGAAAATCTGTTTCACATAAAGGATCTCAAAATAGATCTTTGAAATGCATCCTTTTCTCTTGTTTGTGTTATTAAAATAAGCTGTATATTAAAAGCAAGTAGCCAGTCGCATATTTTAATGTTCAAATTAATAGAAAGGACTGGGATGTCTTTGTACTCGTGACTTGACTATAACAGGCAAGTATTAGATACTTTATGAAGAACATCTGTTGTTTCTCCTACCTAGGTTTTGAAAGATAATTTGCACTGGGGAAAAATGTCAGTTTAAAGCTCCAAACACGAAGATCCATTTTCTAATGTTACTTGATGGATTTTTTTTTCCCCACTGAAGACTCAGAATTCATTTCCTATTCATGAGGTGTATGTACTGACTCACTGTGGAATTGTCTCATAATCACAAAAGAATTTGCTAGAGTTTAAATAGAATAATCAGCTAACTAATTTTGAATACGAAAGCATTTTGCATACAAATATCCTTACTTTGCCATCAGCGTGTGAGTTACAATGCTCAGTATTTCTGGAGAATTGCCTTTCTCCTGAGGTAAAGGATTTTTTCCAAGCAATCTTTTTGACAGGTTACCGAAATCTAAATTTTGTTGCAGGGAGTGTAGAGACTTGGTAGAGACAGGTTCTCCTATAACGCTGCTGATTGGCTACCATCTCCGCCATCCTATTTTGAGCCTCAGGACCTAGTATGGGGCCAGCTGCAAAGTCAACACATGACCCTTTCTTAATCATGTTTATGTATCTGAGATAGAAAGTAATCACTGCCTCTCTTTTCTGCACAAAAATATCTGGCAGATGGTGGTTTGAAATTTTCAGGGATTTTCTTTTTAAATCAGTCACCCTGTCCTTCTAAACTGTGGTTTTCTCTTTACTGACATCATGGATTTAATCTCCAATTGGAGAGAAAAGCATTTACTTGTCTTTTGCAACCTTTTTTTTTTTTGGCAGGCTTCAGTAATATAGTGAAATTTAAACGCTATTTTCTGTACTACTGATGGCTTTATTTTGCTTACTAGTTTGCAGCATACATCCGGGCGGCTGTCCGAAAAGAAAAAGGGCTCCCCATCCTTGTAGAACTGCTGAGGATGGATAATGACAGAGTTGTCTCCTCCGTGGCAACTGCCTTGAGGAATATGGCACTAGATGTCCGCAACAAGGAGCTCATAGGTATGTTCTAGTGCCCAGGTGAGCTATGCAGAGGGTAACTACAGGATTGACAGTGCTCTTCTTGGGGTTTACAAAAATAAAATCATGTTTGAAGTTATTAACAAGTGAGTCCTAGTCCCGTTTCTTGACATGTTTGGGTCCTTTATGATCTTTTTTTTTTTCCTCCAGCAGGAGGCAGGCTTATTAATTAAACATTGATTAGAGAGGACACGCTTTCAGAAAAGCCACTCATTTCTATTATGTAGCGTGAGGACACAGCTTGCTAGGTGTGGTGTCACTGTCCAAGGAGAGGTGCATTTCCTAAGCAGCAGCAAAAAAAATGCTTTTTAGTTTTTTGGTTTTTCAGATTAATATCTGCTAATTCAGAAAGACTACCATACTGTAAATTAAAACAGAAAGCACATTAGTGATTTATAGCTTCTCACTCTCTGACTCCTTGAAATACCCACCCCGAGGCAGAATCACTTTCTCAAGACCTTTCCCGCCCCAGGACAGGGTAGAGTAGGATGAGGCAAGCTGTCTCTGATGGCATTAAATTTAAAGCAGCATTTGCTCTCAGGTTCACACAAGTGTAAGGTTGGCATTTGTGTAAACCTGACAGTGAGTGTCTCCTTAAACTTCACACCCTAGGCAGCTCATCTACCTCAGCATAGTCTTGGCCCTGCCTCTGGACACTGTCCCATCCCAAGCAGGATGTAAGGTAAAGAAAAGATCTAGGGCATTTGAGTATACCTTATGTTGACGCCTGGATCTGCCGCTCACAAGCTATGTAACTAGCAGCTCTTTACAGTCTGCCCAGCCCCACACTGATCGCAGTGCTGTGATTGTTACGTGAGAGAGGTGCTGGTGGCAGGGGAGGGGAGAGGGAGAAGGGGTTCATGGCAAGATTCTGTGTTGGTTCATGTGAATGTATATTGAGCTTTTATAAAATACCCCTGCCATATGAGAGAGGAGGGAAGCAATTAGGAAAGAGAGAACAGGACAGAGAAAGAAGACAGTATTTACCTCAGAGTTGCAGTGAAAAATAAATCTAACTGACAGGAAAGCCCCTGACACAGTGCCTGACACAAAATTATCCCAACAGTTGAATTCACTCCCATTTCTGCTCTTCAGTAGCAGAATTGCTATTTTTAGGTATTACTGAGATTAACCTGCTCTTAACACAACCTCCCTTTGAGCCAAATCTTCCCCTACAGAGAGTAAAGCGGCCTGTTCACTCCCTTTTCACAGTCCAACTTGTGCCTGCTACCAGTAGATGTATTACAACTGTTAGTTCCCACACTGCCTTGAAAGAAATCCTCTAGGTTGCTGAAGAGAGATTTTAAGCACTTGAGAGTCATTTGGTTTCTTAGGAGAAGCATGTGATATTTGGAGTTCCTTAATGCTAAAAAAAAAAAGATTGACACCATATCTACACATCCTGGCATTCCTCAAATGGGAACGGGGCACCGGGCAGCACAAAACGTATAGGGCTGGTGTCACCCATTCGTGACTTTCTCAGGAACTGTGTCCCAAGACCACTCAGAGTAAGGAATGTACTTTCCGGGTTTGGGCTGTCTGCCAGTGCATTCCTGTGTTCTCTATGAATATCTTAACCACCTTTTTAACTTCCACTAGAATTTTAATCTCTCCATTAATATACTTTTTTTTTTTTTTTACCAGCTGCAATACTCTGTTTTATGAGTCACTTTTTCTTGTCTCTCTGTAGAGATTCTTTCCTATGAGATCTGAGTCCCTTCCAGGTTCATTATTCAGGTCTAGTTTACCCCACATTTCTTATCCTAAGATCCATCACCTTCTCTGACACCTTCACTCTCTTTACTTCCATCACCAGTACTAGCAATGAACTTTCATTTTCATAGGTATTTTTCACAAATGAAAAGTTCTGCCATTGTACAAAAGTTCATATACTCAGGTGGGACCAACCCAGCTGTCTGGAACTTCAGAATGAGCTGCATTATCCCAAGCTTCAGAGTGAAAAATATGAGTTATATCTCAGCAGCATGACAAATGACATGTCCTGGACCATCATGAGTATTTAGAATCACCAGTGCTAGCCTGTCCTTGCAAGTGTCTAGGTGGCATAAGCAGTTTGCAGTTGACTGAACCCACCCAATAACAGCCTCAGAAGAAAGGCCTGGAAGTCTGCCTGTGCAAACATTACTGCTAGGAAAACCTCGTGGAACAATTCACTCCATAACCCACAAGTTTGGGCCTGAGTTAGAACTGACTTGATGAACGCAGGTTTGGTTAGAAAACCATCTGCTGTCAAAATCCACACTTACCTTTACAATGTCCTCACTGTTTTTCCACTCATCCTAACAGTGTTTACAGTGGTTCGATCAGAGTCTTCCCTTTGACATGCTATAAATTATGCAGGCATGTAGTTAGGGCTTATCTTCTGTAGCTTACTATTCTGTATAAATGAGTCGTCAATTAAAAAAAACATTTTTTATGCATTCAATTATTAGCATAGTGAGGGGAAAAAAAAAACCTAAGATAATATTTACTTGAACATTGATAAATTCCTTTTGTTTGTGGGACAATTATTTCAGTTTGTCAGTTGGCAATTGAAATTGAAAAAGCTAGAGACAATCTCTTTTAGAGAGGGATAAGAGAAATGGAATATCTGCAACAAAATGCTTCAGTAGCTGGGGAACTCCCCCTGATCTTATCCTACTGAGAAATTTATTATTACTGTATTACTCCTGAGTAATAATAGGCCTAGATTTTTAATAGCAAAGTCTTGCATGTGTTTTCTTTTAAAGAAGCTAGGATGTTGTTATACTCACTCATGTCAGACTGACTGATGTGAACCCTCACCTTGAAAAAATTTACAACTCAGTCCACATGTGGGCCCGGAAGATTTAATGCAAAGCATTATTTGGTAGCCTTACTGGAGCTCAATTCAAAGATAAGTTTTAAAAAGCTTTAAGAGGAATTTACGGTATTTATGATGTACAGGAAAGCAGTAAAGAGTCAAATGTGTTGTAATTCTCAGTTACTGAAGACAGTTGAGCTAAAGCAACTTAACTGGCATGCCTCATTTTGTGCACTGATTTTCTTTCAGTGATTTGTAGTACTGCTTTACAAACCAGTCATTTCTTCAAGTGATGTTGAATAAATATTGACCTTTACCTTAAAATTACAATACTTGTCATTTTATTCTTGGCTGGGGGTTTTAATTTTTTTTCTGTTAATGTTTCTTTGGGGGTTTTATTTCTAACAAAGTGCACACTGTCAGAATCTGGAAACAGTAGTGATAACCTAGTACCTGAGAAAGCCGAATTCCGTTTACTGTATTGGCAGGTAAATACGCCATGCGAGACCTGGTCAGCCGGCTTCCTGGCGGCAGCGGCCCCAGCGTCCTGTCCGACGAGACCACGGCGGCCGTCTGCTGTGCTTTGCATGAGGTCACCAGCAAAAACATGGAAAACGCCAAGGCCCTGGCTGACTCGGGAGGGATAGAAAAGCTGGTGAACATAGCCAGAGGCAGAGGAGACAGGCAAGTCCGCTTTAGGGAGGCAGCGCACAGCGACGCTTGTTCTGGGGTCATCCTGTGATAAGGACCTATGTGGAGGGTGAACTTCTTGATGAAAGGGATTTATTTCTGCATTTCTTACAAGCTGATGAGCTAAGTAATCTCCAGGAGTTAAAACCTTTTGTGCTGAGGGAGGCATTCTCCGGCATGTGGCCCTTTTCTGGTTTTTAATTTATTGCAGCACCTACTCCTGCCCTGGTTTTGTCTCTAAAGCACATTAATTTTGGTGGTTTTATCATGCTGACCCTAGAAGGACCAGAAATACTATGTTGGTGAAATTTCAGGGGGCACCATTTCCCTTATGCCCTTGCCTCTCTTTCAGGCTCAAGGGTCTGTCCTGTAAGAATATCTTCTTGAATGCTCAGTTTGATGGTTGGTTCCCCTCCCAGGGGTCCAGAAAGTATTAAGGTCACCACTTGGCAGCAGGGGCTGCAATGTCGCCTCAGGGCACTCCCTGGGCTTCCGTCAAATATATCTCTTTGCTTCAGGTGACACTTAATTGATGAGCAGCAGAGTAGAGATTAGAGAATTAGTGGCAAAAATAGAAGGCTTTTTGTCATCAAGCTGTAGCAGTAACTGTAAATCAGATTAGAGAATCCATCAAAGATGTGTTAGCTGCAGATGCTTTGTGTCTTCTCCCCAACTACCAGGTAACAGCCCCCTTGACCCATGGTAAAATGCCACTTTTCTTCCCTTCTCCTTTCCCCTTATCCCTCTTTTTGGTTTATTTTCCTTCATACCACTAATTTCTAACTGATGGGTTATTTATGAGTTTCTGACTCATACCTCTAGAAAAGGTAAGCTCCCCCAGAGGAGGGACTTGGCTGGTTTTGTTCACGGCTGAATCCTCAGTGTCTAGAACAGTGCTTGGCCTATAGTAAGTGTCTTATAAATATTTAATTGGTTGAATGACAATACTCAGTCTAATCTAATTATTTAGTTTATACTTCATAAGGAATTTATAAAATCTAATAATAATGTGGTAAACACCTCTTTTGTCATGCCCCAGAAATCACCTTTTTATTTTCAAGGAAATAAGATATTAAAGATAAAGCTAAGGTTCCATTCTACCAACTGCCCTTCCTGGGGCCTCCCTTTTCCTCCGCTGAGGAAACTATAACCACCTTAGGTGCTCTTAAGATTTTATTTAAGTAGCTTTCATTGTTGAAAGTTTTAAGAAAAACCTGGAGAAATACTGAGCTAGTGCTGATACCATTGTGTTGCCAAAAAAAAAAAAAAGACCCATTCTGATCTTCTGTTTAAAAAAAATGAAATTCAGAAAGTTCTGAACCAAGTCAAATTGTCTTTCTGACTCTACCCACCAGACTCCCCTCATAGTTCTTTCACCAAGCATTTATTGCCTCCCTGCTGTGTGCCAGGCACTGTTCTAGGTGCTGGGGTTGCAGCAACGGGCAGATCATACAACAGTCCCCACCGGTGGGGAATCTTGCATCCACGGGAGAAATAGTACATCAAATGACTAAATCACACATGTAGCATGTCAGGTGCTATTGACCGGTCTGGCAAATAATAAAATCAGAGAAGGTAATAGGGCATGCCTGGATTAATTAAGTATGTGGAGTAGAGGGCACTGCAACTTTAAATATCATGGTGAAGGATAGAGGTCATAGGTTTAAGAGAAGGGAAGAGAAGAATTAGAGATCAGAACATGTAACTTTTTTGAGGAATTACACTGCATAGAGGAGTGGAGAACCTCCCTTATGTTTCTCATGGGTCAGGTGTTGGCTCACAGAATTTGTGTGTAAAACACATCTAGCCTCCTTTGTATACTCAGTATACCTGGCATGCTCTTGCGTTGTTGTTAGAGATACCCTCGGAGGCAGGCGCAGGGTCTGCCATTCCTGCTCCCATCCTGGCTGTCCAGCTCTAGAAACAGGGAGGTAAACATAGAAATGTCAGGACCCAGCAGACAATAGGGTGGCTGTGGGGTGCAAGGGCCCCACTTCCCAAAATCTACCCCACGGGGGCTGTCTTAGATACCCAAAGTTTCATCTCTGTGTAGTCATTTCTTAGTATTAAGGTATTGCCTTTCTCTGTGGTGGTTTGTGGAAACATAAAATTTAGAAAGGCGGTGAGGGTGTTGCAGTAACCTCATCTTGCTCTTGATTAGCCATGATTGGACCACTGAGAACACTGAGTCTTGGTGTGAGCAGGAGGGGGAAGTAGATGTAGACATGCCCACCACCAGAAACAGAGACCGTGGAGCCCTTGTCTGTGTCTGTGCCCAGCGCTCACTGACACCCTCAGAATCATCAGTGATGCGTACTCTGAGGTCAGGGGCAGGAGGGGTGGCCTGTAGCCCGTGCTTCTCCCTTCCTTCCCCTACTTCCTGAGAGTGTATCTGAGAAGATACGGGATGGAAGAGAACTTTTGATTTTAGATCAGGGTGATACACATTGTAACTCAGGTTTTCAATATTGAAATGAATTCTGAAGATAAAGGTGTTCAGTTACCTTTGGGGCTGACCTCCCAGGCACTAGGCCATGAGTCCACCCCACTGTGGTGATCTGAAGGTCGTAGCTGAGGCTGGAAGCCGAAACTCCCTGTTTGCTCCCTGTGGGTCAGGCCACTGATTGGGAACAACAGCTCCCAAGGTGAACGGGAATGACCGGATGGTGGTCAGTGATGTGTAAACACGGTACCAGGGTACTAGAGTCCTCTCCATAGAAGTTCACCAGCCTGTCTTCAGAGAAAGGAAAAGTCAACAACTAACCTTATTTCCAAGTCAATCATTAGAGCACGTAGGTGCGTCTGTCACCATAGAGGGATAAATGATGAGAAGGCCTGAAAAAGATGGGGCAGGGGGTACTTCTATTAATTTAACTTCAGACTGTCTCAGGTGCTCGGGATGCAAGGTCACAGTCACGTTAACCACAGAGCCCCAGTGTGAACAACAGCCGTTGGTACAGATACGAGGGAGGCAGGCTGGGAGTTGACACATGAGAGATGCCCTCGACTCATGAGGGCCTGGGATTCCCCTCAGCAACATCTTCTCACCTCGGGGCTGACTTGCTGACAGCCTTGCTTTTGTTCTTGCCACTTTGGGCCAGCTCTGAACATGGTTGACTCCCAGGTGGCCCTCACTGCATGCTGATGTTTCCTAGCAGGAGCCCTTGTGCCCTCTGGTCCTTAGAAAGATGACCTTGGACCACTAGTTTGCAGCCCAGTTCTTCTCAAGTGGAGCCTGAGACTGCTGCTCCCCATCATCGCATCCCGCTCTCTCCCTAGGTCGTCTCTGAAGGTGGTGAAGGCAGCAGCCCAGGTCTTGAATACTTTGTGGCAGTATCGGGACCTCCGGAGCATTTATAAAAAGGTAATTTCCAGTAATAGCTCTGGCATAATTAGCACTCATCAGAGCACACATTCATAATCATTTTTTGTAGTGAAATGTCATTATTCACTTTGAGAGGTTCCCTTTTCTCTTAATTCCACAGGATGGGTGGAACCAGAACCATTTTATTACACCTGTGTCGACATTAGAGCGAGACAGATTCAAATCTCATCCTTCTTTGTCTACCACCAACCAACAGATGTCACCCATCATTCAGTCAGGTCAGTGGGTAAACGTCACCCTTCTATGAAGACGGTTGTGTGACAAAACATTGCTTCTCACCCTGAGAATACGGAACCATAAGCTGATTAAGCGTGTCACCTCCAAACATAGGGAGAATTTGCTCATCAAGCTGAGAGCCTTCTTTGGAAATTACAAGCTATTGTATAACAGACCCATGTTCATCCTCCCTTCTTAAAATTCTGTACAAGTTTACACCAGCTAGAGGGAAGGGAGCTGGTACCAGAGTAGTTAAGAGCTCAGCTGTTAAACAAAAGATCTCCAGTTCAAATCCACCAATCCTTCCTTGGAAACTCTAAGGCAGTTCTCTCTGTCCTGTAGGTACACTAGGAGTCAGAACTGACTCAACAGCAGTGGATTTAGTTTTAGAAGGGCCTCACCTTGAGATTGCAATTTACCAAGTTTGAGAAAGGGCCCCGAAATCTGCATTGAGCAGGTTGGGCCAGTGATTTGGATGCAGGAGATTGGAGGACATGGTGAAAGTTATTCATGAAAATAACTGCCCTGTCTGCATGGTGGCCATAAATTTGGGATCTTCTTCAAAGCAGTTTTTTGTTGTTGTTTTTTATTTGTTTGTTTCATTTTTCTGGGTGAAAGTCTTAGAAACAAGATTTTTGAGACACAGTCTTTAAACCTACCATGTGGAAGAAGGATCTGTGATCCTGATGTATCCTCCTTTCCAATTAGGCCCCCATACCTTGGCTACATTCCAGATCCCTAGAGCCTACAACCAATGGGAGCAGGCCCTCGGGATGGGCTGGTAGAACTTTGGTTTTGAGTCGGGAATCTTGACTATCATTCTGTTTGATGGAAAAAGAAAGAAGTCAGTTTTGACACCTAGATTCTTTTACATGAAAGGATATATTTCAACCAAGCCAAGTAAGTTTAATTTTTTAACTAAAATGCAAACGGAAAGTAATAAAATATCTTTAGTTTTATTTGGCATTAAATCACCCATCCTGACATATATAAATATTAGCGGTTGTACTCAGCTGTGCTGTGGCTGGCAGTCTGATTTTACATGTGGACACATGGGGCCAAAAAGACAAATAGACTGGTGCTTTTTGCCAAGTCACTGGGTATCTCTACTTGTTCCAGGGATTTTTTAAAATTATCTGTGAATGTTGTATGTGGTATATATTTCTATCCGTTTTTAAATTAGAAGTTATTTTCTTCCAAGAGACCTGTCCATGTTTTTTACCACCCTTGCTGATTTCTCAGGGGTAGCCTAAGGCTGTCTTCCTTTATAAAAGTGTTCCAAATCTTTTGGGGAATCAGGACTAGGGAGAGACACCAGGGGAAGCAAGAGACTTGGCTGCTTAACAGAGGGCACGTGTACAGGTAAAAGGTTAATTTCAGACAGATTAGCACATAGTTACTAAGCAATGAACTTGTTTTGAGCACCTTATAAATATACACACTGGACAGTGCTGACCTGCCTCTGTCCAAGTCCCTAGGTGCCTTTTTGTATTTCATCCAGGAGTAGGGCGTCTTTTCACTCTTGTGTCTCCAGTTCCTCTAGACTGAGCCATCCTCTCAAGTGCAAGATCTGCTAGTAGGCATATCTGATGCCTTGCTGGTGTGATTGTGGAGGGCAGGCCAGTGTGTCCTTTGCCCTCCTGCCTGTTAGAATGTAAACAAAGTGAGCAGCACATGGCCACCACCCAAACTTGCTCACCCATGTTTAACACAGAGCAGCCCTGTGTTGAGTAAAGTGACATTAAAAAAAAACACTTCACTGTTTCTCTGAAAGCATCAGTGTGTGCAAAACTACTGGTGCCAAGGCTTGGAGGCCACTACTTTAAAGTGTACCAAGTGAATAAGTAGCCGCATGTATTCACAGCTAATTTTCATGCAAGCAAGGTGATTTTTTAATGAGAAAAGTAAATAAGTGAAGTGTTTCTGTTTTCCTTCTGTGCAGAAATGTCCAAAAGGAAACCCAGGGATAAATACGTTACTATTATTTGTTTCGCTCAGGCTAAGATAAGAAAGCACCTCGGTCTTTGCAAAGTCTGGGTCTTCTCAACTCTGTGAGCATCTTGATGAGCCAGGCTTCTGGTTTACCTGATTTTCCTGTCAGCTGATCATCATAAAAAGAATTATAAATTTTATGGGCTGGGCACTCTTACTAAAACACAATGAGAGATGCAGATACTTTTTAAATAATTAGAAATCAAAATGTGCCATAACATCTATTTAGAAGAGCTCTACATAGCAGATAATGTCGTATTTTACAAGCAGCAGAACTGAGATCGTAAGAAGGCAAATCCAGGTCTGACATGGCGAGTAAGTTAATATCCCTCACTTGGTTTCCAAGGCCTAACCAAGCCGTTGGGTGCACTGTTTGGCAGCCTGCATGATTTCTGCAATGCTCTTCTCTAACTGGACAGCTTACACGTTAGCTGGGAGCAAGCTTAGGCACTGAATGAACTGATTTTCACAGTGTCTGACGGGGCACACTCCTGGTGCTGCAGTCTGGCTGCTCTTCTGCTCACAGCACCTCTAAGATCTGAGTTCCAGCACCAGCTGCTGTGGCATTTCTAATTACTGATCTTTGTTTTTCCGGAGAGGATTTTCTAGAGACATTGATGATCTGATTTCTCTTTCTTTTCGTTTCTCTCTCCTCCTCCCTTTGCCTCTTCCTCAGTCGGCAGCACTTCTTCCTCACCAGCACTGTTAGGAATCAGAGACCCTCGCTCTGAATACGATAGGACTCAGCCACCTATGCAGTATTACAATAGTCAAGGGGATGCCACACATAAAGGCCTATACCCTGGTAAGACACCAGTTGGGTGTATGATACAGTATCTGCAAACACCGCCTGTGTCCAGGCACTGGTCCAGTAGCCTGAGAAGTAGCCCATGTCTGTACTGAGACGGTCCCCCAGCAGCCAACCATGTTTCAGTCTCACCGTTTCCTACGTCGAGGCCTCTTCCACTTGCTTAAGGAAAAGAAGCTAATGTAGTGGTATGGTAGGTCATGAATAAAAAGAGGAGAATCTCTCCCTGGGTAGTGCAATGGTTAACTTACTTGCTTGTCAAACAAAAGGTTGGAGGTTGAAGGTCACCCAGAGTCACCTTAAGAAGAAAGGCCTGGCAATCCACTTCCCCCCAAAAAAGCCATTGAAAACTCTATGGAGCACAGTTCCACTCTGACACACACAGGTCACAGTGAGTCAGATTTGACTTCACAGGCAACTGACTATTAAATGGAAAACAAGCTCAGGCCGCCCGGCTGTACAGTCCCATTGCTTCTGCTCACTCCCTGGTGGGGCAGCCTCTCTGTTTTCCACATGTATCAAAATGCTGACTGGCTTTGCAGGGCTGTATCTCCTAGACTGGCTTATTTCCTAAATGTAAAATGAGAATGGAGAGCAGTTTCATTTACATTTTCTTGGACAAGAGTTTGAATGAATAGTTAAATGTGTGCGTTTCTCCTCAGAGAGTTTTTTTCTTTTTAAGAATACCAAAAATAATATTGCATACTATTGATGCTTTTATGTCCTATTCAGAAATTTGTGATATGATTTATGTATGTAAAGGAGTCATATTGTCTCCATTCTCAGCTATCTGACAAATTATAACTATGCTAGAGGTTTACATAAGACAGTGAGCTACATTTTTTAAAAAGTACTCTTTTCTCAAAAACTGTTTATTAGAAAGAAAGAAAGATGGTAGCAATTTAACTACTGCTGAGGGAGCATTCTCAGTTGTGCTATTGTCTTTGAATTGTGATTTCACAGGACTGTTTACTAATCTACTGTTGTTACTATGGCAATTAATAGCTCAGAAAATTGCAGAGGCTCTATTTCAAACCCCAAGCTCACTGCACTGGAATTGCGCATACCAGCGTGCTGTCGTTGCTTCTGACCCGCAGCAGTCTGCTTTATTTCCAGGAGCACCTCTTTAGCCTGCTTGCCTTTCTGTATCTTCTTTGCTTGCTTCAATAAACTAATTTGCCTCAAGAATGTTTCATTTTCCTTATTAAAAATATAAAACTCTTTGTTAGCTTTGACCATAATAGGAGGGTAACCAGTGTCATCATCAGATCAGTGATCTACTGTGGACTCTTGAAGATACTGATCTTATTACCAAGTTCTTTTCATTTAAGACATGGTTCAGTATGGCCACCACAAGACTGTCCATATGGTCTGAGCTGCTTTGAACATGCCTCTGCTGCTATTCTGTGACCTGGGCTTTTGAATCAAAGCTATTCTGAAGGAGAGTGTATTTCCTAATGCTATGTTGGCTGTCCTCTCTCTGATCCAGTGCCCTAGCGTAGACCCCAGAAAAGCAGTGGTCCTCAGCTCAAGGAGCAATGCTGTGCTTGAGTTCCAGGCTAGCCTGGGAAATCCCCAGGGAACAGTCTGTGATGAAATCACAGCAAGTTAAGGTGTGAGCAGCTCCACACAGAAACCAGAGGTTAAGAAAGAACCCTTCTTGGTGAAATACACATGGCTTATTTCTGCCACATTCACTATGCTAACCGTAGCCGCTCTGAAGCCAGTAGCAGCCAGACTAGATCCCGGGAAGACAGGCTACAGATTGCAGTCTGTAGTGATGCCTGGAAGGCAGGTGCTTTCAGGGACTCACAGCCCCACTGTAGACACCACACAGCCTAAGGGACCAGAGTTATGAGCACATGTTTTAATGTCATAAAATATTTTCTTACAGGCTCCAGCAAACCTTCACCAATTTACATCAGTTCCTATTCCTCACCAGCAAGAGAACAAAATAGACGGCTACAGGTGAATTTGCAATATCATTTTACAGAAGGGCTGTTGGCAGGGTTCAGCACTGTGAGGGGTTCACACAGGTTGACTTGCCAGCACTAAGCCTACATGGCAGGCACTGGAGGTTTCCTGGGGATCCTCACTCCTCGGAAACTCCCCTGGGGGTGAGCAGATCACTTCCAAAGCAGCCTCTTGTTCTTGAATGTCTGCGTCGGTGCTGCCAAGAACACCTTGCCGCTGAGGGCAGAGACCTGAGAGAATCTTTCATTCATATTCTTTGTCCAACAATTCCTTTTCTAACGCCTTTATTTTTTTTTTCTTTGCCCCTATTAAAAATCTAAAACTTCTCCTACCTTGTGTATGGGGAAAGATAGGTAAGCACACTCCATTCTCTCATCTCATTGCTCTCTTTTTTTGGACACACCTCATTCTCCATCTTTGCAACTCCCTCCAGCCCTTGGTGATTTAAAAACCGTGAGTCCCCAGCCAGGTTTCTGTTTGTCACAGTGGTCACGGCCTACTCAGCCCGTGCCAGGATGGACCCGACTTTCTGTCCAAATGGAGACTCGCAGTTGTAATAACACACTTAAATCTGTGTTTTTGTCGGGGAGCCTAAAAGCAGCTTCCTGATCTAGTGGTGGATTAGTGAAGTCCTCATCTACCTTGGTTCCCTTCTATAATGTGAGCAATAAGGATTTCCCAGAGTAAGGTTGAATCCTCTCAAGATAGGATATTTTAAGACTTCCCTCTATTTTATCTTCTTTTCTATGTGAATGGAAGGAAAATAATTTCCCAAGTTATTCATAATTAATACTATAGACTTTTTTTTTTAGTTGGAACGAATAACCTTAGAATCACAACTCTAACATAAAAGGAGTTCAAGCTGAAATTTTGAGGATGTTACAGTGCATTTAGTTGTAGAACGTGATGTTGATTCCTGTGTGGTAACTTTGTTACATTTTAATAAGTGGGAAGACTGGGGCTTGGTCAAGAGGAAAGAGAATTGTAAGAACCTGCGGCAATTGTCCTCCAAACGTATTTGAAGAAATTAATGTGAGGCCCAGGACAAAACAGCACAAAAGGCAATGGGGGCTGTGTTAATGCCCACATGAGCTTCCTCACAGAATTATGAGCCCGCTAGGTAAAGGTCTCAGTCCCAGAGGTCAAGTCTAGAACTGTACCTTCTCACATGCATTTTCTATTTTTGCTACTGTCTTGAGATTGCATATTTCTTTAATATCACAACTTAACAGCAGAACTTCTAGAGTGTCCCTGTTGTTCACAAAACCACATATTTCTTGTGTTGATGGCTCTGTGTCAAAGCAAAACTCAGGCCCATCGTCTTGTTAGCAAGAGAGGCAGCCAGGGGCCACCAACTACCCAGGTCTTCAGCTCTTCTGAGGGACCAGCTTCTCTAGAGGCCATAGCTCAGGACATCATCACACTTAGACAGCCCAGCTGTGACGGAACAGTTTAAAATTCTTAACAGCCCACTGGTAAACATACTGAGTTCACCAGAAACAACTTTTAACTATGAGTTCATCAGTATTGAAGCTTGTTTTAAAAATGTGAAACAGGAAACCCACATTTATTTTCCTTAAACTCATGTTTCAGAAGATTGGTTTCATTTATTTGGTTTTTCATTCTGTCAACAGCATCAACAGCTGTATTATACTCAAGATGACTCCAACAGAAAGAACTTTGATGCATACAGATTATATTTGCAGTCTCCTCATAGCTATGAAGATCCTTATTTTGATGACCGAGTTCACTTTCCACCTTCTACTGATTACTCAACACAGTATGGACTGAAATCGACCACAAATTACGTAGACTTTTATTCCACTAAGCAACCTTCTTACAGAGCAGAACAGTACCCAGGGTCCCCTGACTCCTGGGTGTAGCATTGAGATGCTCAGGAGAAGAACTCTTTCTTTCTAACCTTGTTTGGACTGAGGTGAAAAGTCCGTCTTGCTGATTCGATGGTGAAATGTGAAAGTGAAATGGAAGGAACGAGTGAAGAGCATATATATTTTTTTTCTTTTTTGAGGAATTATCAGGGAAGTAAGGAAACCTTTGGAAGAGAGGACTTTCTAAGCTCTATTTAGATGTTAGGTCTAATTACTTGTAGATTCTGTAGTCTGGTGAAGGTGTGGGCGATGTGATGAGAGGTTTGAGAAATGGGTGAAATGAGATGGGGAATGTATAGGTAAAATGAAATTAAAGATGATTTTTTTAATGTGAATAAAGTTATGTTCTGATAGTTTGTACAGAAGAGAAATTAAATGGATGCCCTTCATGTTTTATTGCTATTACTAAATGTCAGGATTGTATGCTATTATGTCTTGTAAATTTCTTTTGTTAGTGTAAATATGGAAATGCCACATTGGTTAAGTGCCATCATTTGTAATGCAGTGTGTCATTTGAAAAGAGATTGGAAGAAACTGATGGCCTACAAAGCAATGGGAAACCCAAGGACCTGTTAGCAATTAAAAACAAGCTGCAACATCCTTTGTTTTCAAAAAGAATAGTGTACTTTTGAAGCACAAAGTCCAGTCTGGTATAGCAACACCACGCCCATTCCCTGCCTCTTTCATAGGACACTTCACTGCCATTTTCTATGCACATGGAAATAAAATAAATGTGGAGATTTCATCCTTGGAAGTTTATTCCTTGTCCTTTTTAAATTTTCTGTATGTAACCTGGAGAAGCAGATTTAAGAAAAGTGAATCTAATTGTGTGTTTAAACAGCTGACATATATTCAGCTATTTTAGGTGTTTCCAAGTTTTGTACAGTCAGTATGCATTGTGAGGTGGGCCACATCAAAGACTGAAGCATGAACTTTCCTCCTTTTTCTTTATCTTAGTATTTTTATTTCTGAGGAAGGGTCATTTGGGATCTGATGCACTCTGCAGCGTTATCATGTTTTTGTCAGACTGTTGTGTGTGTTTAACACTGCTTTACACCTAAGAGAAATTAGATCTGGCACCCTAGGCCTGACTAACAGCAGTTCCTTTTGCCATCATTTTTAATAACTCAGTATCTATATAAGAATAGATTGCTTTGGTTGCTACCAGCGTACTAAACCAAAACAAAATGTACATACTTACTATGCTGAGTAATTTCATGTGATGTAGTAATCACTAGAGTAGGGATGGAGAAAGGAAAGCCTCAGAGCTATGAAAGGTAGGGATCCCGGTAATACTGAGCAGCATTACTTGTGAATTGTTCTCCACCTGTGGAGACAGTGAGGAGCAACAGCTCCAGGAGACTCAGAGCCCGAGTTCCTGCATGTCTTCCGCTTTCTGCCCTAGAGCTCCAGTTCCTGGATCTGACATAGAAAACTGGGAAACAACTCGTGTGGCAAATCAAAGCCAAAACTGCTAACTTTGGCACCGTCTGTTTTATAATCAGGATACAAATCATTGATGAAATGTTTGTGTTTATGTTTATATTTGGAAAAAGACCCAAGGGAAATTTGCCCTTGCTGAGTACGTCACAACCCGTAGATTTAGGATCCAGCATGAAATGGAAATACAAGTTCCAGCAAAAAAGAAGGGGAAACTATGGGGCCTAGATTTTCTGAAATGATACTCAAGTCAGCTAATAGGCCCATCTGCCCAACTACTTAATCCCTGCCTCATCATGTAGTCTGCGGAGTTCCAGAAACGGACCTTGTTAGACAACTGAAGTTGCCAGATGTTCTGACATTAAAGGTGCCGGAAACTGGTGTTGGGATTTTTTAAATGTCTGGTATCTATTTGGACATTGAGTCTCTGACTACCCTAAACTTGAAGTTTTCTTGTCTGGATCGAGGCTCACATGGAGAATCAGGAATAAACCCTGGTGGTGTAGTGGGTTAAGTGCTACATCTGCTAACTGAAAAGTCAGCAGTTCAAATCTGCCAGGCGCTCTTTAGAAACTCTGGAGCAGTTCTACTCTGACCTTTAGGGTCGCTATGAGTTGGACTTGACTCAACAGCAGTGGTTTATAGAGAATCATGAAAATAAGGGAGTGTGGGACTGGCAAGAACTGATGGACAGCAACTGACTGTAGCTTTTAGTGACCTCAGTAGTCTTGAGGGCAGCTCACTGGGCAGAGGACCCCCACTGTGACAGCAAACACTTAACAACTAACCCAATTGGATTGCAAAGAACTCTGCACTTGGTCCTCCAGAGAGACATTCTTGGAGGGTGCTAGAGACATATGGGTGCTAGAAAGAAAACTATGGATGAGATAGGGGAAATGATCAATGCCCTTTAAGGTCCTTCCCCAGAAACTGCATACAGAAACTGAATAAAACAAAACTACATGATGGATTAAAAGAGCCTTGATGTCACCAAGCAGCATGCAGAATTCAACCCTAAGGAAGAGGTCTACGGGTCTATGATTTTGCTCAGTCGGGGGACAGCTTACTTCCACCCTGACAGCAGGCTAGAAGCACTTGGGAACCCCAGTCTGACCATTCAAAATCTCAAGAAATGGGATCCAGGTTTCTGTATCTTAAAAAGTTCCCTGTGATTGCCATGTGCAGTCAAGGTAAAAACCATGCAGCCTTATACTTCTTCCTCACTACTTCTGTGCCCTCCTACCTGAAAAGTTAGTAGTGAGGGGGAAGAGGAGGATACTTGCCTTTCTGAAAGAGTGACGATCTGAAATGTAATTTGAGATCTTAAACTCAGAAAGTCAGGGATATGAGGTTTTCTTTTTTCCATAGTACATTTTTTGCCTATGCACATATGTTTCAAGTTTTATCCTTTGAAGAGCATGAACATACCATGAATATCAAACATGGTGACCTCACAGTTGCATGGCTCTTCCAGTGATTAATCTTTGGCCATTATCGGTTGTCAGCATTATTAGTCAAATATAAAGAGTTCATGGAGACTCACTATGTGCTAAGAATATGGCACGCATTGTCATTTAACTTTCATGCAAATGAATGAAACCTGCAAATATCCTAAAGCAGATTTGAGAGGGAAACTTGCTAAAGATCACACAGTGAGTGGTGGGGAAAAGTTAGCACTTATGTATGTAACCACAATGCAATTGTTCTTGAAAACCAGTAGTTTGTCTACTCAGAAATTTTCCTTCATTCACTTAAATTGGCCAGAGGAAATTGTCAGTACTCTAAAGGAACCAGAAAACCATTACCATCAAGGAGAACTGTCCCATATGGTTCAAAGACAGTTACCTTACTGAAACAGACAGCCACATCTTTCTTCCATGGAGCAATTGGTAGGTTCAAACCACTGACGTCTTAGTTAGCAGCTTTGTGCTTAACTGCTGCATCATACAGGCAGAAACTCTAAATGAAAAACTACTATTATTTGCCATGAATGAAGGGACCATCAAAATGAACACTTAACTATTAAAAACTAATCCTGCTCATTGCATGTTATGAGTTGGGCTGAGAATTCACTTTAAAAGTAGCTTAGGAGCCATACATCGTGATACAGGCCTGGTTGTCTTTGGATGATGCTCTCATTCTGGGGCCTAAGGGATACATTTGCAAGAAAACTTAGCTGAATCCCTTGGGTAGTGGGTTTTATTTTCATGATTAAGCCAGATTACAAGGAAAAGACATTTGAAATTTTAAGCATTGCTGTTCACTTATTGTTTTTAATAGATTATGATGACATTATTTATAATAGTCAAAAACCAGAAATGACACAAATCTCCAACAGGAGATAAACAAATTTGGATGAACCAATTGAGGTGTATTGATGTAATGGAATACTTCAAAAAAAAAAAGTTACTGTTGAATCATTTCCAACTAGTAGCAACCTCAGGTATGTCAGAATTGAACTGTGGTGATAGAAATTAGAACTATTCACCAAAGAAGATAAAATATTTATGAATAAATGTAAACCACAGCTGTAAAGATCTATACAAAGAAAACTACAAAACGCTATTGCAAAAAACCAAAAGAGACCGACAGAAATAGAAAACATACATGTTTACAGATGGGAAGTCTCAATATTATGAAAATGTAAATATTGCCCAAAGCAAACTACAGATACGATGCAATCTCGATCCAAATTCCAACAGTATTCTTTAATGAATTGGAGGAACAAATCACCAACTTTGCCTGGAAAGGGAAGAGGATCCAAATAAGTAAAACATTATTGAAGAAGAACAAAGTGAGAGGCCTAACACTGCCTGATCTTGGAACCTGTTGTACAGCCACAATAGTCAAAACAGCTTGGTACTGAGATGACAGACACAAACACTAACCAGTGGAACAGAATTAAGAACCCAGATGTAAATCCTTCCACGTAGGGTCACTTAATCTTCAACAAGGATCCAAAGTCCATCCAATGGGGAAGAGATGTTCTTTTTATTAAATGGTGCTAGTAAAACTGGATGTCTGTCTATAAAAAAAAAAAAAAAAAAAAAAAAAAAATTGAAGCAGGGTCCATACCTCACACCTTGTACAAAAAGCAATTCAAAATGAATCAAAGACCTAAATATAAAGCCCAAAACTGTAAAGTTCATGGAAGACAAAATAGGGTCAATACTGGAAGCCCTAATAAATAGCATTAAGATGACACAAACCATAACCAAAGCACACAAACTCCAGAAGATAAGCTAGATAATTGGGATCATCTAAAAATTAAACACAAAGTCTGACAGTTGAGTTCATAAACTCATCTTAGGAAAAGTACTGTATACCTCATTGCTGATTATCACTATGGTCACCTTCAAAGTGCTCCCCTTTGGAAGCTGTGCACCAAAGCCAGTGCCAAGTCCACCCTTTGGAGCAATTTTGTCACTCTTTTTCTGGAATGACCATCAGAGCTCATGTTGTATTACCCTTGATGCCCTGAGTGTCATCAAAACGTCTTTCTTTCAATATTTCGTTTATTTTCAGGTAAAAAACAAAGTGATTGGGGGCCAGATCAGGTGAGTTGGGAGGGTGTTCCAATACAGTTATTCGTTTACTGATAAACCTCCCTGAGAGACAACCATACAATTAAGTTTGTCAACTTGCCACTGTGCTGCCTTGCACAATGCCCATTTGACAAAGAGTTCCAAAACTGCTTTGAAGGGTGGACTAGGCACTAGCATCACTGCATAGCTTCCTAAAGGGAAGTTCTTCGAAGGTGACCATAGTGATATTCAGCAATGAGGTATGTAGCACTTAGAACGATTAAGTTCACGAACTTGTCAGATCTTGTATTCTCATCAAAAAAAAAATCTATCCAAAAGAGTGAAAAGAATCTACAGACTGGGAAGACAAAAATGCCTATTATAAATCGGTGATATAGTGGATTAAGTGCTACCACTGCTAACCACAAGGTTGGCAGTTCAGATCCATCAGGCGCTCCTTGAATATTCTTGAGGGTCAGTTCTGCCCTGGCCCCTAGGGTCACCATGAGTCGGATCCCACTCAACAGCACTTGGCTTGGCTTGTCATTATAAATCAGATAAAGACCTAATCTGTAAAATCTACATGAAGATCTAACACCTATACAATGTCAAAAAAATCTAGTTAAACAATGGACAAAGAAAATGAACACATACTTCACCAAAGTAGACATTCGAGTGGCCAATAGACACATGAGGAAATGTTCAAAATCACTAGCCATTAGAGAAACGCAAATCAAAACCACAATGAGATACCATTTCACCCTGGCTTTACTGACACACGTCACTAAAACAGAGGAAAAAAATTGGAGAGGCTGCAGGGAAATCGGAACTCTTACGCACTGCTGGTAGGAATGCAAAATCATAAAAACCATTTTGGAAAATATTATGACACTTCCTTACAAAACTAGAAATAGAAATACTATATGACCCAATAATCCCACTCCTAGTCATATATCCTAAAGAAATAAGAGTCAACACGTGAATAGACATATGCACTCCCGAGTTCACTGCAGCACTGTTGACAACAGCAAGAATTTGGAAACAACCTGAATGGCCATCAACAGATGAATGGACAAACAAACTGTGGTTCATGTACACAATGCAGTATTACAGTGATGACTCTGTGAAGCATCTGATAACATGGAGGAAACTGAGTGAAATAAGTAAACAACAAGAGGAAAAACATTTTATGAGACAACTACTGTAAAAGGTGGTGGAAAGGTTTATACCGAAAACAGAAGCAATCTTTGATGGCTACCTGGGAGGGATGGGAATGGAAAAACACTAAATAAGCAATAGACAAATGGTGACTTTGGTGAAGTGTAGGACAGTACACAGTACTAGGAAAGCCAGCACAGTTTGAGTAAGGCGTGGTCCTGGAAGCTCTGTAGACACATCCCAACTCCCTGAGGGCCCAAATTGCTGGGCTGAGGGGTTGTAGGGACCATGACCTCAGAGAGCATCTAGTTCAACTGTCACACTTTATTAGAAAATGTTCTACATTCTACATTGGTGAGTAGCATCTGGGATCTTGAAAGCCTGTGAGCAGCCGTGGGAGATACTCTCCTGGTCTTAGCCATTCAGGAGCGAAGAAAAATGAAGAAAACTAAAGAAGCAAGGAAAAGATTAGTCCAAAAGACTAATGAACCACATCTACAATGGTCTCCACCAGACTGAATCCAGTACAATTAGGCGGTGCCTAGCTACCGCCACTGACGGCTCTGACAGGGATCACAACAGAGAGTCCAAGACAGCTGGAGAAAAATGTAGAACAAAATTCTAAGTCAAAAAGGAAGATTAGACTTGCTGGCCCTAAAGAGAAGAGAGAAACCCTGAGTGCATGGCCCCCAGACACTCATTCAGTTCAGTAATGAAGTCACTCCTGAGGTTCACCTTTCAGCCAAAGACTGGACAGGCCTATGAAATAAAACAAGACTTAAAGGGCATGCTGCCCAGGATCAAGGACTGGAAATCAAGAGTAGATAGGAAAGCTGGTAATAGGGAACCCATGGTTGATATGTTGTGGGATTGTTAGATGATGTTATAAAACAATATGTGTACAGTTTAATGAGAAACTACTTTGTTCTGGAACCCCTCATCTAAAGTACAGTTAAGAAAAACAAAGATGAGACAAGCTAAATGCCTACCAACAGATAAAAGGATACAGTAAGTAAGGCACATGTGCAAGATGGAATTACTATGCAGTACTAAAGAACAGTGATGAATCCACAAAACACAGCATAGATGAATCTGCAGGGCATTATGCTGAGTGAAGTAAGTCAGTCACAAAAGACAACTATTGTGTGAGACTACTATCATAAGAACTCATGAAAAGGTTTATACACAGTGTCATGGATTGAATTGTATCTCCCAAAAAATATGTGTAGCCATGTGGCTGGGCCATGATCCCGACTATTTTGTGATTGTCCTACATTTTGTGATTTTCCTGTGTTGTATGTTGTATGTCAGAAGATTACCTCCCTGCTCCACTATGAAGGGAGTTTCCCTGGAGTATGGTTTGGCCCACCTGTAATCCTTTCATCCTACAAGAGATAAAAGAAAAGAGAAGCAAGCAGAGAACTGGGAACCTCACACCACCGAGAAAACAGCACCGGGAGAAGAGTATGTCCTTCAGACCCAAGGTTCCTGTGCCAGGATGCTCCCTGGACAAAGACTGATGCAATACCAGACTTGCCTGGAGAGCCGACAAGGAGAAAACCTTCCCCTGGAGCAGACATCCTGAATTTGGACTTGTAGCCTACTGGCCTGTGTAAAAATAAACCTTCCTTTGTTAAAGCCATGAGTTGGATCCAACTCGACGGCACTTGGCTTGGCTTGTTAAAGCCATCCACTCTGTGGTATTTCTGTTAGAGCAGCACTAACTGACTAAAACACACAGGAAAAAAAATTATTTGGTAGTTGTCAGGGGAGGGAGGGAAAATTGCTAGCTAGGTAGTAGACATGTGTTCCCTTTAGTTAAGGAAAAGACAACATGCAATACAGGAAAAATCAGCACAACTTAATCAAAGCAAAGGTGTAAAAGTCTCCCAGACATGTTCAAACAACCTGAGAGACCAAGTAGCTGGGACTGGGGACTGGGGACCACAGTTTCAGGGAACATCAGAAAAATGTTCCACATTCTGTTTTGGTGAGTAGCGTCTGGGGTCTTAGAAGCTTGCCAGCAACAGTCTAAGGTACATCTGTTGGTCCCATTCTGCCTGGAGCAAAGGAGAATGAAGAAGACGAAGACACAAGGAAATATGTTCGCCCAAAGTGCTGAAGGACCCCAGGAACCACAGCTTGAGCCCAGGAGAACTAAGTGGTGCCTGGCTACCACTACTGACTCCTCTGACAGGGATCACAACAGACAGGCCCAGACAGAAACCAAAAACCAGACCCACTGCTGTTGAGTCGGGTCCAACTCATAGCGACCCTAGAGATCGGAGTAGAACTGCCACATGGAGTTTCCAAAGAGTGCCTGGAGGATTTGAACTGCTGACCTTTTGGTTAGCAGACATAGCACTTAACCTGCTACACCACCGGGATTTCCAAACAGAATGGGAGACAAATGTAGAACAAAATTCAAATTTAGGAAAGAAGGCAGGCTTACTGGTCTGACAGATAACTGAAGGAACCTGCAAGACTGTGGCCCCCGGACACTGTGCTAATTCAGAACTGAAACCACTCCCAAAGCCCACTTTTAAGACAGATTAGATAGGCCTATAAAACAAACAGTAATGTATATATGGGACATGCTTCTTAATTCACTCAAATATATGAGCCCAAATGGGCAGCACTTGTCCGAAAGCAAGATGAGAAGGGACAGACAGACTTAGATGAATGGATACGGGGAGGTCAGGGTGGAAAGGGGAAGAGTGTTGACATATTGTGGGGATTGCAACCAATGTCATAATACTGTCTATAAATGTTGTATGACTAACATGAGCTGTAGACTGTCAACTAAAACTCAGTAAAAGCAAATCGGAACTGTGGTTGCATGTGGAGATAGGTATTGACTAGAGTACTGTTTGTGATAACGAAAACGTTCTAAATGCTGACTGAAGTGGCTGTCATGTACCAAAAAAAAGAACCAAACCCACTGCCATTGAGTCAGGTCCAACTCATAGCAACCCTACAGGTCAGAGTAGAACTGCCCCATAGAGTTTCCAAGGAGCGCCTGGTGGATTTGAACTGCTGACCTTTTGGTTAGCAGACGTAGCACTTAACCAATAACACCACCAGGGTTTCCAGGGCTGTTACAGGGGTATATACATTTATCAGAACTCATGAAAATGTACACATAAGATCTCTCATCATAAATGTAGAATTTACCTCATTAAAAGAGTAATTTGCTTCAAAAGTCAGTTAAGAAATATGTGACAACTTTATTTGAAATTTAGTTCTATGTTCTAGAAACAAATTTATTAATCTCTCGAGTTGAGAAAAAATCCAATTTATGTTTCAAATCTTACAAAAACTTACACACACATTGCTACATAACTCTAGCTGTTCTCCCCATTCTATGACAACATACTCCTCCTTTCCACCCTGTATTTTGGGTGTCCATAGAGTCATTTCTTACACAAAAGATTTTACCACAAGATTCCTTTCTAACTATATACGTAGTTTCATCTTGAAGTTGACAGCCCACCAAAGTTAAACACAACTGTTGTACTTTTTGGAAAGCCCCTACAGAAGCATCCTTTTGGATGGGCTGTGATTGTGTAGAATGACATGCATGTCTTGACAAGAAGTAAGTGGACCAAGTAAAACTCGAGTGCATGCTCGGACCTGTTGCCAAGAGAGAGAAGTATGTCATCCGTTTTACCTAATGATCCAAAGAGATTTGTAAACAAACACCTCACCCTCCTAAATGGTACAAAAACCACAGGGAAGGACTGTGGGAAAGGAACACCGTGAGCAAAGCAAAGCACCGGCAAAGCAAAAACAGAGGTTAGTGAAATTAGAGCAGAGCAGTAAACGGGTTTTTTCTCTCCACAAATGCAGAGGGGACTTGATTCAAAAAGGAACTTTGTGGGAGATCAAGGAAATCCCTATTGGAAAGGAGGCAAATTGTCTTCCTCTCAATTATTTTACAACTAGGGAACAAGACAGAGCAAGGCAAAGATGCAGATGGTGTCTGGAATTCCACAGCCATTTCCAGCCCCGACCCACAGCTGCCCTTCCCTGGCCTGTACTGGGGGCGGGGGCTGTGCCTGGACCCTGAGAGCTGAGACCACTCGTGGCGGAGGCAGAGTCAGCGTCTCGGCTGATCTTGTCTCCTTTGTCTCTGATTAGAAAATCTTGACTTTTATCTCCAGCGTATTCGTCCTTGTGATAGTGGTTTGCTATTAGTCACCAGCGTGATGGCTTGGCTTGACACCCTGTCTTTATGAGCGCATTTGTTGAGGACATCCCTTTAAGACTGTGGACATAAAAAGAAAATTATTAGCAAGCCAATTATGATTTGAGTGGTATCTGTTTCAGTGCCTTTCTCTGTCTTTGTGTCAGCAGCCTCTCTGGAAGCAGCTGGCATATCCCCTAAATGGCTGTTTGTGCTTCTTGCAGTTGCCTAATTCTGACTTGAAATCACTAAAAAGCATTTTGTGCTGTCATAATCATTTGCAAGAGCCATAACTAGCTCTTTCATTATTAAAGCCCTATTCAACGGTTGGAGAAATTTTGATAAAGGCTTAATGATGTTATGGGCTAGATCACTCTCCATTTGTGTTCACACATTTCCAGAGCTGACCAGTGCATTGCCTTGTAAATAAAATTAAACACACATGGGCCAGGTGGAAGGTGTAGTTCTGAGATCAGTGGGAAAATACCGAATTCTTGCTCCAGAAGTCCCTGTAACTGTTAATTTACTCCTACAAAAGGCACTGCCCATGAAATTTGCCTTTATTTGCGGCAATGAAATAGAATGCGTTTGGCTCCCAGTGTCTTGGTGAGCTGCCATCCACCAAGAACTGACCAAATAGTAAAACAACCTCAGGGAGAAAGAAATGCCTCTAGATCTTGTCTTCAGGGCCCAAAGCTAGTGCCTGGCCCAACCCAGTCCTAGGGAGTTCTGTTTCCAGATGTGAAAATTAGTACAATGAGGTGTGCCCAAATTCCTGGAGACAGGGGGCAAGCATTCAATGTAACGGGCTCCAGTTGCAGATGCTGGTAATAGGAAGAGATCCAGTCGTTACACAATGACTGTGCTGTGAGGGATGCATTTGGAGCCTTCAGAAAATATTTTGTGAAGACAAACCAAGAGGCAGGGTCCACAGCTCAGTGACTGAATTATTTACGTGTCACCAACATCATTGCACTTACGACTGAACACAGCGACCAGAAGTCTCCTTAAATATCAAAAGATAATGGTATATGTTATGGATTAAATTATGCCCCCCTAAAACATGTGCTGTAAATCATAACCTCTATGTCTATGGTTATAATCCTGTTTAGAAACAGGTTGCCTTTGTTATATGAATGAGGCAAGATTAGTGGAGGGTGCATTTTGAGTCAAATTCTTTTCACATATGAAAGATACTAAGCAAAAGGGTCATGGATTGAATTGTGTCCCCCTAAAAATGTGTGTAGCAGTTCAGTTGGACAATGATTCCTGATATTCTGTGATTTTCCTATATGCTGTAAATCCTGCCTCTGTGATTTCATGAGGGAAGAAGGGCAGCAGTTGTGTTGGGGGGGCAGGACTCAAGTGTAAGATTGTAATGTGCCCTGCGGCAATCCCTTGAAATGTGAAAAAAAGAAGCTGACAGACAGCTTTGGTTACCTCATATGAGCAGTGCCGGGAGCAGAGTGTGTTCTTTGGAAAGGATCCCAAGGTTCCTGAGCCTCAGAAGCTCCCAGGCCAGGGGAAGACTGACAACAGTTGGTTGTCCTCCAGAACCAACTTTCCCTGGAGCTGACGCTCTGAGTTTGGATTTGTAGCCTGCTGGAATACAACAGAATAAACTTTTCTTTGTTAAAGACATTCACTTGTATTTCTGCTATAGCCATGCTAGATGACTAAGACAGACAGAATCAGAGATAAAGGGTGAGAGATGGCAAGTCTCATGAAGATCACCAAGGAGCAGAAACTCAGAGAGAAAAAGACCTTCCGCCAGAGTCAACAGAGAGAAAGCCTTCCCCTAAAGCCAGCACCCTGAACTGAGACATCTGGCCTCCTAAACTGGGAGAAAAAACTTCTGCTTGCTGAAGCCACCCATTTATGGTATTTCTCTTACAATAGAACTAGATAACCAAGACCATGTTTATTTAGTTTGCAAATAATTGGATGCCTGTTTTTCATTTTCTCTGCATCTCTGTGCCTCTATTTCTAATTGCTTCTTTGACAGCATTTATAAGGGAGAAAACCTATCAGGGGAAAGGTATGATGGTATTGACACTGATCAGACCTGTCACTATTTAACTTCTCAGCTGGAGAAACACTTGTACTACACCACCTGGAGCCTCTAACATTGTCCTCCAAGGCCACATTAGTGGGTTGTAGTAATGACGTAGCATCACTGAAGAATTAGGTTAGGTTGGCAACAGCAAAGTCTTGAAAAACTGTGACTCAAACAAGTTGTAAAAGACTATTTTTTTCTCCATCATGTAATAAAGTGACCAGAGAAAGGCAAAGAAATGCTAGTATGGTGGTTCTACAATGTCCACGGGTATACACACTTCATCCAGCTCTTGAGGTATAGCCCTTATCCTCAGGAGCTCCAGTCATCACACCTTCATTTCAGGAGAAAAAAGCAGTCAATCAAATGGAGCCTGCCAAACACGTCAGCTCCCTTAAAAGAGATTAACTAGAATCAACATCATTGCACTGGTCACCACTAAATATAAGGGAGGCTAAGAAAAGTAGTCTTACCTGAGCCCATGGCCAACCCTACTCATGTAGAGGTTCTGTTAGGAAAGAAAAGTAGGGGATGTATAGGGCAAAGGCGCTATCAGACTGTGCCGTGGATGATATGAGGTTATCCTCATGCTTTTGTTAATTTGACTCCTGGAATACAGGCTCCAAACCAGAGACATGCATTGTGGGAATCCCATACTTGAGCAGAGGCCATAATGTATACTCCTTTTTAGACAAGAAAAATAAGAGGGTCTGGATAAATCTCTCAATCCTGGGTTGTCCTAGAGGTAAAAGTCTTCTCTCCAGAAAGTCAGGCTCAATTTAATGCTCCCAGTCTCAGAGTTTAGGTGTTAACCAAGGAAAGTCACTTACTGTTAGCAAACTGTGGTCAAAGACTCCACGCTCCTAGGGGCTTCCCATCTCAAACGGCAGAGCCCTGAAGAGTCCTTATGTGCCTCAGGAACAACACAGAGGAGCTTGGGGGCCCTTCTCCCAACTGCATCAAGAACAGCCCACAAGAGCAGCTTTCTACATTCCATGTCATATACAATTATTTAGCAAAAGTTCTACAGCTGTAAACAAACAAAAATAATTATAAACCTTTGCTAGGCCAGTGGTTGACCTTCTGAGCAGCTGCAGAGATCTGTGTGCCAAGTGGAGTCTCCATTGGCAGCAGCGTCCGGCAGTTCAACTCCCTACAGGTCTGCAGGTCCATGGAGCACCCTTAGCAGGGCTGGGGGCCTTGTGGGGGAAACCCAGAGATGGATGATGCTACATTTGCACCCAAGAACTTGCAGCGCCCCTGAGGTAATCAGAGCAGAGAGAAACTGCCCAGTCTGTGTTAAACTGTCAAGGAAATCCTTACAGAGCAAGAGGTACTTGAGCTAAACTTTAGGCTAATTTTAAGCAATATTGTTGTTGATGTCATATTGTTGTGTGCCGTCGAGTCAGTTTCAACACTTAGCAAACTCATATGACAGAGTAAAACTGCCTGCCCCATAGAACTTTCCAGGTTGTTGTCTTTACTAGCCGAGTCCTTCTGCTGAGGAGAAAATAGGTGGTTCAAATCCTCAACCTTTCAGTGAGCAGCCCAGGAAGTAACCGTTGCACCACTAGGGCTCCTTAAGTTTTAAACAATGACACCAGGATCTAAGGATTTCAGGAGGAACAATAAGCAGAATCAGTTGTGGCTGAGTCAGTTCTGACTCATGGTAACCCTCTATGTGTCAGAGTAGAACTGTGCTCCAGTTTCCCATGGCTGATTTTTTTGGAAGAAGATTGCCAGGCCTTTCTTTTGAGGTGCCTCTGAGTGAACTCATATTAACCATCTGAGCCACCCAGAAACTCCTAGGCTAAGGAGAAGACTGGTCAAACCCCAAACCAAAAGTAAGGTCAGGTGGGAGAGGCAGACCAAAATAACCGTGTGAGTTCCTCCCCTGATTTGGGGTGAGGACTCAAGAAATACCAATGTTTTCATCAATCTTAATGATAACAACCATTTCCAGAGTGTTTACTATGTTAGTAGGTGTCAAAATGCTTTACCAATATATCATAGATTGAATTGTATTCCCCAAAAAATATGTGTAGCCATGTGGCTGGGCCAGGATTCCAACTATTTTGTGATTGTCCTCCATTTTGTGATTTTCCTCTGCTGTATGTTAAAGGATTAGGGTGGAACTGTAAATCCCTTCAGAAGATCACCTCTCTGCTGCACAGTAAAGGGAGTTTCCCTGGAGTATGGCTTGGCCCACCCTTAATCCTTCCATCCTACAAGAGATCAAAGGAAAGGGAAGTAAGCAGAGAATTGGGAACCTCACACCATCAAGAAAGCAGCAATGGGAGAAGAGTGCATCCTTCAGATCCAAGGTTCCTGTGCTAAGATGCTCCCTGGACAAAGACTGATGCAATACCAGACTACCCTCCAGAGCAAACAAGGGGGAAAGACTTCCCCTGGAGCAGACGTCCTGAATTTGGACTTGTAGCCTACCGGACTGTGTATGAATAAACCTTCCTTTGTTAAAGCCATCCACTGTGTGGTATTTCTGTTAGAGCTGCACTAGCTGACTAAAACATCATATTATACCACTTATATATAGTAAATGTATGAAATGTACCATTTATGTATTAGTAAGTGTACAGTGGAAATCCTGGTGGCATAGTGGTTAAGTGCTGTGTCTGCTAACTGAAACATTGGCGGGTAGAATCCTCCAGGCAGTCCTTGGAAACTCGGTGGAGAATCAACTCGACAGCAGTGGGTTTGGTTAAGTATACAGTAAGATTATGAAATGAAAAGTTAATGGCCTGAGGTCAGATGAATTGAGGATAGAAACTGGTTCTGTTGAATTTCAGAGCCCCCTTTAGCCCTTCACCTTCACATAGTCCACTTTTATTCTAAAGTAGGCATGTGACAAATTCTTCTCAATCCAAGAATCTCCCTCCTGCTTCCTAAGAGCTTTGTGACCAAACTAGGCTCAAGGAATACAACCCAGTTTTAATGTTTGCATTAGCAAATATAATGAGAGAGAGAAAAAGAAAGATGTTTTTGAAAAGAAAACCATAAAGTGACCTGCTCAAAAACTACACTCTGAGTTTAGGCAGATCTGTGAGCAGAAGACGTCAGTGAATTAAACGAACCCCAGGGAGGGCCACCCTGCTCAGGAGGGTCTTGCAGCTGCCACCACTGCTTCAGGGAGCAACTGAACCGGGAGTGTTCAAGACCTGGGCAGGAGGAGAGGGCAGTTCAGCCCCAGAAAGGGGCTGTCAGCCTCGAAGTGAAAGGAGGGTACTTATCTCTTGCCTGAGGTGTTAGGATGGGGGGTGGTTATTATAGTTGAATTTTGTCCTCCAAAAATTTGTGTCAACTTGGCTAAGCCATGATTCCCAGCACTGTATAATTGTTCACCATTTTGTCATCTGATGTGATCGTACTTTGAGGTGTAAATCCTACTTCTATGACGTCAGCGAGGCAGAACTCAATCAACAAAATTAAGTTGTGCTTTAAGTCAACCGCTTTTCAGATATAAAAAAAAAAAGCAAGCAGAGACATGGGGACCTCAGAGCACCACAAAAGCAGCACCCGAGGCAGAGCACGTCCTTTGGACCCAACGTTCCTACCTGAGGAGCTCCTAGCCCAGGGGAAGCTAGACAACACGGACCAGAACCAATAAAGAAAGCCTTCCCCTGGAGCAGATGCGCTGAGTTCAGACTTCTAGCCTGCTAGACTGTGAGAGAACAAACTTAAGTTTGTTACAGCTATCTGCTGTGACATTCCTGTTACAGCAGCACTGGATAACTAGAGATCTATCAAGAAAAATCATTTCCCAAAAACCACTCACTCACATTCCTTCAAGCCCATGAAAAGGAAACTTCAGACCTCCTGGAAGATGTAGAAGAAAGCCTTTCATCTTTTCTCCTCACTCCTCTTGAAGAGCAGACAAGATACTCACCTGATGAGACTAGAACAAAAGGCGGTAAGTCCAGGCACCTGAGCTGCACAGGGTGGAGCAGGGCATCTGGGCCCCTCCAAGCCGCAGGATTATCGGCCAGGTTCGGTGTTGCAGGAAGTCCTGCATTCTCAGCTGGTTGAGTTCGGTTAGCCAGGAATCTACAGAAGCCTGAACTTTGCTCAGTTCAGCTTTGTTTCTTAAATCTGCTTCACCAGCAAGAAAACTGATGGAAAGATTTAATACAGATAACCCCTGTGATTATTCCTGGTCTTTTCGAAACTCCAATGCATCCAAACCTGTGGACTGCCTCAAAGGCTGAACTGAATCTCGGAATGTAAAACAGGTCCTGCTCCCTCGGAATAGGTAGGAAGATGTTCTGGTTACCTTCCCACTCACCTCTACAGGTTTTATGGATAGAGAAGACCCACTGAGGGGGGAAGTCCTGTTTTATTAATGTGGACAAGCATCTGTAATCCCAAGGAACAGAGCTTCTGGTGAATTATTTTTGGAGAGCCTGGCCAAACTTGAAATTACATGTGGATACCCCACTTCTCCCCTCCTATCCCTACAAGGGACTTCAGATAGCCAAGTCCGCAGTACAGTACAGGTCTGAGGTGACCTATCCACCCAGTCTGAGGCCAACCAATGAGATTAGAGAAAGTTCGAATGGAGTAGGTGGCCCCATCCAGTGTACCCTTGCAAACAAAATCTCGAAGGGTAGACCACTCCTTTAGCTCAGTAACCAACCCGTTGATGAAACATAACACAAGAAATAATAAGAGCCATCAATTATTCACTTCACACTGTGTCTCAGAAACTGATCCAAGTTCATCAATAGATTATCTCATTTGAATCTTATGAGAAAGATGCTACTATCTGCTCCATTTTATAGACGAGGAAACTGAGTAGACGGAGATTTAGAAACTCACCTCCAAGTCACAGTGTTAGAAACTTTAGTGGCATAGTGGTTAAGTACTATGTCTGCTAATCAAAAGGTCATCAGTTCAAATCTTCCAGGTGCTCCTCAGAAACTCTATAAGGCAGTTCTAGTATGTCCTACGTGGTCACTATGAGTTGGAATCAACTAGACAGCACTGGGTAAGTCACAGTGTCAGAGCTTCTGCTCCAAAGCCACCTCCCTAAACGACTGTCAGGCTCTCAACCTATCGCATCAGAAACTGCCCCTCAGCTGAGGAGAGCAGGAAAGGGGGGAACAGAAGTACTGTCCAGACACGTGGTCCTCAGACAGATGAACATGGACATAGCATCTTTCATGGGCCAAGGCAGAGATTCCATTCAAGGGTCTTCATCAGTGACAGGCTGGGTAAGTCAGGTCAGATCTGCCCCAGGGTTAGCTGTTCTCTCATCTCTGACTGCCTCACTCATCCATCTTTGGAAAGCACTGCGCTTAGCTACTCTTTCTGTTAGCTATAGAAAGCCTCCACCGTGGTCTTCAAATTCATCTCCCTATTCCCCTCTTCCTTTCTTCATCATCGGGTGGAATGCATACTCCCCACCCACCCCACCTCATTATCAAACTCACACCTGCACACCTGAGGACAGACTGCAGCCAAGCCTAATGGTCCCCACAGTGGAGCACATAGGGACTCTGGATAACGTCTCAGTTCATCCTTTTGCTGAGTAAAGCAGTTTCCCAAAGTGTGCCCTGGAACATTCTTTCTACAGCTTATCCTGAAGAAAGTTTTATGGTCAAATAAGTTTTAAAACTGCAGCATAATATATAAACCCACTGCTATTAAGTCAATTCCAATTTATAGCAACCTGAGGACAGAATTGAACTGCTCCCTAGGATTTCCAAGGAGCAGCTGATGGATTTGAACATCTTCTGGTTAGCAGCTGAGTTCTTAACCACTGCACCACTGAGGCTCCAGCACAATGTACATGTCTCAGACGTTTACGGTGCCTTTTAGTGTTCATAGTGAAGCCTCTGAAAAGACATGTTAAATAGATCTTTTTAATCTAATATTTCAGAAATGTATTTGACTTCAGGACCTTTGCTTTCTGGGGAGAGGGAGGACCATCTCTATTAGAAACAGTGCTTAAAGGAACTCCCTTTGTAAAACATAAGAGCAGAAAAATCCCTCTGCTGGAGGATTTTTTTCCCTCATGTAGTCTGTACATTTATAATTAAAAGGTATCTTCTTATTACTGTGAGATCTCCTTAAATTCAAGATACACTAATAAAAATCTAGACAAATTTATTCTGTGGAGATGGGGAGAAGGCTTGTAATAAGGACCAGAGATAAACGATGTGAGGGGTGACCTTTACTTTCAATAGCTTCAGTATTTCTCACACTTTAGGGTGTTGAGACCCTTTTATACTCTTAGAAAACAATTATGACAACAGACAACTTGTGTTTATACAGGTTTTATCTACTGATTGTTTACTATGCTAGAAACTAGGAGCGCTGGTGTCACAGTAGTTAAACTGCTCAGCTGCTAACTGAATCCACCAGCTACTACACGGGAGAAAGATGTGGCAGTCTGCTTCTGTCAAGGTTTATAGACCTGGAAACCTCACAGGGCAGTTCACTCTGCCCTATAATAGGGTCACTATGGGCTGCAATCAACTTCACAGAAGTAGGTTTGGGTGGGTTATATTTAAAACTGAGGAGTTTAAAGCACTTATTAATTCATTAGAAAGTAACGATAATAAGCCCATGACACAAGAGCATAAGCAACTATTTTATGAAAAATGGCTGTATTTTCTCAAAAACCTGAGCAAAACAGAAAGCATCATTTTACATTTTTGCAAATCTTTCTCATGTCTGACTTAATAGAAGACAGATCAGCTCTGCATTTAGTCTGTTATGATATTGCACCTTATGTAGCCTAAAGTACCACTGTGAACTATAGAGAATAATAGTGAAAAAGGAAAATGGCATGTGGATGTTATCATGTTGACAGTTTTGATCTGTGAGCCCCTGAAATGGTCTCAAGGAACCCCAGATGTCTGCGTCCCATACTTTGAGAACTGCTGCTTTAGATGACTGCAGTTCCTTCTCTTACTCTTCACACCTCTAGGAAGGTTATGGCATAGATGATTCTCTGCGCTCCTGGGATGAACAGAAAGATCAGTCTCATAAGGAGCCACCTCTTCTGAGGTCAAGGCTACTCAGAAGTCAGTCCCAGTTGTCAACCACCGGATGATACCCATTCCTCCACTACTCCCTACCACTCCTCACTATGGTTGTGCAGGGAACTTACTCGTTAAGAGGTCAGTTTGTATGTTCGTGAATCAGGGAGACTTTTAAAAACTTTGATATATTGAAATTCATTGAAGCCATAAGGACCCTGAAGCAGCTGTTGTCCAAAAACAGATACTGCGTTCATTCGTAAATCACCTAATTCCTGCAAAATGGATTTAAGTTTCATCTATAACCCACACTCTATTCTACTGTAGGATTTGATAGGAGTTAGGCAAGAAGATCTATCTTTTGTTCCTCTTCACACAGAGAATGATGATGACATGCAGTTTCATCTGTTTGCCCTGGGGAGATTTAAAGCCCAGACATAACACAGAACAAAAGGAAAAGAATACAACAGAGGTGGTAGATCAGCACAAAAGCCACGTGTTAGGTCCTGCAGGCAACCCCATAAGACAGAGTAAGAGATGGGTCTAGATAAGTAGAGAGCTGGATGAGTCCTCTTTCTGAAGAGTCCCCGGTGAATAATCAGACATTGCTAATAAATGTTCTGCCTTGGGCAAATATAAAAGAAAATGGAACCCGGAAGAGTCTGCTTTATTCCACAGCAGTAGCTACACCTCCTTTGCAAGAACTTATGTCAACGAAGCTCAAGCTTGCTGTTTTCAGGTGCCATTGAGTTGATTCCAACTGACAGCAACCTCATGCATAGCAGATCAAAATACTGTTTGGTTTTGCACCAAGCCCGCGATCGTTGTTACGCTTGAGGCCATTGTTGCAGCCACTGTGTCGGTTCATCTTGTTGAGGGTCTTCCTCTTTTTCAGTGACCCTCTCTGCCTTCCAGGCATGATGTCCTTCTCCAGGAACTGGTCTTTCCCAATAACCTGTCCAAAGCATATGCAACAAGTCTTGCCATCCTTGCTTCTTCTTTAAAAAATATATATATTACAATAAATGAATAAAATTTCTAACATCTATCAACTATCTCATTTATGATAAACACTCACCCCCCCACCCTTGTAGCCATCAAAGAATTTTTTCTCCTGAACATAATTCTCTTTTTAAGTCCTTGTAACAGGGATATCATACAGTGTTTCTCTTTTTGCCACTGACTGATTTCACTCAGCATAGTATCTTCCAGTTGAAACTATGTTATGTTTTCTAAAATCATCATCACTTTTTATCATAGTGTTCCACTGAGTATATATATATGTACCATAATTTGTTTATCCATTCATCTATTGATGGGCATCTGGGATGATTCCATCTTTTTGCTTTTGTGGTGAAATAAACATTTGTGTGTGTGTTACCTGTTCGTGTGACAGCCTTTGTTTCTGAAGGATAAATTCCAAGCAGAGATTACGGGATCACATGGTATATCTATTTTCAGCTTTTTCAGGAAGCGCCATATTGCTTTCCAAAGAGGTTTTACCATTTTGCAGCTCCACCAGCAGTGTAGGAGAATTCCTATCTCTCCATGGCCTCTCCAGCATTCCTTGTTTTGTGCTTTTTGGATCATGGCCATTCTTGTTGGGGTGAGATGGTATCTCATTGTACTTTTGATTAGATTTCTCTGATAGTTAATGATTGTGAACATTTCCTTATGTGTTCTTTGGCTGCCTGGATGTCCTCTCCAGTGAAGTGTATGCCCATCTCCTTTGCCCATTGCTTAATTGGGTTATTTACCTTTTTCTTGTTGATATTTTGCAAAACCTTGTAGATTATGGAGATCAGATGGTGGTCCAACATGTAGTTGCTGAATATTGTTTCCCATTCTGCAGGTAGTCTTTTAACTCTTTTGTTAAAGTCTTTGGATGAGCAAAAATGTTTGATTCCTAGTGGTTCCCATTTATCTGTTTTCTCTTCTGTTATTCATGCTTTGTTTGTTAGATTATGAAGTCTAAGCTGTGTATTAGAACATCCATCACTGATCCTATTTTTTCTTGCATGATCTTTATCATTTTAGGTTTGATAATTAGGTCTTTGATCCATTTCGAGTTAGTTTTTTAGTAAGGTGTGAGATATGATCTTCTTTTTGTTTTTTGTGGACAGACATCCAATTTTGCCAACACCATTTGTTGAAGAGACTGCTTTTACCCCAATTTACAGTCTTAGGGCCTTTGTCCAATATCAGCTGTTTATAAGAGGATGATGGCAGTATGTCATTTGATTTGATCCTTTCTTCTAGGGAGCATTCTGGCTCTACTTCTTCCAAGACAGGTTTGTTTGTTCTTCTGGAAGTCCATGGTATATTCAATATTCCTTGCCAATACCAGTAGTCAAAGGCATCAATTCTTCATCACTTTTCTTTACTTATTATCCAGCTTTATCACACATGTGAGGCAACTGAAAACACTGTGGCTTGGGTCAGGTACACTTTAGTCCTTAAAGTGACATCTTTGCTTTTTAACACTTTAAAGAGGTCTTTTGCAGCAGATTTGCCCAGGGCAGTATGTCATTTGATTTCTTTCACTGCTGCTTCCGTGGGCATTGATGGTGGATCCAAGTAAATGACAACTGAAATCTTTTCTGGGTTTATCATAATGTTGCTTATTGTCCCAGGTGTGAAGATTTTTGTTTTCTTTAAGGTGTAATTCATACATATGATCTTCGATCTTCATCAATAAGTGCTTCAATATTTTCTTCTCTTTCAGCAAGCAAGGTAGTGTCATTTGAGTATTTCAGGTTGTTAATGAGTCTTTCTCCAGTCCTCATGCCAAACTCTCTTAATTTAGTCCAGCTTCCCAGATGATATACTCAGCATACAGATAGAATAAGTACAGGTAAAGGATACAGCCCTTACACATACCTTTCTTGGTTTTAAACAAGCAGTATCCCCCTTGTTCTGTTAAAACAACTCAATCTTGATCTATATACAGGTTCCCATTCTTCACAATGTTGTCCATTATTTGTTATGATTCACACAGCAAATGCCTTTGCATACTTAGGAACACACAGGTAAACATTCTTCTGGTATTCTGTTTTCAGCCAGAATTCATCTGACATCAGCAATGATATCCCTCATTCCATTTCTGCTTCTGAATTTGGCTTGAATTTCTGGCAGTTCCCTGTCCATGAACTCCTGGAACTGCTTTTGAATGATATTCAGCAAAATTTTACTTGTGTGTGATGTTGTTCGATAGTAACCCCATTCTGTTAGACCACATTTCTATGAACTGGTCAGATGTGTGGTATGCTTCCAGTAGGTTGACCAGATAGCTCTCTTCCAAATTTCATGGTACAGATAAGTGAGCTCTTACAGCATTGTATCTGTTTGTTGAAACAGCTCAGTTGGTATTCTGTCAATTCCTGGAGCCTTGTTTTTCAACAATGCCTTCAGTGCAGATTGAACTTCCTCATTCAGCATTACTGGTTTTTGATCTTACACTGCCTACAGAAATGGTTGAATGTCAACAAATTCTTTTTGGTATAGTGAATTTACATATTCATTCTATCTTCTTTTGATGCTTTATTCATTGTTCAATATTTTCCCTGTAGAATCCTTCAATATTGCAAAGCAAGGCTTGAATTTTCTCTCTAGTTCTTTCAGCTTGAGATGTCAAATGTGTTATTTCCATTTGGTTCCTAACTCTAGGTCTTTGCACATTTCATTATAATTCTTTGTCTTCTCAAGCTACCCTTTGAAATCTTGCATTCAGCTCTTTTACCTCATCATTTTGTCCGTTTGCTTTAGCTACTTGTATGTCTAACAGTAAGTTTCAGAGTTTCTTCTGACATGCAATACCTTCTTCCTGTCTTTTAATGCCTCTTGCTTTCTACATGTCCTTGATATCATGCTACAGCTGCTCTGGTCTTCAGTCATTAGTGTTTAGGAAGTCAAATCTGTTCCGGAGACAGTCTGTAAATTCAGGTAGAATACACTTAAGTTCATACCTTAGCTCTTGTCAACTTGTTCTAATGTTCTTCAACTTGCATATGAACAATTGATGGTCTGTTCCACAGTTGGACACTGGCCTTGTTTTGACTGATAATATTGAGCTTTTCCGTTATCTCTTTCCACAGATGTAGTCAATTTGATTCCTGTGTATTTCATCTGGTGAAACCCATGTGTACAGTTACCATTCATGTTGTTGGAGAAAGGTATTTGCAATGAAGAAGTTGTTGGTCTTGCAGAATTCTGTCACAAGATGTCCAGTCTCATATTTATCACCAACGCCATGTTTTCCAAATACTGTTCCTTGCTTCCAACTTTCACATTCCAAAGCACCAGTAATTATCAGTGAGCTGTGATTTTATGTTTGATCAGTTTTAGACTTTAGAAGTCGTTTAAAAAAAAAATCTTCAATGTATTCATATTTAGCCTTAGTGGTTGGTGTGTAAATTTGAATAATTGTTGTATTAACTGGTCTTCTTTGTAGGCTTTTGAATATTATCACTGACAACATTGTACTTCAGAATAGATCTTGAAATGTTCTTTTTGGTGATGAATACAACAGCATTTCTCTCCAATTTTTCATTCCCAGAATAGTATACTATATGATTGTCTCATTCCGAATGGCCAGTACCAGTCTATTTCAGCTCACTAATGCTTAGAGTATCAATGTTTATGTGTTCTGTTTCATTTTTGATTTTCCTAAATGTGTACTTCATGCATTCCAAGTCTCTACTATTAATGGATGTCTGCAGCTGGTTTTTCCCATTTTGAGTTACACCACATCAACAAATGAAAGTTCTGAAAGCATGACTCCATCCATATCATTAAGGCTGACTCTGCTTTGAGGAGGCAGCTCTTCCCCAGTGGTATTCTGAGTGTGCTGCAACCTGAGGGGCTCATCCCCTGGCACTATAACAGACAATGTTCTGCTGTTATTAAGAAGTGTTTTTTCACTGGCTGATTTTTTCAGAAGTGGACCACCAGGTTCTTCTTCCTAGTGTGTGGTTTTGGAAGTTCTGCTGAAACCTGTCTATCATGAGTGACTCTGCTGATATTTGAAACATGGGGTGTAGTTTCCCATATCACAACAGTACATAAGCAACCACAGTCAGAGAAATTGACAGTGAGGCTCAAGCTAAAAGTTTTAATTCTGAAGTTAGGTGGACAGGACACAGTTCCTGGCTCTCCACTGAGTAGCAGTGTGACTTTGGGCAAAGGACATTACCATCTGAATTTCAGTTCCATTGCCTATAAAATGGGTTACTGTGGTATTTGCCTGGTGAATGTAAAGCTCTTAGCATATTGTCTGGCCCATAGGAAGTACTCAGTAAATGCTAACCAATATCTTTCACTCTGTCTCACTTTCTAATATTATTTATCAGCAGCAGAGTACAAGATCTCTCTTAATGTCTACAGGACTTGAGGCAAGAATATACACAAAGTCCACATGCCATATATAAAGGATACAATCTGCTAATAAACTGTTATATATAATGTTTGATATGTCTACTTGGGGAAATACTCCACCACCACAACAAATTTTTTAATGGGCATAAATGTATGTTTTGTGTATTACTATTTGGGAAAATATCAAATACAGATGAATTTAATTATTATTGCACGTATCACAGGGCCAACAGTATTTTGGATAAATAATAAATACAAACAAAATTAATAAACTCATGAGTCAGTTCCGACTCTACAGCACTTGGCTTGGCTTGGGATCTATTTATTTAATTAAATATTTTCTTGCCTTCATTTTGACAAAATCGTTAATTACATAGTTACCATCAAAATCTTCATGTAAGTTGTGTTCTATTACCTTTAAGAATTAAAAATAAAGTGCAAATAATTGTATTCAAAGTAAAATGTATGCAAATGGATACAGTTTTATCAAAACGTAAACTACAGTTAATATAAAATAGAAAAAAGTCTTCATGTTTTTAAGAAAATCATTTTGAGATAGGAGTCAAGATGGCGGACTAAGCACAAGTCTCCTTATATCCCTCTGGAAACCAAGACCTGAATTAATAATCAAATGGAGCCTTCTGGTCACCTAGTGAGCCTCCAGGACATGGCAAAGGGCTGCTAACTTGGACTTCATAACACTGAGCAAAAAACCTCCTCTCTTTTGCTGACTCCCTCTCCCGGATAGTCCTGGCTCTCACGGACTTGGACTCTCTCTGTCTTGGCCAGCGGACGGAGCTGGGTCTTGCCTAATGGCGAGACTCTGATGCACTGCTGGGGGGATAGGCAAGCGAAATTCCATATTTTGAGAGCCAGGCTTAGGACTCTGTTAATCTAGCCACTTTGGGCCTGTCTTTTTATCACTGCCACAGCGTGGTTTGTACAGAACTGCACCACCAGAGTGCGGGATGTGATGTTGGATATGGAGATTTTAGCAGGACCTGATTCTTAGCTTGGGAGCCAGCACCTGCAAACAGGACAGCGCTTCTCCAACAGAAAAACAGTAATTTACACAGTATCACCAACGGTGGAAGCCCAGCAACAGAGGCAGAGGAATCACTACCTCTCGGCACCTTTAGCCCCTCTGTCAGCTGCCTGTGTGGAGGGTGCCATCTTGGATACAGTGGCCGCAGCTGGACCTACTTCCTAGCTTGGGAGTCAGAGCCTTCCCACAGGAGAGCACTTTTCCACCAGAAAAGCAGAAGTTTACACAATGTTGCCTAAAGCTGGGCCCTGTCAGCAGAGGTCAAGAGGGTAGTAGCACTGCTGTGTTCTGATCTAGTTTGTATCATCTGGGGTTGGTTATAGAGGTGCTTACTTTGCCAGTTGGGGAGAGGGAACTTTACACCTGAAAACCTGACTGGCGTGGGAAGTAGTCAGATACCTTTTGCTTTACCTTGTAAGACAGCCTAGAGAAACATCTGCAGTCCTTCCTCACGGTATCTCTTACAGCCTCTACTTACTCACATGGGACCCAAAAAGCAACAGACACTTGTGGCATACAAAAAATCACCCACGGCTTCAGAAGGCTCCCAAACAAAACAACCAAGGAGTTTTCCAGATGAAGAAACATTTATGAAAGCATCAGAAAGTCAATACAAAATGATTATATACAGAGCCCTTCTAGACCTTATACAAAATGCAACAGAACAAAAGGAAAAATTAAATAAGCTGTTCCATCTGATGGAACACCAGTACTCTGAAATCCAGCAGATCAAAAACAAAGTCAAAGACATAGAAATTTCAATGCAAAGCCAAGAAAACAGAATGTAACAAATGGAAAAAAGATTTTCTGACTTGGAAGACAGAGCTACTGACACCAGTGTCTATGAGCAGAAATCAGAAAAAAGAAACAAGAAAAATGAAGAAGCATTAAGAAACATGTGGGGCTCTATTAAGATGAACACTCTTCAATTAATTGGAGTCCCTGAAAAGGATGAGACACCTGAGAACACAGAGAGTATCGTTGCTGAGCTGCTGACAGAAAACTTTCCAGAAATCATCAAGGAAGAGAATATAGACATCTCAGATACGTATCGTATGCCACCGAAGATAGATCTCTAAAGAAAGACTCCAAGACGTATTCTAATCAAGCTTAACAAAATGAAACATAAGCAGCAACTCTTAAAGGCAGCAAGACTTGAAGCAAAGCTAACATTCTGAGGGAAACCCTGTAGGCTTTCATCAGATTTCTCAGCAGAAACCATGCTGGCATAGAGGCAATGGCATGACACATTCAAAGCCTTGAAGGAGAAGAACTTCCAACCAAGAATTATATGTCTGGCAAAACTGTCTTTCAAATACAAAAATGAAATTAAGACCTTCCCAGATAAACAGAAACTCAGAGACTTTGTAAAAACCAAACCAAAACTACAAGAAATACTGAAAGAAGTTCTTGGCTTTGGCTTAGAAGAACAAAACCAATAACTTTATATTTTAGAACAACACATTACTCAGCACTCTACTCAGTTAGGGAAGGCTCCGAGGTCAATCACAGCTTTAATACTGAAAGAAGCAATTCAGTGATTATCATGAAAACTATGGTGCCACCATATTAAAAAGATGGATGTACTACAGTCATTATAGTCCTTCCAGATGGAGAGGAAGCTGACAAGACTGGTAGTAATTAAAATTGGCTTTATATATACTTTATTAAAGGGGATCATAAGGGCAGCTGTACAGCACAACAAAGATGTGTCATACCATTTGAAGAAATGTAACACAGGAGTCTCAACAACTACAAAAATAGCTCTGAAAAAGGTGAAAAATCAACTCACAAAAAAGAATGTCCCAGAACAGACTAATCAGAACAACAGAGAAAACATCAACACAAAAATAAACATATCACAATGGCAGCACTGAACATATACCTTTCAGTAATTACATTGAATGTGAATGGACTGAATGCTCCAGTAAAGAGACATCGAGTGACATCTTGGATCAAAAGACATGACCCATCCATATGTTGTCTACAAGAAACTCACTTGAGACCTAAAGATAGGAACAAACTGAAAATTAAAGGATGGAAGAATATATATCAAGCTAACAATGAACAAAGAAGAGCAAGGGTGGCAATTCTAATGTCAGATAAAATCAATTTTCATGTAAAATTCACCATCTTGGACAAAGATGGACACTATTGCTGAAAGGTTCAGTACACAAGCAAGACGTAACTATATTAAATATTGATTCACCTAATATCAGAGCACCTAAGTACGTCGAAGAAACACTGACTAACCTCAAAAAAGAGATCACTCCACAATAATGGTGGGAGACTTCAACACTCCACTGTCAGTATTGTACTGTACAGAGCATCTAGAAAAAAGCTCAGTAAAGATACGGAAGACCTCATTGCCACAATTAACCAACTAAACCTCATCAATATATACAGAACTTTCCACCCATCAACAGACAACTACACCTTCTTCTCCAGTGCACATGGAACATTCTCCAGAATTGACCATGGATTAGGACATGATGCAATTCTCAACAAAATCCATACCATTGAATTACTGCAAAGCATCTTCTCAGATCATAAAGCCATAAAAGTCAAAATCAGTAGCAGAAAAAAACATAGATAGAAAGTGGAACTCTTGGAAACTGAACAACATCTTGCTGAGAAAAACATGGGTTATAGAAGGAATGAAGGATGAAATAAAGAAAGTCATGGATCCCAATGAGAATGAAAACACTTCCTACCAGAACCTACGGGATACAGCCAAAGCAGTGCTCAGAGGTCTGTTTATCTCCATCAATGCACACATCTGGAAGGAAGAAAGAAACCAAATCAAGGGACTAACGTTACAGGTTGAACAAGTAGAGAGAGGACAACAGAGGAACCCCTCAGGCACCAGAAGGAACCAGATCATAAAGATTAGAGCAGAGCTAAATGAATTAGAGAATAGAAAAACAATTGAAAACATTGAAAAGACCAAAAGCTGGTTTTTTGAAAAGATCAACAGTATCGATAAACCACTGGCTAAACTTACTAAAGAAAAGCAGGAAAGGAAACAAATAACCCAAATGAAAAATGAGATGGGAATTGTCACAAAAGATTCAACAGAAATAAAAATATCATAACAGAATACTATGAAAGACTGTACTCTAACAAATTTGAAACCCTAGAGGAAATTTACAAATTCCGTGATTCATACCACCTGCCCAAATTATCACAATGTGAAGCAGAACAACTTTATAAACCCATCACAAAGGAAGATATTGAAAATGTCATCGAAACAATGTCAACCAAAAAAAGCCCGGGCCCAGATGGCTTGACTGCAGAATTCTACCAAGCTTTTAGAGAAGAGTTATCTCCAATACTACTGAGATTATTTCACATTATAGAAAGGGATAGAGCACTCTGAAACTTATTCTATGAAGCCAGCATAACCCTGATATCAAAGCCAGGGAAAAACCCAACCAAAAAGGAGAACTACAGACCAATATCACTCATGAATCTAGATGCAAAAATCTTCAACAAAATTTTTGTCAATAGAATACAATAACATATCCAAAAAATAATCCATCCTGACCAAGTGGGATTCATACCAGGGATGAAAGGCTGGTTCAACATCAGAAAAACAATTAATGTGATTAACTATATAAATAACACAAAAGACTAGAATCACCTGTTTTGTCCATTGATGCAGAAAAGGCATTTGATAAAGTCCAACACCCATTCATGCTAAAAACTCTTAGCAAAATAGGCATAGACAGCAAATTCCTCAACGCAGTAAGGGCCATTTGTACAAAGCCAATTGCCTATGCCATCCTGAATGGAGAGAGACTGAAAGACTTTCCCTTGAGAACAGGAACTAGACAAGGAGGCCCACTCTCACCTCTCCTATTTGACATTGTACTAGAAGTTCTAGCCAGAGCAATTAGACAAGACCAAGAAATAAAGGGCATCTGCATTGGCAAAGAAGAAGTGAAAGTCTCCCTGTTTGCAGATGATATGATTGTATATGCAGAGAATCCCAAAGAATCTATAAGTAAACTACTCAAACTGATAGAAGACTTCAGCGAAGTCTCAGGATACAAGATAAACATAAGTAAATCAGTAGGATTTCTTTATACCAACAGTGAGACTGTTAATGAAGAAATCATCAAATCAATACTATTTACTATAGCCCCTAAGAAGATAAAGTACCTAGGAATTAATCTAACCAGAGAAATAACAAACCTTTACAAAGGGAACCACATGCTCTTACTACAAGAAACTAAGAGAGACTTAGATAAATGGAAAAACCTACCCTGCTCATGGATAGGAAGACTTAACATTCTGAAAATGTCTATTTTACCCAAAGCAATCTACTTGTATAATGCAATCCCAATACAAGTTCCAGCATCATTTTTTAATGAGATGGAGAGTCAAATCACCAAATTTGTTTAGAAAGGGAAGAAGCCCCAGATAAAGAAGAAGAAGACACTGGGAGGCCTCTCATTACCCAACCTGAGAACATACTACACTGCCACAGTGGCCAAAACAGCCTGGTACTGATACAAGAACAGGCACATCCATCAGTGGAACAGAATTCAGACCCCAGAGATGATACCATCTGCCTATGAACAGTAGATATTCGACAAAGGCCCTAAGACATTAAACTGGGGTAAAAACAGTCTCTTCAACAAATGGTGCTGGCAAAATTGGACATCCATCAGCAATCAATTGAAACAAGATCCGTATCTTACACCTTATACAAAAACCAACTCCAACTGGATAAAAGACCTAAATATCAAACCTAAAATGATAAAGCTCATCCAAGAAAAGGTAGGAACAACAATGGAAGTTTTGATACACAATGAGGACAGACTCCAAAATCTGTCAAAGAAACCTCAATCAACAGAAGAGAAAATAGATAAATGGGAACTATTAGGAATCAAACACTGTTGCTCTTCCAACACTTTATTAATAGAATTAAAAGGCCACCTACAGAATAGGAAAAAATATTCAGCAACTCTATGTCAGACCAACGCCTGATCTCCATAATCTATAAGATACTACAAAATATCAATAAGAAGAAGATAAATCATCCAATTAAGCGATGGGCAAGGAAGATGAACAGACATTTCTCTAAAGAGGAGAGCCAGGCAGCCAAAAAACACATGCAGTCATGTTCACGATCTTTAGTTATTAAAGAAATTCAAATCAAGACTATAATGAGATACCATCTCACCCCAACAGGGTTGGCTATGATCTAAAAAACAGAACACAACAAATGCTGGAGAGGCTGTGGAGAAAGTGAAACTCTCCTACACTGTTGGTGGAGTTGGAAAATGGTCCAGCCTCTTTGGAAAGCAACCTGGCACTTCCTTAAAAAAATGGATATAGATATATCATTTGACTCAGTAATTCCACAACTGGGAATATATCCTACAGAATCAAGGCCTTTCACACCAACAGACACATGCACATGAATATTTATCACAGCACAGTCCACGATAGCCAAAAGATGAAAACAACCCAGATGCCCAACAACAGAAGAATGGATAGGTAAACTATGGTATATATACTCAATGGAGCACTATGCAATGGTAAAAAATAATGATGATTCCAGGAAGCATCTCATAACCTGGTTTCAACTGGAAGACATTATGTTGAGTGAAAGTAGTCAGTGACAAAAGGACAAATATTGTATGAGACCCCTATAATAAGATCTCAAAAACAGACTTAGGTATAAAAGAAAAGACTCTTGGACAGCTGCAAGAGAGGGGAGGGAGGGAGCCAGGTTTAGATTAGATAGTTGCTAGAAATCTGGTTGGGTGAAATTGGTAATAGCACACATTAGAATCAAGAACAATATTAAGTGGACTTCAGCATAACTTGAATACTCCTTCCATCTTAACCCAATATTGTAAGGACAGAGTAGCTCGGGCAGGGGGCAGGGAGCCATTCTCTTAGGTGAAATCAAGGCCAATTGGCACAACTAGCGTTTTGCTAAGAGGGCTCTCTGCACCCCACGTTGGTGAGTGGCGTTGGTGTCTTAAAAGCTGCCAAGCTGCCATTCGAGGGCACAGTAAATGGTCCCAACTCAGCCGGAACAGATGCTCACCGAGGACCAAAATGCCATGGGGTAAAGACAACCCAGAAGAGAGAGAGACCCACATGAGTGGGTGCCTACATTTACTTGGGACCGGAAGAACTGGATGGTGCCCGGCCACCACCAGTGACAGCCGTGATGGAGCTCACGAAGTTGAGTCTCACTGACAACACAAGAATAAAAAGGGGTGCACCCTGAGATTTCCACTAAAAGACCTCAAATGATGGCCCAGTGGTTTCAGGGTTCCCTTGGGAGCATGGCCTCTGGCCCTGATGCTTCCCTTGCCCATAAATCATAATGAAGGTCCACTCTTGAGACACGAAATGGATTGGACTTGGCGATGCAGAGTCACCATACATTGGATGCACTTTATGGTTCTGTGCATCTATAGGATATCATCCTACTGACCTCTGTCTGGAGGAAGGAGAGTGGGTGGAGAGGAGAGGAAAGGAGACTGTTGGGAGGATGAGACATGTATGGAGCAGAGAGGAATAGTGTGCTGTCAGCAGGCAGGGAGAGCAGTGGAAGTTGCATATAGGTGGGCATGTAAATTTATACAGGAATATATATTTTCACTCAGTCATAATAAAAAAAAGAAAATCATTTTTCTTCTAATATATACAAAATTATAAAAGGCAAAAGACAATTTGGAATGATGATATTAAATGTCAAAAAATTTAAATAAAGCTGGTGTTTAATTTTGGAAATTTTGAAAAAATCCTACTATTTATTTTCATAAAAATAAAACATTTCACAATTCTGGTATAAACTTCCACCTAAAAACCCAAAAAACTCAGTGCCATCGAGTCGATTCTGACTCGTAGCAACTGTATAGGACAGAGTAGAACTTCCCCATAAAGTTTCCAAGATGCACCTGGTGGATTTGAACTGCTGACCTGCTAGTTAGCAGCTGTAGCACTTACCCGTTACACCATCAGGATTTCCAACATCCATCTAGTTACCAAAATAATCATTGGCATGCTTCATACCTGTTGGTACCTCTAGATATCCATTTGTACAAATTTAAAAGTGGCACAAATTTAACACTGCAAGTGTTCCTCAGTCACCATGTGCAAACTGTTAGCAATATACTGTTAACTTACTGAGTGCTCTGGGAACCACAAATCAGAACTGAAGAGAAGCAAGAAATGAAGGCCTTTCACAATTGAGACCTAAGAATGTTGAATTCATAGTGTTTTATTTCTTTTCTCTTTCCTAAGAATTCTCACAACCAAAGCTCTCCCTGCCCACTGAAACCATGTCTCTCTTTACCTTACACAGACAGACCTACACAACTTTGTGGCTTTCAAGTTTTTGATTTTTGGGTTGTGAGCTGTGAGCTCATGGGGCCAGGGGTGTGGAAGGGCCTCTCCCTGGGATCTGAACTGTGTTGGTGCGGATGGCATAGGTATGGGTCAGGCTACAACAGCACAAAACACCAGGTCCTGAGTGACAGAGACACTCGTGTGTTCTTTAACAAATGTAAGCGTATGTGGGTCAAATCAGCCACTCCTTAGCCCAGGGCTAAAGGCAGGACAGCAAAGAACTCTGGCCCGCTATCTGTCTTGCAGTTCTACAGACTGTTCATTTGAAATCCCAGTGGCCAGGCCTCAGCTGAGCTCTGCTGGTGGGGCCTTCCTTGTCTCTTCCAGCGTCTGGTGGCTCCTGGTATTGTATCTTGTCTCCGTCTCCAAATCACCTTCTTCTCTATGGTCTCTGTCTTCTCCTCTCCTCTTCTGTGTCCTTCTGTACCAGTTGTTGAATTTAGGGCCCAACCTGAATCCACAGTGATTTTATCCCAAGATCCTCAGGTAATAGCATAAGCAAAAGCTCCATTACCAAATAATGTCTCATTCTAAGATTCTGGTAGTAAAAAATTTTGAAAGGGACACTGTTTAAGTCACCATACCCTAGAAAAGAAAGCCCTTTAAGCTGAGAGTAGTGACAGTTGGTGTCAAAAGGAAAGCAAAAAGCTGCAGTTTCCCTTCCTTGATTCCTGAATACCCAGGCTACAGCTGCACAGAGATTAAAATTGAATAAGGTAGATCTAGCAATTCCTAGCCCTCTACTATGAAACTTAGATGTCAGAAAGGTAGTCATTCTGCCCCTTTTTGTGTGAGCACCTCCTGCACCAACACACTGGCATATGTGCATGTGTACACACACACACACATACGTGTACACAAATGCAAGTGCACACATCCAGTAGATCCCTCAAACCCCGTCTTTTCTCTGTGTAGAATAACACTGAAAAAAAAAGGATACGTAGGAAACCCAGGGCTTGTAAGTGATCTGTAGTTTCTGTGGCAATTTTAAAAAGTTATCAATTCTTTGACACTCTTCCTTTTAAAAGTTGTTATTTGTATTCTCTTCCCTGGAATCTTTTTGGGTTTGTGATTGACTTGCCCTACTGAGTAGGATGAAAATGGTGCCATGTGACTTTCAAGACTAGGTCACAAAAGGCCATAGAGCTTCCTTGTGGCTCATTGGAACTTCCCTCTTCGCACTCTGAGCCATTGTGTAAGAGGCGTCCAACCCCCTGGAAGCAACTATGGAGAGGCTGTGTGGAGAGACCAGAGACAGAGAGAAGAAGGAGGACCTGGGACTTCACTCCCACCTCAGCATCTGGGCAGTCGCGGCCCACCCCCGGCCATCGCAGCTTCCCAGCTGAAACCCCAAACACATCATGGAGTGGGGACAAGCCATCACTGCTATCATCTTCCCAGATTTCTGACCTGTAGGCATAATAAGGAGCCCTTGTGATGTAATGGTTAAGCGCTGTAACTGCTAAGCAAAAGGCTGGCATTTCAAATTCATGAGCCACTCCTTGGAAACCCTATGGGGTAGTTGTACTGTGAGTCAGAAGTAACTCAACAGCAATGTTTGCTAATTTACAACACTAGGCTTTGGACGTTTGTTATGCAACAACAGATAATCAAAACAGTTTCCAGTTTCATTCTCACCCAGGACCTCTGTTGGAGTATCAAGTCTCCCACTTTTTTTTTTTGTCTGTTCCTTCTCTCTCTTGGATATCTGTATTACCAAATTGCCTCATGGGGGAAAAAGCACTAGAACATAATAGTACTTATTTGTTGTGCCTATGTTCTAAGCAAAGTCCCTAGATGACACTAACGATTAATGAACTCAGCTGCTAACTGAAAGGTTGGCAGTTCAAATCCACCCAAAAGTGACATGGGAGAAAATCTTGCAATTTTTCTGAAAAATCAGGCATTGAAAATGACAGAGCACAGCTCTACCCTGACACATGGGCTCACCATGAATTGGAATTCGCTCAAAGGCAAGTGCTTCAGGATCCTGGTTATCATATTCTAAACAATTTGCTGAGTGCTTCACATGTGTTGTTTTATTTAATACTCAAAACTGTCCAGGGAAGTGGGTATTAATTTTCCCTGATTTAGATATAAGGAAATTGTGACTCAAAAGTTACAAAGCTCAGGTAGTCGAGCCCGGCCTGGAAGCCAGGTTGGTCTGAACTCTGGCCCACCCACCCTGCAGCTCCTACATTCCTTTGCCTTTAGGTTTACTATGTTTAGATGGCCACCTAGACACTTTGCATGTGAATTAAATTATCTGGAAGTGTATGTTACTGAGAGAACCAAATCAGTGTACTGTTGAAGGGAGCACAGCATCTCGGGAAGTATTAATCATAGCAAATCTCTGTGGCCGAGTATGTATCTAACCCACCGTGGCACAACCAATGTTCATGTGGTTTCCTCATATGCATGTTTTTTGTGTTCACAACAAATATTGTTGACAGGGTGAGACCCTGCCACAGACAGGGCTCTTGTTTCCCTCTGTGGGAAAACAGGCTGGCCGTAGACAAATAACAGAGTTTCTACGCAGAAAGTAAACAGTGTGTTTGCTGGCCCTCTGCAATGCTCTCCCAATTGTCCAAGGGGCCTGCACCTCCTGAAATTTTGTTCTCATGTGCCCTTGGCTTGTGCCCTGAGGTCAGTTGGTCCAGAAGGAAGACAAAATAGCTTGTTTGCCACGTGACTTGTAAGATAAAAAATTGGAGGAGCAACATGCTATTTATTTTAAACAATTCTTCAGAATTAAACAAGTAATATACGTTATGGTGGGAAAAAAAATCAGAAAACAGAGCAAGTTACAAAAATCTACCTTAGTCACAATCACTGGTAGCATTTTGGTGGTTAATCTTCTGGATTTTTTTCTACAAAGAACTGTTTGTTCCCACAAAAATGGCAAGATACTAGTTGTATTTTTTAGTAATCTGCTTTTTCTCAGTCACCAAATTATGAGCACATTTCATGTCATTAAGTATTTTCTAAACCATTTTTAATACATTTGACCAGATGGGTGTATCATAATCTTCTCAGTCAATCTCCTATGGTTGAATACATAGATTTAAAAGAAATAATTCACATAAAATGAATGTCTACTCATCACCTGCTGCTTCTGGAGGAGAGATGGTTTCTAATACACCTGCCTAAGCTTTTATTATTTCCCGGGCCCCATAGCCCAAAGGCTGAGGCAACTATATAAGTCATCTAAAGGGAAGTATTTCTTCTCCTTTATGGAATAAACTTTGGTGCTGAATTGTCTTACAAATCAGCTTCATACTGCACAACACATAGTAGTGTTTTCTGGACAAATATTGTGCAACTGATGTCAAAGTATGGTGTCCCGGCCTGGATCAGTATTTTCCAGACCAAGTACTGGTGGGTGTTTGGGTACAGTGCTTCATACACTAGCTCCTGCCTACTCCTCCCTTCTGGAGTCGTTATCTCCGTTTAACCAATGTACATTCTGAGACTCAATGACTTATTCACAGCTAAGTGCTAGTATCAGGGAACTGAAACTCACACCCAAGTCTTCAGCTCCAAATCCAGTAGTCTTCTATACCAGGTCTTTTCTCCTAAGACATGTATGTATGACAGACACACTAGTTCACTCTATAAGCTGCCTTGAAGACAACCACCACACTCAGTGAGAGCCAGTCTTGGCAAACATCTGAATGAGAATGTTAATTTCATTTGTTCTTCTATTCAAGAATGTTTATTTTTATTATTACTGAACTTTTATTTTGAGATAGTTATAAATTCAGATGCAGTTGTATCAAATAATACAGAAAGATCTCTTGTACCCTTAACCAATTTGTCCTTGTGATAAACACATCTTATAACACTACAGTACAATAACCCTTTACAACCACTAATCTGTTCTCCAGTTAAGTTTCTCCTTTTGAGAATATTTTGAGAATATTACATATGCTATGCAACCTTTTTAGAAATGCCTTTTTTCATTCATCATAGTTCTCTAGAGATTCACCCAGATTGTTTCATATGTTAATAGTTCATTCTTTGATTTCACCTCAGAATGCTTTGATTTCTCCTTCTTGCATTTCTTCCAAGCATGTTTGTCATTATTTTTCGAAGCATTCTTTTGTTTTTTTCAATATGTGTAATGTGTGGTGGTGTTATGAGTCACATGGACTCCATAACAATAAATTTTATGTTTTTATATAATACTGTTGTAAGGGATAGGTGCTAAACACAAGGTTAGTGCATAGTGGATGATAGTTAAGTTTTATTTTATTTGATTATTAAATACAATAAAAGAATAAAATTTCTAACACCTATCAACTATCTCATCTATGATAAACCCTCAGCCCCCCACCCACCCTTGCAGCCAACACAGTCATTTTCTTCCTTGGATAATTCTGTTGTTAAGTCCTTGTAACAAGGGCCTCATACAAAATCTGTCCTTTTGACACTGATCGATTTCACTCAGCATGATCTCTTCCAAAGGAGACTGTGTTATGAGATGTTTTCTAAAATCGTCATTTTTTTTTAACATAGCATAGTATTCCATTGAGTATATGTACCATAGTTTGTTTATCCATTCATCTGCTGACGGGCATCTGGGTTGATTTCATCTTTTAGCTATTGTGGACGGTGCTGTAACAAACATTCGTGTACATGTGTCTGTTTGTGGGACAACCTTTGTTTCTGAAGGATAAATTCCAAGCAGTGGAATTACAGGATCAAATGGTATATCTATACCCAACTTTTTAACAAAGCACCGGATTGTTTTCCATAGAGATTGCACCATTTTGCAATCCCACCAGTAGTGTAGGAGAGTTCCAATTTCTCCACAGCCTCTCCTGCGTTTGTTGTTTTGTGTTTTTTGGATCATGGCCACCCTTGTTGGGGTGAGATAGTATCTCATTGTAGCTTTGATTTGAATTTCTTTAATAGCTAGTTATTGTGAGCAATTCCTCATATGTCTTTCAGCTGCCTGGATATCCTCTTTAGAGAAATATCTGTCCATCTCGTTTGCCCAAGGCTTCATTAGATTATTTATCCTTTTCTTGTTGATATTTTATAATACTTTGTAGATTATGGAGATCAGACACCAGTCTGACATATAGCTGCCAAATATTTTTTCCCATTCTGTAGGTGATCTTTTAATTCTTTTGATGAAGTCTCTGGATGAGCAAAAGTGTTTGATTCTTAGTAGTTCCCTTTTATCTATTTTCTGTTGATCGTGTTTGTCAGATTTTGAAGTCTGTCTACATGGCGTATTAAAACTTCCATTGTTGATTGCATTTTAATCTTGGATGAGCTTTATCATTTTAGATTTTGTATTTAGGTCTTTTATCCAATTTGAGTTGGTTTTTGTATAAGGTATGAGATGTGGGTCTTGTTTCAGTTTTTTGAAGACGGATATTCAATTTTGCCAGCTCCAGTTTAAAATCTTAGGGGTTTTGTCAAATATTAGCTGTTCATAGGGAGATGGTGGCATCTCTGGGATCTCAGCTCTGCTCCTTTGGTCTGTATGTCTCTTTTTGTACTAGCACTAGGCTGTTTTGACAATTGTGGCAGTGTAATAGTTTCTAAAGTCACGTAGTGAGAGGTCCCCCAGTGGTTTCTTCTTCTTCAGTAGTTCTTTACTTATCTGAGGTTTCTTCCCTTTCCAAACAAAGTTGGTGATCTGTTTCTCCATCTCATTAAAAAAATGTCACTGGAATTTGTATTGGGATTGCATTATGTAAGTAGATTGCTTTGGGTAAAACAGACATTTTCACAATGTTGAGTATTCATATCCATGAGCAGTTTAGGTTATTCCATTTATGTAAGTCTCTCTTAGTTTCTTGTAGTAAGGAATTATAGTTCTCTTTGTAAAGGTCTCTTATTTCTCCTGTTAGATTTATTCCTAGGTATTTTATCTTCTTGGGGGCTATAGTAAGTGGAATTGATTTGTTGAAGCATTCTTACCATGACCACTTTAGAACTTTTATCAGATAACGTCTCCTGCACTTCAGGGCTGGCATTTATTGATTGTCTTTTCCTCACTCAGTTTGAGGTCTTGGTTCTCGGTGTTACGAGTGATAAGAAAAAAAACATGAACCTGCCGCCCTTGAGTGGATTCCAACTCACGGCGGCTCTAGAGGACAGAGCAGGGCCGCCCCTAGAGGTTCCAAGGGGTGCCTGGCAGGTGTAAACTGCCAACTTTTTGGTTAGGAGCCATATTACTTAACTACTATGCCACCAGGGTTTCCATTTGAGATTATGTGACTGGATCTTATTTAAATTTTTTGTTTCAGTTGGTTTTCTTTGAAATAGCAGGCAAAGAGGGCATGCTGCCTCATCATTACTGGCTAGCAGTGCAAGCCCAGGACCCCCAGTCGGCCTCCCCTGACACCCGGGAGAGGGTAGCTCCTCTCTACTACTGAGTGGGAGAGCAAGTTTCAGCTCTCAGGGTGGTGTCCACTGACACTGTCAGGGGAATGACCTTGTTATTGCCGGGAGGTGGGGAAAACCTTAACTCTCTGCTAGATCTCTGAGACTACCCCAGGGTGGGGGTGATGTGGGGTGCTTCATCACTACCAGATGAGGAAGAAGTCCAGGCTTCCCTTGTGGCTTCTCTGGACACCATGGGGGAAGGCATGCATTATTTCCAGGCAGAGGAATGAAAGTCACAGCCTCTTACTAGGCCTCTGACACCATTCAGGTGGGAATTTGGCGGCTCCTCATTACAGCCTCGCAAGTGTGAAAACCAAGACTCTCCACTAGGCCTTTGCTGATGGCTTACATGTGAGGTCACATTTTGTTTTCCCTTTGTGGTATTTAGCTGGAGTAGAGCAGTTATTGTCTAAAGGTGTTTTGCCTTATTAGCTTACCCGCTTTCCCTGGCCCTTTGGCTACAGAGAATATATTTCTATGCATTCTTTTATGGTACTTAGTTTTTAACATTTTGAGCTCTAAATCTGTGACATATGAGGCAGAAAGAAAACCAGGGATCCCATTACCCTAGTGTGGTCCGTAACCAGTCTTCTTCTTTCCCTCTAGCATTCAGTTTTCTTATATTTATTTCTTACATAATATCCATGAGTTTGAGTTGTATTTGGTGGGAGGAATAGGAAAAAAGATATCTATTCCACCATTCCAGAACCAGAAGTCTGAGGGGTTATTTTTATTGTGATTAAGTGAAAGCTTTCAACCCAAGACAATTTCCCATATAAAATCCTGAGCACCCGCCTCTCTGCAGCTCTATCTGCTCTCCTCAATCTGTGACAGCACTCTTTTCTTTCATTCTTTACTTCCATTGTCCGTTCAACCAACACCTGTCCCTTCCTCTTCACCTTCTCCGCTCTTCTCTAAAAAAACAAGTAGGACAGACTCATGCATATAGATATTAAATCATAAAATCCACACACCACATGCATCACTGTGCGTCCCTGAGTCCATCCAGTCCCTTCCTTGTCTGAAATGTTGGCTTCAATACTGGTTTCAGTTCTGGACTAGCAGCAAGTCTAGGTAGGGGCCATGTTCCCAGGGGACCCTCAAGGATGCTGAACCATCAAGTCTGGGCTTTTGGTAGAGTTCTAGATCTTCACAGCCCTTCCATGAGAGAATTTAAAAGTTACTGTGTTTTTAGTAAAAGTTTACATAGCAAATTAGGTCCCCACTTAGCAATTTTTATGCAGCTCGTTTCAAGACATTGGTTATATTTTTTACAGTATGTTAACATTCTCGTGTTTTCTTTTTTCTGTTGTTCTGTTTCCATTCATCTAGCTTCCTTGTCCCCTCTTTAGTGTCTCTGTTTGTTTTATGGTAAACATCGATCTTTTGGTTTTGTTTAGTTGATTATTCAAGGAAGCACAGTATTTACAGATGATAAGCCAATCTATTGTTTAGATGAAAGGTGACCAGCAGGTATGACTTCAGTTACAAGTTCAGAGCATATTTCAGGTCAATAGACTCCAAGAGTTCCTCTAGTCTTACTGGTCCTGAGAGGATGCTTTTTAGCAATGAAGCTTTTCTTTTTTTTCTTTTTAAATGAGGCTGATCCCAAGAAAAGTATAATCCTATTTACTTTAAATCAATAAAAACTACAGATATTCTGTATAGTTGAAAGCACAAGAAGGAAAATAAGCGTTTACCACCCTGTTCTGTGACACGTTAATAGTTGTGCCGTAAGAAAAATATTCTTCTGTATAGTTGAAAGAATAGTTCTGTATAGTTGAATAGAATCTAAGCAGTAGGATGGTGGGTAAACATAGCAATCCTTTCCATTCTGCCAGTTGTAATAATCTACAATTTCACCCTCTTCTTTTTTTAGAAAAAAAAATACTTATAACTCCTCTCTCTACAAGGTAAAACCAAGCCAAACCCACTGCCATGGAGTCAATTCTGACTCATAGCAACCCTTCAGGGCAGAGTAGAACTGCCCCATAGAGTTTCCAAGGAGTGCCTGGTCGATTCAAACTGCTGACCTTTTGATTAGCAGCTGTAACACTTAACCACTACACCACCAGGGGTTCCCTATGAGGTAAGGGGAGTGGGCAGTATTACCATCCCAATTTTATAGGTGAAAAACATAGGCTGAAAAATATATAAGTATGTTCCTAGAAGGGACACACCTAGAACTGAGCCTTTCGATCACAAACATGGTTCATAATTACTTCATGAAGAGTCATGCCTTCCTGACTGGATCCCTGTCCTGCCAGACGGGGGTGGTCTGTCCTCCAGGTTCCTGTGCCTGGAGTCCTATTTGGGCCTCCCTGGGGCCCTCTCAAAAGCAGTACGCCCAAGAAATTTCTGGAACATTCCTCCTTGACTCACACAGAGCTCTACCAGGACAGCTTTTTGCTTTCCAGAAACCTTTGTTCCATGGAAAACAAGTGGTGTTTTTCCCAAGCAAAGCCTCCAGGGAGCTAAGGGGAAGCTAGAATCCTAAATACAGGATGAGGATCAAAATTGTGCCCCGACCTTCACTTCCTCTTCTGCCATCACAGTAAAACAAGAGAGGAAACAGCCATGACTTCAGAAAGCAAGTTTATTGGGAAGTGCTGTTCCCAGCACACATAGCATCCCAGAAGCTGCTCCTGCTCCTCAGAACAACACAATAGCAGCGCGCCTGCCTCGCTGTCTTCAGGGAATCAGCAGGAAGAAATAACCACTCTCGTATTTTGAGGAAGGGTCAGTAGGAGGGTCCAGTGGTCCCATAAAGTGAAATACTGCTGATGTACAGTAAGTAAACATATGACCTAGTAAGAGTTCGTATCTAAAGCACTTTATACGCATCTTCCTCCACGGTTATGACCTAGCACTCTTTTCTCTCAAAATGGCCAGACAGACTGGCAGTTCTTTGGTGGAGGAAGAGAAGGGAGAGAGAACAAGGGTTACTGTGATATCTTTTGTCAGACTGACCTTGCCAAAAGAAGGAATTTGCTGTTACCTGAAATTAGTTCCTCTTCCCTGCTTAGTAATTCTCTTGGCTACTAAGATCATTAACTGAAACATTAGATTCTTGAATAGTTCTCCCATTGGCCAGACCTGGCTCCTGAAACAACTACAGGAGTCCTTTGCTGTAAGTCATTGATAGTTGCTGTTAAAAATCCAGCTATAGCCTGTAAAGGGTACAATAGTGTCAGTCATTTGCTCTTTTGCTTGGATTAATTTGTCCAGTTTGGCCAGCCAGGTAGGCTTAAAGAATCAGAGATGGACACAAGATGTGATCGGGAAGGAGGTCAGAAAACCATGGAACACATTCCAAATAGGTAGGCTTGAGGGGCCCAGAACATTCAGTGTGGTCAGGCTGGGGCTAGCGTGGGTGTCTATCACTTGAGGCCATCACGAAAGGCCCCACGAGGTGGAGGGAAGGGGCTCCGAAGTCGGGAAGGAGCACAGTCACCCAGGCTCAGACCACGGCTCTGAGCAGACAGAGCTAATGGGAAAGAACAAGGGGAGAGCTGAGAGAGCGGGGTTCTCCTCCAGAGTCCGACACCACTGATGAGCTGCGTGGCCTGGGTCAATTGTTTCACCTTCCAGACAGTTTCCTTTGGGGACCAGATAAGCTCTAGGGCCATTTTCAGCTTTACTATTCCAGGAATTAAAAAATATATATTTAAGGATAGTTTTTCTTTTCTCCCTCCCCTTTCAGATTTGTGTTTTTGTTACATATTTACCTCAATCAATTACATAAGCATATAAAGCAAAAAATGAAAGATCCCCTCCCCGCTTCTACCCCCCTCCCTGGCCTACCACTTTCACTCCCCTAAGGACTCTGTACCTTTATTTCTAGACTTTCATAGCAGAGAGCTGAAGACCTTGAGCTCTGGAGACAGATGGCTCAGTTCAAATTCATAGGCCGCACCTTCCCGGCTGTGAGACCTTGAACACAGCTGTCTGAAAGCATCTGTAAGAAGACCTGGAAAATAGGAGTCTTGACTTCTTAGAGTTGTTACTCTGAATGGACAGATATGGCACTCAAAACAATGCCTCCCAGGTAGCATTCGCTGTGTATGAATTGTTGCTATTGCACCAGACCTCCTGCACATGCACATCAAGGTTGCCAACCAGCAGCCCTCGAGTCAGCTCCAACTTATGTCAATGGTGCCATGTCTGTTGAGAAGAACTGCACTGCACAGGGTTTCCAATGGCTGATCTGTCCTAAGTCGATGCTAGGCCTTTCTTCTCAAGTTCCCCTGGGTGGACTGAATCTGTAACCTTTCTATTAGCAGTCAAGCGCACTAATCATCTGCAGGGTCTCCTCTGCACACACAAAGGGAAGAACAAATATAGCAGACCTGGATGGGACCTCCAAGGAGCTCACAGTCTAAAGGTAGATGTGAGGACTCACTTTGTGTTGGCTCCATGCCCCTCTGTGTACATTTTACAAAAAGAAGAAACTTCTGGCGAGATCAGAGAGTAGACGGGGAGCTTCTCGGGATGGGCCCACATTACAGTTTGTGCAATCCCTTCACCTACAGATCCTCACAAGGACACAGGGCAAGCAGTTAAAAAGCAAACACTTTAAAAGGGAACTTTGAAAAAAGCAACAGAGGAAAAACTAAATTTACTTTCATAACGATGTGTTTTTCTTTAAAAAAGAAAAAAGAAAAACCCATTTCATGCAGAAATTCTCAATCAGACATTGTCTGACATCAGATGCTCTGCAGTAAGGAAATGCTTCTCAACTCAGACAGCAAACAAAATCCCTCCTGTACCCATGCACCCCTGCCTCCCCCGGATTATGTCCCTGATTTCTTCAGCCTCTACCTGAAAACAAACTGTCTTGTTTACAGGGCTCCTCCACCAGGGTCCTTGCCCAAATTCACATCCTGTCCTGTCCTCAGCTCTTGTCACAACAGCTCTGCCTGGGCTGATGTGGTGGCCTGGCTGAGGTTCCCAGTCCATGTTCCTCTGGGTGTCAGCTGCTCTTTCTTCTGATCCCCTAGTGCTGGGATATGTAAAAACAGCATCAAGGGAGCCATATAAATTACAGCTATTGTCTCTACTGGGCTGCAGCGAAAGAGAAAACGGGAAATCAAAGACTCCAAGAAGAAACTACTCTATGGGAGTAATAATCTTTGTGAACCACAGCCTCACCTACCCTGAGACCAGAAGGACCTAGATGGTGTTGGGCTACCACTACTGTTAGGGTCCGTGATTTTCAAGATGCGACACTGTTACTTTAAAGGTTAAATTTTATTAAAAAATATGCCCAATAGGAAAAATACTGGTGCACCATGGACACACCCCAAGCTACACAGAGCAGGGGGTGACCGGGAGTTTCCTCAGTGCCCAGTATTTAAGTCTTGAGATTGCAAAGTAGGGAGGGTGAACTGACCTTTACATTGATTGGTTAACTCCTATTAGCTGTAAAATGTGGTCAAGGTCTAGGGGTCACTTGCAGGCTGTCACTTGCAAGGTTGCCCCCAGGCTTGTCTTGTGACAGTGTTTTGTAAGACAAAGGTAAGATTATTCTATGGTATTTTCTGCTATTAAGTTGTTTCCTGGGGCTTTCTTCAATACCTCCAATTTTTACTGGGCCCTTCCTCATTTCAACACTACCAACTATTCTGATCAGGATAGTGTGGGAGAAAAGTGTGGAACAGAATCTCAAATTCTAAAAAAAAAAGCAATGCAAAAAAATATTGTGTGTATAAAAGAATATAGCCAATATTGCTGAACAATTTGTACAGAAATTGTTGAACGGTATCCTAGCTGTTTTGTAAACCTTTCCTGAAAACAGAATGAAGTATTTATTATTTAAAGAAGAAGGATGTGAAGGACTAGCTAAGAAAACATATACTTTGGAGTTAGACAAACCTGGTTTGAATCCAGGTTGCTGTATTTGTTGTGTGACCTTGAGGACCTGACTTCATTCCTGCAGTTCCCTGTGTCCTTATCTATAAAATAAGCTAACAGTGTTGTCTGCCTCATAGTCTTGCAGCAAAGATTAAGCAAGATAATAATGTAGATAAAATGCTCAGCATTGTGCATAGCACATAAGTGATGCACAATAAAACTTAGACTCCTTTTCCCCTTGTCATTTCCCCTTGCAGTTATATGTTTATCAGACCATCTGCGCCACTAGAAAGTGAGCTCCTCAAGGACAAGAACTGTGTCTTAGCCTTCTCTCTATCTCTGGCTCTCTGTGACTCGATACTCTACAACAGTGATAGCACACAATATCCAATGTGACTCAGCAAGTCTGCAATTTAGGTCAGGCTCCGCTAGATGGTTCTTCTGGTCTTCATTGGACTCAGCTGCAAGTCACCTAAGTTCTGTTTCTAAGGTTGGTTAAGGGGTGAGGGATTGACCATGTCTGACATCCCCCAGTATTCTAGCCTGGGCTTGTTTCCATGGCAGCTGGGCAGGATTCTTAGAGACAGTAGACACTTACAAGATCTCTCCAAGTCTAGACAAGAAGTTGGTATATGTAGGATATGCCAAAGTAAGTCATTAGGCCATTTCCAAATCAAGGGATACAGAAACAGACACCACCTCTTGATTGGAAGAGTAGTGAAGTCACATCTTAAAGGGTGTGTGTTCAGAGGGGAAAACCTGCTGGTGTAGTGGTTAAGTACTACATCTGCTAACCAAAGAGGTCAGCAGTTCAAATCTGCCAGGCTCTCCTTGCAAACTCTATGGGGCAGTTTTACTCTGACCTGTAGGGTCGCTATGAGTTGGAATTGATGTGACAGCACTGGGTTTGGGTTGTGTGTGTGTGTACTCAGAGAAAGGTAGGGAATTGTAACCACTTTTGTAATCTACCACACCCAGTAAATATTTTTGGAATGAGAGATTAGTTAGCTGAAAAAAATGAACCAAAGAGCAAGAAGAAAAGTTCAATTTGTATTCTCACAGTCATGGGCAAGATGCTTAAATTCTAGGTGGCTCAATATAAGCAAGACGAAAATTGACCTCTCAAACTGTTAAGTAGTTGAGCGTTCTATAAGGTACAGGAAAGAGAATATGTGCCAACTGGGGGATAAATCAAGACAGTTCTCTCCTAGTGTCTTGGGAAGGCAGATGAGCCAGGATTTATCGAGGACATTCAGCCTCTTGACAGCAGTATAATTACAGACTCCAGAGTCATTAATCAGCAATCCGCTGATGACCAAGGGAGTATATAAACTGCTAACTCTTCCTGTTCTAAAATTGATTTGACTTAAAAACAATTATTTAAATTCCACATACTTGAGCATGTGGCTTTAGAGAAAGAAAAAAGGGTCAAGTAGGGAAGTTTGCATATTTTTATAAATCTTCGCTTTCAGAACATCTTTTATGAATCTTTCCATAACCTGAAGAAACTTTTTGTTTGATATACACACATGAGCACACGTATAATATCATCAGAGAGACTCTTATCAACATTCCTACAGCTGTGATCTCAGAAAGCTCATTCAGCAATGAAGTAGGGGGCCTATCTAACCTGAGAAGGAGTTGAGAAGCTGCTGGCATGGAGTTAGGGAACTTCATGGAGTCAGTTTCCAGGCTAAGTAAGTTTTGTGTAGCCATTATTTCTGCATGTTCCCCATTCTTTTGGATCACTCTATCTCTTAATACCAGGTGAACTACATCCAGAAAGTAGCCCCCCCTTCTGCTACGGAAGGATGCTCAGTGCACACTCTGTGCCCGTGTATCTGTGAATTTTCAGGGGCAGGGGGCTCATTCCTCCAGTCAACCCCCACTTTAGTCGGTTTCCTCAGTGTTAACCCCAGTGTCAATGCACTGCATTCTGTGTCAGCTTGGTTAGGCCACAATTTCCAATATTGTGTGGTTGTCTACCATTTTGTGGTCTGCTGTGAATTTTCTTTTATGTTAAAAATCCCACCTCTGTGATGTTAATGAGGCAGGACTGGAGACAGTTATGTCAATGAGATAGAATTCGATCTGCAAGAAAACAGTGTCTCTGAATCAAACTCTTCTGAGACTTAAAAGAGAGAATCAGCAGAAAAGAAGAGGACTTCATTACTACCAAACAGAATAAATTTTTATTTGTTAAAGCCATCCACTTGTGGTATTTCTGTTACAGCAGCACTAGCTGACCTAATACTACAAGAGCCATCTCTCCTTTCTGGAGATGGGCTGGAATGGCATATGACCTCTTTTCTTTTTCTGCCATGCAGTGTTTTGTATGCAAGCTACATGTAACAAGTTTTTCCAAAGTTCTATGGCCAAAGGGAGTGATAATGACACATGACCGGAAGTAAGCCCAACACCAGACAGGAGACATTGCTCCTAATTTTTATTTTTTTATTTGATATGACTGAGTGAAAATGTAAATTCCCGTATAAATTTACATGCCCACCTATATGCAGCTTCCACTGCTCTCCCTGTCCGGTGACTGCACACTATTCCTCTCTGCTCCACACATGTCTCATCCTCCCAACAGTCTCCTTTCCCCTCCTCTCCATCCACTCCCCTTCCTCCAGCCAGAGGTCAGCAAGATGATATCCTATAGATGTATAGAACCATAAAGTGCTTCCAATATATGGTCACTCTGCATTGCCAAGTCCAATCCATTCCTGTCCGAAGAGTGGATCTTCATTGTGATTTATGGGCAAAGGCAGCATCAGGGCCAGGGCCCATGCTCCCAGGGGAACCCCAAAACTGTTGGACCATCAACTGAGGTCTTTTAGTGGAGATCTCAGGATGCACCACTTTTTAGTCTTGTGTTGCCAGTGAGACTCAACTTAGTGAGCTCCATCGCAGCTATCACTGGTGGTAGCCAGGCACCATCCAGTTCTTCCGGTCCCAAGTCGATGTAGGCACCTACTCATGTGGGTCTCTCTCTCTTCTGGGTTGTCTTTGCCCCATGTCATTTTGGTCCTCGGTGACCATCCATTCCGGCTGAGTTGGGACCATTTGCTGTGCCCTCGGATGGCAGCTTGGCAGCTTTTAAGACCCCAGATGCCACTCACCAATGTGGAGTGCAGAGAGCCCTCTTAGCAAAATGCTAGTTGTGCCAATTGGCCTTGATTTTGTCTAAGAGCATGGTCCCGTGCCCCCTACCCCAGCTACTCTATCCTTGCAATATTGGGTTAAGCTGGAAGGAGTATTCAAGTTATGCTAAAGTCCACTTAATGTTGTTCTTGTTTCTAATGTGTGCTATCACCAATTTCTCTCAACCAGATTTCTAGCGACTATCTAATCTAAACCCTCCCCCCCTCGCCATCCCTCCCTCCCTTCCCTTGCAGCTGTCAAAGAGTCTTTTCTTCTATACACAAGTCTGTTTTTGAGGTCTTATCGTAGAGGTCTCATACAATATTTGTCCTTTGGTCACTGACTACTTTCACTCAACATATTGTCTTCCAGTTGAAACCAGGTTATGAGGTGTTTCCTGGAATCATCGTTATTCTTTCTCGTTGCGTAGTGCTCCATTGAGTATATGTACCATAGTTTACCTATCCATTCCTCTGTTGTTGGGCATCTGGGTTGATCCCATCTTTTTGCTGTCGTGGACTGTGCTGTGATAAACATTCTTGTGCATGTGTCTGTTGGTGTGAAAGGCCTTGAGTCTGTAGGATATATTCCAAGTAGTGGAATGACTGGATCAAATGGTATGTCAATATTCATTTTTTAAGGAAGCATCAGACTGCTTTCCAAAGAGGCTGGACCATTCTGCAACCCCACCAACAGTGTAGGAGGGTTCCACTTTCTCCACAGACTCTCCAGCATTTGTTGTTTTTGCTCCTAATTTTTAGTTGCTCCTGTTCACCACCAGTGCCATGATCAATTAACACACTTGGTAGTTCTATTATGTCACACAGAGTCATCATGAGTCGAAATTGACCCAGTGACACACAACAATAGCAAACACTTCCTCAGCCCTTGTGTTATTGTTAGCTACTACCATCGAGTCAACTCTGACTTGTGTGACCCCGTCTATTACAGAATAGAAGGCCGGCCATATCGTATTTTCTTGATTGTAGTCTTAACGAAAGCAGAGCACCAGGACTTTTCTTTTGCAGTCCTGGTGAGTGGTTTTAAATAGCCAAACTTTAGGTCAGCCATCAAGAGTAAATATTTTTGCCACCTAGGGACCTTTCCTCAGCCCTAGGAACTGAACAACTGAGGTGCCTGCTTCTCAAAGAGGGGAGTGATTTGCTCAGAGACCAGCATGTCCACCTTCTGAGTCCTCTGAGTCTCATCTAGGTGACAGCTGCAGTTTGATAGGACAAACCTGGATTCTCATTCTGGCCCTGCAGTCTTGTGACCTTGAACATGACCTCTCTGCACCCGTTTCCTCATGTTTACACCTAGAGGGACTGTTTCTACAGCATCTACCTCATAGTTAATTGTTGAAAGAATAAATACATGACTAGCACAGTATTTGGCCCACAAACACTCCAATAACTAATATTAATGTTCCCAACCCTGACAGGTGCACAGCCCAGGACCTCCCCCAGCCCAGGGTCCTCCCTTTCCCACACAGGCTCCTCCCTTCCCCACCTGGTGTGGGGAGGTCTGGGGCAGGTGTGCTTGATGTTTGGCAAGCACAGTCTGCAGCCTGCTGAGGCGGCCTGCTTAGGAAAGGAGCTTTATGCAGAGGAGCTCCTGGGTTTGCAAGGCCTGGATTCTTCTAGTCCTGCCCTCCAACCACCCCGCTGAGTCCATTATTAACCCTCAGCAAAGCACAGGGCAGGAAAGGCTCAAGATAATTCTCCATTTGTCCTCTACTACTGCTGCCAACTTAGTCTCAATAGACTCCCAGGACTGTGTTGTTGGGCTCACTAGAGCCTCTCAGTAGGCCCAGCCTCACACCAGGGCCAGCTGCAGCTGTGGCGCTGGCACCAGACTGTGAAAAGCAGAGGGTGACTCCATGCCCTGCCCCCAGCCTCTGGACGGGGCTTCTGTCTGAACAAGAACCCTTTTCAGAGTCATAAATTCAGATATAGGACAAGCCTATGACTGTACATGTTGTCTTAAAGAGGATTAGCAAACAATTTCCCCAGCAATCCCCTAACATTGACTCTAGGGGTTGTCACACCCGGGACGCACAGGGAAACCACTGTGGCCGCGCCTGAGCAGCTCCGTGTTCTGAAGCCAAGGCCCGGCGCTGACTGCTGTTACTCCTGCTCCAGGAGCGCTTCCCACCACTCAAAAGGTTATCTGTTCTTTATTGAGCACCACTGTTTATGCCAATCTCTGCCCTCCCATCATAGAGGAGGGGCTGTGCCCTGTAAAAACATGCCATGTCTCTGCCCCAAAGCCTCAGTGAATTTTTGCTAAATGAGCCTCCTACCTACAATTCTATACCCATCTGCTCATGTCCTTAGTGCCTGCCCTGAATCCGTGTATCTCTCTCCGTCTTTCCCTAACCACAAACCCAGCCCTCTGTTTTATAAACGGAGAAACTAGAGTAAGAACCCACACTAGGACACACAGCTGAGACTGGAGTTTAAATTGCATGGCCCTTGGTGTGGTGTTGTTCCTGCTCTGCCTTGCTAACAAAGTTTGAAAGTAGAATCTTACAGCAAGGATCCCTGGCCTTGCCCAAGGATGCAAGCTCCAACCTGAACAAGAGGGAACTTGTGGAGCTGACGCTGGGCCTGGAACGCAAGAGGAGGGGTTCATGCGAGGGGGTTGGGCCCGAAGGAAAACTGAGTTATAAACAGGCAGAGACTGGCCAAGGGGTCTTCAAAGAGATGAGACAGAGGCATGGGGCAGGGTTTGGCTGGGAGCCTGGGAGGCGGAGCTTGAGGGTCATGTCCCCTGTGGGCTTGGCAGTGGCTAAGTAGTTATAGGAGTGTTCCTGCTTCTCAGCTCTTGTAAAACTAGAGGAAAAAACAAAACAAAACAAGGTGATGGCCTAAATTGCTCAACTCTACCAAATTTGGTATCTGCTTTTGTTCCTACTAACATTGCAGAAGCTTGTGATGGAGCTCAAGATTAATCAGTTTCAAAGTTATCATTAGCTGGTCTATTTTTGTAGGCACTTAGTAGTATGAATCAGATCCCACATCATGGCCCCTCCAAACTCCCAGCCCAGCCCTTTTCCTACCAGGAAGCCTAATGTCTTTGGAAAAAATATGTCATTTTTACATGTCTATGTTTCTACCCTTCAGGCTTTGCTCGTGTGGATAAAATGGGAACTGAGGACTGAGTCAATTTTTGAAACTCATTTACTTCCATCCATCAAGAGCAGCAGGTGTGGGGACAGATAGTCCCAGGCCCATCAGCAGTCTTCCGGTCAGCTTATACTTGCATCCATTACTCTGTGACTTGGTTTCTCCAATGACAAAAATCAGAATAGAAGATGGAGGGCAGATTTGCCCCATGAAAGTAAGTTTTCAAGGTTTCCCATTTCCACAGGCTATTTTCAATGCTTATAGGTAGTCTGCTTATAAGTTTTATACTCTTTTTCTTAAAGAAGGCCTCAAATTTTATATATCTACAGCTGTGAGGGAAACCCTTGTAGTGTAGTGGTTAAGAGCTATGGCTGCTAACCAAAAAGTCAGCAGCTCGACAAGAGCCACTAACAAGTCACAGCCTGAAGAAGGAAATCAAATTCTTTAAGAGAAAGACTGCAAGCTCTACAAACTGATCTCTGCTGTTACCAGCTCCTTTTCTTTCCACCACTAAAATTTTGAAGTTGTTGGTAGCAACAGCAAGCTAACACCAGACATTCGTTAGCATGATTCCATTTGAAAAGCTACACAGCTTTCAGTGACAACGGTGTCTGTTAATTAACGAGGAGATGAGGAGCTTCCGCCACAGAAAACAGAACAAAGCTCCCACAAGACTCAACCTGGCTAATTTTACACAGATTGCAAGGCAGGAGGAAAGAAGGAAGAAGGGAAAAAAGTAGAGAAGGCTTTGAAGCAGAGGAAGACTGGTATACAGGGCAAGAAAAAACCAGCCCTTCATCCTGGACTCCCTTACAGTGTGAAGGAAAAAGAAACACCCATGGCTGTTAATGTTCTAAGTGGTGACTGATACCATGACACACAAAAGACGTCCTTGTGTTCTGAAAGACTGCATGATGTGACAGGAGGAGATTCAGTAATTCATTGTTCATTCAGCAAATGTTTTAATTACTTGCTGTGCTGGGGCCGGGACACAATGACACACAAAGCAAGCTTGGGCCCTGCTCTCTTTGAACTCAATCTGAGAGGAAACTGCAAAAAAGGCAACTGCAATTTAGTGTAATCTGATTTTATAGAAGATTACAGGATATTAGGGGGACACAGAGGTCTCCTATCCACATTTGGGAAGTATGGGAGGACTTCTGCAGTAAAGAGAGAAACACTCTGAGGTCTGTAAGATGAGAAGGTGTTAGCTAGAAGAAGGAAAGAGAAGTGTTTTAGAAGCGTGTTTGTGAGAGAAGACTGGAAGAGGTATGATTAGGCAGATGCTGGAAAATACAAGGTTTTGAAAGTCTTAGGAATGAGTGCAGGCTTTACCCTAAAGGTGATGGGAATGACTTATGAAATTGCTCAGATGATGTGCAGAGTAGACTAGAAAGAAGCCAGAACTAGGAGGCAGGGAGACCAGTTAGGAAACTACGGCAGTAATTTAAGCAAAAAGTGATAGTGCTCTAGATTGAAATTGCAAATGTAGGAGAAAAACATGTGTATGGATTCAAAAATATTTGAGTTGCAATAGACATGCTTTAGAAATTGATTGAAAGTGAAGCGCTGAGGTATAACAGGAATCTAGGATGACTTTGGGTGTGTCCGGCTTCAGCGATGGGACAGCCAGATGGTAGAGCCATTTGGAAAGGCAGTGACTCCAGAAGGAGCATGTTATGGACTCTGAGCTGAGCTTGGCTCTTAGGACTTAAAAAAAAAAACACACTTCAAAATTCACAGCAGAAGGCCAAGGTGAAAGACCCAGAAAAATTAAATTACTGAAACTATGAAGGTCAGGGCAGAGATGGAAAAGGAAAGATGTTGGAAAGTTCACTTGAAAAAAATGTCTAAATGGGAAAAGCAATTTATAAAATCTCATGTATGCTAAAATACAGACAAGTGCTGAGAACATATACAAGGAAAAGATACATGCCTGTGCTAGCATAGTAAATGCTTCATTGTGAGATTATGAATGATTTGGATTTCCTTCTCTTGCTGTAAGATTCCCAAGTAGCACAAATAACGATGATAGCTCACACCCACCCAGTGGTGCCACAAAAGAAAGGCCTGGTGATCTGCTTCCACAAATGTAACACGTGTGGCTGCCACGAGTCCAAACAGACCGGCGCTTTTTTTTTTCCTCTCTTGAATTGGCTGTGTTTTCAAAACTAAAGATTGTCCAGTAACTGTGTTATTTTTTGTAATAAAAACAAGTTGTTTTTGAAAAGTGATTAAGTGAAGGAAGATTATCAAAGGGTTCTTAAATAAAACAATTGGAAAGGCAATAAAGATACAGGGGGAAAAAGAAAACACTGCCATAGAGTTGATTCCAACTCACAGTGATCCTGTGGGATGGAGCAGAACTGCCCCATAGAGTTTCCAAGGAGTGTCTGGTGGATTTGAACTGCTGAACCTTTGGTTAGCAACTTTAGCTTTTATCTACTATGCCATCAGGGTATTGAAGATAGTGGACAGCCAAGAGATGAATAAAATGACTCACCGCCTATTTTAGGCAGCAAGTGCTGCCTTAACAGCAACAGCACAAGTGAATAGCGTCGGTGGTAAACAGAAAATTTATTTTGTCCCAGTCCAGTATACTCAAAGTCCACACATAAGGTGTCATCAAAGTAGGCAATCAGGACTACCTCCATTTATTTCCCTGTTTTTCTTAAAAGGCCTAGTTTCCTAGCACTACCTGGCTCAGGAAATCATATAATAACTTGTAGGAGCCACTAAGGTAAAATCTTTGTGGCTTTTACAGCCTTTTCCTAAAATCACCAAACAAGGCAAGGTATCAGTTGACCTCCTCCCAGTCGACCTCCCCCCAGTAGATCACCACTCAGTTTCTGATGCATATCTCCTCACCAGGACACCCCCTAACCGTCCACATGTTTACCCTTACCTGCCCATTAAAAACCCTGAGCTTGCCTGAAGAAGTGGACCAGCTCTCAGGATCTGAATCCCCCATCCCTTTCCATGCCGACTTGCAAACAAACCTCTTGGGCATTTACTTTACCCCTGTGTTTTAGTCAGCTAGGCTGCTCTAACAGAAATACCACAGAGTGGATGGCTTTAACAAAGAAAGATTTATTCTTACACAGTCCGGTAGGTTGCAAGTCCATATTCAGGGTGTCCGCTCCAGGGAAAGACTTTCCCCTTGATGGCTCTGGAGGAAAGTCCGGTATTGCATCAGTCATTGTCCAGGGAGTGTCCTAACGCAAGAACCTCTGGTCTGAACGACGCGCTCTGCTCCCGGTGCTGCTTGCTTGATGGTAGCGAGGTTCTCAAATTGTCCTTGGTTCTTTTTCCTTTTATTCCTTGCAAGCTAAAAGCATTAAGGGTGGGGCAAGCCATACTCCAGGGAAACTTCCCCCACAGCAGGAATTCACAGCCCCACCCTAATCCTTTAACATACAGGTTAGCAAAACCACACAATGGAGGACAGTCCCAAGATACTGGGAACCATATCCCAGCCACGTGGCTGCACACATTTTTGGAGGGACACAATTCAAACCATGACACCCTGTCTCTGTATTGGCTTTTGCGGTAGGTGTGCTTTATGGTAACAATTTGAGGGCTTGTCTGGGATCTATAGGTCACTTAAGACTCGGAAGCTCTGCAGTACAGCATGAGATCAATTGACATGCAGCCACAGGGAACCCATTTTTCCCCAGAAAAATGTCAGTCTGTCCTGTGCTGCCACCATGGTACCACTGGTCCCAAAACTGCACTTTCTTTCTAAAGTAAGTGACCCATGATGTTCATCTGGAGGAAAAGCCTCTGAAGTTTGATTTGAGTTGATATTCCCTCCCTTGTTGTAGTCAGGACCTGTGTTGAAAGACTTATGCAGAAAAGTCACTGTGTTGGTAACCCAGCCGTGCCTTGGATGTTTCCTGGGGTGACTAGTGCCTCAGATGTTCACCAGTTAAGTGGTATTTCAGATGGCTCCTGAGGTGCCCAGTGCCCAGATGTTCCTGGAGTAGACTTCTGACATTCAATTGCATAAGCAGAACACCTAGAAGAGACTCCTTCGTTAGCACTAGGGTTTTAGTTTGGGGTATGAATGGCTGACCATCCTTGTTGTTTCCTCCCTGGCAGTTGGTGAGAAGAGAGAGAGGAGCTGCCCACTTGTGTGTCTGGTAAAATAAAGACGCATATGTGTCTATAAAAGTGCAGCTGTGTGTGTGTGATAAAGTGAGGCCGCCTGTGTGTGTTTGATAAGATAAATGCATTTATAGTGTGGTTTTGCATTTGCCTTTGTGAGATTTTAAAAACGTTTTTTTCATTGTTGTACTAATCCATACTTATACAAGCTGTTTGTGGGGACCCCAGGTTTGTGATTTTCTGTGGAGACTATCTGAGAAATTGCGTTATTCTTATAAACTGTTCATTGTGTGGCCCCAGGCCACACATTTGGCCAATTAAACCTTGAAATTGTTTTACCCCAGTGTTGTCCTACTCACCGTTTCTTTCTGTAAAACAATGTGTGTCTGTTGAGTGTGTTGTTTGAGCTGAGTTTTGTATGTCTTGTCCAGACTTCCCCATCTTGTCATTAAGAGTGTAATCTTTACCTATGTTAGATGCCCCTTCACCCATTCTAATTTTAAAATGCTTTTGTTTAAGTTCTATTGAACAGACATTATTTTTAAAGGTAACAGCTCCAGGACAATAGAAAGAAAATTAGTTATCTTTTGATTCTTGGATCAACTTAAACATATGTAAATGCATTCTCTGAGCTAAAAAGATAGGGGCAGGGAAAAATCATCAAGATCCTGTGGCTAATTAGACCCTGAGCAATTTGATTTGAGTTGGGGGAGATTGGGCTACCATGTTTGGCCTCCCAATGGCAAAACCAGGTTCCCCTTTTCCCCAAGGCACAAGGACCCAAGTGGTGGAAAAGTTTTAATAGGGAAAGTTTTGTTGAGAGAGAGTGCATTCCAGAAAGGGAACGGGTCAATCTCAGTGAGTGGAGAGGGACTCTGTCAGGTTTGGGGGCCCTTTTACATATTGGCAAGGGAGAAAGAACAGCAGTGGGGCCTGGGTCACTTCTGGGTCATCCCATACATGTGGTCATGTCCCAGGCAGCCAAAGGAATTGTCTGTATCACAACTGTCAGGAGAGGACCGTTTTGCTTGTGATTGCCCTCCCAGACCTCAGGCGGTGGCAGCTGAGTTTCCTAGCTAATGTTATCTAGATCAGGCTTCCCTATTTCCCCCAGCTTTCAAGCTTATAGCACTCCAGGGAGTCTTTTTAAGTCTTTAAAACTAGATGGAGACCTTTTAAAATATGTACACAGACACATAGAAATTGCTATTTAATTATCAGAAAATGGGTAGATCCAAACTGTAAACAACTTCTCTCTATTGTAAGGGAGCTCTGAGACACATCTAAAATGGCTTGAAAATTATTCCAACTTTAATAAAAGATTTAAAGTTATATCTACATCAATAACTGCTCAGTTGAACAGAGACTTTGTGATTTCCAGAGCCAGTTGATAAAACTTTGAGTTGAAATTTGATTGGGAAAATATGAGACACAGTAAAAATTAAAAACCTGAAATGTTTAAGCAAATTTTATTTCAATTACAAACACAAAACACCCAGTGCCAACAAGTTGATTCTATCTCATAGCAACCCTATAGGACACGGTAGAACTGTCCCATAGAGTTTCCAAGGAGCCCCTGGCAGACTTCAGCTGCTGACCTTTTGTTAGCAGCCATCGCACTTAACAACTACAGCACCAGGGTTTCCATTATAGGCTTTAAATAATTTCCATGACCCTTTGGGTAACTTACTGATGCTAGATTGAGTTAATTTAAATTTATATACATTTTGCTTCTTGGGAAACAAAAAGAATATATGTATTATATAAGTCTTAATGAGTGAATTTATTTTTTGCTGTTTCAAGCAATATACTGTAGAGGTTTACTAAAAACTTTCATTTGACATAGTAAATGGTTTTGTTTGTCTAACAATTTAATGGTTTAATTTATGAAATTTCTAAGAACATTAACATTAGAAAAAAAATGGGTTTTTCACTGTGTAAATAACAAGTTTTTGTATGATTCCTGAGTACATAGTTAAGTTATTCCTTGTGCAGGGATTTGACTTCTCACTAGGATAAGATTCCTGAGTCAAACACCAAGCCACAGACTTGGAGAAGGAGAAAAAGCTAAGGATTTTTGGTTTTCAGATCTTTAGTAAATAACCCTAGTTTTGTTTCTTATTAACCTGTAGTGGACTCTAAAACTTCATGGAAAGCCATACATAGCCTTTTATAAGAGAAAAAGGATAGAAGGTTTTGTCACAGATTGGAATTGAAAAAGGTGCCTGATTCTCACTAAGATTTATATTAGTTATTTCCTCTTAATATTATCTAACAAAATTTAACATCATCAAAGCCAATGCTTTGACTAGAGAATTCAAAGTCTTATAAGTTTATTTTTATACTAGACAGATATTTAGAGACTTAATGATCTTGGTATATCCTGACTATGTGGTATTATGGAAACACTGGTGGCATAGTGGGTTAAAACCCTGGTGGCATAGTGTGTTAAGTGCTACATATGATAACCAAAAGGTCAGCAGTTCAGATCCACCAGGAGCTCCTTGGAAACTCTACAGGTCAGTTCTGCCTTGATCTCTAGGGTCATTATGAGTCAGACCTAACTCAATGGGAGTGGGTTATGTGGTATTACAACTCAAGATTATTATACATGCTGTCTAAAGTTCCTTAAAAACATGAGTAATCATTGTGTTTGGAAATGTTATTGTCTAACGTTTTCTAGCAGATTGGTTTTATTTGGCCTTTACATCCTGCTTGTGCTTTGAATCTTGTCACTATTAGAAATACTTGTTTTTATTAACCACAATCACTTTGAGTTTTTGTCATCTACAGTTTTTGCTAATTTTCTGAAAACAATTAACCAGAATATCTCAACAAAGATTTTAGACTTTTGAAAAGGACTGTGACTCAAGATATCCAAAACTCTGATGCAGAACTGATGGCCTTGCAGACTGCAGCTGATCCAGAATTAGGCAAAACAGAGAGCAACTACATAAGGCTGAGTAAATGAAAATATGCTATGGGTTTTATATAGAAATACTGCGGATGCTGCAAGGTCCTACTTTCTAGATATGAGAAATCACTTTCCTTTCTCATAAATTATTTAACCAATGGGTTTAGATATTATAATTCTCCAGTCAGAAATTCTTAAGAGTAAATTTAGCAAAGTTGTAAACATACTAACAAGAGACGTGTCTGAAATTTTAGCTATAATTTTACAAATTAAAAGAACACTAGATTTCCTATTCTATCAAGAAACAGTTTAACAGGTTAGTTGGATCCGACTTGATGGCACTTGGCTGGCATTACTATATTTATAGTAACATAAAATCTGAGGTTTTATAGAATACAGTTGCTGCTGAGGCACATAAAGTTTACCGATGCTGCTTATACATGCACATCTCATGAGGTTTGTTTCCTCTTTGAGAGACCTTAGGGTCATAGTTTCATCCATTATTTCAGAAATTTGGCCTAATATTGTTAGTGTTTCTATGCTATTTCCTAGTTCACTGTATGGTGCCTGAGATCTTGAAAACCTGATGGTCTTCAATTACCATTTATTGAACATTGTTGATAAAAGATTCTGTAGTAAAATCATGATCCCAAAGTGGAAAACATGAAAAATATATGTTATTCTTCTTCTAAGATCTAAACTTCTGACCTCCATGGACACTGAGGTAACCCACACAGGCTAGTGCCTTTAGATGTCCTTTTAAAATGTGAGTTTTAGAAAAAACTGATTCCTAAAGTCACTTGAGTCAAATAACAGTCCAGCTAAACTAGTCTGGCTGTTTTACTCCAGGCATTCTGTTTTGTAAACCTAAAGGAAAATGGAGAAAAATACCTGTGGTGGTCAGGATTATGTCAACTTGGCTACTACCTATTTGGATGCTGTATTAAGTGGCAGGGCGGGGTTTGTGGTGGCTCCCTGCCCCTCAGCTCTCATCTTGTGACCTTGGACTACGGCTGCTGATCACTCACGTGGCCAGGAGCTCCTGCTCTCTTCTTCCAGTGTCTGATTCCGGGACTGGAGCTAGCAGCTGTTGGGCTCATCAGTCCTTACAGTGGGCACTTGAGAGTCCTGCTCCCTGACCTGCCGATCCTGGGTTTGCCAGCCTCTGTCACTTCACCTCGCCACCAGCTTGGGATCCACCGACCTCCAGCCTCTGTCGCTTCGTCTCACCACCAGCTTGGGATACACTGACCTACACAACTGGTGATCTGCAACTCTGGTCTCTGACTTGCTGACCTTGGGTTCCTCCGCTTCCATGGACACGTGAGGCTTGTGCCAGAGCTTGGGACATTCAGCTTCTGTGATTATGTGAGCTGTTTCCTTTATTTGTATCGATCTATCTGTCTATATATATATATTATAAATCTTTCCTTGTACCTACACATGTTACTGATTTTTGCTTCCCTAGAAAACCCAGCCTAAGACAATACCCTAGGCACAGACTTTTATAGTCCTCTGTCTAAGGGTTTTATTAACATCAGAAAAGAATAAAGACTCGCTCTCAAACTCTCTTTTAGCCAGAGGCCTAAAGAAAACCCAGCTGTCCTGCTCTCTAGACTCACCAAATCATTAAATGTATCAGTACTAATCCTGAAAACAAAAAGCCAGCCAAGCCAAGCATCGTGAAAACAAAAAGGGCAAACTATTATAACCATACATTTTATATGCCAGTCCACATCAGACATGAGACAAAAATTACAAAAGCTCGAAGAAAAACCTTGGTCTTCACTCTCCCAGTTGGTAGAGTAGATCTTAAAGGTATTTAATAATAGAGATTTGGCAGCAGAGGAAAAAGATTAAAAAGATGGCCCAGTTGTTGGCTGTAGCTCTCAGAGGCCTACTTCAAGGTAGCCCAATTGACCCCCAGAAATCAGGACTTGGATTGCCTCACTGTTCAGTGAGTGTTGACCCCAATACAGGTACTGTCAAAAATGAAGCCAATGAAGGGCTGAGTGTCCTGAGAACCCTAAAACGGGATGCACAGTTGGCTTCCCAAAAGGCCTAGATGGGCAGGCCTTCCTAGACTCTCATAAGATGGATTTAGAGATGTTCACCACCAACAGGGCCCTGAGACCTGTCTGGATCCCGGCCACATCATTGACATATCCATGGGAGAACTAAGGGTTACACTCAATGTGGAAGGTAAGGAAACTGAGTTTGTCTTAACAAGAGACCAACCTTCTTTGCCTTAAATTACCCAGTGTCCCCACTCTCCAAATGGGACTGTGAGAGATTTACTCTTATGGCTGATGAAGTCTGCTGTTATGTCTGATGGAATCACAACACACTCCTTGCTATATGTCCCTGAGTGTCCTGTTGAGTTGCTGGGACAAAAATTACGAATTGGAATACAAAACATATCTAAAACTAGACAAAAACATACATAGAAATGAGAACTTAGAATTAATTGTTGTTGATTTGAGGCTATATTCCAAGGAAATACTCAGTCTGGTTACATGAGAAGTTTGGGATATTACCATAACAAATACCAAAAAAGTTGTGCTATTTAAACTGGAATCCTTCATATACTTACAGCTCTGTTACTGAGTCAGGTTTTAAGATCCTAATAAATAACTGGCTCCATACCAAGATTGGACTTATCCTATTGCTCTACCTAGCCTTGCTCACTAACCCTGTCTACACTAAGTTTGGAAAAATTAGGATTCATGCCTCCCAGGTTACAACAGTTTTAAGTAAATTAGTGATGTTCCATAGGTTCTAATGAATACCTGGTAATGATCATCTTGGCTCTTACAGATCATTAACACACCAGGTGAGAGATTTCTACTCCGATAGGCAGGCCTACATCCCCCTTTCATCATGAAGCAGGTACAGAAGGAGAGACCTCTATCCATGCTCCCATAAAAATTGTAAGTATGAAATCTCTCAAGAGAAAGTTGAGGTAGGCAAAATGGTCTGTGGGAGAACACATAACGAGAACTCCACGAAAAACACAGCACTTCTATTTAGTCAACAATTGGAAATAAGACAAGGAGACTGAGGACTTGTCTAAAACACGATCCAAAACTCAACAAAAATTAGCCAGGTAGAGTCCAGTCTTCCATGATTGTGAAAGTTACATGAAAAGGGGTTATTGAAATAGGCAATCAGGACTAACTCCAATTATTTGCCTGTTTTTCTTAAAAGCCCTAGTTTCCTAGCACTACCTGGCCCAGGAAATCATATGATAAATTGTAGGAGCCACTAAGATAAAATTTTTGTGGCCTTCACACCTTTTCCTAGAATCATCAAATAAGGGAAGGCACCAGTCAACCACCAACCAGTCGACCTCCACAGTCAGCTATCACCCAGTTCCAGATACATCCTTCCTCACCAGACAGACTCCACCCAGTTCCCAAGGCATATCTCCTTACCAGGATGTCCCCCCAACTGGCCACATGTTTACTCCTAGCTACCTGTTAAAAACCCTGAGCTTGCCTGAAGAAGTAGGACAGGCTCTGAGGACCCAAATTCCTCCATTCCCTTTGCATGCCAGCTTGCAGATAAACCTCTTGGGCACTTACTTTACCCCTGTCTCAGTATTGGCTTTTGTGGCCAGTGGCCTAAACCCGTGTTTTATGGTAACATCAGCTGCAGGGGAAGGCTTTCTTTGCTGAATCTGGAGGAAGACCCTTGTTGTCAATCTTCCCCTGGACTGAAATTTTCTGAGGTGCAAGGACCCAGTAACTCCCAAAGGATGCACTCAGCTTCCTGTACAGCTTCTTGGTGGTATTAGGTCCCAAACCTCTCTGCTAGCTTCTTTCATTTGTATTTCAACAGACTGCCTCAAGGCACAAAACAACCTCACACACTGAGTCTTGCCCCACCAACACAACTCCCACCCATGCACCCTTATTAACATCAGAGAGGCAGGATTTACAACAAGGAAGAACATCACACAGAAGCAGGAATCATGGCCTAGCTAAATTGCTACAGAGATTTTTTTGAGGGAACACAGTTCAATTCGTGACACTGTCTCATCAGCTTGGCTGCACATTGGAATCACCTACAAAACTTAAAAGGTACTAATCCTGGGTCCCACCTTCAGACAGTTTGATTTAACTGACAGGAGGTGTGGTCTGAACCCTGGAGACTTTTAATTGTTCACCTGTGATTCTAACATTGGCAAAAATTAAGAACCACAAATATAATTAATGAGGATAATTTTTAAAAATTGCATTTCAAATTAACTAGAAAGAAATGGAATTCTTAGGAAGAAGGTTATCACTGTGAGTTCATGAGGCAGGGTCAGTAATTAGCAATGGGATGGTACCCCCAGGGTCTCACAGGGGGTCAGTCACATGCACAGAAATGATAGCTGGGTGATGTGAGCTGAAAAAACAGGAGCCCTAAGAAACTGAAAAACGAGAGGCATTTTATATGGGAAGAAAATCTGAGGTCCTGAAGATGTCAACACAGTCAAGAACAGGTGTAGTCTGGGACCCTGGCACATTGCTGGTGGGAATGCTGCATGGGTCGGCTGCTGAGAAAAACAACTTAGGAGTTCCTTAGTAAGTCAAACATAGAATTACCACCAAAAGCAAAACCATTGCCACTGAGTTGATGCCATCTCATAGCCACCCTATCATATGACCCAACAGTTCACTCCTATATATCTACCCAAAAGAATTGAAAACAAGTACTCAATCAGATACCTGTACAGGAACATCCATTGCAGCATTATTTGGTGGAACAATACAAACGTCCAACCATGGATAAAGGGATGCACTATGTAGATAACATGACCTTGCTAGCAGAGAGTGACAAAGACTTGAAACACTTACTAACAGAGACCAATAACCCCAGCCTTTAGTACGGGTTACACTTCAGCATAAAGAAAACAAAAATCCTCAAAACCAGACCAATAAGCGACATCACAATAAATGGAAAAATGATTGAAGTTGTTAGCTATTTCATTTTATTTGGATCCACAATCAACCATGGAAGCAGCAATCAAGAAATTAAATGATATATTGCACTGGACAAATCTGCTGCTAAAGGCTTCTTTAAGGTGTTCAAAAACAGTGATATCACTTTGCAGATTAACATGTACCTGACCCAAACCATGGTGTTTTCAACCATCTCACACGCTTGGAAAGGTGGACAGTGAATAAGAAAGACTGAAGAAGAACTGAATTATGAATTATGGCGTTGATGAATACTGAATATGCCATGGACTTTCAGAAGATGGAACAGGTCTGTCTTGGAAGTATAGCCAGAGTGCTTTTTGGAAGACAGGATGGAAAGGTTTTATCTCACATACTTGGACATATTATGAGGAAGGACCAGTCCTTAGGAAACACATCATGGCTGGTAAGTTGAGCCAAAAAAGAAGAAGACTGTCTACAAGATGGATTCATTCAATGGCTGCAACAATGCGATCAGACATGCCTATGACTGAGGACGGCACAGGACCTGCAGTGTTTTTGTCTTTTGCATTTAGGCTCGCTATGAGTTGAAACTGACTAGATGGCTCTTAGCAACAACAGCAAGAAATGAAAGAAGTCAGATACAAAGGATGACACACTGCATGATCCCCAATACATGAAATATTTTGAATAGGTAAATCCACAGAGACAGAAAGCAAACTGGTGTTTGTTGCGGTGGTAGCAGGGCTAGGGGAGGCTGACTATTTACTTATCTGAATTTCCTTTTGGCATGAAGAAAATATTTTGGAACTAGACAAAGGTGGTGGTTGCACAGCATATGCTAAATTGCACACTTTAAAATAGTTAATCCTACGTTTTGTGAATTTCACCTCAATAAAAGGAGAAAAAAAAAAACAACAAATGACAGCTGGTGCCAATATCCAAAGGCAAGGAAGTAGCTCTCCTCTCTTAAGGATTTTAAGCATCAGTGGGCAAAGGACAATGTTAACACACAAGCTGAAAGCCTCTAAGTCCTTTTTCTATATCTTATTTAACCTTCTAAATTCTAAAAGTGGCTAGAGCAAATGGTTTTCTTTTTAGTAAGCAGTGAATGACGAAGAATAGGTGGACCTAAAAAAAATGTAAAATTTAAAAAGCAGAATCAACAAACTAAAATTTTTATTTTTACACAAAGTAACTTGACTTTAGGAATCATTGGAGTAAAATACAAACTCATTGCCTATTGAGCTGATTCCGCCTCATGGCAACCCCACATATCAGAGTAGAACTGTTTTCAGTGACTGTGATCTTACAGAAGTAGATCACCTTTCCTCCACAGCAGTACCCCAGGGTGGAATTGTACCAGTGACCTTTTGGTTAGTACCCAAACTCAAACTATTTGCTGCACTCAGGGACCTTTGTCAAAGTAATTGCGAGGATAGCAAGGAAGGTTGTGTTGCTCACACCTTCTGACCAGGTACAGGCCTTCCAGAGGAGAGAGACTCAGCAATACGGCACTTGGCTGGCTTGGCTGTATATAACCTACCTGGCCTTGAGCGTTCGTGTATCTGGCTGCTAGCCACCTTTGTGTGAAGCTGTATGTAAGGCCATGATGCCATGAGGCAGTAGAGCTGATGAATGCTGTATCTCCCCGCAGCCGTTACTCCAATAAAACTAGTATGACTGCACCTACTGCACCTCTGTTGCTGAGTTTGTCTGAATCATGCATCAGCATTCCAAGCCTCGAGTGCTCTGGTACTACAATAGTGATAATGCTGATTGAAGTTTAAGGTCTAAGAGAAAAGGCATTTGTCGTGAAATGCATAGTACTTTCACTTACTATTTTCCATTAAATCTGAAGTGTCTGGGATTGGAAGATGCACCATTATTTTATGTATCACTGAGGAAAAAGTATCTTCCTAATTAAATTTACACAACGCTTTCTTCCCTCCCTCGTATTATTTTTACTTATTGAAAGAGTTCTTGTAGATTTATTTAAATATGTATTTTTACAGTATGTCATTCTTATGCATACCTAGAAAAGACAAACACAAGTAAAATAAATAGTTTAAGGTGTTCCTTAAAATCTTTTACAATCCAATTCTAACTCTTCTGATGTATTTGAGTCATCCATGGCTGTGCTTTTCTGCAATGTAATATTCTCTGAGTCTTCAAGTGCACTGGTGATGAGCTGTATTATTATCTTCCATATTTTCTTCTAAGCTGCTGACATCCATTTTTGCAAGCTTTTTCAGTTAGCACATATCTTGGTAAAGACATACTTAGGCTTTATCTACTTGTGGGTATCTTCTTAAGTCCTAGAGAGCTATGCTTCCACAAATACCATGTTCATACAGATCACCTGGGCATCTTTTTAAACAGCACAGCTGGTATAAAAAAATGTCTAGGACTGGATCTGAGATTCTGCAGTTCTCACGAGCTCCCAGTTGATGCCTCCATTGTCAATCCTAGGACCACAGTTTGAGTAGCAAGGCTGTCAAACAGTTGTTTGTTCTTTTTGCAGATAAATATGGAAGTGTGATCATTTTTCCAAGAAGTGTTTTCTTCACTGATAATCAAACTTATGCTGCCCTGCTCTGTTTCTGTGCCCCTCTGCCCTGCACTATGACTTTCCACTTCAATGCCAAATCATTTTAAGAACTTTTAAATGGCAGTGGAAATCACATATGTAGCACCAATAAAGCATATAGTTCATGAAAATTTTGGAATGTGAAGAGCTAGGTCCACATTAGCACATGTGTGCAAGTACACGCAAATGCATGCCCTCGCATATGCACACACACACGCACACAGAGTACTGCACCCAAAGTCAACTGTAACATGCTGTTAATGAAAATTTGCACCCTGATGTCACAGAAGTTAAAAAGTAAGAAAATGTAAATTTTCCAATCAAGGAAATACAGGGTTTGCTGTAATCCTCTGTACTGTTATAGCCTCCACTCTGCAGATTTTGTTTGTTGGTTTGTTTTTGCCTTTAGGATAATTCCAAAATTAGCATTAAGGAGTAAGCAGAAAACAGTAATAACTCATTGTGTTTCACAGTATCTCTGCTTCTAACATTTGGGCTTTATCTATCTGAATGGAGCAAGGAAGGAAGAAGGCCTTCATTGTATGACTGTTGATGATGTATGTGCCTACAACTGATTCCACAGTAGTCAGAGTAATGTGAGTGCTTGCTAAAAATGCCCAGCTTGGTTACCAGAGGTGGGTGGGAAGAAGGGGGAAAGAAAGACACAGTGCTTAGCAGACAGTGAGCTTCTGATAAAGGTGATGGAAAAAAATTAACATCTGATGGTTATGAATGGACAACCCGATGGACAGTCAACGTCACTGAGTTGTATGTGTGAAGACTGTTGAAATGACAAGTGTTTTGATACTTATATATTTACCAGACGCACAAAAAAAATGTATTTTAAAGAAAATGCCTTAGTGTCTGTAAATAGTGTCTCGTGATAGAAAATTTAGCAGCCGATATGATAGTTGCACAGCATGATTCTCATCAGTGACTCTGAATTGCACATGTGAAAAATGTTGAAATGTCAAATTTGTGTTTTGTATATGTATATGTATACATTTGGAAATTCTGATGACACAGTGGAAACTGTGGTGTTGTAACAGGTTAAGTGATACATCTGCTAACCAAAAGGTTGGCAGTTCAAATCTGCCAGGTGCTCCTTGGAAACTATGAGGCAGTTCTACTCTGTCCTCTAGGGTCGTTATGAGTCAGACCTGACTTGACAGCAGTGGGTTTGTGCCTTTTTTTTGGTTGATGGTATAGTGGTTAAGTGCTACATCTGCTAACCAAAAGGTCAGCAGCTCAAATCCACCAGGTGCTCCTTGGAAACTATAGGGCAGTATCTCTGCAGCTTTACTCTGTCTTATAGAGTCACTATGAGTCAGAATTGACTCAGTGGTAGTGAGTTTGGCTTGCTCTTTTCTTTTAGATCACATATATTTTTACCACAATTAAAAAAAAGAAAAAAGAATGGATGAGATGCCTAACTCTGAGTTCCACCAATCTACTGAAGCAACATCTCTGGGGTCCTATCCCTGGTAACTCTTGCACCAAATCCCCCAGGACAGTCTAAGACCACTCATGCTTGAGGAACCCTGAGTTCATGTCTTCAAGTCTTCTTGCAGGGTTTAGTTGGTCACTCTGTGAGTAGGGCCATCTACCATCAACCAAGCAATACTTGACAAAAGGAACACTAAGAAGTCTAGTCCACCCTACTCCCTGGTCTCACTGAGCTTGCACTCCAGTATAGGTTGACAGAGATAGCACTGTGCTATGGACATTCAGGAAACCTTGGTGGCATGGTAGTTAAGAGCTATGGCTGCCAACTCAAAGGTCAGCAGTTCACATCCACCAAGTACTCCTTGGAAATGCTATGGGGCACTGCTAACTCTGTCTTTTAGGGTCACCATGAGTTGAAATTGACTTGATGGCAGTGGGTTTGGTTTCTTTGATATGGATGTTCAGAAGGAGAGTGGAAAAGAAGAGAGTTGGTTCTGACAGACGTGATTGGAGAAGGTGGGAAACATATTGGATTGTGAAAAATGAATAAAATGGGAAAGGACAAAGCCATTTCAGGCAGGTGGTATGGCATGAGCACTCACTTTTCTGTCACATTCCACAGACAAAGTAGAGCAGTTCTTCCAAAGAGAAGATTTGTGTCAAGGCGCCAGAAAATTATATGCTTGGAGAGCTTGAGGGGAGTAAGGCAATGACTCAGGAGAGCTTGCTCTCCTGTGTCTGGTGTCTTCAAGTTTTTTTAGTTGTTGGTTTTCCTTTTTCTTTCACCTCCCCTCTTCCTTTTCCCCCTCCTCCTTCTTCATTCCCTTTCATCCATTTCTTTCTTGTCTCCTCTTCTTCTTCCTCCTCTTCCTCCTCCTTTTTCTGAGCTCTACTCTGTCTTTCAGTGAACAGGGAGGAAACCCCAGTTCTTTGATTTCTCATCAGTACACAGGCCATTTCTCTGTCTTTCTTTGAGTCACGGCTTCGCCTGCCACTCAACGTGTTTCTGAATAGCCTCCTCTGTCTGACCCCTTCTGCTGTCATTGGCACATGAGGAGAAATGCAAGCTCATTGCAATGTTAATCTGGGGAAAATGTAAGTAGAGAGAAAATTTTGCTGTCTGTTGTAAAACAGCATGTGGTATCTCCCATAAGCCAAAGGAAATGATTTTTTAATCATCTGCTGTTTGGGATTATCCACGCTCCCTTTCCTTAGCATGGATAATTGAGGGCTGGCTGTATTTGGATTTCAAAGCAGTTTGGATTTTATTGAAATCCAGGACTCCCAGTTTGCTCCCCATCCCCTATGGGCATCTGTGCCTGTAATCAAACTGATCTGTGAGGAGAGGGCTGCAGCAGGACCATTGTTGTGAAAAAGACAATTGGTATGTTTGTGTTGCACATCTGTTACACATGTGGGACCAAAATGCTAGCAACTGCTTTCCTTCAAATGAGACATCCTCTGTGCTGTGGTTCTGGGGTATTCTTATCCACGGATAGTTCAGCTTTGCTCACCAAAAAAGGCCATTAGTATATTAAATAACTTTGGGGATAAGACTTCACTGTGATGCCTATCAGGTCTCACAGTGATGCAAGCAAAGAGAGATTATAGGTTGTCTTATGTTCAAAAATTATAATTCATTTTATTTTTGATGCTATTGCTAAAAATACACACAGTGGAGAAAACCCCAATTTATCAACCTCTATGGGTACAAGTGAGTCACATTGATTAGATCCTTCAGGTTGTACAGCCCTTCTCACCCTTGTCTTCTAAACTGTTCTTCCCTGGTTCACAGAAAGTACTGCCCCCAAGCTTCCTATCCAACCCTTTGAGTTGCGATTGACATTTGTTTTTAAAGTAAGCAAAATTTAGCCACCTTCCTCCAACCACTACCACTGCCACAGAGATATACACAAGCACACACGTACACATGCCATTCCTAGCTGAAGTTGTAAGTAAAGGGAAAGCTGAGTACAGCATTGTTCCAAAAACCCAAAGCCAAACCCATTGCCATCCAGTTAATTCTGACTCATAGCGACATTACAGGATGGAGTAGAATTGCCCCATAGTTTCCAAGGTGGGCCTGGTGGATTTGAACCTGCCAATCTTTTGGTTAGCAGCCGTAACACTTAACCACTGTGCCACCAGGGTATCCACAGTGAGGTCAGAGGGGAGAAAAAAAATCTGTTCTCTGCAGGTGAACTTTGTATCTGAGGGGGGAATCTGGGCTCTTCCAGAGCACGGGAAACTTGGAGAGCGGTAAGTGTGTTGCTTCCAACAGAGCTTGCCCTGGGTGCAGGCAACAGACGGGGAAACAAACAGGACATCTGAGCCAGCCCTTGATCTGGGCATGTTTACCATGTAGTGAAGGGAGGAAATTTTTAAAAATAAAACTTGAGAACACACAAAAGTAGTATCTTAGTTTACTAGTACTGCTGTAACAGAAATACCACAAATGGGCAGATTTAAAGAACAGAAATGGATTTTCTCAAAGTTCAAGAGGCTAGAAATCCAAACTCAGAACACCAGTTCTAGGGGAAGCTTCTCTGCCTCTCTCTGCCACCTCTGGGGGAAGATTCTTTTCTCTTTCAGCTTCCTCAGCGCTAGGGATTCTTGGGGATTTTCACAGGGCTATGCTTGCTTCACTGTGCTTGCATCTGTGTCTAATCTCCTCTTTATAACTGAGAAGTAATTAGATTTAGGACACACCTTAGACTGATAGGGTCTCATTAACATGACAAAGAAAATCCTGTTCCCAAATAGGATTATGTCCGTGAGTATAGGAGTTAGGATTCTAACACATACAGGGAAGGCACTATTTACTCCATAACAACAAGTATTTGAGGATGTCTTCCATGGCTGGAGATGCTCTATATGGTGCTGAGGATGAGGGGGAGGGGGAGCTGCTGGGCAGGGTGGAGGAACCATAGCTGGGTCATTGCTGAATGGGCCAGGGGACTGAGCAGACTTGCAGGGGCTAAGCTGTTGTGGCACAGTGACAAGCAGAAAGGTCAGAGTGTTGAAATGAGGAAGGTCGCGGTAAAAATTGGAGGTATTAAAGAAAGCCCCAGAAAATACCATAGAATAATCTCACCTTTGTCTTACAAAACACTGTCACAAGACAAGCCTGGGGGCAACCTTGCAAGTGACAGCCTGCAAGTGACCCCTAGACCTTGACCACATTTTACAACTAATAAGAGTTAACCAATCAATGTAAAAGTCAGTTCACCCTCCCTGCTTTGCAATCTCACGACTTAAATACTGGGCGCTGAGGAAACTCGGCGTCGCCCCCTGCTCTGTGTAGCTTGGGGTGCGTCCCTGGTGCACCAGTATTTTTCCTATTGGGCATATTTTTTAATAAAATTTAACCTTTAAAGTAACAGTGTTGCATCTTGAAAATCGCGGACCCTAACATTTGGGGGCTCTCCCGGGATTTCAAGAGCGACCTCCGCGGCCGGCCGATCTGGTTTGACCTCACCGGTCAGTCTGGATATTGTCTGTCTGTGCTCGAGCTCTGGTTCTGGGACTCACTAAGAGAGAATCTGGACGCAGAACTGCTCTCTGAGTCGGAGGCTGGGGGATGCCTCAGCTCTCCATCTGGGCGGGCACCGCTGGTTCCTTTCTGGGTTCTGCGGCCTGTAAATCCCGCATCTGGTTTTTGTTTCGTTTCTTCTGTGACCAGTCTGTGTCTGTTTGATTGTGTTGTTTGTCCTGATTGTTACTTTTGCTGCCATGAGCCAATGTTCTTCTCACTCTGTAACACCCCTAGACCTATTCCTTAACCACTTTCAGATTTCCAGAAACGAGCCCGAGACTTCGGCAAGGTGCGGTCAGGAAAACTCCGCACACTTTGTGATCTGGAATGGCTGGCCTTTGGTACTGGATGGCCACTCACGGGATCCCTAGACATTAAACAAACCCACTCTGTTTTTCAGGTCATCTTTGGTGATCCAGGTCACCCTGACCAAATGCCATACATTGTTGCTTGGCAAGACCTCCTCAGGCGGCCACCTGTGTGGCTGCAACCCTATGATCCCCCTAAACAACCTCCTACAACCCTGGCGGTTCAGGGCTCCTCGAAACCCCGCCAGCTTCCCTTCCTCCGTCTGATTCCTCTGATTGAGTCTCCCACTTCCCTACCCACCAGTTCCCGTTTCTCCTCCTGCCGCCACTGGGGCTGAGGGAGCCAAAGCCAGTCTCCGTGCCTGTATAGGGTCCCTGCAGACCCTCCAGTCCCGACTGCTCCCCTGACCCCCGCCACTTCTGCAGCACCACCTTCCTCTGACCTCCAGAGCCCAGCCCATACCCGCTCAGGCCGATCTTTTCAACCACTTATAGAAGCCTCCCTCAGATTTTCCCCTTGTGAGCTATAGGGCACATGACTGAGGCTGGGGCCCCCTTCTTGGTCTATGCTCCTTTTACCTTGATACCCCTCTTAGAAACCACATACAGCAACTTCTCCAAGCCCTCTTGACCACTGAGGAGAGGGCTAAGATTGTTTCCCTAGCCATAAAACAGGTGCCGGGAGATGATGGAAACTTTACTTGTGGTTTAGATGAGATTAACCACGCTTTTCCCCTGACCCGCCCAAATTGGGACCCAAACACCACTGTAGGTAAGCAGTGCCTAACTGTCTACCGCCAGATTCTTATGGGGGGTCTCCGGGCCGCCACTGGGCGCCCCACAAATTTGTCTAAAGTAACACAGGTAATTCAGGAACCCTCAGAATCCCCAGCAGCCTTTCTGGAATGACTGATGGAAGCATACTGCACATATACTCCCATTGACCCTGAGTCTTCCAAAAATCAACGGGCCATTAACATAGCCTTCGTGGGACAGTCAGCCCCTGACATCAAAAGAAAAATACAAAAAATAGAAGGATTCGAGGGAAAGAATCTATCCGAGCTGATGGAAATTGCTATGAAAACCTTCAATAACCGCGAACTACCAGAAGACAAACAAGCCAAAAGGGTAAACAGAATCCTCCTGGCAGAAGCCCAGGGCCACATGCCACTGCGTCCTTGGGAGAAGAAACCGGATCAGATGAGGAAGCCAGGAAAGCCTCCCCTGCAGAGAAACCAGTGTGCCTACTGCAAGGAAACTGAACATTGGAAGGGTGAGTGCCCCTAAAGAAAGCCCCCTCCAAAGGTTCTTAACCTAGAGGCCTGAGGGATCAGGCCTCACTGGCCCCGCCCCTGAGCCCAGGGTAACCTTAAAAATAGGGGGACAGCCAGTAGAATTCATGGTCGACACCGGGGCTAGCAACTCAGTTCTAATTGAACCCCTAGGACCCATAACTGGAAACCAAAACCCTAGCACAAGGAGCTACTGGGATTAATGCCTACTCATGGACTGATGAACGATCTGGGAGCTAAGACTGTCTCCCTCTCATTTATAGTAATGCCTGAATGCCTGTGCTCTTTACTTGGAGGAGACTTGTTATCAAAAAATGCAGATGACTATCCACTTTACTGGAAATCATGCTTACCTGACACCGCAAGTCAATGTGATAGCCCCTTTAGAGGGAGAATACAGACTTTATGACGACTCTGACAGGGGCCCCTGCTCTATCATCGTGATACCAGTGGATCAATTGATCAAAGAGATTCCTCAGGTTTGGGCTGAAAACAACTCCCCAGGGCTGCCCAAACACCAACCACTGGTTATAGTGACTTTAAAACCATCTGCTGACCTGATTCAGGTACGGTAGTACCCCATTACACCAGAAGCAAGGAAAGGGATCAGGGCCCACATTCAAAGACTCAGGAAACATGGAATACTAGTGCCCTGCCAGTCACCCTGGAATACTCCCCTCCTGCCGGTGAGGAAGGCAGGAGGGCTGGACTCCAGACCAGTTCTAACCCATACACTCTCCTGAGCTCTCTGTCACCAGAACACCGGGTGTATTCAGTGCTGGATTTAAAGGATACATTCTTCAGTATACCCCTGAGCCCGCAGAGTCAGCTGCTCTTTGCCTTCAAATGGCAGGACCCGGAAGATGGCTTCAGTGGGCAGCTGACCTGGACCCACCTGCCACTAGGGTTCAAGAACTCTCCCACCATCTTTGAGGCCCTTCATCGGGACTTACATGAGTACAGGCATCAATGGCCTGACATCTCCCTTGTACAATACGTAGATGATTTATCACTCAAGGTACCCGATGAGGACACTTGTTTGAAGGCCACCAAGTCCCTGTTAACTCTCTTGGTGAAATTGGGATATCGAGTCTCTGCTAAAAAGACACAGGTCTGCGTCCGGGAGGTGACTTACATCGGTTTCCAACTCAAGGGGAGACAACACAACGCTCCCTATCCAAAACAAGAAAACAGACTATCCTTGGATTCCCACCCCATGTACGTCGCAGCAGGAGAGGGAGTTCTTGGGGTCTGCTAGGTTCTGTCAGCTTTGGATCCCAGGTTTTGCAGAAATAGCGTGCTCACTATCCGAGCTGACCCAAGAAAAGGAAAAGAATTTTATATGGACTAAAGAAACAGAGCAGGCTTTCCAGACTATAAAGAAGTCGCTCCTGGAGGCACCAGCGTTAGCATTACCCAAACTGGAAAAGCCCTTCCAACTATACATTGATAAAAATAAAAGAATAGCCAAGGGAGTCCTCACTCAGACACTCAGCCCATGGAAAAGTGCCGGTGGCCTATCTGTCTAAACAGCTAGACCCAGTGGCCTCAGGATGGCCAAGGTGCCTTAGAATTGTTGCGGCCACCGCTCAACTAGCAAAAGACTCTGATAAACTGACTATGGGACAGCCCCTGACCATCACTACCCCACATGCCATCGAGGGAGTCCTGTGTAGCCCGCCTCATAAATGGGTTTCCAATGCCCGGCTAACCCACTACCAGTCTTTATTACTAGATCAGCCCTGAATTGTGTTTGCTTCTAGCTCAGCCCTCAACCCAGCCACGCTGCTGCCTGATCCGGACCTGGAGGCCGAACCGCATGACTGCACTGAGGTGCTTAGCCAACAGCACAGCCTTTGCCAAGATCTTGTGGACGTTCCCTTGAGGGACCCTGATCTCACTCTGTTCACTGATGGGAGCAGTTTTATCAGGGACGGCACCAGGTACACAGGGGCAGCGGTGGTAGCCGAAGGTCGGGAATATCAGCGCAACGGGCTGCCTTCTCAATGCCAGTGGGGGCTCGTGGCGGGAGCTGGAGCGTGTCTACAGCCAGCACAGCCACACCCATGACTAGCTGAGTCGCACAGCCCGAGTTCTGGACAGACCCCACCACAGCGCCAGCACTGCCAACGCAGGCCCCGTCGCCGGCTCCGCCGCTCCACGCTGCCCAGTCAACTCTGACACTCCATTAGTGGTGCTGTGAAAGGAGATGGTGGGACTGCGACAACTGGACATGTCGCTGCTGTGCCAGCTGTGAGGTCTGTATGAGTCAATCCAGGACTATAAGCACCTGTGCCAAGACCTGAGCCTGTGCCAGGATCTGTCCTCGTCCCTGCACTCTGACAGCTCCTACCCACCAGATCCGGCCTCTCAGATGATGAGGAGCCTCCTGACGCCAGCCTGTCCCCTGACTCGCCACCCCTCACTGTGCCCCAGACGCACAATGCCCGTGACCAGTGGCTACGAGATGCCTTCCACATCATCAGGCTGAAACAATGGAAGCCTGAGGCAATAACCTAGCCAACCGAGCAGCTAAGGAAGCTGCCCTCACCCTCCTGGAGATCAGTTCTATCCAGCTCCCCAAGCCAACCCTTCCCGAAGAGCCCACCTAGAAGAGAAGAAAGGATGACACTATACTTCGGGAGGGCTCCCCATTCTCCCTCAAAAAATTGGGACAGAAGCTCGTCCGCCAGATCCACCAGACCACCCATCTGGGAGCAACAAAAATCCAGGAACTTCTGTCTCCAAGGTACTATATACCCCAACTATCCCGGCTTGCTGAACGAGTAACACATACCTGCCAAGCCTGCCGAGCCACTAATGCAGGCAGCTCTGGTAAGGCCCACCAAGGTAAGAGAGAAAGAGGCACTATGCCTGCAGTACATTGAGAACTGGACTTCACTAAAATTAAGCCCGGCAGATATGGATATAAGTACCTTTTAGTTTTCGTAGACATGTTCTCTGGTTGGACTGAGGTATTTCCCACTAAGAGAGAGACAGCACAAGTACTTTAAAAAAAAAAAAAAACTCCTGGAAGAACTCATACCTAGGTTTGGGGTTCTGCTGATGCTAGGATCAGACAATGGCCCTGCCTTTATGGCCATAGTCTCTCAGGGAGTAACATCTGTTCTGGGGATTAATTGGAAACTACATTGTGCCTATCACCCCCAGAGTTCAGGACAGGTAGAGAGGATGAACCGGACCCTTAAGGAGGCCTTAACCAAATTGACCCTAGAAACTGGCGGTGACTGGACGGCCCTGCTTCCCTTTGCCTTAATGCGTGTGTGTAATTCTCCCTACCTCCAAGGCCTTACGCCCTGTGAAATTGTTTTCAGGAGGCCACACCCCTCTGCCCTAAACCAAGGGATGACATACTTGCTGAAATTCCTAATCATGACCTGCTTAAGTCCCTCCAGGCCCTGCAGAAAACTCAAGATCTGCTTTTCCCCTTGTCGAGATGCCTCCACGATCTCCCTCCTGTAAAGCCACATCAGTTTCAGCCGGGGGTCTAGTCTGGGTCCTGAGACACCAAAAGGAGACTTTGGAGCCCCGTTGGAAAGGACCCCACACAGTAATCCTGACAACCCCCACTGCCGTCAAGGTTGACAGGATCCGGCCCTGGGTCTGTCACTCCCATCTACCGTCAATGGAAGGTGCGACAACATACTGGCCCTGAGGCGACTCCAAGAAACCTCGGCTGGCAAGTTCAAGAACTGACCCTAACTGGCCCTCCCGAGGTGACTTCACCAGTTTTTCACCTTGATTCATGTGACCTTGTGGGGGGTTCTATAGGCTCACAGCTTAAGAAAGACCCATACCCGGTTCGTGCACACAGAACACTCATAAATACTGGGGGATGTATACATGCTGATGGGTCGGGGTGTGCTACTAACTGCCTCATGCAACAACTGGCTAAGAAACAATTTTATGTCTGTCCTGGGGCTAATGTCTATGGATCATGTTGAGGAACAAATGATTATTTCTGTTATACATGGGGCTGTGAAACCAATGCACCCTGGATCAGGGAAAATAGGGGACCTCATTAGGATCAGTTGAGTTCTCCTGGCCTCCATGGCTGACCACCCTCGTCACTGCGTTAACAGGGCCACTTGTCCTCTTCATCTTAACTTTAACTGTGGGTTCCTACATTCTAAATTACTTGAATTCATACAAGAAAAACTAGCCAGCTTCTGGTCCTAAAACATCAGCCCCAACACCAGACCTACCACCCCCTGAACAGCCAGGACCTTGATCAGCCTGACACCCACTCAGAGTCTAAGATTTGACTCTGGAATAAGAACTCAAGGGGAGAATGTTGAAATGAGGAAGGTCGCGGTAAAAATTGGAGGTATTAAAGAAAGCCCCAGAAAATACCATAGAATAATCTCACCTTTGTCTTACAAAACACTGTCACAAGACAAGCCTGGGGGCAACCTTGCAAGTGACAGCCTGCAAGTGACCCCTAGACTTTGACCACATTTTACAACTAATAAGAGTTAACCAATCAATGTAAAGGTCAGTTCACCCTCCCTGCCTTGCAATCTCACGACTTAAATACTGGGCGCTGAGGAAACTCGGCGTCGCCCCCTGCTCTGTGTAGCTTGGGGTGCGTCCCTGGTGCACCAGTATTTTTCCTATTGGGCATATTTTTTAATAAAATTTAACCTTTAAAGTAACAGTGTCGCATCTTGAAAATCGCGGACCCTAACAAGAGCAGGACTGTGCCCCTCTCCAGTTGGCCACCTCTGGAGGATACACTTGCCAGTCTTCTGGCTCTCTCTGCTGCTTTTCCATGTCTGTTCCTCCTGGTTGGCAAGGGGCCTTTACCCAGAAGCCATTTTCCAGAGGCCATGGATAGTGTCATCCCAAATTCTACTGCCCAGACAGACCCTAGGCCCTGTTCAAAGTCAGAAACAGGAAGTGGGTGTTGTGCGCACCTGCGGAAGTATTAGAGGTTGCAAGAGGAAGAAAATATATAGCTACAAAGCTTGAGTTTAGTAATAAGTTTTACTTACACAAACAACACACAGTTCGGGCAAGGTGGGGGGTGGCTAGCTCCAGCACACAAAAGCACTAGTATTTATATTACTTAAGAACTCTTATCTACATTTACATTAGCTAAGGCTCCCTCCTGGACTTTAGAGGGTTCAGTTATAACGTTAATGAGTCAAGCCACACACTTCCCTAAAACAGGGTTTCACTCTAAGAAATTTAGGGACTGGCTGAGATCTCACCATTCAGATGTCAGGAGAGTGTGATGAAGGATTTTTCAATGATAAGCAGTCTCAGAGGTGGAGTCAACAAGGACAGCACAGGAGGCTCAGGCACCAACAGTCACAGTCACTTGAACCATGCCTTCGAGGGTGAAGTGGATGAGTTCTCAGCTTCAGGTCACAGCACAGCGGCACACCAGTGGGCCCAGACTCCCAAGGAGAGACTGTGTGCCCTGAGCTGGAGAGTGCTGGATTTTTATACAAGCTTTTCTCTTGGTTCTGGTCACTGTTGTCCAGTCCTTAAGTCTTATCTTCTGGTACCTCAAATTGTTAACGTCTTTCTGATTGGTTATTACCATTATCATCTGTATGACTATCTGCTGCCATGTCTATCTGGCAGCTAGTTGTTTTCTCACTTTAACTTCTTCATCATGACTTTGCATTTTCTTGCCATTTTACTTAGCTTAAGCACAATCATTTTGTGTTTTAATAGTTTAACCAATTCATAGTTTAGACTCCACTTTTGGCCCCTAGGGTTGCCATGAGTTGGATCCGACTCGATGGCACTTGGCTTGGCTTACTATATATTCTATTTTAATATGGACATATATATATATATATATATATATATAATCACTTCAGTGGGCATTTGTATGTGCATGTAGAAGGAGAGGGGGTGGTTACTTCTTTGCTAAACTTAAAGCTAGGGAGTCAGTCAGGACCCTAGTACTCTTCATTTTCTGTCTCCTCCAAATCAAACCACAACAACCTCACCCATCATGAGCACCCCTTCTTTTGTGTTTCTGTCTTGCAACAGCTAGATCATGAGAAAGCATGTCTCTGATCAGCCCAGAAAGGCACAGCTGTGTGTTCCACGGTGGAGCATCCTCTCTCTCCCACTTTGCGTACCTCTCTCTGTTCCTCTACCCCACACCTCAGCACCACTCTCCTCACCTGTCTTATTTCTAAAGAGCCTCCATCAAGTTTCAGTTCCCTCCATGGAGCTTGTTACTGAATATTCATAACTCTCCCACTGTCCCCTCAGCACCACATAAACATCTAGATAGCAGCCTGAACAGCCCAAATGGGAATTTATGTCTGGATCAGGAAAGAAAGCATCCAAGATATCATATCCCTGCCCTCTTCACAGCAGACAGCCAGCAACATCCATGAGCAAACTCACTAACCACTCCCATTAGCCTCGGTGGCAGCCTCTCCTGACCACAAGTGACCACTGATTAAAGAAAATCTGGATTATTTTTCTCAGAGGAAAAATAAAATCACATGCCTATATACACTCTCTCTTACATGCAGAGCCCACCACTGCAATGTTCTTGACAAGGACGAGAGATTGCTCCCCTCTGAGGACACCAGGTGTTTCAGTTCACCCAGGAGATGGCCCAGAAGACATATACTATTGTCCAAGACATAGGGTACAGCCACTCTACCTGGCTCTTCACTGAATAGTGATCAGTTCCTCCTAAGAGTCAGGTACTGTGGTGTGCCCTGAGTACCAAGCAAGACATCACTAGGCTCCCTGCATCAGGAGAGACTGACAAGTACATGTTGACTCTCTTGGAGGAGACATCCGGGCAGTCACTTCCCAGACTGTTCCACCTGAGCTGGTCCACTCTTGCAAAGCCACCCCATCTATCTTGCTTTATTGGTTGTGGAACTACAGCTCAGCCTCGAAGGCTGACATTCGTCCCTCTGGCTCAGGAGAAATGAACTGCCCACTGGCAGCTCTCCCAGCAGGAATAGAAATACTAGACTTCAAATAGCACTTCCTCTAAAAATATAAAAATAAAAATAAGACTAGATTGGTGGTTTCAGTTAGTGTCCCTGCCTTTTATGGCCTGGACTAGTGACTCATTAGCACTGCTGAAGAGAAGCTGGTGGCTAAGCACAGGGATAGCTCTAGATTTCTGGATGGGAGGACTTGGAGGTGACATGGGGTCAGGAGTGGAGGTAGGGCCATCATTTATCTGGGGGATTTTGACAGATACTGTGGGGAGGTTAAACCCTCTCCCCTCTCACAACCCCTACTCTGCCAGCTGTTGGCACACGGCAAATTGAGAATTTTTCCGTGAACAAACCTAACACCAGGAATCAAGAGAGCTCTTCTTCCCTGGCTCCAGCTCTCCTCAGCTGGAAGAGTACATACAACCCTAGAATTTTTTCTAAACCTGGGAATCTCATCTGGAAAGGGCTTGGACCAGTTAGTTCCTCAGATCCCTCCCAAAGATTCTACTCCTCGAAGGAAGAAGAAATTGGAGATACAGTTCCTGTCGGCTCTGTCCCTAAAAAAAAGCTGATGGAGACAATATAGCCCCCGAAAGAAAAAAATGGTGGAATGCTACAAATGGTGAAAGTGGTGAGAAGGGCTGCTTTTGGTCCACCTAGCATCTACCACCCCTACTTCTGGTTCAAAGAAACCAAACTCTCGTTGCCGTAAAGTCAATTCCAACTAGCAGCAATCCTATAGAACTGCTTCATAGTTTCCAGGCAGTGCCTGGTGGATTTGAACTGGTGACTACTTTGGGCAACATCCCCTGATTTCTTCCTAGGAAGGTCATGGAGCCTGGTTTCAGGAGTGGAACCCATGACTTAAAATAGACCCTGAGTCGGGCTGTGTCTGCAAGCTCTACCACCATCTCCTTGTCCCAGCCACCGTGTCTGCCCCTGCTTCCTCCCTGCCTCTCCCACAGAGCAGAAAGGAGATTTCATTTAGACGTAATTCAGACTGTATCTCTACATTTCTGCAAAGTCTCACATGGCCCTTTCCCACAGTCCGAAGGAAAGCCCATCTCTTTCTCATTATTATCTTCAGGGCCTGGCCAATGCCCCATTTTCCCCTCATCTCCCATCACTCTCTGTCTGGTCCACAATGCTTTGGCCACCCTGACCTTATGGCTCTTCTTCATAAACCTGGCTTGTGCTGACACAGAGCCTTTGCACTGGCTTTTCTGCCTAGAATGTTCTTTGCCCAGATTTTCACATTGCTTCACTCAGGTCTCTATTCAAACATCTTGTTCATCCTTACAGAGGCCTTGCTTTAGTCATCTGATACTGCTGTAACAGAAATACCACAAGTGGATGGCTTTAAAAAGAGACATTTTGTTTGTCAAAGTCCCAGTTGAGAGTGTCAGCTCCAGGGGAAAGCTTTCTATGCTGGCTCTGGAGGAAGGTCCTTGTTGTCAGTCTTCCTCTGGACTAGAAGCTTTGGAGGTGCAGGGACACTGGTCCTTTCCAAAGGACACACGGAGCTCCCAGCACTGCTTTTCGGTGCTATGAGGTCAAAAGTCTCTGCTAGCTTCTTTATATCCCAAGACCATTTCAAAGCACAAAATAAACTTACACCTTGATTCTTGCTCTACCAACACAACTGCCACCCATCCACCTTCATTAACATCATAGAGGCAGGAATTCCAGCATGGAGGAACTCACAATACCAAGGATTATGGCCCAGCCAAGCTGTTACAGTTTTTAGGGAATACAATTCAATCCACAAGAGGCCTTGATGCACCATCTTAACCAGAACAATATTCTCACTCCATCTCTCTCAGTCTTCTTCATCTGCTCTGTGGTTTGTTTCACTTTATTATTTTTTTTAATTTAATTTAATTTTTTATTTCTTTATGACTGAGTGAAAATGTACATTCCCGTATAAATTTACATGCCCACCTATATGCAGCTTCCACTGCTCTCCCTGCACGGTGACAGCACCCTGTTCCTCTCTGCTCCATACACGTCTCATCCTCCCAACAGTATCCTTTTCCCTCCTTTCTACCCACTCTCCTTCCTCCAGCCAAAGGTCAGCAGGATGATATCCTATAGATGTATAGAACCATGAAGTGCATCCAATATATGGTCACTCTGCATTGCCAAGTCCAATCCATTCCTGTCCAAAGAGTGGACTTTAGTTATAATTTATGGGTAAGGGCAGCATCAGGGCTGGGGGCCATGCTCTCAGGGGAACCCCGAAACCACTGGACCATCAACTGAGGTCTTTCAGCAGAGATCTCAGGATACACCCCTTTTTATACTTGTGTTGCCAGTGAGACTCAAGTTAGTGAGCTCAATCGCAGCTATCACTGGTGGTGGCCGGACACCACCCGGTTCCTCTGGTCCCAAGTCAATGTAGGCACCCACTCATGTGGGTCTCCCTGTTTTCTGGATTGTCATTTTGATCCTCGGTGAGCATCCGTTCCTGCTGAATTGGGACTATTTGCTGTGCCCTCGGATGGCAGCTTGGCAGCTTTTAAGACCCCAGACACCACTCACCAATGTGGGGTGCAGAGAGCTCTCTTAGCAAAACGCTAGTTGTGCCAATTGGCCTTGATTTTGCCTAAGAGCATGATCCTCGCCCCCTGCCCCAGCTACTCTATCTTTGCAATATTGGGTTAAGACGGAAGGAGTATTCAAGTTATGCTGAAGTCCACTTAATATTGTTCTTGTTTCTAATGTGTGCTATCACTGATTTCACCCAACTAGATTTCTAGCAAGTAATCTAAACCCTCCTCCCATCACCCTCCCTCCCTCCTTCCCCTCCCTTGCAGCTGTCAAAGAGTCTTTTCTTCTATACAGAAGTCTATTTTTGAGATCTTATCGTAGGGGTCTCAAACAATATTTGTCCTTTTGTCGCTGACTACTTTCACTCAACATAATGTCTTCCAGTTGAAACCAGGTCATGAGATGTTTCCTGTAATCATCATTATTCTTTCTCGTTGCGTAGTGCTCCATTGAGTATATGTACCATAGTTTACCTATCCATTCCTCTGTTGTTGGGCATCTGGGTTGATCCCATCTTTTTGCTGTCGTGTACTGTGCTGCGATAAACACTCTTGCGCACATGTTTATTGGTGTGAAAGGCCTAGATTCTGTAGGATATATTCAAGCGGTGGAATTACTGGGTCAAATGGTATATCTATATTCATTTTTTTAAGGAAGCACCAGGTGGTTTTCTAAAGAGGCTGGACCATTTTCCAACCCCACCAACAGTGTAGAAGAGTTCCACTTTCTCCACAGCCTCTCCAGGATTTGTTGTTTTGTGTTTTTTGGACCATGGCCAACCTTGTTGGGGTGAGATGGTATCTTATTGTAGTCTTGATTTGAATTTCTTTAATAGCTAAAGAACATGAACATGACCACATGTGTTTTTTGGCTGCCTGGATCTCCTCTTTAGAGAAATATCTGTCCATCTTCCTTGCCCATCGCTTAATTGGATGATTTATCTTCTTCTTATTGATATTTTGTAGTATCTTATAGATTATGGAGACTAGGCATCAGTCTGACATAGAGTTGCCAGATATTTTTTCCCATTCTGTTGGTGGCCGTTTAATTCTACTAATAAAGTCTTTGGATGAGCAAAAGTGTTTGATTCTTAATAGTTCCCATTTACCTATTTTCTCTTCTGTTGACTGTGGTTTGTTTGACAGATTTTGAAGTCTGTCTACATTGTATATTAAAACTTCCATTGTTGTTCCTACCTTTTCTTGGATGAGCTTTATCATTTTAGTTTGATATTCAGGTCTTTTATCCATTTGGAGTTGGTTTTTGTATAAGGTGTAAGATACGAATCTTGTTTCAGTTGATTGCACATGGATATCCAATTTTGCCAGCACCATTTGTTGAAGAGACTGTTTTGACCCCAGTTGAATGTCTTAGGGCTTTTGTCGAAAATCAACTGTTCATAGGCAGATGATGTTTTCTCTGGGGTCTGAATTCTATTCCACTGATGGATGTGTCTGTTCTTGTACCAGTACCAGGCTGTTTTGACCACTGTGGCAATGTAGTATGTTCTAAGGTTGGGTAATGAGAGGCTTCTCAGTGCGTTCTTCCTCTTTAGTAGTATCTTGCTTATCTGAGGCTTCTTCCCTTTCTAGACAAAATTGGTGATTTGTTTCTCCATCTCATTAAAAAATGACACTGGAACTTGTATTGGGATTGCATTATGTAAGTAGATTGCTTTGGGTGAAATAGACATTTTCACAATGTTAAGTCTTCCTATCCGTGAGCAGGGTAGGTTTTTCCATTTATCTAAGTCTCTCTTAGTTTCTTGTAGTAAGGGCTTGTAGTTGTCTTTGTAAAGGTCTGTTATTTCTCTGGTTAGATTAATTCCTAGGTACTTTATCTTCTTAGGGGCTATAGTAAATGGTATTGATTTGATGATTTCTTCCTTAACAGTCTAGTTGTTGGTATAAAGGAATCCTACTGATTTACTTATGTTTATCTTGTATCCTGAGACTTTGCTGAACTCTTCTATCAGTTTGAGTAGTTTACTTATAGATTCTTTGGGATTCTCTGCATATACAATCATATCATCTGCAAACAGGGAGATTTTGATTTCTTCTTTGCCGATGCAGATGCCCTTTATTTCTTGGTCTTGTTTAATTGCTCTGGCTAGAACTTCTAGTACAATGTTGAATAGGAGAGGTGAGAGTGGGCAACCTTGTCTAGTTCCTGTTCTCAAGGGAAAGTCTTTCAGTCTCTCTCCACTCAGTATGATGTAGGCAGTTGGCTTTGTATAAATGGCCCTTATTGCATTGAGGAATTTTCCGTCTATGCCTGTTTTGCTAAGAGTTTTTAGCATGAATGGGTGTTGGATTTTATCAAATGCCTTTTCTGCATCAATGGACAAGATCAGGTGATTCTTGTCTTTTGTGTTATTTATGTGGTTAATCATATTAATTGTTTTCTGATGTTGAACCAGCCTTGCATCTCTGTTATGAATCCAACTTGTTTGTGATGGACTATTTTCTTGATATGTTGTTGTATTCTGTTGGCAAGAATTTGGTTGCAGATTTTTGCATCTAGATTCATGAGTGATATCGGTCTGTACTTCTCCTTTTTGGTTGGGTCTTTCCCTGGTTTTGGTATCAGGGTTATGTTGGCTTCATAGAATGAGTTTGGGAGTACTCCGTCCCTTTCTATACTGTAAAACAGTCTCAGTAGTATTGGAGATAACTCTTCCCTAAAAGCTTGGTAGAATACTGCAGTGAAGCCATCTGGGCCTGTGCTTTTTTTTGGTTGGTAGTGTTTCGATGACATTTTCAATCTCTTCCTTTGTGATGGGTTTATTAAGTTGTTCTGCTTCACATTGTGATAATTTAGGTAGGTGGTATGAATCAAGGAATTTGCCCATTTCGTCTAGGTTTTCAAATTTGTTAGAGTACAGTCTTTCATAGTATTCTGTTATGATATTTTTTATTTCTGTTGGATCTATGGTGACAGCTCCCCTCTCATTTCTAATTTGGGTTGTTTCCTTTCTTGCTTTTCTTTAGTAAGTTTAGCCAGGGGGTTGTCAATTTTGTTGATCTTTTCAAAAAATCGGCTTTTGGTCTTTTCAGTTTTTTCAATTGTTTATCTATTCTCTAATTCATCTAGCTCAGCTCTAATCTTTATGATCTGGTTCCTTCTGAGGGGTTCCTCTGTTGTTCTCTCTCTACTTGTTCAAAGTGTAGGGTTAGTTCCTTGATTTGGTTTCTTTTTTGTTTCCAGATGTGTGCATTTATGGAGGTAAACAGACCTCTGAGCAGGGCTTTGGCTGTATCCCACAGGTTCTGGTAGGAAGTGTTTTCATTCTCATTGGGATCCATCAATTTCTTTATTTCATCCTTGATTTCTTCTATAACTCATGGTTTTTGGAGCAAGATGTTGTTCAGTTTCCAAGAGTTCCACTTTCTATCTATGTTTTTTCTGCTATTGATTTAGACTTTTATGGCTTTATGGTGTGAGAAGATGCTTTGCAGTAATTCAATGGTATGGATTTTGTTGAGAATTGCATTATGTCCTAATGCATGGTCAATTCTGGAGAATGTTCCATGTGCACTGGAGAAGAAGGTGTAGTTGTCTGCTGATGGGTGGAAAGTTCTGCATGTATCTATGAGGTTTAGTTGGTTAATTGTGGCAATGAGGTCTTCCGTATCTTTACTGAGCTTTTTTCTAGATGATCTGTCCAGTATTGAGAGTGGAGTATTGAAGTCTCCCACTATTATTGTGGAGTGATCTAACTCTTTTGAGTGTAGTCAGTGTTTCTTCGACGTATTTAGGTGCTCTGATATTAGGTGCATCAATATTTAATATAGTTACGTCTTGCTTGTGTACTGAACCTTTCGACAATAAATAGTGCCCATCTTTGTCGACAATGGTGGTTTTTACATGAAAATTGATTTTATCTGAGATTAGAATCGCCACCCCTGCTCTTCTTTGTTCATTGTTAGCTTGATATATATTCTTCCATCCTTTAAATTTCAGTTTGTTCCTGTCTTTAGGTCTCAAGTGAGTTTCTTGTAGACAACATATTGATGGGTCATGTCTTTTGATCCAAGATGTCACTCGATGTCTCTTTACTGTAGCATTCAGTCCATTCACATTCAATGTAATTACTGAAAAGTATATGTTCAGTGCTGCCATTGTGATATATTTATTTTTATGTTGATGTTTTCTCTGTTGTTCTTATTAGTCTGTTCTGGGACATTCTTTTTTGTGAGTTGATTTTTCACCTTTTTCAAAGCTGTTTTTTGTGGTTGCTGAGACTCCTGTGTTATATTTCTTGAAATGGTATGATACATCTTTGTTGTGCTTTACAGCTGCTCTTATGATCCCCCTTAATGAACTATATATAAGCCCAATTTTAATTACTACCAGTCTTGTCAGCTTCCTCTCCATCTGGAAGGACTATAATGACTGTAGTACATCCGTCTTTTTAATATGATGGCACCATAGTTTTCATGATAATCACTGAATTGCTTCTTTCAGTATTAAAGCTGTGATTGACCTTGGAGCCTTCCCTAACTGAGTAGAGTTCTGAGTAATGTGTCATTCTAAAATATAAAGTTAGTGTTTTTGTTCTTCTAAGCCAAAGCTAAGAAATTCTTTCAGTATTTCTTGTAGTTTGGGTTTGGTTTTTACAAATATTCTGAGTTTCTGTGTATCTGGGAATGTCTTAATTTCATTTTCGTATTTGAAAGATAGTTTTGCCAGACATATAATTCTTGGTTGGAAGTTCTTCTCCTTCAAGGCTTTGAATGTGCCATGCCACTGTCTCCATGCCAGCATGGTTTCTGCTGAGAAACCTGACGAGTGCCTATAGGGTTTCCCTCTGAATGTTAGCTTTGCTTTGAGTCTTGCTGCCTTTAAGAGTTGCTGCTTATGTTTCATTTTGTTAAGCTTGATTAGAATATGTCTTGGAGTCTTTCTTTAGAGATCTATCTTCAGTGGCATACGATACGTATCTGAGATGTCTGTATTCTCTTCCTTGATGATTTCTGGGAAGTTTTCTACCAGCAGCTCAGCAACGATACTCTCTGTGTTCTCAGGTGTCTCATCCTTTTCAGGGACTCCAATTAATTGAAGAGTGTTCCTCTTAATAGAGTCCCACATGCTTCTTAATGCTTCTTCATTTTTCTTGTTTCTTTTTTCTGATATCTGCTCATAGACGCTGGCGTCAGTACTTCTGTCTTCCAAGTCAGAAATTCTTTTTTCCATTTGTTCCGTTCTTTTTTCTTGGCTTTGCATGGAAGTTTCTATGTCTTTGATTTTGTTCTTGATCTGTTGGATTTCAGAATGGAACACATTACTGGTGTTCCATCAGATCGAACAGCTTGTTTAATTTTTCCTTTTGTTCTGTAGCATTTGTATAAGGTCTAGAAGGGCTCCGTATATAATCATTTTGTATTCACTTTCTGATGCTTTCATAAAAGTTTCTTCATCCAGAAAACTCCTTGGTTGTTTTGTTTGGGAGTCTTCTGAAGCCGTGGGTGATTTCTTGTCACAAGTGTCTGTTGCTTTTTGGGTCACATGTGAGTAAGTAAAGGCTGGAAGAGACACTGTGAGGAAGGACTGCAGATGTTTCTCTAGTCTGTCTTAAAAGGTAAAGCAAAAGGTATCTGACCACTTCTCAAGTCAGTCAGGTTTTCAGGTGTAGAGGTCTCTCTTCCCAACTGGCAATGTAAGCACCTCTATAACCAACCCCAGATGATACAAACTGGATCAGAATACAGCAGTGCTGCTACCCTGTTGGCCTCTGCTGACAGGGCCCAACTTTAGGTGACTTCTGCTTTTCTGGAGGAAAAGTGCTCTCCTGTGGGCAGGCTGTAGCTCCCCAGCTAAGAAATAGGTCCAGCTGTGGCCACTATATCCAAAATGGTGCCCGCCACACAAGCAGCCGACAGAGGGGCTAAAGGTGCCGAGAGGTAGTGATTCCTCTGCCTCTGTTGCTGGCCCCCACTGTAGGTGACACTGTGTAAATTACTGCTTTTCTGTTGGAGAAGTGCTGTCCTGTTTGCAGGCGCTGGCTCTCAGGCTAAGATTGAGGTCCCACTAAAATCTCTGTATCCAGCATGGCGTGCTGCACACTGACAGTGTAATTCCGTACAAACCCTGCTGTGGCAGTGACAAAAAGACAGGTCCAAAGTGGCTAGATTAACAGAGTCCTAAGCCTGGCTCTCAAAATATGGGAATTTCGCCTGCCTATCCCCCCAGCAGTGCGTCTGAGTCTAGCCAATAGCCAAGACCCAGCTCTGCCCGCCAGCCAAGACAAAGGAAAAAAAAAGTCAAAATAATGTGTTTACCTTCAGTCTGTGCAAGCCAGAGCTAGCCAGGAGCTGGAGTCAGTGAAAGAGAGGAGGTTTTTCCGTCAGTGTTATGAAGTCGAAATTAACAGTCCTGTGCTGTGTCCTGGAGGCTCCCTAGGTGACCAGAAGGCTCCATTTGGTTATCGATTCAGGTCTTGGTTTCCTGAGGGATATAGGGAGATGTGCGCTTAGTCCACCATCTTGACTCTGCCTCCTGTTTCACTTTATTTTTAAAATTTTTTTCCATAACTCATAATTTCCTGACTTTGTGTTATTTTATACCATGTACTTATATATTTCTGTCTTTCCTGCTGGTACGTAAGCCTCAACAGGGTTGGGGATTGATCTGTCTCATCCCTGCTGTGTTGCCAGAATCTTCAGTAGTACCTGACACATAGTAAGAATTCAAGAAACACTTGGTAAATGAGTGAATGAATGAATGAATGAGTAAGCAAATGAGTGAGGTCAATTTGTGCATTTACTGGCCACTTACATTGGTTGGTTCAGGGCAGGCACATGACTTAACTTGGTTCAGTCAGAGCGAGGATCAGGACATGTTCAGAATGCTGAGTCACAGGCACATGTTTTTTCTTGCTAGCTTAAGTGCTATAACAGTAAAAGGTGAGGCTCCCAGAGCTTCCAGTTGGAGTCTGGAATGGGACCGACCCAGAAGCAGCACCAAGGGGCAAAGCTTAGTGATATCCTTTGAACCCAGAATGAAGCTATGTCTGCAGTCAGAACTTTATATGGACTTTTCAACTGATGTGAGCCTTGACAGTTCTTAAGCACTGTCTAGTGAAACCCTCACCTGACTGCAAGGTAGCTTCCTCCTTCTCATATTTTCTAGGTGACAGAATGAGACTGAGGAAGGGTTGAGTGACTTGGCTGATGTCAAGTAGTCATTCAAGGTCCCATTAGGGCTCCCCTCAGGTCTGCTTACCCACTTCTATGTTCAATGTTTTCCCCATGGCCTCAAACAGCGCTTCCCTGGGGAAGGCAGCGGGTGTGCTGACAAAACAGAACCTGGACAGCGGTGGGCTGGGATTAGTCTCCAGAGACAGCAACTTGCTGTTTAGGTTCTTCCTGTTTATACAGGGCTTTTTTTTCAAAGTACTCCACCTGCTTTTGCAAATAACTGTAGCAAGCCCTTCTGTAGTGTCACAAAGAAACAAAGCAAACACCGCAACAGATGTTCTCCTGTCTTTAGAAACTGAGGAGTGCACAGTGCTGTCAGTCAGCGTGGCTGATGGAGCTGAGATCAACAGTGCAGGCCTCTGTGACTCGACTGGGAGAAATAACTTGGCTCATCACAAGTGTTTAATCCTCGTCATCCACTGAACCCACCAATAGCATATGAGATTATGAAACACTTTGTATTTTAAGGAATCGCAGCTGCCTGGTCCTAACCCCTGATAATCTACTCTCCCACAAGAGCCACTGAGAAGGCCTTTGCTGGTCTCATAGCCTCAGCTACCTCACCTTGTCCCCAGCTGAGGTTCCTTTCTCTCAGCCAGGCTCACAATGAGAACCCTGCACCCAGCTTCTAGGGCTGTAGTCTTTCCAGAAGTTAGCTGCCTGCTGGTTTCCTCCGTAGCTGTTCTCAGGAATGAGCCTGCAGGGAAACATCTTAGCCCACGGGTTCTCTATTGTAGCCACAGGCTACCAAAGAGTGCCAAGCAAGCAGCAGGCTGATGGACACAGGGCCGACTGAGACGGTGCTCGGGCTGCTTTGTTGGAAATCTAGGCAGTAGTGAGGGGTGAGTGCCGTGTGAGCTGGCTCCCTTCAGCCACCATAGAATGCTCAGCAACCTACCAGGAACCACGCCTCGGCCTCGGTTACTGACCTGCTGTTACTCCACATCACCTCCCAGCCAGAGGGCCAGCCTGTGGGGGTCTCACGATGGAGAGAATGCCTCACTGGGCATTTTGTTTGCTCTGCAACTCTGACCAAGGTACATCTCGTTCTAGACACGCAGAGATCCCCGGCCTAGTGGTCAGACTATTCTACCAGATAGCCCTGTAGAAGACAGTATGGGAAACAACCTGGTATGGGGTCTGAATTCAGATAGGAAACACAATAGACACTTAACTTGGACCAAAGAATTGGCTTCCTCAGGCAGTTCTCAGAAAACTAGATTTTGGATAGAAAGATGTCAATTTTTGTCTGCCTTTACCTCTAGGTTTGTATCAAATGATCATCTGACTGCAGACCCCTACCAAAAATAAACGAATAAATGGAGTAGCTGCTGTTGAGTTGATTCTGACTCATGGAAACCTCATGTGGGCATTCAGAATGGTGTACCATAGGGTTTTCAAGCCTGCAATCTTTCGGAAGCAGATTGCCAAGGCTTTTTTCCAAGGTGCCTCACCAACTTTTGGTTAGCAGCCTGGTTCTTAACCATTTGTACCACTCAGGGACTTCCTCCAGTGTCAGGTACCTCCCATAAATCTGTAGCTTTCAAGCATGGAAGTGCTTCAGCATCATAGTGGGAACTTGTCCCTACATGCCGAGATTTGGGTTCGGTGAGCCTGGGACAGGATCACTTCCCTCTACCCACATCCCGAAGCTTTTAGTTCCATTAACATAAAGGACACTTCTACATATACAAGGGAACTTGAAACATGATTTCAGTTGGCAGGGAAGGCAGCCTCACCTGCCTGCATACCTTCTACATGCTTAGGTTGGAGAGCTGAACGGAGCAAACGGCTAGCACTTCTCCCCATCACCCTTCTTGTCATCCTCGTCTTCACTGGAATGGCATTAGTCTTCTCAACACTTGTCTCTAGAAAGGCCATGTTTTTGCCACCTGGGAAATAAAAGCAGTTTTGGAATCAATCAGGTACAATCTGTGCCAGGTAAGCCAGGAGGCTAGCTTCTGCATAGACGCAACCCCTTGTTCTTGGCTCACTCCAGCCAGGACCTTGGGGAGAGGCTGGTAAGTCACAGCCACCCAGAAGCCAGAGGGACACCACCCTATAAAAGGAATGCTACTCTCAAACTGGGGTCTTAAAAGCTAGCAAGCTGCCATCTAAGGAGCGTCAATTCGTCCCAACAGAGTAGAAGGAAGGACATCAAAGACTGGAGGGAAATGTGAGCCCAGGAGTCAGAAGGGGTCAAAGGACCCACAGTCCACACCAACATGAACCAGAACAACTAGTTGGTGCCTGGCCACTTCCGGTATCTACCTCGAAAGGCAATACAATGTAAATTCCATGACATAGTAAGAGAAAAATAGGGGTACAGATGTCAAATTCTCCTACCAGACCAGACATGATGGCCCAACATCCTGGAGGGTCCCCTGAGAACATAGCCACTGGTCTCACTCCTACCCTAGAGCTGAAACCAGCACCAAAGACAACTCTTAAGACAAAAACCGGACTGGACTATAACACACGAGACTGTTGGAACAGCTCCCCTATAGTAACGAGATGACAGGGTTGAGAGGAGGGGACAGGAGTAGGTTGAATGAATATGTGAAGCACAGAGTGGAAAAGAAGAATGAGCTGTCCCAGGGTTTAGATAGCAGACAAAATTGTGTGGGGATCTCTCTATGGCATTTAATACGGCAAACTGACTTCGTCTGTAAACTTACACTTAACTACAATAAAATATCTTTTTTTAAAAAAAAGGATGCTACTCTCAGTCCCAGTGATGGGTTGGGCAGGGAAGACACCTTTGGGAAGAGCCGTGTGTTTATCACGGTTAGGAACACATTTCAGTCGCTCAAAGCAAGCCCTGGTAATACCTGCTCTAGTAAGTTGTTTGTGGTAGCCTTTCTCTGCAGCGGTGCCAGGACATACATGGCCATAATCTTACTGTCAAAAACAACAGCTAGCATTTTCCAAGCACTTATTATGTACCCAGTGTTGTTTCAAACCCATCATTACTTATTCATCCCTATTAGGACTTAATGAGGTAGGCACTAAAACTATCCCCAATTTATAGATCAAATAGTTGAAGTGTAGGTAGGTTAAATAATTTGCCTAACATTGCACGGTGAGTGAGGGGAGGAACTGGAAAGCGAACCCAGGCAGTTTGCCTCTAGAGTTCCCACACGGCTACGAGGTGGGGGCACGGGGCTGATCAGCGTTCTGTCAGGCCAGTGTTCCGGAGTTCATCCCAGTAGAAGGAAGTGGCTATGAAGGCACCATCTGACCAACAGACAGTTAGGACCCGTGCAGTCTGAGCACTCAGTATCAAGGTTTTGGTGACTAATGTCATACATAATTGATTGGGAGCCATAAAACCACCATCAGAGTGTTCCAGACAGGTGTGGCTGGTAAAGCAGAGAGGTAGGGCCAGACCACAGACACCTAGAGCTGGGGAATTCCAGCTTCAGCTCCGCACAGAAACAGCCCATGCTACACAGTCGTATCATAAGGAACTTTAGAACTACAGTGACTAAATCCCCTTGGGGGAAGTTTAATGCTGCCTTCTTGTTCCAAATTCTGTTCCCCAGTGAATGCTGATATTAACAGATTTCACCTCCCAGGCAGCACCACAAAGCCAGAAGGCATCTGAAATAATCATTCAGTGCCTGAGGGAACAGGTAGAATACCATCCAGCACTGCTCAAAGATCACAGTTGCCTCTTGCTAATTTATTAGGGTGGAAGTAGAGGGAAATGGTCCAGTCTCAATCCGAGAAGAGTCAATAAGTTCTTCTTAGCATGGAAATGGGGCACGGTAGCCATGGTTTACAACCAGACTTAAAATTTGCCAGCATTGTGTATCTCTTATTTCTGTTTTTTAAAAAGTAATAAGTTATTGTGTTTAAGATGAACATTTACACAACAAATTAGGTTCCCATTTAACAATTTCTACACAAATTATTCACTGATACTGGGTTACATTTTTTACAGTATGTCATCGTTCTAATATATTCCAGTCCAGTTGTACCACTTCTAGTACTCTCTTACTTCTTTGTTACTACATAAACAGAAAAGAGAAGTCAGAACCCCATTCCTGGGCCCAATCCAAGTAGCCCTAAAGAGCGTGCATCACGCAGCCATTTTCAGTCTTGTCAAAGGCAGCTGTAGCATTTCTAGGGTACCCGTGTTTCCCGGCCTCCTCTTCCTTCAGCCTAGATGTCTAGATTCCTAGGCAGCAGGCTGCCCCTAAGGGCCTGTCTGAGCCAGTCCTGGAGCCAGAGAACCACACAGAGCCTGCCTCAGACGGCTGTAGCTGGCGTTGTCTTTGTGAGTAATTCTTCCACACACTCTCATTGTGAGGAAAAAGCCATCTGCGTCCCTCCCACGCAGAGGCCTTAGAAGGGGCCCTCACTAAATGCACTGTGAAGAGTCATCGTGCCTGTGGTAGCAAGCGGATGAGTGAGAGACTTGGAATGGTTTTGCTAGAATAAAAGAGCAAAGCTTGGGGGTGAAAGACAGAGGTCAGCTAGGAGAGAAGAGAGGCGGGAGGCAAAGCTGAAAGAGTGTGCACACAGTAGCATAGAGGAAGAAACTCCCGTCAGGCTGAGGAGGTAGGGCACGGTGCCTCCACGGGGAGGAGGGCATGGTGCGGTTGGTAAAAAGCAGCGTAACTCTTAGAATGTGGCAGCGTACTAGTAGAAGAATAGAAACTTTTCTTAAGAAAGGCCAGGGATGGAAATAGGTGGAGGTGACTGTCTGAGCAAAGAATTCAAAACTGAGGAAGGAACTCGCTGGAAGAGTTGTGCTATGGCCTGGACAAAGCCATAGTCTTATTACCCTGCAGCTTTAACTACTAACTTGCATTAGGACTGTCCCTGAGAGAGGTATACCTACCTGAACTGGTGCTTACTGAGGAAGAACAGGTAAGAGGATAACTGTGGGTGATGTTTCTGAGGTCCTGTCCCAGAAGGGGAAAGTAATGTGGCCTCTTTGTCTTCTTGAAGCAGTATATCCAGTGAAAATATACATGTTATTGGTGCGCGTGTGCACACATGCACACACACACACACACACACACACACACACACACACACACACACACACACACACACACACACACAGAGTACTTGGCTATCACCCTAGCCTTAGGGCCATGTTCTGGAACTGTGCCCTACTCTTATCATAAGGAACTTTAGAACTGCAGTGACTAAATCCCCTTGGGTGAAGTCCAATGAGATCTTCTTGTTTCAAATTCTATTCCCCAGTGAACGCTGCTGTAGGGAGTTTCCAGCAGATAAGCAAAACTGCAGGCCACAAGACGTCTCAAATGATCATTGCATGCCTCAGAAAACAGAGGGGACACCACTTAAATCTCCCTCAATGATCACAGTTGACTGTTACTAATTCTTTCTGCAAAAAAGACATGCTCCAATCGTAGTCCTTGAAAATTTGATAAAACTTTCTTAGTGTGGAAACAGTGCACAGTTAGCATGATTTGAAACAGGCTTATAATTTGCTCCTTATTGCTTACTTTTATCTATCACTACCTAAAACATTAATTTTCCCACATACCCTTATAGGTATACCAAAAAACAATTACAGAAGCTACTAAGACATTGGGACTAATCTACTGGACTTGAAGACTAAGGACCGTAGTCTTGGGGGGGACACCTAGGTCAGTTGGTAAAACACGGTTCATAAAGATAATATTTTGTGTCCTAATCTGGGGAGCTGTGTCTGTGGTCTTAAAACCTGACATGCAACCATTTAAGATACAATTGCTGGTCTTCTCCTCTCTGGAGCAACGGAGGATGAAGAAAATTGAATAGTCAAAGAAGTAATCACTCCAAAGGACTAAAGGCACACATGAACCACAACCTCCTGTAACCTGAGACTAGAAGAATTAGATAGCTGGCTACCACTCCTGACCACTCTGATCAGGACCACAACAGAATACGCCAGTTAAAATGTGTAAAAAAAAAAAATGTAGATCAAAATTCAAACTTAAAAATAAGAACAGACTCACTGGTCTGAAAAATACTGACACTATTACCCTAAGACAACCTTGTAACTTGAAACTGAGGATACTCCCAGAGACTACTGTTCAAACAAACAATTGACAGGAAAATAAAATAAGCAGTAACACCTAAGAAGAACATGCTCCTTCTAACCATCAATTATATAGAACCAAAACCAAAGAGGAGAAGGCAGGGAGGGGCAGGGAAACGGGCTGGATGGAAACAGGCAACCTGAGAGGAAAGGCAGACGGCTCACACACTGCAGGTACTGTAACCAATATCACAGAGTAATTTGTGTATGAATTATTGATTGGAAAACTTGCTATGTAAGCTTTCACTTATAGCACAACAAAACGTTCAAAAGAACTTTCTGTCAGAATCTCCTCGTGATTCCTCTCTCAGACTCTTTTGCATATGTGCCAGCATTCCCTCCTAGCAGGATACAGTGAGACCGCTCAGGTTGTATTTTCAGTGCTGGAATCTCTACTTGGGTGCAGGTGGGGCCCTTTAGATGCTTGCAAAGAAAAAATGAGAAACTCAAGAATTCAATGGTATTGGCCTAAAAGTCTTTGGAGAGCATTCAATCTCTGACATGCAGTGGATAGCGGATGATACCTCTTATCTGTTGAAACTCTCATCTGGTGGTAGGTGAGGGTGAAGGAACCGAATACTTTGCTGTGTCTTGTTCTCTTAAATAACTCAGTCTTAGTTTGTGTCACCTAAATCTTAGATGGAGCTCTGCTGGTAAAGTATGGTTAAGAACTCAGCTGATAGCCAAAAAGTCAGCAGTTCAAATCCACTAGCTGCTCCTTGGAAACTCTATGGGGCAGTTCTACTGTGTCCTTTACGGTCAACTATAACTCGGAACCAACTCAATGGCACCTAACAACAACAATAAAGTGACTAGAATTGACAGTCTCTCCAGTTCCAAGCCTAATCTCTATTCTCTCTTCACAGAGGAAAGGAAGGAGAAGAAGGGGGAGGCAGTTTCAAATGGGGGCAGACTTTGTCTGCAGACCAACGTGCCACCAAAGTGCAGGGTCTAAGGAAGCGCTGTTGGGAGCGAGTGTTGTGATGCTGGGGGCCAAGTTTCCCCAGAGCCTCAGACTCTCCCTCTTGATGGATGCAAAAATTGCCCCAACCCCTGCAAGGATCTGACCTTAAAGGTTCCACCCAAAATTGTTTAAAGAAGTAACCCTGAAGGCAGACAAGTATAAACACGTAACCCAGGTTTCTCCTGAAAAAAGGAGTTTACTTGATGCCTTGGGTTTTTCTACTCTGTATAAATATTGCGTTCTATCCCATGTCTATTTGTTTAATGTACAAATAATATTTTAAGCTCTTTACATGATAAATTATTAAATTTCCCCCCAGAAGGAAGACAGAACAACTGGAGCAAGGCAAGGTCGTAGAAGCTTCAGAAACATGGCCAACCTCTCTGACAGACCAAATTACTGGGCTGAGGGCTACAGACCATGGTCTTGGGAACATCTGGCTCAATTGGCATAACATAGTTTGTTATGAAAATGTTCTATATCCTACTTTAGTGAGCAATATCTGGGGTCTTGTAAGCTTATGAGAGGTTATCTTAGATACTCTGCTGGTCCCACCACGCCCGGAGCAAAAGAGAATGAAGAAAACCACAGACATGAGGGAAAGATTGGTCCCAAAGACTAAATGGACCACACGTAGCACCGACTCTGTTGGAATGAGTCCAGCACAGCTAGAGTGTACTGGCTGCCACCACTGACAGGGAGCACAGTAGAGGCTCCCAGAGACAGCCAAAGAAAAATGTTAAACAAAATTCTAGCTCACAAAAACAGACCAGACTTACCTGTCTGGCAGAGACTAGACGCACTGTTAACTCAGTACTGAAATCACTTCTAGGGTTCACTGTTTAGCCCCAAATTAGACAGGCTTATAAAACAAAACAAGACTAAATAAGCATGCCAGCTCAGGAGCAGGGGCTAGAAGTCAGGGTTAGACAAGGAAGCTGGTAACAGGGAATCCAAGGCCAAGAGAGGGAGAGTGTTGACACGTGCTAGAATTGGCAGCCATGTCACAAAATAATATGTGTATTGTTTAATGAGAAACTAGTTTGCTCTGTAAATCTTCATCTAAAATATAATCAAACAACAAAGAAAACAATTTCCCACAGCGTCCTTTGTTAACAAACAATACCTGTTTGTTATCTGGCCTCACCTTTTTCTGTGTAAAGTCTCCTTCCAGGCAAATGCCAGCTAACTGTTGTCACCCTCTCCTCATCCCTTTTCTTCCTCTGAACCCAGCTCCGGTCACCTTCTCACCTGACACAGTCTCTGATTACACAGTTCAGGATTTACACTAACTTTACCCAAAAGAATTTGGCCTTTGTCTTTGGTCGCTGAGAGAAAACCTCTAAAAGCTTAGAATTCCACTAGTGAGCCCGGTGTAACATAATGAGCCCCTCCAGATTATGAGATATGCTAGTGAGATGATTCAGGTAAGGGCTGGCGAGATCAGAAAGGCCACCTTGTGATATCAACCGACCTTTGGGGAAGTGAGCTGATTAAATCAATCCTGCCAATGTAATGAGGCCCTAGTAAAAGCTCTGGACATGGAAACTCCAAGAACTTCCTGACTGGTGAAAAACACTGATGCACTTGAGAGGATAGCATAGATCTGTTTGGGGGAAACACAAAACCAGAAAACCAACTGCTGTTGTATTGATTTTAACTCACAGTGACCCTATGGGACAGAGTAGAATTGTTCCATAGAGTTTCCCAGGTATGCCTGACAGATTTGAACCACCAACCTTTTAGGTTAGCAGATATAGCACTTAACCACCACACCACCAGGGTTTCCTTTGGAGACATAGAAGCTCTATATTGGGTACCCTCCAAGGCCTTGCCCTAGGTGTCTCTCCATTTGTATTCTTTTTGCTATAACAAAACTGTGGTTAAAGGAAAAAAAAAAATCCTCCCCGGAGTCTTCAGATTAGATGGACTCTCCAGGAAAGTGCCGTCTGTGGGCCTATCTTATCAGCTAAGCAGTCTAGCACTGAAACTATCAAATATTCAGCTACTGACCAAAAGCCTGACAGTTGGAACCCATCCGACAGCTCTGTGAGAGAATCTGTTGATGATCTTCTCCCACAAGGAGCACTGCCTAGAAAACCCTAAGTGGCAGCCCTACTCTGTCACACGGGGTCCATGTGGACCAAAACTGTAGTGGCACACAACAACATCCTGTCAGTTCACTACCATTGTTAACAACGGAATGCTCCACTAGACTCTGTGCTAAGTGTTTGACGTGTATTCTTTCTTCTACTGTTTAAACTGTGGTATAATTCTCATACCATTAAATTCACCCTTTTGAAAAGTATGATTCAGTGGTTTTTAGTCTAGTCACAAGCCTGTGCAATCATCACCACTAATTTCCAGAACGTTTTCATTATTCCAAAAAGAAACCCTGTACCTGTTAGTAATCACTCCCCTTTCTTCCCTCCCTCTGCACCTGGCAACCACAATCTAGTTATTGTCTCTATAGACACATGTATTCTTTAGGATAAACCCAAACAAGAACTTGGTGAAGGATGAGGAACTAAGGCTCTGAGAAAACTAAAGTTCAGTAACATGCCCAAGCCACTCAACTAGCCGAGCCATGTTTAAACCCAGGAGTGCACAGCCCACGCCCTTAGCCACTCCCTCACCCTGTCTACACTGCGCTCATCATGTCTAGGAACGCTGGTTCAATCTGAACATACCCAAGAAGTGAGAGCTCACTCGTGTCCTACTTCCATGAAGACTGGTGGCTCGCTGCTATGCTGCACATACTGCCTTGGTAGGCCTTTGTGATGAGGTTTATGCCCAGATGGGCCCAAACACTGGATTTCTCTAGCATAGGGCCTGTGCTGGAAGTTGAGACCCCTCAGCCAAGAATAAGGCTAGAGCAGGTGCCTGGAGGCTAGGGAGCAAGGAGGTAGCAAGTGGGGTAGCAAAAGAGCACCAAGGACCAACCTCACTTACTTCAGACCTTTGGGTACGGTTCTGTCTGTTCAGGACCACTGCAGTAACCCTCTGCCCACTTAGGCCATGGGTTGATTTTCCTTTACTTTTGATTTTGAGCAACATCAAACCCATGTGGTACTTTAACAATTGTCATTGTGTCCAAGGCAGCAAAAGCAGAGGAGAGCAGGAATGAGAGAGGAAAGCTCTTTGCAACTTTAGCTGTCTAACCACACACCATTAGACTTGATCATCAGATGGGGCAGTTTTTGCTCTCAGTTCTTGGATATGTGAATGGCCGCTTCGGCCAGGAAAATGATAAAAATTCTCACTGGCAGCTTTGTCTGAGTTAGCTCCCCTGTGTATCTGACGCTAATCCCGCATGCCTCAGTGAGGCATTGCTGAGTGGGCACCCTCCCTGTCACCCAGAGGCAACTCCTCTAGTGCTCCAGCCAAGGGGAACAGAGACAGATGAGGCCTTTCAGCTGTGACCTTTCTGCTGGAAAAGCTCTCACTTCATCAGTCCCTGATATGTTTAATGTGATATTTGCAGGGAGGATGACCTTCATTAAACGGTAAGGTCAAGTGCACTGCTGGGGAAGGCAATAGAGAGACAGCAAATGAGTGACAAGCAGATAGTCAGAACGGAGGATTGACATCCATGCCCAGGGAGGTGTTCGAATCCAGAAAGATTGAAAAAAGTCCCTAGGGCAATGGCCGGAGTACTCAACAATGAAGGGAAATGAGCACCGGCTGACGCACCAGCAAGGTCCCCAGATCCTTGATAAATAAAATCCAAGGGTCACCTGGAGGCCTGGCTGCCTCAGAGCACAATTTGCTGAGTCCTTGGGAGTTGCTGAGAATCAACCTGATATCACCGGGTTGGGTTTGATGGTGGTTTGGGAAGGGGCCGAAGTGTTGCATTTAATTCAGCTGGTGAAAGGCGCAGATCTCAGCAGCTCTGACCAGAAGCTTCCCACTCTTTCTAAAATAGTCGAGTTTCCAAGACAATTTCCTAAAGGCCCTGGGAAAACACAAGAATAGTTAGAAAGGACCACAAAGTAGAGCTGCCAGTGAGTTTTTTAAGTCTGTGTACGGTTTGCAGATGCCTCTGAAAGCAGAGCAGTCAGACATTCCCTAGTGAGATTCAAAGTAAAGTATCACTCTTGGGGCCTTAAAGTTGTCCTTTGTTGGGTTTTGCAGGTGAGACATGTTTGGGGTTCAAGAACATCTACATCTGCATCTTGGCTCTGCTTTTTATCACCAAGGTGTCTTAATCATCTAGTGCTGCTGTAACAGAAATGCGAGTGATGGCTTTCACCAAGAGAAATTTATTTTCTCACAGTCTGGTAGGCTTGAAGTCCAAATTAAGGGCACCAGCTCCAGGGGAAGACTTTCTCTCTCTGTCAGCTCTGGAGGAAGGTCCTTGTCATCGGTCTTCCTCTGGACTAGGGTCCTCTGTGTGCAGGAACCCCGGGTCTAAAGGATATGCTCTGCTCCCATGCACTGCTTTCTTGGCTGCATGAGGTCTCCTTCTCTGCTCGCTTCCCTTTCGTTTTCCTCTTGCAAGAGCAAAGGGGGTGCAAGCCATAACCCAAGGGAACTTCTTTTACATTGGGTCAGGGATACGACCCAGATCTGGGGACCACAGGCAGAGATGATGCTGTGTAACACTTACGATAAATCCTAAAGTGGGGGACAAACTACAGAATACCGGGAGTCATGGCCTAACCAAGTTGGCGTGTATTTTAGAGGGACACAATTCAGTCTATGATACAGTGACTGTGAACAAGTTACTCAAGTTCTGTTAGTCATGTTTCATTATATGTAGAATGGTGTTACCGGTTTCAGTACTGTGGGTTGCAAGTCACAGACCGCTTAGTCTAAAATTCTAGAGAAAATCAAGAGCTTGGCTGGCCCACATCACCGAGCCTGGAGCAGCAGCATGGCTTAGTCCTAGCCCTTCTCTCTTTCTCCACGAGTATCTTGGGTCTTTCCTGCTCTGTGAATTCAGGAGAAGAGAAACGGTCACAGCAGCCCCAGGTCTTATACGCAGAACTACAAGGTCCAGAGAAAGAAACTATCTCCTCTAATAACTCTCTTTAAGAGAAGGCAGACCTCTTTCCCAGAAGCCCTTAGCTAACTGTCCCTCAATCCCCTCCCCCCTGGTTCCCAATCTCCTACTGGCCCAAAGTAGTCATATGAACATTGTTACTTAACTAGTTGCTATGGCCAGGAGAAGGCCATGCTCCAGTTACCCTAATAGCTGCAAGGATTCCCCTTGGAACAATCAAGCTCATTGCCAGAGCTGCGAGTGGGGTCCACCTACCAGGAAGGCACAGTGCTGCCCGGAGAGGGAGAAGGGGGAGCCGAAGTAGTCCTTGGGGAGTGGAAACAGATGCCGCAGGATAGGGGCTGGCCACGGCAGCAGTAGCACCCAGTGTGCCACAGGCTGTGAGAGGTAGATGAGATGTGCACAAGTTCTTAGCTCAGCCCCTGACAAACAGTGAAGACCAGTAAGAGCGACTTTCTCCAAGGTGGCAGGTGGGGACGATGAAACAATGCCTGAGAGGAGCCACTGACTCGCCTGAGGGCCACAGTTCAGGGAGCATGCTTCTAAACGACTTTAAATTCTATTCTAATAACTAAAGTGTTCCTCAGACACAAAATATGTAGTTTCCTGGAGTTAAGAGCATCTTGAGGATGCTTATAAATTCTGGAGTAGGAATCAGAAGACCCTTCACTGGCTGAGAGAGACACAACTTGTCTGAGCTTTCATTTCCTGCCATTAATTGATACCTTTCATTAATTGGTTCACTGTCATCTTTGTAAGTGGCCTTCTATCATCTCTGCTGGTGCCCCCAAGGCTGCAGCACTACCCAACAGGACTTTCTGCAATGATAGAAACGCTTGCTGGGCTGTCCAGTACAGTACCTGCTACCCACATGCAGCTACTGATCACTTGAAACATGACTGTATAATGTAGGAACTGAATTTTAGTGTAAATTTAAACAGCCTTTAACAAAAGCAAAAAACCTAAACCCATTGCTGTCAAGTCCAACACACAGACACTCTATACTAGAGAGTAGAACTGCCACATAGAGTTTTCCAAGAAGCACCTGGTAGATTTGAACTGCTGACCTTTGGGTTATCAGTCATAGCACTTAACCACTACACCACCAGCACCCCTACATGGTGCAAATAGTTAATCACTTGGTTGTTAGGTTGGCAGCTTGAATCCGCCCACAGGAGTCTGGGAAGAAAGGTCTGGCGATCTATGGAAAATTCTACAGAGCACAGCTTATGAATTCGTGAGTTGGAATTGACAACAACTGGTGCTGTAGTGTTTGAGAACTACAACTGCTAACCAAAAGGACAGCAGTTCAAATCCACCAGGCACTCTTTGGAAACTCTATGGGGTAGTTCTACTCTGCCCTATTAGGTCCTAAGAGTGGGAATAGACTAGATAATAGAGTTTTCTGTTTGTTTGTTTGTTTGTTTAAATGTAAATTTAAATTGCCACAGGTGGCTAAAGGCTACAGTGCTGGACAGCACAGCAGTAGACTGCAGCTTCCTGAAAGCTGGGAGGAAGCTTCTCTCCCTGCTCTCACCTACACTCAAGTGTGGGAACTTCCATAAATGCTTGTGACTGACTGGCTAAGGAATCCCAGTTTGCACAGAATCTTAAATAGACCCATTCAGTGAAGGTGAAATAACCACCCCCTGGAAACGGTGTGGGGTAACGGAGCAAAGTGACACTGACCTGGGAATGAGAGCGGATACAGCCTGCTCCACTTAGGGGAAGAACTGCTCTGCTGTCCAGGTGGTGACCAGAGACTGTCCTTGTAGTGGGCCGTGTAAGTGCATCTTAACTGTATTTTGTGTAAATAAGAATGGCCGGGGAAGGGTGGGGAAGGGCGTTCCAATGGTTACCTTCCCAGTGGATGACCTCTGTCCTTGTTCCCTGCTCACTTGGGGTACTTGCTGAGAGGACACAGGCTTGAAAGGGGGGAGGGTGGAGAGAGAAAAAGCTCAGGAGCTGACAGCCTGAACGCACTCTCTTTTTGACAGCTGAGAAAATCACCCCTTCTGCCACTGCGTTCGGAGAAGGCACAGCTGACACTTTCTCTGAGAGCGACAATATCCCCAGTGAACAGGCCCTTTCTTCTCTGAGGGCTGAACGTTTCCATAGGCTCCTGTCGCCTCTCTTCACAGCAGGGGAAAGGCCGTGGCAGACAGCTCCCTGGCATCCTAAAGTAGAAGCGATTCCTCCCCACCGCACCGTGTCACCACCGCCACTCTACCCCGTCGCCGTCAGAATGATCAAGGGTCTGCCATCTTTACATTGGATCCGGAGGTTTTAGCCTGGGAGGTTGTCTTTCTGCTGGGGCAGGGAGTAGCTTGTCCATAAAAGCTCCCCAGCTTGTGCGCTGAGCTACGGCGCTCAATTTGCTGTTGAAATCGTGTCTTCTTCTCGGGGGTATTCATCATGATCTGTGCGCCACCTAGAGGTCGCTGTCTTAAAGTGGCACTCAGGCCTAGCAATCAGCCGCTTTCTCTCTCCCTGTCTCTCATTTTTAAGTCAAACAGAAGGCCTCAAAAAAAAAAAAAACCCACTTTGCTGAATAGACTTCACTTTGCTGCCACCCTCTCCAAATTGGCCTTCCATCATGCTGAACTCCTTTCACAGAGCTCACGGCCTGAGAAAGACCGGTTCGACCACTTTCCAACACGTTTTACCCTGTTGCTACTGAAAAGAGTGATTCGTGACAACCCATGTGTGTCATAAGGTTTTCAGTGCCTGATTTTTCCCGAAACAGATTGCCAAGCCTTTTATCTGAGGTATTTCTGGGTGAACTCAAACCTTCGACCTTTGGTTGACAGTCAATATGTGATTCGTTTGAACCATCCATGGACTTGCTATACTTTCTAGCCTCTGTCAAAGAAAGAGAACTTTTCAGATTGTTCCCTGCTGAAGAAAGATGACATGAGACTTTCTTCTTATGTCCCCAACCTATGCTGGCTCTCTGGGTGCCCTGAGATGCCTATAGCTACCTGAGCTATCTTTCCTGCTGAGATTTTAGACGTAGGGTTCAATCCTCCCTCCATGACTACATCTAAGCCACATAACATAAGTTGGAAGCTGCCCCCAGGATTGCACATTATTTTAGGGGAGCCATATAGCAAATATTTCCAGTGGTAACGGATTTACCTCAAGGTCCCTGAGTAGTGTAAAAGGTTTGCTCTCTGCAACAAACCTAGAGGTTGCCAGTTCAAACCAACCCAGCATCACTGTGGAGGAAAGGTGTGGCAATTTACTTCCTTTAAGATCACAGCCAAGAGAACCCTATGGAGCATTTCCATTGTATAACACATGGGATTCTAATGAGTTGGAATCCACTCAGATTTGAGTTTTTTGGTTTTGATTTACTTGGGCTATATGGGCCTGGAAAACCCTAGTGGCATAGTGGTTAAATGCTACCTTTGCTAACCAAAACGTGAGCAGTTCAAATCCACCAAGCACTTTTGGAAACTCTGTGGGGCAGTTCTACTCTGTCCTATAGGGACACTATGAACCAGAATTAACTCGACACCAGTGAGTGTTGTTTTTTGTGTTTTTTTTTTTAATATGAGACTGTCTTTTATTTTCCATTTATCTAGAGCAGAAATGAGAAAGAAGTTGGCAAAATGGGCTTAAACCTTGCCCTTGACCCATGGCCAACTCTGGTTTTGTTCCTTGGCTGGGTATGTCTCTGAAACCATGGTGGTATTATGAAAAGGAGCAGTCACAGCTCAAGTCTCTCAAACAAGGAAGAGTTCATTGTTTGGGCCTTAGGTGGATCTGGTCTTGGCTAGTATTTCTTGGCCTAGCTTTAGAGTGATTTAGAGAAGGCTATCACTAAAACACGACTGGGAGAGGTTACTGTGGTGACTAGAGGATCTGAACCAGTAGGTTTGGGGCCAGACAGGCAGGAGGCAGCTTTGAGAGTTTGGACATGTTGGCGTGGTGGTTTCTGGTTTGTGTGGCTGAGAATAACCAGAGGAGTCATGTCTACACTTCTTTGTCTATACTTTGTCTACACAAATGTCCACACTTCTTTATTCCTTCGTCGTATAGTACAGTCATTATCTTATTGCACAACAGAATGGACTCTCTTGTAGAGATGGCTTTATTATTACATGTGTGGCTTCCAGTTATTTTCGTATTATGAAACTGTCATTCTGAAAATGCCACTTCCTAGGGAGAAGGGGATTGAAACACCAGAGTGAGTCATCATGATAGTAACAGCTAACATTTATGCAGCATTTAATAGTTTATAAAGCACTTTTCACAGACATGATCTCATTTCTCATCCCAAAGAACTTGAGGAAGAAGTGGGCAGTTTATATGCAGCATCAGAAAGGGATGCATCATTTATTGGTTTCAAGGAACTGGTGATCAGCTTAGCTCTGCAAGTGGAACTTCAAACCCGACCCATCTCTTTGGCAGAAAGTAGGAACTCAAGAGGAAGTCTCTCCAGGAGCAGGAAAGTGACACATCAGAAAAAAGTATACTTGACTTGGAATTACAGAAAATTTGAGACGTAAAGACCTCCAGGCCAGCATTTCATGATCAATAAATGGGAAACATTGGGTTAAATATGATTCTTTACAAGATTTCTCAGAGCCTTTAATATGCTCATATGCATGTGACCTCTCAAGAATATCATATTCCTGACACATATTTGGTGATGGAACAAGGTTTGAAAGGAATGTGCTTAAGATACACTTGGGGAAATGGAAACTGAGGAAGGTTGGTCCCCGAGGTAGGGACACTGAAAAAAATAGACCCAGGGAGAGATTAAGACCCCAAAAATGGAACCAAAGAGCCTCCTAGGGAGGGCGAAAGTCTCTGTAGAATGGCCTAAAGCCCACAGAAGGAGAACAGAAGGGAAGAGGTTTACTCCTGGATGAGGACAGAACAAGCTTGAGGGCAGAAAGCCAGAAAGAGAACATCTAGATGTCCCAGTCCATTCTAGTGTCGTCACTATAGCATCTGCCCATCTATGTCAAGCAGGTTGGCAGTAATGGGATCAACGTAGGTCTACATCCCCCAAGTTCATGGGGAGTTCCTAAAACCAGTCAAATCCCTCTGCACAGAGTTCAAGGACACTTCTAGTCATTTAGTCTTATAGGAATCACACTGTTAAAAAGCTATCAATGTGGGTTTGTAAATCCTCTGATCATACTTTTTGGATGACACAGTTTTTTGAGCAGAGTTTATTTTTTTATCATGTGTAGGTAAGCATAAGTGATTGAAAGTTTGCTTCTAACTGCTAAAATCAGTCACAGCTGCCATTTGGAGTAGTTTTCATGTGCTAAGTATTACACTAAGCACTTTTCGTCTATATTTTTATTGACTCATAATAAGTCTTGGAAGAGATTGGGTTACTTTTTTCATTTTATACTTGAGAAAAGGGAAACTTAGAAATCTGTGGTGATGTTAGGGGGTGACAAAGCCCAAGTGATAACCCCGGTCATCTGCCTCTGGAGGCCCCTTGCTTAACGGTTAGGCTTCACCGCTGGTCACACAGGGAGGAGACTGCTAGGTGCCCTACCACCCCATTCATTCTCCCAGTTTACCTTTCCAGAAGAATCTCAGGAAGCTCCAACTCTACTGCCCAGTTTCCCATTCAGCTGTGCATGTTCAGTGAGATGAAGGCAGAAGTTGTCAGGTGAGGCTTCTGAAAGGCTACTTAGAGGGCGTTGACCCTGTGGCCAGACACATTCTTTTGACCTTTACCTGTTTCCTCCTGCCTGAAACTTGGAGGTGATGACTGGAGTTCTAGCAACCTTCTTAAACCATAAAGAAGCCCGGAGGATGGAAGTCTCTTGCTAAGGATAAAGCAGGAAGGAAAAAAGTCTGGGTTCCTAAACACTTATGGAACACACACACTCACTATGGTCTGCATACCAAAACCCAAACCTACTGCCATCAGGTTGATTCTGACTCAGAGTAACCCTAAAAAACAGAGTGGAACTGCTCCATGAGGTTTCCAAGGAGCACATTCTGGTAGATTTAAACTGCCACTCTTTTAGCTAGCAGCCAAGTGCTCAACTTCCGCGCCACTGGGGCTTATAGACTGCATGCCAGCAGACACCTTCCATATGAGAACTCAGTTGGCCTCCGTTGTATGTAAACCACTGTCTTTTGGGTTGGAAAACCTGGTGGCAAGGTGGTTAAGAGCTGGTAGTTCAAATTCCCAAGACATTCTTGGAAACCCTATGGGGCAGTTCTCCTCTGTCCTATAGGGTTCCTATGAGTCAGAATTGACTCAGTGGCAACAGGTAACAGGTTGTTTGGGTTTTCTGTTCTATGAAGATGAAATCAGTCCAAACAGACACACCATGCCATATTTCAAATTGTGCTTCCTGGTCTTAATTTCTGCCTGCCCATCATTGGATAACTTCCTCCCATTAAACCTTGTTTCCCTATCACACCCCATGGCCCTGGGACACATGTTCCCTGCCTGTCTGACTGAAGTCCCTGAGTCCCAGTGACCTTTCTTGTACTGGCCCACCTCTTCCTTTGTGAATCTAGCAATTGGCACCATAGCAACCCGGCTGGGTCCTATGCTGTCTTCAGTACCTTTTAAAATTGTGTTAGGAACTGTACACTTGACAAACGTTAAATTGGCAAGTGTTGTGTCATATATATTTTTATAGCAATGAAAACATTTAAAAATTGTATTAGGATGTTCGGAGAGAAGCAGGGCATTGTGTAAAATGCACTGACCTTACAGAAAACTGAGGTGGAGTATGGCGGCCCAGATTCTCCTCGTTACCAACTACAAGGTTGTAAAGAGAGAGCTGGTAGACAATGCCTCTCAACTTGGACCTGAGACCGCCTGACCCAGCCAGTGATGACTTTTCCATTTCATGGAAGGCAGAGGGGCTTTAATGGACTCTGGCTATTATCTATTTTCTTAAGTGACATCCACCAAGATGGACATGCCCCTTCAAGGTAAGAGGACATAAAACCACAAAAAGTAATATTTGCAAATCCCTACTTCAACCCTTTCCTTTAGAAATCTTACTTCTTTGGAGGTTTTCTGTTTCTTTTGCTTTATTTCCTCCAAATAACAAGAGGAGACACCAGCCCTTCTGTTTTCTAGACTAAGTAAGACAGTAATGATTGGGTAGCACCACAAGGCCAGATTTCTGCCCTGGAGAAAAAAAAATCATTTTCTTCATTTGTCTGGTACCGTTAATGTCAAGATGCTATTAGGGGAAGTTGAAGGAGGAAAGTTTAGACTGGGCAGTAGAGGGCCTCCGCCGTGGCCAGCTGAGTTCTCTCTCCCAACACAGGCATTCATTGCCAGTTTTCTCCTTACAATAACTCATAAAACTTTATTTCTGTTTTTGCTATGTTTGTGTATTTATGTTTTATTCACATAAAAGGGTTTTAAAAGGCAGCATGGAGAGGTCACACCTTGCCATTGGAACCTGTCTCCTAGGCATGTTCATGTGTACACAGCAGAGGGATTCTTTCTGTCATGCAGCCTTATAGCCAAGGAAGCAAGACCAGCTCTGGAAAAGTAAAGAGCCCACTTCTGAAGGAGAAGATAAGACTGTAATAATTGCTCACACTTCCTGAGCACCAGCCCCAGCTAAGCACAGTTGTATTTGTTTGTTTATTTTTTTATTAGGACTGAGTGAAAATGTACATTCCCATATAAATTTACTTGCCCACCTATATGCAACTTCCACTGCCCTCCCTGCCTGGTGACAGCACACTATTCCTCTCTGTTCCATACATGTCTCATCCTCCCAACAGTCTCCTTTCCCCTCCTCTCCACCCATTCTCCTTCCTCCAGCCAGAGGTCAGCAGGATGATATCCTATAGATGCATAGAACCATAAAGTGCACCCAATATATGGTCACTCTGCATCTCCAAGTCCAATCCCTTGCTGTCCGAAGAGTGGACCTTCAATATGATCCATGGGCAAGAGCAGCATCAGGGCCGGGGACCGTGCTCCCAGGGGAACCCTGAAGCTGCTGGACCATCAACTGCAGTCTTTTAGTGGAGATCTCAGGGTGCACCCCTTTTTATTCTTGTCTTGCCAGTGAGACTCAACTCTGTGAGCTCCATTGTGGCTATCAGCTGTGGTGGCTGGGCACCATCCAGTTCTTCTAGTCCCAAACGATGTAGGCCCCCACTCATGTGGGTCTCTCTGTCTTTTGGGTTGTCATTTTAGTCCTTGGTGAGCATCCTGCTGAGTTGGGACCATTTGCTGTGCCCTCAGATGGCAGCTTGGCAGCTTTTAAGACCGCAGATGCCCCTCACCAATATAGGGTGCAGAGAGTCCTCTTAGCAAAATGCTAGTTGTGCCAATTGGCCTCCATCTCAGCTAAGAGCATGGTGTCCTGCTCCCCGCCCCAGCTACTCTGTCCTTGCTTTACTGGGTTAAGATGGGAGGAGTATTCAAGTTATGTTGAAGTCCACTTAATATTGTCCTTGTTTCTAATGTGTAAGCACAGTTTTTAAAGTATTACAAGTATTTTCTCTTTTAAACTGTAGAGTGACCTCATAGGCAGGTATTTTTCATTATCTCTGTTTTATGGATGAGGAAAATAGAGGTGTAGAGAGGTCATGTAAGTTGCAGTTAATAAGTCCCCAGGTCAAAATTGAGACCCAAGCCATCTGAATTTTACTTAGCACTCCATTTGACTAGGGGGTGGAGGGGAGTAAAATAATTGTGGCTTCTCTATATGTCTGAGTGTCTTGCATATCCATTTCACTGAGATAAAAGTAATAAAGCATGGTCTTGCCAAGAGGGAAACCAAACACATTGCTGTCAAATCAATTCTGACTGACAGAAACCTTATAGAACAGAGTAGAACTGCTCCTATAGTGTTTTCAGGGAGTGGATTTGAACTGTTGACCTTTTGATTAGCAGCTGTGGCACTTAACCAATGCACCACTAGAGATCCTTGCCTAGAGGGAAAACACTTCTAGTTTTGGCAAGCTCTTAAATGGTTGGCTTGAGTGAATCTAGCTGTGCCAATGAGCAGGCATAAACTCCTTTTCCCTTCTGAGTGTGACGTGCTAGTTATTGGTGGTCCCCACTTGCCCAGGACTGATGAGTTTTCCAGGACATGGACTTTTAGTGCCAAAGATGACAGTCACAGGTTTTGACCTAGGCTGAGATGACATCTGTCTGCATCCCTCAGATGAAAGGACAAGCTCCCCTAGAACAAATTTCAGGTGACAGCTGGATCATTAGGACGCATCCCTAAAGCACAAGCCTTAATTAGAAAATACACCAAGAAGCCATGAAGCCTGGCCAGTCAGAGCCCAGCTGGGATTGAGTTGACTTCCTAATGGGCAAGGCAGAATTAATCCTGACACCATTTTGGGGTGAGGAGGGGAGTCAATAGTAACATAGAATCACTTGAATAAGAATAATTTACACTTCCTTGTAAACAAACAAACAAACAACAACAAAAAAAAACCACCACCCCTGAGTCAATTCTGACTCATAGTGACCCTATAGACAGAGTAGAACTGCCTCATAGAGTTTTCAAAGAGCACCTGGCAGATTTGAACTGCTGACATTTTAGTTACTGGACATAGAAAGCGCTTAAACACTATGCCACCAGGGTTTATAGTGGGCCATAGATCACCCTTGGGCTTCCCGTGTGTCTAGACCACATATAGTATTCTGAAATGGTCTCCTGGTCTTCAGCAGGCAAGGGTTTGTCTACTTCTAAATTGTGCACACTGCTACTGTCCCTTGCTGTGGAACAGGGCTGGGCTATCCACAAATGTCACATGTGAGTTGCAGCTGACTCTGAGTTGTTAATAATGTTCAGGTCAGTGTCAGAGGGGATATGATTCAACAGACACCACACGACTCATCCTCTGGGCACGTAATGAATAGGAGAGGCAGAAGGAGGAGGAGGGATATCAGAACTGATGCGTGGCAGGGGCAGTGGTAGGCAGAGACTGTTTTACAGTGGGTAATAAGGGTGCGTGGGAGAGGAAGGACGCTAAACATGACCACCATCTGACTACTTTTCATTCATATTTCTTACTGTAGTTCCTTCAATATTCATCCAACAGATATTCATGGATCACTTGCTAAGTGTTTATTCTAGGCATTCGTGATCAGCAGTACCACAGACGAAGTCTCTATCCACGTGGAGATACCTTGTGGTGGAGAAGCTAACCTTCTGGAGAAGGCTGCACTCTTATGTCTGGGTCTCTTGCTGCTTCTGATGTCAGTTCATTGTAGTCTTTATACCTAAAATGCCAATATGTTATCTTTAAAGAATTATTGGAAAGTACCATTTTTAAGAATGTGCGTGGGAAGGGTGACTGCTACAACGGCTTCCTCTGCTAACAACTAGACTTCTTCCTCAATAGATATCTCTAATTCAGTCACAGGACCACCTGGGACAGCCATATAGGTTGTACACTGCACAACCTCATAGGGCACCATTAACGTAGACTACAGCAAGAATGAGTGACCTTGGACTTGCCCAGCTTTTCATGACAGTCCTGCTCATCCCACTACCATCTACTTAATGCAGAAGTCCTATCGCCATCTCCATTCGAGTGATGGCACCTTCGGGACACTTCTGCAAAAGAGAGTTTACCCTTCTTGACTTCTAGTTGTAAAATCTCGTATTTCTTGTTGTTGTTGTCCTAAAATGCAAATCTAGATTGCTACTCTTTAAGGCAGTGGCTTTCCAACTTGAGTGAAATGTACCTCATATTGTGATCCAACACATACATACGCACATACGTATATATATAAATGAAACATCTCTCGTAACATTTACACTGCCTTCTTTTTGCTGTTAACGAAAGTGCAGTGACTGAGAATGTGCTGTGGAGCCAGACTCTCAGTTTGAATCGCATCTGCCCACTGGCTAGTTGTGTGATCTCAGGCAAGACCATTAACCTCTCTTAGTTGCTCAGTTTTCTCACCTGTAAAATGAGGATAATGATAGCACTAATCTTATAAGGTTTCCGTAAGGATCACTGACTTAGTACATAAAGTTCTTAGTACAGCCGTCTTGAGTGTGGTAATTACCACTGAAGAATTTGCCATTTTTGCTTTATTTATATATGCTGGTTATGAACCTCAGCACTCACTGCACACTCCATGTTTTAAAGGATATTGCTCTAAAGCTACCCGACCTATCGCTTTCACAGTAAAATTCAAATTATCTCACATGGTTTTCAAAGCTTTCGTGACTGGCCTCTTCTGCCCCAGTCTCTCTGTTGCCGTGGAGATCTTTCTCCAGGTACCTGAATATGTCTTGGTCACTCGGGAGTCCAGGGCCTCACGCATGTTGTTGTCTACTCCTGTCCACCTGTCTTAGTCACCTGGTGTTGCTGTAACAGAAATACCACAGGCGGATGGCTTTAAAAAGAGACATTTTATTTTGTCACAGTCCAGTAGGCTACAAGTCCAAATTCAGGGTGTCCGCTCCAGGGGAAGGCCTTCACTGCTGGCTCTGGGGGAAGGTCCTTGTTAGTGTCTCCCAGAGAAGGCGCTTCTGATGCATAGGGACCCCGAGGCCTTTCCAAAGGATGTTCTCTTCTCGGTGGTATGAAGTCCTCAGCTCTCTGCTTGTTTCCCTTTCCTTTATATCCCCAAAGATAACCTCAAGGCACAATGTAATCTAACACATTGAGTTCTGTTCCACCAACACAACTGCCATCCATCCTCTCTCATTAATATCACAGAGGCAAGATTTACAACTTGGGGGATATGACCAATACCAGGAATCACGGCCCAGCCAAATGGCTACACACTATGGGAGGCGGGGGCTGGCGGAGGAGGCACAATTCAATCCATGGTACTTCCAGTCTTCTAGAAACTACTTTTTCCCTCAAGACTGAAATAGCACTTTCTCCAGGAAGTCCTCCCTAACACCAAACAGGACTTACTGTTGCACAGTTCCTCCTGCTTAGACATCTTAGCTACATAGTGCTGTCTTAGTGACTTTAAAGAACAGGAGGCTAGATGTCCACATGCAAGGAGTCACTTTAGATGGCGGTACTTCCTTACCTATTTCAGCTTCTGGTAGCTGCTGGCAGTCCTTGGCATTCCTGGATTTGTAGACGCATCTGCTGTGTGCAATTGTCTTCATGTGGTGTCTTAATGTCTCTCTGTACCTCTTCTGCGGTTTTTACAAGATGCTATTCAGCAGTAATTAGGTTTAGGCCCCACCCTAGTCCAGTATGACCTCACTAACACATACAATAGAAAACTCTTATTTCCAAACAGGGTCATAGTTACAGATATTAGGACTTCCACATTTCTTTTTGAGAGAGTACAAGTCAACCCATAACAAGAGCATTTACACACCCTGTTGTTAATGCCTGTTTGGTTGTCTATAACCCTTCACACTGTGAGCTCCCCAAGAATGACATAAGAAAAACCCCAAAACCAAACCCAGTACCATCTGGTTGATTTCAACTCATGGCCACCACAAATGGTTTCCAAGACTGTAAATCTCTAGAGAAACACTCTATCACATATTTTGTCCACAAAGCCATGCTAACTCGTATATCCCCAGCTCCTAGGGCATGGAAAACACTTCCGAGTTGTCTATTCAACAGCCATTTTTTCTCTTTTTCTTTACATAATTAGAGCCTGGTTTTATTCTAGTATCAAAAACCCCAGAAGCCTAAGAGTGAATCACGATTGGTCTGATCCAGTCACGGAAACTCACTTATCCCACCAGGGACTGGTTTAAGGAAGAGCAATGTGACCTATTTCTAGTCTTTGAGACATGAGGGAAAGTCTGCCAGGCTGACTTCTGGAAGGTATAAAGAGCAGCGTGAGAGGAAAGAGGCCGTGCCTGACTCGAGGTGGGCGGAGCGGCTGCAGTCCTGGAACTATGGTGAGAGAGGCACAAGGACAGACGTCAGCCTGGTGACAGTGACGGATCCAAAGAACCTGAGCGCTTAAACGATTTTGCTAAGACTTTGTGATACCCAGCCACGGAAGTGATGGAACTCTCAACTTTTCGTAAGGAAATAGTACTTTTCCTTTTTTAATGCTGTTTAGTTTTGTTTTGTTTTGTCTCTTGCAGCTGAAAGTAACCTGATAGAAGTACTTAGTATTTGCTGAGTGAGTAAGCATTTAGAAGCTATATATGTCAAAAAGAGAGAAGAAAGAGAAGAGACTTAAAAAGGATGACCATTTACCAGGACTCAGGAGACTGAGGACTCCATGGTATGCATTGTTATTCAAGCCTCACAGAAAATGTGTGGCCACAGTTATTTCACCCATTTTATAGACAAGAAAACTGTAGCGCAGAGAAATTTATGTGCCCTACCAAAGATCACAACAGTCCAACTCCCAGCAAATCACAGGGACAGCCAAGGTTTCCCTGCATTGCATATGGGGTCACTGTGAGTCCTCAGGCAACCAGAAGGCAACTACAAACCACCACCATCCACGGTCACAGACTTAGGAAGTTCCGAAGCTAATTTAGTATTTAAATGTTTTAATAGGACTTAGTTCAAGCCACATCTTTGTTTATAGTTTTTCATTAACAGTGTAGGACTTTTCAAAAAGTTTCTGCTTTCCACCGAAATGTGTACTGGTGCAAACATTCTAATACTGATCTCATTGACCCCCAGTATCTGTGTTTACGTAAAAACCCATACCATTGCCGTAGAGTCAATTCATACTTGTAGCAACCCTGTAGGACAGAGTAGACTGTCCCATAGAGTTTCCAAGGAGCACCTGGTGGATTGCACTGCCGACCTTTAGGCTAGCAGCTATAGCACTTACTCAGTAAAACCCAAAGAAACTCACTACGGTGGAGTAGATTCCAACTCAAAACAACGTGTAAGAACTGCCAGAGTAGAACTGCCCTGTAACACTTCCAGTGAGCACCTGGAGGATTCGAATTGCAGACCTCCTGGTTAGCAAGACATAGCACTTATTCAACTAAGCCAGAGTAGGGTGTAGCACTCACATTATACTCCTTCTGGACAGAGCCCAAAGAGCTTTCCAAGGGCCCCTACCCAAAAGACCCTAACTGATTTCCCATCAGGTTACTATTGGTGTTTCTTTGGGGCCAGCCAGAGCCCATGCTAGTCCGCCAGCTTGGCAGGAAGCCTGGATGTGGGAAATCAATCCCAGTCCGGATAATTCCCAAACACATTGTTTTCACTATACTGTGAGGCCTGTATAGATGCATGTAGCCTACAAGTCGGTTCTCCTATAGCAATCTTAGGAAAAACAAAACTCATTTGTGTTGCTTTCTGTAGCCTTTTTTCCTCCCCTTTGGTAGACATGAGTGACAGGAGCAGAGAATAGCATCCTCCTTCCACCCGCCAGAATGTCTGCTTCTTGCAGCCCGCATTTCACAGATGAGTGCTGCAGAAAATGTTTTAGCTGCATCAAGAGAATTTCAACTGTTTTTCTCCTGCTTCTGAGGGGAAAAACAAAAACTATCCTCTCTGCTGCAAAGCCCCAGGAACTGGCTGTGGAGAGGAGTCTTGTAAACTGGAAGTCACATGCCCTCTAGTGGTCATTCTTAGGAATGCTTCAGCCAGATGGTCATTTCTGCAAATCAGCCGGAGGACCGAGCCAGCAGAGCCAGTGTGGGAGAGAACAAGACAGAATGCCTAAGAACACTTAAATAATCAATTTAATGGTGGAAAGCTGTCTGCTTTTGAATTTTGTTTAAAGCATCATAGACAGACCTCGGGTATGAAAATGGATACTGAAGCTATCCACAAATCTTGGAGGGCTTTGTTTTAAGGTGCCCGAGGACTGGCCTCCCAGCACTGAGCCCCCTAAGGCTTGGATGGGTTCCCAAAGCAAGGGGGCTGAGATGGAGAAAATCCACTCATCAGAATTCCTCCTGGGAAGACAAATCTGTTTCTAATGGGAAAATATTGTAAGAAGCTGAAACCTGGGTTGACAGAATGGCTCTTTCTAGACCCAGGCAGTGTGTGGCGGGGAAGGAAAGGAGGGGGCTGAAATTTGTTTTTCTGGCTACCTGCAAAAGCAAGGAGGAAGAGCAAGAAAGAAAATGTGAGAAAGCCAGAGGAGAGAAGGCTGCCCGCTCCTCATGTGTGAGCTCTCCAGGTGACACCCCATCCCCACTGCAACCCCTACCCAACCCTTCAGAAAAGACTACTGTCTACACATGTGACAGAGACCTTTTGTGGACCCCAAAGAGGAGCTGAGTTCTGCATCCAGGTTGGCACAGGGTGAAAATACTCCTGAACACAGGAGTAGGGAAGCCTGTAGAAGCAGGAGGAAATAAGTCCCAGGAACTCACAGAAACCCTGGGGCAGGTTTTTGATCCCAGTGGCACTGGACTGAATTTAACCAGATCTCTGATGGAGAAGGGAACGCCAGCTGACAAGGTTAGAAAACAGCAGTTGCCATCAAGTCGACTCTGACTCATGGAAAACGCTTGTGTGTCAGAAGAAAATGGTGCTCCATCAGGTTTTCCAAGCGTGATTTTCAGAAGTAGATCGCCAGGCCTTTCTTTGAAGATACTGCTAAATGAACTCAAATCTCCAACCTTTCCGTTAACTATTAATCATTTGTGCTACCCAGGGACTCCAGCTAATGAGGTTACACAGGCATCAACTTGGTTAAAACAGATATTTGGGCTTGAGTTTTCAGAGATGACAGTGAAATTTATAGCCCGGAAATGCCAAATTTCACATAATGGTAACAAAAATAAGATACCTTGTTAATGGTCCCTGCCAACTCTGAAATGAAGAAGGCGCTTTAGGGATACAGCCTGTGGTCTTAAAGCAATGTAAGAATCTGCTGAGATACCTTGGGACTGAATTAGTTAAATTTCCCAAGGACTCGAAGAATGGGCAGGGAAGACAGACACAAGGGGAGAAACCCAAGGGTCACAGACTTGTCTGTTGGGACAAACTAAGTGGGCAGTGTAGGACTCAAACCCAGGTCTTTAATTGCAAATCCCACATTCTTCTCATATCCTATGTATCCTCTCTCATATGGGAAGCATCTTCCTTTTAAAAAAATTTGTGAAATAACTTCATTTGAGACGAGCTGACAGCCAGATGCTTCCCTCTGACCTAATCCACTGCTTTCCTATTCATACCACAAAAATCAATGTTATAGCAGCCCTAAAACTGCCAACACATCTGAAAATACTTAGCTCTTGTCTGAGAATGAGACCCAACTGACCAAATAAAGCACACAGAAAGTTCATGTAACTGTTCTTTCCTATATTTTTCATGTGTACCTGGTAACAAATTTTCTATTCCTTTCCACTGAGACTTCTGTCCTTCAAGATAATCCAGGCACTTGGATTCATAACGTACCATCTCACATGTAGACAGGTTGAGAGCAGGTAAGTGCTTACTTGCCTTTGCAGGCCTGGTGTCGAGCCCCCTGTTTGGCACCTGAGTAGGAATCCAAAACCAAAACCCACTGCCATCGAGTCTGTTCTAGCTCATCGCAACCCTATAGGACAAAGTAGAACTGCCCCGCAGAGATTCTGAGGAACACTTAGTGGATTGAAACTGCTAACTTTTAGGACAGCAGGATAGTGGATTCCAACTGCTAACCTTTAGGACAGCAGGATAGTGGATTCCAACTGCTAACCTTTAGGACAGCAGGATAGTGGATTCCAACTGCTAACCTTTAGGACAGCACTTGGCCACCATGTCACCAGGGTTTCCGTGTAAATAGGAAACAAGTAAATATTGTTACGTGGGCAGCAGGTGGGAGAGAATCTGTATTTGCCTCCAACTTTACTGTGAGACACAACAAACAAAAGGGCTAAGTCTTGCAAAGACACATTCACCTCATGGCTAGTCTAAAGTGCAACATGCTAGAGTCACAGCGTCCCTCACTAATCTCCCATTCATTGCATGATGATTCGTTCAAATGTCTCCCAATTTCCACAAAAGAATGAGCATAATATGGAGCTGTTTGCTTTGTTCTGCCACTGAAAGACAGACTTAGATTTATGTAGCCTGCCTTCCCCAAAGAGCTCAGCATGCTTGTCCATCCGGTGTTGGTGGCTGTCAAGTTAACAAAGGGTGTTAGGGCAGTGGCACAGAGAAGGGGGCCGAGGGAACATGCCGGCTTGTTTATACTCACCACAAGGGGGAGCTCATGTGCCCTCCTATGGACAGGCTGTCAACGGCCACCTATAGCCCAGTTACAAAGCGGACGGTACAGTTCTGCAGGTACCCGAGGTTATCCAGGCTCAAGCTGTTCCAACCAGGAAATGCCAAGCCTAGTAACGAAGGCAGGCAAATACACAGAGAGTTACAATACGGAGGGATGAGGGTGATACTGCTAGGATTACGTGTGCGTGTGGAGTCAGAGGAAGGCACAAAAGGCAAGGAATTGCTGAGGGCGTTTAAGAGATAAAGCTTCACCAAAGAGGTGACTCGGAACACGACGACAGTAGGCTCTTGATAGATGATCTAGAGGAGGGCATTTGAGTCAGAAAGAGTATCATTTGTAAAAAGAAAGCTGGACAAAATGAACAATGCCAAGCCAGCCAAGTGCCATCGAGTCGAAACCGACTCATGGCAACCCTAGGGGTCAGAGTAGAACTGCCCTCTAGAGTACTCAAGGAGACCCTGGTGGATTTGAACTGCCTCGCTTGTGGTTAGCAGTGGTAGCACTTAACCCACTACACCACATAGGAGCAGTATATTGGCAGCTGCTGGAAGGAGACTTGTGTGCTAGGCGGTGGGATACATGTGGGGAAACTAGGACTGGAGAGGACTCTACCCAGGAGTAGAAAATTAGTTGGCAACTAGCTCCCCAAAGTAGTTCCATTAAATGTATGTGTCCAGTTATTGACTATTCCAGATGTTTCCATCATTGACAGTGCAAGTTAGGAGCTGGCTTAACCAAGGGACCACGTGGTGCCACCTGATGCCAGGACCAAGATTCTTCTCCAAAAGTAACAGTTCTATCTCCAGCCAATACCTGGGCAAGTGAATAATGGAAGCCCCAGACTTCTACTCTATAGCACACACTCATCTTTTTTGCAAACCTTCGTAACACATGTTACTTATTTGAAGTTACACTCCAGGGCAGAGGTCCTGAGCCGTTATTGTGCCATGGATTCCTTACTAACATGTTAAGTAAAAAAACCTAGTGACAAGGTCTAATAAATTATGCAAGTGGTAAGTGCAGGGGACATCGATATACCTGCAACAACTATAATGTGCTATGAAAGGATCCGTGATGTCTCTTGATGAAACAGTCATGAGTATTGCTAGTACTACTCTGGTTTGTTGCCTGTATTTGTGATTGAAAGAAAATCCTGAATTTCAGTATGAAGTTAATAAAAGTAAATATGTATTTTACAGATCCCAGTTAAGAAATCTTATGTAACAACCTGGAAATGAGATTGTGGAGCCATGGCTAAAGCGCTCATCCTTCATACTGACTGGTTGTCACTGTTGTTAACCAAAAAGAACTGAAAAATTGTATGTGACCAAATTGGCTTTTTTCTCCAACTTTTCTCAGACAGGTAGCAGGCAAGGGGAGATGTGATGAGGCTGAAGGAGGTAGTGGCAGGAAAGATGGGTAGAAAGGGGTAGAGGGAGATTTTAAAGGTCTCTATCAGCAGAAACGAGATGTCTAAGTGGCACTTAGGTTCCCTCCATGCCAATTTAGATGACCTGAAACATGATGATGTCTGAAATTTTCTCTGTGGGACCGGTCAAACAAATTCTCCTCAATGAGCTTTGTGTACTATCACAGCAAGGTTCGATTAGTGACATCTCTGCTCATGCAAGTGTGTGTGTGTGTTTGTGTGTATGTGTGTGTGTTGCAGGGGCCATAGATAGAAAAAAATCCCTGGATATGTCTTTCACCTGGGCCATGGTTGGAAAAGTAAAGGGGTGAGATGAAGTATATGTCTTCATTCCACCCTAACAACAGTACTGCAAGCTCACTGCCTATTATAAAGAACTTCACTTCCCTGTAGTTACCATGAGGAGCCCCATCAAGGAATGGTTATTAAATACGTGCCTTACTGCCTATCCAGTCTCCCTGCCCCTTCCCTAGTTCACTGAAGCCGCTTCCTCAATAGGCACCAGTTCCCTGTTTTCATGTCTAATGTCTCTCCAAATCACAATTAGTGAGTTCTTCTTAAAATGCAGATCTGATTACACCGTTCTCCACCTAAAAATGATTGGTCCTTAACTTGGCCTCCAGGATCGGCACAGTGTGGCTCCACTTACCTCCGTAGCCTCGGTACTCATCTCCGCCACTCTCTCGACCAACCAGAGCTACGCTATCAGACTGGCAGTGTCCCAGGTGTGCTACACTTTCTCACCTTCAGATCCTTCTCTGCTGTTCTGTTTTGTTAGGGGTCTGTCTCTACTGCCAGGTTAAACTGCCTGTACTCAGTGACTGTTCTTCATTTACATAAGCATAGCTTCAGCACATCTATTTCGTTCTGGAACAATTTATGAGCAGGGTACATTGTGCGCTGGCCTAACACAGTGGGTTTGAACCTACATACTTTAACATTGTGTGCCAGTCATCAAATTGAGTGTTGGGGAAAGCAAGGAGTCCACAATCTGGGTGCTGAGGACTAGCAGAGTCAAAGATGTTAGCAAATCACACAGTACCAAATAGTAAGTGCTGTAAGATCCGCAGACAGCAAGAAAACAGATGAAGTTTTGGCAAAGAGGTTAGCATTTGAGCGAAACCAAGCTCATTGCTGTCGAGTTAATTTTGACTCATAGCAACCCTACAGGACAGAGTAGAACTGTTTCATAGTTTCCAAGGAGCACCTGGTGGATTTGAACTCCCAACCTTTCAGTTAAGGGACATAGCACTTAACTACTATACCAGCAGGTTTTCCACATTTGAGCAGTATCTTAAAAAGTAAGGATTACCAACAGCTTTGATGATTCAAGCAATGGAAATGAATGTGCAAAAGTACGGATGCACGAAGCACCAGGAGGGTTTGTGACCTGGTGAGTGCACTAAGGCTTGACCACAGGGAGTGCTGTTGAAGGGAATGGCAAGAAATGAGACCGCAGAAAGGACATTGTGCAGATTTTGTCAAGCTAAGCAGTTAAATGCAGCAAAGAGCTAAGATGGAATTTTAAGCAGAGAGGAGTTATGAGCTGATTTATAATTTAGTAAGATATCACTAGAGGTTAAATGGGATCATTAAACCATGAACTCTTGGGTGGCAGGACCATCTTAGTACGTGATTTAATCAATATATACTGAATTGGGAGATGATGATAGTTTTAACTGAGGCAGTTGGAGTGGGAATGAAAAACAGGGCCCAATTTTGAAAAATATTTTGGAGTGATAATCAGTGGGCTTACCAAGTAATTAGCAAAGAAAGAAAGGAAAGGAAAAAAAAATACTGAGAAAGACTTAGCAGTTTCCAGCTTGGTCTACCAGATGAGAGGAAATAAGAAACAAAGGCTGGCGGATAAAGATACTAGCCTCACTTTTTAATCTATTAGACTTGAGGGGCCTGGGAATCCAGGTTGAACTATTTACAACGGAGCTGGGTAAGAGCTGTGCAGAGATGGAAGTCACCATCTCAGAGATGCAGCTCAGAAGACAGAAATTGAGTGAGTTGAAATACCTCTGAAATACCACAAATTGTTCAAATGGTCCCAAGAAATGCATCATAATCAAGTTCCTTTATAATGATTCTAAAAAAAAAAACAAAGCTTCTCTTCACACCCCCCACCATACTCCTCACATCCCCCAGATAAAAGCAGTGGCAAAATGCGTCAGCACTACAGGTGGGGATAAGACAACCGAGACTGCAGCAGTTTGATCCCCCGACACGTCTGTGCCATAAACAAACCATAAACTGCCAGAGATGTAGGCAAAGATGAGGCTGGACTGTGTACAAGGAGAAACAATCTCAGCTTCAGCTAAACCAGACAGCATTTGAGGAAATTCTGCCAGAAATGGGATAACCACTGAGCCAGGAGGCCATCCGGTTTTGTCATGCTCCTGTCCCACTGGCCATGCACTGACTGTCCCCTACCAGTCTGCACCTCCATGGGCACCTGATAAGATGCCACAGTCCATGGGTGGGTATATTCCTGGGCACTGACAGCAGAGGCCACAAAGCCAACAGCCTAAGGTATCACTGTACCAGAGTCTCAGCTAAACTCTTTGGACACTCCCTAAAACACGAATAAGAGAACTGATTATTTTCTTGCTTTTATACCTTTTCCTTTGAAAAAAAAATCTGAATTGGCATAGAAAAAGATCTATGATGTAATATGAGGTAAAAGCAAATCATATAGCTATATGTACAATATGAACTATTTGTTTTTTAAAGTGTGTATGAATATCTATTTATATAGAATATCTAAGTATATGAATATATGTGCATATAGAATATATCTGTAAGGAGACAACCCAACATTGAGAAGCTGAGTTGAGGAAGGGAGAATGATTAACTTTTCCTTTTTACTCTTCTACATTGTTTGCCTTTTTTTTTTTTAACAAGAAACATTAATTTTCACACAAATTTTTTTTTAAAAAGCATGGAGGACTTTATAGAAGTCCTCAATATAGAAGGACAGCTCAATATTTAACAGGTATGTGTGCAAATGGCATTTCCAAATTTGCAGCTTTATGAAGATACCTCTTAATCAAGTCAGTACAAGTTTCTAATGACTGATTTAACAAGAAGGTGGTCTCCTGACTCTAGTCTCCCTCCTCTTTGGTCTCTTTCCCTCCCTTTTACCCTTCCTCTCCCCATTTTCAGCCCTACCAAGTCAGGTAAGAACTTGCGTGGAGAATGTGTGTAGGAGAAGGGAGTTACCACCATGGTAAATATTGGAGTTACTGGTTGCACAGACACTTGTGAAACAAGACCAGGCACTGCACTCTACTACAAGTTCCTGGGTAATTTGATAGTCTGCCCAGATTAACTCTAGTTTTTCCACACCTAAGCTAAACTAACATAAAATTAAAAATTAGGTCAATGATCAGGTGCAGAGCTAGCTTGTCCCTGGATTTAAGACAGGTAGGAGCATGTTCTGGGCTGATTTTCATCCCTTGGTGAGAGGTGAGTTCTTGGCTGGTTGAAGTTCCATCTCTGCCAAGTTGAGAAGCCCTCCTCAAAAAAATTCCTGCAGAATCAGGAATAATTGGCCCAGAAAAAAAAAATCATATAAAATCAGAAGCAAGGGATTGCCATTTAGGGAATTTAATTTAAAAATTCAGTAAAGTCAAAGAAACACAACAATCAGTTTGGACCACAGCATACAGTACTTTTTTGATGCTCTTTAAATATCGGGAAATTGAAAATGTAGCCATCAGTTAGAGGCAGCTCAAGCAAGAGACACAGTTTCTCTCTAGCTGGTAACATCAGCAACAGCTCTGCTAGAAGAAGCCAGCCACGCAGACAGGGCGGGAGTTCAAGGAGCTGCTTCTCTGCCCACCCCTCCTCACCATCACCATCAACCTCCACCATCCCCTCTAGCAGGCAAGCCTACTGCCCCCACCGTTACCACCCTACAGTGTCCTTATCCCTCCAGATTTTAAGGCTCCAGGTCTACCCTGGCTTCTGGCTCTTTAAATATGCCATTATTGGCATCAAAGCTCCTGAAGCAATTCTCAACATAGAACAAATAAAAGGTTCGTTTCCTGTGTCCTAGCAGACAGCATTCTAAGAATGACTATAAATTTACCAGGGTAGAATTGATTTCCTAAATTGTGTTTTTAAAATTTATCAGTGGAAGGTATTGGGACCACATGGATTTGGAAATATAGCCTGGAGAGAAGAATAATTCCTGATGTTTCTATATATATAGAAACCCTGGTGGCATAGTGGCTCAGAACTGTGACTGTTAACCAAAAGACCAGCAGTTCAAATCCACCAGATTCTCTTTGGAAACCACACGGGGCAGTTCTATTCTGCCCATTTAGTCTCATGTATCTACTTGAAATAAGAAGCACATTCTTTGGATTTTTCTTTTTTAAAAAAAATATTTTATAGTCCAATCCATAGTGTCACTATGAGTTGGAGTTGAATTGATGGCAGTGATTTGCTTTGGGTTTAGTCCAATCCCTTCTTTGAAGAGTTGATTTCAGGAATGGTTTTAGTTCTGGGTCAACAGAAAGTCTGGGGGCCATGTCTTCTGGGGTTCCTGTAGTCTCAGTTAGACCATTAAGTCTGGTCTTTTACACGAAATTTGAGTTCTGCATCCCACTTTTCTCTTGCTCTGTCAGGGACTGTTTTGTTCCCTGTCAGGGTACTCATTGGTGATAGCTGGCACCATCCAATTTGAGTTTCAGACTGATGGAGTCTCCGGTTTATGTGGCTTATTTTGCCTTGGGCAAATATTTTTCTTGTATTCTTTGGTGTTCTTCATGCTCCTTTGCTCCAAGTGAGCTGGGACAAATTGATACATCTTAAATGACACTCAAAAGCTTTTAAGACCCCAGACACCACTTGTCAAAGTGTGATGCACAACATTTCCTTCATAAACTTTGTTATGCAAGTCAACCTAAGACATCTTTCTTTTTTAACACTTTAAAGAAATCTTTCACAATCTTGACTGCTGCTTCCATGAGTGTTGATTGTGGATCCAACAAAAAAGAAACCTTTGTCAACTTCAGTATATTCTCTGTTTATTATGATGTTGATTATTGGTCTAGTTGGAAGGATTTTTGTTTTATTTATGTTGAGATGTAACCCAAAATGAAGGCTGTAGTCTTTGATCTTCATCAATAGATGCTTCAAGTCCACTTTAGTTCCAGCAAGCAAAATGGTCCATCTGCATAACACAAGTTATTAATGAGTCTTCAACCCTATATCACCTTCTTCATATAGTCCAGCTTCTTGAAGTATTTGTCCAGCACAGAAGTTGGTTCAGTATGGCAGATGGGTACAACCCTGATGTAAACCTTTCTTGATTTTTAAAATACGCAGTATGGCCTTGTTCTGTCCAAAAGATTGCCTCTTGGTCTATGTACAGGTTCCTCATGAGCACAATGAAGTGTTTTGGCATTTCCATTCTGTGAAATATTATCTATAATTTGTTACAACCCATACTGTTGAATAACCTTTCGTAGTCAATAAAATGCAGGTAAACATCTGTGTGACATTCTCTGCCTTCAGCCAAGCTCTGTCTGACGTCAGCACTGACATCTCTTGTTCCATGTCTTCTTCTGGCAGTTCCCTGTCAATATATTGCTGCAGTTACCTTTGAATGATTTTCAGCAAAATTTTATTTGGTGTGTGATGGTAATGATACTGTTTGATAATGTCCATGTTCTGCTGTATCAACTTTCTTTAGACTGTATATAGAAATGGATCTCTTCCAGCTGGTTGGCCAGGTAGCTTTCTTCCAAATTTCTTGACTTATACAAGTGAGTACTTTTGGCATCGCAATGGTTTATTAAAACATCTCAGTTGGTGTTCTGTCAGTTTCTGGAATCCTGTTTTTTACCAATGCCTTCAATGCAACTCGGATTTCTTCCCTCAGTACCAGCAGTTCCTGAAATTGCTGAATGTCAACTAATTCTTTTTGGCACAGTGAGTCTGTGTATTCCATCCATCTTCTTTTGATGCTTCATAGGATATTCAATATTTTGCCTGTAGAATCCTTCAATATTGCAACTGAAGGCCTGAATGTTTCTTCAATTTTTCACCTTGAGAAATACCGAGCATGAGGACAAATATTGTATGAGACCCCTACTATAAGGACTTAAAAACAGACTCATGTACCAAAGAAAAGACTCTTTGATGGCTGCAAGAGAGGGGATGGAAGGAGGAAAAGGGCTGGTTATAGATTATGTAGTTGATAGAAATTTGGTTGTGTGAAATCAGTGACAGCAGACATTAGAACGAAGATCAACTTTACTGGACTTCAACTTAACCTGAAAATCCTTCCAATCTTAACCCAATATTGCAAGGACAGAGTAGCAGGGGTGGGGGCCTAGGGGTCAATTGGCATAACTAGCCTATTGCTAAGAGAGTCTTCTCTGCTCTATATTGGTGAGTGGTGTCTGGGGTCTTAAAAGTTAGCAAGCTGCCATCTCAGGTACACCAAATGGTTCCAACTCAGCTGGAACTGATGATGACCAAGGACAAAAATGACATGGGGTAAAGAGAACCCAAAAGACAGAAAGACCCACGTGAATGGGTGACTATATCAGTACATGACCAGAAGAACCAGATGGTGCCCAGCCACCACCAGTGACAGCCGTGAGAAGGCTCACAAAGTTGAGTCCTAGTGGCAATATGAGCGTAGAAAGACGTACACCATGAGAACTCCACTAAAAGACTGCAATTGATGGTTTGAAAGCCTGGCGGTTCCCACAGGAGCATGGCCTAGACCTGATGCTGCCCCCTGTTCATAAATCATTACTGAGGTCAACTCCTTGGACAGGAATGGATTGGACTTGGCAACACAGAGTGACCATATTGTGTGTGCACTTTATGGTTCTAAGCATCTATAGGATGTCGTCCGACTTACCTCTTACTAGAGGGGATTGGAAAGGGTGAAGAGGAGGGGACAGGAGATTGTTAAGAGGATATGACATGTATAGAACAGAAAGGAGGAGTGTGCTGTCACTGGCAAGGGGAGCAGTAGGAGCTGCACATAGGTAGGCATGCAAATTTAAACTGGATTGTACACTTTCACTTAATCATAATGAAATAAAAGAGTGTGTTCTTCCCTTTTGATTTTCTAACACTAGATCTTAGCACATTTCATTTAATACTTTGTCTTTTCAAGCCATCTTTTGTTCAGTTCTGTTGTTTCATCATTTCTTCCACTTGCTTTAGCTACTCTGTGTTCAAGAGCATGCTACAGACCTTCCCAGACATTTAATTTGGTCTTTCTTTCTTTCCTATCTTTTCAATGACCTTTTACTTTCTTCATATTTGGTGTCCTTGATATTATCCCACAACTCATCTAGTGTTTGGTTGTAAATTTTCAGTGGATCAAATCTGTTGTTGATATAGTCTCTAAATTCAGGTGGGATATACTCAAGGCCATAATTTGGCTCACATAGAATTGTTTTAACTTTCTTTAGCTTTAGCTCAAATTTGCATATGAGCAATTGATGCTTATTCTGTAGCTGGCCCCTGGCTTTGTTCTGACTGATGATATTGAGCTTCTTCATAATTTCTTTCCAAAGATGCAGTGAGTTTGATCCCTCTGTATTCTGTCTGGCAAGGTCCATGTGTATAAGCCAAAAAACCACATCCCTTGCCTTCAAGTTGATTCCAACTCATACTGACCTTATAAGACAGAGTAGAACTGCCCCATAGAATTTTTTGCATCTGGTGAGTTCTGACTGCCAACGTTCTGGTTAGCAGCCGTAGCAGTTCACCAGTACACCACCAGAGTTTCCAACAGTCATCGTTTATATTATTGAAAGGAAGTATTTTTGATGAAAAAGTTGTTGATCTTGTAAAGTTCTATCCTGTGATCTCCAGCATCATTTCTATCACCAAGGCCTTGCTTTCCAGTTACTAGTCTTTCTTGTTTCCAATTTTGTATTCCAATCACCAGTAATTATCAAAGGAACTTGATTGCATGTTTGATCAATTTCAGACTGAAGAAGTTGGTAAATACATTCGATTTCTTCATCTCTGACATTAGTGGTGGCTAAATCTGAATAAATTGTCATATTAACTGGTCTTATAGACATATGGATACTGTCCTATCACTGACAGCACTGTAGTTTGGATAGATCTTGAAGTGTTCTTTTCTATGATGAATGCCACATCATTGCTCTTCAATTAACCACCCTTAGCACAGTAGACCATATAATTGTCTGATTCAAAATGACCAATACTCATCCATTTCAGCTCAGTGAGGCCTAGGGTATCAGTCTTTACAGAGTTCCATTTCATTTTCAACAACCTCCGATATTTCTAGATTCATACTGTTTAAGTTCCATGTTCCAGTTGCCAGTGGATATTTGCGCAGTTTCTTCTCCTTTCGAGTCATGCCACATAAACAATGAAGTTCCTGACGGCTTTACTCCATCATTGTCAGGAGACAGCTCTTATGCAGCTACATTTGAATGGCTTCCAACCCAATGGACTTGTCTTCTGACATTATATAGTTTAGTTTCATGATGAAACCAAAAAATAACTCATTTTCTCTCCTAAATCTTGCCACAAGCTCAGATGTGCTGACAAACCTGGGCCAGTTTTGGGTTCTGCCTTGCCTGCTCATGTACCCAGCCCTGCCACCCATAACTGCTCTTTCTCCTCCGGAGCCACTTTCCATGCTTCACTGGAATATTGGCGCCCTTCCTCTCTCTCTAAGAGTAAAAATTTGGGGCCAAGACTGTTCAAAGACTACTTTAGCTGACAGCATTCATCAAGCATCTAACAGATGCAAAGCACTTATCAGCATGAGTTTAGCAATAAGTAAACATCAATCATGTTAATAATTAACGGAACGTACCCCTATGCTTGTGTTTTACCCTCTGGTAGGTGGAGTAGGTGGTTAGGGGACACTGCCAAAGGATTGCCCAAACTATCTTCTCATCAGACTGCTCAGGCACTGAAATTGCTGTCATTAAAGAGGCTCTTGTTGACTCAGTCTCTTTGGACACATTAGCATCTATTTTGTCATTAGCTGAGGGAAGTTCTCTGAGGGAAGGTCTCTGAGGAGTGTTTGACTGGTACATTTTCATGGAAGCAGAGAAAATGAAAGTTTGAAGCTTAAGACATTGGCCAATCAAGGCTGGCCTAAGCTGCAAAAAACCCTGAGTGATCCTGAGCAACCAAAGGCTTAATGAGGACTCTCAATATCCGGTAAGGGAGTGTCTGAAATCTAAAAGGTGGTGAAAGGAGGAACCACAGAGAGGGGAGAAGGCGCTACCTCTCAGCGCCTCTCAACCTAGTCTCGGCTTGAGAGGGAGGAGACAGTGTAGAGGCAGAAACTCTTCAACATGCGTCCCCAAAGCAAGTAAATTCTCTGAAAAGAGGTCTCCTTATTGGAGGCTCTCAACCTAATGCTTTCCTGAGCCTCTAATCTATAAAGATGAATATGATGTTACAAGGCCATCCACACTTGAGATTTTGTATCTGTTTGAACTCTTTTGAGTAAAATGAGCTAGTGTTTCAGTTTTCCAGTCCATCCAACTCACCAGCCAAATTATTTTTCGAATATCAGTAAGTCTGTGACCCGCCTTCCTATGATAGTCTGCCACATTGTTAATGTGCCAGAAAACAGCTGAGATTAAAGCTTAATGGAGCTAAGGGAAATAATCTGTAATGAGCATTAATAAGCACAAAGTGTGAAACTATCAGTGGGATTGTTATTGGGATAAATCGCCTTTTAAGTGTCATGGAGTGCTTTGTGGTCCAGAGAGTAAACCCTCTGTTCCAGTTACTCTATCACACCCAGGAAAGCACTCAGTGTTTCAGCTAAGTCTCTTGAACACATTTTTCCTTGTAGCCACTGGAAATAAAAACCACATCTATGGTAACTGGTACCACTAAATTGTACATGTGAAAAATGTTGAATTGGCAAATGTTGTGTTACATACAGTTTTGCAACAATTTTTAAAAATGGTTCAGAAAAATAAAAACATCTGTAATGGGATTTTTTTTACTGTGCTTTAGGTGACATCTTATGGTTCAAGTTAACATCTCATTCAAATCTTTATGCGTATATTGTTTAGTGACACTAACTGCAGTCCCCACGATGTGACAGCATACTCCCCTTTTTCACCCCGGATGGCCTGTGTTCACTCAGCCGGTTACTGTTCCTTCCTGCCTTCTCAGCTTGCTATTTGGTCTTGTGTATATGATTGAACTAAGAAGCATATTCTTCACTTGTGTTAATTTTGTTTTATAGGCCTGGCTAATCTTTGTCTGAAGAGTGGGCTTTGGGAACAGTTGGAGTTTGGAGTTAACAGTACATCTGGGAGACCACAGTTTTGAGGGTTCCTCCAGGCTCTGTCAGACCCATAAGTCTGGTCTTTTTATGTGAATTTGAGCTTTGATTCTACCCTTTCTCCTGCTCTGTCAGGACTCTGCTGTATTTCCTGTCAGGGTGCTCAATGGTCGTAACTGGGCACCATCTAGTTCGCCAATGGAAATTATATTTTACAGCTATCCCCCACTGTTAAGATGTGAACATCATAGGATATTTTGTAACTGGTTGATTATAGTTACATCATTTTCTGGACTTGTAAGTATGTGAGCCAGGTGAACTGGGGACTTCTTAATATTAGAAATGTTTTCTAACATACAAACTGTTTTCCCTTTTTGAGCTACTTTATGGTGGGAATGGATACTGTGTCAACTTGACTTAGCTGTTCACCTGTAGTTTAGCTGGAACTACATTTCCAATATTCTCTCTACAGTTTAGAGATGAACCAAAAACTAAACCAAACCCATTGCTGTTGAGTTGATTGCAACTCACAGCAACCCTACAGGACAGAGTAGAACTGCCCTATAGGGTTTCCAAGGAGCCACTGGTGGATTCAAACAGCCAACCTTTTGGTAAGTAGCCAAGTACTTAACCACCATGCCACCAGAGCTCCAGACTTTGTGCAAGACTAGAAAGGCAGAGGTAAAGCAGTAGTTATTATTCTCTAAAGATGGCAGTGGTTAAATGGGGTGATGACAAACACAGAGCTACAGACAGGTTCCAACTTGTCCTTGCTGTTTTACACTCTGTATCCAGCTCGTCCCAAAAGCCAGTGCTACTGACCAAGAGCATCCCAAGGCTTGCCACCAGAGGCTTGGCTGCAGATCCTTCATCAGCAGTAGCAATGCAGAGAGTCCTTTCTACCAGTTCCCTTCTGTGGTTCCGCTCTGGCAGCTGGATGTGTCTGGCTTCCCAGATGGCCCTACAGGTTCCAGATTGTCCATTATGCTAGCCCTTCAGTGAGCCATGTTAGTAACTTGTCTCTGATCCTCCACTTTCTCCTTTTAGACCCATATTTCTCAAGCTTCTGCTACAATCAAATAATGAATCTACTACTCCATAATATGCTATCCAAAGGGTAGTAATAAGCTATCCAAAGGGCCCTTGGGTAATATAGTTAAGCACTTGATTATCATTGAAAGCTGGCAGTTCAAATCTACCCAGGGATGCCTGAGAAAAAAAGCCTGATGATCTGCTTCTGAAAGGTCATAACCTTGAAAATCCTATGGAGAGTAATTCCACTGTGCAACATAGGGGGGTGCTATGAGTCAGAATCGACCCTACGGCAGCTGGTTTGGTTTATTCCATAATACTCACAATATTTCTTCTTACGTGATTAAACTGCAACTGATTCCCCTGCCACACCATGTCAGAAGCAGTCAGCCAACTGAAAAACATCTCTCATCAGAGTTAAGAGATGGCCCTACACTTCTTGTTCCTGAAGACAGGTGTTCAGAGCCAATCTAAAAATATGTGAATAACTCTAAGCCTAAATACACAGGAACCATATAAGGTAATATTCTATGTAAATTCTCCTGCTTGTGATCTAAAATAAAGGACTGGCCTTGCAAAAGTCCCAAGAAGTTATACAATTTTAAATTGTTCCTTGTAGATATCAAAGATGGCGTGAAGTGTGGTGTCAACTTCCTACAAATATAGGTGCCCCAATTCATAATAGTTAACAAAGGAAAAGAAAAGGGAAACTGAAAGCCATGATTATTACACTCTTTAAATGGAAAAGCTTCCGTTTTTAGTCTTGAGCTGGGGGGAACAACAACATTCTGACCATAAGTATTTTTTTACCCACTGGAAGTATATTACACAAGAGATCACCCAAGTACTAATACTTTATTATCTACGTATTTTATTGTCTTACACACCCCAAGAGTTTTATCTCAGTCTCTGTCAAATGCAGCTTCTCCTTCTGATTAATCTTGTCAGTTCCTCCATGAGTTGCAAATAGTTCTCATCTGCCTCTTTGGTTTCTCTGAGCTTTCTTCAGTACCCAAGGGACCATCCAAGCCACAGATCCCTCATCTATGATGAACTGAGAGTATTCTGCTGTGTGGTATTAGGTGTGGGAAGAGGACTCACACAGAACACTGTGTTCATTGTAAGAATGTCACACAAGGGGTGGTAAATGCTATCTTAAGCAAACATGTTAAAGTCACCAGAGAGGTAGTAGACGTACATAAGTGAGCAACGTAAAGAGCTAGAATAAAGGTAATATCAGACAAGAGGCAACAGTAAACCTAGGAGAAGTGAATTCCATCTAGTCCTGACCCTGTACTAACTTGCTCTGTGCCTGTCTTAGTTGTCAACTGCTGCTATAACAAAACTACCACAAGTGAATAGCTTTACCAAACAGAAGTTTATGCTCTCACCACCTAATAGGCTGAAAATCCAAATTTGTAGCCCCAGCTCCAGCAGAAGGCTTTTTCTCTGTCAGCTCTGGAGAAAGTCCTTGTCTTCAATCTTCACTTGTTTTAGGATCTTCTCTGCACAGGGGCTGTGTTTCCAAAGGACACATTGTGCACCTCACACTACTTTTCTGGTAACATGAGGTCCACCTGTCTCTCTACTCACTTCTCTTTTGTAGCTCAAAAAGGATTGACTTAAGACACAAGCTATTTTGTAGATTGAGTCCTACCTCATTAACATAACTGCCTCTAATTTTACCTCATTGACACCACAGAGGTAGGATTTACAACACATAGGAAAATCATATCAGATGACAAAATGGTGGACAGTTACACAATACCGGGAATCATGGGCTAGCCAAATTGCATATATTTTGGAGCAACACATTTCAACCCATGACGGTGGTTGTGAGCCAATCACATACATACATTGGGTCAGAAAGTACTGCTTACGACAATATTCATTTCCATTTTTAGGACACCTATATTTAATTGTGCATTAAAGGCTCCATTTCCCAACCTCTCATGCAGCTAGATATAGCTAAGTGATTAAGTTCAGGGTAATGGGCTGTAAGGAGAAATGTTACCGAGAAGCTTCTAGAAATTTCCTTTACTTCTTTTCTCCCTTCTTAAATCTTACTACTTGGAATATGAAAATGTTGGGTTGACCCCCATTTTGGACCATGAAGACAAGAACCACACCCCAGCGACTACAGAGTAGAAAGCTATTTGTAGCCTGGGTTGCCAGTAACTGAGCCTGCACACGAGACTTTTATGTGACAGTGAAACAAACTTTTATCTTGTTCATGCCACTGTTTCTCAGATCTCTATTATTGCAGCCAGATGTCATACTAACAAATACATAGTTACTATTTTTAAAACTGCAGTTAGATTAAAATGTATACAATAAATATTTAAGTCAAATATTATTGCATTAGCAATAATCAGTGGAAACAATTGCTATTATGGGATCTTTGGGGGAAAGTTTTTGACATTTAAAAGGATCTTTGTTCTCAAAAATGCTGAGACTCTGCACTAGACCTTGTGTAGAAGTTAGAAGTGAGTAGAAAGAAATATAGGAGTAAAGGATAAGACACAAGTTAGCCTTTTCCACCTGGTGTATCCACCTAGTTAATCTACTTGAGGGAACTCTAGTAGGGTAAAGATTAGAGGACTGGCTGCTATGTAAAGGGTCTGCAGTTCCAATTTACCAGCCACTCCTTGGGAACACTGTGGGACAGCTCTACTGTGTCCTATGGGGTCACTACAAGTTGGAACCTACTCAATGGCACCTAACAATAATAACAATCTGCTTGGCATAACTGAAGAAAAAAACAAAAGTGAACAGAGGAAACTAGCCTATGGTCTATGGCTTCATCAGAGCTCCGTGGGGTAACCTTCAGCAAGAGCACTGAGAATTGTCCACCCCACCAAAACACAAACAAACCCACTGGTAAGTCAATTCTGACTCATAACAGCCTTAGAGAACATAGTAGAACTGCCCCATAAGGTTTCCACGGCAGTATATACAGCACGTAAGACAACATGTAAAATGTACATATGTCACGTAATGAGGGAGCAGCTGGCAAACAAACAGAAGGAATCCAACATTCCTTTCAACACACATACAAACACATGCACACACACATAACTATGTATAGCCAGCCATATATATAAATATATATACACACACACACATATATATATAATTATACACCACTTAAGTTTCTAACCTTTAGAGAGATGAACTCTAATATCATGGGTAAGAGAATTCTCACTATTTACATAAGCAAAATATATAATTTTATTACACATCTGGTAAAAAAAACTATCCATGACTCATCTGTCAATCTGTTATATCGTGGTAGTTTGCACATTCCATCGGGATTTGAATACCAACAGGGTCACCCATGGAGGATAGGTTTCATCTGAACTTCCACAGTAAGACAGAATAGGAAGGAGGACTTGGCAGTCTACTTCTGAAAAGAATTAGCCAGGGAAAACATTGTGAATAGTAGCAGAGTGTTGTCTGATACAGCACTGTAATTAGCGTTTCAGATTGAAAGGCACTCAGAATACAACTAAGGTAGAGCTGTCTCCTTAAAACAGAGTCAACTTTAATGATGTGGGTGTATTCAAGCTTTCAGAACCTTTATTTGCTGATGCAGCATGACTTAAAATGAGAAGAAACAGCTGCAAGCATCCATTAATAACTGGAACATGTAGTATATGAAATACAAATGTAGGAAAATTGGATATCATCAGAAATGAAATGGAATGCATAAACATCAAGGTCCTAGGCATTAGTGAGCTGAAATGGACTGGTATTGGCCATTTTGAATCAGACAACCATAGGTCTACTATTCTGGCAATGACAAAGAGGAATGGAGTTATATTCATCATCAAAAAGACCATTTCAAGATCTGTACTGAAGTATATAACACTATCAGTGATAGAAGAATATCAATACTCCTACAAGGAAGACTAGGTAAAACACCTATCACTCAAATGTACACACCAAAGATGAAGAAATTGAAGAGTTTTTACCAACTTCTGTAGTCTGAAATTTATGGAGCATGCTATCAGGATGCATTGATAATTAGTGGTGATTGGAATGTAAAAGCTGAAAGCAAAGAAGAAGGATCTGTTGTTCGAAAATACAGTGTTAGTGATAGAAATGATGCTAGAGATCACATGATAGGATTTCTCAAGGCCAACAACTTCTTCATTGCAAACACCTTTTTCAACAACATAAACAGTGACTATACACATGAACCCTGACAAATGGAATACACAGGAGTCAGATTGACTACATCTGTGAAAAGAGATGATGGAAAAGCTCAATATCATCAGTCAGAAGAAGTTCAGCAGCCAGCTGCAGAACAGATCATCAATTACCTATGTGCAAGTTCAAGTTGAAGCTGAAGAAAATTAGAATGAGTCCATGAGGGCCAAAGTACCTTAAGTATATCCCACCTGAATTTAGAGACTATCTCCAGAATAGATTTGCTGCATTGAGCACTAATGACTGAAGAACAGATGATTTGTGGAACGACATCAAGAACATCATGCGTGAAGAAAGCAAGAGGTTACTAAAAAGACAGGAAGAAAGAAAAGACTGAAATAGATGTCAGAAAAGACTCCGAAGATTGCTCTTCAATGTTAAGTAGCAAAAACAGATGAAAGAAATGATGAAGTAAAAGAGCTGAACAGAAGATTTCAAATGATGGCTCATGAAGACAAAGCAAAGTATTACAATGACATGTGCAAAGACCTGGAGATAGAAAACCAAAAAGGAGGAACAGGCTTGGCATTTCTCAAACTGAACGAATAGAAGAAAAAAATTCAAGTCTCAAGTTGCGATACTGAGAGATTCTGTAGGGAAAATATTAACATAAGAAGCATTGGAAAAGATTGAAAGAATACAGAGTCACATATCAAAAGGAAATGGCTGACCTTCAACCATTTCAGGGGGTAGCATATGATCAGAAACTAACAGTACTGAAGGAAGAGGTCCAAGCTACAGTGACGGCATGGGCTAAAAAGCAAAACTTCAGGAACTGACAGAATACCAACTGAGATGTTTCAACAAATGGATGCAGTGCTAGAAGCGCTCACTCATCTATGCCAAGAAAACTGGAAGACAGCTAGCTGGCCAACTGACTGGAAGAGATCCATGTTTATGCTTAGTTCCAAGAAAGATAATCCAACTAAATGGAAAAATTATTGAACAACATCATTAATGTCACACACAATTTTGCTGAAGATCATTCAGAACCTACTCCAGTGGTATGTCCACAGGGAACTGCCAAAAGTTTGAGCTGCTTTCAGAAGCAGATGTAGAACCAGAGATATCATTGCTAGTTTCAGATAGATCTTGGCTAAAAGCAGAGAATATCAACAAGATGTTTACCTGTGTTTTATAGACTATGTAAAGGCATTTGACTGTGTGAATCATAAGAAATTATGGACAACATTGTGAAGAACAGGAGTTCCTGAACACTTAACTGTGCTCATGAGGAACCTGTACATAGATTGTCTTAGGCTGGGTTCTCTAGAGAAACAGAACCAGGCAAGTGTATAAATATATAGAAAGAGATTTATATCAAGGAAATAGTTCATTTGATGGTAGAGTCTGAAATGTTCCCAGTTCATGGATCAGGATAGAGGCTTCTCTCCATTCACGTAGGTGCATGGGCTAGTGAATCCAAGATTGGAAGCTTTAAGAACAGGATTCCCAGCACAGACTGGGAAGATCAGCAGCTAAGCTGATAGTTCAAGTCCCAAGAACATGAAGTCATATGAACAGGAGGCAGCCATAGGATTCAAAGCAAGCAAAACAGCCAGAGCTCTGCTTAGGTTTGAACACTTGCCACACCCCCAAGGAAACTGCCTTTCAACTGATGGGCTACTCATAATCAGGTGAATGGTTACATGTAAACACTGAAAATCAAGGCCCAGCTGAGGTGAGAAGCAATCTTAACATCACGTAGTTCAAGAGACAGTCAATAAAACAGAACAAGAGTATGCTGTGTGGTTTACAGTCAGGAGAGGGTGGTTTCAGGGTTGTATCCATTTACTATACTTATATTAAATCTGTATGATGAGCACATAATCTGAGAAGCTGGACTAGATAATGAAGAACAGGGTACCAGGATTGGAGGAAGACTCATTAATAATTTGTATTACACAGATGACACCATCTTGCTTGCTCAAACTGAATGAACTTCAGGCACCTATTTATGAAGATCGAAGACTACAGCCTTCAGTACACCACAACATAAAGAAAACAAAAATTTTCACAACTAGACTGATACGCAACATCATGATAAAAAGAGAAAACATTATATTTGTCAAAGATTTCATTTTACTTGGGTCCATAATCAACATCCATGAAAGCAGCAGTCAAGAACAAAATGGTACACTGTGTTGAACAAATCTGCTGCAAAAGACTTCTTTCAAGTGTTGAAAAGCAAAGATATCCCCTTGAAGACTAAGATGCTCCTAACCCAAGCTTTGTTTTCAAGCACTTCATGTGCTTGCAAACACTGGACAATGAATAAGGAAGACTGCAGAAGAACTGATGTCTTTGAATCATGGTACTGGCAAAGAATATTGAATATACTGTGGATTGCTGAGAGAATGGACAAATCTGTGTTGGAAGCCAGAATGCTCCTTAGAAGCAAGGATGGTGAAGTAGAGGGTCAGCAAAAAGCGGAAGATCCTCAATGAGATGGATTCACGTAGTGGCTGCAACAAGGGACATAAGCATTACAGGGATTGTGAGGATGGTGCAGAATGGCACAGAGTCTTGTCCTGTTGTACACAGGGTCACTATGAGTCACAATTGACTCAGCAGCATCTAACAACAACGTACTACCAATATTTCAAATACCCACAGGATTACTCATAGTGGACAAGTTTCAGTGTGTCTTGCAGGCTAAAACAGACAGTCTACTTCTCCAAAAATTGGCCAGTGAAAGTGCTATAGATAGCAGCAGAACATGGTCTGATACAGAGTAGGAAGATGAGTACTTCTGGTTGGAAGGCACTCAAAATACAACTGGAGAAGAGCTGCCTCCTCAAAGCCGAGTTAACCTCAGTGATGAGGAATGCAGTCAAGCTTTCCCTGTGTGACATGTAGGAGTTAGTCTCTATGGAGCCTAAGAGTATGGGCTCTGTAATCCTATTGTCTGCCTGCAAGCTATGGTTTTCCCTACCAGAGTAACCCAAGCAGTCAGGTTTTTGGCTGCAATTGATAGAAACTAACTGTATACCACAAACTGAATGGCTTATAAGTACAAAAATTTTTCTTTCACAGCCCCAGAGGCTAGTAGTCTGGATTCAGGGTATCAGCAGGGCCCTACTCCACAGAAGCCTACAGGAGAAGATCCTCTCCCGTCTCTGTCAGCTTATGGTAGCCCCAGGCTTCCCTTGGCTTGAAGTGGCATCACAACTCCGCTATCACATCGATACCATCACCCTATCTATCTCTCTGTGTATAATACCTATCAGATTGGATTAGGACCCATCTACTCCAGTACGGCCTCAAGTTAACTGACAGCATCTTCAAAGATTCTTATTTCCAAGCAAGGTCATGTTCAAAGATGTCACCAGGGGTTAGGACTTCAACATGAATTACTAGGGCACACAACTCAGTCCAGAGCATTGATTCAGGAAGAATTAGGCAGAAAAGGAATTTATTAAATGGCTTTAGTGGTGGCTCATCCAAAATTGCTAGGAGAGCTGATGTCATGGATTGAACTATGTCACCACCAAAAATGAGTGTAACAATTTGGCTGGACCACGATTCCCAGTATTGTACAATATTCCTATGTTGTAAATCCTACCTCTATGATGTTGATGAAGGAGGATGGGTGGCAGTTGCGTAGGTGGGAACACAACTCAAGCTATAAGATTGTATTGTCCATTGAGGTAATCTTTTGGGGGGATACAGGAAAGGGAAACAAGCAGAAAGTTGGTGACCTCACACTACCAGGAAAGAAGCAGTACCAGGATTAGAATATGTCTTTTGGGCATATTTTGTACCTCAGAAGCTCCCAGTCCAGGGAAAGACTGACAACAAGACTTCCCCCGGAGCTGGTGCCCCAAATTTGGACTTGTAGCCTACTGGGCTACAACAGAATAAAATTTCTCTTCATTAAGGCTATCCAATTGTGGAATTTCTGTCATAGCAGCAGTAGCTGTAAAACCATTTTCAAAGGCTATGCATTTGGGATGATACTCAAAATTATAGTGCAAAACTGGTCCATTGAGGGAAGCTACTGCTGTGCCCTTAAGTGCTAGTGTGGTAGTGCACCTCAGCTCACTCCCTCTGCCACCCAGTTGTCAACACTGTGGGCCCTTGACCATGGTCTCCGATGCCCAGAGGACCTAAGCCTTCTATAGCTAACACTGGCACTAAGGAGGGGGTGGTCTCCATAGCTCCTGTGTCTTTATGTTGCAGGACAGCTACAAGGTAGGCTCCTGAGTTACTCCTTCCCAAGGTCACTTTCAAACATCTCTTGGATGTTCACTTTTAGTCTACCTGTGTGAAGCCTTGTCTACCGTCTACACTGGAGTTCCTGAGACTGTGAATTAAACATCTGGGCATACTCAGTTCCCACACTGGTGTGAACATATGAAGGAATAAGCACAGGCTCTTCGGTACAGTCATAGTCTATCACTACAGATAAAGGAAATGCAGAAACCTTTTGTTTAATCTAAATGTATTAGGGGGACGCGCTCAGACTTTATATAGGAAAGCAGCACCTGCTGATAGAAATCATTAATCTATCCCTTTGTCTATGCTCACAGTAGACTCTGATATCCCTGGACCTCTTTAATGGCTCCTACAGACATAGTCCACCTCCTCAGGGCAGTGTGTGACCTGGAATTTACACATTAGCTATTGATCTTGCTATAGCAGCAGGTCATTGTCTCAGAGTTCTGTACCTTTGAGCACTCCGGAGAGGCCTTGGTGGAGAAACATGGTCTCGGGTTCCATTGAAATTTGCCTCCATGGGCTGGCAAAGATGCTCAGGAAAATAAAGCTATGGAAAGACTGAGCACCAAGTCAGCACTAATGAGACAGGCAGATGCTGTCCAGGCTGTTCTCTGTGAACTGCCATTCCCATCCCCTGCAAACACCAAAGCACCATCCATGTTTGCCAAACTGCAGAATTAGAAAGCTGAGCTGGGCTACTGTTGTCCGGCTAGTTCAATGGACAATGACTAGATTTAAAGGTGATTTGGACACATCCAGCACTTGGTCATGCCCTTGAAAGAGGAAGTTCCCTTTGCAGTAGATGGAATTTTCTGTTTGAATTATAAACTACTAATGAAATATATTTGTGATTTTGCAAATAATAAGCAAGGCTTGATCTCAATTTTTCATTCCTCTACAGACTGTGAAAAAACAGAGACAGTAATTACTTCTTCCAAATTTTCATATGCTGAGGCTGTAAAATGATTGTGAAACCAGAGTGGAAGGGGAGGTAGGAGTCAAGTTATCTCACCTGCTTGGCTCTTAATTCATCTGACACGCAATGTAAGTTTGTTCTGCTTCCTTCCCCTGAACATTGAAATTTTACAGAAAATAAATTTTGGATTGATCATAAAAATGATGACAGTCAAGCTATTTCTGCTGTAAGAAAGGCTAAGCTCATTTTTAAAAGGAAAAAGACTACATAGTTTATACATGAATAGGAATACAAAATGACTGACTTGGAAAAACATCTATATTCAGTATAGCTAATGTCCATGAATGCATCAGCAGTTGACCTCATGGGAATTTAGCTAGCTGGTAGAGCATGCACCTTGGTGCACATTAGAGCCTCTAGGGTCGCCATGAGTCAGATCCAACTCGATAGCACTTGGCTTGGGTTTGGGTAGTTGAAGCATTGGGGAACATGGCTGTGTGTTATGGATGGAAAAGGGCAGGGGAAGGGACTCTGTGTGGCACTTGGTTAGATTTTAGCCCTCATTCCCCTCTGAGCAAGGTACCTTGGCTCATCCTTATAGCCTGAGCATCAGATCAGTTTCTTCATGGGCCTTTCTTGTCTGAGAAGCATGGACCCCTGAGGACACAGTGGTTAACAGCATGATTGCTAACCAAAAGGTTGGCTGTTAACCAAAAGTTGACAGTTCAAATCCACCAGCTGCTCCTTGGAAGCTTTATTGAACAGTTCTCATCTATCCTATAGGGTTGGTAAGAGTCAGGACCGAATCGGCAGCAACAGGTCAGGACTTTTTGGTTCTAGAAGCAGAGTATGGAGACAGATAGGCAACAAAACTAATAGTTGAGTTGCAGCCAAAAGCATTAGCCTCCAAGTACCATCTGGATCCAGAGGTCAGTATTCAACAGAAGTCCCAGCTAGTCCAAAGTTGCAGAAAATACAGAGCTGGAGCAAAAAGTGAGTCTTGAGCAACATTGTAAAATCCTAAACCTACAGGGTAGGGATGGGGGCCCGCTTAGAGGAAGGATGGAGGATTTGCAAAAGTCACAGTGGTATAGACCCTGAGCCTGTGAATCAGCTGCCACAGACATCTTGCTAACTGCGTAAGAATGAGATCAAACTATATGACCTGGGCCAGAGAGTGAAGGGGACAAATCTAAAGACTAAGCTGTGGAGTGAGGAAAAGTATATCCAAGGCCATGAGCTGAGCCATTAGGAGATGGAGACAGGAGTTTTTTACTGAAGCCAGAGCAACAGAATTAAAAGGAGAGGAGCAGACTGTTCTTCAAAAATAAAAATGTGTTTTCGTGGTCATTAACGGTGGGCCTAGTTTTCCTATTACGTATAGAAACCAATGGAAAGCTTGTGAAGCTGCTGGAGGATTTTCAGCTCTGGCCAGAGAAGGATATTCCACGTCCTTTCCATTACATCACACCATGAAGTTTTACTAGGCTCCTTCAGGCAACATTTCTGAATGTTTTCTATTTTGTACAGATAGGCATCAAGATACAAATCACATGTTTGGACAAAGGGAAATACCAACACAGTCGGCAATTCAGAAAAAGGTAAAGTGTGATGGCCTAGGAGTGAGTTTACTGAGTGCCATGTTACATTTGCAAAATAACCAGACTGAATTGCCCCTGCAAGTGAAATGGAAATCAATGTGTCAGGACAGAAACAGAAAAATGCATGAACTCTACCGACTACGTTTCTCAGTACAGAAAGAGGCAATGGGTCTTCATTTCTGTTTGCCATTTTTGTCTTATTCACAGATAAATGAACTGGCTAACCGAGGTACCACAGTGTCCCAGATAAATCCATTTTCCTAGACTGCTTCAAATCATCCCATAACCACCTTGAGTTTAAATGTGCTTTCCTTGTAACCCATGAATGTTCAGTTCCTCTGCCACACAGAATGTGAGCATGATCCTCGTCTCCAGATAAACGAAAGACTGCCCAGCTGTTTTTAATTCTGAATCTACCAAATTCAACAAATCTAGGCATTTGTTCCTTGTAAAGGAAATTGTCTTGAACTAGTAAAAGAAAGGGCCGCAAATATGTGACATATTAACAATGGCAATAACAAAAATCTATAAAATGGTAGGGAATATGAATGATGACATAAGTGCTAATTTTCAGTTCTGTTTTCCATAGCAGGGGAGAGTAACAGAAATACATGTGGCATTTATTTTATTTTATATGATAGAAGTAAAATGTGTCTATATTATCCCATGCAGATAATCTCTTAAAGCATTTTATCAGTAACTTTAGTTTTATTGCATCCTGAAGATCTTTAAAGAGGTCAAAGATCATTTGTTAAATGTGATTGGAATTTCTTTTACCAGATTGAAAAGAGTTTTACAAGAGAGAATGCGGATAGTGTGATAACTGTACATGGTCACTGTAACATTCAACTGGGGACCATTTTCATCAGTAACTAAACACAATCATTAGTGAACCTGATCTAGGAAATTAAAATGAACAGAAATACTTAACTGACCATTTTTTCCCCCAATGGTATTTTTTTTATTACTGTGATTAAGTGAAAGTATACAATCCAAGTCAGTTTTGCATGCTCACCTCTCTACAACTCCATCTGCTCTCCTCACCCTGTGACCACACTCTTCCTTTTTATTCTTCATTTCCAGTATCCACTTAACAAACACCTGTCACCTCCTCTCTACCCTCTCCCTTAGAAAGAAACCAGCAGGGCAGCCTTCTACATATGTATAGAACCATAAACTACACACATCACATGCTCACTCAGTGGCCCTGAGTCCAGTCCTTTCTTTGTCTGAAATGTTGACTTCAGTACTGGTTTCAGGTCTGGTCTAGAAGCACGTCTAGGGGCCATGTTCCCAGGGGACTTAACTGACCATTTTTAAATCTGTCACTTTCTCTTATATGATGACAGTGAGAGGACGATAAATGTACATAAATCATGTACCCAGCCAAACCAGTGAGATGAGTCTAATAACCAACACCTCTCAACGTGTGTTGAGGACCTACTGCTTCATGGACAGAGTGCTAAGGTTTGATGTGCACTATTTCCTTTATCCTCACAACACTTTGAGGCAGACGTTGTTACTTCCATTTTACAGTTAAGAAAATGGATGTGTAGAAAAGAACTTGATGACCATCTCAAAGTTTTACTCTACTTGCAAGCTAGTGAGTTAGTGTGCCACAGTTTAACTCAGAGGACAGCAGACTCCCCGGTCAGAAACGAAGGACTTGATTTTTATTGCACCGCAGTCTCAGTTTTAGCACTGAGAGTCACAAATAGGGAGAACTGGTCATTCTAGTTCTACTGTCCCCCAAGTTGCATGGAGGCATCATCTCAGGTGAGAAATGAGGGCACACTGGACCAAGTCACAGCTCAGGAACCCTGAGTTTATGGAACCCCCAATCTTATAAGGCTCACTGCTAGTTAATCCACCCAAACTTTGTGCCAAATTTAAAAAATCACCTGAACAGCAAACAAATCTACCCTAGAGGAAGACATTACCTCTATCTTCCAAAATTATTCTCTGTAAAAAATCCTCGAAAAGGTCATACGAAATAAAAGCTGTCATAAGTCATGCAGAAACATGGTAAAACCATGGAGAATTACCTCCCAACATTCACAACTACTAAGTGGCAAAGGCAGTATTCAGAACTAGGTCCTTCAGCCATCAAAACCCATGTGTTTACTAATCTTCTATCACGCCTCTTAAATTATGTTCAGGTTTATAGGTTAGGTCAAAAGAGGCTTTTCTTTATTTGAAGCTTTGAACTGTTGATCATTATACCATATATAGATATATATAATACATGTACGATATTTTCAACCTTGAATGCTCTTAGGAAATAGAAATTTGGAGACATTGTTGTAGTCCAAAATAAATTTAAATGAGTTATTTTGGTTAATTGACTTCTAAGGGTTCTTTCTGCCTTAAGAGTTTATGATTCTCCTTCCACAATATTACTACTTGCTATTTTCTTTCCTCTTGTAATGAATGCTTTACACACAATTATATTCTTCTGCCTCATTTTGAATCCAGGCAGAATTTCAATAACAAAACTAGGCTATATATTTTAATACCAGAGCAATTAAAAAGCATGTTCTGTTATAAAAAGAAAAGCATAGGAACTCACATTTCACAAATTTTCATTATTTGGTGTAGTGTTAACCATAACATCAGATAGGAGTGACATTTTTTAGGCAGGTAGAGTTTAAAAGTTTGTGTTGTTTCTTTTTTTTTCTCCCTATTATTCACAGAAAATTTCTATTTCCTTTTTTTTGTTTAATCAAAGGTTCTAACAGAGGAAGATATTGCTGCCTGTTATGAAAAGGTTATTTTCATTTGCTTTCTGAGTAGAGAGCTGGTTCTCTTCTCTATTGCTCTCTAAAGATAAAAGGAAGATGAAAAGAAGCACGAGAGAACAAAAGAAGTGTGATAAGAGAGTTTCCATATTGTCTGAGTGGTATTCAGTTTGCCATAAGGACACAGGAAACCCTGGTGGCCTAGTGATTAAATGCTATGGCTGCTTACCAAGAGGTCGGCAGTTCAAATCCATCAGGTGCTCTTTAAAAACTCTATTGGGCGGTTCTCCTCTGTCCAATAGGGTCACTATGCGTCAGCACCAACTTGATGTCACTGGGTTTGGTTTTGTCTTCTAAGGACAGTTAGCTGCATAAAAGCTCTACAGCAAAATATGAAAAAGTTGATAGAAACAGCCCATCCTCTGGAGAGACAGCTGCTAACTGCGATGCCCTCAGGACATGATCGCACCACCCAGAAACCACAGGGATACTTGGGGACTGTAAAGATTAGAAATCAGGATCAGGACACAGAGCTATTTTCAGTTGATTCAAAAGGTTAGTGGAAATTATATACTCCTTTTACTGGAGAGCCTTAAAGAGCCAGGCTATCCAGGTGAATGTATGAAGCAGGAGCAACATCACAGGCATGGCATAGCCTCTGGCAAACTAGAATTCACTTGTTTCCACTTAAAGATATTTAAATTCAGTTTTAACAAAACTACCCAACTAGGATCTGAACTATATTGGCCCACCAGAGGACCCAATTGCAACCTGTGCCTCCCAGGCCATGTTTGCAGCAGTAAGCGACATTGTGGTAAATGGAGAAAGGATTGAGGTTGTCAACGATTTCACTTCACTTGGGTACACCATCAACACCCACAGAAGCAGTAGGCAAAAAATCAAGACACATTGCTTTGGGAAAATCTGCTGCAAGGGACCTGTTTAAAGTACTGAATAGTAAAGCAGTCACCTTGAAAACTAAGGTGCAACCGACCCAAGCCATGGTATATTTTCAACTGTGTCACATGCATGTGAAGGCTAGACAGAAGAATTGACACTTTTGAATTGTGGTGTTGGAGAAGAATATTGAATGTTCCATGGACTGACAAAAGAATCAACAGATCTGTTCTGGAAGAAGCACCATCAGAGTGCTCTGGGGAAGTGAAGACGGCAAGACAGTGTCTTACCCACTTTGGACATGCTGTCAGGAGGAGTCAGTCCCTGGAGGAGGACGTTATGCTTGGCAGAGTGAAGGGTCAGTGAAAAAGAAGACGCTCAATGAAATGGATTGACACAGAGGCTGCAACAATGGGTTTAAGCATAAAAATGATTGTGGACATGGCCCAAATCTAGGAAGTGTTTCGTTGTGTGCATAAGGTTGCTAGGAGTCAGAACTGACTCAGTGGCGCCTGACAATAACAACAACAGGCCATCTCAGACACCAAACTACTGTCATGTTGTCTACCAGACAGATGCATCAATAAGAGGCAGTGGTGAACTGTGCTAGCAGGTCCTTTTCTTTCAGGCAGCTTCCTGTTAACTACTGCTGGTACCACAACAGTTAAGACTGAAACATCTACCACCGCTGGTCTGCCTGGTACACTCTCAGCACCATCACGCTGTGTGATCTGAATAACAAATAGAGTCTACTTTTAAAGAGGCTCTAATTTGGCTGGGAAGGCAGGACAAGCTTATGCAAACATAAATATGCTGATGTTGCAAATTAGCTGGTGTTAAAATCCGCCGAGGCACCGAAGAGACCCACAGCCCAGAGTCGAGGTTGCTGTCATGACTGCTCTGCATCTTATAATCCATGGCTTATTAACTCCCACATCTACACACAGACACAGGCAGTCCAGTAGCACATAATCCAGCACCCGAAAGCAAAGTGCATAAAATAAACGACATCATGTTTTAACCTCTGTGTGTACTCAGGGTCATTCACAAAGGAAGAAACTGCTTATTATTATCCACCATGAAAAAGTTAATTCAGGTATCAGATTCTTGGCTAAGATAAACTTGTAAATCTATTAATGATACACTATAAAATTTTAAATGTGTGTCTCTCTCTGTCTCTCTCTCTCTCTCTCTCTCTGTGTGTGTGTGTGTGTGTATGAATGTATGCATCTATAGGTGTGTCTATAGCTATAGTCCTGTAGCTGCGTGTATCTATGGGATTTCCGGGTGGTACAAATCATTAACGTTGTTGGCCACTAGCAGAAAGATTGGAGGTTCAAGTCTATCCACAGGTACATAGAAAGAAGAGCTTTACAACCTACTTTTAAAAAATCAACCATTGCAAACTCTATGGAGCACAGTTCTACTCTGACACTCATGGGGTCACCAGGAGTCAGGAACCACCACCAACTGGTTTTATATATTTCTATTCTTTTTTCTTTAATCTCCAACTGATGCTATTTAAAGAGCAGATTGTTTTCAGAGAGTAAGTATTCTCTCTCAGACTCTCTTCAACAGAAATCATATTCTACAAGGTCTGTCAGTATCTTCAGATTTTCACTTGTTTCTAAAGCACGTCAGTTGTTTGCGCAGGCAGCACGTCACATACCCACAGCACAACACTTAAGAGAGAGCACAGTACATGTGCCTCCTTTCCAAGCCAGTTGGCTCCCCAGCCCATATAAGCACACATCCTTTCCTTGCACACTAATCACTGCAGTGTCCTTCATACTCACAGGGAAGGGACAGCCCAGAATAGGGCCATCTGTGGAAGGCTTTCGAGGAAAAGTCTTTGCTTGTGATTTCATCAGTTCATGTATTATGCTTCGTAACAAGGTTATCATAAGGCTTGTTTGGGAAAGCATTTCTTGTGGGTAAAATAGGATTAACTCACAGGATTAAAAAAACTTTAAAACCACTCAGAAAACAAGATTATTCATAGTTATTCAAGATTATTTGAATAATAGACAACTATAACCCAAGACGACCACCAAGTGGACATTTGCTGCACCTAAATGCATAAAGACATTGTACGATGACTCTGGGGAAATTAATTTGGCGTTGAGAAACCACTTGAGCTACTTGTCTTTGAAGAAGTATAGTTTTGAAAGTCACAATAAGCAGTGATATGGGACACGAGGAGATTTCATTCCTCAGCCCCACAAGCATTACACGAGTCAGAGCAGCAGGATGAGTGCAGGAGCACCTCATGGACTGATAGAGTTGTGCAAGGCTTTGGGCTGACCAGGAACAGAGGGATATCGAGGGCAGCAGAGAGTGAAAATTTGGAAAACAAAGTGAGTAATACTTATTTAGAAACTGAAAGCCCACTATGATCACAGGTAAGACCTCAGTCATTGGAAGACTTCTGGAAAGATATTTTCTTAACTCCTACACATGGAGTCATCTAGGTGGTGCAAATCTGTAACAACCTCCTCCACTGTTAATCAAAAGGCTGGAAGTTGAGTTCACCTAAGGGTGCCTAGAAGAAAGGCCTGGTCATCTACTTCCAGGAAATTAGCCACTGAAAATTCTGTCAAACACAGTGCTATACCAACATGTATAGGGCCTCCTTGAGCTGGACTCAACTTGATGACAAGTGGTTGATTACAGTTTTACTTGCATTATACAGGTAACAGCTAGAAACATTTTTAGTGTTATTGTTATAGCAAGATAAAGAAATTCTTATGCCAAGTCAAATTAAAGGAAAAGAAGGTGAAAAATGCCTTAAATCCAAACCCATTTTCCACATGTATGCCAGCAAATCAGTCACACAGTTACATGTCAAAATCCTAGCCGGGCACTGAAAGGAATCTGAAGAGCATTGTTTTGTCCTGTGAGTCTTTCAGTGTGTTAAATACAAAAGTCAGTTCCCTGGGTGAGGATTCTCTCCTCCCAAAAATGAAATTGGGAGTTTCTCTTTTGACACTTCATTTTCTACAAGAGAAAAAAGTTTGGTTTTCTGTATCTAACAACGCTCTTTGAAAACAGAATGTCAGCTAAGCTGACAGATCAACCTCAGCGTCACAAAGAGAGACAACCAGACCACATGCTTATCTTGATGTGATTCAACAGGAAGTGTATAACACCCTAATGTGTACTTGACAGAAAAAATAGATCAGATCTTGATCTGATCAAGCCTCAAGATTGAAATATCAACTTTATAGGAAATACAGATAACATGACCAGTAACAGCAAGACATGTCCAGCACAATTCAGAACGGGGCAAGTTCTGCAGAATTAATGACATCGTTTCTTCAACTTACAGTTGCAAAAAAAGAAAGCAAACAATGGAGACACACGGCTTAAAAAAAAAAAAAAGAAAACTTGGCAGATGCATCAACCAATACATTCTGTCCATTCGTTTAGACTGTGATGTGAACAAATCATCTAACAAAAAGTTCATGAGACAATCTGGCAAACTTGAATGCTAACTGAGTTTTGTTTTTTTTTTAAAATCTTCCAGCTCTGAGGTTCCAGGATGCTAGTTTTGGTCCTGTATCCAAAAACATCTCCTACCCCAAGGATCTGAGACAGGAACATGAAGGACCAGCCTAATCATATCTTGGAACATTCCAGAGTGATAAGCAACTTATTTTATCACCCACACCCTAGGATGAGTTCCTTAAATTATTCCTATTTTTTTTTCAGAGAAGCCAGTTTAGACCCAATTCAGGGGCATTGGCAAATGATATGCAGCTGACCACTATATGTCCTTCCAATGGAGACCCCAGAGAGCTACATTCAAGACCAGAGAAATCAAACCAAGCAAGCAAGAAACTGCACACGTGTGACACGCTCTAGCAAGTCCTGCTACCAGTCCTGGAAGGCCCTGTGGCAGGAACTATCTTGAAGTCCGGGTGTGCACACAACCAAGGGACAAGCAGCCTCTCATCTTACCATCCAAAAAAGGAAATTCTTCAGATCCCCATCGCTAATTTGTTGTCCCCAGCTATACCCTGGGCTTAGATGAGCTATAAAACCCCACTTTAAATTCATTCAGTGGCACACTGTGCAGCTGTCAGACTTCAAAGTGTTTTCATTTTCCAATTTCTTTCATAAGCAACCAAGTCTCCTTAAGTAATTCTTCCTCATGAGTCTGACAAGGACCCTTGAGGGGCTTCAAAGCCCCCCAGTAACAGATCCTCACCTCTGTTTTTTGTTTTTTTTTAGTTATACCTTAGATGAAGTTTTACAGAGCAAACTAGCTTCTGTAAAAAAAAAACTATACAGTCCCAATTCACCTGGCCCAGGAGTAAATAGAGGACATGAAGGACAGAAAGAAAATATGAGCCTAATAGATGCAAGGTGCCATATGATCGAGAGACCATTTCGGCACAGAACCAGAAGAACTAGATGGTGCCCGATCACCACCAATGACTAACTGGGTGGGATGCACAGTCCAGAGCCCCTGATGTAGCAGGAGAAACATAAGCATGCAGAACTAGAAATCTACCAAATGACTGCACTTGATGGTCCCTCAGTCTGAAATGTCCCTTGAGAGCGTGACCTCACACTCTCTAACCCCAAACCTTATCCAGAACCAATGCCAGCTCTCCACACAAAGACTGAACTGGACTATATAAGACACGGAGTGATGCTGGCCTTGAACAAACTTTTGGACTTAAATATATACATGGATCCGCCTGAGAAACTCACTGATGGTGAGATGGGACAGGACTTGGTCAAATGGGCCAGGGAAGTTCTGGATAAAAAGGGGGAACACGCTGTGGGGTGCAGTGGAGGGCCGGTGGGAAGGGATGGGAAGCAGTTAGAGTAGAATAGTGGTGTGAGTTCTAGGTGTTATATGGCAAATTGATAGAGATTGTAAACTCGTACTTAAATCACAGTAAAATTCATTTAAACAAAAATCAAGCAATTAGCAGACATATTGCTTTCTGACCTTGGTTGCCAAGCCTATGACATGTCTACATTTTCCTATTCTCCACCTTGGGTGCCCTACTACCAGCTTTCCTGTCTGCTCCAGCCTTCTCATCCCTTGCCTCTTAGCTGATGTTCCCATTTAGTCTAGTTTTGTTTTATGGGCCTGTCTAATCTTTGGCTGACTTCATACCGAGCTAAAAAGGTTTTCTGGGGCCATATTCTCAGGGTTTCTCCAGTCTCTGTCAGACCAATAAGTCTAGTCTTCTTTTTATTTTTTTTGGTGAATTAGAATACTGTTCTACTTTTTTCTCCAACTCTATTATGGTCCCTGGTTACCTGAGTATTTGGTGATATTAAAGGATGAGTGTTAATTTTCCTTAAGAGAAATAATAGTAATGTTTGAAAATAATAGCAATAAATCAAATCCCTTGCTGTCAAATTGATTCTGACTTACAGTCACCCTACAGGACAGAATACGAGGTCTGACAATTAAGTCTATGAACTTAATTGTTCTAAGGGCTCCATACCTCCTTGCTTAATATCACTGCTGTCACCTTTAAAGTACTTCCCTCAGGAAGCTATCCACCAGTGCCCGCACCTAGCCTTTTCTGGAATGGCCGCTGTGCACAGTGGCACCGTGGCAAGTTTGCAAACTTAGTCGTATAGTTGTCTGTGAGGGTTTTTAGCCAGTAAACAAATAACTGTATTGGAACACCCAACAACTCACCTGATCCGGCCCCCAATGACTTTTTTTACTTATCCAAAGATAAAGGACATATTGAAAGGAAGACATTTTGATGACATTCAGGACATCAAGGGAACTATGATAACAGCTCTGGTGGCCATTCCAGAAAACGACTTCCACAATTGCTTTGCAGGGTAGACTAAGCACTGGGGTCAGTGCATAGCTTCCCAAGGGGAGTACATTGAAGGTGACTGTAGTGATATTCAGCAGTGAGGAATGTAGCACTTTTTCTAGGATGAGTTCGGGAACTTAATTGTCAGACCTGGTAGAATTGCCCATAGGGTTTTCAAGGCATGGCTGGTGGATTCAAACTGCTGACCTTTTGGTTAGTAGCCAAACCCTTTAACCACTGTGTTGCCAGGAATTTTGCTCCAAACAGTTCAACAGAAAAATTTATTGAAGGGGAAGGTTATAGATAAAGTAAGACTGGCCATGTGTTGCTGATTTTTGAAGCTAGGTGATGAGGGCATGCGAGTTCATTATACTAGTCTCTTGACTCCTTTGTATGTTTAAAGATACCAATAATAAAAAGTTTTTACTTGAAAATGTGAGTCAAAAACATTAAAATTGATCCGATTTTCTCTAGAGATTTGCTAATAGACACCAATAATTTATATCAATTGAATTTCATTATTTTCTATTTTACACGAGACAAGTATGAGAATGTTACTTGTTACACTGATAATGAGGACTGCTTTCAGGGTGGGAAAACGAGTGACTTGAGGTCACAGTGGGAAGGAAACCACATACCTTTTTAAATGACAACCCATGCACTTTTACTACCAATGGAAAAGAACTAATGTTTTTAAATATTTCTTGCTAAATAAACATTTTTTGAATGGAAAAGAAAAAAGTGTATTCATTTCTTGTTCCATTAACTTTCTCCTCCCAGCCCACACCAAAAAAAAAGCAAATCAAGTAATCATACACAATTTTTTAATGAGATACAGAGGTTTATCTACAAGGTAGTGAAATTAATTTTCATAATTTACACAAAAGGCAGGTCCACTGTTTTGTAGTCACACATTTTGTGTAAGTGCAACAAGTCAACAATCTTTCTGGTATACCAGGAAACAAAATTCATCACACTTCCGACAGCAGTCAGACCATTTGAGTAGACTTCTGTATATATTTGGGAGTATCGTTAATTTTTTGACTAAGGCAGTTCAGCGTGATTTCTGCACTTAGGAATAGGCAGTGTTAGCTGCTGTTTATGTGCAACCAAACACCTCATGGGATTCGGTTTCCTTGGTTTGGAGGTTTAGAGTCATGGTTTCATAGAACATCTCAATTGACCGGTCTAATGCCTTATTTAGTACTTCTGTTCTACCTCCTGGAAACTCTGGTGGTGTAGTGGTTAAGTGCTATGTCTGTTAACCAAAAGGTTTGCAGTTCAAATCTGCCAGGCACTCCTTGGAAACTCTACTGGGGCTGTTCTACTTTGGCCTACAGGGTCACTATGAGTCAGAATTGACTAAATGGCAGAGGGTAGTTTCTACCTCCTAGTTTGTTGCATTGTACCTGGGTTCTTAAAGGTTTGCAAGTGACCATCCAAGGTGAACAACTGGTCTCTGTTCACCTGGAGTCACAAAGAGAGTCAGGAGTATGAAGAGGAACTGTGTGTCTAACTGCCCCCATGAACAAATGCCTCTTTTGGCATAAGACCAGAACTGGATGGTGCCCAGTTGCTATTATCGAATGTTTTAATCAAAGATTCTATACAGAATTCTGATCTCCAAGGAGTGTACCATGGGACAGAATTCTGAATTCTCATAGAATTCAGACTTTCTGGAACCACAGAGGCTGGATGAACACCTGAAACTCTTATGTTAAGATAAGCCTTAAATCTTAAACCCAAATCGCCCTAGACATCTTCTTTAAACTAAGCAGTAAGCCGAAGAAACCAAATCCAGTGCTACCGAGTGATTCCAACTCATAGCAACCCTACAGACAGAGTAGAATTGCTCTATAGAGTTTCCAAGGAGCACCTGGTGGATTCAAACTGCTGATCTTATGGTTAGCAAATGTAGCACTTAACCACTGTGCCGCCAGGGTTAGGTTAGCTTATTTAGTAACAAATGTTTGCTGTGAGCATCACGCTCCTTTAAAGTACTATTTAAAGCAAAAAAGCAAAACCTGTGAGTCAATTCTGACTCACAGCAAGCCGGTAGGACAGAGTAGAAATGCCCCACTGAGTTTCCAAGGAGTGCTTGGTAGATTTGAACTGCCAACCTTTTGGCCAGCAGGCACTGCACGTAACTATTACACCACCTGTACCAGATCAAATTGACATCAGTAGCTCAAAAGGTCAGACAGCAAGCTCAGGGTGCAGTCAGTTCATGCTAATGAGGGGGAAGAACAATGCAGAAAAAGAGGATGAGAATGGTTGCAAACATGGGAGAATGCAGTCAATGTCTCTGAATTATACATGCAGAAATTGTTGAATAGCTACATGTTTTGCTGTATTTACTTTCAGCAATAATGAAAAAAAAATTTTTTTTAAATATTACTAAGCCAGGAAAAAAAAAAGAGGCAGAAGAAAGGGCAGTATTACTCAGTGTTGATTCCATACACCCACTGAGGCAAGTTAATTCAAACTCATAACAACCCTACAAGACAAAACAGATCTGCCACATAGGAGTTCTGAGGCTGTAATGCTTACAAATGTAGGTTGCCACATCTTTTTCCCACAAAGCAGTTTGAACTGCCAACCTTTCTGTTAACAGCCAAGTACTGAAGCACCGCACCACCGGGGGTTTTATATTCCACAGAGTGGTTCTAACAGCAGCCACCGCAATCAGGCCGCATTTCGCAGGTTAAAGGCATGGTCCTCCAGACTGCCGTGTCTACCCACGGCTTCAGACTCCAGTGCTGCCTTCGCTTCTGACCGGCTGGCTACAGATTCAAGGGTTCATATTTCCCCTACCCCCCTCAGGTTGGATAACTTATTAGAATAACTCACAGTGCTCACTGACAGTGCGTAATGGGATTACAGTTTTAGTATGTCAAAAGGATAAAAATCAAGCCAGACAGAGGAAGAGAAGCACACCTACATAACAATGCCAAGAATCATGCCAATCACGGAAGCGGCCCTGAGCTTCAGATTTAGAGTTTTTATTATCAGATTAGCATGGCCCTGCCTCTGAACTCAGTCTCCAGTTCGGCTTTCTCTCCAGAGTTAAGGCAGACAGTGACGGACTGAAGGCTCCAAACGTCCAATCACATGGTTAGTTTTTCCAGCTTGGTCAGCCTCTACCCTGAGTCATCTCTTTAGCATAAACTATCAGTTGCTGTGAGGGATTCACCAGGAATAATAAAGGACACTCCAATCACTAAGGACTGGCCAGCCTCCTAACAGCCCACTTACTGCCTGCCCTGTCACCCATGTCCAGCATGATACCCCATGATAGAGATTTCTCTTTTCCCTAAACCCCAACCAAACTCATCGTTGTCCAGTTGATTCCAACTCCTAGAGCAGAGCTACCCCATGGGGGCTCCCAAGGCTATACTCTTCAGGGAAGCAGACTGCCCACATCTTTCTCTCCTGGAGTGGCTGGTGTATTCAAAGCACTAAACTTTCAATCCTGCACTGTGCTACCAGGGCCTAGAAAACTTTAAACAGATTGAGAAGACTTCAGCCCACTTCTAGCTCACCTGCTCCCTGCTTACCAACATACTCCTACAATTCTGCTTTGTTAGTTTGTTGCCAGGTACAACCCCCAGTGGCTTGTTGTTGAGATGTGTGATGGTTTCCTGCCTGGGACCTGTGAGTACTTAAATTCTAGTAGTTTCCTAGCCTTCTTGTGTGTCATGTTCTCATACCACATCTGACAAATCATCCATGACATCTACAGACACCCTTTTGGTCAAACTCAATATGCTCATTCCGGTGACATACAGTATATTATTAACACCTGCTGCTCAGAGAGTGTGTTTTTCTTTGACTGTTTTGTTTACAGTTTTATATAAATGCCCAGTATCACTTTTCAGATACTTGTTGGGTGTTTCAAACTTCTGGACAATAATAAAATCTAAACCAACACTGGATCAATAGAAGTTTCCAATCATTCTTCACCATCTTGTAATGTTAAACAGCTTACTTGTCTGTCTTGAGCAAAGTACAGCCAGAATGCTCTTTAGAAGGAGGGAAGGAGAAGCCTCATATACTCTGGACATGTTATCAGGAGGGATAGTCCCTAGAGAAGGACATCATGCTTGATAAAGCAGAGGGTCAACGACAATGGGGAAGACCTCAAGGAGATGACTGATGCTGTGACTGTAACAAGGGGCTCAAGCATGACAACAATTGTCAGGATGGTGCAGGACAGGGCAGTGTTCTATTCTCTTGTACACAGGGTTGCTATGAATCAGTACTGACTTGACGACACCTAACAATAACAGCAACCTTCTTTTATGATGCCTTTTTCCACCTGTAAAATGGTATGAGCACATTCTGAGTTTACAGGAAGTAGGGGAAGCAGAGGATTGCAGAAATTAGTGTTTTCACTCATCTCAGGCATATCTCTATAAACAAGTAAACTGTGATTACCCTCTAATTAAGATCATGGGCCTCAAAGCTCTGACACCCACCACTAACACTTCCAGGCCCAAGGCAGGAGAAACTATACCCTCCATTGTTGACCTTGTTATCGAGATTGACTGGCTTCAGAGCCATACCCATCCCGCACACAGAATTGAGACTGGTTTTGTTGCTGGGGAAATCCCCTATGCAAAGGTTTCTGTGTGATAACTCAGAGGAAAGATGCCTACAGACAGCTCCAAATTATTAACGGCTTCTTTGTTTCAGATGCGGCAAATGGAAGGAAAAAACAGCGCAAATTTGCTGCCAAAGAGTACTAGGGATTAAAACTGCCCCTGGAGGAAAGACAGGAAAGCCCTGCTGTTTTCGAGAGGGGTGGGAGAGAGGAAGGTACTCCACATCTTAAAAACAAGCAAAGGAAGTTGGTGAGCAGAGGCATGTACTGGGATTCTAGGTATCATAACAAAACAGGATAGGGCCCCCTGAAGGGGGCTTCCCTCTAAATCACCCCACCTTTGCAAGAACTGTTTCTCTCCTGGTTAGCTTTCTTGCCAGTGATTCTGAGATTTCCTATACTTCAAGAACTAACCCTGGAAGTAATGTGTAACTAAAATTAAGACAAAAAACTAAAATATAAAAGCAGATGCATGACGCAAAACTAAGGGCACTTCAGGAAGGTAATAATAACTCCCTACAAACACATTAAAAGAAGAAAGTACTGTGATGAAAGTATCCTATGATTTTGAAATACTATTAATGTCTTTAATGTTACATCATCCTTTCATTTAAAGGACAGAAAGCTCTCTGGCAAACCCAATACTGTGAGAACCCATTTTACTAGGCTTTTAGCCTCTTGAGGCACAACCCCAGATACTTTGGTCCTATCATGAGCTAGTCTCCCACTGCGGTCAATTAGCCTAATGCTTCTTTTAAAATGATGTTTATAAGCCCATTTAAAGAATAATAACATGTTGCCTTTCTTAGAGGATACTTTCCTTCTGATAAAGGCTGTAGTACTGTCCCAAAGTAAATAATCTGTGCTCTACTCACCTCACAGTGAGCAATACAGCCCTATACCTTTAATGACTGACTTAAAAAAGGGGTGAAGGGAGACTCCACCACCCTGAAGAGCCTGCCGCACCGGGTTAGCCATGTACCAAGCAGAACTGGGGCTCTGGATCTCCTACACCTGAAGGACCACCACATGGAAACAAAGATGGAGCAGAAGGGGAAAGCAAGTGTTGGAAGAGGCCACCCAAAAGGAAAAGCATCATTTTCCCTTCTCCTCCCTCCTATACTTACAGCTAAACAAGCTATTTGTGTCTTTACCCACTGCCATCAAGTAGATGCTGACTCATAGTGACCTTACAGGACAGAGCAGAACTGCCCCACGGAGTTTCCAAGGAGTGCCTGGTAGATTTGAACTGCTTTTGGTTAGGAGCCATAGCACTTAACCACTATGCCACCAGGGTTTCCGATTCGTGTCCTTAGAAGTTATTTTTCCCAGTTGATTCATGGGTATTTGTGTTTAAATTTTAATTAATAAAAAGAAAATAAAATTTTAAATTCTGTTCCTCACTTACAGCAACTACATTTCAAATGTGTGAACTCCATATGGCTTGTGGCCATAATGTTAGGCAACACAGCTACGAAACATTTCCATCATTGCATAAAGTTCTGCCAGCGCCCGGGGAAGCAGTAGTCAAGAAATCAAAAGACTCATTGCACTGGGAAAATCTGCTGCAAAGGACCCCTTTAAAGTATTGAAAAGTAAAGATGTCACCTTGAAGACTAAGGTGTGCCTGACTCAAGCCATAGTATTTTCAGTTGCATCAAATGCATACAAAAGCTGGACAATGAAAAAGGAAAACAGAAAAAGAATTGAAGCCTTTACGTTGTGGTGTTGGAGAGGAATATTGAATGTACCATGGACCGCCAAAAGAACCAACAGATCTGTTCTGAAAGAAGTGCAATCAAAGTGCTCCTTGGACGCAAAGATGGCAAGACTGCCTCTTATATACTTTGGACATGTTGTCAGGAGGGATCAGTCCCTGGAGAAGGACATCATGATTGACAGAGTACAGGGTCAGCGAAAAATTGAAGACCCTCGACGAGATGGGTTGATACAGTGGCTGCAATGACGGACTTACGCATAAAAATGATTGCCGGCGCGGCACAAGACCGCGAAGTGTTGAGTTCGGTTGTGGGGAGGGTCACTACGAGTCAGAACTGACCTGATAGTACTTAACAACTAAAACAGAAAGTTTTGTTGAACAGTGCGGTTACAGACCTTGTCACCCACAGAAAGACTTCCCTTAACCTCCTTCTCAACTCATCTGCTAGATCCTTCGTGACACTGTGAAGTCCACCAAAAGCACGGATGCAGTCTAGTCACTCAGAATCTCAGCTCCTAACCCAAGGCCCAGGAGGGAGAAGTCCTGGGAGAGCATTTGCTTGGTGATGTACACATGCCCTTCTCTTTGCTCCCATAGCACATTCCCACCTCTGTTGCATCATTTTAGCACAATTTCAAAAAAATTATTTGTATTGGTTTTTACTGATTAAAGAGTAATATAACCCACTGCCATCGAGTCAATTCCAACTTATAGCGACCTTATAAGACAGAGGAGAACTGCCTCATGGAGCTTCCACAGAGCTCTTGGAGGATTTGAACTGCCAACCTTTTGGTTAGCAGCTGTAGCACTGAACCACTACACCACCAGGGTTTCCAAGGAGTAATGCAGGCAAGCTTAAAAAAGTAATAAAAATCAACAAATAATACTCCCACCTACAGACAACCACTACTAACAGTCGAGAATATTATCACTCATTTATTTAACAAGTAGACATTTTTATCGTTCGTTGCTGTATAACTTGTATACAGTGAATTTTACCGCTTTTAAGCATACAGTTTTATGAATATAACCACCACAATCAAGATGCAGAACATTTTCATGTTCATCAGACCTGGAGGTTTCCTCATGGTCCTTGGTAGTCAAGCCACTTGCCCCACCCCCTGACAATCACCAGTCTGATTTCTGTCACTAAGGATTTGATTTTTCAAGAATGTTATAGGACTTGAATTATAAACTCTCACTTAATCACAATAAAAATAGAAAACAAATGTCATAGGTATAGAATTGGATAGTATGCAGTTTTTCAGTTTGACTTCTTTCGTTTAGCCTGATGCTTTGGGGTTCATCCATGTGGCTATACCTATCAGTACTCATTCATTTTTGTTGCTGAACCTCACTGCCTCAGAGCCAGGTTTGACTCATAGCGACCCTTAGCCAGCCAAGTGCCTCGACTCGGATCTGACTCATGGCGACCCTTAGAGGAATAATAAAAAAAAATACTGCCATCGGGTCCAAGTATCCTATTGTTTGGATATATGACAATCTGTTTATCAGAAACACTTTCATGTTGTTTCTCATTTTTGGCAAGTACAAATGAGCTTTTACAAACATTCTCGTACGGGGTTTTGTATATATAGCAAACTACCCACTGCCGTTGAGTTGATGCCAACTCACAGCAAATTTATAGACTGAATAGAACTGCCCCATAGAACTTCCAAGAAGCACCTGGCAGATTTGAACTGCTGACCTTTCTGGTTAGCAGCTGTAGCACTTAATCACTATAGCACCAGGGCTGCCTTTTGTATGTATAGATTCCTACGAGTAGAATTGCTAAGTTGTAAGGAAACCTTGGTGGTGTAGTGGTTAAGAGCTATGGCTGCTAATCAAAAAGTCAGCAGTTCAAATCCACCAAGTGCTTCTTGGAAACCCTATGCAGGAGTTCTAGTCTGTTTTGCAGGGTTGATGAGTCAGAATCGACTGGGCAATAAGTTTGTTCGTTGTTTATTTGTTTATACTAAGTGCAGGTTTAACTTTATAAGAAACTGGCAGATGGTCTTCCAAAGTAGCTTTACCAGTTTGCACTCTCACCAGCAATGTATGAAATCCCTAGTTGCTCTGTCTTCACTAACATTTTGGATTTTCTGTTCTTTTTGTTTGAGTCATCCTAATGTATATGTATTGGTATTTCATTGTGGCCTAATTTGCATTTTCCTAAGGACTAAGAGTATTGAGCATCTTTTTCTGTACATACTTGCTGTTGGTGTTGCTTTCTTGGGAAAGTTATTGTTCCTATCTTTTGCCAATTTTAAAACTAATTCAAATTAAAAACTAATTTAAATTTTGTTTTCTTATTGCATTGTAAAAATTCTTTATATAGCCTAGATTCCAATATTTTACCTACTAGAAACATGTTTTACAAATATTTTTTGCCAGTTTGTGGACTGTGTTTTGCTTTATTAACAGTGTTTTTTGAAGAACAGAAGTTTTTAATTGTATTGATGGATAAATACATATTTTTAAAGCATCTACCGTGTGTTAAGTTTTGATCACCATTGAAGATACAGTGACGTCCGTGCATAAATCTGTATTTCTTCTTTAAAAGAATAAAAAGCCATCTGTTGGTTTCTAACCTACTTTTTTCCCCTGAATATCATATCATTAGTATTTTCACATTATTAAATATCATTGCAATATGTTCTGTAATGAATACCCAGCACTCTCTTATATAAAAATCTGCTGCTGTCAAGTCAAATCAGACTCACAGGCTCCAGAGTGTTTCCAAGGAGCTCCTGGTAGATCTGAACTGCTAACCTTTTGGTTAGCAGCCATAGTACTTTACCACTATGCCACCAGAGTTTCCAGTCTCTTATGTAGAGAGTCATAATTTATTGATGTATTTCTCTGTCTATTTTGATATTTATGCTGATTCCATTCAAAACTTTTTAAAAAATCGAAAAAAAAAAAGCGATCACAATCCTTTTGCAGAAATCTCTGTGCACATCTGCAATTATTTTCTTAGTAAAAACGCCTATAATTGTGAAGACTGGGACAAAGTCATGGCACTTTGTTTTACAATTGTTTCTTTTAAAGACTGTAGGTGTCTTGAAGGCAAAGATCTTGTTCTGCATGTCCCTGTCACACCAGAATATGACACAGGGCTGCCACGATGTAGGTACACCATACACACTTGATGGCTGAATAGTCTGAAAGGAAAGGAGTTTCACTGAACGCTGTTGTGTCTCCTGCTTCCTCATGTGAAAGACAGTAAGCATTTCCTGTCTCCTACAGATGTCTGTCTTCCCAGGGGAAGGGAAAAAGAAAGCTGTGGTCCAAGATGAAACTTGCCAGGGAGACGCTTGTTCTCAGTGAGCTGAGTGACAAGCCTGGTTGCTGCTCAGCAATGCCCTGAGGGAGCCCCACCCCTGGTCGGTATAAAGCCAGGGTGCAGCGGGTCAGCTGCGGCTGGCACTGCAAGCACTGCCCTGGCACGCACTATGGCAAATGAAGTGCAAGTCCTGCTGTCCCCACTGAAAGGGGGGCATCCTCCCGCAGGTAGGCTGCCCACCTGCCCTCTCTCCTGAGACAGCAGCAGCAGAGGCTGCTGCTGCTGCTGCTACCCCTCCTTCTACCAATGCCTTTAACAGGAGAGCCCCATCAGAGAGGGAGGGGAGGTTCTCAACCTGCCTATTAGGACTTCAACTTCATGCCGCCCGATTTCCTCCTGTGTCTTTGATCCTTCTAGGCTTGTGTATAAAACTACTGAGGGATTTGTCAGGCCCCAGTTCAATTAAAACCTAATTATGCTGAGGGAGGTGGAGGTGGTGAAGGGATTTAGTGCTTATGGAAAAAGATAGGTAGGGAGATTGGACCTTCCTTCCCTGGCCATGGATCCCTGGTGGTACTGTGGTTAAGCATTCAGCTGCTACCCAAAAGGTTAGCAGTTCGAATCCACCAGCTGCTTCTTGGAAACCACACGAGGCAGTTCTACCCTGGCCTACAGAGTCTCTACTACCCTCCCTGGAGACTCCAGCTCTGAGATTCAGTCTCCCCAAGATACCTATATACCATCAGACATCATACCCAGGCAAACCAGCACCTAAGCTTCTCTCTCCCTCTGCAGACTTTGTGGTTGGGCAGTGTCATCAGTGACGGAGGCTGCCTGCCAACAAGTGGAGAAGCACTTTGTAATATGAACACAAGTACTAGAGTGGGCTGACTGGAAAAGGTAGTTACCAAGATGTTTTACAAAGTATCCATAAGTTTTCAAAGTTACCTATTGATTATCAACTCCCTGAGACATGGGAATTAGTTGTATTGTACTTAACCATGTGTTGTTAGGGACTGGCTGAAGCATAGAGATCTATTTTTTAACTAGGTTTATGTTCTTTCTACTGCTTCCCTTCTTTGTTCCTTGAGAAAGTTTTCTAAAGCTTGACCCCTTTGTTCTTGCCTTTCCCCATTTACTAAATTTATTTATTGGATAATTCTTGGGCATTTCTAAGCCAAGGTTATTTCAACCATCTTTGCTGCAGAGGGTGGTGACAGGTGTAACCTTCGCAAAGTGTGAAAAACTGACACAGAGGTTCAATGGCTTTCTGATAGGCACGTCAGATGAAAGAAACGAGAATTTGTACTACTGACTCTGAATTTCCAGTTCAAGACACCCTAGTCTTCACTGGCTGACTATAAGTATTTCACATTTGTAATTGGATTTAACAATATATAATATTATTTACATTTAAAGATTGCAGGAGAGAGATTATAGCCTTGGAAAATCTATGGGAACATTCTCCTTTGTCCTATAGGATCACTATGAGATGGAATCAAGTCAACAGCAGTGGGTTTGGGTTTGGGGTTTATACTTAAAGACAGTGATACCTACTCCTCATCAACAACTATATATGCAACTTGTTAGAAGAGAAGCTCATTACATAGACAACATTGAAAGGAAAAACACATTGTTCTTTTCCTGCTACTCCTACTCCAATTCTTCACAAAACTGTAAAACTAAAACCTGACGTGCTAAATTACATTTATGCACAAAGAATACAAATATAAACTTAACAAAACGAAAGTTTGAATAAAACCACTAGGAACTTCCCATCCTCACCACTAATGATTGCTAATTACTTTGTGTACATAGCACACCATGACTCCATCAAGCATGTCACAGTGCCTCTGGCACGACAATTAATTATTATGAACTGTGACACTGACGATAAGAGGTTTTGGATAATTAGAATGAAGATGAAGGCAGACTTTTGCCTCCCCACTGAGAGCCAGGGAACAAAGAAGCCTGATCCTTCAGTGTGTCTTGCTATTTATTTTAGATCTGAAACAGTTGGCTATGTTGCAGTATTTTATTTACGGAACAACAACAATTAGGGGTCCAAAATTTTATTAAATCTTCTCCTGAATTTGGAAGCAAAAGACAGATCCCTGGAAGTGAGAAGGAACATGATACAGCAGGGAGGGTCTGATAGGACCTTTGGCATCTGACAAAGAGGACTTTGGATCTGCTTTCATTCTCCTCTCCGAGCCTCCACTTTCTTGTTTTGAACACAAGGGGTAATAGGTAACAGAGGTCTTATACGGTTGTTCTAGTATGAAAAGAGTTGCCCCATGGAAAGTGCCACTGGGCACATAAGTGTTGTTATTAGCTACTGTCTAACTGATGCCTGACTCATGGCGGCCCCCTGTCACGGGATCCCCATGCACGCAAGGCTTGGCCCTGTGATCAACAGGGTTTCCATTAGCTGATTCCCTGAAGTCAATTGCCAAGCCTTTCTTCCTAGCTTCTTTAGTCAAGAAGCCCTGCTGACACCTGTTCAGTATCATAATAGCACTGAAGCCTCCACTGACAAACAGGAGACTGTGCAGGAGGTACATTAGTCAGGAATCGAACCTAAACCTGAGTCTCCCACATGGAAGGCAAGGATTCCACCACTCAACACCAGTGTCCTCTACCTGAATATTAATCTCCTTAAAACGCAGGGCTGTCCTCCCCAAGTTTCAGACATCTTGGTGTTCGAGGCTTCATTAGACACTGCTGCAGCAGTCTGAACAGGAGAAAGGCTGCACTGAAAAAAGAGATCTGCACCTGCCCCCGTCGTAGTTAAAAAATGAAAACCACTAAGAAGTCAGCCAGCTGTGACTCTTCTTGCCTGCATGTGGAGTACTTAGTGGTTTCCTCTCATGCATATTAATATGACATATTGTACCTCTGTTAGCCCCGGTTATCAATTTATGCTGTGAAACAAGACTACATTAAACAAGACATGGCCTGGGCTCTAGTAAGCATAACTTGGAATTTTCTGCTTTTTTGACATGCCTGACTCTCAGTTTTACAAGAACCACATGACATGAGTAACAGCACCAAAAATGTGGAAAGTAGTAGCAGGTGATCCAGGGAAGCCAAGTTCGTGATGAAATAGAAAATGAGCAGTAATTTAGGAGTTTTTCTACATTCTGTGCCCTTTTTAATTCAGTTACAAGCCAAATGAATCAAACCCTTAAAGAGGGGTCACCACCTCCCTCCTTGAACCCCTACAGAGAGTCAGTTTTCTGTTTCATTAAAGAGAGAGGAAAGTCGGGAGGGTGGGGCTGTACCCCCAAGTGTGGAACTAACATAGAAAATAGAGAAGACTGTCACTGCAAAAGGCCAGTATCCTCAAAAACAAACAAGCAGATGCTGCGTCTCCCAATTCCAATCTACTTGAATCAGTTTGGTAAAGTGAGAGGTGAACAGACCTGTGAGGCTCAAAGACAGAGGTGGGGAGGATCACTGCCAAACACCACAGCTGGGGAGTCATCACTGCGTTCACCGAGACAGCCGTGCACCAGCGATAGCTGTGCACCCAGCACTGCACAGAGCCTTCTGGACATCTCAACTGCCTCACAGGGTGTGGTACCATCATCTTCCTTTCACTGAGGAGTTCAGTGAAATTTACCAAGGTAGGAAGAACTTGCCCAAGGCCACGTAGTAGATCACAAAGCTGAGATTTGAAAATAAAAGCAACCTCCTCCAAAGCGCTCTGCTCTCAAGCCTTCTTTTCCTTTCTCCACACTGTTTTCCTGATGAGGGTCTTTTGGGTCTTGACTGGCTGCTTAAAATTGGCTGAAAAGTCAACTGTGAATGCAAAGTAAGCAATTTGCAAACATCTAACCTTTTAATTAAATCTTCAAAAAGAAGTTCTAAGCCACAGGGCAGAGTTTGCATAAACCTTTGTGTTGTTGCCTTTTTTGACTACATTCTTCACTGATGAGTGAAGGAGAAAGCCTCGTTTTTCTTGCAAGTTTGTCTTTGTCTAGACTACTCTCCAGCAAAAACTGCCAAATATATGGAAAAGCTTACCTGGAATCCTATTATATACAATTCTAAACTAAAAACCGAAACCAAACCCAACCCACTGCAATCAAGTAGATTCTGACTCATAGCGACCCTATAGGGCACAGTAGAACTGCCTCAAGGAGCACCTGCCTGGTGGATTCAAACTGCCAACCTTTTCATTAGCAGCCATGGCACTTAACCACTGCACCACCAGGATATTCTTCCCAAACAGTGATTACAAGTTAAGTGGATGATTTAGAAATGCTTGAAGAAGTTTCATAAGCAGGTCTATCTAGTATAACACAATAAGCAAGAGCCTGTTTGCACTGCATTATAAATGATAACCAAATGCAAAATTGTTCATCTAAATACTGGGAGACCAGTGTTCCCAGCAGAGCTTTGAAGAGGATCCTCCCACAAACTGGTTCCATCTAGTTCTGTCACTCTAATGTAGTGCCAGACAATATTTATCTTCAGTGTATCTACCTACAGTATGAGATTATTCTCTTCGTACTTCTACTGTACACCAGCCAGCCAAGTGCCGTCGAGTCAGATCCGGACATGGTCTCTTACGGGGGGAGTGGGTGGTGAGAGCAGGCACAACTTAAAAGATTCCACCTGAACACTTGAATGGTATGTGGGGAGCACAATTTAGATATCACCCCAGGCACTGTTTGCCTTACTGCAAGGTGCATCTGTTGGTCTTCATTCTTTTTTCTGAAACAGCGTAAAATAAATACCAATAGCCACTCATTAGTCAACGTCTATCAAGTCACCTGTAATTTTTACAATACCCTAACCAATCAATATTCCCTTTGAAGGCAGAGCAAACTGGGCCTCAGAGGTCTTTTTAGGTATCTTGCTCAAGGCCGTAGAGTTTAGGAAGTAAAGAGCTGTCTGACTTGTATTATATTTCCTCAGCATGAAACTGCTTCCTCTGGCAGACACTCTTCAGATCTTTGAAAATAACCACCTTAGCCTCTCTTTAAGAAGCCCTAGTGGCACAGTGGTTAAGGCCTCAGCTGCTAACCAGAAGGTTGGCAGTTCAAGCCCACCAGCTGTGCTGAGGAGAAAGATGTGGCTGTCTGGCTTATATGAAGATGAAACCCATTGTGACTCACAGCCAGACTTACAGTGACCCAATAAAACAGAGTAGAACTATTTTATAGGGTTTCCAAAGAGTAGCTGATAGATTTGAAATGCCATCCTTTTGGTTAGCAGTCTAAGCTTTTAACCACTGTGCCACTAGAGATCCTTGGAAACCCTATGAGGCAGTTGTATTCTGTTAGACAGAACTGCTGTGAATGGGACTCAACTTGACAGCAATGGATTTGGTTTGGTTCTTGGTTTATCTCCTCTACAGTCTTTGCTTCTTCAGGAGTGATCCTTCCAAGATTCCTTAGTTTCCCATGTGACACAACTCCCTTCTCTAGTCAACCTCCTTGGAACATTCTCTAGATTACCAATGTCCTTTCACATGGAACTCAACATTTCAAAGGTTTTCTCATTTTAGCTATTGTTTTTTCACTCTAACAGTGTTGTATGCCAGAACACTGTGCTCCATAGGGTTTTCAGTGTCTGATTTGTCAGAACTAGATCACCAAGCCTTTCTTCCAAGGCCTTCTGAGTGGACTTGAACATCCAATCTTTCAGGTAGCACCCACGTATGTTAAATATTTGCACCACCTATAGCTTCTATTAAAAAAAACACTGCTGTCAAGTTGATTCTGTCATAGTAGAACTGCCTTGTAGGGTTTCCAAGGAGCACCTGGTGGATTCAAACTGCCAGTGCTGTGCTGGAGATAATAATCAGTCCCAGATGAAAATACATAGGAAAAAGAAAAATGACACCACAGAAAACTAACATGAACTGCGGCACAAGACGTTTGAAATACACTTGCTTCTGAAGGAGAATAAACTAATATCATAGGGAAGGGTATTGAAGGCTGGCACCCAGATCTCCTATTTTTTTTCCACATGGTAGACCAGATAAGAAGCCGTGGTGACAGGTGGTTAGGCACTTGGCTGCTACCAAGAGGTTGCTGGTTGGAACCCACAAGTCACTCTGAAGAAGAAAGATGGGGCAGTCTGCTTTCATAAAGATTTATAGCCTTGAAAATCCTCTGGGGCAGTTCTACTCTGTCCTATAGGGTCACGATGAGTTGGAACTGACTTGACAATGAGTAGACTAGCTGGCGATGCAACCGACAAGCACATGTCTCACACAGAAATACAGATGTCTCTTCAAACATTCTTCCCCCAAAGCTCATCTTTTACTGCAGTTCTATGTTCCATGGCTGTTCAGAAGATATTTCCATATAATTTTATTTCTGTTGCTGATTACTTAGTACACTTTCTTTCTCCTATATATGTACGTGCTAAGAATTGAGAGCTGATTGTGTATAACGATGTCCTTTTTTCCCTAGACTGAATTTAAAGTCACCAAATTGTAGTGAGGAATGTTTATAATCAGTAAAAGAACAACTTCATAATTCAAAATGACTAATAGAGTTTATTCTGTGAATGCAAAAATGATTCAAAGGCAAAGCACCTATTAATATAATTAACCATATTAATAGATGTAAGAAGAAAAATATATGATCATACCCATAAGTAATAAAAAGGCATTTAATAAAATACAACATCTTTTCATAATTTTTAAGCCTGTGAAACAGCAACAGAAAGATACCTCCTTAATATCATGAAAATATACACACAAACATACATGTGTGTATGTACCTGTATATACATATGTATGTGTGTGTGTATATGTATATATATAAAGTATATACACACATATATATGAGCCCTGGTGATATAATGATTAAGCTCTCTACTGATAACTGAAAGATTAATTCAAACTCAACTGCTTTATGGGAAAAAAGGCCTGGCAATCCATTCTCCTAAGATTACAGCCTAGAAACCCTTCTGGAGCAGTTGTACTTCATCCTATAGTGTCAGAATAGACTTAATAACATGCAACAATTGAGTCTCAACATAGTACAGTTCCCAAAGTACCCATCCCACTTTAAGGCGGGAACACGAAAGCCAATCTCAATAAAATGAGAAAGACAAAGATGTCCACCATCACCAGTATATAATGTTGTTCTAGAGGTAATGTGATCTTTATTTGTAGTTCATGTAATTTTTTCTACCTGGAAAATCTAAAAGAATCAACCAAAAGTTATTACAAACAATGAAAGAATTCAGTGAGGTCTGGGTATAAAATCAATAAAAATATAAATGTGATAGAGATATAATAGAATAATAGACCCCATTATCACATTTTCATCATCAACAATAACACAAAAGATAAAATGCTTATGGAATAAATATAATAAGAAATGTACAAGGCTTATGGGAACAAGCTATGAGGGATGCAAAGAGACCTGAGCAATGAAAAAACATACTGTGTTCTTAGCTATCAACAATACAAATATAGCAATTTTTCCTAAGAAAATCCGTAAACTTGAAACAAGACCATTAAAAAATATCAAGAAGTCTTTTTTATATGGAACTGACAAACTGGTTCTAAAATTCATATGGAAAAAGAAATAAGAATAATTAATAAAATTCTAAAAAGAAAATGTGTCAGGGAAGACTATATTAAATTCATATTGTATTATGCTACAATAATTAAAATGACATGATAATGACATATGAATGAACAGGTTAATGGACTAGAAGTAGCCCTATATACAGAATATTGAATACATATTCAATATTATTAGAATCAACTAAAAAAATCTTGCACCCCTCCTCATAACTCATACAAAATACATTCTAGAAAGGTCACAGATCTAAATATGTATCAAAGATTAAGTATACAAAAAGAAACCATAAGAGTTCTAGTAGAAAACACGAACGCATGTTTATGATACATTAGAGTCATGGATTCTTTAATGTTATAAACCCAAAAGTCATAAAAGATTGGTAAGTTCACATATAAACAGCGAATTTCTTCAACACAAAAATATTTTCAACAAAGTCACCAGCTGCCATCAAGTTGATTCCAGCTCATTCAGATCCCATGTGTGTCAGAGTAGAGTTTCGCTCCACAGGGTTTTCAACGGCTGATTTTTTTTAAATTGTGCCTCATGTCCATTTGACCAGCTCTCGTCCTGTTCTGCTTTTTCATCTCACCTTCACACAGGAGCTGCCCATTTAGTCTCAGGTATCCACTTGAGCCAAGAAGCTTACTCTTCACCAATGTCATTTTATGTCTCAAAGTCCAGTCTAATCTTCGTCAGAAGAGTTGGCTTCGGGAGTGGTTTGTTCTGGGCCAGCAGAGAGTCCTAGGGCCGTGTCTTCCCAGGACCTCTCAGTCTACCAAACCACCAAGTCTGATCTTTTTACTGGAGTTCCGTTGCTATACCTGACTTTCCCCCTACTCCGTCAAGAACGCTCTTGTGTGTTTCCTGTCAGGGCAGGCATTGGTGGCAGACAGGCACCGTGTGGTTCTGGTCTCATGCTGACACAGTGTCTGGCTTATGCGGTCCTCTGTCTCTTGAGCGCACACGTTCCTTGTGTCTTTGGCGTTCTTCATTCTACTTTACTCCAGGTGGAGTGGGACCAGTTGATGCTTCTTAGATGGCTGCTTCCTGGCTTTTAAGACTGTGGAGGCCACTCACCAATGTAGGATGCAGAACATTTTCTTCATAAACCTAGATGCCAACTGAACTAGATATGTCCTGAAACCATGGTCCCCAGACACCCACCCCTACCACTCTGTCCATCAGAGTGTTTGGTTGTGTTCAGGAAACTTCTTAGCTTTTGATTTAGTCTAGTTGTGCTGACTTCCTTCAAAGGCTGGTTTTTTTCGAAGTACATAGACAGATGTTTCTTCTGGGCATCACTAAGTCAACTCAAACTTCCAACCTTTTGGTTAGCATCTGATCACTTAATTGTCAGCACCACCCAGCGACTCCAGTCAGAAAGCACTAACTGGTAAAATATTCTGTATTTGTTTATTTGTAATGCAATGGAAGACAAAAACACCTATATGACAGTAAGAAAAACATAACAAAAAAGATAGTAACCTAATAGGATAAATAGACAAAAAAATTTGAAGAGACCACAGAAAATCCAATTGGCTTCTGAAACATATATATAAGCAGTCTCAACCATTCACAAAATGTGGGAAATTCAAATTAAAACAGAAAGATACCATTGTTTTTACTCACTGGTTGATCAGACCTTAGGTTTCATAACTGACATCGTGGCTGTGGTTCTGGAGAAACAATCACTGTCTCTGAGGATGGTGGGAATGTAAACAGGCACAGTCTCTACAAAGGACAAGTTAGGAAAATTTAGGAACATTCAGAAGGCCTGTCCTCTTGAGAGCTAACTAGCTAGCTTACTTCTAGGAATTTGTCCACTACTATAGCTGGACATGGCAAAATTATATACATATAAAAGGATAGCCATTGTAGCATTGTTCGTGATAGCAGTGAATTAGAAATACCTAAAATATCCAACGTTAGGGAACTGGTTAAGTAAAAACACAGTTCATTTAATGTAATTTTAAGCAGATGTTAAAGAGGAAGATATTTATCTATTTTTATGCATGTATGTGTGGCTTGTATATGTATTTTATAATCAAAAAATAAGTGAAATAATATTTCTAAAGGAACAGTGATGTAGTCAATTCATTGAGAAACAGAATAGGGTTTTGTTTTTCATGTTATTGGAGGTAAGTTTTAGAAAATTGTCAGTCTGACATATCTACAAAAAGAATGAATGGTTCAAACAAATTAATGTCTATTTAGCCTTTTCTCATTTGGGCTTGTCAGGTTTAGATGTGCAGATTTCCTGGGAAAGAGAAAGGAGTATTTGATTTGACTTGCAATCTGAAATGGGTTGCTTCTTTTCAAAAATTGATTTCATCTGACATTGTTAAACACTTCAATTGCTGTTAGGTCATCTGTAGCTTAATTAACACTAATTGATCTTTTGAATGGCAGGATTATTAATGTAGTTTAATTACTCATTAGCACACTTCAGCTTGGCCAACATCCGAGCATTGGAATCTGGAAGGGAACTTGGGTGTGCCATGGGATCGAAGACACCAGTGCTGACTTAAACGCCTGTTATCAGTGCACGTCCTGAATTCTGGCTCATCTTTCTCAGGCTCTGACTTTCAAAAGCATTAGCTGGAAAAAATATATATATATAAACCATGTACACATTTTAATCTTACGGGAACAGAAGAGTTGTGTTGTAATTGTCTTTCATGTTGAAAATAATTGGTTTAATAACAAGAAAAAATATTTTTTCAGTAAAATGACTAAGGGCGTCTGTAATTTTCCTCCTGGAAGTCAAGATGTAACCTTCTACTGTGTTTTTAGCCTCGGTATTCTCCTCTCTCAAGGTCCTTACGTTGTGAAGGGGTTTGTGCTTGGCCGATAATCAAAAGATTAGTAATTTGAATTCACCCAGTAGTGCCATGAAAGAAAAGACCTACTAATCTGCTTGTGTAAAGATGACAGTGAAGAAAACCCTGGGGAGCAGTTCTACTCTGTAACACATGGGTCACCATGAGTGGGAGACCTTTCCATGGCACAAGACAAAACAGCATCTCCCCTCAGTTACAGATAAATACATACAGGCCTCTCTGGCCTCTTCCCCTCCTTTGTTTGCCCCCCCACACTAAAATTCTTTCTTTTGATTATGGTTTTAGATTCAAGGGTATAAGCAATTTTTAAAAATAAGCTCTAAAATTCCTTTTCAATGTGAATTCATACCTTATGTAACAAAGCAAGCCTACTCTTGCTGTATGAATGCTGAACGTTTGGTTGATGTTTATTTGCTTCCAGTTAAAGCTGGAGGAATGCGGATTTCGAAAAAACAAGAAATTGGAGTCTTGGAGAGACATACCAAAAAAACAGGATTAGAGAAAACAAGGTAAGGACTGTACTGTTTAATTTCTTCTCCTTCTTCATCTTGTAGTTTTGAACTTCTCTTTTTGTGAAAGTCACCAAGATCTCCAACGCATTTGCCCATTTGCTAATGGTTACACAGAGAAAGAGAGTGCACGAGTCTGACAGACTCTCCTGATGTTGGTGACAGCTGGCAATTGAAGGGGGGCAGAGTGGGCTGAAAGCGAAAAGGACACTGGGTAAAAGAAGGCTACAATGTGGAGGGCTCTCTCACTACCCTCACCACCCCCGGCCTACTTCTCTCTGTGGTCTACCTCTCTGTCCCACTTAAAACACACAGTTCTAAGTGATTCCAAAACCAATGCACATCCCTTTATCTTATTTTCAGATAAGTCTTTAAAATACTGTCCCTAGCTAGGCTTGTCCTATTTTCATAATACACTTTCTGCCAAGCAAATCTCCTGAATTAAAAATAACAGCCTGTTTCTCTTGTTTTAAATGTATCACTAAATTATTTAGAAACTAAGAGCCACTATATTTGGCACAGAGGAAGGCACCTGAACTCTCCGAACTTGTTTCTCCCTGCCCTTTCCGCCATAACCTTGACTTGTAGCAGTGGGAAGGGCTTAGACAGGCTGGATCCCACCCACAAACAGCCTTCCATCTCGAAGCCCTACCCCTAACCAAACCCACTGCTGCTGCCCTGAGGTTGATTCCTACTTGTTAGCCACCCTGTAAGACAGATAAGAACTCCCCAGGGAGTTTCCAAAGACCATCTGGTGGATTTGAACTGTTGACCTTATGGTTAGCAGTGCAGCTCTACAATCACTGCATCACCTGGGTTTCACTCTCTAACCCCTACCTCAGGAAAAAAGAGTGCTTTCAAAAAGAAATAAACACACAACTAGTTTTTTCCAAGTAGTGTAGTGAGGGCCATTTCAGAGAGTTAATTTCAAGATGATGTTGACACATTAGCTGATGGCTGACTCTTTGAGTTCATTAGGGGATGCCCCAGGGACCTCCTTAAATGCTCTGTGGCACCAACCTCTGAAAGAGAATTCTGATGGAAATAGACAATGGCTGTGCAGAGTCTTACATCACTTTTAAAACTCTCTTTCCAGTTTCTGGAAAGGAAGTTTCTTTGAGAAGTCTTTGCCTCCCATTTAAAACAAAACACAGATTTGCCCCTTTAGTAATAAGTCATTGATTTTTTCTGATCTCAGAAATTAGGAACTGTAGTCACACAATGAAAGTGAAGCTGTAAATTTTCAAGAGTGGTGGGGTCACAGCTGACTGATCTTATGACCCAGCATCTAGCACAGCTTCTAGACCAGAGAAGGTGCTCTATAACGGAAGCCAGCTTGCAAGGGGATTGAAGACGGCTCACTTCCAATGCTTGCTCTGGTTCTACAACACGCCTCAAGCCTGATCCTGTTACAGGTTAAGATGTCTGGCCCAGAGGCTAGGGAAATACAGAACTGTGGCTTGGGTAGTACTGAGGTACATTTCTCTGTACCTCAGAAAAATGTGAACTTACTATTAGTTGTAACATCAGCTGAACTATTGGAAGAGTTGGCTAGAAAGTAACAATGTGGGAATTGAAGCCCTTTTAAAAATCTCAGGTTTGTTTTTTTTAAAAAAAAATAATCATGAAAAGATAGCAATTAGACTACTACAGAATTTATACTCAAGAAAGAGCTTTGTTTCTCTGTTTACCTGGGACAGGGACAAGTTATGTGGAGTCTGAAGCTCGTACAATTTGTGGACCATTTTAATGAAAAATAATACAAAATTATAAATGTGGAATTGCTAGGGTCTCTCCCTGGACCATGGAAATGGCCAGTGTAGTGAGGGACGGAATTTAAGCTTCATCACCAAACCCAACCCCAACCCCAACCCACTGCCAGCAAGTTGATTCCAACCCGATGATTCCTGTAAATCTATCTCTGCTATTTATATCTCCTACTTGGGCACAAGGTACAAGTAACTTATTTTCATTGACCAATACGTCTCATTATATTTTCTTGGAGACTTGCCTTTGTAATTATGTCACAGAGAACACATTTCCAAGTACTATTATCCAAGACCAAAAAGTCAAACTCATTGGCATTGAGTGGGTTCCAATTCATAGTGTGGAGCTACAGGACAGAACAAAATTGCCCCGGAGGGTTTCCAGGGAGTGCCTGGTGGATTCAAACTGCTGAACTTTTGGTTAGCAGCCGTAGCTCTCAGTCTAGGTCTATCTCCTGACGACTGTTTTCACTCACCAACACAAATCACCCAGAACAAAAGAAAATGCCAAGTGCAGAGTTCCCTTCAAGAAACTGTCTTGCAGACTCTACCCGATTGTAATTCTGCAAAATAACATGAAAGAAGCCTGATATGAAACAGTATCTGTGTGGTTCATTACATGAAGTAGAAAAGTAGTCAGAAATAACCTAAACAAACAAACAACAAACCCATTGCCGTCTGGTTGATTCCCAATCATAGTGACCCTATAGGACAAAGTAGAACTGCCCTCATAGAGTTCCCAAGGAGGACTTGGGGAATTTGAACCAGCAGCTTTTTGGTTAGCAGCTGCAGCACCTAACCATTAGGCTGCTGGGGCTTCCATTTGCCCGAACTAGTCTACAGGGCTGTAGGTCAAGGTAGTGTTGGTGACCTCCAGGGGGCTAAGGAGCCAAAAAGGAGGCAGGCAATGATCCTCTTGCTTCATAATCTGTGTGCTAGTCTTACTAGTGGATTCATTCTGGGAATATTCACCAAGCTGACCGCTTCCTATATGTGCTTTTTTCTGCAAGTATATTGTGCTTTAATGAAAAGTTTAAAGTAATAATAATCTGGCCTAAAACATTTGTATCGCCTGGACATAAATGAGCACCATGTTTTGTCTACTACGTGTTGCCCCAGTCCCTGGCTAGTGCACATGACTAACACGTTTGGCTGGTCACGAAAAGACTGGCATTCATGTTCATCCAGAATGCCCTGGGCGAAAGGCCTGGTGATCTACTTGTGAAGAATCAGTTACTGAAAACCTTACAGAACTCGGTTCTACTCATGTGGACTTTATGCATTGGAATCAACTTCACAGTAACTGTGAATTTGTTAGCCCCTTTAGTGGGGCAGTCTTAAAGTCCTTTATGAAATTTCTTTGCATTTTCACAGTGCCATTGCAAATGTTGCCAAAATGCAGACGGTGGATGCTCTCAATGACACGTTGGAGAAGGTAAGCCGTGAGTGAAATCGTATGCACCCAGAGGGACACACGCGATACTCGAAGTCAGTGTTCACTGCAGTGTCAGGCGGCAGGGGCAAACAACCAGAGGACCTCGGAGTTCCTTTCCAACCCAAAGGTTTGACCTCCTTGTGAAAGAATCTGTTCCCAGTAAGAGGAACACAGAATGGCTTTGGTGAGAAAATTTTGTTCTCCAAAATTCCTGAAGTACCCATTGAATAAATCATTTCAAAAATAAGAAAATAAAGTGAGAAGCATGATGCAGAATTAGCAGAACTTGACTTGGCCATCCCAAATATTTTGGGGAACACTGGCATGTTTTTATAAAAGACAACCTGTATGTTGGAAATTCACCAGTTTTTTAGCTCTCCCAGCCACCCCAAATGCAAACCAAACCCAGCACTGTTGAGTCAATTCCGACCCATAGTGATGCTCTAGCCACAATGTTCCTTTAAAGAAACATCTGACTTCAGGTGACGGTGGAGTGGAGCATTACACAGCTTAGGGCTGATGGAAGGCTGGATACGGGCTGGGTTCACAGCAGTTAACAAAAAAAAAAAAAAACAAACAAAACCAAACGAGCCCATTCCAGCTCGTTTGTCCAATGGAGGAAAGTAACAGTACGTACTTCACAGGATTATTTTGTGGCGTGAAAGAGTTCCTCCACCCCAAGCTCTCAGAACTGGGCATCATGCAGAGTAATTCATATGCTCTCTTTCTTAGAGTTGTTTGCATTACTTTCATGGCAGTGAAAAGAAAAGGCATGTCTAAAATCTAGAATGCTAAAAGACAGAGAAGCATGCTGATTCTACAGGGTACAACTACAGGGCCTTCTAATATGACGGGCTCTTTTCACCCACTCAGATTTGTGGCTAGGTCCTAAGTGACTCTTTGCCTTCGTGCCTTAGAAGAAGGGCAGTGATGGATGACAGGTACCTTGCCAACATAAGCTGCCCACTCCTCTATCTCATCTTTTCTTACTCCTGCCCACTAAACATGTCTTCCTTGGAGGGGCAAGAAAATGCCCACAATTGCAAGTGGAACTGAACAGAACTGACATGGTCCCCTAGGATATATATTAACTCAAAGTAAAATGTTTTAAAAGAGTGGCAAGAAGGTTGATTTTTGTATGGGGGCCTCATAAAAAGGCATAAAATATAAAGACACACAATAGATTTGAGAATATATATATACAGATCTCTGCTGATAAATACCCACCAGCTTAGAATGGTTTTCCCCACACCATATATTGTTACAAAAGCAACATAAAATTGGTTAGTAGAAATATAGTAACAAAATCAAGGGTCATATCCTCTGCATTTATAAACATTCATCCATGCCTTCAGCTAGAATTATTTCTAGTTCCAATAAGCCACATTAATTCTCAGGCTTATTTTAAAAAACTTAGAGTTCAAAACAATAGCAGTGTTTCCTCTATTCAAAGAATTCATCAAACATTCATTGATGGCAGGACATGTCTATCCATATGCCATTTAATCTATGGATTAAACACACACACACACACACACACACACACACACACACACAACCTTTTGCCACTGAGAGTCAGTTATGACTCATAGTGACCTGAGATGTGTCAGAATAGAACGGTGCTTCACAGTTTTCAATAGGCCTTGAGTGATGCAAATAATTAAGTGTTCATCTACTAGCTGAAAGGTCAGCAGTTCAAACCCAGCTAGAGACACCTTGGTAGATAGGCCTGGCGATCTGCTTCCAAAAGATTACAGCCTTACAAACCCTATGAAGGAATTCTGCTCCACACACATGGGGTCACCATGAGCTTGAATCGACAGCAACTAACAACAATCTTACAGAAGTTAGGTCACTAGATATTTCTCCCACGGTGCCATTGGGTGGATTTGAACCAACAACTTTTCAATTAGTAATCAAGCCCAAACGATTTGCACCAACCAAAAAAAACCAAACCTGATACTGTTGCCTCAGGTCCAACTCATAGCTACCCTGGAGATCAGAGTAGAACTGCCCCACAGTTTCCAAGGAGTGCCTGGCAGATTTGAACTGCCAGCCTTTGGTTAGCAGACCTAGCATTTAAACCACTACACCACCAGGGTTTCCCCATTTGCACCACCCAGGGATAGAAGGATACCTTACTTTAAAGACAACCTAAAGTTTGAATTGGGAGATGAAAAACAATCTCAGATGGATGGGAATTTCACAAACCTAAGTGGGGAGGTTGCTATGGGTAGGAATCCACGACAGCAGTGGGTTTCTGTCCTTAAGTGGGAAGGAGCCTAACATTTCCCCACCTCCTCCTCCCGTGCACAATTTCCCTCCATGCTTCCCTACCCAATGCTCTCACTTCTTGGAGTCCAAACAGTCAGAGAATGCATGTAGCCAATGCCAGACCACAGGATATGATAGTCCTGCATCAAAAAACAAACCAAACCCATTGCCATGGAGTCAATTCTGGTGCATAGCAACCCTATAGGACAGAGTAGAATTGCTTCACAAGGTTTCCAAGGAGCACTTGGTGGGTTCGAACTGCCAACCTTTTGGTTCGCCGCTATAGCACTTAACAGTTACACCACCAGGGTTTTGAAAATAGGTCACATAATCCTAAAAGCTCTCTAAGCTGAAAGTCTGAGAGACCTGGTCTTAGATCAAATACAACCTAATGCTTAGAAGTCATCTGACCTTTTAGAAATCACATAGCTCCTCTGAGATTTATCGTTATTCACTTTTTTTTTTTTTTAAAGCAGGAAGTGAGAGAGAATGATACTGCCAAATGTATTAATTCTCTGGACAGTCCTGTAAGTTAAATTTGGCAGTAGTTGTGAAGCTTCTTAGAACACAGAAGTATCCAGTTAAAACATTAGGAACAGGGTTGGATTATGGTGTAGAGGGGTAATGGAATATTTAAGCTTAGTTAAAAGTTGGGGTCAGTTTTCAAGTTGCCAAATGGGGCCCCACTGAACTCAGTGAGACGTGTGTGAAATGGGATGGAGGTGAGGCTAGAGAGAGCTATCAAAAGTATCAGCAACTTTAAAAAGGTTTCTGTTGTTCTGTAGATTAACATCACCATAGGAGTATCCTTGAATTTCATTGACTGGAGCTGAATGTTTTTGTTTTAAGCACTTTGCTTAACAGGGTGTGGAAATTTAAGTGCCAACACTGAAGTTGGAAGTTAACACCCTGGAAAGATGAACCGAAGGGCTGCCAGCGTGCTGATACTACCAACTTCCGGCTCAAAAACAAAGCCTGCTGCTGAGTTTCTTGCGTCTGGAATTTCATTCACTGCCCCAGTTGGGAAGACCTTTAACACACTTCTTTAGTTTTTCTCTGAAACTAAAAATATAGATTCTAAGGTCACAACTACCTAAGATGAAGGCAAATTCTCCAAGTGGGAGTCTCTATTGATTTCTGCTTCTCAAGATCAATTCTGTTGCACTAGAATGGAATCCCAGCAAGGCAGAACCCTGACACACATTCCTTGCCTTGGGTTACCCAGCCATCTTTTAACTTAGACTCTTCCCTTAACCTAGGTTCTCTTTTACCTTAAAGGCATCAGATAAGAAATATTTTTCATTCAACAAACTGCAGCATTTTATAAAGAGGAATAAAAAATCCAGAGATCTCCTGAAGTTAAAGACACCAGACTAAAGCAGAGCTCAGTGTACTCTGGAAAGCTATTCCCATTTATTTCTGGTTCAGACTTGAACATAAAATTTTCCTGTCTCCATTAATGGAAACCTGGTTGGTATAGTGGTTAAGTGCAATGTCTGCTAACCAAAAAGTGAGCAGTTCAAATCCACCAGGTGTTCCTCGGAAACTATGGAGCAGTTGTCCTCTGTCCTATCAGGTCTCTATAAATGGGAATCGACTCAACAGCAATGGGTTTGGTTTGGGTTTGGTATTGCCATTAATATAAAACTGATAGCAAATAATTCAGATATTTAAGTATTAGGTATTGAGAGGCTGATTGATTTACAATTTCATCAGACTTTTGGTTGTTTTTCTACTCACAACCTCCAGATTCTTCCATATCGGGCTGTTCTTGCTGGAGTGTACACAGTTTGAGAAAGAGAACTTGATACCTTCTGGTGTCTTGTTTTCAGAGGTTGTTACATAAGCCTGCTACTGCCCTCCATGCCAAAGCTAGTAGCTTAATAACGAAGGCGTGGTGCTATGTGGACTTTCTAAAGCTTTATCTTTAATGACTTATTTCCGCTTGTTTCTCAATTGTGTTGAATTTTTTTCTTTTCTCTAACTCTGAGGCTTTGCCAGACCAATTCACAGATGGCCAAGGGGCCCCAGACATCCTAATGTAACACATTTACCTCCTGAAAAATAGTTAAGCACCATTTTTAATCTTATTTAAATTCTTTAATTAAAATATAGCCCCTGATAGTTGTGGCGATCACTCTGTGGTTGTTAGTCACCATTTAGTTACTTCTAGCTCATGGTGACCCCATGGGTGACGAACAGAATCACTCCCTAGAGTTTTCAAAGCTGGTACTTTTCAGAAAGAAACTGTCAGGGCTTGCTCCTAGATGCTTCTGGCTGGGTTTGAACCACCAACCTTTCAGCTGGTAGTTGAGAACTTTACCGCTTGTGGTAGCCAGCGACCTAGAGATGACCATATAAAGAATTAGTGCTGAATTAAGCAATAAATGTGTTTTAACACTGTCCTCCTTTCTACTTTCCTTTCTCATTCCATCCATCACCTCTCCCAGAGCAATCTACACGTGATTTTGGTCCTTCCAGTCCCAACTTGTCATCCTGTGCCACCTCCCCTTGGCTTAGGGCCCAGCTTTCTGTTATATCAGAGTTACTTGTTGGTTTTCTTTCTTCCTCCTCTTTACATTTCTTCCTAACTGTGATCTCTTGAATATGGTTTAAAGCTAACAGGAAATAATCCATCCACCCTGGTGGAGACTGAAGACATGCAGCCTGAAAGCAAACTACCAAAGTCAGTGACCTCTTAAGTCTCTTTCCAGTTATAGTGTTAAAAGAAAAAGTAACCACTCTGCCCTACCACGCTATAAATGCTGGTCATATGATCCAGTGATAATTAGTCTGTCAGGAAAGAGAGACACTAGCTCAAAGGCAGTATTTATGATTAATGCCTCAATTATGTTTCTTCCATTCTGCTAGAATGCCAGTAGAGACCATCCTCAGGCTTATTACTAACTTGAACCTACTCAGTCTTTAAAAAAAAAGTATTAGAAAAACACTGTTAAGAAAAGAAAAAGGCTAGAAATCACCCATAATTCTATCCCTCAGGGATAACCATTGTTAACAGTCTAGTGCATATTCATTCGGTATGTTTAATTTTTTAAGACCAAGAAGAAAGAAGTTTTTGGAATCAAGTTTCACATGAAAGGGAGTACTGTGTGTCTAGAGCTTAGGCCAGGACATCTGAGAAGAGATGTAAGGCACATCTGTTTCCCCTGGCTTAGAAGAATCCGTAAACAGTGTGATCCTTAGGATCAAGAACAGTGTGCCTTCCTTTTTATTTGAGTGTCAAGACAAGGGTGTCTGAGTTCAACGAAGATAAGTTAAAGTCTACTACACTGAGGTATTCTCGAGTTGCTAGAAAGAGATGCCCTTTACGTTGTGTTGGTAGGCTTGGAAACAAAGCACTGGGATGGACCCGAAAGGTTGCTGGATCCCAACTCTTCTCTTGGGAAAGTTACCTCAGACGTGCTGAGCACCATTGGCGTGCTGGCCATCTAAAGCTGTGCTTGATTAAAAATTCCCTAAGGTCTCTTATTTCTTTTGAAATAACTCTCTTTGTCAAGAAATCTAACATGATATAGACTCTAAAATTGTTCTTAATTCAAGATGAAAATTAAAATAAAATAAAGAAATCTCAATATGTGTTCATTCAAATGTATATGAGCGTGTTTCCTCACACATGTCTTCAGTGGACATGACTAATAGCAGCCGTCATTACCCGGAGCTCAGAAGTCATTCTCAGTTTCTCTTCACAGGCTACTTTGATTGAACCTAAAAAATGGCCAATATTAGGCCATTTTTAACCTATAAAAAATAGCAATTTCATAATGGTTCAGCCTAACAAATAACATCAAATCTTCTTAACTTCTTTCAGCGGTGCTTTTTTCTGATCTTTGATCTTTTGGCAACTGAGGTATTTTGTTGTTGTTTTCCTTCTCAGGATCTTCTCATGTAAACCCATAAGAGAAAAAGAAAAAACTATTACTGCTGAATCAATTATTATAACTTTATTCTTATAGCGACCTTATAGGACGGAGCAGAACTGCCTCATAGAGTTCCCAAAGAGCACCTGATAGATTCAAACTGTCAAGCTTTTGGTTAGCAGCTGTAACAATCACTATGTTACCAGGGTACCCCTATAGCTTTCTTAGAATATAATGATCAAATATACACTAGTGCCATAGTAATTGCTTATATTACAGATGCCTGATGCAGGTATGATTAACCATTTCCACCTCAAAAAATGTTGCTTCACATTGAATATCTGTTTATGGTGGTAATAAGAAATTTGGCAGTGGCTTCTGGTGGTGATTGCACAAGATGATGAATGTAATTAGTGTCACAGAATTACACAATTAAAAATGTTATATGTAGTTTTATCACAATTAAAAATAATAATTTAGATGTTGCTCCAAAACATATCTTATCGAGACACCCATAATCTAAGATACGTGTTGATATATTTCATGACTTTTTAAATTAGAGAAAAATTAGTGAGGGAAAACCAAGGCTAGCCCATACATTCTCAAGCCCAGGGCTGGAAGTGATATGGGATACAGCAATACTGTCGAAGAAGAAAACAAAACTGTGAAATTCCCCTGACCAACTGTACTGTTTTCTACCACGTTAATATTTCATGACCAAAATATCTAGTATGCTTATTTTTTTCTTCCCTTCTCACCTTTAGATCAGCCATAAATTCCCAGCGACAGTGCACATGGCACATCAAAAACCCAGACCTGCCCTGGAGAAGGTCGCTCCACTAAAAAGGATCTACATTATTCAGCAGCCTCGAAAATGTTAAGCCAAGACATAAAACACAGCTGTATGGCCAACTGCCTCAAACACCTGACAGCATAGCAGAAAGGACCAAAATTTTCCATAGGCCTTAGTGTACTTGCCTGATAAATAAAGCAGCTTTTGTACCCTCCCTTTGGACTGTAGATAATAAAGCATCTATAATTGTAAATGCATTGTGTTCCTATGCTTCATTTTGGCCTGGGTCAAGATCCCATTGATATTTACATACAGAAGTCTGTGAAAAAAGCAGAGAATCCCAAGTCCCTGACTATGACCACTCCACCTCCCTAGATGAGCTCTCTCCTTAATACTTACCCTGGGTGGTTCCACCAACAGCGAGTTCTTGAGGGCAAGGGTTAGGGAGGCACACAGTGGACTTTGCCAAGGTCAGTATTCCATGCAAACATAAACAGTGACTCTTCCCAATGTGCATATCTTAAGATGCTCCAGTTTTTACTTGAGGTTAAATGTCTCTTCCACTTTCTCACATAAATACATAATTCATTTTGAAGGTTTGCTGGAGATAAATTAAAAATAAAAATTATTACAAACTTACCCTTCTGCAGAGCCATTAAGGAGAGAAGATAGCGTTGTAGCTTCAGTAGGAGATCTGCTGAGGGCCTCCCAGAAAGTTCATGCTCTGGAACACAGAGTCCTGATGTCACAGGGCCTTGTGGATGGAGTGTAGATGATGATTTTAATTGTATGGAGGGATAGAAGGACAAGTGCCACCATGGCTGAAAACCTGCTCTAGCTCTCTGTCCCCACCACACACATATGATACATAAGTCAGATAGTTACATCTGAAGAGCCAGGGGCATTCTCAGGTGAAGGTAGGGAATAACCATGTTCTCTCTCCATGGAGATCAGCTGTCACTCAGAGTTCTACCATTCTAAGGAAGGGGTTAGCACTTCAGTGCATCACTTTATAGATTACCAACTCTTGGAGTCTGACCTGCTGCCAAGTCTGTCCCTGATTATTAGAAACCTAAAGGCCCCTGGCTAAGGCCCCACGAGCAGGAGGATTGAACCCCAAATTATTTGAGGCAATACCTCGCCATTTAGGCAATGCCCACACAAATCAGTAAGACAGACCTAGCCCACCTAGTTTTGGCTGAACTCAGTTCCCAGTACTCTGGGCTGAGATACACAGAAACACTCCAGAAAGGTAAATGCAGCCAGGCAAATGCACAGAAATTCCATGTCCGTCACCACTTCTCCAGGAAACGTTAACACAGTATAAATCAGGTGGTTGATGCTAGCTGGAACAGTGGACTGAGATTTAGGAGACTGGGGTTGTACTTGGGACTCTCGTTAGCCTGTTGAGTTGTTTTTGACACATGGAGACCCCATATCCAATGGAACAAAACCTTACCCAGTCCTGCGCTGTCTTCACCGTTGTTTGTAGGCTTGAGTTCACGGTTGTGGGCGCTACATATTTCAAAATCAAACCCTGGTTTCCTTCCAAATCCTGGTTGCCTAGTGGTTAAGTGCTATGGCTGCTAATCAAAAGGTTGGCAGTTCAAATCCACCAGGCACTCCTTGTAAGCTCTATGGGACAGTTCTACAGTGTCCTATAGGGTTGCTATGAGTCAAAACTGACTTGACAGCAGTGAGATTTTGTTTTGTTTTGTTCTGTTTTTCCAACTTAGGGAGTTTATCTTCCAGTGTTGTATCAGACAATATTCTGTTGGGATCTGAAGGATTCCATTGGCTAATCTTCAGCAGTAGATCTTGAGGCTCTACTTCTTAGTCTATCTCAGTCTAGAAGCTCTGATGACCCCACTGGTATTTACAATACCAGTGGCATAACTTCTAGCATCACAGCAACACACACGCCATCAGAATACTACAACCTGATAGGTTTGTGGTAGACTTCTGACCCTTGCTGGTTCTGAAACCTTTAGTAAGCCCCTCAACCTTTCAGATCTTTGTCAAATGGGAAAAATAACATCTGACAGCCCCCTACTCCCATAACTTCCCCCACAATGCATTCTTTGAAGGAGACACAATGACCACTGAGATTTGTAATAAGCCATTTAAAGAAACCCTGGTGATGCAGTCGTTAAGAGTTCAGCTGCTAACCAAAATGTCAGTAGTTTGAATTCAACAGATACTCCCTGGAAACCCCATGGAGCAGATCTATTCTATCCTGTAGGAATACTATGACTCAGAATGGACTTAATGACAATGTAGTTAGTAAGAGGAAAACAGTACACAGCTGTCTGTCCAAGAAGCTGTTAGAACTACAGCTCTAGGAAGGGGATCCTAAGACACGATATAAGCTATAGTACTCAGCCAGTAGGAGAAATGAAATCTTGATACATGCTATAGTATGGATGGAGCTGGAAGACATTATGCTGAGTGAAATAAGTCAATCACAAAAGGACAAATATTATACAACCTCACTTACATAAAAAAAACAAACAAGAAAAGGCAAATGTGTAGAGAAGAAGGTCTATTAGTTGTTACCAGGTGCAGGAGTAAGGGCAAAAGAGGAGGTAATGGTGATGGAAATATCGCATTCATTAAGGGTAGAGGTACACAGCCAGTTACTGTAATTGCTGTCAGTGAGCTGTATACCTGTGAAAAGTTGAATTGACAAAAATTGTGTGATAAATGTGTTTAAAACTGTAATGGATTGAGTTTTGTTCCCCAACAAATATGTGTCGATATTTGGCTGGGCCAGGATTCCTGGTATTGTATTATGTTCCTTGTCATGGATTAAATCATGTCCCCCCCAGAATAGGAGTAGCCACGTGGCTGGGCCGCGATTCCCAATATCTTGTGACTGTCCTCCGTTTTTGTGTTTTTCCAATGCTGTATGTTAAAGGATTAGCGTGGGACTGTAAATCCCTTAATAAGATCACCTCCCTGTTCCACTGTAAAGGGAGTTTCCCTGGAGTGTGGCTTTCCCCACCCTTAATCCTTTCATGCTGCAAGAAATGAAAGAAAAGGAAGCAGGTTGAGAATTGGGAACCTCACACCACCAAGAAAGCAGCACCGGGAGAAGAATGCGTCCTTCAGACCTGACATTCCTGCACCAAGACACTCCCTGGGCAAAGACTGATGCAATACCAGACTTTCCTGCAGAGCTGACAAGGGGGAAAGCCTTCCCCTGGAGCCGACAGCCTTAATTTGGACTCATAGCCTACTGGGCTGTCTAAGAATAAACCTTCCTTTGTTAAAGCCGCCCCTCTGTGGTATTTCTGTTAGAGCAGCCCCAGCTGACTAAAACATTCCTCCGTGTTGGAAATCCTGTCTCTACATTGTTGACAAGGGTAGCTGGGCAGCAGCTGCATTGGTGGGGTAATACTCACTATGTAAGATTGTTTTGTGCCTTCAAGCAGTCTTCTGAAATTTAAAGGGAAGAAGCTATTAGAGAGATTGAGGGACCTCATATCACAAAGAAACTGTACCGGAAGCCTAAGTAAGGAAGAAGTCTCCACTCCTGTTTAGAGACCTGGGTGCAGTATGGAGGAAAGAGAGGCTGCTAAAAAGGAGAGAATGCTGTGAGGACCCTGACCATTGATTTAGTTCCATAACTGCACTAACTTACATCACAGGATTTAGTGTGGGCTTCAGATCTGAAAGGAAATTGGAGTTACCTTGGACTATGTATCAGACAGTGTGTTTACAGCTGCGAAAGGCCAAAGAGGCCGTTTACTCTCCTTCGTGAGGAGTAAACCCTGAGTGGGTACGTTGTGGCTCCACCGGGTGGGGAGCCCCTGTGGTGTGTTCACCGGCCCAGCGGGTCCCATCGTAATGCGTGTGCATTGGAGGTGGGCAGGAATGATCTGTAGGTGCGGAGCTGGGGGCTCCCTGTCAGATCCTGTTCCTTAGAACAATTCAGTTCAGTTCAGTAGACCCTGTGCTAGACACTGGGACACATAGATGAGTTAGACACAGCCCTGGCCATCCACAGGACCCCGCAAACCAAAGGAAATGGATGTGCCAACTAGTCAACCGGAGGAGAAGGTTTAGGAATGGTTTGGTAGAAGGTGGGGAGTCAGGAGGAGAGGATCTGCTGAGGAGGAGGCTCAAGAAATTATCTAAAGGTCACGTACCGTCAAAAGAAAAATGTCAGAGATCAACAGGCCATGTGTAATCCCTTAATAAATAGAAATTAAACTTTTTATTAAGAATATTTTTAAACATACACAAATTGAGTGAGTATTATATTGAACTCTCAAGTACCTATTACCCACCTCCAAGAATGTGGTCAATCTTGTTTTATCTGTAGCACTCAGCCCCTACCCCGACTTCCGTTCCCTCTTCTCCCTCTCCTTCTGGATTATTTTAGAGAGATTTCTAAACATCATATAATTATATATGTAAATACTCAAGGCTCGTATCTACAAATGATGAGTGCTTCTGTCTCTCACATTCTCTCACCTTGTAAGTCTTTATTTCTGTGCCTGTAAACTGAATTTGTACAAATATTTTGATACAAAGGAGTATTTACATAAAGCATCTAAGAACTTTTCATCTTAAAAGCGATACTGATATTGCTATGCTGACCACAAGCTCCGGAAAGAAAACAAACATCTGAGCCAGTCCTACCCACAGAACGACTGCTGAGAAATTGGAGAAAGCAGCAAGAGGTGGAGCCTCTGGAAGGGAGGTGAAAGATGAAGATGGTTTGCAGGTCGAGAGAGAGAGAGAACAGTCAACATTAAACGCTGGAAGCAAACAAGAGGTGCAGGAAGAAAACACTAGGAAAAATTGCTGAAGAAAAAGATACAGAGAACCCTTGAAAACACCTATTTTGTAAGCCAGTTAGAGGGAAAAAATGAAGAGAGGAACAAAGAGGGTTATTAAAAAAAAAATCCCATTGCCACTGAGTCTATTCTGCTGCATGACAGTACTATGTGTTACACTGTAAAACTGCTCCATAGAGTTTTCTTGGCTATATTTACAAAAGCAGATCACCAGGACCTTTTTTGCAGTGCCCCTGGGTGGGTCTGAACCAACCAACTTTAGGTTAGCAGTCATTCTGTTTGTATCACCTGGAGACCCAGCCAAAAAAAGCCAACTGCCGTCCAGTTGGGTCCGACTCATGGAGAGGGATAACTAATAGCAGGAAAAGCTAAAATCAATTTCTTCAGTGCACAGTTATCAGGTACTTCCTTCATGATAGGCCTTATTTAGATAGAATCCATATATACCAAGTACGTGCTGGTATTTGGTACATGATTTGCTTTGAATAAATGTGTAGATGTCAGCTAGACTGACCACATCCTTTCAAAACAGATAAGATTGGCTCAGATGCCCTCTACGCCCAGTAGATATTAAAAGCCCTCCTCCAAGATGTTGGCTCATTTCCAGAAGGTTTTCGTTGTCATAGTCACCTCTCGTTTCCAATGAATTAGTTCATTGCTTACTGTCACTGTGCCTCATAATGCTGATTTGGGCTTGGAACTCAGTCCTTTCCCATCATTTCTCCAAAACCCCGCTTTGGTGGTTGGTAGACCTGGCGCAGCAGTTAAGTACTCAGCTGCTAACCGAAAGCTTGGCAGGTCCAACCCAACTAGCAGCTCTGCAGGAGAAAGATCTGGTGATCTGCTCCTGCCGATTGTTGGTGTGCTTGAGTGCCATTCAATCAATTCCAACTCATAGTGACCAGATAGGACAGAATAGGACTGCCCGTGGGGTTTCGTAGGCTATAAATTTTACCGCAGTGGATGGCCACATCTTTTCTCTCCCAGAGCATGTGGGGGGTTTGAATCGCTGACGTAATCTTCCCACTACCAGGGCTCCTACAGAACTCCGCGGAGCAGGTTTCCTCTGCCACCTGGGGTTGTTGTCAGTTGAAAATCAACTGGATGGCACGTAACAACAACAAATTTTACAGAAAGTTTGGTAAAGAGCTTGTATCACCATACCCATACTTCTAGTAAAATATTAAATTATTGCTAATTTTATATGCATAGCTTTCCACATACTTCCCACCATCTCCACAACTCTATGTTTATTTGTCTGATTTTTTTGCTCCTCTCCTAGTCCTTCATTCCTCATGCCATCTTGTTGGATGCTTTTCGTTCTTCCACTCTCTTTTCCTCACTTTCCTCCTCTCTCTTAACCCAATTCCTGTTCAATTCCAAAAGCACCAATCAGCTATTTCTCTGGTGGCTTTGATTCCTAGGGAACCAGGTCCTAGGGAATTACTTCACCCCGAACAAGTTTGACTTCAACTACCAAGGTGTTAACATTTCCATTCCAGTATGAAAGAACAGACCAATGATTAAATAGTCAAGTAAGAAAAAGAAAATAACAGAGAGCCTCAGTCAAGAAAAAAGAATCAAAGAAAAACAAAAAGAACTTTTTAAGAAATGTCGGCGAACTGGAGATAGACAACTATACACACAAAATTAGGGCAAGCAGAGCTCAAAGTAAAAATACATAACATAGAATTTTAAAAATGATCTCATGACATTTTCACAAGGATCTTGAAAGGGTGGAGATGTTACCCCATTTTCCAGGTAAGAAAAATGAACATATGGAAAGTTAAAAGAGTTTATAGATTGTTTAAACTATTAGTCCCAAATCTACAGTTGTCTCCAGTACGCCTTAGAGGTAATGATACTTAAAGGAGCTGGTGCCTAGACGTCTCCACCAAAAAGACATTCTGAATGCCATTTTTAGCTTAAGAAATGGAGCTGAGTTTGAAAAGAAACTTGTGTGTGAAAGAACTATTTTGGAACTCTAACGGAATTCCTCAGTAGCAGAAGAGTCATTTGAGTTCAGATGTTCAGATTCTTATTCGGAAGTTTAGAGGATTGTGTACGTGACGCAGGTTGGGAGAAAATCTGAGCCCTTACAAGAAGAAACACGCATGTAACGCATCTCCTGCGCACAGCCCCAAAAAGCAGGCTGGGGAGATGCCACGTGCATTCTGGGAAAAGGAGAGGAGGCCGTGGGTCAAAAAGATGTAACCTCTGCGCCCAAGTGCTTATTGTCAGCCTACCCGACACTGTAACAAAGTTTTGACTGTTTTCTAAAAGGGCTTTCCAAATCAATCTGAATAATGACAAAAGCATATTTCAAACAACCTGAGTGCTCACCTTATGAGCGGGTAGGTGTGCTACAGGGTCTTGGGGTTCAGTTTGCATGGGCTTGTTCATTCGCCTTGAGATAGGTAGTGCCATGACTATAATTACCAGACATCTAGAGGAAATGAAAGAAGAGTTAACACATAAATGGACTCCGTGAACAAAAGCTTCATGGCAGTCTGGAAAGAGAAAAATCTGAGAGAACTTAGTTACCACAAGTATGCTGAAGAAACTGCCTGGTACTCTCACAACAATATCTATACTAAAACAAAAATTGATTGTAATAAAATAATTTAGGACAATACTCTATAAAAAACAAAAGAAAAGAAAAGCCATTGTCATCAAGCGAATTCAGACTCACAGCAACCCTGTAGGATAAATTTCCCCCATAGGATTTCCAAGGAGAGGCTGCTGGATTCAAGCTGTCAATCTGTCAATCTTTTTTTTTTTTTACAGCTAACCTCTTAAACACTGTGCCATCAGCACCAACAGTTCAAAAGAAAGAGAAAAAAAATTTTTTTTCTTTTAAAGAATGCCCATCAATATTCAAGTTTAAGAACCACCGGATTGAATAGAGGGATATTTATTTAGGTGCCCACACTAACCATTTGAATACAGTAGGATTAAAAGCATCATAAGCAAAAATGTTGGAGCCTATAATAAAATGTAAACAACAGAAAACAACAAAACCATTGCCTTTGAGTCAATTCTGACTCATAGCAGCCATGCAGGACAGAGTAAAACCGCCCCATAGGGTTCCAAGGCTTTCCGGAAGCCTCCTGCCACATCTCTCTCCTGTGGCGTCACCGGTGGGTTCCAACCGCCAAGCTTTTGGTCAGCAAGCAAGCATGTAACCAGTGTACTACCAGGGCTCCTTCTCATAAAGCGTAAAGTCATTTTATCATTTCTATGCAATGGTAGAAGCTGGAATTAATTTCTTAAAACACAGAGAACTGGGTAAAAAATACTGAAGAAGAGCAGAAGTCCTGCTCCACTTTAAAGATTTCAGAGTGATGAGACATTTTTTTAAAATGACATAAAGAAAGCTTTTCAAAGATACAGGGCCAAAGGCTTTCAATAATAAAAGATACTGTGGCAGAAGCATTTGAGGGGAGAGCACAGACAAAAAAACAAAGACACTGGGGCTGAAATAGTGAAATCACAGAATAGATGACACAGAATGGAGGAGATGAGAGCAGACAAAGGTCACACAAGAACAAAAGCATTCTCTTCAGGAACCTGAGACTATGAGAAGTGAGAGGATTGTTGCAAGATTAAAACAGGTAGAACAAGAAGGCATCAAAAGACGGCCCAGAGATAATGGAAAGTTTTAACCAGATCTATCAAGTGCAAGGAAAGATTGAATGATGAGCCTGGCTAAGGGCTGATGAAGAAACAAGCCATCTGACAGCAGACATTATGGGTCAAGTGGTTCTAAGTGAGCCAGGCTTTGAAGCAAGAAAGCTCAGCCAGGTTTGACAGCACGCAGCTTAGTTCTACCAGGCTTTTAAGAACTGAGCAAACAGGCTGTTTTCAACTGCAGATTGCTGAGAGGAGGGTGCAGTCACCTGTGCACTGAAACAAGGACCTCGTGCTAGTATTTTCAAACGGCAAGAGGGAGAACTTTGGGAACTCCAAGCACTACCTTTGTAATCATGTATTAAAAGACTTGCAGGAAATACTTCACAATGCAGCAGAAGGCCAGACAAAGTTAAAAAAAAAAAAAAAAAAGTTGTCTGGGCTGATGTGAAGCTAGTAACAATGCCAGCAGCTCAAAACTAAACCAAACACACTGCTGTCAAGTCAGTGCCACCTCGTAGTGACACTACAGAACAGAGTAGAAGTCTTTCATAGTTTCCAAGGAGTGCCTGGTGGATTCCAACTGCTGACTTTTTGGTTAGCAGATGTAGTAGTTAACCACTATGCCACCAGGGCAGTGTAACAGGAATAAATGACAAGAGGTCTGTTATGGATTAGGTTGTGTCCTCTCTATCCTGGAGGCTCCCCTGAGAACACGGCCCTGGGCTTGCTGCTAGCCCAGAGCTGATACCTACACTAAGGCCAACTTTTCAGACCAAGATTGGACTGGACTTCAGAACACAGAGTCGTGCAGGTGGTACGTGTACTTCTTGACTTAATATATGTGTATATATATATATATATATAGAGAGAGAGAGAGGCATCTAAATGGTTCCTCTTTAAAGCTGGAGAGGAGGGGACAAGTGTTGGTTGAGTTGAGGCCAGAAGTACAAGGTGGAAAGGAGGAGTGTGCTGTCACAGAGTGAGGAGAGCAGACAGTCACATAGAAGTGTGTGCTCAGAGTTTTATATGGCAAACTGACTTGGATGGTAAACTTCCACTTAATCATGATACAAATAAAATTACAAAAAAAAAATTGCATCCTCCCTAAAAATGTATTGGAATTCTAATACCTAGGCTGTGGGTTGCACAGGGGGGTTGCAACTGACTGCCAATCTAAAGGTTGGCAGTTCACGTCTTCCCAGAGACACTGTGGAACAAAAGTTTGGCAACTAGCTTCCATAAAGATTACAGCCAAGAGAACCCTCAGGTGCAGTTCTACTCCACAATACATGGGGTCACCATGTATTGGAATTGACTGTACAGCAGTGGGCTTCGTTTTGGTTTGGTTTGTAATCCTATTCGGAAATAGGAGTTTTCTCTGTTATGTCAGTTGGATCAGACCTGATTTAGGATAGATTCTAAATCAAACGATTATAAAAAATAACAATAACAATGCAGAGTATAAAAAAAGAAAAAAACAGATTTGACATAGAAATGTGCACACAAGAGCAGAAGCCAGATGTCATGTGAAGATTGTCTACAAGCCAAGGAGACAAGAACCACCTGGGACCGTGTACAAACAAGGAATCAACAGGGATGAGATCTTGATTTGGACTTCTAGTCTCCAGTACTGTGAGAAGATAAATTTCTGTTCACTAAAGTCATTTAGCTGTGGTGTTTGTGTTACAACAAAAGTGGGAAATTAAGACAGGATGTAGCTGAGGCATGGAAAGATGGAGCAACAGCCACAGAAGAATGTGTAAAAAGTAGTGTCCTTGTAGTGTCTCCATGGACTAGTGTCCAGCTTCCTTTGCTAAGGAAATGGGTTAAAAGAAGGAACTGGTGTAGGACAAATTCATCTTTTCTTGCAGTGCAAGAATGCAAGCCCTATGTTGCCAGAAGTTTTGTTTTTTTTTCTTTTTTTTTTTCCCAAAGTAGTCTGAAATAGTTTTGTGTGACATCTTCTGACTTGTATATGTTAGTTCAACTCTTTTGTTTTTTTAAACTGTGCACTGTGCAGACGAAACATTTTTGGACTGCAGGTTACATCTGACCCATGGGCCATTGTTTTTAACTTCTGATATAGATGAGCTGTGATTTTTGCCTCAGATCTGCACAGTATTAAGTTGTGACAACCTGAAGGACGTAAGAGATGACTGGACTCCCATCCCTGCAGTGGGGACAGAGGGAAAGAAGTGAATGAGGAGTTTGGGAAGCAATCGAATGCAAAGATGTAAAGGGGATGGCAAGCTTCAGGCTGAGCCCAATCTATTTTCTGCAGGTGGTATCACTGCCAAGGTTACTGAAGGCATAACCAGAAATGACAAGATAAAATACACGGCCATAAAAATGAAAAACCAGGGAAATGTGATCATTTTGATGACATGTAAGGGTGAAGACGCTAGGCCCATGAGGATTTTTACTTCAAGGTTTGGAGGATGTAGGATAATAGCTATCATTCGTGGAGAACTTACTGTGTGCCAGGCACTTTCCATTATCTCCAGTCATTAATATTGGCAACAACCCATTTTCAAATGCTGAATATGCTGTTCAGAGGGCTGAAGGTCCCAAACACACGTGCCCCTGGACCATAATTTTGGTTTTCTTCTTGATCTGAAAACCATTCAGTTACTCTTTTCACTGAGATATTCCTTGTAGTATTATTTAGAATTTAAAAAAAAAAAAAAAAAGTCAGCAAATGATCCAGAATTCTACTTCTAGGAATATACCCAAGAGAAATGAAAACATATGTCCACACAAAAACTTGTATGCAAATGTTCTTTGTAGCATTATTCATAACCAGAAAGTGGAAACAACTGGTGAATGGCTATCTAGATATATTTATACAATGAAATATTATTCAGCAGTACAAATGAATGAAATACTGATACATTTCACAATGTGGAGAAAGCTTGAAAACATGCTAAATGAAAGAAATCAGGCACAAAAGACTGTATATTGTATTTCCAGAATAAGCAAACGTGTAGAGACAAAAACTAGATTAGTAGCTGCCTGTGTCTTAGGGGAGACTGGCAGTGATGGAAAGAGGATGGCAAAGGGTACAGGGCTTTTTGGGGTAGGAGGGCATGAAGCAAATATCTTAAAATTAGTTGTGGTATTGGTTGTACAACTTTGTAAATATTATAAAAGTCATTGAATGCTTTTTTAAAATTGTACTCTAGAAGGTTTAAATGCTATACTTTAAATAGGTGACTTATATAGTAAACAAAATTGTTATATATAGTTGTTTTGTTTTGTTTTTAAATGTAAAATAATGCAGCTACCGTGAAAAATAGTTTGCAGTTACTCAAAAATTAAACAAAGAATTACCATATGACCCAGCAATTTCACTCCAAAAACTCAGACAGATATTTGCACACCACGTCCCTTGTAGCATTATTCACAGTGGCCAAAAGGTGAAAACAATTCAAGGGTCCATCAGCAGATGAACAAATGAACAAAATGAGGTGTATGCATACAATGAAAGATTACTCAGCCATAAAGAGAAATGAAGTTCTAATATACACTAGGACACAAATCCACTTTGGAAACACTACACTGGGTCAAATAAGTCAGACACAAAAGAACAGGTAATACTGTGTGATTCTACTTATATGAAACATCAGAACAGACAAATGCATGGAAACCCAACAGTTATTAGTGGTTGTTAGGGGTGAGTGAGAGGGGAAGGAGAAGGTATTGATTAAGGACATTGTATTTTTATTAAGGGTAATGAAAAAATTAGAAATGGCTAATGATAACAGTTGTGCAATGTGGTGAATATAATCACTATCAAGAAATTGTACTTGTAAAAATGGTTGAAATGGCAAATGTTTTGCTACGTATTACATGTTTTGTTTATTTTAAGAAATAGATATACATATATGTATACATATATATATACATATGTATACATATATATACATATGTATACATATATATATGTATATATATATATACACACACACACATATGCACCTTTACTCCAGTGGGGAAAAAGGCCCACAGGCTCTCTAGTGAGAGACACTTAGGTTCAAACAATAAAAACTAAACAAATATGTGTGTGTGTGTATGTATTTTTTGTTTGGCTCACTTGTTTGCAAACCAAAGAAACAAAGCAGACAAGCAAATAAACGTATATGTAAACAACCCAAACTCATTGCCAGAGAGTTGATTCCATCTCACAGTGACCCTATAGGTAGAGTAGAACTGCCTGGTGAATTCAAACTGCAGACTTTTTGGCTAGCGGTCATGGCTCTTAACCCCTATGCCACCCGGGTTTTTGTGTGTGTGTGTGTAAGTATATATATATATATATATATATATATATATGTACATATTTTTGTGTTTGGTTTGCTTAGCTGGTTTGTTTTTGAAATTTGAACCCAGGTTTTATATGTATACACCTAAACTGGCCCACACTCTTCTATGTTATTAATGTCATGAAAAACACAGAATAAGGTTCAAATTAAAGGAAGTGAAAAAGCCATGACAATTAAATGCATTGCATGACCCAGGATTTTCTATAAGAGACATTACTGGGGCAATTGGTGAAATGTGAATGAGGTCTATGGATTAAAGAATTGTATCAATGCTAATTTTCAGATTTGGGTAATTGTACTGTGGCAACATAAGTAAATGGTTTTATTTATAGAAAATACGTACTGGAGTATTTAGAGGTAGAGATACCATGTATAAAATTAGCTCTTAGATGGTTCAGAAAACAAGTAAAATATCAAAATTTAGGGAATCTGGGTGAAGAGGACAAGGAAATTCTTTGTACAGTTTAGTTAACTGATGGTTAAGATTGTGTGTCAACTTGGCTGGGCTGTGATTCTCAGTATTTTGACAGTTGCATAATGTTGTATCACCCTCATGATGGAATCCACTGAGTGGTACTGGCAGGGGCAGGCCCCATGGTGTGCCACGCTGAACAAAAATAATGTTCTCCACTCTCTGCTACCTACTTCCTTCCTCTTAGCCTTGGGAAGGTATATGGCTTGTTCCAGATCCCGCAGCTGTATCTCTTTTACTGTCTGACCTCTTGTCAATTCTCACAGTGTGTGAGCAACAATATTGCTCCACCTGAAGATCCTTGGTTCACCAGCCCCTGCAGCTAAGTGAATCAGGAGAAACCTTGTTGTCTTGCCTGCTAACCTTGGGATTAGTGGATCTTCACAACCCGTGAGTGGGAGCCCTACTCTCTAACCTCCCAATCTTGGGTTCACCAGCTTCTGCAGCCACATGAATTGGAGGAAGCCTCTATCTTGATCCACCAACTTTGGACCTTCTAGCCTCTACAATCATGTGAGTTGTTTCTTTTCCATAAATCTTTCTGTATATGTTTACTCATTTTGCTTCTCTATAGAACTGTGCCGAAGACCGTAATCTTTCTGTAAATCTGAAATTATGTCAAAATCCAAGGTTAGAAGAAAAAATACACAAGTCAATTTTGCGTTTTTTAAATAAATATTTTTTAAAGAGTAAAGGCTAAAGGATTTGTAAAAGGAGTATGAGTAGATTAAAAAGGGATGGAAGACTGACAGGAAGCTATAAATTTTCTAGTGTATTGACTTTATAATAGTATTCCCACATTGCTTGTGGATCTTGTGTGTTTTGTTTGATAATAGAAAAAAATGTAAATGTTCATTAAAACTATCTTCAATGGCTGAACAAAAATAATGTACTCGAGAAAGTTTTCAAGGGCTTAAAGTAGTGTAATGGGCAATGTGGTATTTTGGATAAAGGCATCCATCAAATTCCTACCCAGGCTCTGCTTAACCAGAGTTCTATAGCTGCACAACCTCAAAATTCCCAAGGGAAGAGGCCCTACACCACTATGTATCTTATCTAGCGCTCTGCCTATACTGGATATTCACTGGGTACAATCAACCATTCAAAACTTCAGCAATTCTTAGTATGATGAATTAAATTATTTTTGTGTGTGGCCTTTCTAGCCATACTCGTGTAATTTCTACTCAGGTGATTGGGCAAGATTGTGAGATAGGGCAATTGCAACCTACCAAAGGGCGTGGTCAGTTCTGTCTTAAATGAGAGCCAGTTCAAAACAGTGAGGCAGCTGCTACCCTTCCGGGGAAGAATAGCCAGGAGGAACAGGGGAGCACATCCTTTGCATCTGGGATTCCTGTGCTGAGAAGCTTCTGGAAGCGAGTGAGACAGACAGAGATAGACAGAGACAAAGAGAGAAACAATGGTGGGGAAGAGGAAGACGGTAGGGGGAGGGGGAGGGAGGAGAGATAGACCAAGCTGTAACCTGAAGACAGTGAGAAGTGGTGGCAAGAGAGACCTGACAGTAGGAATGTGTTGGGCTTTCCAGCCCAGCGAGAGAAAGCCCAGTGCCTTTAGGGAGAGTGTGTCTGTGAGTACAGCTGAGAAAACCTTATCGTGATGAAAGAACTGCGTCGTGAGCCTTCCTGGGTCTGAATTATGAACTGCTAAACTTCCCTAATAAGCCCCATAATCATGAGTATTGTCTGTGAGTTCTGTGTGGCAGCTGCAATGAATGATCAATCCCAATAGAGAGACCTGTTTCAGGAGGTAGGGGAGCAGCTGGTGTCAGAGTTGGTAAAAGATAGCAAAGAGAGGAGGCATGTCTGACTTCTGTTTCATGAAAATCAGCCTTGAGCTGTTGATCTTGGCTCTCCATCCCCCTTGTGAAACTAGAGGAGACAGGCCATTAGTTGTAAGCTGTTTTTACACTTAGACATTTCAGAAGTCACCAGAATAGCCAAAAGAAAGATATGACAGTGAAGTTTAGGTACACTTAGAATGATCGGAAATTTAGCATCAGATTGCACTGCCTAATAAAGTAGCCACTACACATGGCTATTTAAATTATTTCAGGTTAAATAGAATTCTAAATTCAGTCCTGAGTCATATCAGCTACATTTCAAGCACTTAATTGTCAAAAGTAACTAGTGACTATCTTATTTAAACAGATAAAAGAATCCTACCACTGCATCACGTTCTGTTGAACCATGCTGGTCTACACTGTAAACATGGTCTCATCATGGGCAGAAGCATTGTCAGAGCAGGAGCAACGAGGACAATTGTACCTTCTGAGCACACTTTCCCAGAGTGGTGCCTCTTTAATACAGCAGCCCCCAGATTACAATACAAGTGTCTGACTTACAGGTAATTCTTACTTTCCCTTTAATCTTATGTAAATTTACCCTCACTTTGAAAATATTCAACCAACCCTGTACTCACAACAGATTCTTCATCACAATCATCTTCTCTTGCTGCATGTGCAGCTTTTAAATCATTGAAAAGACTTCAAGCTTTTTCTTGCACTAAAACTAAACCCAACTCACTGCTATTGAATCAATTCTGACTCATAGCAACCCTGCAGGACAGAGTAGAACTGTCCCACATAGTTTCCAAGGAGCACCTGGTATACTTGAACTGCCAAACTTTTGATTAGCAACTGAAGCATTTAACTACTATCCCACCAGGGTTTCTTTCTTGTGCTAAACCCACTGTGATCGTAGCAACCCTAGTGGTCAGAGTAGAACTGCCCCATCAAGAAAGCAGCACCAGAGAAAAAGCACATCCTTCAGACCTGAGGTTCCTGTGCCAAGATGCTCCTTGGACAAAGAATGATGCAATACCGGACTTTCCTCCAGAGCAGACATCCTAAATTTGGACTTGTAGCCTACTGATCTGTGTAAAACTAAACTTTTCTTTCTTAAAGCCATTCACTCTGTGATATTTCTGTTAGAGCAGCACTAGGTGACTAAAACAGAATTTGGTACCAGGAGTGGGGTGCTACTCTAACAAACACCTAAAATGTGGAAGCCATTTTGAAACTGTGAATGGATAAAAAATTTGGAGGGAACTGGGAAAAACCGTTAACACCAAAGAAGCTACAGAATGTGAGTAGCAGCGGCAGCGACAGCAGTAGAACCAGAGACAGCACTAGAACTGACCCATGGAGCACAAGTGCTGAGTGCCTGTATACAGAGTTTTCCTGTGGAGCAGGTACCTCCAGGCACTTGAACTAGTGGAGCTAGCCTTACTGACCCACTGAGCAAGAGAGCTGAGTGCTTTTATAGAAGAGACTTTCTAACAAGACTGAGGTGCCTCTGGGCACTTGAATCAACAGAACTACAGAACTTTGGAACACTTGCCGCGGCAGGACAGATGTGGGCCTGAGGCCCAGGCCATGAGACCATAGGAAGCAGAAGCTAAAGAGACAAAGAACATGAGAAGCTGAGCTTCCTCAGTCTCAAAAAGTATGGCCATGACCTCAGGGGTTTGAAAGGGTAGAACCATGGTGTGCTGTGTTTTGTCAGAGTGAAATTGCCAGTCAGTTGGGCTTAGGGTGTACCTAAAGCCAATGGGACAGAGTTTCTATCCAAGTGGGCCTTGAAGGCAGAGTTGTAGCACAGGGCTGGGAGTCTCCACTCAGAATCCAGAGAGTGTGGGCAATACCTAGAGTCTGGAGGGCAGGGCCATTGTATAGAATGTCCTAGAAAATGTAAAAGTATTTTCAAAGCTTTGAGGGCTAATGTAATGTGTTCTGCTGACTTGCCTGTTGCCTGTTGCCTGGTAATGCCTTCTTTCCTTGCAATTTTTCCCATTTGTAATGAAATGTCTAACTTCTCCCTGTTCCGTCATTGCACCTTTGAAAGCAAATAGCTTACAATCTAAGTTTCACAGACATGGAAGAGTTTTTATATATTTTGGACCTGGAACTGATTTAAGACTTCTATCATATAGAATGGACATGATTTTGCTATGATGAGATGAATGTGTTACATGTTTCAATTATGCGGCTTTTGGGGTGCCAAAGAGTGGGATGTCATGGATTGAATTGTGTCCCCCCCAAAACAGGTGTAGCTATGTGCCTGGGCCATGATTCCCAATATTTTGTGATTGTCTTCCATTTTGTGATTTTCCAGTGCTGTATGTTAAAGGATTAGGGTAGGACTGTAAATCCCAGCATAGTGTTACCTCCCTGCTCCACTGTAAAGGAGTTTCCCTGGAGTGACCCCACCCTTAATCCCTTCATCCTGCAAGAAATAAAAAGAAAGAAAAATAAACAGAAAATTGAGAACCTCACACCATCAAGAAAGCAACACTGGAACAAGAGCCTGTCCTTCTTACCTGCAGTTTTTGTGCCAAGGTGCTCCCTGGACAAAGACTGATACAATACTGGATTTTCCTCTGGAGCCAACAAAGGGGAAGGCCTTCCCCTGGAGTGGACATCCAAAATTTGGACTTGTACCCTACCAGTCTGTATAAAAATAAACTTTCCTTTCTTAAAGTCATACACTCCGTGGTATTTCTTTTAGAACAGCACTAGCTAACTAAAACACTCAGAGTTTCCAAGGAACACTTGGCAGATTTGAACTGCTGACCTTTTGGTTAACAGATGTAGCACTTAACCCACTACGCCAGGGTTTTCTCTTGCATTCCAGTAAGGCTAAACAAGAGCCACATGCACCTGTTCCAACTTACCTACAACTTCAACTTAAAGATTTGAAGACACAGGGATGGATCTTATTCATAACCCAAGGACCACATATAGGTAGATCTCAGTGAACAGAACATAAGAAACCACATACTCAACTATTTTCCAAGAGAAATGAAAACACATGTCAACCCAAAAACTTGTACAAGAATGTTCATAACAGCATTACTCATGATGCTGAAAAAGTGGTAACAATCCAAACGACCATCAACTGATGAATGGTAAGATGTGCACATGATAGATTTTATTTGGCAGTCGAAACAAATGAAGTACTGACACATGCCACAACATGGATGAACCTTGAAAACATTACGCTAAATTGCTGCTGTCATTGTTAGGTGCCATCAGGTTGTTTCTGACTCATAGAAATCCTATGCACAATGGAACGAAATGCTGCCTGCACCTATGTGATGTCCACAATCATTTTTATGCAGAAGCCCATCATTGCAGCTACTGTACCTATCTTGTTGAGGTTCTTCTTCTTTTTCACTGACCCTCCACTCTACCAAGCATGATGTCCTTCTCCAGGAACTGATCCCGCCTGACAACATGTCCAAAGTATGTAAGACACAGTCTCTTCATCTTTGCTTCAGGGAGCACTCTGGTTGTACTTCTCCCAGAACAGATCTGTTTGTTCTTTTGGCAGTCCATGCTGTGTCCAATATTCTTCTCTAATTCCACAATTCAAAGGTGTCAGTTCTTCTTCTGTCTTCCTTGTCCATTGTCCAGCTTTAGCACACATATGATGCAACTGAAAACACTATGGTTGGGGTCAGGCACACCTTAGTTTTCAAGGCAATGTCTTTACTTTTCAGTATTTTAAAGAGATCCTTTGCAGCAGATTTTCCCAGTGCAATGCACCTTTTGATTTCTTGACTGCTGCTTCCATGGGCGTTGATTGTAGAACCATGTAAAATGAATTTCTTGACAACTTCAATCCTTTCTCCATTTATCAGGATGTTGCTTACTAGTCCAGCTGTGAGGATTTTTGTTTTCTTGATGTTGAGGTGCAATCCACACTGAAGGCTGTGGTCTTTGATCTTCACCAGCAGATGTTTCAAATCCTCTTCACTTACAGCAAGCAAGGTTGTGTCATTTGAGTAATGCAAGTTGTTAACAAGCCTTCCTCAAATCTTGATGCCTCATTTTCCTTCATACAGTCCAGCTTCTCAACCCCGACGCACACCCTTCCTGACTTTATACCATGCAGTATCCCCTTGTTCTGTTGGCATGACTGCTTCTTGGTCCACATACACATTCCTCATGAGCACAATTAAGTGTTCTGGAATTCTCAGTCTCTGCCATGTTAGCCATAATTCATTATGGTCCACACAGTTGAATGCCTCTGTGTAGTCAACGAAATACAGGTAAACATTTTTCTATTACTCTCTGCTTTCAACCAAGATCCATTTGACTTCAGCAGCGATGTCTGTGGTTCCACATCCTCTTCTGAGTCTGGCTTGAATTTCTGGCAGTTCCCTGTCAATATACTGTTGCAGTTGCTTTGAAATGATCTTGAGCAAAATTTTACTTGCGTGTGATATTAATGACACTGTTCTGTAATTTCCGCCTTCATTTGGGTCACCTTTCTTGGGAATAGGCATAAATATGGATCCCTTCTAGTTGGTTGGCCAGGTAGCTGCCCTCCAAAATTTTTGGGGTGAGTGAGCACTTCCAACACTGCATCTGCTTATTGAAATATCTCAAATGATACTCCGTCAGTTCCTGGAGCCGTGTTTTTTGCCAGTGCCTTCAGTGCAGCTTCAATCTCTTTTGTTAGTACCACGTGTTCCTGATCACATGCTACCTCTTCAAATGGCTGAATATCAATCATTTCTGTCTGGTATGTCTGTGTATTCCTTCCATCCTCTTTTGATGATTTCTGAGTTGTTGAATGTTTTCCCTGTAGAATCCTTCACTATTGCAACTCGAGGTTTGAAATTTTTCTTCAGTTCTTCCAGCTTGAGAAATGCAGAGTATATTCTTCCCTTTTTTCTTTTTTTTTTTTGCATGTATCATTATAATACTTTGCTTTGTCTTCTCTAGCTGTCCTTTGAAATCTTCAATTCTTTTACTTTATCATTTCTTCCTTTTGCTTTACGTGCTTGATGTTCAAAAGCAAGTTTCAGAGTCTCTTCTGGTCATTTCTTTCCTGTCTTTTTAATGACTGTTTGCTTTCTTCATGTCTTTGATGTCATTTGGCAACTCATCTAGCCTTTGGTTATTAATATTCAACACATCAAATCTGTTCTTGAGATAGTCTCTAAACTGAGGTGGGATGTACTCAAGGTCATACTTTGGCTCTTGTGGACTTGTTCTAATTTTCTTCGGTTTCAATTTGAACTTGCGTGTGAACAGTTGATAGTCTGTGCCACAATCAGCAGCTGGTCTTGTTCTGACTGCTGATATGGAGCTTTTCCATTGTCTTTTTCCACAGATATAATCAATTTGATTCCTGTGTATTCCGTCTGGCAAGGTTCAGGTATGTAGTTACCACTCATGTTGGTGAAAAAAAGGTACTTACAATGGTCTTACAAAATTCTGTCAAGCTAAATTAGCCAGTCACAAAGAACCATCTAGTGTTTGATTGCATTTATATGAACTGTCCAGAATAGGTAGATCTACATAAATAATTTTCATGTTCCATAGAATAACTTTCTTTGGAATGGGCACAAATACTAATCTCTTCAAGTCACTTGGCCAGATTTCTTCTCCTTTTTTTTTAAATTGTGGTTTTGGTGAAAGTTTACAGAGCCAATAGGTTTCTTGTTCAACAACGCACACATACATTAATTGGTTGCAGCTCCACAATGGGTCAGCATTCTCCCTTTCCCTTCCCCAATTCTCTGTGGCCATCTTCCATTTTTACTGTCCTTTCTCGCCTTCTCGTCATTGCTTTGGGGCTGGTGCTGCCTTTATGTCTCGTATACATGACTGAACTAAGAAGTATTTTCCTCACGTGTGTTATTGTTTGTTTTATAGCTTAGTCTAATCTTGGTCTGAAGGTTGAATTACAGGAGTGGCTTCAGTTATCAGTTTAAAGGGTGCCTAAGACCCATAGTCTCAGGAGTTCTTTCAGCTTCCATCAAATCGGTAAGTTTGGTCCTTTTGTGTGAGTGTGTGTGAATTTGAATTTTGGTTTACATTTTCTCCAGCTCTGTCCAGGATCCTCTATTGTGATCCCTGCCAGGGTGACTGGTGGGTAGCCAGACACCATCTAGTTCTTCTGGGCTCAGGCTACTAGAAGCTATGGTACTTGTGGTCCATGCATCCTCTGGACGAATATTTCCCTTGTGTCTTTCATTGTCTTCATTTCCCTTTGCTCCAGATCAGATGAGACCAAAAGATGTGTCTTAGATGGCCACTCCAAAGTTTTAAGACCCCAGATGCTGCTCACCAAAGTTGGATGCAGAACATTTTCTTTATGAGCTTTGTTATGCCAATTCACCAAGAGAACCCCTGCTTCTGTAGTATCCAGCCCTCAGCCCAGTAATGCAGTGGTTCAAGGTGTTCAAATGTGTCTGTGGGGCTCTGGAAACCCTAGTGGCAAAAATTGACAGTTCAGATCTACCAGCTACTCCTCAGAAACTCCACAGGGCAGTTCTCTTCTGTGCAATAGAGTTGCTTTGAGTCAGAGTCAACTTGATGGAAGTGGGTTTCTTTGTTTTGGTTTTTTTTTTTTTTTTTTTTTTTTTTTTGGTATCTAGTTAACGACTTCCCCTTCCCAGCTCTCCCCTCCCTTGTAACCACCAAAGATTGTTTCTTTTTGTGTATAAACATTTTTCTTGGGTCTTATCCAGTTTTTAACTTTCTGTGATTATTTCACTCAGCATAAAGCCCTCCAGGTTCCTCTATGTTGTGAGGTAGATTCGGCATCATTCTTTGTCATTGCATAGTATTCCCTTGTGCATGCAGACCATAAATTGTTTATTCGTCTGTGGATGGGCTCTTACGTTGTTTCCATTTTTTCTTTTTCTTTTTTTTGATATTGTGAACAATCATGAAGTGAACACGAGTGTTCATATGTTTGTGCATGTGAAAGCTTCTATTTCTCTAGGATATATTCCTAGTAATGGAGTTGCTGTTTCTAGCTTTTTAAGGAAGTATCATATAGCTTTACAAAATGGTTATACCATTTTACATTCCCACCAGCAATGCATAAGACTTCCAATCTCCCTAATGTTTGTTATTTTCTGTGTTTATTTTATCAATTAGTGCCAATAGTGTTGAGGTGAGATGCTATCTCAATGTCATTTCAGTTTGTAATTTCTCTGGGAACTAGTAAGTGTGGTCATTGCCTCATGTGTCTGTTAGCTTTCTGGTTGTCTTCTTTGAGCGAAGTGTCAGTTCATATCTTCTGCCCATTTTTAAACTGGATTATGGTTATTTTGTTGAAATGTTACAGTATCTTCTAGATTTTAGAGGTTATACCCTTGTCAGATAGGTTCTGGCAAAAAGTTTTACCAGTCTCTAGGTTTCTATGTCTTTTTACTCTTTTGGCGAATTCTTACGATGAGCCCAAGTTTTTAATATTTAGGAGTCGTCAGTTACCTAGTTTGTCTCCTGGTGTTTGTGCTCTGTTAGTTTATTCCAAACTTCTTGGCATAGATGTGTACATTCTTCCAACATGACATCTATTTGTTAAAACTTTTCAGTTGATACGCCATCAATTACTGGAGACTTTTCTTCTCCAGTGCCTTCAGTGTAGCACGGACTTCTTCCTTCAGGACCATCCATTCTTGATCATACCTGACCTCCTGAAAGGATTGGATGTCAACTAGTTCTTTTCGGTACAGTGACCTTCTGTGTTCCTTCCGTCTTCTTTTGATTCTTCTTGTGTACTTCAATATTTTGTTCACATAATACTCCAGTATTGCAACTCCAGTCTTGAATTTTTAATTCAGTTCTTTCAGCTTGAGAAATCCTGAGCATATTCTTCTCTTTTGCTTTTCTATCTCTAGATCTTTGTACATTTCCCTATAATATTTTACTTGTCTTCCGGAGGTGCCCTTTGAAATCTCCTCTTCTTCGTTTTATCCATTTGCTTCACCTACTCAGTTTAAGAGTAAGTACCTGAGTCTCTTCTGAGATCCATATTTAGGACAGTACTTACTAAGGACAGAACCGTTTTTCAGTGTCATTTACCCAAAGTGTGTTATCTGGCATTAGTGCATGTTAAGAATGTTTTTGACATATAAAAAATATCTACAGCTTGAGCTACAAAATTTTATCCCTAGATAAGTGGGAGCAGTTGTGCAAGACATTGGGTCTTTGACATGACAAAGGGAGAATGAGGGCAGTCCCCTCTCCTAGCTTAGACCTCCAGTAGATTACCATTATCTCCATATATCTCCTGTTTCTGATAGAAGCAAATTCATCTGGGAGTGAGGAACAAAACGTGGGTTCAGAGTCTACCTTCTTTTCCACTCCTGTAGACAGAAGCAAACAAATGGATTTTAAACAAGGTACAATGGAAGAATCTTCTCTCAACCCCATTGCTAAACTATAATGGCAGAGTGTCTAGCTTTTTTATTTAAAGCTTCAGGAAAGCCACAGGTTTGTAGAAACTAATGACTTGATTTCTACCTAAGAAAACAGATGGAAAAAATGTCCAGAGATGAATAAACAATACCATTTGGAGTGTTTGATGATATAATTAGTTGTGCTTCCCACCTATAAGATTTCACCTGAGTGTTATTTTGTACAATATGAAAAGCTAAGATGGAGCTTGTGTTTAAGAAACATTTATTTCCACAAGAAGACTCTCTTGTTCATATTGTATCACTGACTTTATGAAGTCATTGACCGAAGGTTGTAAATTACTCTTGAGAAATACATACAAGAATATTTAGGGGAAAGAGGCAGGCAAAATTAGCTGTAGATGATAGATGTAGGTAAATAGGCATATAGTAGGTAGATAGGTGATAGTCACCACATATGAGATGCCCAGCCCAGTGCCATATATAATGTAAAAAAAAGGGGGGGTGAATCTGGTAGAAAGCATACTTATTCTTGTGCTAGTTTTCTTTGTGTAAATTTTTTAAAAATTAAAATCATTTAAAAATCAGGTGTTAAAAAGAAAAATGACAGAAATTAAGAATACACTGCTGCTTCTCATCTGGTAACACAGCTCATTGGGAATAATACTGACCTATACCTGATATTCAAAAATTCTGGTGGCTTAGGGGTTAAAGTGGTATAGCTGCTAACCTAACCAAAAGGTTGGCAGTTCAAATCCACCAGACCCTCCTTGGAAACTATGAGGCAATTCTACTGTGTCCTATAGGGTCACTATGATTTGGAATCAACTCAGTAGCATGGGGTTTGGCTTTGTTTATACCTGACATCCCTGGTGGTGTAATGGTAAGATTTATGGCTGCTACTCAAAAAATCAGTAGTTTAAATTTATGAGCTGCTCCTTGGAAACCCCGTGGGGAAGTTCTTCTCTGTCCTAGAAAGTAGCTCTGAGTTGAAATCAGCTTGACTGTCATGGGTTTGGTTAGGCTTGATAAATCACTTTTGTTTTTTAATGATTATTTTGAGTAGGTATATGACTAAAAAAATTTGAAGACTGTAGTATGTACTAGAAAAGTCCCTCCCTCCCTGCTCCTATCCTGTTAGTTACCTTTCACATCCTGAAGGTAGCCATTTTTATTCCTTTTTTTATTTATCTTCCCAGTGTTTATTCAAGCAAATACAAGCAAATACAAATATATATTAATCCCCCCTTTGTTACATAAAATGAGTATGCTGTCTACACCATTTTAGTGCCTTGCTTTTGTCATGCAGCCAGAGATCTTTCCACTGATATTAGGATGCCACCCCTATTTATAATAGCTACTTCTCTTTATTTTACACAAAAAGTATGCCCAATCCTAATGTACGGGCTATGGATTAAATTAAATATTGTTCATACTTACATTTACAATCGACTAAAAAAGTCAAATTCCAAAAGGACAAATAATGTATGAGACCTCTATGATAAGATCTCAAAAACAGACTCGTATATAGAAGAAAAGACTCTTTGACAGCTACAAGGGAGGGGAGGGAGGGAGGGAGGGCAAGGGGGGAGGGTTTAGTTTAGGTAGTTTCTAGAAATCTAGTTGGGAGAAAGCGATGACAGCACACATTAGGAACAAGAACAACATTAAGTGGACTTCAGCATAACTTGAGTACTCCTTCCATCTTAACTCAATATTGCAAGGATAGAGTAGCTGGGGCGGGGGGCGGGGGACCATGCTCTTAGGCGAATTCCAGGCCAATTGGCACAACTAGCGTTTTGCTAAGAGAGCTCTCTGCACCCCACATTGGTGAGTGGCGTCTGGGGTCTTAAAAGCTGCCAAGCTGCCATCCGAGGACACAGCAAATGGTCCCAACTCAGCAGGAACGGATGCTCACCAAGGGCCAAAATGGCATGCGGTAAAGACAACCGAGAAGACAGAGAGACCCACAAGAGTGGGTACCTACATCGACCTGGGACCGGAAGAACCAGATGGTGCCCGGCCACCACCAGTGATAGCCATGACGGAGCTCACAGAGAGGAGCCTCACCGGCAACACAAGAATAAAAAGAGGTGCATCATGAGATCTCCACTAAAAGACCTCAATTGATGGTCCAGCGGTTCTGGGGTTCCTCTGAGAGCATGGCCCCCGGCCCTGATGCTGCCCGTTCCCATAAATTATAACAAAGGTCCACTCTTTGGACAGGAATGGAATGGACTTGGCAATGCAGAGTAACCATATGTTGGAAGCACTTTATGGTTCTATACATCTATAGGATATCATCTTGCTGACCTCTGGCTGGAGGAAGGGGAGTGGAAGGAGAGGAGGGGAAAGGAGACTCTTGGGAGGATGAGACATGTATGGAGCAGAGAGGAACAGTGTGCAGTCACCGGACAGGGAGAGCAGCAGAAGCTGCATATAGGGGGGCATGTAAATTTACATGTGAATGTACATTTTCACTCAGTTATATTAAAAAAAAATTTTTTTAAAAAGTCAAATTCATGCACTGTTGAAGGTCAAATTCAAAATGTCTGGGCATTTTCTTAAATATTCTGGCTAGGTTTGAACATCAAGGCACAATAACCTTCAAATATTTTTCTTTTGAAGAGTACTGGAAGAAGATGGATTGACCACAGAGTTTACCTACATTTTCATCATTCTCTGTTAAAATGCCAGACTCCAAGAATTATCAGACAATACCTGCTTTGTGTTCCTGCTCTTTGCCATACACAGCTGCAGCCCAGAACTGTCAGGGGAGATTAAGTTTATAAAAGAAAAGTTTCTAAATTTTTGAAATACTAAGATCAAACTAAACACTATTTTCCCCCTGCCTGCAGTATAATTCTGTTCAGTCCAACAGACGTATTTACCAGTCCTTGTGCAAGCTGCTGAGTCTCAAGAGATGAGTGAAACGTTTGTCCTGGCCTTAAGATATTCATAATAATGTCTCTTTAAGGAGGAAGTTGCTTTGACAAACAAGCAGGCATGATACAATACGGAAAGACAAAGGAAGTACTCAGCCCTGCCTCATTAGAGGAAATGAGCTAAGTCATCCAACACAGAAAAGCTCACCACAAAAAGAAAGATACAGCAGCAGAAGTAAAGCTATGAAGACACACAAGTGCGTAGTGTAGATGGGAGGGAAATGGTGGTTCAGTGGTAGGAGTCTCACCTTCCTTAGGAGACCAGTGCACCTCACGAGCACAGCCACCAGCCACCTGTCAGCGGAGGCTTGCATGCCTCCACTGGTTTCAGCAGAGCTGTGAGTTGGAGGTCAATTAGATGGCAGCTAACCACAGCAACAGTGTAAGCAAGGAGATGGCAAACAGTTCAGTGTCATTAGAACTCAAGGCAGAGAATAGAAAACACGACTGGAGAGAGGAGAACTTTGGCTGATTTGCCAAGGACCTTGGACTTGACTCCCCACAGCTGTTAAAGAATGGACTTGATCAGGCTTGCCGTTTAGAGGGCTCGGGTTGACTTTGATGTGGAAAATGAATTTGAAGAGTGGGTAAACCAGCAGTTTAGAGACATTTATGGGAGCCAAAATGATAAGGGCTTGAACCAACAGTCATAAGGATAGAGAGGAGGCCTATTTGAGAAAGATTTGGGCAGTAAACACTACAGGGTCTGTTGACTGTTGGCTGCAGGTAGGAGGAAGCCAAGAAGGCCGTGGGTTTCTGGCTCATGTGGGTCAGGAAATGGTTATTCCACTGAATGAAACAGGGAAACACTGGAAAAGAGGGAGCTGATGGCAAGCTCACTTTTGTGCATGTTGAATTTCGGGCCAGCAAGCAGGTGCAGCTATGATTTTGATGGTGCAGAAGTGAGGTCCAGCCTCCAGGGATATAGGTTTGGGTGTTACTGGCACAAAGTTATTGAGTTTATAGGGAGAGATGAGTGTTAGATCAAGAGCACAGAGCAATGGGATCACCAAAGTTAAAGGAGTGAGCAGTAGAAGAGGGAACCCAAATAAAAGGGAAAAGGAAGTATAACTGAGGAGAGTACCAGGAAAGAGCTAATTTTGCAGAGGTAGGGAGTGAAAAACTACAAGAAAGGCGGTCAACAGCTGCAAGTGAAGTTTGGTAAACCACCTGGAGGTCCCTGGGCAGCTTTGCCATGGTACCTTCAGTGAAATGGAAAGAGTGGACACTAGATAACAGTGGGTAGACGTAATGGGGCCATGAGACAGTGTGGACCACTTTCTCAGTAAGTTGGCTAGGAAGAGGAGGAAAAGAGAGACAATGGCAGCTAGAAAGAAATGAAGACTCAAGGAATATTCATAGGCTCTATTCTTTCTTTGTAAGAAGATATAAGTTCAGGAGACATCCAGACTAATTGGCGTACCCAAGGTTTTTCTGTCTCCATTCTCAAGATATCACTCCACATACCACCTCAGGGAGTGGCAACTGGACATTGAGGACAGGAGAAAAATATGAGCCCACCAGATGGAAGGGTCCATATGAGCCATAGCTTGCTTCAGCATGGGATCAGAAGAACTAGATGGTGGCCGGCCACCACCAATGACAGCCCAGATTGGGTACACAGAACGGAGCTCTGGACACAGTCGTGATGGAGTAGAGGGCAGAGTAAGAACTCTATCAAAACACCACACTTGATGGTCCTTCTGAAAGGAGGTCCCCCTGGGAGTGTAGCCCCCAGACTGCCTAACCCCAAAATGCACCCAGCACCAGGGCCAGCTCCGTAGACAAAGACTGACCTGGACCACACAAAACACAGAGTGATACTGGAGGTGAATAAACCATTAAACAAGTACACGGGGTTGTCTGAGAGGCTCTTGTCTGGAACCTAGTTGGTTGGGCGAGGCGGGCCAGAACTTGGTCAAAAGTTCACCACAAGTTCCAAACGAAAGGGGAAGCTGCTGTCATGTGGTGGACATGTGGGGTGGGGAGGGGAGTTGGGGTTGGGAGTGGAGCTAGAATAGATATTAGCAGTGAAATTTTGGGGTGTTGCATGGCGACACGATATAGACTGTAAAATTTTTCCTAATTCACAATAAAAAATTTTTTTTAAATTAATTAACTAGTTAAAAAAAAAAGAAGGCAAGAGTTTGGAGCATGCCTGCAGGCTGGAGAACTGTCTACAGATGGGGAGAAGCTAAGATTTATGCAGAAAAGAGGATATCTTATTGAACAAGTTCCCCAGAGAGGCTAAAGAATTTGAATTCAAGAGCACAGATAAATGAAACTCAAAATAGGCTTATCCTTCGAACCAGTTCCTAGGAATTTATCATTTAAAAAAATGCTTATAGAGTAGAAAAATGTACAAGATTGTTCAAAAGCAGAGAGATATGTGAGAGTGTTTAAGGAAATAGTGCTTGTTATAGGAATAAGTAGAAACTATTTTATTAGCAAAGGATTGGTTAATCTATGGATCTGAGAATAGCCTTAAAATTGTGGTGTAGAAAAATCTTATTATATATGACACAGTTTCCAAACACCATAAAGGTGTTCTCGAATTGATAATAAAAGCAATGAAGATTTACAACTTCTATAGACGCCATAAGCAAGTAACAGCTGGACATTTCAAGTCTAGTATGTAAAGAGTTCCTTCAGTTTTGTTTTTTTTTAAAGGACAAGCACTCTCTTGACAAATCGGCCAAAGCTATCAATTGGCATTCATAGCAGACAAAAATCAAATACCTAATAAATGTATTAAACAATCAATGTCATTAGGGCTGAGAAATTTGCAAATTAGATACAATTGTTTTGCCTGTAAGAGTAACAAAAATTAGAAAGATATGTTTTTAGAGCACTTGGAAGTATCCATCAAAATTTTAAGTGTATGTACACACACAAGTTGTAGTTCCCACCTGTAGGAAGCTCAGGGGTCAGGAGCAGGGAGCATCTTCCAAAATCCTAACCAGTGAGATTTGTTTCAGATGTCTGCACAGATGTTACAGGAAACCAAAGGAGGTGTTCATTCCGAGGAGACAACAGTGATAGAATGAGAAATGTTATTTGTAGGGTATGCTGAAGATTGGTTCATTGGTTTGCTTATTTTTGCAAATCAGAAAAACTGTCCACAGTACCTGCATGGCAAGAACTTCACCAGAAACTCCTGCAAGTATAATTTATCTTATTTTTTAAACTCAGTTTCTGAGGCAGGCAAAAGTCTGTTGTGTGGTCTTGCAATCTCTTGTAAAAATGTCTTCTGCTCTACTGCCTTCTCAGATTTCCCTCTCCTCTGCCCCAACCCCAAATATTAACTTCAAAAAGAGTGCAAATTAGAGTCTTGCAAGGTGGCCAAAACAACCCACCAAAACTAAACTCAGGTCATTGTTTCTAACTTGTAGATCTGTTACACAGTAGGACTGCTTCACAGTGTTTTCTTAGCTGCAATCTTTCTGGAAGCAGATCAGCAGAACTTTCGTCAGTCATGCTGCTGGTTTGGTTTGAACTGTTAACTTTAATGCTAGCAGTCAAGCACAAACCATTTGTTCTAGCCAGAGACCTTACAAGGTAGCAGGGGTAAGAATATGCATACACTAGTACCTCAGTCTCTCTCTTTTATAACTCTGCCAGTGTTAAACTCTTCTTTAACATCTGTTTTAGACTAGGTTTTCTAAAGAAGAAACACCAGTGAAGCATATTAAGTGATCTGACAATTATTTTCACAAACTCATCCTAGAAAAAGTGCTACATACTTCATTGCTGAATATCATTATGGTTACATTTGAAGTATACCCCTTGGGATGCTATGCACCAATGCCAGACAAGTGCTGTCAAGTCAGCACTAATACTGGTACCTAATCCACCTTTCAAAGCAATTTTTGGAGTTCTTTTTTCTGGAAGGGCCATCAGAGCTGTTGTCATAGTCCCCTTGATATTCTGAATGTCATCAAAACGTCTTCTTTTCGGTATTTCCTTTTCCTTCAGGTAAAGAAAAAAGTTGTTGGGGGCCTGATCATGTCAGTGGGGAGGGTATTCCAATACAATGATTTGTTTACTCACTAAAAACTCCCTCACAGACAACTAGACAATTCAGTTTGTGAACTTGCCACTGTGCTACCATGTGAAATGCCATTTCAGGAAGAAGTTCAAAATTGCTTTGAAGGGGGACTAGGCACTGGTATCGGTACATAGCTTCCCAAGGGGAGTACTTCAAAGGTGACCCTAGTGATATTCAGCAATGAGTTATGTAGTGCTTAGAACAATTAAGTTTGTGGATGTAATTGTTGGACCTCATATACATGCCAAGATTTATCTCAAAGAAATGTCAGTTGTAGAGACAGACAAGTCCCAAATCTGTGGGTCAGGCATCAGACTGAAGGTTTCTACTGACTAACATGATTTCAGGGGCCAATGAGTCCCAAGCTGTCAAGTCAGACAACAGGCTGTTGGCCCACACAGCTGCAGAAACTGCCAAACTGGTAAAACAGATCAGATGTAGACTGCTGGAGCACAGGTCTGCAAAAGCTAGTGAATCCCAAAATCTGGAGGTCAGACAATGGCTGCTGCCCAAAGAACCAGAGGTCAGATGAGGAGTAGACAGATACAGGATCCAGAGCAAAACTCAGGAAGCTTTGCTACAACATCCATAGATATAGGATTCAGGCCACAACCCCGAGGAAACTCATTTTACAACTGACTCGCTGATCATATCAGATTATATCATGGAGGATGATTACATCAGATCATAAAATGGTAGGTGACTACATCATTCCTTAATTACCAGACTACATCATTATGTAACTGCCAAAGTTGACACTTTCACTTAACCATCACAGCATTCCAAAAATGTTTTTGAAGCGTACCTGACTTTTGACTCAATAATTCCACTTGTAAGAATTCATCTCACAGAAATACCTCTATACCTACACAAGACATTGTAAACTAATATCCATTCTCATTGTACAGGTAGTTCCCTTGAGCTAAAGCCAACTAACAAAAACAAGCAAAAACATTTTGTTTGTTTATACTTTTTACTTGCCTGGATATAACAAATGATGAAAATTTAGATTTGACAGCCAACAAAAGTACCTGTTGGGCTCCAGAATGTGGGAAATGATAGAAATTATAGCAGAAATAAATAAAATAGAAAACAAAAAAACAACTGAAAGAGCAAACAAGACTACAAGCTGATTTTTTTAAAAAGATCAGCAAAAGTGGCAAGCCATTAGCAAAACTGACAAAAGAAAAGCAGGAAAGGAAACAAATAACCCAAATAAGAAATGAGATGGGTGATATTACAACAGACCCAACAGAAATTAACAGAATCATAACAGAATACCGCAAAAAACTGTACTCTAATACATTCAAAAATCTAAAAGAAATGAACACTTTTTTTAAAAAACAATCTCCCAAAACTAGCACAAAGTGACATTGAGCAACTAAATAAAACCATCACAGAAGAAGAGATTGAAAAGGTAATTTTAAAACTCTGAACTAAAGAAAGTCATGGCCCAGATGGCTTCACTGGCGAATTCTAACAAAAGTTCAGAGCAGAGTTAACACTATTGTTACTAAAGGTATTCCAGAGCATAGAATGGGATGGGATGCTCTCAAACTCATTCTGTGAGGCTAGTATAACCTTGATACCAAAACCAGGTAAAGACAGCAATGACCAATATCTGTCATGAACATAGATGCGAAAATCTTCAGCAAAAGCTTAGCAAATAGAATTCAACAATACATCAAAAAAATAGTTCATTATGACCAAGTAGGATTCATACTATGGATGCAGGAATGGTTCAACAAGAGGAAAGCAGTATAATCAAGCACGTAAACAAAACAAAAGTCAAGAACCACTTGATTCTATCAACTGATGCAGAAAAGGCATTTGATAAAGTCCAACACCTATTCATCTTAAAAACAGTAATATAGGAATAGAAGGGAAATTCCTCAACATAATAAGGGGCACACAAACCCAACAGCCAACATCATACTGAATCGGAGAAGTTAAAAACATTCTCCTTAAGAACAGGTACCAGACAAGGACGCCCACTGTCACCACTTCTGGAAGTCTTGACCAGAACAATCAGGCATGATAAAGAAATAAGGGGCATCCAGACTGGTAAACAAGAAGTCAAAGTATCTTTATTTGTAGATGACATGATCCTATACAAAGAAAACCCTAAAGAATCCACCAAAAAATTACTGAAGCTAATAGAAGACTTCAGCAAAGTATCAGGATATAAGATAAACATACGCAAATCAGTTGGAATCATTTACAGTAACAAAGAGGCAATCAAAAAGGAAATCTCTAAAGCACTACCATTTCTATAGTCCCTAAGATGATAAAATACCTGGGAATAAATCTAACCAGAGATATAAAAGACCTATTCAAAGAAAACTACAAGACCCTACAGGAAGAGACTAAAAGTGACTGGCATAAGTGGAGAAACCTACCTCTTTCTTGGGTAGGCAGACTCAACATAGTGAAAATGATTATTCTAACCAAAGTGATCTATACATTCAAGGGAATCTGAATTCAAATTCCAACAACCTGTTTTAATGAGATTGAGAAACAAATCACCAACTTCCTGTGAAAAGGGAGGAAGCCATGGGTAAATAAAACAATACTAAAGAAGAAAAACAAAGTGGGAGTCTATCTGATCTTAAAATCTATTATACCACCACGGTAGTCAAGAGAGCCTGATAGTGGCACAAAAACAGACACGTAGACCAATGGAACAGAATTGAAAATCCAAATACAACATCGTCCACCTATGATCAACTAATATTTGATAAAGTCCCAATGGGTGTGACCAGGGGAAGAGAGTCTTTTCAACAAATGGTGTTGACATAACTAGACACCCATCTGCAAAAAATTGAAACAAGATCTTTATCTTACTCCATGCACAAAAAACTAATTCAAAATGGATTAAAGACCTAAATATAAAACTGAAAACAGCAGAAATCTTGGAAGAGAAAATTTGGAAGACAGTGGAAGCTTTAATCCATGGCATTAACAGTCTATGAAAAATCACCAATAACCCTCAAACACCAGAAATGAAAATAGACAAATGGAAGCTCTTAAAAATCAAACATGCTCATCCAAAGCCTTCATCAAAAGGGTAAGAAGACCAATAACAAAATGGGAAACAATTTTTGGCTATTACAGCTCTGATTGATATCTAATATCTCTGATTTACAAGATACTATAAAACTCCAACAAGAAAAAGACAAAAAACCAATTAAAAAATGGATGAAGGACATAAACAGACACTTCATTAAAGAAGATATACAGGATGTCAACAGATACACAAGGAAGTGCTCATGGTCACTGCCTGTTACAAAAATCCAAATCAAAGCTACAGCGAGATATCATCTCATCCCAACAAGGCTGGCAGTTATACAAAAATCACAAAATAATAAATGCTGGAGGGGATGTGGAGATACTGGAACTCTTCTACACTGTTGGTGGGAGTGTGAAATGGTACAACCACTTTGGAAACTGATATGGCACTTTCTTAGAAAACTAGAAATAGAAATACCATATGATCCAACAATCCCACTTCTTAGAATGCATCCAAGAGAAATAAAGGACACCACTAAAGCAGATATATACATGCCAATGTTTATGCAGCTGTTTCCACAACAGCAAAAAGATGGAAGCAGCCTAGACGTCCATCAACAGTTGAATGGTTCAACCAACTATGATATATGCATACAATGGAATACTTCATAATGATAAGAAATAAGAAAAACACTTAACAATGTGGGACTATCTGGAGGACTTTATGCTCAGTGAAATTCGTCAGGTGCAAAAGGACAAATATTGTATGAGACCGTTAATATAAGGGTACAACAAAGCATTTTAGCACATAAGAAATCAATTATTGATGGATATAAGGGAGGGGAGGGAAGGAGAGGGATTCCTACAAATTAAGTGGAGGTTAGGACTAGCATTGGGTATAGGGTATGACAGCACATAATAGAAAGGAGGTACCCACCATTGCTCAATTCCAAAACTAAATTGTTCCCGAAATGTGGCCCACCTCTTTGAAATGACAGGATAACAGGATCTGGCATCAGGGGAACATGCTCTCAGAGGAAATCTAGACTAATTGGCATATCCAAGTTCTTTTTTTTTTTCTTTTCTTTTCAGTTTTTCTCTTAAGAAAATGTTCTGTGTACCACTTAGGTGAGTGGCATCTGGGGTCTTAAAAGCTAACAAACTGTCGTCTAAGCAGCATCAATTGTTCCCAACATACCAGGGCCAGAGATAAACAGCGGACATCAAGGACAGGAAGAAACTATGGACCTACCAGGTGGGAGGAGCCATATGAGCCAGAGTCTGCCTCAGCATGGGATCTGGTGAACTGGATGGTGTCCAGCCACTACCACTGACTGCCCGGCGGGGGAGCAGTAAAATGTTATGCATACCACATGGATGAGTGGGTTTGGGGTCTTAAAAGCCAACAAGCTGCCATTGTAAGTAGCACCACTTGGTCCCAATCCACCTGGACCAGAACTAGACAGAGGACATCAATGACAGGAGGAAAAGATGAGCCCAGCTGATGGAAGGTGCCATATAATCTAGGGACAAATTTAACATGGGACCAGAAGAATCAGATGGTGCCCGGCCACCGCTAATGACTACTAGGATGTGGTGCACAATATAGAGCCCCTGATATGGCAGCAGAAACATAAGCATGCAGAACCATATCTCTATGAAATGACCACAGTTGATGACCCCTCAGTCTGGAGGGCCCCCTGGGAGCACAGCCCCTGGACTCTCTAACCCCAAAATGCATCCAGCACTGATGCCAGCTCCCAAGGCAAAGACTGAGCTGGACTACGTAAGGCATGCAGTGATTCTGGTGCCAAACAAACTTTTGGACTTCAATAGATACACGGGGGCTGTCTGAGAAGCTGATCAAGAAGCTGGAGGTGAGAGGATTGTGGGAGAGCAGACAGGCCTTGACCAAATGGGCAAGAGAACTTCTGGATGATAAGTGGGGAGTATGGTGTCATGGGAGGGTGGGGAAGGAAGGGGAGAGCAGGTGGAGTAGAATAGTGGTGTAAATTCTAGATGTTATATGGCAAATTGATATGGACTGTATACTTGTACTTAAACCATGATAAAACTTAGTTTAAAAAAAATTGGACATGAACTGAACGTCCACTGACAACAACAAAAAGAAAACATTTAAATACAATATGTAACAAGTATATAACAGAATACTAGATAGTAATTAAAAATAAATAATTAGACCTAGATGTAATAAATTACATGAGACTAAGTTTATAATTGAAGAGTTTACTGAGGAAGATCACTCACAACTGGGTCAATAAACAACATCACAAATGGAGAAAATACCGAAGTTATCGAGGATTTTACTTGGATCCACAATCAATTCCCATGGAAGCAGGAATCAAGAAACCAAAAGATGTATCGCATTAGACACGTGTTGCAAAAGACCTCTTTAAAGTATTAAAAATAAAAATAAAAACACCAGAGGTCACTGAGGACTAAAATGCACCTGATCCAAGGCATGATATTTTCAACTGCTTCATACACATGTGAAAGCTGGACAATGAAAGCTGGAAGACTAAAGGACCAGTCAGTTTGAATTATAGTGTTGGTAAAGAATATTGAGTATAGCATGGACTTCTCAAGTAAAAAAAATAAACCCGCTGGTGTCAAGTCGATTGTGACTCATGGTGACCCTACACAATGGAGTAAAATTGCCCAACAGAGTTTCTTAGGGAGGGCCTGGTGGATTGAACTGGTGAGCTTTTGATTAGCAGCTGTAGCTTTTCACCATTATACCAAGGTTTCCATGGACTTCCAGAAGAATAAACAAACAAAAAATCCATCTTGGAAGAAGTACAGCCAGAATGCTCCTTAGAAGCAGAATGGTCAGACTTCATGTTATGTACTTTGGACATGTTACCAGGAAGCACTGGTCCTGGAAAAGAACATCATGCTTTGTAAAGTACAGAAGGTTAGCAAAAGAGAGGGAGACTCTAGATGAGACAGGCTGACATGTGGCTGCAACACTGGACTCAAACATAGCAACAATTATGATGGTCTAGGACCAAGCAGTGTTTCATTCTGTAGTAGGGTCATACGAGTTGGAACAGATTCAACAGCACTTAAGAACAAAAAGCTTATATTTAAGTAAACAACAACAACAAAAGATATACCAAAATTCCAGGTGGCAGTATTTTTGTAATAAAAAACTAATTCTGTGAACTAAACAAAATAAAGATCCGATTGTTCACACACCAACATACATGAATCTCAAAGGTATTATGCTAAGTGATGGAAGCCAGACTCAAAAGAATGTACACTGTATGATTCCATTTATATGACTTTCTGGAAAATCAAAACTATAAGAACAGAAAAGAGAGCTGAGGGACTACAGAGGGGTACAACAAAACTTTTTGTGGTAATGGAAATGTTCAGTATCTCCAATGTGGTGATAGTTATACAACTGTATGGAAACTCATAGGACTGTATACTATAGACAGTAAATTTTACTGTATGTGAACTATACTTCCATAAATCTGACTTATAAAAAAAGTTTGTAAGGATGTCCAGTAAACTGTTAATAATAATTACCCCTTTGAGAATGAGAGTGGGAGTGTATGAGAAAGAATTTTTTATTTCTTACACTTTGCATCATTTGGTTAATTTTGATGAGCACATACTTGTAAAAGTTTTAATAAGTATGGCATGCTCAAACACTGAGACCCTGTCTAGCCATGAAGATGCAGACTCAGGCAAAATAACAGTGGAAAACAACGAAAACTAAGATTGGGTTTTGCCAAGATGGGACAGTGGGGGACAAAGTACACAATGGAATTGAGGGGGTGGGTAAAACAAGTCTTCCAATTACCCAAGAACAGGTTAAACCCATACTTGGAGTACCAGCCATGCAGGACCACACAAAAGTAAGAAAACACATTCTAACAGAATGTGGGTTCCCAGGACCTGGCATCTCATCCACTTGTTTGCTGTCATCACTGTTGTTGGGTGCCGTCAGCTAGACTCAACGTAGTAGAATAGATCTACCTGAAGGGTAGTTCTGGTAGCAGAGTGGTCAGGAGCTCAGGCTGCTAACCAAAAGGTCAGCAGTATGAATCCACCATCTGCTCCTTGGAAGCCCTGTGGGGAAGTTCTACTCTGTCCTATAGGGCCACAATGAGTCAGAATTGATTCAACAACACACTGCAACACAACATGAGTAATGGAAACAAACAATGACGTAGTCACCTTGGGGAAAAAAATCAGAAATTAAGCTTCCTTATACTTTTTAAATTACTTCTAGGGATAAGGGTTCCATAATTTTTTGAGCACCCAGTGTGGTCCTGATTTTCACATGAATAACTGGATGAGCTAATGGACAGACGACACTGACAGACAGGAAACAAAAAGGGGGAGATTCAAGAGTTAGAGAGAGCTGATGTGAGAGGGAAGATACGAGCTCTGACAATTAAGTTCACAAACTCATTCTAGGAAAAGTGCTACATACCTCACTGCTGAGTATCACTACAGTTACCTTTGAAGTGGTCCTCCTGGGAAGCTATGCACTGATGCCAGCACCGAGTCCACCCTTCAAAGCAATTTTGGAACTCTATCTGGAATGGCCATCAGAGCTGTCATTGTATTACCTTTGACGTCCTGAATGTTATCAAAATGTCTCCCTTTCATTATTTCCTTTATCTTTAGGTAAAGAAAAAAGTCACTGGGGTTCAGATCAGGTGACTAGGTAGGATGTTCCAACACAGCTATTTATTTTCTAGGTAAAAACTCCCTCACAGACACCTATGCAGTTAAGTTCATGAACTTGCTGCCAGGCTACCAGGCACGATGACCATTCCAGAAAAAGAATTCCCAAAATGCTTTGAAGCATGGGCTAGGTGCTGGTGTTGGTGCATAGCTTCACAAGGGGAGTATTTCAAAGGTGACTATAGTGATATTCAGCAGCGAGATATATAGCACTTAGAACAATTAAGTTTGTGGACTTAATTGTTGGTCTCATACAACGAAGGGTAGGGTAAGAGATCTTTTTCAGTTATCTAGTGCTGCTATGATGGAAATATCACAAGCATATGACTTTACCAAAAAGATATTTATTCTCTTACAGTACAGTAGTCCACAAGTCCAAATTTCAGGCGTCAGATCCAGGAGAAGGCTTTCTTTGTTGGTTCTGGAAGAAGGTCCACGTGACTCATCAGACTTCCTCTGGTCTGGGAGCATCTCAGTGCAGGAACCTCAGGTTGGAAGGATACACTCTGCTCCCAAAACTGTTTCCTTGGTGTATGACATCCTCAAGTCTCTGCTTCGTTTTCATCTCCTGTTAGATAAAAAGTGGCATGGGGCACACCCCAGGGAAACTTCCTTTACATTCAGTCAGGGATGCAACCTTAGAAGGCTGTTACAGTCCGACCCTATCCTCTTAACATAATTCAGTGGTGCCCTATTAACCACAGTCAGAGATACAAGAATTTGCAACATTAACAAAGTTGCATAAAATGGTAGATATCCACATGTTACTGGGAATCATGTCCTAGGTAAATTACTACACACGTTTTTGGAGGGACACAATTCAAGCCATTAAGAGCTCCCTTGAGGGTAGGCTCTGGGGTGAGGCTGTGGGGGTGGGTGGCTAATTCAAGCTAACAAGGGCACATGAGGTCACTGAAAAGCTTGTTCAGGATAAAGCAAGTTGTAGGGCAGAGAGTAAGGAGCCCTGAGGGTGCAGTGGGTAACATTTTGGCTGCTAGATGAAAGATCGGCAGTTTGAGCTTACCTAGCCATTCCATGGGAAAAGACCTGGAGATCATAAAGATTGTTAGGTGCTGTTGAGTCAATTTCAACTCACAGTGACTGTGTAAGAGAACGAAACACTGGGTGGCCCTGTGTTACCCTCCCAGTCGTTGCTCTGTTTGACTGCATCGTTGTAAGCACTGTGTCAGTCCATCTGTTGTGGGTCATTGTCTTGCTTAACAACCCTCTGTTTTACCAAGCATTGTGGCCTCCTTCAGGGACTGGCCCTGACTGATAACATGTCCAAAATATGTAGGACAAGTCTCGCTGTCCTTGCTTCTAAGGAGCATTCTGGCGATACAAATAAGTTCACTCTTCTGGCAGTCCATAGAATATTCAGTATTCTTCACCAACACTGTAATTCAAATTCTTTGGTTCTTTCCTGATCTTCTTGGTTCGTTGTCCAGCTTTAACATGCATACAAGGCAATTAAAAATACTATTGCTTGGGACAGGTGCACCTTAGTCCTCAAAGTGATGTCTTTGCTTTTTAACCCTTTAAAGAGGTCTCTTGCAGTAGAATGGCCTGAAGCGATATGTTGTTTAATTTAACTGCTGCTTCTATTGGAATTAATTGTAAATGCAAGAAAAAATACCACCAAGAAAACTCTGGGTAATTCTACTGTATCACATGAGATCAGCTTGATGGCATCCAACAATAACTACAGGGCAAACCAGAGGATGAGATGCCCGAGTTTCCCTTTAAAGTTTGGAAACTTGCTAGTGCTAAACAGATGCAGATGCTCTCAATTCACAGAATATAACCTACTAGCTGTACGTTTCCATAATAGGACCTCCATCAATGTAGTCCCATAGGCATGTTATATTGAGTAATGTATTTACTTAGGATATTAATGTAACACCTTGGTGTGGTAATACTTTGTAAAAGTGTGCTAAATAATGCACATTATTTTTCTCACATTTGTTGAAGTTTAGCAAAATTAGAATCCCTCTGTGCAGTATTAGGAATCCTTGGGTGGCACAAATGGTTAAGTGCTTGGCTTGAATTCTCATGGGTTGAATTGTGTCCCCCCTCCCCCCCAAATAATGTTCCTAGCAGTTTGGCTAGGTCATGATTCCTGCTACTGTGTGATGTTCCCTTATGCTGTAAACTCTGCCTCTGTGAAGTCAGTGAGGGAGGATGGGCAGCAGTTGTGTTGGTGTGGCAGGACTCAATGTGCAAAATTGTCCTGTGCCTTGAGGCAATCTGTTGGGAGATGAAGGCACAGGAAGCAAGCAGAGAGCTTGGAACCTCACACCACCCAAAAAAGCACTGATGGGAGTAGAGCACATCCTTTGGACCCTGCGCCTTGGAAGGTTCTGTGCCTTGGAAGCTCTCCGTCTAGAAGATTGATGATAAGGACCTTCCTGCAGAGCCCACAGAGAAAGCCTTCCCCTGGAGCTGATGTCTTGAATTTGGACTTGTAACCTATTGGACTATGACACAATAAACTTCTCTTTTTAAAGCCATCCACTTGTGGTATTTCTGTTAAAGCAGCACTGGATGACTAGGATGGCTACTAACAGAAAGGTTAGTGGTCTGAGCCTACCCAGAAAGTGCCTTGGAAGAAAGGACTGGCAGTCTTCTGAATGATCACAGTCACTGAAAACACCTCTGGAATGCAGTACTATTCTGAAACACATGGGATCTCCAAGAGTTGGAATCATCTCAACAATGACTATTTTTTACGTGCAGTATTAAAGCTACACTGTATTGCTTACTTTGTCCCTTATTAAATATGCAAATAAATTTCTCCTTTCCAATTTTTAAGTTAACAAAAATAAGCATGTCATCTTTTAATGGTTTTCATTTTTAAGCAGTTGAAAGGGAACATAAGTTGTCAAGTGGAGCCTATTCTGTGCATTTTTACTTAACAAAGTGAGTTTGAAAAGAAACTTCACTTTATGAATGTCTTTTTCTTCTTTTTTTATTATATAGGATTTTTTAAACTTTTTTTGTTTTCCCTGTGTCAGACTGAGTATCCCTGAGAGAAAACAGACCTTCCCAGGGAATTCAGATTCAGTGCTTATGATCTCCAGTCCTGAATGAATTCACTTTTTTCCGCTGAGGTAAGTAGAAACTAGGCTATAAAAGAATTCACATCAACTCCTGGTTAATCTTTAGTTTTACAATGAGTCCGGCTGCGTTTTCTCCTTAACGATTTAATTAAGCATCAGATGTCTGGCCTTGCTTGTCAAATAAACCAAAAGTCTGACTTTATTCTATTTTGAAGTTTGTAGTTGAATACTTACATACCGTCTGGGGAAAGTTACATTGGTGGTGGCAGAATGCCTTTCTGCACACATCATGAAAACTTATCAAAAGTGGAGATACAATGGCTAGATCTGCTGGTAAAGGAGGTTCTTTTTGTTTTTCTAACAATGCCCACTTAATTCATGTTCTCTGACTCTCTTTTTCTTTCCCTTTGCTAATTGAGACAGGGGCAAGGTCTGAGGCTGCACTGAATGTGTCTAGGCATTTGTAAGGGGTAGGAAGTCCTTCTAAAAATGAAAATAAGCAGTTTAAGATCCTTGCCTTAATAAAGTACTCAATTACCCATATAGATAAGAGAAAATTTAGAAAATGGAAAGCCACGGATAATTCAGAAATCATTCTTCCTTAATTTAAAGCCTTATCCCATATTTACGTATATTTATATCATATAGCAATGTGTTGCGGTGCCTCGGTGGCACAAACAAGCATTCAACTACTCATCACTAGAGGTGCCTGGGAAACAGGTTTAGCAATCTGTTTGTGAAAGGTCACGCCCTTGAAGGCTCTATGGAGCAGTGCTGCTCTGCACACATGGAATCTCCTTGAGTTGGAATCAACATGAGGGCAACTAACAACAGCAATGCTCTGTGATTGCAAATTGCTGACAAGGTATCGGAAAAAATACTGCCAGGCCTGCTTTCCTGCCTCTATGGGAATCTTCCAAAATGATTTTTGTTGTTGTTAGGTGTCTTTAAGTTGGTTCTGACTCATAGCAACCCTTTGCACAATGGAAAGAAACACTGCCTGGTCCTATACCATGCCCACAATTATTCTGCTTAAGCCCATTGTTGCAATCACTGTGTTAATCCACCTTATTGAGGGTCTTCCTTTTCTCACTGGCTCTCTATTCCACCAAGCATGATGTCCTTCTCCAGGGACTGATCGCTCTTGACAAAATGTCCAAACTATAGAAGATGCAGTCTTGCCATTCTTGCTTCCAGTGAGCACTCTGGTTGTACGTCTTCCAGAACAGATCTGGAATCCATGGTACATTCACTATTCCTCTCCAGCACCACAGTTGAAAGGCATCAATTCTGTCTTCCTTATTCATTATCCAGCTTTTGCATGCATATGATGCAACTGAAAATTTCATGGCCTGAGTCAAACTCAACCTTACACCTCAAGGTGACATCTTTGTTTTTCAATAGTTTAAAGAGGTCTTTTTCAGCAAATTTTCCCAGTGTAACATATCTACTGATTTCTTGACTGCCCTTTCCATGGTCGTTGATTGTGGAGTCGAGTAAAATGAAATCGTTGACAATCTCAATCCTTTCTCCATTTATCATGATGTTGCTTACTGGTCCAGTTGTGAAGATTTTTATTTCCTTCATTTTGAAGTGAGAGATGAAAGCCTGAAGAACTGTAGCCTTTCCTAAAATACCAGAAGCTTGAGGGCTTCAAACCTGAAGAGTTACAGCCTTGTTAAAAGCACCAGGAGCCTGGAAGCCTGGAACAAGAGAAACCCCCATGCAAGTGCTTCCTGGGAGCAGAGCAGTTCGACCCCAGAGAAAGGAGAGCCCCTCCTCTCAACTTAAGATGCTTATCTTTATCTTTGTAACCATGTTAACACCAGTTAGAAGGTAAAATGATAATTTGTGAAACTGCTTTGCCAGTGAAACTGGAATATGAAATTCTGTAAACCTGCAGATGCCAATTGGAAGAATGTATGAAAATTCCTTTGTTTGCTTCTTTGAGAAAACTTATAAATAGGTATGTTTTAACAGAACAGGGAGCGCAGCTATTTTTCAGACTTGAGTCTGACCACCGCACCACCAATAGTAAATCCTCTTCTTAAAAGACAAAATGGTATTTAAGGTGTTTTCTGCTCTACAGGCCAAACATGTCTTTTTCCTGCAACAGAAGTGCAATCTGTACTGAAGGCTGTAGTCTTTGATCTTCATCTGTAAGTGCTTCAAATCCTCTTCACTTCTAGCAAGCAAATTTCTGTTGTCTGTGTAACACAGGTTGTTAATGAGGCTTTCTCTGATCCTGTTGCCTCTTTGTTCTTCATATAATCCAACTCCTCAGATTATTTGCTTGGCGTAAGCCCCACTTGTCTGTCAGTTTGCCATACTGTGGGAGCTTGTGTATTGGTGTGATGCTGGAAGGCATGCTACTGCTATTCAGATCCCAGCAGGGTCACCCACGGCGGACAGGTTTCAGCTGAGCTTCCAGAGCTTCCAAAAATGGTAAGGATGGGTATACATACTGCGGCTTGGAGATCTTTCAGATAAAGGTGTAAGAACTACTGAAGTCTCCTGCATAAGGTTTCTATATACTTTTCACTAAGTGTATTCTTTACCTAGAGTCCCCGGGTGGTGCAAATGGTTACTAAGCTTGGCTGCAGCCTACCACACCAGGGCTGGCCATGTATTTTAATACCTAGAGCAGGTTGTGGTCCTTAGTTACCACAGCAAGTTGAACCTCAGCCAATACTCTCTGGGGTCCAGCTTTCTAAAAACCCCATAGTCAGCCCACTTGACACTGAACCCTCCTCTACCTCACAGCCTGCTCCAAGCAGCCAGGGTATTGTTGTGCAGTCATGAAGAAAATCTCTTAAGTTGCTGTAAAAAACCCACAAAATAATTTCAACCCAAATAAAGTAGATATGGTGAATAAGCAGGAATTGTAATTAAAATGCAGTTTTATTTGTGTTCCAGATTGTCTTTCTTAAGCTTATTCAGGGAGAGATGCTTTTGCCCCCATTAGTGTGCCTCAATGGGAGAATTATTAGCATTTCAAGCAGGGCAGTTCCTGAGACACTGAAATATTTCACGTTTCAGGCCTCTGCCCTCTGATTGCCAGGAGCATCCTTCCCATCAACCACTGTGACAATCAAACCACGCCCTCTCCTACATTTCCAAATGATCCCTAAATCAAACCATCTACTGTCTTGTCAATTCTGACTCCTGATGACCCTATAGAACAGAGTGGAACTGTCCTGTGTGGTTTTCAAGGGGCAGCTTGTAGGTTTGAACTACTGACCTCTTGGTTAGCAACTGTAGCTCATTATAACACCAGGACTCCGAATCATCCCTAAAAAAGAAACAAAACTCATTGCTGTTGAGTCAATTCTGACTTACAGTGACCCCTATAGGACAGCAGAACTGTTCCATAGAGTTTCCAAGGAGAGCCTGGCTGATTCAAACTGCTGACAATTGGGTTAGCAAATGTAGCACTTAACCACTATGCCACCGGGGTTTCCAAATTACCTTTAGGGTAGGGAAGTAGTATTGTCCCAAAACACAGGCAGGCTCATACTTAGCTGTTCACTTTCAGGTCCTCAAGGCGAAATGGTTTTATAGTTTCCTTAGGCTGTATATAGCCCAATGGAAAAATCAAGACTTTGATAGATTCAGGCCATAGCTGAGAATTCTGCAGTCAGGGAAGGGACTTGTGGTGAAATTCTACTCCCTTATTCCATTAAAAGGTCCCAGCTGGCTAACGTGAGTGCCAAAGGGCTAAGAAAAGGGAGTCAGAGAAGTTTACATTTCTTGATGATGGCTTGGTTACAACTAATTCTTTTCCTGGATACATTTGCAGATTTTTTTTTTTTTTTTTTTTTTTGAGATTCCCATCACTGGGAACCTGTGGCATGACTGTGAGGAAGGTGAGATGTCCTCTATTCTTGAGGCCATTGCCCCTCAATCCTTGATTCCCCAGCAAACCACGCTTCCTGCCCCCAGCTCACCTTTCACCAGAGTAAGGCAGTCAAGAGTTGTGGAACAATTTCTTCATTCTGCACACGGTGGCTTAGAGCCTCACTTTGCAGTGTCACATCAGCTGCGTCTTGGTGCCTGGCTGAAACTGCCATTCCAACGTCCTCCTGTGGTCAAGAATTGAAAGAATAGTTTCAAAACAAGTAACTAAGAGCTGATTCTTTAACAGCTGAAGACAGCTATTAAAGAGTTTCCACACTCTTGTAAAGCACACACAGTTCATTTTTATAACACCTTTTTAGAGTGAAATATGGAGATAGTACTTGAAATATTCTTGTGTCTTGAATGGTGCTTAGTAAGTTTATTTTTCTCCATTGCCTTTTGTTTTGTTAAGAATCTCCTGTGATCAGTAAAATGTCATCCCTATGAACTTGTATGACAGTTCTTGGCCACGGGTCAGTGATTTGTAAAACCTGGATAATAGCAATAACTGCTTGTAAAGGTAACAAAGAATTCTCCTTTATTCTCTTTTCTAATAACTCTTAATGTCCTTAAACCTGCTATATTATATTCTAGTCCTGTCACAGTGGAGGCCAGGAGCCCACAGCTAACTTTGCAGGCTTGTTCTTCTCTTGTCTTAAGGAATGTCTGCAATAGAAGAGGTGCTGGCACAAATACAACAAAAATATAATGACTTGTTTTACAATAACAGCTACTATATGTAACCCTTCATGGCTTACAAAGTGTCTGCGCTTACATTCACTCATTGATCCTCAGGAGGAAGGATGAGTTGTGGCTTATTTAACAAAGTCAGCGAAGCCCAGACAGAAAAGAAAGGAGACTAAGGTTTAGTGAATGTTAACTTTGTGATGGGTGTTCTGTTTTGTTGTTAATACATTTACCATCTCATTTAATGGTCACGGAGAATCCTTAACATAAGTATTATCCTCATCCCCAAGAAACTGAGGCTCACAAAGGTTGAGTCATTTACCCACAGTCATGCAGAGCAGTAAGCATCCATTCAAGAAACATGTTCTTTTCGCTGGAACTTTCCAAAACTAGGATTTATTAGACCATTTATTCATAAATGCTTTCATACTCATCATACACAGGAAAAAAGGTTTGGGGTGGTTTTATCTGTCTGTTTTATTGAATTTTAACGCCAGTATGAGGCCAGATGGCCCCAAAAGAGTGAACTTTCCTGGTTCCTAATTTTGGCATTTAAGAGTGAGTGAAAAGAATCTGGAGAAATAACAGTGCAAGGCATCACACGTCTTTGTAAAACGAGTACTTTGGGACCAATCAAGCCAAGATAAACACTGAGTCATCTCAAGTGAGACCAACACAATCCGGGCTCCATATTGCTCATTAGCAGCCTCCAGCGCAAAGCACATGGGACTGGTGGCAGAAGGTTAAACTCTGGAGCACTCCTGTAAACATTTCCAGAGACCTCCCTCTGCCCTTCATCAATTGCACATTAAACAGCTTCCTGAGTCCAAGATACCCCTTCTTTTGCAGTGCTGAGCAGAGCCTTCCACCCATGCTTCCTCTCTTAATCTATAATTTTAGGAAGGTCTTGTTAGCTCCCTTTGTTGCAGAGCTAGGCTCTGTTCTCGTATTCAGGCTTTGCAGAACCCTTTCTTCATGGAGTTTTATAGCAATTGTCAGCTCTTCTCCCAGGTGGAATGCTTCACAGTGCACTGTAGTCTTCACTGCCTTTATGCACACTCAAGTGTTACTACTATTAAGGCTTTATAAATCACTGAGTTATGGTAGAGAACTGTATAATGCAAGTTGAGATGATGTTCAGTGGACACAGGAGATGTGTTTGGCAGTGGCTACCTAAACATCCAAAATAGGAGAGATGAGTTAGCTCTGTTCAAAGCCAAACCCATTGCCGTCAAGTTGATTCTGACTCATGACAACCCTGTAAGACAGAATAGAACTGCCCCATGGAGTTGCCAAGGAGCGCCTGGTAGATTTGAACTGCCAATCCTCTGTTTAGTAGCCACAGCCCTTAACCACTGTGCAGCCAGGGTTTCCTATCTCTGTTCAGGAGACCTGAAACAAAAGGAAGAGGTGGTGATTGTAAATAAATAATGAGAGAAAATGTAGAAAATGACAAGACAAATCTCAAATCTGAGCAACTCCCCAGAAGGAAATTTTTCCTTTTAGTTTTCTGGAAACTCACATCAAAGCAGTTTTATAGAGCCAATAATTCTACACCTTGTCAGTGTGATCATAATGAACTTCTTGCCTTTCAGAACAATCCACAAGGAGGGAAATTTCCCTCAAATTATGGTAGGGACTTGACCACAGTGGCTGTTGACAGGCATAGAAAGTGCAGGTCTGCATGGTCCGGAGATAGAATTCACTGTCTTGGGCTTGAGGCTCTTTCAGGTTGTAAGCAAAAAAGATTCAGATGTCCTGTTTCAACAATAGAAGTTATCACTCATACAAAAGAGTAAAAGCCCAGCATCGCTGTATAACTAAAACCTCAGACTCTGAAGTCAGGTTAGCTGATTTAAAGACTAGCTCTCCCATCCCTGAGCTGTGTATAAGGTATTTAACCTTCATCAACTCTCACTTTGTCTATAAACCGGGAAAATCAATGTCCAATTTGTGAAACTGTTTGAAAGTTAAATGGGATAATGTTGGCAAGGCCCTTTGACACTGTGGCTGACATTCAAAAAAAATATGTTTGTTCTTTCATAAAAGTAAAATTGCCCTTAAGAAATAGGCAGTAGAAACCAAGGTGACAAATTAGTAAGACACATCATACCATCCGTCTACAGCAAAGACCTGACAAACCAAATGAAACAGATTGAGAGAACAATTCTGGAACCTTCAGTGTCAAAAAGGAAGGTTAAAGAATTCAACAGAAAACCAACTGGAAGAAAAAAGTGACAGTATGCAGCAACAGAAGTTGAAACAAAGCAGAGGGGCTCTACCAACTATCCTAGCTCCACACGGCCAGCTTGAGGCAAAGCCCAGTAGTGACCCCAGGTAAGCAGCACAGGAAGGAAACTTCATGGCAGTTCCGTAAGAGATTGAGAAATGATTTAAATACACCTGGAGGGAAGCAAGGTGAACAGATCTTGACCCAAACTTAGGGAAGGAAAGCATAGAAATGAGAGCAAGAACTCCAGGGATCCTGTGGTCCACTCATAGGGAAAGAATCCAAAATCCAGAGTAAGTTATACTCAGGAGCAATGGTTCCTGACTCCTTGCACTTGTTTACAGTGGACAGGAAGTGCCCTAGCACCCATGTCTGCTAGATGAAAGGGGCACAACTCACTCTTACCCTACCTTCCTGATCAGAAGTAGTAGAAGGTCCCATAATCCTGGCTGTGCCACCTAAGCAGAGACCATAATAGAAAGCCCCCAACCCAAACCCATTTGCCACCTCCCATACCCATCTGAAGAGCAACAGTACACTCATGTACACTCGTCCACCTACCTCCCATGCCCCCCAACTCATCTAGCTGTGGCAAACATGCGACTATGCATGTGACAACACACCCCCTACCTCCCTAAACCAGCAAGAGGCATCAATCACGCAACCCCACGCACACTAGCCTGACACACAAATCCCTCTATCTGATCCAGTGAGCAACGGCAGCCACACACCCTGCTAGTCTGCCATACCTACAACACCTGCCGTACCATCCACTTGGTGAGTACTGTTGTCCACCCTTGCTCCAATGGATTGATGACAGGTGGCGGCCAATGCCTGGCCAGCCCAGCGTCACCTGCCCTAAATGACAAACAGAGAGCCACGCTCATACCCGAGCAGCCACCTCACCCACCCAGAAACAGATGGTGAGAGCCCCAGTGCTATCACACTAGTGACTGGAGTAGCACACCCAACCTGTACAAACTCAGACCAAAATAAAACAGGAAATCAGTGCTAAGCAAACAAACATATAGTATACAAGTAAATATAACACCTTAATTTCTTAGAGACAACAGAAAATAACAAATCTTTTCAAGACATAGGACAAGATAGATGGCTCAGGCAAGTGACCAAAATGAAGGGCCAAAAAACTTCCCTGAGTACCATGATTGAACTGTGACCCCAAATCCTGCCTTGATGATACTAATGAGGGAGAATGGATACTGGTTGCATTAGTGAGGCTGTAAGAGTATATTATGCCTTGAGCCGATCTCTTGGGATATAAAGGAAGGGGAACAAGTAGAGACCTGGGGACTTCATACTATCAGGAAAGAAGCAGTACCGGGAACAGAGTGTGTCCTTTGGACCCAAGGTCCCTGCACCTCAGAAGCTCCCAGTCCAGGGGAAGATTGATGACAAAGACCTTCCTCCAGAGTCAACACAGAAAGACTTCCCCTGGAGCTAAGGCCCTAAATTTGGACTGGTAGTGTACTGGACTGCACTATTGTAGTGACTGGTGCTATGTTTGAGTCCACTGTTTCAACCACTGTGTCAGTCCGCGTCATGGACAACTTCCCTGACTTTTGCTTACTCTCCACTTTACCGATCTTGATGTCCTCATCTAGTGACTCGTCTTCCTAATGATGTATCCAAAGTAAGTGAGCTGATGGTCTGACAGACTGGACGGTTCCCAAAAGACAAGTCCCCTGGAATCTCTGTAGCCCAGAGCTGAAAGCATTCCCAAAGCCAACTCTTCAGGCAAAAATTGGATGGACTATAAGATGTAAAACGATACCGGTGAAGAGCATGCTTCTTGGCTTAAGTAAATATGTAAGGCTAACTGGGCAGTTCCTGTCCAGAGATGAGATGAGAGAGCAGACGGGGACTGGAGCTACTTGAATGGACATGGGAAATATAGGGTGGGAAGGAGGAGTGTACTGTCACAGTGTGGGGAGAACAACCAGAGTTATATAGCAATGTGTTTATAAGTTTTTGTATGACAAATTGACTTGGATTGCAACCTTTCAGTAAAGCTCAACAGTATTTTTTTAGCAAAGGACATGAACAGACTTTCTACCAAAGAAGACATCCAGATCGTTAACAAATATGTGAAGAAATGCTCAAGATCATTAGCCATTAGAGAAATGCAAATCAAAACTACAATGAGAGACCATCTCTTTTATCAGTGCTTTAATGGCACCGACTCAAAAAAGAAGACAACAAATGCTGGCAAGATTGTGGGGAGATTAGAAATTTCGTACACAGTTGGTGGGAATATGAAATGGTACAACCACCATAGAAAATGGTATGACACTTCCTTAAAAAGATAGAGATATCCAACAATCTCACTCTTAGGTGTGTATCCTAGAGAAATAAAAACTGTGACAAGAATACACATATGTGCATCCATGTTAATTACTGTGTTGTTCACAATAGCAAAAAAGATGGAAACAACCTAAATACCCATCAACAGATGAATGGATACACTGTTGTACATACACACAATGGAATGTTATGCAGTGATAAAGAATGGTGATGAATCTTCAAAACACATCACAGCACGGATGACTATGGAGTCGATGGAGCTGAATGAAATAAGTCAATCATAAAAGGACAAATGTTGTATAAGACAGCTATTACAAATAATCAAGAAAAGATTTATATACATATAGAAACTTTTTTGATGATTAATAAGGATGAGAAAGGGAGGAACGGAAAATCACTAATTAAAAAGTAGCCAAAAAAGCTACTGCGTTGAGTTGATTCTGAATCATAGCAACCTAAAGGTCAGAGTAGAATTACCCCATAGAGTTTCCAAGGAGAACCTGGGGGATTTGAACCGCCAACCTTTAGAGTAGACACATGTTAGTTTTGGTGAAAGCAAAGGCAATATACAATATGAGACAAGTCAGTATAAACATAATCAAGGTAAAGGAAGACACCGAGAGGTATACAAGCATATAAGGCAATTAAGGTAAATACTGTAACATATACAATCTTAACAGTAGTAACAAACATGAATTTATGAGTAGATGTGTATGTAAAAACCTATGCTGACTAGGTGAGGGAAGGCCCATGGGCATATGCCCACATGTATATGTAGGTGTGGCTGTGGATAATTCTACATACATATTTGTATGTGCTACATGTATTTTCATATATTTAATAGACCACCAGAGGGGGCTTAATCATGGACACATCCCAGACATAATTAAACACCTCTCAGGACTGAGTTTCAGGGCTTGAAGGCTAAGAATCGTAGTCTCAGGACTTCTAGATTGACTGATATAACATAATTCTTAAAGAAAACATTCTACATCTTACTTTGGTAAGTAACTTCTGGGGTCTTAAAAGCTTGAAAATTGCCATCTAAGATACAGCTGTGGGTTTCTTTTGGTCCAGAGCAACAGAGAGTGAAGAAAACAGTTATTCCAAGTGACTAATAGATTACATGAGCCACCACCTCCACTAGCCTGAGACCAGAAGAACCAGATGGCAGCTGGCTGCCACTACCGGCCTCTCTGATCAGGATAACAGTAGGAAGTCCTGGACAGAATGGGAGAAAAGTGTAGAACAAAATTGAAATTTATAAAAAAAGACCAGATATACTGACTGAAACACTTGAGACTAAGGCCCTTAGACTCCTTGAAACCTGGAATTGAACCCACTCCTGAAGATCATTTTTTAGCCAAAGAATAGACAATCCTATAATATGAACAATAATACCCATGAAGAACCTGCTTCTCAGAACAACCACATGAAACAAAAAGGGCATCATTTGCCCAAAAGATCAAGTGGCAGGAAAGATGGGCAAATGGAAATAGGGAACCCGGGAAGGAAACTGGTAGAGTGCTGTCACATTGAGGAGACAGCAACTATTATCACAAAACAAAACATATATAATATATTGTTGAATAGGAAAATGTTGTATAAGACCACTATTACAAATAATCAGGAAAAAGTTTATATACATATAGAAATGTTTTTTGATAGTTAATAGGGATGGGAAAGGGAGGAAGAGAAAATCACTAGTTAAAAATAAATCACTAGTTTAAAAATAAACTTTCACCCAAATCACAATATAATGTTAAAAAAAGAAAAACAGCTAAAGGAGAACTCTATCTTGTCAGTGTAAATAGTTTCTCAAAAAGCAGGGCAAGATAATATTTTGGGCTTTAGGGACCAGGGTGGTGATTTTAAGGTAGATCTTGCAAGGTGAGGAACTAACTGGAATTAGACAGAGTTTATGACATAATAGCTTGCATTTATAAGCTCAGAGAACAAGAGTCTTGAAGACAGTCTTAATGAGCCAGCTGTCAGTCGTGATGGCAAAGATGTTTAGTTAGTTCATAGTCTTGTCGTTCAGAAGCAGAAGTTTATTTCCTGCAGCAAGCAACTAACTTATTTTGCTTGAGCCTGGTATTGTTACACACAAGGACAAAAAACTGTTTTTCAGTTTTCACAGATTTACTCACAAAATTTTAAAGCAATTCTGCACATATTCTACTTTAATTTCCTGCCTTCAAATCCATCAGTCACCAAGCAAGCTTTCCGAGTAAGTCACTGCTGTTGGAGACCTTGGGGGAGGAGAGCAGGTTGTGATCTGGTGAGCAATGTTTTTTACATTCCTGTGACACAGTAAGATGCTTTTTATACTTTACCCATGATTGTCATCATATCACCATCATGATCCTCTTTACACTTCAGTTTCCTCATTTGTAATATGGGGTAATAAATGTACCTAACTTACACAGTTGTGAGGATTAATAGAGTTACATAGAGGTAAAGAGCTTGGAAGCATATGAATGTAGCTTGAAAATACCATGCTGAGTAAAATCACTCAGTTGCAAAAGGACAAATATTGTATGACCTTATTTATATAAAAGATTTTTATAAGGCCAATGTATAGAAAATGTGGAACAGAAGTTTAAATGCTCATGTAATTCAGACTTTCTGGAATTACACCCATGTATAGAGAATGTTTACAAAGACAGGATGGACGGTAAAAAGTAGGGGAGGAGTTATTGCTTATGAAGTACTGCGTTATGGCTTATGGTGATAGAAAAATCACATTGATTATGGATAGGCTTACACTTCTGATTATTGTAAGTCCTGTCAATAAGTTATACACCTGTAAAAAGTTGAATTGGCAAAAGTTGTGTGATAGGTGTGTTTACAAAAGTGAACACAAAAAGAGAGAACATCTGCTTTGGCTACTTGCGTACAAACACTTGATGGAATTTGGTTCTTTGGTTTGGAGGTACAGGGTCATGGTTTCATGGACATTCCAGTTAATTGGCCTAATAACGTATTTTGTGCTTCTGTTCTACTCCGTGGTTCTGTCATTCCTGGGGTCTTAAAAGCTGGCAAGCATCCATTCAAGGAACAACAGGTGGTCTCTATTCAGCCTCAGCAAGAGGAATAAGGAGAGTCAGGGATAGGAGGAGGGAAGGAATGTGTGGCTAATTGCCTCCGTGAACAACTGCTTACTTTGCCATGACCGGGAGTCATGGTACACATGGAGTGTGCCTGGCTACCATTTCTGAATGTTTTGATCGAAGATTCTACAGCAGAATCCTGACTAAAAGGTAGAAAATGTGGAACAGAAGTTTAAATGCTCATGTAATCCAGACTTTCTGGAATTACACCCATGAAACTATTGCTCTGAGATAATCTGTAAACTTGAACTAAAAATATCCTCTGAAGTCTTCTTAAAATCAAACAGTAGTTGAGCTTAACTACATAAAGACTGGAAACTCCGGTGGTATAGGGGTTAAGTACCATGTCTGCTAGCCAAAAGGTCGGCAGTTCAAATCAGCCAGGGGCTCCTTGGAAGCTCTATGAGGCAGTTCTACTCTGATAGAGTCATTATGAGTCAGACCAGACTCGATGGTAGTGGGTTTAGGGTTTTTTGGTATACAAAGAATGGAAACCCTGGTAATGTAGTGGTTAAGTACTACATCTGCTAATTGGCAGTTTGAACCCTCCAGGCACTCCTTGGAAACTCTACGGAGCAGTTCTACTCTGTCCTATAGGGTTGCTATGAATTGGAATAGACTCAACAGCAATGGGCTTGGTTTTGTTTTTTTTAGATAAAGAATATCTGCCTTGAGCATTGTGTTTTCGTATTTCTGTACAAACAATACACCAATACACAGCTTCTATACTTCTTTGTCACATGCATCCTCCCCCCAAATATTTTTGTAAGGACTCTATACTGTTTTCTTTTTTTACAAACTGAAACCAAACCCAGTACTGTCGAGTCGATTCTGACTCATAGCAACCCCACTGGATAGAGTAGAACCCCCCCATAGAGTTTCCAAGGAGTGTCTGGTGGATTTAAAACCCTGACCTTTACATTAGCAGACTTTGCGCTTGACCACTACGTCACCAGGATTTCCTTTTCTTTTTTTTTTACAGCAACATATTAAAAAAAAAAAAATGGCTTACCAGCATTTATGAAAATATTTCATTGAAAAGGTCTTGGATGGCAAACAAGCAAGTGTGTAAAAATACAGTATTTGGGATTGAATGGACAGCAGCAACTCAAAAGTTTGAATAGAATGTTTAGGGGGCTGTGATTTTATCCTGATGGGGGAGGAATAGCTAAGAAAAGGAAGCTCAGAGGGGTTGCACAACTGGAAGAAGAATGTAATCCATGTCACGGAGTTCACATAGAAACTGCTGAATTGGTGTTTTAGTGTATGCCTTCTCAACAATAACAGAAAGTTATTTTTTCAAGAAAAGAGCTTGGAAACAATTATTACTGTATCGTTATTCTTTTTTTCCAATCTGGAGACAACATGGCAATCTTTTATGCAGTAGACGCATGTTGGCAAGTGCTGCCTCTTCTCTCTCTCTCTCATTAACGGGGTGCCCCAGCAAAGCCACAACAGTAACTTTCACCTAGACGTCCAGGTCCTCACCTGTCTCCTGGGATACACAATTCTCTCAGGCAACTAAAGGCCCAGCAGGAGGCTCCTAGACTCTGCTCAACACAGTTCTCCCCCTGCTCCCAGCCTCTGCTTTTGGTCCAGTCCCCTCCCCTCCTCACCCCTGCTGCCTTTTTTGTTCCTCCCTAACCCTGGTGGCACAGAAGAATTTGGCTGCTAACTAAAAGGTTGGCTGCTCAAATCCACCAGGTGCTCCCTGGAAACTCTATAAGGCAGTTCCACTCTGCCCTACAGAGTTGCTAGGAGTTGGAATCAAATCAGTGGCAATGGGTTTGGTTTATCTGGTGTCTTGATATTATGGAGCCCTGGTGGCACAGTGTTTAACAGCTGAACTGCTAATCAAAGGGCTGGTAGTTTGAATCTACAATGTGCTCCTTAAAATCACTATGGGGCTGTTCTGCTCTGTCCTATAGGATCACTATGAGTCAGAATGAACTCAATGACGCAGAACAACAGCAACAACATCCTAATATTAGCCTGTCCAGATGACAGTGTGCTGCTTAAACACACACATGGCTATACCACATGCACACAGTCATAAGAGGAGACTCTCAGTAGATAAATCAGCTGTGTTTGATGCATTTAAGACATTTTCACTTCAAAATCTGGTATTCTGCTGAGAAACTGGTGGCATAGAAGTACTACAGCTACTAACCAAAAGGCCAGAAGTCCAAATCTACCACATACACCTTGGAACCTTTATGGGGCAGTTCTCCTCTGTCCTAGAAGGTTGCTATGAGTCAGAATCAACTTGGTGGTTGCAGCCTTGGGTTTGTGGTTTTTTGGAGTTACCGAGACAAGAAAGCCACAGGAGGAGACTTGACGTAGCTTACCATCTGTAGGGCAGATAATACAAAGAAACAAGTCTACAGCTAGAAAATCTACTAAGCTGTGAAGACCAGTGCTGCATCAGCCCCAAGGCTGAGCGTCCGGGTCCACTCAGCCTCTGAGTGGAGTCCAGTTGACTCCTGGCCACAGGGCCGGTGACAACTTTCGGGCTTTCTCTAACACAGTTTATCTAGTGTCCAGTCACTAACAAATTACAGCCCTTTTCTCTTCACTGGTTAACATGCTTGGCTGAAAGTTTGAGTCCATCCTGCGGCCTCTCAGAAGAAAGGCCTGGCAATCTACTCCTGAAAACTCAGCCACTGTGGAGGACACTGCTTCCCTGACACATGTGGGAGGTCACCGTGAGTCAGGATCTACTAGGCAACACCTGTTTTTTCTCTTCTACTAGGAGTCTTCCATTTTGCACCTACCTACGTGGCTTTTCCTGCTTCTCACCAAATTAGACCCTGTTTTTGTTTTTGTTTTTTGTTTCCCGGAAGGGATAAGGCCCACCCCTTGGTTATGCAATGGTTGCTGGAGGATTTGTAATACCTGAAATTCATAGACAAGATCTCAAGCATTTAGACCAAAGCAGGGGTGGGGAGAGGTCACACACAGCAGGCCTCCCTTTTCGAAGCCTTCCCCACTGTTTCAAATGTCAGCAACAGAAGTTCTGCTGGCTCATGAGTGGGAGGAGCACAGTCTGGGTGTGAAGGAACAGATGGTTGCAGGGCGTTTGAGGCTGAGATTCTCTCCACCCCCTGCCTGGCTTGTCCTGGCAAGTTCACAGATATGTCACAACCAGGAGATTGCACTAGCCACCTCTCTAGTCTCTCTGCCTCTGCTGTCCCACATGGCCACTTGTCCTCCATGAAAGCCAGAGATCTCTGCTTAAATGAGGAATCCCATCACACCCCTGCTTAACAGCCTTCCTTGCCTATGTCAGTTACAGAATAAAATGCCAGCTCCTTAGTCTAGCATACAAGGCCTGGGTCATCACCTGCCACTTTGCTGTGTACCATGCTTTCTAGTCACATCGATCCTCCCATCGTTCCTAGAGTAATCCTGCGAGCAGTCTCTGTCGATTACATCTACCTAGAACTTCTAGACCCCGTTCCTCATATCCTTTGATACCAACGAACTTCTGTCCACCCCTAAAAACTCCACAATCCATTGCCATTGGGTCTATGTTGATTCATAGTGACCCCATAGGATGGAGTAAAGCTGTCCCATAGAGTTTCCAAGCAGCACGTGGTGGCTTCAAACAGTCAACTTTTAGATAGCTACTATAGCTCCTAACCACTATACCACCAGGCCTGCCTCTAAAGACCACTCAAATTTCTTTTCCTCTGGAAAGCTTTCCCAATACCTCTGAGGGAAGGCAGTTGCTTCCCTCTCAGGGTTCCCACTGCACTGTATCTTTAGCACTGTATATTTTAGATTTTAGTAGAATATTTTTTGTTTACATATCTTGCTCCCCACCACAGACTATAAGATCCTCAAGTACAAGGTCCCTATCGCTAACATATTTATTGAATATATTTAGTGAATCAGTGAAACAAAAAGTTCAATATACACTGCTTATAGTTTGTCCTAGCTATTGTATGCTTCTCACTATTATCAATGTTTGTATTTCTGCCTGTCATGGATTCAATTGTATCCCCTAAAAAAAAATGTGTGTAGCAATTTGGCTAGGCCCAGATTCCTGGTATTGTGTGGACTCCCAAATGGTGTAAACCCTGTCTCTGCTATGTTAATGAGGGAGGATGGGCTGCAGTTGTTTGGGTGGAACACGACTCTGTGTATAAGATTGTGCTGTGCCTTTAGGCAACCTCTTGAGATATAAAAGAAAGAATCCTGCAAAGTGATTTGGGGACCTCATACCACCAAGAATCAGCGCCAGGAGCAGAGCACGTCTTTTAGAAAGGCCTCAGGATCATTGCACCTCAGAAGCTGCCAGTCCAGGTGAAGACTGACAGCAATGAACTTCCAGAGCCAACAGAGAAAGACTTCCCCTGGAGCTGATGCCCTGAATTTGGACTTGTAGACTGCTGGCCTGTAACAGAACAAAATTTTCCCTTTGTTAAAGCCATCTACTTGTGATGTTTGTTTTAGAGCAGTGTCAGATGACACTCCCCCTTTCTGTTCTCCTTTACCCTTCCTGGGGCTTTCATGGTTATAATAATTATTTTTTTAAAAAAACAACACGTTACCATTGAGCTGACTACAACTCGTAGAGACTCTATAGGACAGAGTAGGACTGCCCCCATAGTGTTTCTAAGGAGAGCCCAGTGGCTTTGAACTGCCAACCTTTTGGTTAACAACTGTAGTATTTAGCCACTATGCCACCAGGATTTCCATAATAATTGTGAGTGTTACATAATTACGGTATTAAAATTTCCCTCTTCCTGCACCCCTGAAGAGTATGAAATGGACTCCTGTGTCTCTGGAATCTCCTACCTTCCCTTTTTGAGAAGCCCAGCACAAACTATTAACCTATGGGCAAGTCACTTAACATCTCTAGACTACATAATCTCAGCTGACAAGTGAGAGATTTGAACCAGGTTAACAAAGAACCCATCAGGGGTTGTTTGTAGTTCTAACAATCTATAAGCCATAAAGTAATTAAAATTGTAGGCATTCTCAAATAACAGGAAAATCATTTCTGTCATGGGGCATTTATAGTGCTCCTTATAGCGTAAACTCTGTTTCATATTTGGATAATGCCAAACCCGATGGTAGCTTCTTCCTTTCCTGATACATCACCTCCCACTATTTGTGACTCAAAGATACCTTCTGAGTTGCCAGCTGGGCACTTTGGGAGACTTTATTTTTGGTTCATTAACTTTAATAAGACAGCCTTTTCAACTGGTACACCCTACTATAGTCCAAACTCTCCATATTGAAAATGTGTCATTTTTTCCCCCATCTCCTGAGATTTAAAAAAGCCACCACTCACACCCCAGTCTATTTGTGGGGAGAAGCCTGGTTACTAGCATGTTCTGAGGTTCTGTAACAGGACCTCTTTAAAGGATCACAGATTGTACACTGCACAGCTCTAGAGGCATCGTTCATATCAAGGTCGTTATAGACTTGTACAGACCTTAGGAAAATTTATTGGCAACAAAGTATCTTGAAAAGGATGACTTTTTCTTACACTCTGTAAGGTACTTTGGAGATTAGCTAGAGTGCTGGCTTTTGACTTTTTTAAAGAGAAAGCTACACCAAAATGGACTTCCTGGGTGGTACAAACACTATTAAAGTACTTGATTGGTAACCAAAAGGTTGATGGTTCAAGTCCATCCAGAGGCATCTTGGAAGAGAAGCCTAGCAATCTCCTTCTGAAAAAATCAGCCACTGAAAACCCTACAAAACAGAGTTCTGCTGTGACTCACCTGGGGCCTCCATGAGCTTGAATGGATTGGACAGCAACAGACGGTGACTGCTATGCCAAAATAGAGTGTCTACTCATCACCTAAGTTTCTATTTAACAAATTAATATATATATAAATATTTTATTGTGATTAAGTGAAAATATAGAATCCAAATCAGTTTTTCATGCCCATCTATCTGCAGCCCCCTCTGCTGACCCCATCCGGTTACAGCAGATGCCTCTCTGTAACTCTGTACATCTGGTATCCTCTTGACAAGCGTCTGTCTCCACTCCCTCCACCCTCTTCTCTTCCGTCTAGAAAGAGACTGTAAGACAGCCTCCTAAAAATGTGTAGCACCATGAAACATGCACACCATTTGGCCACACTGTGTCTCTGAGTCTGGCCCATTCTCTTCTGAAGAGTTGACCTCATTACTGGTTTCTGGTCTGGGACAGCCGCAGTATAGGGGCTGTTTCCAGGGGATCCTTCAGGCTGTCAGACCATCAGTTCAGGTCTTTTAGTAGAGTTCTTGGGCTGCATACCTCTTTTTCTCATGTTGCCTCAGGAACTCTATGTTGTGTCCCCCATCATGGCTGTCTTTGGTGGTGACCAGGCACCATCTGGTTCTTCTGGTCTCGTGTTGATACAGTTGCCAGTTCGTACGGGTCATCTGTCTTGTGGGCTCTTTTTCCCTCATATGTTTGTTGTTCTTGGTGATTATCTGTTCCAGTTGAGTTGGGAGCACTTGGTGTACCTCAGATCACAGCTTACCAGCTTTGAAGATCCCAGACACCACTCACCAGTATGTAGTGCAGAAGACTCTCTTAGCAATAGACTCGTTATACCAATTGGCCCCAATGTCCCCTGAATACATGGCCCCATATCCCTAACCTATGCTTAGAAATGTTAGGCTGAGTTTACAAAACCTTTCAGTTTTTGGTGAAGTCTAGTCAAGTTGATCTACTCTCTACTGTGTGCTGTCACTGTTTTCACCTAACCAAATTCTATCAATTATCTAATCTATGACCAACCCTTTCCAACACTCCTCACTCTTGTAGCTGTCCAGGAGTCTTTTCTTCTGTGTGTAAGTCTATTTTTAAGCCCTTGTAGCAGGGGTCTCATATGATATTTGTCCTTTTGACACCGATTTCACTCCCACTTGACGGTACTTGGCTTGGCTTGGCAACGTCTTCCACTTGAAACCAAGTTATGAGATGCTTCCTAAAATAATCATTGTTCTCCATCATTGCATAGTGTTCCATTGAGCATATGTACCATAGTTTATCCATTCATCTGCTGATGGGCACCTATGTTTATTCCACCTTTTTGCTATTGTGGACAATGCTGCAGTAAACGTTCATGTGCATGTATCTGTTCTTGTCACTCCACTTGATTCTGTAGGATGTATTCCAAGTGGTGGGATTACTGAATCAAATAGTATTTCTTTTTCTAGCATTTTAAGGAAGCACCACATTGCTTCCTTAAGAGGTTGTACCATTTTGCAATCTCACCCGCAGTGTAGGAGAGTTCCAGTTTCTCCACACCCTCTCCAGTATTGTTATTTTGTGTTTTTTTGGATTATGGCCAACCTTGTTTGGGCGAGATGGTATCTCATTACAGTTTTAATGTGGATTTCTCTAATAAACTAATGTTTTTAACACATACAAAAAAATTGCATGATGAATAATTCTTTCAGGCTTTTCACAATATCTCTTGGATTGCTTGTATAACCTCACTTGTAAATAACTTTAAAAGTCTGAATCTGAGCTCTTTGGAGGTGTGAGGCCAAGACTACATGGTCTTCATGTTCCTACTCAGTGCCACCCTCCACAGCCTATTCTATTTTAAAGATTTTTCTTGTACTTTAAGTGAAATCTTACAATCTAAGTCAATTTATCATACAAAACTTACACACATACTACTGTGCAACTCAGTGAAGCTTGAGCTGCTCTCCCCACCCTGTGACAGCACATTCTTCCTTTCCCCTGCTATAGGGTACTCTTATGCAATCCTTCTATCAGGCCTCCCTAGCCTAGTCAACATCCTAAACCAATCATTTTTAACATCCTTCTCTATATGACAAAATTATTCTCAGAAATAATCATAAAAGGAAATGAAAAATGATAGCCAGAAAAGAAATGCAGACCACGGTAATTTTTGTTTATCAAACTTCATATATATTAAGACACATGAAGCCACGTAGCTTACTGTCTGCATTAACATGACTTCATTCATCCAGAAAATTCCTGACTAGGAAAATGAAGTTAAGTTTCCTGAAAAATCTATTTATCTGAACAACAGACTATCAATGTGCCCTTAGTGGAGTAAATAGCTCCTCCTTAAAGCAATAGCTCAACCAGCATTATCAAATAATCATTTACTTTTCCAAGACTCAGTTAAAAATTGTGGAGTTACTGTAGTTGCCAACATTAAGCCATAATATTATGAATTTTGCCCAATCCCAGTCAAGTCTGTACATTGAAGACCCACCTTAAAGCAGACCCTCAAAACCTCATAAATATTTCATCTCTGAATTTTCTCTTCCAAGTCTCTCTACTTTGTTAAGGTAGTGGCCTCATGACACTGGCAGCCAATAAGACAATCAAGTTGAATAAAAACAATGTTTAGTAAAAAAATATTAACAAAACCAAATCTTACAAAAAAACAAAATTAGAAATGAACTGATTACTTGAAAATACACATTTTTTATTTTTTAAAGAGGCAAAAAATGTATACCTGCATTTGGTCTGTTGCAATACTACACTGCATTGCAGTTTGTGCCTTCCAGCCTTGACTAGCAATTAGTCAACAACTGGCAAAATCAGTCTTCTTCACATGTTGAACACAGGCAGCACAGCTGTCTCCACTTGTAGCTAGACAAAGGTCACTTTTTATTATCTTAATTTTGAAAGTTTCGAATAGGAAAATACATTTACAAATACTTAGGAAAAAACTAAAGCATAAGAATAAGACGGAGAGAAATTCAAAACCATTCCATTGCCTAATAAATCTCAGACATTTTAATAGTCTCTCTCTCTTCTTACCTTCAAGATCAATTCTGGTAGTTTTTGAATGTATCTGCAGTCCCAAAATAAATAAATCAATTTTTCAAAATACCTTCACCAGAAAATTTGTCATACTTTTCTGCTATACTTTGTAAATGCTTCCCCAAATTTTCTTATGCAAAACTCAGAGAAAAAGGCTAAATAATAGGAAACATTGATAGCACCTGATCCTTTGCTTCAGAATGAGGATCCAGTTTATTGGTGAAAATAACTTAGGCATTCAAGACTGCCCTCTTGATTTCTCTTGGCAATGTACACCCAGCATCTTTTGTTGTTCCTCTTGAGACTCTTCTTTAAAATGTCCTTTTCCGCATGCTTTGTTTTTGTTAATAGTCCTCTCCACAATTTCCATTGCTTCTATTCTTCTCCATTTCTATTGAGTCTGTCCTGTTACCCAGGCCAGCTATATAATTGGAAGTTCTCCAGATTACTTCCATGCTACAGAACACAATGTTTATGAAAAGACAAGTAATAAGAATGTGTCAGTTAGAAACACATATGTATATTGTCAAAACTGGACAGAAACCACGCCAATTGTTTGAAATTTAGACTGCAAATTTTCATTCAGGGAGAGTTGTTTTATCCCTAACACTGTTTAGAATTGCTGACTAATATGATAATTAAAAATTAGAGAGGTGGAGCAAGATGACAGACTACTCACATGTCTCCTTGATTCCCTCTGAGAACTAAGGCCTAGAAAAATAATTGAACAGAGTAATATGGACATTCTGGGAGCTCCAAGATCAGGCATGGCATTGTGAGATTGAGCTGGACAACAGGAAGGGGAAAACCACCTTTCTCAGAGGTGATACAGCAGCACAGTGAGTCCTGCTTCTTCTGGCACAGTGGGTGAGAGGCTTATGGGAATGGACACCTTCTTTATTAACTGAGAAACTGGGACTGGGACTGCCAAACCTGAGAACCTGGCAAGGGCTGGCTACTATGCTGAGCTGTGGTGCCAAAGTACACAGCATCGTCTGCAGTGGAAAGGCTCTACTTGAAACAGTCAGTGACCCTCCCTCATCTCCTCTTTGAGCCATACCATAGATACCACTGACGGAGCTCAGGAGAGATGGCTCATGTGGGGTGCCATCTTGGTCAGTGGACAGATGGAGTCAGCCATGCCCGTGGGCTCAGCTGGGGCTAGCTCCCATGTTAAGCAATAGTGCCTGTCTGGACAGTGCTTGTCCCAGCAGAAGAGCTGTTTCTAAGACAATCATACCTAGACAATGTAGTGGCAGCTAGCAGCCGAGTGAGGCAATGCCCTAACTCCTGAGCCATGGGATATCATCTGCTGATGGCTCCTGAGAGACTGCATAAGTGGGGCACCATTTTGTTAGCCAGGAGGCAGTGCCTGGCACCCCTAAGGGCCTGGCTGCTACTTGCTGCCACTGGACAATGCCTCTCTCAGCAGAAAAGCAGTTTTTAAAATAAGCACAACTAGAGAACACAGTTGTGACTGGAGGCTGAGTATAGTAGCACCATTGCTACCTCCCTTCACTGAGCCATGCCATAGCTTCTGCTGATGGCCCCTTGAGAGACATCACAAGTAGGGTGCCATCTTTGTCAGCCAGGAGGTAGGGCCTGCCACCCTTGAGGGCCTGGCTGCTATCAGCTACTGCTGGCCAAAGCCCCTCTCAGCAGAAAAGCAGTTTTTGAGTTAAGTGCATCTCTAGAACTCAGAGGTCCCTGGCAGTCACCTGTGGTGGCATCCGTCTTTCCTCCCTTCACTGAGCTATGCCATAGTGTTTACTGGCATGATGCCAGAGAGTTGGCACAAGAGGGTCACCATCTTTATCAGCCAGGAGGGCCTGCCACTGCTGAGGTCCCAGTGGAGACAGCCACCAAGCTGAGCAGCACTGTGAGGCTTGACAACACATCTGCTACCAGAGAAGCTGTATGTAAGTCAGCTGCACCTGGAGAATGCAGTGGTGACTGGTCTAGCAGTGTCCTTACTCCCTTCTTAGAGCTACACCGCAGTTCCCATTGGTGTAACACTGGGGATGCTGAACAGCTTCTTGATGGTGTGAAGACAGTCAATATCTAACCATATAAAGAAGCAGACCACCACGCCTCCAGAAAATTCCCAAAATAAAGAAAAAAAAAAACTTCCCAAATGAAGAAGTGTTTCTGAAATTATCAGAGGTAGAAAACAAAAGAGTTATGTACAGAGCCCTTCTAGAGAACAAAGTGCAGCAGAACAAAATGAAAAAATTAAGCAAGCTATATGATCTGCTAAAACATCAACAATCTGAAATCCAGCAGATCAATAATAAAATTATGGAGTTAGGCAATTTAAAAAAGAAGGATGGAGGAAATAGAATGCAGATTTAACAAGACTGAAGATAAAACAACTAATACCAGCATTTATGGGGAGAAATCAGGCAAAAGAAACAAGAAAAATGAAGAAGCATTGAGAAGCATGTGGAACCCTATCAAGAGGAATAATCTACAGATAATTGGAATTCCTGAATGGGAGGGATAGCAGAAAATACAGAGATAATTGTTGAAGAGTTGCTGATGGAAAGTTTCCCCGACATCGTAGACAACATAGAATTCAAGATGCTTATCAAACTCTACAAAAGATAGACCCCAAAAGAAAGACACCAAGACATATTATAATCAAGCTTAATAAAATGAAACAAAAGAGGCTCTAACAGGCAACTAGGATTAAAGCAAAACTAATGTACAATGAGAAGTCCTGAGGGCTGTCCTCTGACCTTTCAGCAGAAACCATGTTGGCAAGAAGGCAGTGGGATGACACAAAGCCTTGAAGGAAAAAAATTTCCAAGCAAGAATTATATATCCTGCAAAATTGTTTCTCAAATATGACAGTGAGATTAAGACATTCTCAGATAAACAGAATCTTAGACACTTTTCAAAAACCAAACCAAAATTACAAGAAGTACTGAAAGAAGCTCTTCATTTAGACAATCAATAACAGCACATGTATACTTAAGAATGCAACGCAGGACATGGCATCCAGAGTCCTACTCAGTCTGGGAATTTGCAAAGCTCAATCATAGCTAAAATACTAGAAGTAGGGAAAAAGAGATCTTAACATGTAAGCTATTATTACAGTAGTTATAACCCTTTCAGATGGAAAGTAAGATAAAGAGAGACACTAAAGTTAAAGATATAAAGGTTTTAGTTTACAACATTAAAGGGGAACAAAAGGGTAGCCACAAAGCAAACTAACAATACTACATATCAAAACAAGAAACAACACAGGAGTCTGAACAGACACAAAACCAACTTTGAAAAAGATGGAAAGAAAACCCATAAAGAAAAACGACCCACAATAGAATATTAAGCAGAACAAAGAAAATGTCAACAACACAAAAATAAAGGCACCAAAATGACAGTACTAAATACATAACTATTAATAATTCCATTGAACATAAATGGATTGAATTCTCCAATAAAGATGCAGAGAGTAACAGCTTGGATCAAAAAACATGATCCATCTATATGCTGTTTACAGAAACACACCTTAGACTCAAATATATGAACAAACCGAAATCAAAGGATAGAAAAATATGTGCTAAGCTGGCAACATTCAAAGAACAGCAAGAGTGACAATACTAATCCCAGAAAAAATTGATTTTAAAAAACCACGACAAGGATGGTCACTATTTATTGCTTAACGATTCAAGACAAGAAGGATATAACAATATTAACTATTTATGCACCCAATACCAGAGCATCTAAATACATCAAACAGATGTTGACAACTTTGAAAATTGAGATAGATCGCTTGACAGTAGTAGTAGACTTCAATGCTTCACTTTCAATAATGGACAGATCATCCAGAAAAAAGCTCAATAAAGCAACTAGACATCATCAACATATGCAGAACTTTTACCCAACAGCAGATAAGTATACCTTCTTTTCCAACGCACAGGAAACATTCTCCAGAGCAGACCATGTATTAGGTCATAAAGCAAGTCTCAAGAAAATCCAAACCACTGAATTATTGCAAAGCATCTTCTCAGGCCATAAGGCCATAATAGTTTAAATCAATAGCAGAAAGAGCATGGGTAGAAATTTGAACTCATGGAAATTAACAACACTTTTCTCAAAAACTCATGCATTGTAGGAGAAATCAAATGCAATAAAGAAATTCGTGGAAACAAATGAGAATGAAAACACATCCTACCAGAACCTATGGGATACAGCAAAAGCAGTGTTTAGAGGTCAACTTGTCTCCATAGATGCACACATCAGGATGAAGAAAGGGCCCAAACCAAAAAATTTACTCTACAACTTGGACAAGTAGAAAGAGAGCAACAAAGGAACCCTTCAGGTATCAGAAGAAAACAGATAATAAAGAACAGAACAGAACTAAATGAATTAAAGAATAGAAGAACAATAGAAAAAAATTATCACCACCAACAGTTGTTTTTTTTTAAAGATCAACAAAATTGATAAACCACTGTCTAAAGTTACAAAAGAAAAACAGGAGAAGAAACAATAATTCAAATAAGAAATGAGACAGGAGATATCACGACCGACCCAAACTAAATTAAAATTGTCATGCCAGAATACTATGAAAAATTATACTCTAACATATTTGACAGCCTGAAGGAAAGGGACAAATTTCTAGATTCACACAACCTACCAAAATTATCACAAGGAGAAGTAGAACAACTTAAACCCATCACAAAAGAAGAGATTGAAAAAGTAATCAAAAACTACCAACCAAAAAAACTCCTGGTCCAGACACAGCTTCACCAGAGAATTTTACCTAACTTTTAGAGAGGAGTTAATTCCAATACTACTGAGGCTATTTCACAACCTAGAAAAGGGTAGAGTATCCCCAAGTTCATTCTATGAAACTAGCATAAGCCTGATTCCAAAGCCAGGGAAAGATCCCACACAAAAAAAGAAAATTACATGACCACATCACTCATGAACCTAGATATAAAAATCTTCAAGAAAATCTTAGCCAATAGAATTCAACAACATATCAAAAAAAATAATTCATCATGACCAAGTTGTATTCATACCAGGGATGCAGAGCTGGTTCAAAATCAGAAAAACAATTAATGTGATCAACCAAATAGACAACACAGGATAAGAATTAGCTCATTTTGTCAAATGCAGAAATGGCATTTGACAATGTCCAGCACCCATTCATGGTAAACTCTCAGCAAAATAAGAATAGAAGAGAAATTCCTTAATGTAATAAGGGGCATCTACACGAAGCCAACCTCCTACATCATCCTGAAAGGAAAGAGATTGAAAGAATTCCCCCTGAGAATGGGGACTAGACAAGGATGCCCACTGCCACCACTTCTATTCAACACTACGTTAGAGGTTCTGGCCAGAGGAATCAAACAAGACAAAGAAATAAAAGGCATCTGCATTGGCAAAGAAGAAGTAAAAATATCCCTGTTTGCAGATGTTATGATAGTATATGCAGAGAATCCTAAAGAATTTGTAAGGAAACTGGTAGAATAGAAGAGTTCAACAAAATATCAGAATATAACATACATGCAACTAAATCAGTAGGATTTCTTTACATCAACAACGAGATCATCAAAAAGGAAAACACCAAATAAATACCATTTACTATAGCTCCCAAGAAGATACCTAGGAAAAAATCCAACCAGAGAAATAAAAGACCGATACAGAGAAAATTACAAGATCTTGATTCAAGAAATCCAAAGAGACTTATGTAAGTGGAGAAATCTACCTTGCTCATGAATAAGAAGACTTAACATTGTGGAAATATCTGTTTTACCCAAAGCAATCTACACATAAATGCAATCCCACTACAAATTCCAGTGTCATTTTTTAACGAGATGGAGAAACAAATCACCAACTCGGTTTGGAAAGGGAAAAAAAAAACAAATAAGTAAAACATTACTGAGGAAGAGGAACACAGTGGGAGGCCTCACACATCCTGACCTCAGAACTTACTAACTGCCATAGTAACGATAACAGCCTCGTACTGGTACAAAAACAAATATAGACCAATGGAACAGAATAGAGACTCCAGAAATATCACCAACTTCTTATGAACAGTTGATATTCTACAAAGGCCCAAAGGCAGTAAACTGGGATAAAAACAGTCTTTTTAACAAATGGTGTTGGTAAAATTGGATGTCCATCTGCAAAAAACTGAAACAAGACCCATATCACACACCTTACACAAAAACTAACACAAAACGGATCACAGAGCTAAATATCAAACTTAAAACAATAAAGACCATAAAAAAATATGGACCACAATGGATGTTCTAATACATGGCTTAGACACATTACAAAATATGACTAACAATAAGCAACAGAAGAAGAAATAGATAAATGGGAACTACTAAAAATCAAACAGTTATGCTCATCCAAAGACTTTACCAAGAGAATTAAAAGACTACCTACAGAATGGAAAAAAACATTTGGTAACTGCATGTTGGATTTATGTCTGATTTCCATAATCTACAAGGTACTGCAAAATATCAACAAGAAAAAGGTAAAGAATTCAATTAAGTGATGGGCAAAGGAGACTGGCAGACACTTCATCGAAGAAGACATCAAGGCATCCAAAAGATACATAAGGAAATGTTCATGAACATTAGCTATTAGAGAAATCCAAATCAAAACTACAATGAGATAACCATCTCACCCCAACAAGGTTGGCAATAATCAAAAAACCACAAAACAAATGCTTAAGAGGCTATGGAATGATTGGAACTCTCCTATACTGCTGATGGGAATGCAACACAGTACAGACTCTTTGGAAAGCAATTTGGTGCTTCCTTAAAAAGCTAGAAAAAGAAATACCATATGATCCATCAATCCACTGCTCCAAGTGTATCCTACAGAAGTAAAGGCGATCACATAAACAGATACACGCACACAAATGTTTATTGTAGCACTGTCCACAATAGCAAAAAGATGGAATCAACATAGGTGCCCATCAACAGATGAATGAATAAACAAACTATGGTACATATACACAATGGAACACGATGCAGTGACAAAGAACAATGATGATTTTAGGACGAATCTCATAACCTGGTTTCAACTAGAAGATATTATGCTTAGTGAAATCACTCTATTGCAAAAGGACAAGTGTTGTATGAGACCTCTGTTATATGGACTTCTGTACAAAAGAAAAGGCTCTTTGACTGCTACAACGGTTGGGAGAGAGGGAGGGGGATGTTCATAGATTAGATAGTCTATAGGGATCTGGGTGGGTGAAGGGAGTGACAGCAGATCAGTGTATGGACTACACCATAAACTGAAAGGTTTTCTAAACTCAACCTAATATTTCAAAGGATAGAGTAGCAGGGCCAGGGGACCAGAGACTATGTTTTCAGGAGACGTCAAGGTGAATTGGTATTCAGTTTTTAGCTAAGAGAGTCTTCTGTATCCCAAATTGGTGAGTACATCTGAGGTCTTAAAAGCTAGGAAGCTGGCATCTGAGGAACAGCAAATGGTCCCAACTCATTTGAAACACATGATCACCAAGAAAAACAAAGATGCAAGGAAAAAAGAGCCCAGGAGACAGGGATCCATATGAATGGAAGACTGTATCAACATGAGACCAAAAGAACCAGATGGTGCCTGGCCACCACCAAAGACAGCCATGACAGAGGACAAAATGTAGAGTCCTAGAAGCAATATGAGAAAAAGAGGTATGCAGCCCAGAAACTCTACTAAAAGACCTGAACTGATGGTCTGACAGTCCAGAGGATCCACTGGGAACATGGCCCCTAGACTTGTTGTTGTCCTTGACCAGAAAGCAGTAATGAGGTCAGCTTTTCAGAGCAGAATGGACCAGACTTGGGGACACAGTGTGATTGTATGGTGTGTGTACTTTATGGTTCTATGCATTTATAGGAGGCTGTCCTACTGGTCTACTTCTAGGTAAGACCGAAGAGCCTGGAGGGGAGGGCAAAGATGCTCATTAAGAGGATACTAGAATCATAGAGTGAAAAGGAGGTTTATGCTGTCCCTGGGTGAGGAGAGCAGATGGAGTTGCAGATAGGCAGGCATGCAAAATTGATTTGGATTGTATACTTTCATTTAATCATAATAAAAAAAGTTAAAAGAAAATAAGAGAGGCCATCTTTTAGTCCAAAGTATGTCAGATACAGTCTCACCATCCTTGCTTCTAAGGAGCATTCTGTTTGTCTTCCTTAGAAGCAAAGATTCTTCTATATTTGTCTTAAACCAATATCCTGTGGGAATTACAACGACTTCCCAATATTTCTGAGGATTTCTAGAAGTATTTCTAGTCTCCTGAATATCTTGTGGAAACTCTGATAGTACAGTAGTTAAGAGCTATGGCTACTAACCAAAATGATGACAGTTTGAATCTACGAGACACTCCTTGGAAACTGTATGGGGCAGTTCTACTCTGTCCTATAGAGTTGCTATGAGTCAGAATCAACACAATGGTAATACATTTGGGTTTGATTTGAATATCTTGCTTCATAGTCCGATCCCAAGTTGGGTTCTAGTTAAGTTAGCACAAAGTTGGGTCTTGACTGTATAGTAACTACTTAAATGTACTTTTCAACCACCTGAACCAGTACCCTCCCTCCCCATTTGAGACAGTTTTGAGTTGGGTTTCTGTTTCTTGGAGCCAGAAACTTTCTAAGTTCTACACTTCGGACAAAGTACATAATCTTTCTGGGTCTCAGTCTTCTTATCTGTAAAATGAAGAAATAAAACTATTTAAAACTCTTCCTATTGAAAATTCAAGCCCATGAAACCCATGTTTCTGTTTATACTTCAGTTGTACCTGTCAAAAATATTTCATTTTGTTATAATACACCTCTACTAAAAGTATATGAGTGCTGCCAATTAAGTTCACGAACTTACCCTAGAAAAAGTGCTGCATATCTCATTGCTGAATATCATCATGGCCACCTCCAAAGTACTCTCCTTAGGAAGCTATGCACCTATGCCAGTGCCTAGTTCACCCTTCAAAACCATTTTGGAACTCTTTTTCTGGAATGGCCATCAGAGCTGTTGTCGTTTCACCCTTGATGTCCCAAATGTCATCCAAATGTCTTCCTTTCAATATTTCCCTTATCTTCAGATAAAGAAAATAGTCATTGGGGGCCAGAGCAGGTGAGTAGGGAGGGTGTTCCAACATAGTTATTTGTTTACTGGCTAAAAAGTCCCTCATAGACAAGTAAACAGTTAAGTTTACTAACTTGCCACCATGCACAATGGTCATTCCATACAGAGTTCCAGTTCCAGTTGAATAATATTCAATCTTATGATTATATTGTACTTCATTTTTCCATTCATCAGTTAATGGACTCTGGATTGTTTCTTTATTTTTTTTTTTTTTTTTTTTTTTGGCTGTTACAAATAATGCTGTTAAGAACATTCATATATGATTTAAGTCATACTAGGCAACCACTTTTCCCAAGTCAATCCAAACACCCTAATCTGTACCCTGAACCTTTACTGACCCTCCCTCCACTTTCCTCCTGCTATTCTGCTTCCACTGTGACAGAAGATAAAGCAAATAGTTAACAACATCCCCCACTTCTAGATTCCTAGATCCTAAGGAAACTGAATTTTACTCCAGTTTTTTTTTTCTCAGAAAACAAGTGTAATCCTCCCCCACTACTGTCAGTTGTTGTTTTTCTTTTTTCCAGCCATGAAAATGATAAATAGCTCACCTGAGCTCAAATATCCTAGGAATGTAATGGATGGGTTGTTTCCTTAGGGTTTGGAAACCCAGAAGTGGGAGAAGTTGTTCAAAATTTGCATTATCTTCTGACACAACAGAAGTAGAGTAGTAGGAAGAAGCTGGCAGGAGGATGGGCAAACTGGAGAAATGACAGCTGAAAACAGGGCACACGGATTTACTTGGCGTAAGTACTTGTTGTCGAATATTGCTTAAGTATCCCGTGTCACATCTGGGACTTATATCAATTTGCTTCTTTCTTTCTTTCTTTTCTTGACTGCTCTATTCTTAATGGAGATAACCAAATAATAATTATTTTCTATTGCTGTCTTGTTTAATGCTGTTCTCATTGCCTAGAGCAAGATCTAGTAACGACTCACTAAATGTATGTAGCATGGATGAAGGAAAGAATAATTCTTTATTTAAAGTCTCAAACTTTTTCTTTTGCACTTTAAATTTTTTTAGGGTAAAGACACACTCACTGGTGTTCTGCTAGACACCCTGTATTTCTACTCATACTGTAAGGTGGGCATCCCTAAGCTATGAGTCAAGGATGGGGTTGTGGAAGGAGAGTGGACCATGGGCTTATTGCAGGTTATCTCCATCCCTACCAAGGTATCCATCCTTAGCTCTATCCTAACCAAATAGGAGAAACCCTGGTGCTACAGCTGCTAGCCAGAAGGCTAGAGGTTCAAATCTACCAGGTGTTCCTTGGAAACTGTATGTCTATAGGGTCACTGTGAGTCAGAGTTGACTCAGTGACAGTGGGTTTGGTTCTGTTTGTTTTTTTTTTTTAAGCAAATAGGGAAAACCCTAGTGGCATAGTGGTAAAGTGCTACAGATGCTAACCGAAAGACTGGCAGCTCAAATCTACCAGGCACTGTTGAAAACTCTATGGGACAATTATACTTTTTCCTACAGGGTTGCTATGAGTTGGAATTGACTTGAAAGTAGTGAATTTGGTTTGGTTTGGATTGTGTTTGAGCAAATAGGACACACTGCAACACACCACTTTGTTTCCAATGTATACGTATAATAGATTAATAAAGATACAGGAGCACATAAAAGAGTCACTAAGTTCATAGTAGCTCTTGACTTTGTGTACTTACTCAGTAAAAAGGTACTAAAAGTATAAATGCTGTCATATTTATACTGTTTAATTCATGACTGATGTTTATGTCCAGCTTATCTTGGACATCAAATAAGCTGAGAGTTAGAATCTTCTATCAACCACTAGAGGGTGGTACAGACCAGTGAAAAGGCTGACCATACAACACTAGCGTATTTCCAGCACTGCCTAGATGGTGATAATAATTCAAGCCTTGAGAGAGACAGAGAGAGATAAAATAAAAATAACTTTAAATCTCTAAAAGAAGAAAATCAAAACACCTTTACTAATCCCATGGGAAAGTGTATTTTGTAACCACTGACACTATCTTGGACAATGAATAAGGAGTTCTGGTGGAGCAATTCCTAAGAGCTCTGTTGCTAGCCAAAAGGTCAGAAGTTCAAACCTACCAGCTGCCTCTTGTGAGAAAAAAAAAAAAGCAATTTTCTACTGCAAAAATTTTTTATAAGAGAAAATCAAACCCATTGTCATCAGAGTAGAACTGCCCTATAGAGTTTCCAAGGAGCAGCTAGTAGATTTGAACTGCTGACCTTTCAGTTAGCAAATGTAGCACTTAACCATTGTACTACAGGGCTCCTTCCTGCAAACATCACAGCCTAGGAACCCCTTTGTGGCAGTTCCACTCAGTGGCACATAACAACAACAAAAAACCCACTGCCATTGAGTCGATTCCAACTCATAGTGACCCTACAGACAATAGGACTGCCCCATAGAGTTTCCAAGGAGCACCTAATGGATTCAAACTGCCGACCTTTTGGTTAGAAGACTAGCACTTAATCAGTATGCCACCTAGGCGCAAATGCTCAGAGCCTGGGATTAGAGCAACTTGGTTTAAATCTCATCTCTACCCCTTATTAGCAGCGTGAACTTAAGAAAGTCTGAAGTGTAACCTGAAGCTACACTGCCTGGATTCAACTACTGGTTCCATTGAATACCTGGGTGACTTTAGGTGAATTCTTTTGTTTAGCCTTCATTTCCCCATACGTAAAATGAGCCAACAATACTAACTTCAAAATGCTTAAAGACTAAATATAGCCTGGTGGTACAGTGGTTAAGAACTTGGCTGCTAACCAAAAGGTTGGCAATTTGAATCCACCAGCTGCTCCTTGGAGACTCTCTGGAGCAGTTCTACTGTGTCCTATAGGGTTGCTATGAGTCAGAATTAACTAGATGGCAATGGATTTGGATTTTTTGTAAGCACTTAACATGGTGACTGGTACATAGTGGAATGTAATAAATACTGATCATTAGTATTGTTTAAAATAATCTAAAATAAATTATAAGGATTAATTTGACACTGCAATGAGTGCTGTTTATAGCTTACCTTAAGGCATATCTGAGAAACAGCAACACAGAATCTATTTTCTAATTCTTGCCAAAGCCAGATGGGCTCCTGGACACAGACTGTACACCACTGTTTTGAAGCCTTGCTTCTACCTGAAAATTGAAACAGAAATCATGCAACTCAGCAAAAAAAATTGATCTATATCAACAGCCAATGTATATAATCTGTGCCCCTCAAAAATGTATTTTTTCATTTTTTATTTTTTTTTAAGAAGTGGTTTAGTAGGATCACTCACAAATTTGAATTTTGGCCTTGAGAGTGGACACAAAGTGTCACCTCTTGTTTATTTCTGTGTAGGCTTTTGCAGATCAAAGCAGGCAGATGCTTCTTCCTGAAGTGGCCTCTGCCGGCCTGGGACGTGCTCGTCATTGAGCAAGGATGTGTCTGCATCAGCAGCCTGGATTTTTTACTTCTATCTCCATGGAGAAGTTTATCTTTAAAAATATAAATAAATAAATACCTATTTCAAAATGATATAAAAATCATCAGTTGTTTTATGTGTTTTATTATATCTGACAGAGGAGTCTGATAGTGTTGGACAGTTTAATGCTAGCAACAAAATGAACTGATTTCACAGACTATCCAACAGTGTGCTGGGAGGTTTAGTGATGACCACAAGGAGCTGAGATCATCGAACTGCTGTTACCTATCCTGGGTGATACCAACATTTGACCTGCTCAGCTACTGACTGAAACGTCGGTGGTGTGAGTGCCTGGAGAGCAAGGCCTAGTGGTGGGATTCTGAAAACTTAGCCACTGAAAATCTGTGGATCACAGTTCCACTCAGACACATGTGGGGCCTCCGTAATTCAGAACTAACTGGACAGCAACTGGTTTTCTTATTTTGTTGGGTTTGTTTGTTTATTTTAAATAAGTCTCACAGTTGTCAGCTAACCTGGTCATTTCTCACCAATGAATCAACTTCCCTAGGAGGCCACCTCTGTGCTTCGTATTCCTCTGGATACCACTGCCATTCAAACTGACCCCATTAAGGGACAGAGCTAGTCGGGGTGTCACCAAAATACAAAGAAAATGACTGGGTCAAATACAATGCAAGGCCTGACTCACTTCCTTGCTGGCAGAAGCAGCTAAGGCTGACGGCTCCAGCCACCCAGAAGGCATGGGAAGACATGCCTGGAGTTCTGCTGGGTGAAGGTCACAGGCCTGAAACTCGGAGGACACAGTTCTACTCCATACATATGGGGTCGGCTAACCAACGAGGAACCACAGCGAGGACAGAGCTCCCACGGGCATATCACCGGAAACAGAGAAAAGCGCTGCGCTGATCTGCTGTAAGCCCTGGATCACTTCCGGAAGACAGCTTCCCCTACAGAAACCAATGAATCTGTTTTCCGAGTCATCTGTTTTCAACAAGTTAAGAGTTCAAAAGACTTGTCCAAAAAGTCAAAATTTCTGTAGCCAAGGGCTGGTGTGCCAGTGTGATCATGTCTGCCCTTTAGATGTAAAAACTGAAGCACTTTGTAAAACCTGAAACAGTTCAAGACATTAAAGAGGTTCCCCTCAAAAGGAATTTTCATGCACTGTAGAAACCATTCAGAGGCAAAACATCACATCCTAGTGAACATAATAGGGTCTTGCAGCCCCCTCTTATTTGAACACAACTCTCATTGACTTAAAAGTGACATTTCCAAACTGACTGCAGGAACGGTTTGTCCCCTAAACAAAGCAGGCTGCCTTTGTTCTGGTAGACTGGCTTCTCTTCTTTGTCTTGGTATAATTTGATACAGCATTCATTCATTCCAGTGTGACTCGCATTTGAAAAATTTCTCAATGAGACCATTTAAAAAATATATTTTAATCCAGAGCTTTCATGACTTATTCTAAGGCTTCTTTCAGCCTTCAGGCTTCCCCTGGTTAGTTGAGCAGAATTAGCCAGAACCATATTTACACTGAAACAGCAACTGATTATAAATAGTATACATCTTGTAAAATAAAATATTTTATTTTGAAATAAAAATTTTCATAGTCAATTTCAATCTATAAGTTACTATTATTCCCTAAAAATTCTGGGTGATGAATATGCAGTTTGTGTCAACAATTGCTTGTAGACTTTTTTTTTTTTTCATTAAAATGGCAGATAATCAACTTTCAGCTTGGAAGGGAAGTCCTTTAAATAGAGTCTAGTGCCTTCCACATGTCAGAAGTCCCAGAGAACAAATACTGTATCTCTGAATGTTTCAGAACAGTGCAGTGAAAACCAGAGCTGCAGAAATTTTCTTTTCTGGGAAATACGCTCCTGTCAAGGGCCAGTCTCTTTGCCACTTACCTTCTCCGTTCCCGTGCACTTTCTGACCCCTCAGGTCAGAAGGCCCGTAAATTTCAAGATCTGCCACTCTCCCGGGGCAGAGGTGAAGGCCAGGGAAGAGGAAACTTGAAAATCACAACTTCATTAACTCAAACAAAGCAGATGTCCCAGTTTACATTTTAAGCCGATGAATCTTCTTCGTGATGGTTCCCATGTCTCTTTAAATAAACAATGTGGAAAGAAAAATATTATGGTCTCTATTTGTAGCATTTTGCACTGAAAATAACTTGTGCAGGAGAGGTGAACCAGTGGCGTATGAGTGAGTATGACTCTCTAACTTGACTTTTACGCTTATTTCTTCCTGGTTAAATGACCAGCTCACTGATTACCTTGCGACCTGCCTGCGCATATGAAAGCGAAAATTTAAACATCTCTCATATTAACAGTAAGATCTGAGTTCAATTTAGGACTAAGCAAAGGCATTCTTGTTGCTAGTCATGTTTTGCTTTTTTAGCATATAAATAGGTTTCAAAAGAAGAACCAATTGCAGTCCTGTGGATTCTGACTTACGACAAACTCTACATGTATTAGAACTGTTCTCTGTAGAATTTTCAAAGACTTACTTTTCAGAAGTAGATGGCCAGAGAGACCACTGGATGCACTCGAACCTCTAACCTTTTGGTGAACAGTTGAGTACATTAACTGTACCACCCACAGTCTCCTTTGGAAAAAATATTCAAAAGAATATTTAGAGTAGCCCATAAAGACATAAATAACTTAACAGAGACAATCAATGAGAACGTTAAGTATCAAAGAGGTTTCTACATCCTGAATTTGCCTTTGAGTGAGAAGTGAGTGATCAAATTCAAAAACACTTCATGTGATAAAGCTAAATGCTATCCTTCTCCTCGCTAATATCCTCCTGAGATTTTGCTCTTCACTTGAGCAAATTAATGGAGGGGGAAGGCTGATCAAAAGAAAAACTCACGAAAAGTGAACACCATAAATTGCTGCTGAGACTGAAACAGATCAGAAAAATCTCTTTTCAGTCAGATAAAGATCAGAAGCAAAAGGCATAGATAGAGACATGAGAAATCTGCTGTAAAATAAATAGAAGGAAAACAGAAACAGGCAGGTTTGGAGAGGGGTTAAGAATGTCACAACCAGAAGAGAACTCTGTGGTGCCAGGCAGCTCCTCAGAGCCCTCTTCACATACCTTTCTTGGCAGGCAGGACCTGAATTATGGGGAGCTTACAATTTGTGGCATCCCACAACCCGCCACATATACAAACATGTGCACATGCACACACGTGCACATGTACACACACCACACGTACACACACATACATGTTCCATATCACACCCATACATAGCCTCATGTCACACCACACATGCACACACCATACACACATACCACATACACATAGACACGTCTCACAACATAGACATACCTCATACATACCACTCACCCTCCCCATCCTATGCCACCCACATAACACACAACACACAACACACATACACACACACACACACACACACACACGTCACACAGCAATTTTGTTTTTTATAAGCTACATTTACACAAGCACTTGTACTGAGTTGAAACAAGTGGAGGAAGTCTTCCTAGGGTTAAGGAAGGCCATGCTTTAAGAAATATCTGAAAATCAGAAAGTCAAGAACAGAAAGAGGGAGTGGAAGGCTTGGCTAACTGCCTCCAGAAACAACAGCCTCCTTCAGTCTGGGACCACAAGAAGTGGACAGCCTCTGCTACTGTTACTGAACATCTTGATCAAAATTCTATAAAAAAATCAAGATCAAAAGGGGGAAGCAACCAATATTCCATCTTGGAACACTTCTGTACTGCCACTTGAGGCTTGAATCTTTTCTTCGTTTCTTTCATCTTCAGAAATGTTGAGTGTGTTCTCTTCCGGTTTTCGATCTCCAGGTCTCCACATATTTCATCATACTTTGTCTTCTTGAGCCACCCTTTAAAATCTTCTGTTCAGCTCTTCCACTTCATCATTTCTTCCACTTGTTTTAACTACCCTACATCCAAGAGCAAGATTCACAGTCTCTTCTGACACCCGTTTTGATCTTTTCTGTCTTTCCTTTTTCGTTTTGGTATCTTTTACTTTCTTCGTGTTTGATGTCTCTGATGTCATCAGAAAACTTCGTGTATAGCATGTTATTCCTGGTATAAGAAGGGGGGTGGGAAGACAGGAATACATGGTTGTATCTGTGTAAAGAAACAGTAGAAAGAAACATAAGAAATTAATGTAAATGTTTTGTAACTGGGGTGGACTGAAAGGGGTTGATGGAACAAAATGGACATTTTTCAATGAGTGACTTTAGAAATCAGTTTGGTTTTTGAACGGTGTGCATGTATTACCTATTTAGAAATTTTAATTTAAAAAAATGACAGTACTCACAACTCACTAATAAAACAAATAATCTATTTTTAAATGAGCAAAAAATGTAACTGCTTCACCAAAGAAAAGATACATAGAAAGCAAATAAGCACACGAAAAGATGCTGAACAGCACTGTTGTGTGCTGCTGAGTCGATTCCAACAGCAGTCATTGCTATCTGCCACTGAGTCCATTTCAACACATAGTGATCCTGTAGGACAAAGTAGAAGTGCCCATAGGTTTTCCTAGAGTGTAATCTTTATGGAGCAGATCCTCAAGTTTTTTCTTCTGTGGAGGGTGCGCTGGTGGATTTGAAACCCAGCCTTTGGGGTTAACAGCCAAGCACCTAACCATTGCACCACCAGGGATACTAAATGCAAATTAAAATGAAGCCCGAATACGTCCAAAAAAAAAAAAAATGAGATGAGAAGACTGATGATAGCAAGTACTGAGGAGAACGTAGAGCCATCTAAGCTGTTACGTGTTGCTAGTGGGAATGCAAAGTGGGACCACCCCTTTTTGAAGCAGAGTCAGTGCCTTATAAAGCTAAACACACATTTAGTAGATGAACTGGCCATCCTACTCCGAGGCATTTAACCAAGAGAAATGAAAACATATGTTCATACGCATTGACACATAAAAAAATCTATACACAAATGTTTATAGCAACATTATTCATCGTCTCCAAAATCTGGAAACAATCCAAATATCTACCCACGTGAATACTTAAGCAGTCTGACTGCAGGATACTACTCCCTAATAAAGGAAATGAACTACTGATGCAGACACCAACGTGAGTAAATTTCAAATGTGTTCTGCTATGTGAAAGAAGCCAGACAGATTCAACAGGCTACAGACTGCAGGATTCCATTTATGTGACATTGTGATAAAGAAAGGAAAACTAGAGGGACAGAAAGCTGATCAGTGGCCAGAAGTTGTGGATGGAGAAAGGGTTCCCAAAAGGAAGCTTGACAGAACTTCTTGGGGTGATGATATTGTTTCTAATCATGGTGGGAATTACATGACAGTGTTCAGTTGTTGAAATTCATGACTTGTGGTATGAGTTGAGCTGTGTACCCCCCTCTGTTTTGGTCAGCTAGTGCTGCTCTAACAGAAATACCAAATAGCAGATGGCTTTAACAAAGGACTTCTCACACAGAGAGAAGTCCAAAATCAGAATGTCCGCTCCAGGGGAAGGCTTCACCACTTGGTAGCTCTGGAGGGAAATCCTCAGTCTTTGTTCAGGGAGCATCTTAACACAGGAACCTCAGGTCTGAAGGAGGTGCTCTTCTCCTGGTACTGCTTTCTTGACAGCCTGAGGTTCCAATTCTCTGCTTGCTTCCCTTCCCTTTTATCCCTTGTAGTATAGAAAGTGGTACAAGCCACACTCCGGGGAAACTCCCTTTACAGTGGAGCAGGGAGGTGACTTTCGGAAGGGATTTACAGTCCCACCCTAATCCTCTTTAACATGCAGCATAGGAAAATCACAGAATAGAGGGCAATCACACAGTACTGGTAATCACAACCCAGCCAAATTTCTATACATATTTTTTGGGGGACACAACTCAATCCATGACACCACCTAAAAATGTATATGTTGAATGCTCATTCCCAGAACCTCAGAATGTGATCTTATTTGGAAATAAAGTTATTGCAAATAAAATTAGTTGACATGAGGCTGTAATAGAGCAGGACTGGCCCTAATCTCTTTATGACTAGTGTCCTTCTAAGAAGAAAAGAGGGGATACACACAGGCATACAGAGAGAACTCTGTGTGAAGACAGAGACATATACTAGAATGATCCCTCTACACACCAAAGAAGACTATAGTTTGCCAGTCATCACCAGAAGCTAAGAGAGAGACATAGAACAGACTCCCCCTACAGCCCTCAGAAAGAGCCAACACTTTGGACAACGAATTCAGACTTCTAGCCTCCAGATCCATGAAAGAATAAGTAAATTTGTTTCTTTTAGCCACCCAGTTGGTGGTATCCTATTACAAAAGCTCTAGGAAGTGAAGAGCAATTCACCTTAAATGGATGAATTTGGGTATATGTAAATTATGCCTCAATACACCTGGCGTTTAAAAAAAAAAATCATAATAAATTGGAAGGAACCATGGTCAACCTTCTTTTCAGAAGGCCACACTGGCTGCTGTGTGGTAAAAGGACTGGAGTGAGCAGGATTGAGGACTGGTTTGCAGCTATTTCAGTCATGTGGCTGAGACCTCCCACCTGAGAGCTTGGGCTGGAGTGGTAGTGGATCTGAAGATGGAGAGAAGCAGACCCACTAGAAATGTGTTTTGGAGTGAGAACTGGGAGATTTGCTAACAGACTGAACATGGATCAAGAGGAAATTAGAGGTGCCCAAGGTGATTCCAGGTTGTTGCATTTCCCTGTCATTGGAAGCTGGGGTAGAACAGAGAGCATAATGTTCTGTTCCTAATTCCACAAAATTTTCTTCAGTGCTTCCAGCAGAGTCTCCAACTGTATGCTAAGGACTAAGACAAAATCAAAAGAACAGTTGCTATCGAATCGACTCTGACTCACAGTGACACCACGTGTCAGACTGGAGCTGTGCTTCCTAGGGTTTTTAGTGGCAGCAGCACCAGGAATTACTTAATATGGACCTTCTAGCCATGGCCTTTCTGACTCCCACTCAATGACTGGCTGGTACAGTGCAAACAAGGTGCGTGTGATGTGCCAACAGGATTGTGCTAACACAAATAAGGTATGTGGAACCTGTGATAGGTCAGGTTACGTGTCAACCTGGCTGGGACACAATTTCCAGTGGCTTGGCAGTCATGGAATGATGTAGTTATCCTCCATTATATGATCTGATATAATTGTGCTTCATTCTGTAATCTGATGTCATTATTCTCCATTTTGCAATGTGTTACAAATCCTAGCCTGTCTGTCTGCTGTTATGATCTCCCTTTGGAGTGAATCGATGTCATGTTAATGAGGCAGGAGTGGGGTGGGTTGTATCTTAAGTTACCTCCCTCCTCAAGGATGTGACTCAAGTCACCACCTCTACCCTAGTCACCACCCTTACCACTCTTCTTTAAGTCAAACCTTTGTGCCATCTTGCTCAAGTAAGACGAGTTTCTTTGAGGGTATGGTCTGCATCCTGTGTGTGTGTGTGTGTGTGTGTGTGTGTGTGTGTGTGTGTGTGTGTGTGTGTGTGTGTGTGTGTATATGAATGCCTCACAAAGCTCTCTGTCTTGCTCTGGATCCTGCATTTAACTCACCATCATCTGACCTCTGATTCTTGGAACCTGAACCAGCAGGCTGACGTCTGATCTGCTGATTTGGGTCAATCAGCACCTGCAATCACATGAGTCAGGAGAAGCCTACAGCCTGATGCCTGACGCATGGATTTAGGACCTGCCAGCTTCCACAACACCCTGAGGCACTTTCTGGGGTATTGCAATGAGTTACAGAACCCAAAGCCAGGAGGAGAATATTGAGGGGAGGAGGGATAGTTGATGTTAGAGACGATGCAGTGGTAGAGCAGTCTGGAAAAGTTGGACATCTGGGACACCTCTGATCTCTGCCTCAGGGAAACCCCGTTTGAGCTGATACTTATGAATTACTCATTCAGGGTCTGATTTTTCAGAAGTAGCACACCAGGCATTTCTTCTGAGGTGTCTCTGAGTGGACTCGAACCTCTAAATGTTCAGTTAACAGTCCAGGCCATTCATCGTTTGTACCACCCCAGACCTAGGGTAGTAACATAAAAACTGGAGAACGTGAGAGCCTGTTGTTTATCTTAGAGATTCGAGGGCAAAGAACTAATCTAGTCAAGTCATCATAGGTAAGAAGCACTCCTCAAAAAGATGCTTTTCCCACCATGAAGGGCAACAGCAAAAAGCTGAAACGTTGTGCTTCCTGGTCAACATAAAATGGCCTAACAAGGAAGAGGAGAAAATAGTTTGGCTGAAATTTATCCTGCTTATTAATAATAAATTCTTTATTATTTTATTGGTTATTTTATCTATAAAGCTTATTTTTTATAGTGGCACATGGTTTTACTGTAGTTGATTGTGGACTGACAAGTGATTGCTTATTAAGCCAAGCTGGGACATTCCTGAACCTGCCATTAATGTGTTGCTCCCAGCCTAGCTCTAGCAGTCCAAGGCCACTCGCCTTGGGTCACCTTAGTTCACGATCATTTGGTCTAAGTAGTTAAACCAAGACCTTGGAATGTCCTGTGAAGTCCAACAGGAAGTCCCTTCAGGCTTATGCTTGTGAAACTCCTCTGTGATGAAAGTGAAAAACATAAAAAATTAAAATAAAAAAAAAAACACTTGCAGCAATAATGGCCAAACCTACCACTGTGTCCAATTTCTGTTTTTATTTTTTTATTTCATGTAAATACATAGAAATACACAATACCTGTATGCAGTATATTCTGGTTATAAAAATAACATACACGGGCTGTAAAACATTTTTTAAAAACCTTCCCTAGTTCCACTTCCCAGATACCACTGTTGGCTTTTCATTATAAATTCCTCCAGACTGTTTTCTAGGCAGCTACACATTTTATTTTAAGAGAGTTGCTTATACAAAGAGAATTTAAAAAATTCCAGCTAAGAGAGAGACACTGGATATTAATATTTTTACTCCTGATAAGGAAGGAGGAAATTACACAAGAGGAAATGTCTAAATATCTTTAAAGGATATAGCTAAATAATTCATTATGTCTTAAAGTGTTAATCTAGGGTTGTTTCCTTTTATTAAGAGAATGTGACAGAAAACTCACGTAGAAGACTAAAACAAAATTACAGAACTATCTGACTCTATATAAAGATTTTTAGCAACAGTATTTTTAAAAGAATAGATTAAATTACTGTAGGAAATCTTTTATTTTGATGGAAATGCTTTTGGAATAATATAAAGTATGTGCCCTAATGGAAACCCCGGTGGCATAGTAGTTAAGTGCTACAGCTGCTAACCAAAAAGTCAGCAGTTGGAATCTATCAGGCACTCCTTGGAAACTCTTTGGGGCAGTTCTACCCTGTCCTATAGGGTCGCTATGACTCAGAATCAACTTGATGTCAGTGGGTTTGGTTTTATGTGCCCTAACGTACTTAGCTATGTGTATGAATTAAGACTCAAATTAAGACAAAAATAGTGACAAATAACTAGTAGGTAACTAATATCAACATATCCTGTTTATCCAGGCTCAAATTTATTCCAGAAAATCTAAGACTATTGTTACCTCAGGTGTGTTTTATATCACCTTATTGTAAACCCGGATGATGTAGTGGTTAAGTGCCACATCTGCTAACCAAAGGGTCAGCAGTTCAAATCTGCCAGGTGCTCTGTGGAAACTCTACGTGGCAGTTCTGCTCTGTACTATAGAGTCGCTGTGAGTCAGAATTGACTCGACAGCAGTGGGTTTTTGTTGTTGTTATTGTTTATATGACATTTTAGCCATAAAAGTGTCTGAGGGAGTCACAAACATACCCAGACATGGTTGGAAATGTTCACTAGGACTACAGGATGCATAAGAGCAAGGAAACAGCAACAACAAAACAGCCACATGAGGCCCCACAATTAGACTGTCCAGAGGCAAGACCAGCTTCTAACCCGGTTTAGCTGTTTCTCATACCTAACTCCTTATTTTTAAGTAATATGTTAGTATTGCTGTTTACTGACTAAACAATTTTTGACATTATCGACATGCTTCTTAGTAGAGTAGATACATATTTAGTACACTGATGCCACCCCCACCTACATGTGCACCTGCACATGTCTTGTATTTGATCACAATTTGCATTAAATGAATATTCAGATTTTACAGTATAAACCATGATGCAAACGTTGTTCACAAGTAAACAGTTTGTCTTGTTTATGTTTCTCTTCCCATCCTTCTCTAGCCTTTCTTTCCCTCCCTCCCTCCTTTATCCCTCTCTCCCAGGAGCCTTTCTCTGTCTCCATCTCTTTCTTTACTTTGTTGCTGCTTTCTTTTCTTTGCACTTTTTCTCATACTTCCCCAGTTCTCTTCTCAGAAGTGTGGTCAAGCATCTCAAGTACTGTAGCAACTCTAGACTTTTTACTGAAGCATCACTTCTGGACCCCTCCATTCTCCTGTCTCTGACTGGACTTACTGATCCTCCAAACAGCTACATTTTGTTACCCTAGGACCTCTCTTTCCTCTACTGGAATCTGCTTCCTCACCCACGTCCTCCTTTTCCTTGACTTATTCCCTACTTTTCACAACACACCCATGCCCAGAAGCCTCCTGACAAAAGGTTCAAGGGAGGCACATTTTTAGAAATTTTGTCTGCCTGAAAACATCTTTATATGTTCTGTTCATGTCTGATGGTTAGTTGGACTGAGCAGGGAATGAGGTTGGAAAGATTTTCTCTCAGCATTTTAAGGGCAATTGTCCATTGCTATTTAGCTACTGGTAAGGAAACTTGGGTGGCGTACTGGTTAAGTGCTATGGCTAACAACCAAGAGGTCAGCAGTTCAAATCTACCAGGAGCTCCTTGGAAACTCTATGAGGCAGTTCTACTCTGTCCCATAGGGTTGCCATGAGTTGAAATCAACTCTGTCGCAATGAGTAACAAATGTTGTTGACAGGCCCATGCCGTTCTGTTTCCCTGTGACCTCTGTTTTTCTCTCTGGAAGATCTGAGGTTACTTTTTATCCCTAAAGGGAATTCTACAGTGATGCGCCTTGATGTGGATCCTCCCTCCCTTCAATGTCACCAGTGAGTCACATCCTTCATTCTGGGATTATCTTCCTGTACTCTATCTTTCATAATTTCTGCCCTTCTGTTTGAGATTCCTGCTAATCAGATGAACCTCTTGAACTACCCTAATTTTCTTTTTCTTTTTTCCCCTTCTTCTTTTCTAGCTTTTTTAAAGAGATATTTCCTCAGCTTTATCTTTGAAACCTTCAATTTAATTTTTTACTAAAATACTTGTACTTTAATTTCTAAGAGCTCTCTCTTGTTTTCTGGTTGTTTCATTCTGTTAGCATTCTGGTCTTATTTTATGGATGTGACGTCATCACTTACCTTCCTGAAGATATTAATAGCTTGTTGGAAGTTTTCTTCTGTTCCTTGTACTGTCTTTGATCCTTTTGAATTCCTTTTTCTCTGTCTGTTTTGTTCCTATTTTTTCAAATTGGAATATTTTTCTCAAAAGTCTGTCAGTTCATATTTAAAAGGGAGACACTAAAAAAGCTGGTTGGATATAAACCCTTCCTTGCTCCTTTTCAGTGAGCTTGCACATACACAAATAATTTGAGTCTTCTTGTGTGTTTGTGTCTTGGTTTTGTCACTTAACAAAATGTCTTGGAGTTATTCCCACATTAGCTCATATAGGCCTATCTCATTCTTTTTAATGACTGTATAATGTTAAATAACATGAATTTATAATATTTTATTTAACCACTCTCTTTTAAAAATTACATTTTGTGTGTGCTTCCTTAGAAGGTCAGTAAATTGATAGCTAAAAAACCCCAAATCTATTGCCATTAAGTTGACTCCAATTCATAGTGACTCTATAGGACAGAGCAGAATTGCCTCTTAAGAGCTTCCAAGGAGTAGTTGGTGGATTCGAACTGCCAACCTGTTGGTTAGCAGACTTAGCTTGTTGTGCATCTTAAGCACTTCTCCCCCAGAACTCCAAATCAAGTGACTAGAAATCGACAAATATGAAAGAATTGAGAATAGAAGGAAAATGCTTTATGCATAAAATTTATTGTTGTAGAGTTATGTCTGACAACGAATGAGTAGAAACATCTAAAATGGCTCTAAAATTGGTGATACTTAAGCTCTATGGCTCAATTTGCAAAACATGTGATTTATATTTTATTTCTTTACTTTCATAAAACATATGATCTACCCTCCACCAGCCAGAACTCTTCGGTGTCAATCAAAGTCCTGACAGGGAAGACATGGCATTTCAAATGGGCACTGTAGGGGATTTAATGGTGGCAGGGCAGACAGCATAAAGGGAAACAGAATAGGACAGTGAGGTCCTCTGGAGATATTAATAGGCTATCAGCACCCTTGCACCCTAGGGTCAAGTGAAGGGAGCAACTAGTAGACCCAGAGGGAGTAACTTGCTAGAACAAAGGCTACCTGTTGGAACCATAGACTTTGTAGAGAGACTCAACCAACCTTGAGCAACCAGAAGTGGAGGAACTGAGACAAAATACCAGACTCTATGCTTCTTGTTTGAACTGCTGGTGAATCTCATTGGCAGAACCCCACTGGAAGCCTCCTGTGGTCCCGAGCACAGTAAAGGCAGGATTGACAAATAAAATAAAGGACACCCAGTTAAATTTGAATTTCATATAAACAAAGAATAATGTTATTTTAATATAAACATATTCCATGCAATATTTAGCATTTTGCATTTTTATTTGCTAAATCTGGCAAGGCTTGGTGGTGAAGGGTAGAGACTCACTCTGAAGGGGCAAAGACAGGACTTTTCTCTTACATGAAGGGGGTGCCTCAGTGTCCTATTTTGCACATTAACAACTGTGTGTGAATCCCAGGGCAAAGCTAGTCATTGAGAAGCACAGAAAATGTATCTATTCAATCATGGTATTGAATCAATTAGTAAGGCTGCTCTGAAATTGTCTACATCTTGGTTTATCATTCTAGACATGTGAAATATACCATCTTATATAATTAGATATAAGGTATAGTCAGTGCCATTAAGTTGATGCCGACTCATAGTGACCCTATAGGACAGAACAGAACTGCCCCATAGAGTTTCCAAGAAGGGCCTGCCAGGTTCGAACTACCAACCTTTCGGTTATTAGCTGTAGCACTTAACCACTGTATTGCTGGGGTTTCCAACATAAGGTATATCTAGCTAATTAATAAAATATACTACCAGAGCTGAAAGGAATATCTCTGTCCAGTCCTGAGAAGAAAAAAATTCACCACAACTAGAAGCTAAGTCTTCAAAAGAATGCAAGAAGAATGACTTGAGCACAGGCTGGGAACTCTCAAGTTTATAATTAATATTAACCTAAGACAGACGCAACATACAAAGAAAAATATGGATGGGCTAGATAAGAACACAGGGTCATCCACAAATCAATATGGTTAAACAACATTCTAGTAAACTCAAAACAGCATTCTGCTTCAAGAATAAACTTTATTTTAAAACATAAGCAAAGAGACAGAAATTGGAGACGTAATGTCTGTGGCTGATCTTACCTTAAAATAATCTGATTTGTTGAGAAAAAGAGCCCAGGGTTGTTAGCCTTCATATTTTATAGATTTGGAAAGTGGTGTTCTCTAAAAAGTTTTTTGTGTTTTCTTCTTTGGTTTAGTTTTTTTTTTTTTTTACATAAAAAGGTATATGATTTATTCTATTTACACAGCTCATCTATTTACTTATACTTATTTGGCCCAGTTGTGAGGATTCTTGTTTTCTTCATGGTGGCAGTGGGGTTTGTGTTAAGGTATAATCCATACTGAAGGCTATATAGTCTCTGATCTTTATCAGTAAGTGCTTCAGCAAGCAAGGTTATGTTTTCTGTATATCATAGGTTGTCAATGAGCCTTCATCCAAGCCTGATGCTGCATTCTTCTTCATATAGTCTAGCTTCTCAGATTTTTTTCTCAGAATACCAACTGAATAAATGTGATGGAAAAATACAACCTTGACACACACCTTACCTGATTTTAAACCACACAGTATCTGCTTGTTCTGTTCAAATGAATACGTTTTAAGTCTATGTACATGTTGCACCCAACCCAAAGCACACTCACTGCCATTAAGTTAATTCTGACTCATGATGACCTTATAAGACAGGGTACAACTGCCCCACAGAATTTCCAAGGAGCACTTGTGGATTCAAACTGCTGACTTTTTTAGTTAACAGACCACTATGCTACCCGAGCTTCAGGCTGCACATGAACACACATAAGTGTTCTGGAATTCTTGTTCTTTGCAATGTCATACATTGTTTGTTATGATCTACAGAGTTGAATGCCTTTCCATAGTCAATAAAACATAGATAAATACCTTTTTGGTGTTCTCTGCTTTCAGCCAAAATCTATGCAACATCAGCAATGATATGCTTTATTCCACATCTTCTGAATCAAGCTTGAATTTCTGACAGTTCCTTTTTGTTGTGTGCTTCAAGTGTTTTCAACCTATAAGCAATATCATAAAAGTCACAAAAAATGTTAAAGTCGTCAAAAATTACATTTTACCTGAATCCACAGTAAATGTCCATGGAAGTAGTACTCAAGAAATCAAAGGACATGTTATATTAGGCCAAATCTGCTATGAAAGACCCCTTTAAAGTATTAAAAAGCAACAATGTCATTTTGACAACTAAGCTGCACCTGACCCAAGCCAGGGTATTTTCACTTCATATCATGTGAAAAATGAACAATGAAAAAGAAAGACTGAAGAAGAACTCATGCATTTTTGAATTATGGTGTTCATGAAAAATACTGAATATACCATGAACTGCCAAGAGAGCAAATAAATCTGTCTTGGAAGAAGTACACCCAGACAAGACTTAACCTCACATACCTTGGACATGTTATTGGGGGGGACCAGTCTCTGGAGAAGGACACCATGCTTGGCAAAGTAGAGGGCCAGGGAAAAGCAGGAAGATCTTTCAGAGAGATAGATTGACACGGCAGCTGCAACAATAGGCTCTAACATAGCAGTGACTGTAGCATGGTGTAGGACCAGGCAGTGCTTTTTCCTGTTGCACACGGCGTCACCGTGAGTTGGACACCAATTCAGCAGCACCTAACAAGAACAATAGCAATAGCATCAAATTTACTTCCACGTCTTAGGCATCTAGTACACCTCTAACAGAAACAGCACAAGTGGTTGGCTGCAACAAAGAGAAACCCATTCTCTCACAGTCCAGCAGGCTGCAAGTTCAAACCCAGGGCACCAGATCAAGTGCAAGACCTTCTCTCCCTGTCAGCTTTGGAAGAAGGTCTCTGTTAGGGATGACTTCCCTGGATTTAAGAGCATCCCACTGCAGGAACCTCAGCTCCAAAGGGTGTAATCTGTTCCTGATGCTGGTCTCTTGGTGGTGTGAAGTTTCTGTGTCTCTCAGCTTGCTTCTCTACCTTATATCCCAAAAGAGACTAGCTAAAGACACTATCCAGTCCTGTATACCTCATCAATATAACTACCACCAATTCATCTTGTTAAATCATAGTGCTAGAATCTGCAAACACCAGAAAATTCATCCAGTGGTGGCAGTCACCCAATCATAGGACTCACAGCTGAATCAAGCCAACACACACCGCTTCTAGGGAACACAAATTCCATCCATGCTATACCAAAACACGGCACCTTTAAAGGTTACATGTAGTATACTTTTTATTGTAAAATTGGTTGTTTAAAAACTATTGAAGAGGAAAATAATTAAAATTCTGTTTGGTTTGGGCTCAGTAGCTCAAAGAGAGTTTGAACTCATTTTAAGTGACTGGTTACTGTTCACTAGCTGATGGCTGAAGAAATTCAAGCATCTGGTTTCTGATAGTGGCAACATAGCACATTTGATGCCAATAGGTCATTTTTTAACACATCCTTCTCTATACTACAAAATCATTTTCAGTATTCATCATGAAGTAAATGACAGTAACGGTTAAAAAAAGAAAGGTAAAAATTTTTCCTAAGTGATGCTATTTGTTACATTACTCTGGCTGATATGTAGAAATGATATGCTTCCTGAGGGCTCACTCTACACCTTCCTTTTGGATGATTCTGACTTGTCTCCTTTCTTGCTACCATAAAACTGTAATAAAAGCAGTGCTTTCCTGAGCACTACAAGTTATTTTAGCGAATTACTGAACACAAAGGACTAGTGGAAACCCCAAGTTTATAACCAGCTGGTCAGAAGTGCGGGTGTCCTGGGAACTGTGGCGCTTGTGACTGGTGTCTGAAGTGAGGGCACTCTTATGAGAGACTGTGCTCTTCTGTGAAGTTTGTCCTAACTCTAGGCTATTAAGTTTGGAAGAACTGGTTTTGCCAGTATGTAAAAGTCTTAGCACATTGCCTAGCACTGAGAAAACACTCAGTGAACAGTAGTTCTTATTTTTAGTCAGGGAAATTACTTGTAAGAAAATTTGGTATAAACAAAGACTAGTAGGTATTTCCAGTGAAAAACTATGTATTGTCCAGATCTCACCCTCTGCTTTCTTTGACCATAGCCTCTCACTTACTTTAAACTATTTCATAGCCCATTAGTGTGTACATAAGTGATTGTCTTAGTCATCTAGTGCTGCTATAACAAATACCAGAAGCGAATGGACTTCACAAAGAGAACTTTATTCTGTCCAGTAGCCTGGAAGTCCAGTTTCAGGGCATCAGCTCTAGGGGAAGGCTTTCTATGTTAGCTCTGGAGGAAAGTCCTTGTTGTAAGTCTTTCCCTTTCTTTTACATGCACAGAGATCACCTCATGGCACAGTACAGTCTTTTAGACTGCTCTGGCCTCACTGACACAACCACCACCCATTCTCCCTCATTAACATCATGGAAACAGTATTTATAACATATAAGAATATCACACAATACTAGGAATTATGGCCTAGCCAAATTGCTACACACAGTTTTAGGGGGACACAATTCAATCTCTGACAGTGATTTATTCCTGCCTGTTGCCACTGAATCAATTCTGATTTGTAGTGACTCTATAGGACAGAGTAGAACTGTCTTGCAGTGTTTCCAAGGAGCAGCTTGTGGATTCAAACTGCCAACCTTCTGGTTACCAGCTGAGTTCTTAACCACTGTGCCACCAGGGCTCTAGAGACATAAATGATAGTCACACAAAATAATTCTTAACTCTAGTCACGGAAACAATTCTATGGTAGAGTTTTTATTGACCCCCACTTCCATCTCCCAGCTTCCTCATCCCAATGGAAAAATTCAATTTTTTGTCCATTTGTAAATTCATTTCAACATTCCTACACGCTATATAATAATCCCTGGCTAGCACAGATGGTGACAGTGCTTGGCTGCTAACCAAAACATTGGAGGTTTGAGTCCAACCAGATGTACCTTGGAAGGACTGGTAATCTACTTCTGAAAAGCCAGTCACTGACAATCCTATAGAGCATAGTTCAACTTAGACACATGTAGGGTCACCGTGAGTTAGAACTGACTCTATGGGAACTGGTTTATACTCCATATAAAGTTATGGTTCTTTGGCCTTTTCTTTTGAACCGCTTATAACATATGCAGTCTGACAATTAAGTCTGTGAACTTAACTGTTGTAAGTGCTACACACCTCATTGCTGAGTATCACTATGGTCACCTTTGAAGTCCTCCCCTTGGGAAGCCATGTACTGACTCCAGCACCTAGTCCACCTTTCAAAGTAATTTTGGACCTCTTTCTGGAATGGCCATTGTGCACAGTGGCGCAGTGGAAAATTTGTGAACTTCATGTACAGTTGTCTGTGAAGAGGTTTTTCAGCCAGTAAACAAATAACTGTATTGGAACACCCTTCCTATTCACCTGATCTGGCCCCCAGTGACTTTTTTCTTTACCTGAAGATAAAGGAAATATTGAAAGGAAGACATTTGGATGACATTCAGGACATCAAGTGTAATAGGATGACAGCTCTGAAGGCCATTCCAGAAAAAGAGTTCCAAAATTGCTTTGAAGGGTGGACTAGGTGCTGGCATCACTGCATAGCTTCCCAGGAGAAGTACTTCAAAAGTGGTGGTTCTATTCAGCTATGAGGTATGTAGCAGTTTTCCTAGGATGAGTTTGCAAACTTGTCAGTCCTTGTATGCATGTGAAAGCTGGACAGTGAATAAAGGAGACAGAAGAGGAATTGATATCTCTGAATTGTGGCAGTGGAGAAGAATATTGACTGTGCTGTGGGTTGACCAAAGGACAAACAGATCTATTGTGGGAGAAGTACAACTTGAGTGCTCTTTGGAAGCAAAAATGGTGAGATTGCATCTTACATACTTGGGACATGTTGTCAGGAGGGATCAGTCCCTGGAGAAGGACATCATGCTTGGCAGAGTGGAGGGTCAGCAAAAAAAAGGGGAAGACCCTCAGTGTGATGAGTTGACACAGGGCTTCAACAATGGGCTTAAGCATAAAAATAATTGTGGGCATGGCTCAGGACAGGGCAGTGTTTCATTCTATTGTGCATAAAGTCACTATGAGTCAGAACTGACTAGACAGCACTTAACAACAGCAGAACATAGGGTTGTTATGAGTTGCAATCATCTTGATGGTACAGTACAACAGTGTGCCAGGAGGAAAGACAGAAACAGCATTCATGAGTTCCATATCAAAATACTCAGTGAAAAAACATGAACACAAAATAAGAGGTCCAGGAAGTGCTTCTACTTAAATTTTTGATATGAACTGTGAAGCTTTACCGTATAGCTTCTTACTTCACAACCCCCTCCCTCACACACTCCCCACACCAAAGGAAAAAAAGCAAATCTAGTTGCTGTGGAGGTCATTCTGACCCAGAGTGACCTCCCCAACCAACCCCCCCATGTGTCAAGAGTCAGACTGTGCTCCATGGTTTTCAACAGCTGACCTTTCGGAAGGAGATTGCCAAACCTTTCTTCCAAGGCACCTCTGGGTAGATTCAAACTGCCAACCTTTCAGTTAGCAGATAAGTGGTTTAACCGTTGCACCATCCAGGAACTCCTTTACCAACACCAGTACTATACATAAAGCGGTCATTCTTTGCCTCTTTTTTCTTTTTCTTTTTAGTTAGAGTTTACAGAGAAAGAGGAGAAAATTTGTTCCTCTTTATATTACAACAAGTAAATCATTGGAGCACTTTAGTAGAACACAAACCCGTCAATCTCTAGTTGATTCCAACTTGTAGCGACACTGTAGGACAGAGTAAAATTTCCCCACAGGGTTTTCCAAGGCTATAATCTTCATGAAAGTGGACTACACATCTTTTTTTTGCAGAGAAGCTGGTGGGTTTGAACTCCTGGCCTTTCAGTCAATAGCTGAGTGCTTAGTCACTGTGCCACCTGGGCTCCTCCAGGAGAATCTGTGGGCACTAAATAAAAAAGAAAAAAAGAACCAAATCTACTGCTATCGACCCGAGTCAGACTCATAACGACTCTATAGGATGGAGCAGAACTGCTTCATAGAGTTTCTGAGGAGTGTCTAGCAGATTCTAACTGCTAGCCTTTGGGTTAGCAAACAGGGTTGCTAACCACTACACCACCAGAGTTTTCCTATGGGCGCTAGTCTAAGAAAAGGGGTAATCTGAGTGCCTAAGGGAAAATGTAGAAAGAATTCCAATAAAATTCCAGTCAGAAAACAAAGGAAAGGTTTTAAAAAAATCACTCTAATTGGGTAAAGTTAGGAGATTCCCTCAAAAACTACACCCATAGGTTTAATGCACTATCTACCTGAAAATCACCATAGGTGTGGTCACATTGTTCTGGTTGATTCTGGGGTGCTCCTTTGTGAAGGTAGAATGATTGTACCCCCACATAGTCTGAAACAGAAAGAATGAGGGCTTTAAATCACTGTTTAATGGAGGGAAAACCTAGTCTCTCACCAGAGGACTCAACAACCCAGTAAGTGAAGGGTAGCCAGCTGCTGCCCGCAGGCATAGGGGATGGGGCTGGGTTTGTGCCTGGATCTAGACCAAGTCTGTTTCAAGTTTATTTGATTGAGAATTCTACTTTGAAAAGAGTACTTCATGAGACCCTTGGGAGCTGTCAAACTCTGCCCTGGAGCAGAAAATTAACTGCTCTGTGGAGCAGCAGGGAGAAGCTCAGTAAATCAGAGGCCCTTGTTTGTGGATCTGTGGGCCTACAGGTGGCAATGTAACCGGCAGGGCCCCTCTGCAGGCGCCTCAGGGACTTCACAGTTTATGGGACAGAACTAACCAAGTGGATAGAAAGGAGCAGCGGAATCTATTCTCCAAACTACAGATTGAAAAATCGGCTGGAATGAACTTAGAAAAGAGACGTTTTCTTGATTTATGTATTTTCTGGAAGAATCCCCAGGAAGTGGGTAACAGTGGTGACTTCTGAGGAGGGGACCAGCTCTTTTGTGTCTTATTGAAGGAGGCAGTCAAGTGTAGCAGCTAAGAGCAGGACTCTGGAAGCTCTTTTGTGGTTGTGTGAGCTTGTAACCTTCTGTTGTCTCAGCTGTAAAGTGATGATTTTAATAGAATCCAGGTCACCCGTTTATTTTAAGTATTAAATGAGCTAATTATACCTAAAGCAACACAATCAACACAGAAAGCATTAGACAAGTTATGACATATATTTGCATGCATTAAACTTGTTGCCGTCTAGTCAATTCCAAGTCATAGCAACCTTATATATAGGACAGAGTGGAACTGCCCCATAGAGTTTCCAAGGCTATAATCTTTCAGAAACAGTTTGCTACTTCTTTCTCCCACAGAGCAGCTGGTGGGTTTGAACTGCTGACCTTTCTGTTAGCAGCCAAGTGTTTAGCCACTGTATCACCAGGGCTCTTTTGCATGTATTATCTATTAAAAAAAAAATTAACTTCTGTAAAATTCTGGTAACGTTTTTTATAGACCAAAGAATCATCTCACCATCTTTGTTTTCTGTGCTTTTAAAGTTATTTAATTTTATTTTTTGGCGAAATGTGCACAGCAGAAGATGTACCATGTCAACAACTTCTTCCTGTGCACCAGGTTTCCTGATACACAGATTAGTGACATTGATTACATCCTTCAAGCTCTGTAACTATTCTCATTATCCCATCCAGATTAACTCACCATTATTAATCTTTATTTTCAAAAACTAAGTTTTCTTAAAAGTAAACACAACTGTAACAGTCAGTCTCTTCTTCCCTCCATCTCCTCTGTATTTCTTGATGAAAATCCTGCCCTGCCTACAAAGGGGAAGCAGGGTTTTCCTCAGTGGCCCACTCACTCCACTACTGCAGGTGCACGCCCAATCAGTAACAATGAAGATGAAATAAAAACCTACCAGGCACCCAGGCTTTTCCCTGCATCGCAGGCACCATAAGGAGAGAAGAGAGTACTGTCCACTTCTGCATGCATTTGCAGTTCCTTGAGGCAAGGAATGCCTTCTATATAAGCAAGTCTTTTGCTTCTGGGAATGGATGTGAAACTAGACACACCAACCTTATTGCCTTACTTTTTATTTTTTTTCTCGACCAGATAGTCAAAAAATAGAAGATACAATGAATTTCCATATATCCAGCACCTAGATTTAAAGCTTAGGCTCACCATATCTGCTTTTTCTTTTCTTTCTTTCTTATACGTTTTGTTTTTAACTAATTTAAAACTAGAGACAGTGTGATGGTTGTCCTTTCTCTCTTTTGTAACAGCTTTATTGATATGCTTCAGCAGGTTCAGCAGGGTGGAAGGTAGCGCCTAGGCCATCTTCTTGGGCACACATATCAGTGCTTCAGTTGCTTCCTCCTCCCTCAGTCCTTAGGCCATATTCAAGGAGTTGGCAGTCCAGCTCTTCTATCTTCCGAAGCGATTTCTGGAAACCCTGGTGGCGCAGTGGTTAACTGCTATACTGCTAACAAGAAGGTCAGCAGTTCAAATCCACCAGGCACTCCTTGGAAACTCTGTGGGTTCTATAGGGTTGCTATGAGTTGGAACTGGCTCAACAGCAGTAGATTTGGTTTTGATTTTTTAAATCAGTTTCTACCTCATCTGAGCTTTTCAAAGGCAAAAGGCAGAAATTTGAGTGGTTCCCCTTTGTTATTCCTACTGTGGGCAGGCTAGGCATCCAACACCTTAGCTGCTGCCAAGAATGGGGGAAATGCTACAGAGAAACAGGAAACATTAGGAGTGAAAATTGCTCTGTTACTAATTAAAATATTACCATTTCCTGTCATTCCATAAACATGTTTTGAGCAACAACTGTCAACTGCTATGCTAGGAGTTGGAGGCACACAAAAAAGACTCATTTCCTTCCTTCAAAGATTTTTAGGCCTCATGGGTGATTCAAGTATGTTAACACATACCTGCAATAAAATGTTAGAAGTGCTATGGAAGAAATCTGTTCAGGGCTTAGTAGGACACAAGAAAAGGACTGTCCAAATACGCTAGTGGAGTGAGTGGGGCTGGGGGAATGAAGGGCAGGCAGCCAAGAAACGTAAGCTGAAGTACTGTGGAAACTTCAGAGCATTGTGGCAGCCATATTATTATTATTATTATTATTATTATTATTATTATTATTAGACCCAGGAGGAAACTCTGATGGTGTAGTGGGTTGAGTGCTATGGCTGCTAACCAAAAGGTCAACAGTTTGAATCCACCAGGTGCTCCTTGGAAACTCTATGGAGTAGTTCTACTGTATACTATAGGGTCACTAACTTGTTGGCAATGGGTTTGGTTTAGTTTTTAGAGCCTCAGAAAACCTGGTGGCTTAGTGGTGAAGTGCTACATCTGCTAACCAAAGGATGGAGAGTTCAATCTGCCAGGCATTCATAGGAAACTCTATGGGCAGTTTTCCCCTGTCACATAAGGTCATTATGAGTCGGAATTGACTCAGAAGTACGCGGGTTTGGTTTTGGATTTTAGTGCCCCATGAAAGATGCTTAACCTTAGCCTTGATTTCCTCAACCAAGGAGAGTAACGTGGATAGTTTGATCTGTTCTTGCTACCTCACAGCACTATTGTGAAGGGAAAATGCTCATTCAACAAATACAGCAAACTGTGAGTATGGTTTAGTTTTAGGGAGTGGTATTGTGGGTTCTTGGAAACCCTATTGTTATTGGGAGTTCTCTGAAGGCCTTCAAGGGTCTGCATCAGACTCGAGAGATAGAATTACTTGGGAGACTTGTTGGCCCATGAGAGAAATTTTTATTGGAAAGTGGAAGCACTTCAAAGTGGGGCAACAGTAGCATGTATAGCAGCACTCCAGCAGGCTGAGCCACTGAGCAAGTTCAAGGCTGGGTTTTTAGAGCCCATTTATGTCCAAGGCATGGCTGGGGACAATAAAACAGTGATGGACATCTGAAGTATTTCTTTTTTTGGATGGCAGCTGCTTGTCCGTTGGTTGCATGCATGCAGACCTCAAGATTGTGCCTGCCATGGGGCTTCTAGGACTGGTAGCAGAATTCAGTATGGGGTGTTGTGTATGTGCAGTTTCTTGCTCCCATGGTGTGCTTCACTGGTCCTGATTGTAGCGCTCTGGTGCCACCACTGGAAGGACACAGAGCCTTCAACGTGGGACTTTCTGCTCATGTCCCCAGAGTTAGTTCCATCTGGTCCTTTTGTAAAACCACTTTGAGCAAGTTTTACACAGTTGTTTGGGGACTCATCTCAGTGTCCCAGGAGGTAGTTAATAAATTGCTTGTTGATAGTTTCTATTACACTATTTACACACTTAAATATGGAAACCCTGGTGGTACAGTGATTAAGTGCTGTCTACTAAGCAAAAGGTCAGCGGTTCAAATCTGTCAGGCGCTCCTTAGAAATTCTATGAAGCAGTTCTACTCGGACCTACAGGGTTGTTATGAGCTGGAATCAACTTGATGGCAGTGGGTGTGGTTTTGGCTCAGTCTCCCTGTCTTACTCTCAAATGTTGACTCAAAAGAGGTACTGCATTTTCCATAGGATTTCCCTTGTATGTTTCCCCACAGACTATTCTGCCTACCTTACTACGGGGCAGTACTATTCTGTTTTACTGAAAAGACAAACCTATTGTCATCAAGTCTGTTCTGACTCAGACTGTGGGGTCACAATGAGTTAGAATCAACTTGATGACAATGAATTCAGTTTTTCTGTTTGTTATTTTGTCTCTAATATTCAGTCTTGCCCAATTTTTATATAATGAAGAAGTATTACTTTTATAATCATTAAAAAAAAAAAGAACAACTGTATTTTAAGATTTCCCTTTGCTGCCAAAGTCCTTGCCTAGTGGTCTACAATGGCTCTCCTCAGATTCCTCCCCGTGCACTGAATTCAGCTATTGTAATCTGGTTGCCACCCACCACCTCATCCAGAAGTCTCCAGTGGCCTCCCATTTGCCAAGGTCAATGACTTCTTTTCGGCTCTCCTTCAATTTGACTTCTTTACAGCATTAACACTTTCTTAAAAAAATTGTAAATCATTGTTTAATTATAGGAGTAATGTACCTACACTACCAAAAAAAAAAATCATCTACAATAGAACCACCATAATATAACCAAAGATATTTTAGTATATTTCCTGCTTTACTTAAGCATACTTGGCATTCACTATGGCATGAATGTACATCCAATTTTAGATCCACTATGAATTTCTTGAAAGCCCTTTTCTTTTCTTTCTTCTTTTTTTTTTTTTTTGCACAAAACAATAGTTTCCTGGTTTTCCACAATTTGCCCATCCTGTGATTCATATTTCTGGTAAAGGGCCTTGTATCTATCTGATTAAATCAGGTAGAGTGACCATTAAATCAGAGAGAGTGATCATGACACTAGTGTGAAGAAAAAATTTCTAAAGTGTTTGTCAAAACACAGATCCCTGGACCCCACTCACTGTCTTCTAGAGCCTCCATTTCTGATGCATGTGGTCTGGAAACTCTACTGAGAAATACTGCTGTAGACACATTGTACCACAGCAACTAACTAACTAAGCAACCCAAAATAAAAAACACTCAGGAACCCAAACCAGTGTTTTCTAATCATCATATTCTCTAGAGTAGAATCTGAGTATCCATATAGTTTTAAAGCTACCTAAACCAAGAAACCAAATTGACTATTGTTGAGTCTATCCTGATTCACAGCAATTCTATAGGACAGAGTAGAACTACCCCATAGAGTTTCCATGGATTGCCTGGTAGATTTGAATTGCTGACCTTACGGTTAGCAGCTGTAGCTCTTAACCACTAGACCCCCAGCGTTTCCTAAAGCCACCCAAACCCAAACCAAACCCAGTGCTGTCGAGTCGATTCCAACTCATAGCAACCCTGTAGAACAGAGTAGAACTGTCCCATCGAGTTTCCAAGGAGTGCCTGGCAAATTTGAACTGCCAGCCTTCTGGTTAGCAGCTGTAGCTCTTAACCACTATGCCACCTGGTCCTAATAAATCCTTGCCTTAACTTCCAGCCACACTATCCATTTGCATTTCCCCAAACACATGGTTCACTTTCAAGCGTCAGAACCTTTGTGCTGTTCCCTTGGCCTAGATTGCCATTCCTTGTCGCGTTCACACTCAAAGTCCAGCTCAGAGATGCCCTCCTGTATAAAACCTTCATGAAGGCTTTTCTTCCAGTCCCTCTGTCTGCCCACATCACTCACAAATAAGCTACTTAAATGTCTACACTGTGTACTTGAGAGCAGGTATAGTGAATGCTTGAGTTATCTGTTGATAAATAAAAGGTTATCCCAAAGCTTATTAACTTAAAATGACAATAAACACATGTTATCTCCTGACTTCTGTGATTCAGAAATTCCGAAGCAGCTTGCATGGGCAGCTCTGGAGCACAGTCTCCCATGAAGTTGCAGTTAAAACATAGCCGAGGGCTATAGTCCTCAGAAGGCTTTTCTGAGGCTGGAAAACCCACTTTCACAATGGTTCACTCAAAAGGCTAGCAAGTGAGTATAAGCTGTTGGCAAAAGGCCTCATTTCCTCTTTACCTAGATCTCTTCACAGGTCTGCTTGGGTGTCCTCACAACATGCAGTTGACTTCCACTAAAGCAGGTAATCTAAGAAAATATGATGAAAGTGGCAGTGTCTCTTATGATCTGGCCTTGAAAGTCACACAGCTTCGCTTCTACAGTATTTTATTGCTCATACAGGACAGCCATGATTCACTGTGGAAGAAGATTACACAAGGATGTGAAGACCAGAAAATCATTTGGAGCTCTTGTGGCACCCCAAAATTATACTAGTTCAAAGTAAAATGTGTGATCCAGGGCTCGGTATCATACCCTATTTTAACTCCTGCTTCTTGCTGACAGGTTGTTATTCTTTTATACATATCCAGCCCTATGACTAAGGAAATCTTTTCTTTGCAACCAAGCAATGCAAGCCACTAACCAGAACCGACATTGTAAAGAAGCTATGCTTCCACAAAGGAAATGTCCTGCAGTTACCATGTGACTACCTTGTGAACCCACTGTAATTACCAAAACCCACTGCTGTCAAGTCAATTTTGACTCACAGCGACAGTATAGGACAAAGTAGAATTGCCCCATAAGGGTTTCCAAGACATACCTGGTGAACTTGAACTGCTGACCTTCGGGTTAGCAGCTATAGCATTTAACCACTACTCCCAAGCAGTAACTAATAACAAAACTTTCTAATCAGTAAGCGGTAACTAGTCAAGAAAGACCTTTTAAACCAATCATGTAAACCTATATATACCAGGTTCACCAATGATTGTAAAGATCCCACCTGTGAGTGTCCCATCTTTGGCAATGATGTATCAATGAATAACCAATCAGAGTTTTTCTTAACTTGACTTCCATCTGCAGTAGTATATTAGAGACTTCAGAACTGTGATTCGTGGACTCTACTAATCTCTTGTGCCCAGTACACCCTGACAGATCCTTTGTTTGAATGACTCTTTTTGTCTTGACTTAATAAAAATCTCTTCTGATTAAATGTGATCTGGGATCTTTTCTCCCTACCACAAGGCCATCTTGAGGACTGGCTACCACAGTGAATATCTGTCCTTTTTGTCTGTCTGTCTCCTCTGTCCCTGTGTGGGAAAATCGCTTTATGTTTTACATTAGGGATTGACTTCCTTCTCACCTGAGGAATGAGTAGGTAGCCCAGTCCTGGCCAATCTGAATACTGTGTTCCCTCTGGTTAAAGTTGTCAGTCAAATGGGCCTGGGATGAAGGAGGAGCAATCAGAATGGCGATTCTATTCCCTACAATTGTGAGCTCTAAAAGAGAGCTAAGCTGGAGCTCCTTACAGCCATTTGTTTAGGTTGTGTTAGAGGATGCTATCTTTAGTAAGAGGAAAATGAGGCCAGCACACAAAGAGAACATGAGCAGAGATGAAAAGAGAGTTCTGATAAAATAGAGATCCCTTGGTCCAGGCATGCCTACAGTTTACATCTGGATTTTATAGTTATATGAGTCAGTAAGTTATTTGCTTAAATTGACTTAAGCCAAAGTACTATCATCTGCAGCTAAAACAGCCCCAAACAAATCAGCAGAGTCTGCATCTTCTTCTTTCCTAAGTTCCATTTTTAGGTTCAATTCCTAGTACTCAACTAATGTTTGATGAATATAATAAGTAATCATTACAGTTTGATACAAAAGCACCTTGGTATCTATAATATTATACACAAACATTGAGGATTTCTAAAAAAGATTTGCCAACTTGCCAAAGAATTAACAGTTAAAAGAACACTGAAGTCCTGAGCCTTCTGAAAGTGGTAGAATCTGAAGGCAAGGAAATTAAGGACCCCGGAAGCGTTGTGTTGGTCGGCTGCTCTCTTGATCAGTTTCCCATAGTTCTGTTGATGTGGCTGAGTGACCAGTTCACCAGGATCCTAACTATACACAGAGCTAAGCTGAAAAAATGGAATTGCTGGAGATATTGCCATGTTGCTTTGGTGACGTGAAGAAGGCAGGGGGCTTAAGCCAACTCCCACACATCTGCTTATACAGTATGCTGCAGGAATGAAAACGAGTCCATGGGTAAAGAATGGAATAGTGGTGTGGACCGGTGATTTCTATACTAAGAAGTGTGCCCAAATTCATAGCTGCAAGTTAAGAGCTCCCTGAATAATTGTGCTTATAACCAGTTTATCTCAACCCTTTCCCCTGCTGAAGGGTTGAGACCCGAAGACAAAATCAATACTCATTGAATTGATTCTAACTCCCGGTGACCTCATGTATGTCAGAGCAGAACTGTACTCTACAGGTTTTCAATAGCTGATTTTTCAGAAAGACATTGCCTGGCCTTTCTTCCATGGTGCCTCTAGGTAGACTTGAACCTCCAACCTTCTGACTAGCTGCCAAGCATGTTAGCTATCTGTAGCACCCAGGGACTCCAAGGGGCTGTGAGGAATAGAGAAAAGTATGGCTGCATGAAAAACATGTTTTGCTGTGGCGTGTGTCATTCACCTCTTGTATGTGTGATTGTTCTACTATAGGCTGATAGAAGGGGGATATAAAGGGAAGAAAAGTCAACTACAGAATAAAGAGAGACAGGTTGTCTGCTGTCTGCCTTTCTCTTCATAGTCTCCTAATACTCAGCAGCTTTGTTGCATCTAGGAAAACTGTTATACATATCATCAACCAAGTGACAGGTCTTCATTTTAAATTCATCACAGAAGCCCTGCTGCCCAAATGATGCTTGACAGAAAAAATCCCTTGTTGATAAAGGCCTTGCTGAAGCCAAGGAAAACCTCAGAATTCCTCAGTTTTCCCCTGGGCTCTTACAGCAAGTCCAGTTTTCTTTAACCCTGTACATTCCTTTGGCTCCGAGTCACTTTTCCAACTCCCATTTTTCAAAAAGGAAACTCTTGTCTTTTAGAGTCTGTATTCAGCGAACTACCCAGATTCAAATCATTGCTTTGCTGCTTATTTGATCTGTATAATCTAGGACAAGTCACATTGCATTCCTCAGTTTCTTCCTTGTTAAAAGGAGCATAATAATAGTATCTTTCATACAGTTTTGGTGAGAATTAAATGAAGTTATGTAAGTACGCATGTAAATATATACATATAGAGCTTAGAATTTATACATACATCTTAGAACAGTACATGGCACATGTACGTTGTTGTTGGTGGATGCTGTCGAGTTCATGCTGACTCACAGCAACCCCACTGACAAAGCAGAACTGCCCCACAGCTTTTCTAACCTGTACCTTTACAAGAGCAGACGGTCAGTTCTTTGTCCTGTAGAGCCATGGCTGGGTTTGCACTGCCAGGCTTTCCATTAGCAGCTGAGTGCTTACCCATTGTACTGTCACAGCTCTTTGTACAGCACGCTCTACCGCATCACTGGGTGGTGTGATCAGTGAAAATTAGTCTTGGATTGAACTCCACAGTCAAACATTGATCAGTAACTGTAGGGCACTATGAGTCGGAATCGACGCAATGGCAATGATTAGCACATGAGTCAAGCAAATTGTTCTTGTAAGCTGTCTGATGAGCATGAAACACTCAACTGAAGAAGATACAACAATACTCTAGGCAGGGTTTGGTCACTTTTATTGGATCAGGTGACAGATCTTCCATTAAGTAGCACGCACAGGACTTTAAAAAACAAAATGAAACAAAAACCGAAACATGACTTTGGGCTCACCTGAAATCAATACATCACTTCTTTAGGGGTAAGGTGCCTGTGCAATACGTATGCACCAGGAGCCATTCATTTCACTAATAAAAGGTTGTTTCTAACATCTCATATAGGCAAAGTTGACAGAGTTGGTGTAGCCAGAGATTTGAAATCCAAGGCTCCTGATTAGGGCTCTTAAATGCTAATGAACCACCCCCTGGAGTGTGTGTGCCCATTAGGATACTTCAAATGTTAATTAGCAACTCCTAGAGTGAATATTACAGCAAATTTTAAAGCACATACATATAGCTTACTGTCTAAACCAAAGTATTTAAATTACAAATGATAATCACCTAATGTCAGCAAAACCCTAAAACTGAAATTTGCCTTTTTTTTCTTTTAGATGGCAGTCTAGCTCTTGACTAATTTTTAAACACATCTGTAGGTCATTCATTAAAAGCAAATAATTAAAATGACATCAGCTAATCAAATGCACTATTTGCAAGGAAACTTCACAGCTTTTGATTGTATAATTGCTGAAAAATGTGTTTTCAGATACATGGGTGGGTTGGAAGTGATTCCATATAGGACTCAGCCACATTAGACATGACACTAACAAGAACTCTTAATACCAGGATTATCAGTGGGAAATGACCCTCAAAGAAGTAGATTTTTGATGAAGTAAGTGGAATTTCAGAACTCAAATGTTAATTGTATTGACATGGAGAACCATTTTAACTTTTGCAGGCTGTAGGAAACAACTTGGTTTATAGTGTGAAACTTGAGCAGCCAGTGCTGCTTAGAAGAGTTCATAGGCGTGTTTATTTAGGACACACCTCATCGCTTGCTTTTGAAAGTGGGTCACAGTAGGCAAAATATGAAAAGAAAATATAGATATTTATTTTTAGTGTCCTTAATGGTACATAAGCTGGGCCCTAGTAATTGCACAGAGGGCAACAGAGGACACAGATACTCTGCACGGTAAGAAAGGGAACTGAAACAGGGGAAGATAGGAAGAGTGGTTTTTGCCTAGGTTGAACTTTTGCTTAGGATCTTGGAGATAGCTGGGTACCACTACAAAATCTGAACTGACATCTTTCTGTTTTTGTTGTTGTGTTGTTATGGAAAGTGAAGAAACCCTATGATTATTGAAGAGTGGTATTCCCTTGAGGAGTAAACATAAAACTCATGAACTGCTCCACATCACCACATATGTGATCCCTGCCTTCATAGGCTCCCTTAATATCTTAACAATGGAGTCATCCAGTGCCATAACTCCCCAGTCACTTTCTAACACTTGGTTCTATTCATTTTAAAACCTGAATCTGAAAAACAAAATGATTTTCTTAAATAATATTCTATTGAGTTTTTGGTGAAAGCTTACACAGCAAGTTAGGTTCCCATTTGACAATTTCCACACAAATTGATCGGTGATGTTAGTTACATGTATCATAATTTGTCAATGTTCTTTTTAACTGTGTCCTGTTTGTTCCATTTCCAGTACTCTAGCTTCCCTGCCCCTTTTTTTCTCAGCTTTGCTTTTGAATAATTGTTGATTTTCTGGTCTTATCCTGATGGTTTTCAAGTGTGGCATGGGTCTTACAGGTAATATCTTTTATTTTGTGTGCCACTGTGCTATTTTGCTAAAAGATGATCTCAGAAAATAGTCTCAGTTCTAGATTTAAAGAGTATCTCAGTTGTCTGCTGTTCATTCTTTTTGAATGTGAGTTCTACTCCTTATTTTTCTCTCCTTCTATCCCAGACCAACTATTGTGACCTCAGTCCAATGGTCAGAGGTGGTAACTGGGCACCATCTCTTTCATCTAGTCTCAGGGTAAATGAGGTTCTAGCTTAGACAGACTTGTTTCTTCTCCATGTCTTTAGTTACCTTCTTACTGTTTTTCTCCTTGTGAGTAGAGACTCATATTTGTTTAGCTACTTGCAAGCTTTTAAGACTGCAGATACTACTGACTTAACTATAATAGAGAGTATGGTTTTTGTGAGCTATCTTATGACAATGGACTGAGCTGTTCTGGGAGACTATGGTCTTCAGTTTCAATCCCAGAAAGAAATGTCTGTATTCTTGTCTTCAGTGAACATATGTGCCTGTACCCACATGTTTAGATTTGTATGTACCTATGGATATTTTTATCTATTTTCACTGATGTGTACACCTGTACCTACCCCACATACCAATTTGCCTATACACATCTGTCTTAGTCAACTGGTACTGCTCTAACAGAAATATCACAAACTAGATGGCTTTAAAAGAAAAAAAGTTTATTCTTACACAGTCAAGTAGGCTAGAAGTGTGAATTGAGATTGTCCACTCAAGGAGATGACTTTCCCTCTTGATCCACTCTGGAGGAAGGTCCTTCTGTTGCATAAGTCTTTGGTCAGAGTGCATCTTAGTTCTGGAACGTCAGACCTGAAGGACATGTTCTACTCCTGGTGCTGCTTTCTTGAAGGTGTGAGGTTCCCAGCTCTCTGCTTTGCTTCACTTTCATTTTATCTCTTCTAGGATAAAAGGATAAAAGGTGATACAAGCCATACTCCAGGGGAGCTCTTTTTACAGTGGAGCAGGGAGATGATCTTAGGAAGGGTTTTACAGTCCCACCCTAATCCTCTTTAACATAATTCAGTCTATTAACCACAGACAGAAATTAGGATTTATAACATAAGAAAATCACAGATATCCATCTGCAATAAATTGAAACAAGATCCATATCTTACAACTTATACAAAAACCAACTCCAACTGGATAAAAGACCTAAATATCAAACCTAAAACAAGAGATGCGGAGTAAAGATGGTGGACTAAGCATACGTCTCCTTATATCCCTCTGGAAACCAAGACCTGAACTGATAATCAAACGGAGCCTTCTGGTCACCTAGTGAGCCTCCAGGACATGACACAGGGCTGTTAATTTGGACTTCATACCTCTGAGCGAGAAACCTCCTCTCTTTCGCTGACTCCTGCTCCTGGCTAGCGCTGGCTCTCACGGCCTGAAGGTAAGCACACCATTTTGACTTTTTTTTCTTCTCTATCTTGGCTCGGGGGCGGAACTGGGTCTTGGCTAGCCGCTAGACTCAGATGCACTGCTTGGGGGATACGCAGGTGAAATTCCCATATTTTGAGAGCCAGGCTTAGGACTCTGTTAATCTAGCCACTTTGGGCCTGTCTTTTTATCACTGCCACAGCGTGGTTTGTACAGAACTGCATTGCCAGAGTGCGGGATGTCATGTTGGATATGGAGATTTTAGCGGAACCTAATTCTTAGCCTCAGAGCCAGCACCTGCAAACAGTGCAGCACTTCTCTGACAGAAGAGCAGTAATTTCCAGTGTCACCTATGGTGGGGGGCTGGCAACAGAGGCAGAGGAATCGCTACCTCTCAGCACCTTTAGCCCCTCTATCTGCTGCCTGTGTGGAGGGCGTTATCTTGGCTATGGTGGCCGCAACTGGACCTAATTCTTAGCTTGGGAGCCAGAATCTGCTCACAGGAGACTGCTTTTCTACCAAAAAAGCAGTAGTTTACACAGTGTCACGTAAGGCTGGGCCCTGTCAGCAGAGGCCAACGGGATAGTAGCATTGCTGTATTCTGATCTAGTTGGGAAGAAGGACCTCTACACCTGAAAACCTTACTGACTTGGGAAGTGGTAAGGTATCTTTTGCTTTACATTTTAAGACAGCCTAGAGAAACAGCTACAGTCCATCCTCACAGTAACTCTTCCAGCAGCTACTTACTCACATGGGACCAAAAAGCAACAGACACTTGTGGCATACAACAAATCACCCATGGCTTCAGAAGGCTCCCAAACAAAACAACCAAGGAGTTTTCCAGATGAATAAACTTTTATGAAAGCATCAGAAAGTGAATACAAAATGATTATATACAGAACCCTTCTAGACCTTATACAAAATGCAGCAGAACAAAAGGAAAAATTAAACAAGCTTTTCGATCTGATGGAACACCAGTACTCTGAAATCCAACAGATCAAGAACAAAATCAAAGACATAGAAACTTCCATGCAAACCCAAGAAAACAGAATGGAACAAATGGAAAAAAGATTTTCTGACTTGGAAGACAGAGCTACTGACGCCAGTGTCTATGAGTAGAAATCAGAAAAAACAAACAAGAAAAATGAAGAAGCATGTGGGACTCTATTAAGAGGAACAACCTTCGATTTATTGGAGTCCCTGAACAGGATGAGACTCCTGAGAACACAGAGAGTATAGTTGCTGAGCTGCTGACAGAAAACTTCCTAGAAATCATAAAGGAAGAGAACATAAACATCTCAGATGCATATTGTATGCCACCCAATATAGATCTCAAAAGAAAGACTCCAAGACATATTATAATCAAGCTTAACAAAATGAAACATAAGCAGCAACTTTTAAAGGCAGCAAGACTCAAAGAAAAGCTAACATTCAGAGGGAAACCCTGTAGGCTTTTGTCAGATTTCTCAGCAGAAACCATGCTGGCACGGAGACAGTGACATGACACATTCAACGCACTGAAGGAAAAGAACTTCCAACCAAGAATTTTATATCCTGCGAAATTATCTTTCAAATATGAAAATGAAATTAAGACATTCCCAGATAAACAGAAACTCAGGGACTTTGTAAAAACCAAACCAAAACTACAAGAAATACTGAAAGAAGTTCTTGGCTTTGGCTTAGAAGAACAAAACCACTAACTTTATAGTTTAGAAGGACACATTACTCAGAACTCTACTCAATTAGGGAAGGCTCCAAAGTCAATCACAGCTTTAATACTGAAAGAAGCAATCCAGTGATTATTATGAAAACTATGGTGCCATCATATTAAAAAGAGAGATGAACTACAGTAATTATAGTCCTTCCAGATGGATAGGGAGATGACAAAACTGGTAGTAATTAAAATTGGGTTTATATATACTTTATTAAGGGGATCATGGGGCAACTGTAAAGCACAACAAAGATATATCATACCATTTCAAGAAATGTAGCACAGGAGTCTCAACAACTACAAAATCAGCTCTGAAGAAGGTGAGAAATCAACTCACAAAAAAGAATGTCCCAGAACAGACTAATAAGAATAACAGAGAAAACATCAACACAAAAATAAACATATCACAATGGCAACCGTGAACACATACCTATCAATAATTACACTGAATGTGAATGGACTGAATGCTCCAGTAAAGAGACACTGAGTCACATCTTGGATCAAAAGACATGACCCATCCATATGTTGCCTACAAGAAACTCACTTGAGACCTAAAGACAGGAACAAACTGAAAATTAAAGGATGGAAGAATATATATCAAGCTAACAGTGAACAAAGAAGAGCAGGTGTGGCAATTCTAATCTTAGACAAAATCAATTTTAATGCAAAATATACCATCGTGGACAAAGATGGACGCTATGTATTGCTGAAATGTTCAGTACACAAGCAAGACTTAACTATTAAATATTTATGCACCTAATATCAGAGCACCTAAATACATCAAAGAAACACTGATTATACTCAAAAATAGTGGGAGGAACCCCTCCCACAATAATAGTGGGAGACTTTAACACTCCACTCTCAATACTGGACAGATCATCTAGAAGAAAGGCTCAGTAAAGATACAGAAGACCTCATTGCCACAATTAACCAACTAAACCTCATCAATATATACAGAACTTTCCACCCATCAGCAGACAACTACACCTTCTACTCCAGTGCACATGGAACATTCTCCAGAAATGACCGTATGTTAGGACATAATGGAATTCTCAACAAAATCCATACCACTGAATTACTGCAAAGCATCTTCTCAGATCATAAAGCCATAAAAGTTGAAATCAATAGCAGAAAAAACATAGATAGAAAGTGGAACTCTTGGAAACTGAACAACATTTTGCTCAAAAAACCTTGGGTTATAGAAGAAATCAAGAAATTCATGGATTCCAATGAGAATGAAAACACTTCCTACCAGAACCTATGAGATACAGCCAAAGCAGTGCTCAGAGGTCTGCTTATCTCCATAAATGCACACATATGGAAGGAAGAAAGAAACCAAATTAAGGAACTAACCCTACAGCTTGAACAAGCAGTGAGAGAACAACAAAGGAACCCCTCAGGCACCAGAAGAAACCAGATCATAAAGATTAGAGCAGAGCTAAATGAATTAGAGAATAGAAAAACAATTGAAAAAATTGAAAAGACTAAAAGCTGTTTTTTTTTTTGAAAAGGTCAACAAAACTGACAAACCAGTGGCCAAACTTACTAAAGAAAAGCAGGAAAGGAAACAAATAACCCCACAGAAATAAAAAATATCATAACAGAATACTATGAAAGACTGTAACAAATTTGAAAACCTAGAGGAAATGAACAAATTCCTTGATTCATGCCACCTACTTAAATTATCACATGGTAAAGCATAACTTTAATACAAAAATCAACTCCAACTGGATAAAAGACCTAAATATCAAACCTAAAATGATAAAGCTCATCCAAGAAAAGGTAGGAACAACAGTGGAAATTTTAATACACAACGCAGACAGACTTCAAAATCTGTCAAACTTCAGTCAACAGAAGAGAAAATAGATAAATGGAAACTATTAAGAATCAAACACTTCTGCTCATCCAAACACTTTAGTAATAGAATTAAAAGGCCACCTACAGAATGGGAAAAAATATTTGGCAACTCTATGTCAGACCGACACCTGGTCTCAATAATCTGTAAGATACTACAAAATATCAATAAGAAGAAGATAAATCATCCAATTAAGCGATGGGCAAAAGAGATGGACACACATTTCTCTAAAGAGGAGACCCAGGTAGCCAAAAAACACATGCGATCATGTTCATGATCTTTAACTATTAAAGAAATTCAAATCAAGATGACAATGAGATACTGTCTCACCCCAACAAGGTTGGCCAGGATCCAAAAAACACAAAACAACTAATTCTGGAGAGGCTGTGGAGAAAGTGGAACTCTTCTACACTATTGGTGGGATTGCAAAATGGTCCAGCCTCTTTGGAAAGCAATCTGGCGCTTTCTTAAAACAAATGGATATAGATATACCATTTGACCCAGTAATTCCACTACTTAGAATATATCCTACAGAATCAAGGCCTGTCACACCAATGGTTTTTGAATAAGGTGTAAGATATGGATCTTGTTTCAACTGATTGCAGATGGATATCCAATTTTGCCAGCACCATTTGTTGAAGAGACTGTTTTTACCCCAGTTGAATGTCTTAGGGCCTTTGTCAAATATCAACTGTTGATAGGCAGATGGTGTCATCTCTGGGGTCTCAATTCTGCTCCATTGATCGATCTGTCTGTTCTTGTACCAGTACCAGGCTGTTTTGACCACTGTGGCAGTGTAGTATGTTCTAAGATCCGGTAATGAGAGGCCTCCCAGTATGTTCTTCTTCACACCAATGGACACATGCACAAGAATGTTTATCGCAGTACAGTACACGATAGCAAAAAGATGGAATCAACCCAGATGCCCAGCAACAGAGGAATGGATAGGTAAGCTATGGTATACTCAATGGAGCACTACGCAATGATAAAGAATAATGATGATTCCAGGAAATATCTCATAACTTGATTTCAACTGGAAGACATTATGTTGAGTGAAAGTAGTCAGAGACAGAAGGACAAATATTGTATGAGACCGCTACGACAAGATCTCAAAAACAGACTTATGTATAGAAGAAAAGAATCTTTGACAGCTGCAAGGGAGGTGAGGGAGAGAGGGCAAGTGGGGGAGGGTTTAGTTTAGATAGTTGCTAGAAATCTAGTTGGGTGAAATCGGTGATAGCACACATTAGAAACAAGAACTTGAATACTCCTTCTACTCTAGTGGAAGTGGGGTGGGAAATGTGTCTGGTCTCATACACCTTCTCCTCCCTCTTTCCCAAGGAGAAGCACCCTAGAATTGAAGCAAAAAGTGAGAGCCAACATCTCTTTACTTGACTCCCTAGGTAAAAGGGCAATTGGTTCTCCCATCAAGGTTTCTGATTCCTCTGGAACTCTGATGAGTCTTCTTCCCACTCTGTGGCTGCCCATTCTGGCTCTCCCTCAGGCCACATGTTCTGGAACATAGTCCCTCAGTATGGGAGTTTGGGTTCAGGCTCAGCCTCTTCCTCCTTCCCTTAAGCCTTCTCCTTGTACTCTTCCCCCTGTTCCCACAAACAGCCCTCTTATCCAACACTGTTTTGGATAGGGCACTGGCAAAATGGCTCAAGCCCAGCTACTTTGTCCACTCCACTTACAGGAAACTCTAGCCTTGCAGTTGAAATGGTAGAAATGCAGCCTGCAGGCTCATTAAGAGTGATTTAGAGCATTTTGGAGGAGACAAGGGAAACAACAGAAAACAATCCATCATTAACTGAAAAAGAAATGCATTGTTACTGGAAGTATTGTAATTCCAGGAGTGCATAGAGCAAGCTCCTAATCTACCTGCCAATTGTGTTTAGACAAATAGAGAACACGGAAAAACTTTAACTAATTCTGTCTTTGATCTTAGCCAGTAGCCAGAGAAGAGATAAAGACTAGATTCTACTCAAGTAACACACCCCTCTTTTTATTCTTCAAGTGGAGGCTGACAACCTCTACAACTTTCCATGCCTGTCTAGGACTTTGAATTTTTCCCCATGTGGCTCTGACCTGACACAATGCTCTCGGGAACCAGCTCTTTTCTCACTAAAGATGATCAGTATTGATGTCCTCTTCTGAGGATTGATCCAAACACCTCCCTTGTGTACACATGCTCACTAAATTTATCAGCTTCATTTTCCCAGCGTTCATATTTTCTGAATCCCTTTGCAAGTCAAGGGACAATTCTAGAACTCAAATCAGTAAACTATTTTTTCAACTTTTCACTGAGGAAATATCCAAACATAAAGTGGAAATAATACCATAATTAACTGACAGGTACCCATCACCCAGCTTCAATAATTATCAACTCATGGTCAATTTTGCTGCATCTATACCCTCACCTACTTCCCTTTCTGGTCTGGACCATGCATCAGAACATAAGAACTCTTGCCCTAACATAGCCTTTTAACCTGGAAGTGAATTCATTCCAGTTCACCTTTCAGCCAAGCAATAAACTGTATGAGACCAAACAGTCAACATTTATCCAAAAGCAAAGATGAGAAGCAAGAAAGAACATGGAAATGGGATGGACAGAAACTGGCAGCCAGAATGGAAATGGTGAAGGTGCTAGACATACTGCAGGGATAGTGTCCTGAAACAATCTGTGTATGAACTGTTGAATAAGAGTTTAATTTTCTGTGTAAACTTTCACTTAAAACACAATATTCAAAAATACAAGAGCTCTTTGTCTGTCTTTTTGGTTTTTAAACATAACCGTAGTACCATCAGGAAGCCCTGGTGGCACAGTGCTTAAAAACAAAAAACAAACCCCTTGCTGTCAAGTCAGTTCCAACTCACAGCAACCCTACGGGATAGAGTAGAACCTTTGTGTTCACAGCCATAGTTCTTGATCACTACACCAGCAAGGTTTTGCACAGTTTTTAAGTGCTCTGAAATGCTGGCAGTTCAAATCCACCAGCCTCTGAGAGAGAAAAATAAGGCAGTCTACTTGCATAAAGATTACAGCCTTGGAAACCCTATTGAATAGTTCTACTTTGTCCTATAGGATTGTTTGAAGTCAGAATCAACTCTAGAGCAACAGAAAAATAAATAATTTATTATCATCAAATATTCAGTCTATATTTAAATCTCCCCAGTTGTCTCCTAAATTAGTATCTTAATAAGATTTACATGATGTATGTATGACTGAACTATTTTCCATATGAAACAGATTACACCAGATTTTGCTATGGTAGTAGATAACCCCTAAATCACGATGGCTTACCCCAGCTTATGTTTACAGAAAAACAAGGAAAAGTTGAAACCTGTGTAAGGCAGAAATCTATCAGAAAAAGAATACATTTCAGTAAATATTTACTGCTAATAGATAGAAATAATAAAAAAAAAAACCAGTAAGATCGCACCCTGTCAAATGTGGAAAATGTACACAATCTGGAAATATAAGGAATCCCACTGCGTTCCAGCTGTCAAATGTTTCACTGTATTTCTGACTTACGTGACTTTCTATTGTGAGTCACCTTCGTATCTTCTTCATTACTGGTCACAACCTAATGAAACAGTCCCTACTTGGGATGACCCATTTCCTGGCAGATGGAAATAAAGAGTGCTTGAAATATGCAATGACTTTTTCAGTTTCTGTGTAGAAGTAGCAAGATCACATCTGCTCACATTTCATTGGTCAAAGCAAACCACATGACCAAACTCGATGTTAGTGGTGAAAAGGGAAGTATAAGCCTCCCACAGATGAGGGCATGAAATACTAGTTGTGACACAATCTTCCACATCTTTTAAGTCTCTGTTAATTGATAAGTTACGTTTCCTTCCTCACATATTGGTGTGTTTTTTATAATTTTTAGTTGAAAAAATCAGGACATTGGTTGTCTGGAATTCTTCATATACTGGATTTTGCGTATTGTATACTCGTGGTCTGTTTGTTTATTTAACATGTTCCTCTGTCATCTCTCCTTCTTTTAAATTTGTAGTTAAATCTAGAGTAGTAGTTCAAATTATTGGCAAGAATTCTTCCTAAGTGATCATGTGTGCTGTATTATTTATCTACTGTTACATAACAAATAATCATAAAACTTAATGGATTAAAATAATAATAACCATGTATTAACTTATGGTTTCATTATGTCAGGAAGCCAGATAGGGTGCATCAAAATGGCTTATGTCTGCTTTATGATTTCTAGGGTCTCAGCCAGAAAATTCTAAAGTTAGGGAACTACTATCATCTGAAGATGTCACTATGCCTGAAGGGTCTGCTTCCAAGATGGCTTGGTTGGTGTTAGTGAGTTGGTTCTTTTCCATATGGGACTATTCACAGGCCTATTCACAGGGTTGATTAAACATCCTTACAACACGGTGGCTGACTGCCCCAGAGACCAGTGCTAAAGCATTTTATCACACATTGACACTTGGTCTCAGTCACAAAAATCAGCCCTTATTCAGTGTTGGAGAGATCCACATAAAGGTATGATGTTTCTCTAAGGAGGATATCCAGACAGCCGAAAGACACAAGCAGAATGGCTCACGATCACTAGCTATTAAAGAAATTCAAATTAAAACTACAATGAGATACCATCTCACCCCAACAAGGTTGGCCATGATCCAACAAACACATAACAACAAATGCTGGAGAGGCTGTAGAGACACTGGAATTCTACACTGCTGGTGGGATTGCAAAATGGTAGAACCTCTTTGGAGAACAATCTGGTGCTTCCTTAAAAAGCTGGAAATAGATATAACATTTGATCTTGTAATTCCACTGCTTGGAATTTATCCTTCAGAAACAAAGACTGTCACACAAACAGACACATGTAGACGAATGTCTGTTGCAGCACAGTGCACAATACCAAAAAGTTGGAATCCAACCTGATGCCCATCAACAGATGAGTGGATAAGCAAACTAAGGTACCCATACTTAGTGGAACACTATGCTATGATAAAAAACAGTGACAATTTTAGAAAACATCTCATAACATGGTCTCATTTGGAAGAGATCATGTTGAGTGAAATCAATCATTGTCAAAAGGACAAATTTTGTATGAGACACCTGTTATAAGGACTTAACAAGGGAATTATCTACAGAAGAAAGTGACTGTGTTGGCTACATGGGTGGGTGGGGGCCAAGGGTTTATCATAGATGAGATAATTGATAGATGTTACAAATTTTATTCTTTTACTGTAATTAATAAAAAAATCAAATCAAATTGAAAAAAGAAAAAAGGGAAGACAGTTCACATCATGCTCTCTAAGACAGTAGTTTCATTTCTGGAATAGTTGTCCAAATAATTTCAGGAAAAGTAAAATTAAAGCCTGAATGAAACTACTAGGTCTTTATTTTTGTCATCTAAAGATAATCAAAAAGAACAATGTGTTAATCCTGCCATTATTATTTGACTCTTTAAAAAGGTCTTTTTCATGTAGAAGTATATCACTTCTAAGTGAAAAATCATCATTTTAGATGTGGAGCAAGAACTCTCCTGAACTGCTGGTGGGGATGCACATTAGTAGCAAGAAAAAGAAAAAAGAAAAAAGAAATCTTGTTGCCATCAAGTCATTTCCAACTCATAGCCACCCTACTGGTACAGCCACTTGGAAAACCTATACTTAACTATAGTTAAGTTGAAGATTGTTAGTTGTGACTGACACACTCTGTGACCCAACAACTGCACACCTAGCTGTGTACCTTAAAGAAACATGTACAAAGAGTCATGTACAAAGTATTTATAAGAGCATGTTAATAACAGCCTGACCCTGAAAACAAGCTATACATCCCTTAACAGTAGCATAGGCAGATAAATTTAATGTAAATTCATACTGGGTAATTCCATTTATTTTATTTAAAGTTGCAAAACAAGCAATACTAAGGTTTAGTGCTCTGGGATGCATGCTTAGATGAAAAAGAGTTTGTTGCTATTGTTGCTGTTTCTAAGCAAGTAGCCAGTTACTATAAAGGTCAGGCCTATGGTTTTCCTTGGGGGAAACAGAAGGTTTTCAGAATGGGAACACAACGAAGAAACTGCCAGAGTGGTGGCCAACTTTTATTTATTGATCTTAATGGTACTAACACAAGTATCGGCTTTGTAAGTGGATAAGCTGCGCATTTTTGTTTATGACTTTTTCTGACTGTATGCTACATTTTACTGTAAGAAGGATTTTTCTAATGGAGAAAAATGTAAAGTCTTTTTAATTTAAAAAATGTAGCCTTAGCGAAATTGTAAAAACAAAAATAAATTTTAAAATAAAGGCCCTCTGTCCTTTCTCTGTTCTACCATCTCTATCCCATCACTTTCCCCATTCAGGATGTCATGGGATCTCTGCTGGCACTGTCACTGTACTCACCCTAAAGACTATCACGCATCTCAGTGGAGGGGTCTCAATGTGTCTCTCTCTCTCTCTCACACACACACACACACACACACACACAGAGAGACAGACACAGCTCCCTCCTTAGACTTCAGGAAGAGTAAGCCCCTCATTTTCTTATCCCCGTCCTCAAGAACTGTCTTCTGAGTCACCCCACTTCTTGCTCCCAGCCTTGTGGGCAGGTATAAAGATGGACTTGCAAGCTTTTCTGACAGGCATTCTCAACAAGGTCTACAGAGGAGCCAGCAGCCCTAGGCAACACCCAGGACTAATAATGTGTGGTGCTCAGTGCTTTAGCTCTCAGCAGCCGGGCTTTAAGACCAGTTTTGGTGCTTGGCACTGTCCACCAACCTGTTACACCTTTGTTGATGAATCATCTTTTAAATGCTAGAGACTTTGCCAGCTATTTTATATACAATACATAATGCTTTTAAATTTATATTTACTTTATTCTGACAACAATCCTATGAAATAAAGGGGGGATATGTAATCATTTTCACTTTTCAAAGGGACAGTTGAGGGCGGCAGATTTGACCGTTTTGACTAAAGTCACTGTATATGGCTAGCTGAGCCTGTGAAAGCCTACCTTGCCTAAATCTTCTTGGCACAGGGAAGTAACCCTGGGTGATCCCTCTGGCTGGGTTTTCCTTCATATCTCCTGACCCACATCTGTCCACAGCTGTTTTTGCCAGAAGTGAGTCCCTGACTTATGCGTAGCAAAATTATAAATCAGTTTTAAAAAAAACCAATTGCCATCCAGTTGACCGTGACTCAGATGTGTATCAGTGTAGAACTGGACTCCATAGATGGGTTTTCTTCTTAATAATATTTTGCTTTTGGTGCAGGTTTACATAACAGGTTGGATTTTCTTTCAATAAGTTTTACACAAATTGTTCAGTGACATTGGTTACACTTTATTTCCATTCTGGTTGTTCTGTCTCCATTAATTTAGTTTCTATGTTCATTTATATTCTAATCTTTGTTTTACAGTAATTTGTTGACCATTTGGTCTCAGGTAATTTTTTTAAAGGAGCATAGTATTTATGGGTGCTACCTGTTACT